>OX422215.1:420524551-421875801 GCA_949130495.1 Sambucus nigra
TTTGAACAAAAATGAAGTGAAGCATCATCTTACCTGAAAAGCATCATCTTTTTTATTTTTATTTTTTTTCCTCTCATTTTCTCAAACAAGTAAAAGAGTTTTGATCATAATTTTAATTGCTTGAATCTCAACGTTCATGTTTATATCACCGGACTAATTTATAACTAAACTTTTTTTAATTCAATTTGGTGGGCATATTAGAAGACTATGAAATCTTTTACCATACAAAATCGCTTACCATACCTTTTTTTTAATGAAAGGTGCATGATATAACTGGTACCAAGTTCAAATAAACACATTTGTGAAAAGTACCCCTCTTGCACATCAAAAAAACAAATTCTGAAAACACAAACTTGTTTACAGTATACTCTAATCAGCAAAACAAACGTGCAAATAAGTGATATTAGACAATTCTTCCAGATGATTATATTTTACTGTTGTATGATTTTTTTTCACCTTTTTAATTTGTGTCACAAAAACTACCATTTTGGTAGAGAGACCACACTCTGAAATGACATCAAAAGAGATGCCATACCTGTTGTTAGACATACCTCTTGTTGGACTAACCTACATACCTGTTGTTGGAATAACCTACAATATCACTAGTAGAGTATGAAATGTTTACATACCTTTTGTTGGACAACGCTGGCTGTAAGAGGTTGGAGCAACAACCGGCCGTAAGAGGTTGGCAGTAAGAGGCATCAAGCGAGGGGTAACAACCGGACACCGGACCAACTGATTGGAGAAACAATCGGACAACGGACCAACTGATTGGGGCAACAACCGGACGGGGGGAGCGATCGGAGGGACATCGCAAAGGGGACGGACAGCGGCGCAGAGCAGCGGGGAAGGGATTTTGGGAAATGGGGGAATTGATTTTACCGTGTTTTTTTTTTGTTTATTAGGTTAGGATTATAGGTTAGATATTTTAAGTTTTCATAATTATACTTATGCCCAACTTTTATTTTAAGTTTTAGTTTATATCTAAATATTTTATAACTAATATTTTAAACGTAAGTTAGACGGATACGGATATCTGGTAAAATGGATATCCGATAAAATGGATACTCCGCATCGGATACGGATTATCGGTGTCGGATACTACTACTATCCGTATCTGTTTTCTCGAATATTTTTATAGAGTATCCATATTCGTATCCGTTTCTATTTTTTCGGATAAATATCCGCAAATTCGAATTCGAATTCGGATATCGGACGGATGCGGATTTTCGAATATCCATTTACAGCCCTAATTGAAAGGTTATTCAAAGAGAAAAATAAAAAAATTTGGGAAAAAAAGTTTTTAAGGGGCTGCAACTAGGTGTGATGTATGGATGATGCATAGAGCATGATGTAGGTGAGTCTTCTCCTCTTTCTCTCTCTCTCTCTCTCTCTCTCTCTCTCTATATATATATATATATATATATATATATATATATATATATATATGTATATGTGTGTTTGTGTGTGTGTGTGATTATTCTCACATATTTTATATTGAAACATGGCCATATTTGTTGGTAAAAATTGCATGTGAAAACCTTGATGTAGAATTGACTTATTAAGGTTTTAGACTTGTTCTTGAATTTATGATGATTTAAATATATATTAAGTAATTGATATATAGTTGAAAGTTTAATTAATATACGAGAAAGTTCGTGTTAGGTGTAGTTATTCCCTTGACTGATGAAACTATGAAAACGTAAAATTATTGCCATGAGAAGATTTTATGTCTGAAGACCCCAAGATATACTCTTGAAAAATTATTTGAAACTTATTGTTAAATTATGTTCTTGAAATTGAGAAATGGAATAATTATGCAAGAACTTTATTCCTTAAGAGAGTTAATCAAGTAGACGATTTAAAAGGAGTACGGAATAAACTTGTGTTGGATTGTTAGGTTGATGGTTGTTGTGACTTATGTTGAATGATCATGGATGGATACGGATAATGGTTGGGTGCATATCGGGATAACATTGGTCCAGTCAAAGTAGATGCCTTACATGTCAATGCATCAACTAAAGACTACGATGAAATGACTTTTTATATAATGGGACCATCTGAAGATGAAAAAATAGTTATCTCATAGACCAATCTCTCATAGAAATGGAATAAATAAATAAATAAATAAATAAGAACATGGCATTGGTCTTGTATACATTTTGAGATTAAGAAGACAAATAGGACGAAAAAACTATAGATATTGGAGAATTTTCAATTTCATCTATTTAATATGAAGAATTAAAGGTTGAAAAAACATATCCATTGGTGGAAGTCCACATAGACATTGATAAAGATAACAGAATAACTTATATAAGTGCTAAATTAAGTAAAGAAGACTAAATATTCACTACTAGAAAATTAATTATTAAGTACAACTTATTTGTTGTCCCAAAAGCTCATTTTTCATCCCCGATAGTATTTAGGACACTCACAAGGACATGATGGATTGTTCTATTAGGTTGGCATCACAAAAAATAATAAGAACAACAAAGATTGTCCTTTTAGAGTTTTTAGTACAATTCAGGCCTTCCTTTTAGTGCTTTCCTAAGAAAATCAAATAACATTATGTGTTTTTAAGGAGAGATGTTTGTTGTCCTTTAAGACTAAGTTACATCCCAAATAGATTTTGGCGTATAAAATGCAGCTCCAAAATAATGTGTTAAAAACAGTTGTAATTCTCTCAAAAGACAAACATATTTTTTTATATACATTATGCTATAGTCAACCTAAATTTAATAATAAAAATCATATTCATTCAAAAATCAAAGCAATATTTAATATAATAACATAAAATTAAAAAGAAGACTTAAAGTCATATTATATCAAGATTTAACCTTAAAATAATAACATAATCAAATAGTACGTAATCACGACTCTTCACAAAAATACACAAAACCACATACTTTGAAACTGCCATTTCCAATTCTAAGTTAGTTACATCCATGACTTAATCACATTCCATAGAAAAAATAAAATAGACCCTTTTTAACAAAAAGTAAACCATTCATAAGCAAGTATGGGTATCGAAAGTATCAACTGGTGGTGGTAGTGATATGCCTGCCTCTCGTATCAGACGAGCGATATTAGTTTGGGCTTTTGATAAAGTTTTCATCTTGGCCCTCATGGCTCTTTCTTGTATCTCATTTTTCAAATCATCATGAACCATATCAATTTCTTCTTGATGACGATTCTCTTGCACCCTATAATGCCCGACCCGAATTTATGGATTACCCATGGTCAACCCGGTCCAACCCGAAGAGTTAGGTGTGAAGTGCGATGAGATAACCTAAATAATATTGTTAATTCAGTTTTATTTAATTAGCGCTTCACTTGCTTAGCATGCGATTCCAATTTACATTAATCAACATGAGGGACCCATGGGAAGTATACCTAGAATCCAAATACATAGAGCTACAACATAAAATAAAAAGGATACTTACCTGTAAGAACTCAAAATACGAAACCGAACCTAACTTGCCTTAACAAAGAGGAGGGAATTGTGACATCCCGCCTAATTAAATACTAGGTGATCAGTTCATTATTAAATTAAATCAGAATATCCAGTTGGTTTAGAATATGCATCACTGTTGAAAACTTTTATTAAAATACTAACCACCTAATATTTAAAAAGGTTGATGAAATTTTTTTATCTTTTAATTAATGTAAAATCAAATTAATGAATAATTAACATTCACCATCCAAACCAAAATCATATAAAAGGGAATGACTGAAATAATAAATGCAACCGGAGTAAACACATTTAATCTAAGTATAAAGTACAATAATCCAACCAAAATAATCCAACAACTGAACTGAATAAATAAATAAATCCATAAATCTCTGACTGTCTAATAGAAAGGGGTGACATGACCTAAAAGAAGTAAATACCCCGGAATGAAGAAGTGGTAAATATGGAGGCATCTACTACCGAGGTCCTGTAACTTCCACAGCAGCTACAACACGTTAAATGAATGGAACTCTTATGCTTGGTGTCCCTGTGCTCACCTAAAATAATTTGACAAAAAAAGAAAAGATTTGTAAGAGACGGGTCAGAGCCTGAGTGTAAAACATTTAAAATTTTTAGCTAGTATTTAAATGTCGCAATAAAGCAAATAGTATTCGCATGTTAGATTTTCGAACACTCACTTGGTATTCTCGCCTCTCGACTAATGTGCACGCCTAACGCACCTCAAAACCCATTAATTATTCCATCATCTAGCTAGACTATAGACAAATATCCTTTTAATCACTGCCTGCAATACCAACCCGCATTTTCCATACAACACTATATTAAATGGTTTCACGAATGTTATCTCAGTTTGGAAAGTATTTATAAATCACGTTAAGTACTCGTTTACTTAGGTTATTCAGAGATTATCGTCATTATATATCTTATCCACATACTTTGACCCAACAAGTATCACTACAGGTATATATATATATACCAAAAGGCACATATGGACTCAACTACTGTGCCCTCATACTCTGCTATCAAGTCCCGGTACATCTCACACTGAATGAGGACAATGGGTTCGGAAGCTCCCACGAACCATAAATTTACAAATCACACATATTGGAGGAGAACATGGTTCCAAGCCTATGGGCTACACAAATACCTACGCACCCATATAACCGTCAACACTATCATTCTCAAATAGCCCGTACCGAGGTTCCAGGCCCTTGAGGTACCAGTCAAATATCCCCCAAAGGCTCCTCAAGATAGGAATGTCTCCTTTTCACAACCTCCCGTGATAACAAGTATGGTAGGTATGTAATACATATAATCAATATCATTATAGGCATTCACGCAACCTATCAAGTCATTAGGTATACACACAACCCGAATATTTAACTTATACGTAGTATTTCTCTCATTACTACTTACATTACACATACTAAGTTACGAATACTCTCTCTCTCGTAACTCTCAGGGATAGCTCGTCGCTCCAATTATCATAAAGCATCATACCTATTATATTACCCACTAATTTTGTTCTAACCTAAATCTCAATCATACTGCTAAACATTACTGCAAATAAACCTGTTACCCAGATTTGAGATAAAAGAAAATTTCCCAGAAACTGGACCTGTCGTTTGACCCAGAAGCTATCTCGTTTGACCGAGATAGCATGTTGTTAGAACGACATATCACACGATAGGGGTTCTCGTTTGAACCAGGCTCGATCTCGTTTGAACGAGATTGAGCAGTTTCATCCCCAACCTGCACCTGCTACGTTTTTCATCCATAAACAGTCCTAAAACCTCTATAAATCAGTCCCAAACTCCTTCCATTCAATTTCAACTCAATTTCCCACATAAAAGAATGATTTATAACATCTTAAACACATCAATTCAAGATTAATTAATCCACAAACCAAAAATCCCCAAATTTCAAATTCATAAAACCCTAGTTCATAAGATTTCCAATTAACCCTATTCAATCCCAAATTTACTCAGCAATTATCAACATAAATTCATAGTTAATCTTCAAATTACAAGGACCATTCAACTTGGTATCAATTTAACCCTAATATATCTTTTAATCATGAATTCTTCATCCAATCACTTATAATTTAAGGGGGTTTCATTACCTACACTAACATGAACACGTTTAATGCTAAAAGAACAAGATTTAAACCCTTGCTTTATGAAAGATGGTTTGATCCTTTGATGTTGTTAGTATAGTTGTGACCTTTGTTCTCCGATCTACGCAATGGTGGTCACAGTGGTGGGAAAAGGTGCACTTGTGGTGGCTCTTCCTTGGGTTTTTCTTCCTCTTTCTCTTTTTTGGGTCTCTCTCTGTGTCTAACTTTTTTCTCACGGAAGATAACCTAATCTAACCCACATAGAAGATCTTTTATTTTTCTAATTTTCGTCCTTTAATTTACTTCAAAAATACAATTTACCAAAATACCCTTTCGGGGTGCCGGTTCGGCCTAAAACTGCCCCGGAACCCAAACTAAGCCCCAGGTAGACTTTGTTGACTATCTCGACCCTTCCGGACTCAATGACGCACTCGAAACGACCATATGAGATAATTATAATATTTTACTTTTTATTCCCTTAATTTAGTCTCGACACGACTAATACACGCGTCCTGACTTAATTTCTATAACTGTCGTATTTTTCACTCACGACTACTTTAATATATTTTCACAATTATATATTACTTTACTCGCTAAGTAATATTGAACATAATTATCATCAATAAATACTAACTCTTGTCATGCTAGTAATTATTTAATTAAAATTCGGATTAATTATAAATACATTTTCTCCATTTAAATTAATTAATCCCAGTCCCATAATTAAAATAAAATCCTTTAAAAATACGGGGTATTACAGGAATAGGCCGAATGACCTGTGGGAAAATACGACAATGCAATATAGAATCTAACGACAGAAAAGAGACTCTAACACGTTATGTCTACATGCATAGGCAACTACTATATATATATATATATACACACACTTTAATACATGAAATCTTTTTTATTCCAAAAAATTAAGTCGTCGTAATCTTGTAAAAAACCTCTTTTTACTTGGCTCGACATTTAAGTCCAAAAATTCCATTATTTGGATCTAACATATGGTTCATTCTAGAAATTTCACAATATTGACCTAAACATGCTTTTCAAACTAAAAGATATTTTTATTTCTTCAAAACTTGAGTGAATGTTTATTTATATAAAAAAATCCCAATTTTTCACAAGAAAATCTTAAGAAATTTGTTCATAAAATATTTTCAATAAGGGAAATATCATTTCAAATATTTAATTCCATAAAATATTTATATATCAAGATTTCTTAAAATATATCATTTTTCTCAAAAATCTTGGGATATTTCATAAATCATCTCTTTTCGCAAAAATCGTAAAAAATCACCTTCTTAAATCATAAATGCATTCTACTCTAATAAGCTCTAGCTACAAGACCAATAATATGCAAAATAGAGTTCTTACGCTAAGAGTGGAGCTCCCCACCACAAAGGAAACTTCAATAATAGTGGATGATGTGTAAAATAATATGGCAACCTCCCACCTCCTAAAGTGGCATTAAAGAGGTTTCCTAGCTCCCTAAGCTTGTGTTTTTGAAAGCTCCAAGTAAAAGCCCCTTCAAACCCCATTAATCTTCTACACTTCTTTTTCAACTCCCCCCGCCCAACAATATCTCCAAAATTCATAGCTTTTCCCAACAATGGTGTAGATGGGTTTATAAGGCTTAAATATGGTAGAAAAGGGTTAAACTATAGTGGTTTTGGGTGGAGAGATGGTGGTGCTAGGGTGGTGTGTGGTGGTTAGTGGCGGGAGAGGTCCAAGAGCTTGAGAGAGAGAGAGACAAAATTTGATTGGAAAACTCCAAATGAGCCAAAGCTCACATTAAATACTTCCAAAATCATAAGGGTTAAATTTCCCAAATGCCCATACACTTAACCTTTTAACTAAAGTTCAATCAAGTCTTTTGTACCATGTCATGATCCGATCTGCTAAGAGCTCGACACGTCATCCAATCCGACGATCCACATCGTGATAACATATTAAAAATGTGCAAAATTTTTTAGATTTTCTTCGATCATTCGAATGACCTTCCTCTCGTTCGAACGAGACTTCTAACGAGGCCAAAATCTAGGGTTAAATGGGATGAGAGCAGCACCTCATTCGAATGTGGGTATCTAACAAGATTCTACAGAGCGAGGGAAATCGAACATTCCTAGGTCGTTAGAAGTTCATTTGAAGATCTTTCGAATGAGTCATTCGAACGAGTCATTCGAACAACATGAACACCTCGTTTGAACGACTTTTGTTTTCTACTATAGAAACTTTAGACCATAAAACTCTGATTCGATAGGCACGAAGGCCACGAAGTTACCCAGACCAGATTTAAGGTCCATCGTACCCGGTCTAAAGCCCAATTGGGTCCTACTGAGTTACCAAATCACACGGGTACGGTCAAAGTCACGAGGGCGGGTGTTACACACCTCAACCTCTCCTCGATAACGAATCTCACGCTCATTGGCCTCATACTCTGGTCGAGCAATCTCCTTTTGATAATAATGATATGATAAGGTTGATCATGAAGAAGTTGGTTTTATTCATACCCCTATACACATGACTCGTCCATATCCTTCGGGTCCCATCACGTCCTCAAATATAATATACATTGCTTCTACCTTATTTTGTTCGTCTAATGGTAGCATATCCAATTGTATTTTATTCATTTCGTACAAAGGAGGAAAAACATAAGCACAATCAAATTCTTTTCGTGGTTGGAATTTGCAAACATCTACCAAATTAAAATTCGGAATGTAACATAGGTCATTTATAATGAAGTCGCAATACATTTGAGGTATGGTAACATGATTTAAAATTTAAGTAGTTAGTAATAAAATGAGGAATATTTTCAATTATCAAGTTATGCAATGCAATTATCAACATATTTATACCTCCCTACCAGCCACTTCATCATGGACATCGTATGTAAGATCCATGTTCTTACGTGTCCATCTCCAAACACTAAATATCTTAGTGGGCTCCTTTTTTAACTGATAGAGTTGTGCCGTGTGCGATACTGATTTGAATAAATTCGCAAATTCCAACTAAAAACTTATTTAATTGGAGTCAATTTTAAACCAAATTAAATCAGTCCAATATAATTTTAACCCTAAACAAACATCTAGGTGTAGTGGATCATGCCGACATAAATAAAATTACTGACTCACAGATTTCAGGAAAAAAATCCCCGAAGGGCAAAACCTTTATTTCACTATAATATATAACACTTATAATTACAATGAAATCCACAATAAGTTTACCTCAACAAACCTACATAGACACGCAACCTAGAGTCAGCAATGGATCCTACACAGCGAACCCACACGAACCACAGTCCAATCTTCTGCAAAGGAACACCCTCAAGTAATCCTCAATGACATGCTGCCAATAGCCTAGTACCATAAAAGGCACCTAAATCAGCAGCATAAAATTCCAGCAAAATATGTCTTAGGTTCCACAAAACAATTCACATAAAAGTGTTTGGAATTTTGTGAATTGAAAAACAAAAAACTTTGAACCGTTAAATGGGAGAAGAAAAATTTCTGCCAAAGGCTGAAAACAAATTAAATCTCTCTCTGGTAGTTACCGAATTCAAAACAAAACTCTCTCTGTAAAAGTCTTCTCACCGTTTTAAAACTACTGTTAGCCCATTATATAATAATCATTGAGGCGGTGGCATGGCTGATAAGAAAATAGCATCGCTCGAACGAAAGAGAGTTCGCTTAAACGAAAGCCATCTCGCTCTAACGAGACACTGTTACTCGAACGACATTGTGATCTCGCTTGAACGATCAAAACATCAATCCCGAGGTTCGTCATCAGACTTAGAAAAATTCTGAAAACTTTTTCAAAAACAAAACTTTCGAAACAGTTATAAAACTTTTTATACAAAAACATTTTTTATATTTAGAAAAATATTCTAATCTCTTAGAAAAAATATAATATGAAATGTAAATGAAACTTAAACACATTCTTACCAAAATTATTTCGTCGGGACTTGAATGTTGAAGAACTTTGATAATCGGACCTCTCTTGTTGCATATTTGATCTTGAACATTTTTCGACGGTTGTAGCGGTATACGACATACTCAATTGATAATGGACATTTATTAAATTATGTCCTTAAAAATCTCCCCTATGTCTATGCCGGTACAAAATAAAAACATCCGAAATATCAAATAAAAATGCCTATACAAATTTAATACCCTCCCATTAACCCAAAACTGAAAAGGTACTAAACATGTAAGTCTCAAATATTTCTTCAAAATACCTTCAACATCAAATCTTCAAATCTTTAAGCTTTTTTCATCAGGGTGTGCAAAGTAATGATCTTTAATTTAGTACCTACACACATGAGACAAAGCAAATAGCTTTGTGACGCATCGAGTTTGAAATGATATAAGAATAAATCAATCAATAAAATCAAATCTCCACCATAATGCAAAAACTCCCCCATAATTCATTATCCCCTTATTATTTGAACAAAATAGACAAGGAAATGAATAAACAAAATAAACGTGGAGTTGTCACGACAAAACGTATAGCAAATAGGAATCAAACTACGCTCTTCAAAGAGTAACGCAAAATCTTCCACAAACTTTTTTTGATTTTTCATTTTTTTCAAACAAAAATGCAAAAATAATTATACAAAAATCACGCACCATGAATTTACACTTAGACAACCAAATCATGGATACAGAATGAATGGGTGTGAAGATATTCGATAGAAAAATCAACACAATCAAACAAAACATATGTGCACGATGTATACGTGTACTCCCATCGAATGAATCTCAAAATCATCCTTAGGTGTTGAAAATTTTGAATTTAAATGACATCTACTCAATCCTTCATCACATCAAAGTCAAGAATGATACCCACACCAATAACATCTAAAACTATGAATGATTTTTCATGACGCTGTCAGGACGTGCAAACCCATTTTTCATTTCTTTCCATCCAAACTCCCTCATAAATAATAATCATTATATTTTTCTTTTGAGGTGATGAAACTAAAGCCTATTGTCCCATTTGATTTGGCATATTTATCTTTTTATTACCATTTAATTTTTTTGGGATCTTTTCAAATGGTGGCTTTCACGACGAGTTAATTTTGAACTCTCGTACCCCTTTTCCGTGAATCACTCATAATATTTTGTTGAAATTAAATTCCTCACGATAAACGATTTTTATATGCACTGCTTCCATTGTCAAGTTTTATCGCATATGGTTCATTTTAAAGACATAATTTAGATGACAACACCCCGACCAATATGTGATAAACAAGTACAATAATCAAACAAATCCGTGGAAGTGTGCATTAAAGGAACTTATGAGTCAAACGTGAAGGTAGTAACAACAAATCACATCTCAATGACTCCAAACATTGTAAAGCACAAAAATGAAATAATGACGCATATCAAAACTCTACCAAATCATCACATAGATATGGAATGAAATTGTGACCGATCATCCTAAATGTCCATTCATATACGGTGTAAAATAAAATACAAAACTCTTTTTTTCTTTTCCAAATATTTTTTCAAAATAAAAGCTTTTTGTATTTTTCAAAAATTTTCAAAAATAAAAAATATAATACAAAAAATACACACTAGCAATAGGCAAAAATATCATCATGTATATCAACCTATTCAAGCAAACAAGTTTAAACCTCAACCGTTAGGTGCAGTGGAGTTTTCCAAACATGGTGACATCCTATAAAAAACCTCCATCAAATCATGTGAAATCTTGACCCAAAATTTTACCTATTCCTTAATATTTGCAAACTTTCTCGTGTAATCATCCGGAGCATCAGGTGTGGGTGCGTGTGTGTGAACATGTGTAGTATCAAAATGTGACACATGACCCAACTTAAAATAAAACTCCCTAAGGTGTCCTCTCTTCTTGCAGTGTGTGCAAACATAAACAGGCCTAGGAACACCTCTCTCAAAACATCTCCTACGCACTCTCCTATTAGGTACGGGATGCCTAGATGGGTTGGGTTGAGAGCTATGTGAATCTAACACTAAAGTGGGAATCAGCTCGGGTGAAACATGTGAAGTGGACGCACCGTCACGACTTATTCCTCGTCTCTCAACATACCTAAAATGGAATTGAGAACCATCTTTCCAACCTTCTTAGATGCGTTCTCTAAAGGGACTTTGACCTCCTCGGCACGTTTGAGATCACTCTTAAGTTGGGATACTCGTGTCGTTAGACTAGATACCATGTTGGTCAAATCACTCTTTTCCCGGCCTAAAGCTATCAACTGTTCACTTAAAGAAACCTTCACCTTTCGAGTTGACTCACTTTTGCCTCAAACTCCCTCAAAACCTCTAACACTTTCTCAGAATCTCTCACCCTAAGACTCAACTCCTTATTCAATTTTTTAGCCTTTAAGGTCTCGGAGTACAAGTCTCTAAATGCGATCTGGAGCTCACTATCACCCTCACTAGTGCACTCACTCTCAGACTCACTAGAAACACTCAACTCATCCTTGGGGGTCTCACGTGCACAAGTATCCTCATCGTCATGGGATAAACTGGGTATGCTCACGTGACTAGCTAAAAAGTCAACAAATTTCCCTTGTGAAGACTCATCCCCGGAAAGAGTGGCTGACATGAAAATCTTTTTGCCCTTTCTCTTTAGCCTAGTGGAATACTCAAACGCTCTGTGGCCTTTCCCTTCATACTCAAAACACTTCTCTTCCTCCACTTTCTCACTCTCTTTCTCACCACTTTCTTTGGACTCATCTTTATTTTTCTCAAAAGATCTTTTATTGGAAGAATTTGGTTTTGAAAACTTGAGAATTTTTTAAAAATTCTTTGCAAGTATGGCCATATCAAAATCAAACTTGTACTCAGACTCGAACTCATAAAAACTCACTTTCTTTTTCTTCTTAGACTGGGCTTTAAGTGCTACCCATCTATTCTCAGGCTTGACAGTGTCAGGAAATATGTCAAATTCATATGTCTGTTGGTCGCCTACCATCTCTTCTAATTTCAGACTACTCAAATAACATAAGGTATTCAAAACAGTCACTTTAGGGATAATTTTTTTTGGCAATATCCTTAAAATCTTTTTAACCACTCGTGCATCAAGTATTGGCTCACCAGGATTGAAACTAGTATTGGCAATGTCAGACAAACATGCATAAAATTCATCAAAACACTTAGTCTCAAGCATGACAATCGTTTCAAATTGAGTAGTTAAATTTTAAATTTTAGACTCTTTGACCGCGTTAGTTCCTCCGTGGGGGAGTTGTAAAACGTCCCACGCTTCTTTAGAGGTGGTGCACGTCATAATACGTCGAAACTCATTAGGGGTGACATGTCCACAAATTTCACTAAGCCCACGTGAATTAAAATTGCTCAACCTAAACTCATTCTCAGTCCAGTCTGACACAGGTTTTAAATTCGTGATATTATTCGTGGTGACAGTGGTAGGAGTCCAGCCTCTTTCACAAATGACCCAAACTCTCTCATCGATTTCTTTTAAATGTGATTTCATGTGGGATTTCCAATAAACATAATTAGACTCGTCAAAATTTTGCAACCGATTATATAAGTTTTCATTTGAAAACATTGCGACAATTTTTTAAAAATTAGATTTATCAGAAAAATCAGTATCATAAAAAATTTTGTGGAAAAAGGAATACTCGGTAAATTTGAGTAACCTCGTCTGATACCAATTTGATAGAGTTGCGCCGTGTACGATACTGATTTGAATAAATTCGCAAATTCCAGCTACAAACCTTTTTAATTGGAGTCAATTTTAAACCAAATTAAATCAGTCCAACAAATAAAATTACCGACTCACAAATTTCAGGAAAAACTCCCCGAAGGACAAAACCTTTATTTCACTATAATATGTAACACTTACAATTACAATAAAATCCGTAATAAGTTTACCTCAGCAAACCTACATAGACGCAATCAAGAGTCAGCAATGGATCCCACGTAGCGAACCCACACGAACCGCAGTCCAATCTTCAGCAAATGAACACCCTCAAGTAATCCTCAATGACGCGCAGTCAACGACCCAGTACCATAAAAGGCACCTAAATCAACAACATAAAATTCCAGTAAAATATGTCTTGGGTTCCACAAAATAATTCACATAAAAGTATTTGGAATTTTGTGAATTGTAAAACAAAAAAACTTTGAACCATTAAATGGGAGAAGAAAAATTTATGCCAAAGGCTGAAAAAAAATTATACCTCTCTCTGGCAGTTATCGAAATCAAAACAAAACTCTCTCTGTAAAAGTCTTCTCACCGTTTTAAAACTACTGTCAGCCCATTATATAGCAATCATTGAGGCGGTGGCGTGGCTGACAAAAAAACAGCATCGCTCGAACGAGATAGACTTTGCTTGAACGAAAGTCATCTCGCTCGAACAAGACACGTGCCACTTGAACGACATTGTGATATCGCTTGAATGATCAGAACATCAATCCCGAGGTTCACCATCAGACTTAGAAAAATTCTAAAAACTTTTTCAGAAACAAAACTTTCGAAACAGTTATATAACTTTTAATACAAAAACATTTTTTATATTTAGAGAAATATTCTAATCTCTTATAAAAAAAATATCCCAACACTTTTAATATTAAATGTGTAGACACCACATTCTAGGCCCCCCTAAGTCTCTCTGTAGGCTCCTAGCACTTCCCCCTTCCATCGCAAACCTAGGTCGCACTCCGAGTACCAATCTAGAGGCCATCGAGCGCTCCCGGGCCCCGAATTGACCCCAACTAACTACACCGTCAGGGAGAAAGCTCATTGAATCTTCTAAGGGCACTGAAACCTCTTTCCAACGGTCTGCCCCGAATGCAAAACAACATAAACGTTCGAACTACCGATCAGTTTTTCCCTAAAAATCGATTCGGATGCCACCGGGCGCTCCCGGACTCCGTTTGGCCAAAGTCAGCTCTCTAGATTAAACGAGACTGAATTAATCCCTGAAGGTCACTGAATACCCTTTCTAACGATCCATACCGTTCATGATTCTGACCTACGGTACGGAAGAACGATCCGTTTTACTCTAAGAGGTCACCGGGCGCTTCAAGGACCCGATTGACCAAGGTCAACTTACCAAACCGAGCGAAACTCTTTGGAATGTCAAAGTATATCTCATAACCTTTCCAAAGGTCCATCCCGTGCATGATTCTGACTTACCATGCGGACGAACGATTCGTTTGCGTCCGATGATCTCCTGTCCTAAGGGCCGACGTGTGCTTTTGAGCCACATTTGACCCAAAGTCAAGAACACTTCTTCGCTAATTTTTTGAGAGGAATCCAGATTTTATGAATACTCTATTCTTTTCATTTAGTATTATGTGTTTTAAGTGTCGCCTAAACACGTAATTGCATGTTTTCTTAAAATCATTTAGTAACTTAATTAGAGAAAGTGGACACTAATTATGGGACTGTTTTTATTAAATCTTTTAATCTGAATAATATTCATAACCCTTGGGTACGTAGGATTGTTGAGTGGATTTTGGGTTTTATTGGTGTAGGTTGCATGTAGAAAAACCCTAGTTTTGAAATAAATGATTTTTGGGTACGTATAACTCATGTAAATTGTGTAGAGATAATGGAATTGGAAATATGATGTATTAATGATGAAATCTCGGTGTATTTAAGTTAAAATAATTAAATGGGATTAATTGGGTATTTTGACGTTATGATAATTAAATTAAGATTTAATTGAATTGGACTATCATGCATAGTTTTATATGTTGATTAATTATGCTTGTTTGTGTGACTTATTGGTATTATTATATTTCCTTTGTGACGACAGGTTATTGGGAAAATTTTCTCTACCTATATTTTAGGATGGTTTCTAGGTATGGGACTAGTGGGTAGGCCTTTTGATGATTTACGCTTTCTAGGTATGGGACTAGTGAGGGTAGATTATTATGACTTTGTTATGTAGGAGGTGGGATGATTTTTGATACTTTATCGTCGTTACGCTAGCCTAGGTATGAGATTAGGTCGAGGTTTAGGTTAGAATTCTTCCTATACATAGGGTAGGACGGATTGATAACTTAGGGACCCATAGGTATGGGACTAAGGGATATTTTGAGGATCTCACATCGATAAAAAAGGTGGGGTGATTTATAAATTGAGAAATTGAGAATTAATGCCTAAGATAAAAACGGGTATTAAAATTTGTGGCGACATAATGTGTCGGGGCCGACAGTTTAAATGGGTCAGAGGGCGATTTATGTCGTGTCGTGTGTGGAACCTTGTCATGTGCCGGGGCCGACAGTTTAAACGGGTCAGAGGGCGATTGACAAGGGGAAGTGTGACACTTTAATAAAAAGTGAGAACTATAATAAAAGTTGGTTAATTTAATTAAATTAACATCGTGGGACTTGGTAATTTAAAATCATATTGGCGTGCCTTTATAAATGGGGATTTATGTGGGTAGTTAGTGATTTATATTTATCGCGTTTAACTATCCCTTTTAATTTAAAATATTCGATTGTGATATTTATTGCGTATAATGCTACTGTCTGGATTCAAGGATCCTATTTGAGGGGAGTAGTGTGTATTCTTGCTCGGGGCTTTGGCTCTGACCCATGCGTTGACTAACTTTTTCAGGATTAGTATTTGGAGTGGGTCCATAAGATTTTTGGAGATTATCATTTGGAGGTGTAGATGGATCTGAATTACTTTACTGGGTTATTTTAAGTTTAGGCTTTCTTTTCATTAGTATTTCATTATGAGGCTCAGCTGAGAGATTTTTTAGGTCATTCGGTTCCAAAGTTGTTTAAGGATTTTCAGTTGGAGCATTTATAGTTGGTTTATTTATTCAGATTTTATTTAATCATTATTTGAGTTTGAATTTATTCGGGGTTAGCATGTGATGAATCTTTTATCTCTTAGTTGTTTATGATCATTTGAGTTTGATTCAATTATTTATCTTATGGACTGATTTATTTATGTCTCATATCTGTCTCATGCTAAGAATGGTATTTATTTAGTTCACGTTCGACTTAATTCGGCAATCGTGGCTCGCCACCTCATCTGTCGAATTTTATGGGGTGTGACAGATGGTATCAGAGCATGGTCTTACGTCTCATAGGTTATGAGTCCATTTTATCTTCCGTGTTGCTTGTCTTTGATTTCGTTTTGATGATTTGTACTACTGGTCATTTCGAGTCTGATGTGTTTTGTTCCTATCTTTTCAGATGTCGAAGACAAGGAGAGCTGGGAGTAGGAGAGAGGAGTCTGTTTCTGGTCCTGCAACTCAAGAGATGCGGCGTCAGATTACTTTAGAGGCCGAGGAGTTATCGACTATCATTCATGAGGCCACGATGGTCGGTTTGGAGATGAGGAAACAGAGAGGGGTAACTTTAGAGGCACACCAGCGGGGTACACCCGTCTCATCTTGGGATAGGGTGATAACCAATTTCTTTAAGGTAAATCCTCCCACCTTTGGAGGGGGATCTGACCCAATGGTTGCTCACCAGTGGACGAGAGATAGGGAAAGGACTTTGAGGATGGTGGACTGCACAGAGGTGCAGAAGCAAATGTTAGAAACATTTAAGCTGACAAGGGATGCATTCCAATGGTTGGAGAGTGCCATCACATCAGAGGAGAGAGATCAGTTGGGTTATGCAGAGTTTCTGATCAAGTTTAACAATAAGTACTTTCCATATGCAATTAGAAACACAACGAAGAGAGAATTTATGGATTTGGAGCAAGGTTCAAAGTCGATTGTCAGGTATGAACAGGAGTTCACTAATTTATCTATGTTTGTACCAGAGGAGGTTAGCACTGAGATGAAGAAGATGGAGTTTTTCATTAAGGGATTGTCTTGGTCGATTAGGAAAATGGTGTTGGGGAATCCGGCATACACTACTTATGCTCAGGTGGTGGATGTCGTAATGTTGTTATGGCAAGATAAGGCCAGTTATCAAAAGAAGTTGGGAAGAAGATAAGAGTCTAATGGACAGGGAGGTGAGAATAAAGGTCGCAATGATCAAATATGGAAGAGGCAGAGGGCCAATCAGGAACAACAAGGTCAAGGAGAGGAGAAAGCCAATACTTGGCCTTTCGAACCTTTTAGGGGTGAATGCTTTGTATGTGGAAAAGTAGAACATCCAGCGGCGAAGTGTTACAAGAGAGAGGGCCAACAAAACGAAGGAGAACCAACCCAACAAGTTCAAGTTACGCAAGGGCAACAAGAGAAAGGAGTTCTGGGGCAGCTAGGACTGGGGCCTCCAGTCTTAGTAGCAGTTAGCGTTCAGGGACGACCAGCAGCACCGACAGCGTCAGGTGCGCAGGGGATGGTCACTGCACCAACCAAGCTTAGTTATTGGAGGTGCTATGTACCTCAGGTTCCGTCAGAGAAGTATAGATTGTGTGGCTAGTGGCGTATCGCAGTACGTAATACCTTCTTAGATCCTTATATAGGTAGGCTTTATATATATTGTATTTTGTTAAGGATTACGTTCGGGTAGATTAGGTGTATGAGCGCCTAATTGTGATATTCTACGGGGTAGGCATATGTGAGCCTTATTTTCTTTTGCGAGATTTATGCATTATGGGTATGCCTCGTCTAATTTCGAGGACGAAATTCTTTGCTAGTGGGGAAGTATGTAACACCTCGTATTTTTATTATTTAATTTAATTATTTAATTGGGGAATATTCGAGAAAAATAATTTTTTGGGTTTAATTATTTTTATTGGTTAATTATGTTGGTTATGATTTTAGAAGAATAAAACTTCTAGCGGAATTAAAATCGGAGTTACAACGGATTTTATATGAATTTTTAAATATTTGTCCCTTATAATTTTTAAGCTGAACTGTCAGATTTTCTGGGCGATCGATCGATCGACGCCAGGGGTCGATCGATCGACCCCAACAGAAATCGTGAACTGCAAGTGGTTTTTATTAGAGTTTGTTTAGGATTAGGACTCCTAATCACTATATAACCTTAATAATTCGTAGGGGGCTTTTCATAATCACGTTTTCTCAAGTTTTTCACCAGAGAACACTTCCAAATATTTTTCCTCTCTACCATAATCATCAACCTTCAACATAATCAAGTTTTTGTGATAAGTTTCGGGAGGCTTACTTGGGGTTTAATCAAGATTGATTCAAGAACACTTCTTTGCTAATTTTTCGAGAGGACTCCAGATTTCTAATCAGATTTTCAACACGATCTTCACAGGCATGAATACTCTATTCTTTTACTTTAGTATTATGTGTTTTAAGTGTCGCCTAAACACTTAATTACATATTTTCTTAAAATCATTTAGTAACTTAATTAGAGAAAGTGGACACTAATTATGGGACTGTTTTTACTAAATCTTTTAATCTGAATAATATTCATAACCCTTGGGTACGTAGGATTGTTGAGTGGATTTTGGGTTTTATTGGTGTAGGTCACATATAGAAAAATCCTAGTTTTGAAATAAATGATTTTTGGGTGCGTATAACTCATGTAAATTGTGTAGAGATAATGGAATTGTAAATATGCTGTATTAATGAAGAAATCTCAGTGTATTTAAGTTAAAATAATTAAATGGAATTAATTGGGTATTTTGACGTTATGATAATTAAATTAAGATTTAATTAAATTGGACTATCATGCATAGTTTATACATTGATTAATTATGCTTGTTCGTGTGACTTGTTGGTATTATTATATTGCCTTTGTGACGATGGGTTGTTGAGAAATTTTGCTCTCCCTATATTTTAGGATGCCTTCTTGGTATGGGACTAGTGGGTAGGCCTTTTGATGATCTACGCCTTCTAGGTATGGAACTAGTGAGGGTAGATTGTTGCAACTTTGTTATGTCGGGGGTGGGCTGATTTTTTATACTTTATCGTCTTTACGCTAGCCTAGGCATGAGACTAGGTCGAGGTTTAGGTTAAAAATTCTTCCTATACATAGGGTAGGACGGATTGATTACTTGGGGACCCTTAGGTAAGGGACTAAGGGTGAGAACTATAATAAAAGTTGGTTAATTTAATTAAATTAACATCATGGGACTTGGCAATTTAAAATCATATTGGTGTGCCTTTATAAATGGGGATTTCTGCGGGTAGTTAGTGATTTATATTTATCGTGTTTAACTATCCCGTTTAATTTAAAATATTCTATTGTGATATTTATTGCGTATAATGCTACTGTCTGGATTCAAGGATCCTATTTGAGGGGAGTAGTGTGTATTATTGCTCGGGGCTTTGGCTCTGACCTATGCGTTGACTTACTTTTTCAGGATTAGTATTTGGAGTGGGTGCATAAGATTTTTGGAGATTATTGTTTGGAGGTGCAGCTAGAGCTGAATTACTTTACTGCGTTATTTTAAGGTTTGGATTTCTTTTCATTCGTATTTCATTATGAGACTCAGTTGAGAGATTTATTGGGTCATTCGATTCCAAAGTGGTTTAAGGATTTTCAGTTGGAGCATTTACAGTTGGCTTATTTATTCAGATTTTATTTAATCATTATTGGAGTTTGGATTTATTCGGAGTTTGCATGTGATGGATCTTTTATCGCATAGTTGTTTATGATCATTTGAGTTTTATTCAATTATTTGTCTTATGGACTGATTTATTTATGTCTCAAGCTAAGAATGGTATTTTTTTAGTTCACGCCTAGCTTAGTTCGGCGGCTATGGTTGGCCACCCCGTCAGTCGAATTTTGCAGGGTGTGACAGATGGTATCAGAGCATGGTCTTAGGCCGCGTAGGTTATGGGTTTATTTTAGCTTCCGTGTTGCTTATCTTTGATTCCATTTTGATGATTTGTACTCTTAGTCATTCCAAGTCTGATGGGTTTTGTTCCTATCTTTTCAGATGGTGAACACAAGGAGAGCTGGGAGTAGGAGGCAGGAGTCTGTTTCTGATCCCGTAACTCAATAGAGGCGGCGTCGGATTACTTTGGAGGAAGAGGAGTTAGAGCCTACCATTCGTGAGGCCACAATGGCTGGCTTGGAGATGGGAAGACAGAGAGGGGTAACTTTGGAGGCACACCAGCGGGGTACACCCGTCTCAGCGTGGGATAGGGTGAGAACCAGTTTCTTTAAGGGAAATCCTCCCACCTTTGGAGGGGGATCTGACCCAACGGTTTCTTACAAGTGGAGGAGAGATATGGAGAGGCATTTGAGGACGGTGGACAGCACGGAGGTGCAGAAGCAGATGTTAGCAACATTTAAGCTGATAGGGGATGCATTCCAATGGTGGGAGAGTGCCACCACATCAGAGGAGAGATATTAATTGGGTTATGCAGAGTTTCTGATCAAGTTTAACAATAAGTAGTTTTCGTATGCAATTATAAATGCAAAGAAGAGAGAATTTATGGACTTGAACCAAGGTTTAAAGTCGATTATCGGGTATGAACAGGAGTTCACCAATTTATCTATGTTTGTACCAGAGGAGGTTAGCACTGAGATGAAGAAGATGGAGTGTTTTATTAAGGGATTGTATTGGTCGATGAGGCAAATGGTGTTGGGGAATCTGGCATACACTACTTATGCTCACGTGGTGGATGTCGCAATGTTGCTATGGCAAGAGAAGGACAGTTATCAAAAGAAGTTGGGAAGGAGACAAGAGTCTAATGGACAGGGAGGTGAGAATAAAGGTCGCAATGATCAAACGTGGAAGAGGCTGAGGACCAATCAGGAACAACAAGGTCAAGGAGAGGAGAAAGCCAATACTAGGTGTCTCAGACCTTTTAGGGGTGAATGCTTTCTATGTGGAAAAGTAGGACATCTAGCGCTGAAGTGTTACAAGAGAGAGGGCCAACAAAACCAAGGAGAACCAACCCAACAAGGTCAAGTTATGCAAGGACAACAATGGAAAGGAGTTCATGGGCAGCTAGGACTGAGGCCTCCAGTCTTAACAGCAGTTAGCATTCAGGGAGCACCATCAACACCGGCAATGTCAGGTGCGCAGGGGGTGGTCACTGCACCAAGCAATCTCAGTTATGGGAGGTGTTATGTACCGCAGGCTCAGTCAGAGTAGTATAGATTGCGTGGAGAATGGCGTATCGCGGTACGTAATACCTTCTTAGATCCTTATATAAGTAGGCTTTATATATATATTGTATTTTGCTAAGGAATACGTTAGGGTACATTAGGTGTATGGGCGCCTAAGTGTGATATTCTATGGGGTAGGCATATGTGAGCCTTATTTTCTTTTGCGAGATTTATGCATTATGGGTATGCTTCGTCTAATTTCGAGGACGAAATTCTTTGCTTGTGGGAAAGTATGTGACACCCTATGTTTTTATTATTTAATTTAATTAATTAATTAATAGGGGAATATTCGAGAAAAATAGATTTTGGGATTTAATAATTTTTATTGATTAATTATGTTGGTTATGATTTTAGAAGAATAAAACTTCTAGCGAAATTAAAATCGGAGTTAAAACGAATTTTATATGAATTTTTAAATATTTTTCCCTTATAATTTTAAGCTGAACTGTCAGATTTTCTGGGCGACCGATTGATTGACCCCAACAGAAATCGTGCGCTGCATGTTATTTTTGTTAGAGTTTGTTTAGTATTAGGACTCCTAATAACTATATAACCTTAATAATCCGTAGGGGGACTTCTCATAATCACATTTTCTCAAGTTTTTCACCAGAGAACACTTCCAAATATTTTTCCTCTATACCATAATCATCAACCTCCAACATAATCAAGTTTTTGTCATAAGTTCTGGGAGGCTTAATTGGGGCTTAATCAAGATTGATTCAAGAACACTTCTTTGATAATTTTTCAAGAGGAATCTAGATTTCTAATCAGATTTTCAACACGATCTTCACAGGCATGAATACTCTATTCTTTTCCTTTAGTATTATGCGTTTTAAGTGTCGCCTAAACACTTAATTACATATTTTCTTAAAATCATTTAGTAACTTAATTAGAGAAAGTGGACACTAATTATGGGACTATTTTTATTAAATCTTTTAATCTGAATAATATTCATAACCCTTGGGTACATAGGATTGTTGAGTTGATTTTGGGTTTTATTGGTGTAGGTCACATGTAGAAAAACTCTAGTTTTGAAATAAATGATTTTTGGGTGCGTATAACTCATGTAAATTGTGTAAATTAGAAATATGATGTATTAATGATGAAATCTCAGTGTATTTAAGTTAAAATAATTACATGGGATTAATTGGGTATTTTGACGTTCTGGTAATTAAATTAAGATTTAATTGAATTGGACTATCATGCATAGTTTTATAAATTGTTTAATTATGCTTATTCGTGTGACTTGTTGGTATTATTATATTGCCTTTGTGATGATGCGTTGTTGAGAAATTTTGCTCTCCCTATATTTTAGGATGCCTTCATGGTATGGGACTAGTGGGTAGGCCTTTTGATGATTTATGCCTTCTAGGTATGGGACTAATGAGGGTAGATTATTGCGACTTTGTTATGTCGGGGGTGGGCTGATTTTTGATACTTTATCGTTGTTACGCTAGCCTAGGAATGAGACTAGGTCGAGGTTTATGTTAAAAATTCTTCCTATACATAGGGTAGGACGGATTGATAACTTGGGGACCCTTAGGTATGGGACTAAGGTATATTTTGAGGATTTCACATCGATAAAAAGGGTAGGGTGATTTATAAATTGAGAAATTGAGAATTAAGGCCTAAGATAAAAATGGGTATTAAAATTTGTGGCGACATAATGTGTCGGGGCCGACAGTTTAAATAGTTCAGAGGGAGATTTATGTCGTGTCGTGTGTGGGACCTTGTCTTGTGTCGGGACCGACAGTTTAAACGGGTCAGAGGGCGATTGACAAGGGGAAGTGTGACACTTTAATAAAAAGTAAGAACTGTAATAAAAGTTTGTTAATTTAATTAAATTAACATCGTGGGACTTGGGAATTTAAAATCATATTGGTGTGCCTTTATAAATGGGGATTTATGCGGGTAGTTAGTGATTTATATTTGTCGCGTTTAACTATCCCGTTTAATTTAAAATATCCTATTGTGATATTTATTGCGTATAATGCTACTATCAGGATTCAAGGATCTTATTTGAGGGGAGTAGTGTGTATTCTTGCTCCGGGCTTTGGCTCTGACCCGTGCGCTAACTAACTTTTTTAGGATTAGTATTTGGAGTGGATGCATAAGATTTTTGGAGATTATCGTTTGGAGGTGCAGCTGGAGTTGAATTACTTTACTATGTTATTTTAAGTTTAGGCTTTCTTTACATTCGTATTTCATTATGAGAATCAGTTGAGAGATTTATTGGGACATTCGATTCCAAAGTTATTTAAGGATTTTCAGTTGGAGCATTTACAGTTGGTTTATTTATTCAGATTTTATTTAATCATTATTGGAGTTTGGATTTATTCGGAGTTAGCATGTGATGGATCTTTTATCGCTTAGTTTTTTATGATCATTTGAGTTTGTTTCAATTATTTATCTTATGGACTGATTTATTTATGTGTCATATATGTCTCATGCTAAGAATGGTATTTATTTAGTTCACGCCCGACTTAGTTTGGCGGCGGTGGCTAGCCACCCCGTCTGTCGAATTTTGCGGGGTGACACAGTGATCTCAACAACATTCTCTCTAAGTCAGTGAAGTTACATATGAGAAATTCTATTCAAGCTTAAATCCCCATCATTTTCACACCCAATTTGGAAAATATCCTTCCCTCTCATCAACATCCAAAGGAGTTCATCTAGATCTAAGTCCAAGCTCCAAGAAAGGTGCAATTCTTTCTCTCTCTCTCTTTTAATTTCTTGTTTTATGTAAGTTATCTTAGATTCCTAATCTAGTTTAATTCTAGTTCATTGATATTAACATCTATAGTTTTATTAGTATATTGCACATACTCTATTTTTCATGTAAAACCCAAAAACAAATAAAAGAGGGTTACACCCGTAAATTCCGAACGAAATTATCCACCACACTTTTTCAAAACTAGAAATACATTTTCTACACGCACACACCTAATAAAATTCCGTTCGAATCTATGGGATAAGCCCCACCCTTATTCTACATTCGAACTACGTGGACTTTGATGCCTTTATAGGTTACGTAGGCATCTCGGATTAAAATTCGAGACTCGAGTCCAATTTTCTACTTTCCAATTTCTCTTAATTTTTTATAATCCTCGAAATTACTCATTATCATCATACATATATATAACATATTTGTTCGCGTCTCATCCCACACATATTATTGTTTCCCAATAACGATCAAAATCATGATGAACACTCATATTTTATCTTCTACATTTATTATTATTTTGGGAATATTCCTATGAATGACTTCACCACATCTTTTCCATGGCATGGGTCGAACGATTCCAATCTCCATTATATAAACACATGCATACACTTCACGGAAATAAAAAGGAAAATATAAACATTTTCCCATGAGAGACCGAAAAGGCGGGATGGGTGCCTAACACCTTCTCATTTCGTACCTTAGACCCTGGACCTCTGATCTATTGGTTTCGCATGCATCAGTTTTGTCCTTGACGCCGCTCTCTTGAGGTGGTAACATACTCTTTTGCCTGTTTTGAGCAAAATAGGTTGGCGACTCTATCTCTTTACATTCACCCCATACCGACGACGGTCGAATCCCCCTTCTCGAAGAGAAGGGTGCGAGACCGCGACGCAGTTTTCTTCCCCGGGGGATCCTCAGTCTCCTTTCCCCCCCGAAACGAGCGTCGCGCCGATGGAGATGGCCACAGTGGTGACTCTGCTGGGGAATACTTTTAAGAGGGCTAGACTCTATTCACATGGGTGTTTTATTTTCTTATATATTCCCCTATTTGCATGTTCCCCTTTATTATTCATGTGTATCTAATGCTTATACTTCTATTCACACACTTATAGAAGATTCTCCATATACACTTCACACCACATGCACCTAAGATCACGTATATCCACATGTTGCACACATCACTTATCCATGCCTGGTATACTTTTGGAACTTGAACTTTTCTCACTGTTTGGCATGATAAAAAAAGATACTCTCACCATAAGATACTAATAAGAGAATCATGCATGATTCACACGACATCACCAAAGATCATTGTTATTTACCAAATTTTATCCCGTAACTAGAGAGTCACTTCGTAATGGGCGCTGGTCCGACAAGGCGCAGTTAGAATAAGTGATATGACTCTCACCTTCTATTGGACAAGTACCTTCGATGTATATCGAATGGTTCCCCCGCGTCGTACCGCTTGACCGAAGTCATGACGAGAGGTATATTGTAGGGAGATCGTTCACGTACGTCGAGTATATCGAATTCTCTCTCACACATACCGCCCCCATGAGGTGTATAGTGAGGCAATTCATGTACACTCAGGTATATCAAATGGCTTATCCATTGGTAACGATTGCCCTCAAAGGTAAGACGTATATCGTGGAAGTCACGCCAAAGGGGGGAACCCTTTCCAATTCACCCAACCAAACTGCATACCTGCATATAGGTGTCAAGCCTAGGACACATATGTTAGATTTTCGGTTTTGACTCGAAACTCTGCCGAAATTTCGGGTCGGCCTGTCGCCCAAATTTTTGAGCAATTTTCAAAATGGGACCCTACCCATAAGCTTGGTTACAAGTACAAACCTAAGTTTACATATGTTGCAAACCCAGTTTTTCCAGGCTCGGGTCCCGTCCGGCATTTCATTTTGCATTTAGGAGAATTTAATACAAGTGAGAACCTAATAAACATAATAATCATGCTGAGACCCGTCTCTAGTTTCTTCCCCTCTCTTTTTCCCAAAAATCATCCAAAAACACTTTTCCTCTTTTGTCAAAAACACCAAAAACATTTTCGTTATCATCGTTTCCAAAAAATAAAATAAAAAATATTTTCCTCCTTTTATAAAAATAAAAGTTTCGTTTCCTAAAAAATAAATTCCATTTTCTTCTCAGGTCGATCACATACCCTTGGCCTGGCTCCCTATTGGCTTCGATCTTCAGTCAAACTACCCCGAAGTTCTATCAACCCCTTTACTTCCTTCGCATCCGAGACTCACCCGCCTTTTTTTCAGAACACGGATCAAGTGCCGAATGTACAGCCAGATTTTTTGACGGTTTTGGTTCAGCTCACTGCCAAAATTGACAACCTTCAAACCGAGGTTCATGAGATGCAAAGAAATCGGGTCCCTGTCCCTGAAGATCTTGCGGTCATTTTCCCTCACGCCATGGGTCCACCTGCACCTGAGCCTATCTGGGTTCCAAAAAAATACCATCATGTTTCGTGTGCTCCTCCTACTAATGGGCCGCCACCAGCCCAACTTCCTATGCCAAACCTTGCTCAAACTGGGGATAACTTACCCATAATTATTGATCCGAGAGAGGAAGAACTGAACAAGGTCAAGGAAGACCTTAAGATGCTAACCAAGAAATTAGACCAGGTTCGAATCTCTGGAAACTACATGAACTACACTCACATGTCTCCCTATTCTAAATCCAGGTTACCAGAAAAATTCAAGATGCCTAATATCGAGAAGTTTGGAGACAGTGGACCCCCGATCATTCATCTCCGCAGCTATCACCGAGCCATGAATCTCCTAGGGGCTTTAGAAGAAGTAATGGCTCAGATCTTCCAGCAGACTTTGAATGAGAGAGCCCTCAATTGGTTCCTATCCCTTAAAGAATCTACAACCCGTAGTTGGGAAGACGTTGCCAGTGAGTTTATGTCCCAATACAAGTACAACGAAGAGCTAGAGGTTACCCTCCGTGACTTAGATCTACTCAAATAGAATCCTGAGGAATCAATCAGCAACTTCATAGAAAGATGGAGAGAAAAAGCAGCTACCATGACTAATCGGCCTTTCGAAGAAGAACAAGCCATCATTGTGAAGAAAAATTTCCTACCCCATATCCGAGCAACAATAGGAGGATATTATTACCCTCATTTTCGAGCCCTCCGAGAAGCAGGAGTAGAAATCGAAGAAGATTTTGCCAAGACAAAAGTCGAACCGAAGAAGGTCTCTAGAAAGTTTTCTCCTAAAAAAATTTAAAAAGCCTGCTAGTACCGCAGTCTCTACTATTAATAATATCTCTTAGCCTGCCGCTTCACGGGCACTAGAAAGTTGCCCAAACCCAATCCGGAAAGAATATACCGAGCTTCATGCTCCTCTCTCTAAAGTCTACCAGGCTTTCTTGAATCAAAACCTAATCAAACCCTTGGACCCTCGTTCGTTACCAAACCCGCTTCTTAAAAATTTCAAACCTGATGCCCATTATGACTATCACCAAACTGCTGGCCATACCACCGACCAGTGTTTCCATTTTTGAAACACAATCCAAAGCCTGATTGACCGGGGTATCATCACCCCCCAGCTAATCCTAAACCAAACACTACCCATAATCCACTCCCAAGTCACACAAACGCCATTTTCCTAGAAGAAGACTCAGAACTCATTTACCCAAATTATGCCAAATAAATCACCAATCATGCCCATATACTTGCCTAAACCTATCCAAACATGCCCATTTTTCCTCTTAAACCCTACCAACCTTTCTAATCAAACCTTATCACTCCTCACCAGAGCCTGCATCGCTGTCCATACCCGTTCTGGAGGTAAAGATATGGAATTATCATAAGTGTTGAACCAACTCCTAGAGTTCAGGCTGAAATTGCCCTCCCAGATGACCATCGACTGTCAGAGATTCTACGGGTTATTCCTATAAGCGTGAAAATAGGTCCGAGAGTCAGAAAACTGGTTAGTGCCAACCGATGAAGTCAGTCTAGATGACCTAGTCCAGATCGTGGTAGATTTGTTTTGACAGATTGGGGACATTTGTAGCATATCCGAGATGCTCGATGCTTTGAAATTACAAGGGCATCTGGTCCCCTCAGTCTTACATTTCCCTACCGAATGGGAGGAATTACACGAAGAAGCCATAGAAGTTGTAGAGTGTATTGACTTTGCATGGAAAGATAATATCGTTGCCACCGGAGGTGATTCTGAAGATTCAGATGAAGATCCAGATACAATAGCCAACTTATGCATAATGATATCATTCGAGGAGCTGCTAGGAGAGATCAACTAGGTAGTTGAGCTACCCGACATTGATGAAGAAATATGGTTTCTATTTTTCCCCTCTTTCATGAACCACATGACTAGGTCGGGGAGACATTACCAGAATCTGAGCTTATAACCATCAACAAATGATAAAGGGAAAGGTGTTGAGAATATCCCTATGCCAGAAATGACCGTTGAAGAAAGCAAGGTCCTTGTTTAACTGAAGAAAACTCAATACAACGTAACTCTATGGGGACTTTTCATGTCTTCCCAACTGCATCGGAATGCCCTAATCAAGCTACTCACATGGCCCACATTTCCTCCCTTCACCACATCAGAAGAAGCAGTGAACCTAGTTGGATACTTAATCTCTACTCTAATGCTCTCCTTTTTCGAAGAGGAAATCCCTAAGAATGGTTCCAACCGTAATCATGCTCTCAAAATCTCTGTCTAATCCATGGTAAAAAATATTCCCCTCTCACTCGTCAATAACGGATCAGCTCTGAATGCCGTTAAGAACCCTCAACTGTTTGGGAATGAAAGTGAGCCCCTTGCTCCAACCTCTGCTGCCGTGTGAGCCTACGACAACACCCGTCGAGAAGTAATGGGTTCTATCGAGCTTGAAATAGGGGCTGACCCTATAAATCCTGTTATTAAATTCTAAGTTGTCGATATCCCAACCTATTTCAATCTGCTGCTCGGACGACCGTGACCCTATAGCATCAAAAGGGTGTCTTCTTCCCTTCATCAGAAATTGAAGTTATTTTCTAATCGACAAGTCATCACCATCTTGGGAGACAGTGACAATGTCAATAATGAAGCACCAGTAATTCGGTACTCGAGATACAACACGGGGTGAACGATATGTTATTATCAGTCTTCCAAGTTGAACCACTCATACTCCCAGCAGGAGATGACTTTAAATATAGGGTTTGGCTAGAATATGACCCTCATAGAAATGTCAATGTAATCTTCATGCCCGGACTGGGTTTAGGGCAAAGGAAGTAAGGGATAACTGAACCTATTGTGTTAAAGGAGGCCTTTCCCCCTTGTGGCTTAGGCTATTAACCATCAGAAGAAGAACTCAGGCTGATCTGTCAGCCTCGACTGAAGAGAAAGTTAGAATGTGACAGGACTATCCCGAGAGCTTCCCTAAACGAAATATTCATCAAAGAGGGTGAAGATTTCCCCTTCTACAGCTTCCCTAAACCTTGGTATGACCCTGTAGACAAGAAGATAAAACCAGGAATGGAAATATTTTTCCAAGGCAGCTACTCGGGGATTGAGAGTTCCCAACACTGTGTGTAACCACTCACTGAGGAGACCTTACCTGGTATCGAGGATTCTAATGATAGAGATTCTGAGGACCCCTACAACTTGCAGATACCGGGGCTGGCACTTTGCATGATCCACTCAGGGACTAGATCATCTGATCCATCTTACCTCATCAAAGATACTGATACACCTCTTCTCAATTGGCACGCTGCACCAGTGCCACCTGCTGATATTAAACCTAACCCTGATGTTTATCCCATTTCCCCTTTAGTTGTTTCCTCTCACTCTGATGTAATAGAGACCTCCTTTGATAAGGTTCTCAATGCTGTTTTTCCTATCAATGAAATAAACGAATATTTTAAGTATCTTTTCGTGCCTTACATTAACTGTCTTGATTCTAATCAAACTCTTGGTGATGATGACTTTGCAAATGAATAATTCTTAACTGATCTAAATAAGGTTAATAATAAACAACATAATTGCATTCAAGGTAATGAAGATGAAACTGTTGTTATTAATATCGGTTCTAGTAGATAAATGCGTGATATTAGGATAGGGGCCACCCTTAATAAGCACAAGAGCAATCAACTCGAAGAGCTACTGAAGGAGTTTGTGGATGTCTTCTCATGATCCTATGATGATATGCCCGGCATTGATCCTAAAACAGCACAACATGAGATTCCAACGCTCCCTGAATGTAACCAATCAAACAGAAGCTACGAAAGCTCCACATAGAATGGTCACTCAAAGTAAAAGAAGAAGTAGCCAAGCAACTGAATGTGGGATTCATTCGTGTAATTGAATATCTCACATGGCTAGCCAATATCGTACATGTGTCGAAATCAGGAGGAAATGTCCGTATGTGTGTCGACTACCGAGACTTGAACAAAGCCTCTCCGAAGGATGATTACCCGCTTCCCAACATCGATATGATCGTAGACAATACATCCAGTCATGCTCTCAAGTCATTCATTGATGGGTTTGCTAGATATAACCAGATCAAGATATACCTTCATCATCAAGAGAAAACTGCATTCATCACCCCTTGGGGGACCTTTTGCTATAGTGTCATGCCATTTAGTCTAAAAAATAAAGGGGCTACCTACCAAAGGGCTGCCACAACCATTCTACATGATCTGATATACAAGGAAGTCGAGGTCTATGTAGTTGACATGATTATTAAATCCAAAACTAGAGAAGGTCATGTTCCTGCTCTCCGAAAATTATTTAAACGATTGCGAAAATATCAAATGCGGCCTAACCCATAGAAATGTGTCTTCGACGTTACCAAGGGGAAACTCTTGGGATTCATGGTCAGTAATAAGGGGATAGAAGCAGATACTGCCAAGCTGAAAGCCATACTTGATATGCCACCTCCCCAAACGTAGAAAGAAGTCCGAGGATTCGTTGGGAAATTATAGTACATAAGTTAATTCATCAGCCAATTGACTTCCATCTGTGAATCCATCTTCAAAGTCCTCCGAAAGGATTCAACCAAGGTCTGGAATGAAGCTTCCTAAGAAGACTTTGACCGAATTAAGCAATACCTAACCCTACATTGAGTGCTCATGCCACCACAGCCTGGTCTTCCCTTACTCCTATACCTAACCGTGACCGATACTACAACCGGGGCTCTGCTAGGCCAATACCTTGAAGAAAATCGGAAGGAGAAAGTCATCTACTATGCTAGTCAGAAATTGGTCGGTTACAAAGTTAACTACATCGCCTTGGAAAAAGCATGTGTCACCCTTGTCTGGGTTACCTAAAATTTACGGCACTACATGCTCACCTTCTCCATCAGAATCATATCTCGAATGGATCCCATCAAGTACCCACTCGAGAAGCCCGCCCTATCCAGCCGAATGGCTCGTTGGTTGATGCTTCTAGCCGAGTTTGATATCACCTATGTCACACAAAAAGCCATGAAAGGAAGAGCCATCTTTGACTAACTTATGGAAAAGGTCGGTGTCTAGATTTTAAAATTCTCAGACGAGAATATCCTTTGCGCCTCCTATGAAGATATTTGATGGCAAATGTTCTTTGATGGCACTGCCAACAAAAAATGATATGGCATTGGGATTCTCTTAATTGCCCCTGATGATTCCCACACTCCTATTGCCATCAAATTGGATTTCCCTTGCACTAAAAATATGACAGAATACGAGGCGTGCACGGTAGGCCTCAAGGTTTCCCTTAAGAAAGGAATTCGACACCTCAATGTTTACGGAGATTCAGCCCTCATCATCGGTCAAGTACTCAGGAAATTGAAGGACAAGGACGAGAAACTCTTACCCTTCCATGCCCACCTTGAAGACATGGCTTCCCATTTCAAAGAAATCACCTTCCACTACCTACCCCGAGCAAAAAAAAAATAGCTGACGCCCTTACCACCTTAGCTTCCATGATTGACATACACAAAGGAATAACCATGGCTCCCTTTTTATCCAAAAATAGGATAAACCAACCCACTACTACCACATCGAGCTCTGCACAGCGGAAGAACCCGAAACAGTTGACTGCTGGTACTATGATATTTGGTGCCTCCTCAGATACGGTAGGTATCCCCAAGGAGCCGACAAGAAAGATCGAGCAACTCTCTGCAGACTGACCGCCCAGGACATTGTCTCTGATAAAGCACTGTTTAAGAGAAACTTCAATGGAACCCATTTACACTGCATTGCAGGGGCTGACATTGAAGAGATGATGCAGAAAATCCACAACGTGGAATGCGGACCCCACATAAACGACCATATTCTTGCCAAAAAGATCATCCGATAGGGATACTACTAGACTACCATGGTACAGGTGATCGAGTGAAAAACCGAGCGTTTGTGTAAATACGCTAATCGTTGTTATCGGCTTCCAACCACAATACAAAAAAAAAGCTAAACTTTAACTACACTCTTGCGGAGTATAGTGGCGAGTCTGGGTATCGAATCCACAGGGAATGTTTGATAGATTTTAATTGATTTATTACTTCAAAAAATAAAGTGTAAAAGATGATGATTGAGTGAGAAAGGAAAAAAGGGAAAAATAAAGAAGTTAACTAAAACTAATTGGAAAAATTAAGGTAGAGGCACAATCCCCCAACCCTAGTGTATTGCAGTTATAATATTAATCGTAAATTTAATCGATTAATTTGACCCAGAATTTAGTACTCCCAAGCATTACGTATACGAGGTTCAAGCCCGCGTCATACTTAATCTGATGACGAGTAAATCGATATCTCGATAGTGACACTCGAATTGCATTCTAAATCATCCCGGTTACCCAGAGGTAAACGAGATATAAAGATCTACAATTGTTGTGTTCCTACGCAATACGGTCGTAATCAATCACTAAATTTAGAGGATTAATATTATACACATGCAATTAACACATCAGGTTGGGTTCATGTATCCCAACATTTAAAAACCTAGCCTAAGATGAGAAATAATAATAAAAGTGCTGAAAATAAAAGTTACCAAGATTGCAGAACAAGAACATGCAAGAAGAAATCAAAGGTTGAAGAAAAATTTGAAAAGCTCTTGAATTAAAGGTGCAAAATATGTAAATTCTTCTCCTAGATGTTCCTACTTGTTATGGAGCTTTTACATAAATTAAATCTGAATAAAAAGAGTCCTAATGACTAAATATATAGGCTAGAGGTCGTTTAGAAGAGTCCCCAAAATATAAAACTCTTTTGGCTAAAAAAATAAGCACAAAATAAAAATCCCGTATCTGCCAATTTGTCACACTAGAAAGCGTGACTAATTTTTGTAACGGATATGGAGCGTGACTAATTTCATAACGGATCTTGTACGTGACAAATGGGCGGAGCGGTTCTTTTTCCTCAGCTTCGGTTCGGTTCGGGTCTGACAGCTTTTTTCTTGGATTTCTTCTCAACTTCAAATGGGCATAACTTCTTCACCGTAACTCGGATTGAGGTGCCGTTTTTTCCAGTGTTCTTGTAATTGAAATATCTTCAACTTTACAGTTGGCACCACCAAACAAAGGCTGTAAAATTATGAAAATGCCCTTCAACTCCCCGATTCTTGATTTCTTTCACTATTTTGAGTTCTCTTTTCCATCTTTCTTGCATAAAATACCTGTAAAATACATAAGAGATACACAAAATACAAAATAATTGCCAAAAAGGGTTAGTAGCATAAATATGAGACAAATCCAAGCTATTTACACCGCACGGGATCATAAAAATACCAAAATTAAGGGGATAAATGTGAAGAATTTATGCCTAATCAAACCCCCTAACTTAGAACTTTGCGCGTCCCGAGCAATATAAAAGAACGAGAGTATGAGTTAAGGACCCTTCAAAAACTTTATTAGGATATAATACCTTTTTCGCGGGCAAGCGATTGCATTTAGCGTATGTAACAAGCCTTTAAACCACTAGGTTACCCTAGTAGGACGAGTGGTGTCTCGTGAGGGTTTGCAGTGAATATACCCACAAAATTCATTATTGACTCAAAGAAATATCAAAATACTTAAAAATTATAAAATTTAAACTCCCCAAAAACAGTCACCTTAAAGTCATATTTACAAGTCTCAAGTCGTTAAGTGTGTGTGTGTGCGAAGCCAAAAATCGAACCGCTAACTTCCACCGATTGATCATTACGTTACTTTCCAAAAATTCGTTTTGATTCAAATGCTCAGGAATGCTCTCTCAAACGAATCACTCAAAATGTGGCTATTCTCTCAGTGTGCGTGATAAATAGAGTAAATATAATGAACGCAAAGTCACGCACACAAGTTGAAAGACGAAAATATATGGGTGAAAAGATCTCATCATCAGAATACGGTCATTGGGAAATGGGAACATCGCCTCTTTTTCACACATTTAATCTCTTATATTATCTTTTGTGCCTTAGCTCTCCACGCGGTAAGTAATTTCACAATTCGGACCCGGTTAGGATTTTTTCGGGTTTAAGGTGTAATTGGGTAACATGGAAATAGTTGGAAAATTCGAAATTGGAAATTTTTTCTTATGATGTCCCTTAGTGCTTTTCGGACTTTTGCCCATTTTCTATTCCTTTTCTCTATTTTTTTTTTCACTTCTTTTCTTTTTTTTTTCTATTTTTGTTGAGCATTTCTATTCTTTTTCTTGCCCCTTTTTGTTGCACTTTTCGGACTTAAATTCTGACTTTTTTCATTTTTCACAATTTCGGGTATTTGGGTTTTTCGGGTTGTGAAATGAAAGGAAAAATTATTCGGCTCAAATTTGGGTTACAAAATGGATGATTTTTCACAACTTTTTATGGCCAATATTTTTGGGTAACAAACGATGGCCTACTTCATTGTCCAAATGCGAGTTGCTTTACCATATGCGTCTTGAGATTAATTTAATTTAGAGATTTGTAGCGCACTTTTCAAGGCAACATTCCATTTCCCATAACCGATCAAAACAATAAAATAGAGATCATCAACGACTTTTTAAAACGCTGAAATGAACTTTGAGTTAATCATTAACTCGGATTGATTTAAAAACTCAAAAAGATCGATAGGCTCGAAATCTCACCGGGTTGATTAATCGCCACACTTGTTCGCCGCACTTGTGACCCCCCCTAACTTAGACTTTTGCATTGTCCTCAAGCAAAAAGGACTAAAATCTAAATAAGGCAAAATAATAAGTGCGATAAATAAAACAAACAAACGGAGAAAAATGCAGTTTTTATTACAAACAGGACTGTGTTACAAGAAAAAGGAAAAGCATACAACTGTGAACAGAAAAAAAAAAAAAAAAAGCTTCCAACACCATATAAAGCTTCACCGGGGTGGGGGATGGGAGGAACCGGGTGCGTTGGGGTCATAGGGGTTATGGTAGTAGGATGGGAGTGGCTCATTGGGATCCCCTTGGCGACGATAGATGTCCGCTTGGAAGCGGAGAATTAAGTTCATGTCGCGCCGGTAGTCGGTCATAAAGGTGTCGAAGTTCGTTTCAAGCACCGACATTCGATCGGATAGGTCGCTTTCCGCCCACTCAAAATCTAGGTCGTCCTCTTCGTCCGCCGACTCCTCGTCCGGACCGATATCCCCCATCTCGACATCTTGACCTGCTGCCCCTGCTTCTTCTTTGCTCTCGCTCGAGGCAGCCTCCTCTTCACTATCACCGCCCCGCCGAGCCCGTAGGATTGCTAGCTGTTTGGCGCTCTTGGTGCGGGTCCCTTGTCCAAAAGGACCGGGAATGCGAGTATGATCAATCGGCGCCGCTATGCCAGCATCCTTAAGGATGTATGTGATCAAACGGGCATAGGGAAGTGGGGTGGTTCCCTTCTCATCCAAGGACGCGTTAATGATATTCGCGTATAAAGTGCGGCCCAAATGGATGGAAGTGTGGGGGTCGAAGAGATGATAGGTCAAAGTGGCTTGCCGGGGCCGCATGGCGGAGTCATTGGATGTTTACAAAATATTGGCGCACACAATCTGAAATGTGAGGCGCGTCTTCTCGTTTAGGCCTCCAACGGCGACGGTTTGCCCCATCTAAGCCACATTCGGTGCAATTCGGGCCATGATGATATCCTTGTCGACCGGGGGGACATTTCGGGGATAGGTAAATTCAGGAATGTTCGGGACATCATACTCGGCCAGCTTGGCCATGAGACGAGCTAAGGAAAATGGGATGACATTCCCATCCACATAAGCTTCGGCCTCAAATTGGGTCGTCCGAACTAGAGTGCCATAGAATGAGCGGACTTTGGTTGCCCAAACCACTTCGTAGGGTTGGTTGAGGAATCAGCACCAGCCCCGAGCCATGAATAGGGCGGTGACGGAGTTGGGCAGCCCTTCCCATTGGACAACGCACTCCATATGTAGTTTGCGGCCCAAACCGAAAAATTGATTGCACCATCGCTCCTCTTGGCGGGAGCGGAACTCGCCGTGACCGGAGGGTTGGATCTCGATGGAGTCATATTTGGTGGGGGAAACACGGGGGGCCATTGAAACAGAAGGGATTTTTGTTAGGAAAGCTAGAGAGGGAGAAGAGAGGATTTGTGTTGGATGTGTGAAGAGAAAGGGAGGGATTGGGGTGTATTTATAGTGGAAGGGGTGAGGGGAGGGGTGGGAATTGGAGGGAAAGGATTTGGAGGGAAAGGGGAGTGAATTTGGGAGGGAAAGGTTGGGTTTGGGAGATGGGAAAACGGATTGGAGGGAAGGAATGGGATTGGGGAGAAGGGGGTGAATCTTGGGAAGGGAAAAATTCAGAACTGCAGAAGGCGGACCGGTCCGGGGTAGGGGCGGACCGGTCCGGGTCTTTGACTTTTCAGAAATTTGCCTAGCGGATCGGTCCTTTTTAAAATTAAAGGAACCGATCCGAGTGCGGACCGGTCCGGCCATTAAAGGAACCGGTCCGGCCCCAGGGCTTTTGGGCTGGATTTTTCCCGAACTTGGTTTCGATTTATCTTCTCCGAAAATTTCCACTTTCACAACATACTCTCTATCAATCTGGACTAAAACTCTCTCGATTTCGCTGTTCAACGCCCTTTGACCCAAAATTCCCGAAACACACAAATGCTTTTCCCGAATGAAACCTAGTCCTATCGACTCTCACAACACACACGACTCTCACCCCATACGCGTCGGGGGTGCGATGACCTCGCTACAACAGTTCATTCTACCCCATAAACGGGGTCCGACAACCAGACGGTGTCGACTTCTTTCGCACACGCCTCTAGATATGGCTTTAGGCGTTGTCCATTCACTTTGAATGTATTTCCCCCTTTTAAATCATCTAATTTAACAGCTCCATGGGGGAAAACATTCTTCACGATGAACGGGCCAGACCATCGTTATCGCGACTTGCCCGGAAAGAGGTGAAGTCGAGAATTATAGAGAAGAACTTTTTGCTCGGGAAGAAACTCCTTTCGTCGAATGATGCTATCATGAGCGAGTTTCATCCTTTCTTTTGAAATTTTGGCATTCTCATACGCATCATTGCGTAATTCTTCTAGCTCATTCAATTGAAGCTTGCGGGCTTCACCGGTCGTGTCCATGGCATAATTCAATTGCTTAATCGCCCAATATGCCTTGTGTTCGAGCTCAACGAGAAGATGGCAAGGTTTTCCATACACAAAGAGGGAAGGGGACATGCCGAGTTGATTCTTAAATGCGGTACGATATGCCCATAGCGAATCGTTCAATCTAAGGAACCAATCTTTTCGAGTAGGATTGACGGTCTTTTCAAGAATGTTCTTGATTTCCCGATTCACTTGTTCGGCCTGCCCGTTCGTTTGCGGGTGATAAGTCGTTCCAACCTTGTGAACGACGCCATACTTTCTCATGAGCTTCGCGAATGGCCTATTGTAAAAGTGCGTGCCATTATCACTAATTATCGCCTTCGGAGCACCGAAGCGGGAAAGTATGTGTTCCTGTAGGAACTTTATCACCACCTTGTTGTCATTTGTCTTGGTAGCTATAGCTTCCACCCATTTAGAAACGTAGTCTATCGCGACAAGGATGTATAGGAAACCAAAGAACGGGGGGAAGGGACCCATGAAGTCGATACCCTAACAGTCGAAGATCTCAATAATGAGTATGGGGGTAAGAGGCATCATGTCTCGTCGAGTAATGGCTCTCATCCGTTGGCACCTATTGCAAGATTTGCAAGCATCGTTTGCATCCCGGAATATTATGGGCCAATAGAGGCCGCATTGCAGAATTTTAGCGGCCGTCTTTTTCTTCGAAAAGTGGCCTCCACAAGCTTTCGAATGACAGAACTGGATGACTTTCGGGATCTCGTCATCCGGTACACATCGTCGGATGATTTAGTCGGCATAATATTTAAAAAGGAATGGATCATCGTAAAAGAACATGCGTGACCAAGTAATAAATCTCTTCTTATCTTGCGGTGTCCAATCGGGAGGGACGGATCCCGTGACAAGATAGTTCACTATATCCGCAAACCAGGGATAGGAAGAGGTAGCAAAAAGTTTCTCATCCGGAAAGTATTCGTCTATGGGTACGTGATCATTAGGTACGTCGGACGAAAGTCGAGATAAATGGTCGGCAACGACGTTTTCTACTCCTTTCTTATCTTTGATGGAGAGATTGAACTCTTGTAGGAGTAGGATCCACCTTATGAGGCGCGGCTTGGCATCTTTCTTTGCAAGTAGGTATTTCAAAGTCGCATGGTCGGTGAAGCAACTAATAGGAGAACCAATGAGATATGACCGTAATTTATCAAGGGCAAAGACTACCGCTAGCAAGTCCTTCTCCGTAGTAGAGTAGTTAAGTTGAGGTCCGGTAAGGGTCCGGCTAGCGTAGTAGATGACATGAGCTTATTTCTCTTTGCGTTGGCCTAAAACATCCCCTATCGCATAATCGCTTGCATCACACATAATTTCGAATGGTAAGGTCCAATTCGGAACTTGCATGATGGGAGCGGACACAAGCATGTTTTTCAATTTTTTAAAAGAGATTTGGCATGCTTCCTTCCACTCAAATGGGGTATCCTTCATAAGTAGGTTACTTAAGGGTCTAGCGATGGCGCTAAAGTCCTTAATGAACCTTTGCTAAAACCCCGCGTGGCCCAAGAATGAGCGCACGTCCTTAAGCGATTTAGGTGGAGGCAGATCAGCTATGACATATATCTTTGCCCTATCAACCTCTATTCCCTTGGATGATACTATGTGGCCAAGAACTATTCACTCGGTGACCATGAAATGGAATTTCTCCCAATTCAGCACTAAGTTCTTTTCCACACACTGGGCAAGTACTTTTTCCAGCTTTCCTAAATAATGATCGAAAGAGGTGCCAAAAATGCTGAAATCGTCCATGAACACTTCGAGTCCTCTTTCGACCATGTCACTAAATAAACTCAGCATGCACCTTTGAAAAGTCGCGGGTGCATTACACAAGCCAAATGGCATACGTTTATAGGCAAACGTACCAAAAGGGCAAGTGAAGGTAGTCTTCTCCTGGTCAAGTACATCCACCTCAATTTGGTTATATCCGTAATAACCATCAAGGAAGCAATAGTAAGGGTAGCCCGCTACTCTCTCAAGCATTTGATCAATAAATGGTAAGGGGAAATGGTCTTTCCTAGTTCCCGCATTGAGTTTCTAGTAATCAATGAAAACGCGCCACCCGGTGGTGGTACGTTGGGGAACTAGCTCTCCCTTAGCATTCTCGATCACAATCATACCCGACTTCTTCGGGATGACTTGAATAGGGCTCACCCACTTACTATCCGAGATTGGGTAGATGATCCCGGCATCCAATAATTTGATAATCTCGGTTCTCACAACTTCTTTCATGTTGGGATTTAGTCTTCTTTGCATTTCTCTAGAGGGCTTGACATCCTCTTCGAGATGGATCTTGTGATTGCAAATCAAAGGACTTATTCCCTTCAAATCAGCAATGCACCAACCAAAAGCACTTTGGTGCTACCTCAGAATTTTCAGTAATTTACCCTCCTTCTCTTCGTCTAGGCTAGAGGAGACAACAACAGGAAATGTCTCATCCTCTCGTAGGTATGCATATTTAATATGGGAGGGGAGTTTCTTCAACTCGAGGGTTAGAAATTTGTCACTGGAGGGAACCATGCGTGTATCCCTCGGAGGTAACTCCTCGAATCTAGAAACCCAATTAACATCTGTAGCGTCATCATCCGATGAACTCTCATCGAGTAACTCACTCAACTCCCTAACCTCCCTCTCGAAGTCGGTGTACGTCCCCTCACTCTCGTGTCTCACCGCTAAACAGGACTCTAAGGCGTCGCCACAGTAATTCTCCTCAAAATAATCCTCTACTATCTCATCTATGAGGCTCACCGCGTGAAGCTCTACTTCATCCCCCGTATGTTGGGCTATGTGGAAGATATTGGTTTTCAAGGTTATGTTCCCAAAGGTGAGCTACATTCCCATTCCGAGTATTGATAATTATGTTAGACGTAGCTAAGATGGACGCCCAAGGATGATGGGAACATGATTGCTCGAGTTGAAGGAGGGATCCGTATCCCAAATGATAAAATCTACCGAGAAGTAGAAAGTGTCAACTTGGACGATCACGTCCTCGACTATGCCTCGTGGGATCTTCATTGTTCGATCCGCTAATTGGAGAGTGACCTTTGTGGGCTTGAGGTCGCCCAAGTCAAGTTGCCTATAGATGGAGTAGGGGAGGATATTTACGCTTGCTCCCAAGTCAAGTAAGGCTTTTTCGATTTTATTCTCTCCAATGATGCAGGATATGGTGGGTGCACCGGGATCTTTGAATTTAGGTGGGAGATCATTTAGTAGAATGGAGCTCACGTTTTGTGCTAGAAAGACATTCGTATTTACCTTCATCTTTCTCTTTACCGTCAATAAGTCTTTGATGACTTTAGCATAAGCTGGAATTTGCTTAATGGCATCAAGGAAAGGTAAATTCAACTTTACTTGCTTAAGCACTTCTAGCACATCTTCACGTGGGTTTCCTTTTTGGGAGGGAATCAACCTTTGAGAAAACGGTGCCGCGGAGGGTGGTTTCACTACTACCTCTGGATCACTAGTGTCTTCTTTATCACTCTCATTTAAGGGGACATCTTGTAACACCCCGTATTTTTGGTACATTTAAAATTTAATTAATTCGGATATTCTAAATTACTAGTGTGTTGTAATTTAATGAATTAATTATGATAGAATAATATATAAATATTAATCTGGGATTGAATGGTTAATATTTAGGGAAAATTTAAATTACTAAGTGAATAGTAATAATGTAATTGCGTCGTTTCGAGTATTAATGACGAGGTATGTACTTATCACATCCGGAAGTCGGTATAGACTATATTGGGTGGGGGATAAGTATTTTTATAAATTAATTCGGATGCAAATTCTGAGTGTACAGTTGAGTCCGGATGGGCCGAGATAGTCGGAAAAGTGTACCCGGGGGTAGTAAACGGGTCACGGGACGTTTTTAGACATAGTCGGGCCCACTCGGGGGCATTTTGGTCACTTGGGCTTGGCCCATTAGTCAAAAAACGGGAATTGAATAATTAAACTAATAAAAAGAAATAAGGGCATGGCTGAGCTTAATTAGAAAAAGGAATTAAAGGGTTAGGAAACCCTAGCAGCAGCCAAAGCCATTTTGGGGATCTCAAAAAACCAACAAGGTCATCTTCAACCTTGGAATCCATCGCAAATTCAGACACCACGAAACCTAAGGCAAGTGAATAACTTGCAATATCATTAAATCTATCTTTCAATTCATATTTGCGTGATGTAATGAATAAAAATTCGTTTTGGGGATTTCATGGCATAAACATGGGGTTTTGATAATACAAAAGAAAACATGAATCTGATTTACCCGAATTTATGAGGAGTTATGTAAAATCTGATATTGGAATATTGATGTGTATCTGTTAGAATGATATCCAGATAAATTAGAACGAATTTGATGAAGAAATTTGGAGTAAAAATGTGTTTAAGGAAAAAGATGGATTTTTCCCCAAAATTATAAATCAGTAGTCTATGGACGAATTGATGATTGTTGTGGACTTTTTGGGGAATCCTAATAAGGTTTCTAATATGTACTGGTGTTAAAAAGGCTTAAAATTCATGTTAGCAGAGATTAGGGTTTAAGAAATTCCATCCATGGCTGCCCTGTCTTCGCGAAGAAGACGAAGACCTGTTCGATCGATCGATCGACGGTCTGGGGTCGATCGATCGACGGTCGCCAGATTTTGACAGTTTCGCCAGTTAGTTATATAAGAGGGGAAAATCATATAAAAATCTTATGTAATTAATTATTGAGAAATTAAATACATGAGAGTAAATCTAATTAATTGTAGATAAATTAATTAGGGTTTGAGGCTAATAAATTAGAGTCGAGAATTTTGACTCGGGTAAATTTATTTTGGGCTACGAGAGTAAGTCCAAATTTATGGTGGGGGCGACACCAAAAATAACTTAATTAATTAAGGTGAAATTTAATTAATATTTAGAGTTGGACCATAAACTCTTAATAATTCTAATAGGCTTATGTTACGGATTTAGCGAACGGTATAGCCGGGACTTTTATATTTATATATACGGAGGCGATAGTATATATATATGGTGTGCACAATTAATATCAGTGATTAGATATTTTATACTATAGTGCTATAGGGGGAGGTTGCGTGTAGTGGATGAATCCCCTAGCGTGAGGAATAGGGTGAGTATATTCCCGAGGTCATAGCGTCCGTTATATGGGTGAGGGACATCTCACTTTCAGGGAAGGAATATGACCGCCTCCAATTATTTATTTTTATCAAGTTGGTGTGAAAATTCTGACTTGGGATATCTAGGCTATGTGATTGTACCTAGTGGGATAGCACTTTATAGAATTTACATTCCGGGAGTATTTTGCTTGGGAGGATGCAAGTTGTTATATATATTACAGTATGATTGTGAATGTTGAAATATGATTATAAGGATATAATTAGATAATTAATTATATACGGGTTATTAATGAAAAGTGAGTTATTTCACATGTATAACAAGTGTAGAAGTTATATGAATATAAAAAGGGAAATGATTTAGTTAAGTTGATGTTACTAATAACTTAAAAATCATAATCACTACATACTCAGTTAGAGTAGGGTGGGTATAAAAGAACTTTGTTAATTACCTAGTCATGAAATGAATAACTAGGTAATTTAATTAAAGAGTTAGTAGTGTACATTAGAGGAAGGGTAAGGAAGTCCTCAAGAGAGGGCGATACTAATTAAAAATATGAAGAGCATGCATATTTATTTATTACTGCAAGTTAATCATTTGTTAAATGTTTTTCAAATGTTTTGGGTACTAACCCTTGCTATAAAAACTTTTAAAAACCCTTTTAGGTGTCCAACCACAGGGACGCCAGCCTTGACTATATTCCAGGGATCCGTTGCTGCAGCATATGTGGATGTTGCGGGGTTTTGATAGACGACTCATTCTTCATTCTTAATGTAGAAGTTCGTGATTAGTATTCGAGCATGTTGCTCACTTTCCATTTATTTTTATTAGACTTGTTGGGAGTTTATTCTTGTCTTTATGGGATTTATTATTTGAACCGATGGTTTATTCGGTTAATTATTTTACGTCTGGTTGATTATTTCAGTTATCTGTGATTGTTATATTGTTTTATTATCCGCATGGGTTTTTGTTTAAATATTGAAAGATAAAAATTGGAACCAGCCTATTTTTCTCACTTAGGTGGTTAGTAATTTAATAAGACGACAGTGATGCTAAGAATGGACCAAATGAGAATCCTGTTCTAACTTGATTTAGGACTGATCACCCGGGATTAATTAGGCGGGGTGTCACACATCTTCGGCCTCTTTCATGCGGGGTGAAATCTCCTTGTCTTTTATCGTGTCGTGTGGGGGAGGTGATAAATCAACGACTCTCCCACTACGAAGAGTGGTCACAGCTTTACATTGCTCCTGATGTTCAGTGGAGGTGGAGCTAACACTAGTTTGACCTTGGGGAGGTCTTTGGCCTTGGGCAGGAAACTTGCCCTTCTCTTGGACACTCAACGAGGATTGTATTTTTGACAGACTTACATTTATGTAGCCAATCAGACGATCATATTTGGCATTGGTTGCGGTCTGGATTGCGATGAATTGATTCATGGTATCCTCGAGAGTTCTCCGCGGTGGCGGAATATACGCTCCTTGATGTGGTCGTGCTTGCACATGTCCTTGCATGTGTGGATCTTGTTGAAAGTGTTGTGGTGGAGGAGGCGAAACATGTGAAGGAGGGTTTATTGCGGCATGTTATTGCCCATAGCTAAAACCGGGATTGTTTTTCCATGAAGGGTTATATGAATTCCCATGCGGGGCACCAAAATTTCCCTTAAATCCTCCTATACCACTAACTTGCTCCTGAAGCATAACTTTATAGTCGGGTATCGTCGGGCATTCCTCAGTTGAATGTCCCACCTCACAAATCGCACACACCTTCTCGACGGGGTTTGGTATGGATCTAGCTGATCCTCTTCCACATATCTCGCATAGGTCTCGAAATCCTTTCTCAAGGGTATCCAATCGACCGTCCGTCATAGAATTCTTATCTACGTGAAATAGGCCAGACACCGATGGAGTGATGGTCACTTGACGATTTCGATTTTGAGCATTAGGATCAGATGTATCCCAGGATTGGGTAGTCTCGGCGACATACCTCAGGTGAAGCTCAGCATCGTGGGCGTCTAAGTCGACAAAGGGACCACTTCACATGGTTTCAACAAGTTGCTTGGAGTTAAGATTCAGCCCATTATGGAGAAAAGAGATGATTTGCGCTGAATCAAATCCATGATGGGGGCATGAAGTAACTAACTCATTGAAATGCTCGTAACATCGATGAAATGTCTCATTTTCAGATTGTCTGAACGCTGGAATTTGAGCCTTTATGGAGATTGTTCGATGTGGTGGGAATAATTTCTTAAGAAATCTCGATTGCAACTCATTCCAAGATGGAATCGAGCTTGGAGGTAAAGACCATAGCCAGGTCTTAGCTTTATCTTTGAGTGAGAAAGGGAAGAGTTTGAGGCGGATCACCTCTTGTGTGCAGGTTTGATCATTGAGAGTATCGCACACATCCTAAAATTCCCTAATGTGAAGGTATGGATTTTCAGAATCCATACCATGGTAATGTGGTAAAATCTGGATTATCCCATTTTTTAAATGGAATTGCCCGGCATTATACGGGAGTATAATGCATCCCGGAGTGACAGTGCGCTCGGGATATAAGAATTCTCTCAGCGGGCGGTATGGGGGCTCTTCCTCACCGGCGGTTGCACTATCGTGTTGTGACATCTCCCTCTCTCTTAATGACTCGGTGCTCTCACTTGGTGTGCTCGAGGTGTACTCGGGGGTGTGTCCTAGGAAGGAAAACGAAGTGTTGTTTGAGATTGAGTGTGACGGTGTGGGAGGTGGGATCCAGCACTGTGGGGCATTTGGAGTGTGGGGGTTATCGGGGTTGTACTCAACTATTGGATTTTCGTGAATGCTGGTTGGAGTATTATGAGGTGTGGGAGTGAGTTCAGAATTTTGCATTAATAGCTTGTGAGAGATGGTGGTGAATCTTTTTGTGCTTTTTGAATTTTTTTATGTTTTTGGATTTTTTGAAAAACAATTTGGTCAAAGTTTTAGATTGACTCGATCTAATCCTAAGTCTACCTAGTTCCCCGGCAACGACGCCATTTTGATCGAGTGGAAAACCGAGCGTTCGTGTAAATACGCTAATCGTTGTTATCGGCTTCCAACCACAATACAAAAAAAAACCTAAACTTTAACTACACTCTTGCGGAGTATAGTGGCAAGTCTGGGTATCGAATCCACAGGAAATGTTTGATAGATTTTAATTGATTTATTACTTCAAAAAATAAAGTGTAAAAGATGACGATTGAGTGAGAAAGGAAAAAAGGGAAAAATAAAGAATTTAACTAAAACTAATTGGAAAAATTAAGGTAGAGACACAATCCCCCAACCCTACTGTATTGCAGTTATAATATTAATCGTAAATTTAATCGATTAATTTGACCCAGAATTTAGTACTCCCAAGCATTACGTATACGAGGTTCAAGCCCGCGTCATACTTAATCTGAGGACGAGTAAATCGGTATCGCGATAGTGACACTCGAATTGCATTCTAAATCATCACGGTTACCTAGAGGCAAACGAGATATAAAGACCTACAATTGTTATGTTCCTACGTAATACGGTCGTATTAAATCACTAAATTCAGAGAATCAATGTTATACGCTTACAATTAACACATTAGACTGGGTTCATGTACCCCGGACTTAGAAAATCTAGCCTAACATGATGAAAGTGATGAAAACAGTATTGGATTTGCAAAAAAACATGATTAAACTATGGAAAATTAGTGGAATGATGTAGAATAGAATTTAGAAGAAGGAATAACTCACTAATTTCACCCAAGCAGTAATTGCAGCAATAACTAAAATCGGTAATCAACTAATCTCTGAATAAAACTTCAATCTCTGAATTAAAATTGGAATTTGTAGCTAAACTAGGGTTTTTGGAAAAAAAGGAAAACTAACTATTATTTTCTCTAAAAAATCCGTCCCTAATAACAATAATAAATCGGGTTTTTATACCCTCCAAAAATTGAGGAATTTCAGTTGCACTAGGATTCTTTGGGAGAGGATTAGATTTGAAAATCTCGATACCCGGACCGGTCCGGGCCTTAGACGGACCGGTCTGCCTCTTAAAGATGATCGGTTCTTTTTATTTTGGGGCGGACCGGTCCGACCCCGGATCGGTTCTTTTAATTTTTGCCTTCTTCGGTTTTCTTGTGATCCGGGGTCTTCTGGAGTTTGGCAAAGCGGACCGGTCCAGAGTAAGGGCGGACCGGTCTGCCTGTTGACTTTTTGCTTAATCTTTGACTGCTCATAACTTTTGTTTCGGGACTCCGGTTGAGATGCCGTTTCTTCCTATGTGCTCATGAATGTGATATCTTCAACTTCTCTTTAGGTACCTCATCCGAATTCTGGGTGAAAATTATGCTTTTGCCCTTTTGACTTTCCTTCTTTCTTTCTTGATTCTTTCGGTTTCCTTCTTTCGTGTCTTGACATCAAATACCTGTAAAAACACTACAAAATACCAGAAACTCGGTGTACTCATTAAGATCAGTCAGTAGCAAGATTATGAGATAAAGTCCACTCAATTACGTTGTTTGAGGTGCTAAAAGTAACTAAATCAAGGAATAAATTAGGAAGAATTTATGCCTAATCAACAGGAATGCACAACCTATGTACGAAGATATCTCAAATGCCAACAATTCTCCAACTTACAGCATCTGCCTTCGTGAGAACTATACAGCATGACTTCTCCCTGGCCGTTTTCCACATGGGGCATCGACATCATAGGGAAAGTTACACCCAAGGCATCCAATGAGAATGAGTTCATCCTAGTAGTTATTGACTACTTCACCAAATGGGTCGAAGCCGAGTCATACGCAGTTCTGAATGCCACGAAAGTGGCCAAATTCAATAAGAAAAACATCATCTATAGATATGGGGTCCCACACAATATGGTATCAGACAATGGGTTACATTTTGAGGCAGAGGTTACAAAAGAGGTCGACGAGTATGGAATTCAAAGACATAAATCCTCTCCATACCGACCTCAAACCAATCGATCGGTTGAAGCAGCCAATAAGAATCTCAAAGCCATCATCAACAAGATGATCGAGAGTTGTCATAATTGGGCTGACGGGATTCCTTACGTCCTCTGGGGTTACCTCACTTCAGTTCTAACCTCTACTAGGGCTACCCCTTACTCTCTAATCTACGGCATGGAAGTAGTCCTACCCGTGGAGCTAAAAATACCCTCGTTGGCGTCATGCTTGAAAGCAGGGTTAATGAAGAAGACGGGTACCAAAGTCGTCTTGATAAGCTGACCCTCCTAGATGAAAGGAGATTGAAAGCTCTATGTCACATACAAGGGTACCATCGCCGTATAGCGTGATCATTCAATAAGAGAGTCAAGGACCGTGGGGTCCGAGAAGGGGACTTAGCCCTCAAAGAAATAGTAGAGCCTATCTGGGATCCCAGAGGGAAATTCAAGCCCACTTGGAGCGGCCCCTACATCGTGAAGAAGATCTTATCGGGCGGTGCCGCTGTGCTCATAGACCTCGATGGGGAAGAAATGACGTGCCCAATCAACCTGGACCGTCTCAAGAAATTCTACCCCTAGTTTGAAAGCTCAGCGTGCTACGACTCTTCTCATCTCTCTTTTATTAAAAAAACTCTCCATTCCCCTACCCAGAACTACGTGGACCTGATCCTCTAAAAAAATATTTTCAAAATTTTCAAAACCCCTAGAGGTACGTAGGCATCTCATTCGCTTCACATGAGCGCGACCCCCTTCTTTTCATAAATTACTATTCTTTTCTTATCCCCAAGAACGATAATTCATTTTAATATATACATGAACAAAAGGATTATGTACGCCTTAGCGATTGGGATAGACAAATTCAAAATGCAAAAAGTCATCAAATGGCACAACTAGATGATCAAAAACTTATTTATTTCATTATCTGAAATTTTTGTACGATTACATCAGCATAAAGAGTCAAACGACTTCCCTAGCTAAAAAACCCAGAAAATAACAAGCCCTATTACCCTTGAGAATCATTCAAATTGTTCCATTAAATACAAAACAACACCTATTATAAAAAGCTTCACAAAACCCTACCCACAGTTGCCAGAAGAACCAGCACCATCATCACCTGCATCCTGGTCTCCCCAAACCTCCCCTGCCAGAATGGAGTATCGCAGATGCTTCATGGAGCGATAAGCCCGAACAAACTTGGGATAGACCACAACTCCCCCCTCCATGGTGTCAGATATGGTAAACCACCTCTGACCAATCTCTTGATCCAGTATCTTGGCCACTACCTTCTTTCACAACCATTTCATGTAGTCCCCAGAGACATGCCAGACACTCCCAGTAGACTGAGAAGGACAGGTTAATGAATGATGATTCTCCCATAGGGAACCAAGTGGCATGCGCATACGCTCTATAAGATCCTCCATAGGAAAGAAGTTTGGTGTTCGTGGTGGCACAATTTTCTCCCAACCATATTAGCGCAGCCGTCGCCAGGGAAAGTAGAAAGAGGTCTACCTAAGGCCAACCAGTCTGACGTACTGGTACTCTCTAAGCTCCAGAATGGGCAGTAGCTCCCCCCACCAAGGCACGGACCAGCGTAGGCCTTGAGCCCCGTGATCTACAAACTAATTCCACTAACTCTCAATGTATAGGCCCACCCTTAGGAAATAGCATGAGAAGAAGTTTGGAACTGCAGGTAAAGGATGCTGAGGTGGGATCGCCATACGAAACCTCTCCGACAGCCACATAAACAACAGTACAAGGCTGCCCCTCAGAAAGTCAGAACGACCCTCCCACCAGGCATCCAGGACATTTAAGGTCTCCGCCAATATTTCCGCCACAGGATTATGACGATACGATATCCAAGAAATAATAACATCATGTTGGGGGTCCACCAGTGTCTCCCCGGTCACTAACAGAACTTTCAAAATAATGCCTATGATGATGTCCTCGACATATTCAGCATCACCCACGTCCTGTGAATACACGGACTACAACACAGCCGGAAGGGAAATCATTCCCCATGTAACTAAGGGCCTAGCCATCGAAGGAGAAATATGAATAAGCCCAGCCAATAATTCCCTAGGAGAACGAGAAAACTCAGGCAGAGCCACAGCAACGCTGGGATATCCCCAGCATGGCAGAAAATTCCTCGTAGGTAGGACAAATCTCATCCAACCCAAAGCGAAAGACATGATCCTCGGGATACCAAAACCCAATAGCTGCCATCAATATGTTCCACTCAATGGGACGGTTGCGCTACAAAGAGACTCGTCGCATGTGAAAGGCGTCATAATCAACATTATAAGAGCACATTGCTTCCAAGGCTTCGAGGTATTTGGCAAACTCAATTCTACTAGGGAGAGCGATCTTGCAAGACTAAGAGATAGTAAGCAAGTAAGAATGTGGAAAAGAAAGAAAGTAAAAGTGTGAGGAGGAAAGCCCCATCCGCACCTCCTTTTTATATTTGGAAAATCCCAAGCCAAGACAAGGAACCCTACTGAAATCGGAGTAAAACTTATCCCACCAAGTACCAAGCAATTGAACAAAGTGCAATCAAAGTCTTGGATTAATTGGACTCAACTGACATGCCGATCGACAACCCCCCATTTTGGGAAATTTCCCTTTTTTTCCTCTTTTATCAAAATCAAAATACCAACAAAAATAATTTTTTTAAGGAATTCCGAATTTCCTTTATACTTATTGCTTTACTTATCTCATTTGAAATAAAATCCTTCTCAAATCAATTTATAAAATTCTTTCTACGGTCTCAGTAGTAAAGTAAAAAGAGCATGTGCATTAGTCACTAATCAAGAAAAATAACAAAAGACTTTATTCATCATTTGCATATATTTTGCTCTGTTAACATTAACATTTTGCAAAAAAAATTGTAAAAAATAACGAGACTTAGACCGAACCCAATCTCTCTCTCCCTAGGATCCCCCATTCCTATGGTGAGCCCTCTTCCCCTACGGCGAGATGATGTGTCCCCACTACCAGAGCTCGATCCTTCCCCGGATGAGGCAGACAATACCAAGAAAGAAGGAATCGGAACCGCCTCACGAATGTGAGTAGTCACCGAGGATATCTAGTCCCTGATGTCCTTCAGCCAAGTGGTCGAAACGCTGATGTGCTGCAATGAAGGATAGAAAGGATCAAATCAGTCAAGTATGAGGAAAGAGAATGAAATTAAGAAAATAAAAAAAGATGAACCGCAGGCCGAAGAACCTCCTCTATCAAACCCAACTACTCTGGGTCCATCGCGTGAGGGCGATACTACAGACGCACGGATCCCCCATTAGCCCGTCGAAGGTTGTAACTAGGGGAATGCAGATGCACGAAAGAAGGCCCTGAAGTCATCGCCACCGCCGCTGACGTAGTCGAACCACCTGCGCTATGAGAATACCCCACCTTCCGACTTGAGACCTCTCTTGGGAGAGGCATCACATCATAAATTCTAAGGGGCATCGACCAACTCATGAAAAAATCCATGTAGTCATACATCACCGCTATGTCAGTGTACAGGGAGTATGACTCTCCCATCATCACAGCCACTCGTGCATCATCGGACATCTCCCGCACGCGCCTCATGAATATAGGGGGCCTCGTCGGTGGCATAGAAACTTCATCCTCCACAATCTAAAGGACTACCCTCTCCCCAATATACGAGGAGTAATCGAACTCATACGCCAGCAGACGCCGCGTCTGTGCATGTCCCCCGATCACCTGGGTATGCTTAATGGACGTCCCCTAGGGATAGAAGGTCACATGTAAATCCCCAGCAAAAGTGAAGGATCAGTATCAATAAAACGGCCTCAAAGGAAAAGAAGAGTCTCAAGGACAAAAGAATGCTTACCCGCTCGCTCGTCAGGCAATTCAAGATCTGACGCACCATCTCTAGAGAGAGATTTTTCTTCAACTGTCGGTTGGACCTCCGCCATCAAAACATCCGAAAAAAGTCCCCAACGGAGTCATCCTTCAGAGAAATCAGTGGGGTGTTCAACCCAATCACCTCATAAAGCCACATCTGCAAAGGACAAGGATCAGCATCCAAGAAATCAAAAGGAAATGCATGAATGGGAAATGCGAATGTGTAAAGGAAAATGCGCAAAATAAAGAATACCTCCAAAAGATATGTGGCCCCAGTAAAAGTCGATCAGTAGAATTGGATGAATGCATCCAAAGAATAGTAAAGGGTCGCCAAAGTCAGGCTCCCCAGTCATAGAGGCGGATGTTCGAAAACATCCTCAGAAATGGCAGGAACCATAAATGGACTACGTCGCCACCAGAAAGCCTCCCAATAACAGCATGATAAATAGAAGGGATATCTGATGCACCTGATGTCCGTCGTTCTCATCAATACTCCTCCTCAGCAAAATCTCCCTCAAAGAAGACAGGCGGAGGGAATCCCCGAAAACCACCCTGTCCACGTCACCTAAAGCCGCCGTCACCGCCTCCTGCATCACCCGCTGCTTCCTGTCCACCTCAATCTGGGCATGTTCGCAATCCATACCCAGTAGTTTCTGAACGTCAATGGGAGTCACCATCATCTCCCCAAAGCTAAAATGGAAGGTGTGGGTAGTGTCCCACCACCTCTCTCCCAAAGCACATAGAACTGCAGTGAGCGGGGCGTATCATCCAATATCGACGCTAGCCTCACAAAACCCGCAGAGGACACCATCCAACACACCACAACATGGAGATGATCCCAAACATCCTTGAGCCCTGTCATACAATGGGCACGAATAATCGACATGGAGACGTCGGACTGTCAAAAATGAAGAAAATCCTTATCAGATTCAGGAAATAAAGCAATCTTGTCAAGAAAAGAATACCAAGAGTCATGCAATACTTACATGGCCGCTAGGGTTCACCACCCTTAAAGAGCGATGACGCGAAGTCTTGCGCAGAAGAGTCTGATCATCTGCCACAGGCTCAAATGAGTCGAAGGAGTTCTCGCTACCCAATGCGAGGGGCACCCTAGACCTCCACTCCAACCCTGCCCAGTCATCGGCATTGAGCCATGCCATATGGGTTGCACTGCTTGAGAAGTCAACCAATTCTGACATTAGGACGATTTGTAAAGGTTTATAGTAGAAGAAAAGAAGTCAGAAAGCTGTGCAAAATGAGGAGAACCCGCCCCCTTATTATAGGAGGCTAAGGGTCTTGCCGATCGGCAGTCCCCTCCACCCACCGATCGGCACTGGGCCTTTCATCTATTTGAGGCACCCCAAAAGTCTATGCCAATGCCAATTGGCACACCCACACCCATGTTGGTCGGCACAGCACTTAAAATTTTGTACAAAAGGTTCGGAAAAATACCAAAAAATTCTGAATATATCCCAAAAAATTCCTAGAATTGCCAAATCTATTCTAGCACATTACTCACTAAGGAGAACATTTTTTTACACCGCCAGCGGAATTCCAAAGAATCATTCTCCACAGCAACGTCTCCAAAAGACGCCCTAAATTTTCCCCAGCTCATTCATTATTCCCTAGAGGAACCCAAAACCCAATCTTTATCCCTAGCAGAATCCTCGATTTTCTTGAAGGAAAAGTACACCTCTTTTAAGTCAGAATTGATATTGATCTTGGATCATCACCTTAGTTAGGTTAGAATTGACCTCGATCGTCACCTCTTTTAGGTCAGAATCGACCTCGATCTTGGAATGTCACCTTAGTTAGGTCAGAATTGACCTTGGTTCTCGGTCATCGCCTCTTCTAGGTCAGAATTGACCTCAGTCTTGGATCGTCACCTTAGTTAGGTTAAAATTAACCTCGGTCCTCGATCGTTATCTCTTCTATGTTAGAATTGACCTCGGTCTTGAATTTTCACCTTAATTAGGTCAGAATTAACCTCGATCCTCGATCGTCACCTCTCTTAGGTCAGAATTGACCTCGATCTTGGATCGTCACCTTAGTTAGGTCAGAATTGACCTCAGTCCTCGGTCGTCACCTCTTTTAGGTTAGAATTGACCTCAGTCTTGGATCGTCACCTTAGTTAGATCAGAATTAACCTCGGTCCTCGATCATCACCTCTTTTAAGTCAGAATTGACCCCAGTCTTTGATCGTCACCTTAGTTAGGTCAGAATTGACCTCGATCCTCGATCGTCACCTCTTTTAGGTTAGAATTGACCTAAATTTTGGATCATCACCTTAGTTAGGTTAGAATTGACCTCGATCCTCGATGGTCACCTCTCTTAGGTCAGAATTGACCTCGGTCTTGGATCTTCACCTTAGTTAGGTCAGAATTAATCTCGATCGTCACCTCTTCTAGGTCAAAATTGACCTCGTTCTTGGATCCTCACCTTAGTTAGGTTAGAATTGACCTCGGTCCTTGATCGTCACCTCTTTTAGGTCAGAATCGACCTCGATCTTGGAATGTCACCTTAGTTAGGTCAGAATTGACCTCGGTCCTTGGTCGTCACCTCTTTTAGGTCAGAATTGACCTCGGTCTTGGATCTTCACCTTAGTTAAGTTAAAATTGACCTCGGTCCTCGATCGTCACCTCTTTTAGGTTAGAATTGACCTCAGTCTTCGATCATCACCTTAGTTAGGTCAGAATTGACTAGGTCCTCGGGCGTCACCTCTCTTAGGTTAGAATTGACCTCGATTTTGTATTGTCACCTTAGTTAGGTCATAATTGACCTCGGTCCTTGGTCGTCACCTCTTTTAGGTTAGAATTGACCTCGGCCTTGGATCCTCACCTTAGTTAGGTCAGAATTGACCTCGGTCCTCGGTCATCACCTCTTTTAGGTCAGAATTGACCTCGATCTTAGATCGTCACCTTATTTAGGTCAGAATTGATCTCGATCCTCAATCGTCGCCTCTTTTAGGTCAAAATTGACCTCGATCTTGGATCATCACCTTAGTTAGATCAGAATTTACCTCGATCCTCGGTCGTCACCTTTCTTAGGTTAGAATTGACCTCGATCTCAGATCGTCACCTTAGTTAGGTAAGAAATGACCTCGGTCCTCGGTCATCACGTCAGTTAGGTCATAATTGACCTCGATCCTCGGTCGTCACCTCTTCTAGGTAAAAATTGAATTCGACCCTCTGAGTCGGTCACCCATATCCCTTAGGTCTACAAAACTGACCTTCTTCCATCATGTGGTGTCTATTCGACGACCGTTTCTTGTCCCAAGCTCACCCGTGGAGGGGCTATGTAGACACCACATTCTAAGACCCCCTAAGACTCTTCATTGGCTTCTATTTCTTCCCCCTTCCATCGTAAACCTAGGTCAAACTTTGAGTACAGATCTAGAGGCCATAAGGTGCTCCTGAGCCCCGAATTGACCCCAACTAACTCCACCGTCAGGGAAAAATCTCTTTGAATCTTTATAACCGCTCGGACGAACGATCAGTTTTCCCTCAAAAATCGATCCGGAGGCTAATGGGCGCTCTCGGACTCTGTTTGACCAAAGTCAAATCTCTAGATTGAATAAGAATGAATGAATCCCCAAAGGGCACTGAATACCCTTTCTAAGAATCCACCCCTTGCGCGATTTTGACCTACGGTACGGACGAACGATCCGTTTTACTCCGAGAGGTAACTGGGCGTTTTCGGGACCCGGTTGACCAAGGTCAACTTACCATACCGAGCAAAACTCTTTGTAATGTCAAAGTGCATCTCCTAAACTTTCCAACGGTACGCCCCGTGCGTGATACTGACTTACCATGTGGACGAATGATCCGTTTGCGCCCGATGATCTCCCGTCCTAAGGACCGACATGAGTTTATGAGCCACATTTGACCCAAAGTCAACTCCCAAACCCGGGAGCACTCCAAAGGACTCTTAAAGGCCTCTGAAACACCTTTCTAACGGTATGCCCCGTGCACGATTCGGATCAACGGTTTGTGCTCTACAGTCATTTCTTTTAGAAAATTCTGCATGAGACTGCCAATTGGCAGGTCCTGAGCCCTACCTATCGACACAATGTCAAGGGTGACCTGCCGATCGTCACCCCCTGACCCTATAAATAAGGTCCATTGCCTCATTTCAAAGGAGGAGGAAACCCATCAGCATCAGTGATCTCAACAACATTCTCTCGAAGTCAGCGAAGTTCCATGTGAGAAATTCTATTCAAGCCTAAATCCCCATACTCTTCACACCTAATTTGGGAAATATCCTTCCCTCTCATCAACATCCAAAGGAGTTCATCCCTGATCTAAGTTCAAGCTCCAAGAAAGGTCCAATTCTTTCTCTCTCTCTCTCTCTTAATTTCTTGTTTTATGTAAGTTAACTTAGATTCCTAATCTAGTTTCATTCTAGTTCATACCTATTAACATCTACACTTTTATTAGTATATTGCACATACTATATTTTTCATAAAAAACCCAAAAACAAATAAAATAAGGTTACACCCGTAAATTCCGAACGGAATTATCCACCACACTTTTTCAAAACTAGAAATACATTTTCTACAATCACACACCTAATAAAATTCTGTTCGAATCTATGGGATAAACCCCACCCTTATTCTACATTCAAACTACGTGGACTTTGATGCCTTTATTGGCTACGTAGGCATCTCGGACTAAAATTCTAGACTCGAGTCCAACTTTCTATTTTCTAATTTCTCTTAATTTTTCATAATCCTCAAAATTACTCATTATCATCATACATATATATAACATATTTGTTCGCGTCTCATCCCACACATATTATCATTTCCCAATACCTATCAATATCATGATGAACGCTCATATTCTATCTTCTATATTTATTATTATTTTGGGAATATTCCTATGGATGACTTCACCATATCTTTTCCATGGTATGGGTCGAACGATTCCAATCTCCATTATATAAACACATGAATACACTTCACAGGGTTAAAAAGGAAAATATAAACATTTTCCCATGAGAGACCGAAAGGGCGGGATGGGTGCCTAAAAACTTCCCATTTCGTAACTTGGCCCCCGAACCTCCGATCTATTAGTTTCGCATGCATCCGTTTTGTCCTTGACGCCGCTCTCTTGAGGTGGCAACATACTCTTTTTCCTGTTTTGAGCAAAATAGTCTGGAGACTCTATCTCTTTACATTCACCCCACACCGACAACGGCTGAAGCCCCCTTCTCGAAGAGAAGGGTGCGAGATCGCGACGCAGTTTTCTTTCTCGGGGGATCCTCTTTCTCCTTTCCCCCCGGAACGAGCGCCGCGCTGACCGTAATGGCCACAAAATGTAAACACATTCTTACCAAAATTATTTCGTCGGGACTTCAATGTTGAAGAACCTTGATAATCGGACCCGTCTTGTTGCATATTTGATCTTGATTGTAGTGGTATACGACATAATCAATTGATAACGGACATTTATTAAATTATATCCTTACATTAACTTCATCTAATTTATAGGAAAAATTGAAAACATGGTAACAAAATTCAAAGAGAAACTATGTATATATATATGTGTGTGTGTGTGTGTGTGTGTGTGTGTGTGTGTAATCATAATAAAGTAAGAACATATATACTAACCTTTTGCTTTATTTTGGCAATTGACGTTAAGAGAAAATAAATAACATCAATGACACTTTAAATTACTTTTCATTGTTTATAAATCCTATTTGAGTTGCTCATTTTCAAATATTTTATTATTTTTAGAAGTTTTGACAGATTTTTCTATCTTTTTCCATGAAATCCAATATATTTCATCATAAAATATCATCAATAATTAACAACCACCATATAAAATCCCTTCCACTGATTCAATGTATCAACATGCAAAGGGTATCACGCACATGCCCCCCCCCCCAAACCCAAAAAAACATCCTCCCCCAACCCTCCCGAACCTAAGAGAACCCGTTCTTCCCACCCCAAACCAAACACAATCCCATCCCCCTACCCACTAACCCGAACCCAAAATAGACCCTCCCCCATCAACCCGAACCCAAAATAACCTCCCCCACTCGAACCCAAAACACCCCCACCCCACATACACATAACACCACCACTAAAAAAGAGAAAAAAATAGTTGTATCTTATCCAAAAATTTCCAACACATAAGTGATAACAAAAAAAATATGTGATACCTTTGCTTTTTCTTGACCTCAACGTTTCATTATGACTTTTCATTAATTCGTGTTGACTTGGGGGATAGGTATGAAGTTGTAGTTGCTAAACACTCTGCATCCGTATTCAATTCCGGGTATTAATTCCTCTTAGTCTAGTAGTTGAAGGATCTCCATTGGATTCCAACCTTACGCCAACAAAGGTTTTGGTAACCGCTCGGGGCATTTATGTTAACCTAAGAACAAAGAAAAATGCATTGATTAGAAATATTAATAATTCTAAATAATCAATTTTACTAACACAAGATAAACTTAAAATTAATTTCACTTGTTCCCAAATAAATTCGAACTTTTGTTGATCTACTTTATTCCAAGAAGGCAAAGTGAAAGGATATGAATCCCCTTGATGTGCATAATAGTTGAGTTTTCACTTTTCGAAACCTATGGCGCAACTGTAAGAATCGATGAGTTTCTCGATGATCTTTGTTACAAGAAGGACAAACAAAATCACCTTTCGTGATCCATCTCGATAGCATGACATATGCCGAGAAATTATAATTGTCCACAACAACGCTGCACTTGACTCAAAAAATTATTTACTTCATACATCATAAGTAATTACTCCATCACTTCATAGATCTTTTAGCATGTCAATTAATGGTTGTAAAAATACATCAACCTTATCATCAATTCCTTTTGAACCATTAATAAGAATCACCAAAATTAGGTTATGTTGCATGATGCACAACCATGGGGCCACATTCAAGGGCATGAGCACAACTAGGGCTGTATTTTTTTTTCCAAACTTCCAATTTTTCGATTTTCGATCTGATTTTTTTCGAATTTGGAATGAAATTTTAGTTTGCCGATTTTTGATTTTTTCGAAAAAAATCGGATCGGAAATTAAATTTTCGATTTTTTGATTTTTTCGATCCGATTTTTTCGAAACTATGCCGATCCAATTTTTCGAATTTGTTTTCGATTTTTTTCGAATTATTTTCAATTTTTTCAGAATTATTTTCCGATTTTTGATTTTTTTTCCCCCATTTTTTGAAAGTTTTTCATATCCCACGTCGGTTGGGAGAGGGAGAGGGCTCCAAAATGAGCTCTATAAAAGGAGAGTATCCTCCTAACTTCTACACAAATGATAAAAATGGGCCAAATCCTCATATATTTACATGTTGGGTTAAGCCCTTTTCTTTATTTCTTTAAAATGAGAATTTTGAGTAATCGAAAATTCGTAATTTATTTTTTTGAAATTTTTGTATTTTTAATATATTTTGTGAATTTCTGATTTTTTTCGATTTTCTAATTTTTCCAAATTCGGATTTTTTTTTAAGTTTTCAAAAAAATTGGAATAATTATTTTATTTCCAAAAAAATCGAATTTTTTTCCGAAGAGGCATTTTCCAATCCGATATGACCGAAACACAACCTTAAGCACAACCTACCAAATACTATAAGCAATGCTCATATTACCAAAGGATTGAATCTGCTAGTTGTTAACCCAAGTCTAACATTGTGATTGTCACTCGCAAAAGATGGGTTACGCTCATCAAATGTTTTCCAAACATGAGAGTCTGTTAGATGCCTTTGCACACCATTATCAATGTGGTCCTCAGTGGGCCAATTTCATTCAGATACTTTTGTACCTCGATTACCTTGTTTTGATTGATCAACCTCACGTCTAACATTTTATTAATCAACCTCACTTATCTATAGTCTCACTTTCATTTTGAGATAACATACAACTATTAGGGATTACATCCCACATTTCAAACTTGAACCCCAAGTCAGTAGTGAGCTTGTTGACTTGATAAAAGTATTTGATAACTCTGGCATGAAAATGTAATATATATATATATATATATATATATATATATATATATATATATATATATATATAAACTAGCTATCTCGTGTGTCAAAACAATTGAGTAATGCACTACGTCGAGCCAAAAATCTTGATTAATAATAGATGAATGAGAGTTTCTTTGTCCTTTAACGATGGAGATCGTGATTTGAAGACATGAAGACTACTCACTTTGAAAGCCACCCGTTGCTAAATTTGAAGCATATACTTTTACGGAGTTTAATTCAACTTTGGCTATTTCACACACTCACGACTTTGGAAAATTGATAGAATCTTTCATTATAAAGTTTTTAAAAATACTTTTCTCAGTAGTGTATTTGTTTTGAATACGGGATCAAGGTTTATTTGTGAAAATCCTTTTTGAAAATGTTTTTGAAAGTTTATTTTTACCTTAGCCATTCACATAGCTAGATTTTAAGTCCTTCGCGCGATTTGTGACACATCTTGCACATGAAGTTGTTTTACCACTATGCGCATTCCAGTCCCATTTTCGAGAAGGGGCTTTACTATCCAACATCGTGTGCATGGGAAAACGGAATTCCGTGTTCGAGTGATGGAGCTTTACTTGGATTTCTTATTTAAATAGGGGAGAGTCGCGTTATTGACCGGTAAATTCTTGTAAACGCACTTGATTTCTTTATCTTCTTGTATCGTGTAAAGGAATTTTTTTAATTTAATGAGATGCTAAGTCATGTCAAGGTTTTTTACCCATGAGTTGGAGGTTTTCTTCGTATACCCGGTGTTGTGTGTTTTTGCGTGGTTGATTATCATTTTAATTTCTTGATTGTGTTTGTGTGATTGCAATTTCACTAGATAAATTTGTGATTTGAAAAAATGATTTAGATCTAGGTTTTGTGAATTGGAAATTTAAAGTTGGTCATAATTTGGGTATTAACATATTCACCCACTCTAGGTTATTTAGAGTTAACACAAACTTGCTTTTTCATGGTATTAGGGGATGTCTTCTTCAATAGTTTTAACAACATTGTGAAAGAAATATCGTCCATCCATTAAGTTGCTTTAAGTGCAAGAGTTCAACTATGAATGAGAGTCTAGTAATGCCCTTAGGACAATTTTCAAACGACTCTCTTTCTGCCTCTTTTAAGAGTTTGAAATTGTAACAACCCCCATTTTCTCATGTAAAGGTTAGCTAGACACAATAGACCGAAGATGGGGCTTGTTATACAATCTATATCATTCTCAGCATCAAATCATATAAAATATTTATATGTAAACTACGATTAAAATTGAAACTGAATTAAAATTAACATCCATGATAATAATAGAAACCAACATTCACATGATATAACCAAATACCATCATACTCATAGGTGTCTCAAACCAGCAAGAAAAATATAGACTTTGGGCTTATGCCCATACAATAACCCAAATGTAAAAAGGAAATAATTGAAATATATTAGCAACCCAATCTAGAATCAATGATCGTAAGTCGGATGCACAATATGAGACTACAAGGCTGCATTGTCCACAGTCCCACTACCCTGTCATGGAGCACCGGGGGAGAAAACATTTATAATTTTGGGTCAGCGCCCTTAAGTGTGCAAGAATTAACTTATTAAATTTTACTATGCAAAAGTAAAATTAATTTAAAGTGAACGCTACCCATCGTCACTCACATACATAACATGTCTCACCCCTCATCTAAAAGCAGTTATACTCGTAAATCACCCAAGTTCCGATCCAGATGATGGATGAACGCTAATAACAATATAAGAATGCATCTAGCAAAACATACGTGTTGAAATAAAGTTATCCACATGCAAGTCATTATTCCCCAATTTATCCCGAACATACTACTCCCAAAAATAATGATATTAAACATCATACATACTACGTAGTGTCAGGTTTGTGTTTTATAGTCTACATCATTAGACTTAATAAATTCTTCCATTCATTTTCATTAATTATATATATGTCCTTATATATATATCACACTAAGACATCTACCAATAGTGTCCCGTTCGTGCTCTATCAGTGAGTCCGAAGGAGTCTCCTGTCTAACACGGACAATATAATACACAAACAAGTAGGACGGTACCTGAACTGTACACCATTGCTTGGCCCATACCTAGTGGTTACACATGGATCCCAGCATCAACACTTATCTCTCATAAGTGGCGTTGCTACGTAATACTTAAAACATTACCTACACTACACCTAGCCCACCCATGCCGACATATGCTACGATCCCGAACGCGCGTACCCCGGCCGATAGGACAGTTCACAAATAGAGGTCTGTCCACACAAAATATAGTTACATAATAACATATGTAAAGGTAATTATCCTAATAATTACCCCATAGCTACCCCGTAAAGATTATCACTACTTATCCTTAGTTAAAAATATGCCATAAATTATTAACTTCCTTTCTTTTATAAAACACAATTAACCGTCTAATTAATTTATCTTTCCTTTTATTAGTAACGTTACATTTTCATTTTAATAAATTCCACGGTTATCCATACACGGTCCTACCAACTCGCATGGACACCTAAAAATACCCTAAACACAAATGCGCACCCTGCGCCCAAACCCCCCAGGGGACGAACCGGTTTTGTTCAGGGGAGAACCGATTCGCCCCTTCTACGTGTTTGCAAACCCCAAATTTTGTCTTATTTCGGGAAGTGCATTATTACATCCAAACCCAATTCCAAAGGCTTAAACTTTGTGATAATCATTAATATCAGTCCGTATGACTTAGTTTATCGTCTTATGATTGTTTATTACGTATTTTACAAACCGTATTAAGTCCCAAATCACAGAAAGTAGGATCATGAAGGTGTTCATGTATATTCAATTTTTGTCCATCAATCTCCTAACATCTACCACATATAAGTGTCCAAATTAAATCAAAATCTTTGGCTTTAAACAAAGATTAACCTCTCTACATATGAATCATCAAAATAATTATACCAATGGTCCTAATCATTTGTTCTATCAACATAAACCCTTAAAATCCTACCATCCTAAATTCTAGATTTCCTACTTTAACATAAAGTCAATTCCTTCAAGAGTATAATTTAATATCATCATCAAATCATCGATGTTTCCTAAATCCATAATTTTTACATGGGATTTCTGCATACGATGAATTAAGAAGTAATCTGGACTAAATAAAATAAGCAAGAAAATTCTTGCCTTAAGTCTTGAACACTTTCCTAATTAGCTTCTTGGATTCCTCCTTGAATCTTTTTATCCCAAAATCTCCTACTAGTGTTCTTGCCTCTCTCCTTCAAAAATTTGTTTTAGAGTTCTTGGACGTAAATGACATGGAGTTATTAAACTCCTAATTAATGTAATTAAGGCTCAAATCCCGAGTTGGGCCTTAGGCCTAAACTTTGGACCCTCAAATGGACCTAAATACATATCCCAACTAGCCCAATAACTTCATAACTCATATATATATACACCCCGGGATTATTTCTAAAGGTCTAAAACACCTAAACAAGCCCATAAAATCTCCCAAAATGTGTACCGAATATTTTTATTGAATAAGTATATTTTTCAATTATGTCACACATCTTATATCAATTATTTAATGCCCATGCAATTATTTCATACTGAAATTATTTATCATGCAAAGCTAATTTCACATAATAGAAAACAATTGTTAATTAATTTACTCGTAACTTAATAAATTAAATTGACTGATTTAATTTAATTCCTACAAATTGTATTTTATTATAAAAAATAGTTTTATTTTATTTTAAAAATACGAGGTATTACATTCTTCCCCCTAATAACGGAATTCCGTTATCGGAATTCGAAACGTACCTGACTAGAAGAGTTTCGGATATTTTGCTCGCATGTCGTCCTCCCTCTCCCAAGTTGACTCATCCTCCTTATGATGTCCCCATTGCACACGTACCAACGAAACAACCTTGGATCGAAGTCTATGCTCCCTACGGTCCAAAATGGCTACGAGTATCTCTTCATAGGTAGCGTCTGGATGGAACTCTATCTCATCAATATCGATGTACTAGTAAGCTATATCATCTCTAAGGAACCTCTACAATGCAGATATACAGAAGATATCGTGCATTAACTGCAATTGGTCCGGTTGTCCCAACCAAAATGTTATGGGCCCAATCCTCTCAAGGTTAGGGAATGGTCCCAAATCTAGGGGAGCCAACTTCTACTTCTTCCCAAATTTCATTTCTCCCTTCATGGGAGACACCTTACTCATCACTTGATCCCCAATGTTAAAATCCAAGTGTCTCTGGCCCGCATCCAGATAGCTCTTTTGCCTATCCCGGGCAATCTGAATCCTGACCCGAATCATATCCACCTTCTCTGAAGTGTCTTAAATGAACTCTGGCTTGATAAATTTAATCTCTCACACCTCCAACCATCATGAGGGTGAATGGCAATGTCTCCCATAGAGCGGCTCGAAGGGTGCCATCCCAATCATAAACTGGTAGCTATTATTGTACGCAAGCTCCACTAAGGGAAAATACTGGTTTTAGCTCTCCTTAAAGTCTTATATGCACATCTATAGTATATCCTCCAACATCAAGTTCACCCTCTCTGTCTGCCCATCAATCTGAGGATGATATGAGGTGCTCAACCTTAACTCTGACCCTAAGGCTTGGTGAAAGATCCTCCAAAAGTGGGACACAAATGTCTTGTCCCTGTTCGATACAATGTTGAGCGGTACCTCATGTAATTTCAAAATCTCTATAAGGAAAAGCCTAGAATATTTCTATAAACTGTAATCTGTACGGACCGATAAGAAGTGAGCCACCTTGGTCAACCTGTCGATGATCACCCAGATGGAATCGTGCCTCTCTGTAATGTAGGATGAAATCCATGGAGATGCTCTCCCATTTCTACATCAGGATCTCCAAAGGCTCTAACACACCCATAGGATGCTCATGGTCCACCTTCACCAGCCGACACATAGCAAAATTAGACATAAAAATGCTATGTCCCTTTTCATACCAGCCCACCAATACTAATGTCACGTGTCGTGTTATAACTTATCCCCTCAGGGATGTATCGTAACGTGTGAATCTTTAGCCTCAGACATAACATCTCGCCTAAACTTTTCGTTATCCAAGATAACTATCTTTCCCTGAAATCTCAATCCACCATATGATCGAATATAATAGTGCTTTGCCCCCTCGGTTAACAACTGCCTAACCCACTCCTAGAAAATTTGATCTCATGCTTGTGCCTTCATGACCCGAATAATGATCTCAAATATGATGGTGATAACCTCTATAAATGCATGGGTCAAGTCTTCATACCCACAAAGTGATTTTCACTTCGCATTCCACACTGCCACCAACTCAAATATCGGCTTGCGGCTCAAAGCATCCGCTATAACATTCGCCTTCTCAGGGTGATACTAAATGTCAAACATGTAATCATTTACAAACTATATCCATATCCTCTGTCTCATGTTCAACTCTCGCTGCGTGAACAAGTACTGTAGGCTCTTATGGTCTCTAAATAACTGGAACTTATCTCCCATGAGATAATTCCAACACACTCGCAATGCAAAAACCAAGGTTGATAACTCTAAGTCGTGGGTGGGGTAATGTACCTAGTGAGTGTATACACCCCATTATGTTACCCCCTAACTCTCCTTAGGTCCCTAGTACCTCCCTTCATCACTACAAACCTAGGTCATATCCCGAGTACTGACCTAGAAGCCATCGGGCACTCCCAGGCTCTGTTTAACCAAAAATTCAAACTCTTCAGCTCGACCGAGACTGAATGAATCTTTGAAGGGAATTGAAACCCCTTTCCAATGGTCCGCTCCGTGCGCGATTACGACTTACCATGCGGACGAACGACCCGTTTGACTCCAAGACGTCACTGAATGCTTCCAGGGCCCGGTTGACCAAAGTCAACTCCCCAAACCGGGTCAAACTCTTTGGAATGTTGAAGTACATCTCCTAACCTTTCCAACGGTCCACCCCGTGCACGATTCGGACTTACCATGCGAACGAACGATCCGTTTGCGTCCGAAAGATTCCCCGTCCAATGGACCGACAAATGCTTTCGAGACATATTTGACCCAAAGTCAACTCCCGAACCCGAGAGCGGTCCCAAGTACTTTTAAAGGCCTCTAAATTACCTTTCCAATGGTCTACCCCGTGTGCAATTTTGACCAACGGTTTGCACTTGGAAGCCAATTTTATGAAAAGGCCTGAAACACACTGCCAAATGGCAGGTGCCGATAGGCAAGACTAGGTATATGCCGATCGGCAGTGACCTGGGCCTATAAAAGGAGGCCTTCACCTCATTTGAAAAGGATCCCAGATCTGATAAAAATCGCTCTCAGGGCATCCCAAAAACCTCTCTCGAAGACAACACGATTTCAACATCCAAATCCCTTTCTAACTTCCACTTTCCACCATCCTTTTCATCAAACTTGGTGAATTAGCCACTCTCCGTCATCATCCAAGTGCAAGGGCTGCTCTCCAACATTCAAGATCAAGCTCAAGATCTTCAAGAAGGTCCAACTTTCTCTTCAAATTCCCTTAAATTCGTAATAACTTGTTTTATTACTTAGCACTTTTATTATCTCATCTCACACATCCTAATATACTTTTTATTTAGTATTATTGCACATCTCTTATTTTCATATAGATAAAACCAAAAATAAAAAGAAAAAGAGGGTTTGCTCACAAATTTCAAATAGGGATTCTCATATTTTTCTCACAAATAAAACACTTTTTCTACACACACACACACACATTCACAAATAAGAGATCCCCCATTTGGATTTATGGAATAAACCCCACCCCTTGTTTTGTATGCGAACTACGTGGACTTTGATCCTTTTATAGGCTACGTAAGCATCTCGGGGTAAAACCCGAGACTTGAGTCCTATTCTCACTTTCTCTCTCATTTTCTATCTTCTCTAAATCCAATTTTCTTATATTCTATATACTTGTTCTTAGTGACGTATTACTCCATATGCGTTATCATCCCATTATAACGATCAACGTAAGGGTAATCGCGTAAATCTTATTTTTTAATATTATTTTTATACCTTCCTACGGATGACTCGCTTTATATCTTCCATGATACAAGTCGAGGATTTTTATCTCCACTATATATATACACATACACACATATCACGGGGAAAATAAAAAAGGAAAATAGCAAACATCCATGAGAGACCGAAAGGACGGAATGGGTGCCTAACACCTTTCCATTTCATAACTTAGCCTCCAAACCCTTCTCGAATCATTTTGGTTTCGTATGCACCCGTATGTCTTTGGATGCCATCCTTCGGGATGGATTACCCTTTTCTTTTGTCTGTTTTGAGTAAAATAGACTGGCGACTCTAAATCTCTCTACATTTTTACACCTCATCTCAAACGACGCCGTACGAAGCGCTCCCGAGAGGGACGCGCGGGACCCAAGGATCCTCCTTCACTCGCCCGCCCGCAGCGAGGATCGAGGATGGCCACAGTGGCGACTCTACTGGGGATAATGTATGCTTTGAGGGCTTGACTCTATTTACATGGATGTTATATTTGTTTATATTTCCCCTGTATCTGCATATTCCCCTTTTCCATGTGTATCCCATGCTTATGCTTCTGTTCACACACTTGTAGAAAATTCTCCATGTACACTTCACACCACGTGCACCTAGGATCACATATATCCACATGTTGCACGTATCACCCATCCCTACTTGGTGTACCTTTGGTACTTGTACTTTGCTCCCTGTTTGTCATAATCAAGAAAAATATTCTCATCATAAGATACTAATAAGAGAATCATGCATGATTCACACGACATCACCAAAGAGCATTGTTATTGACCAAATTTTACCCAGTAACTGGAGGGTCACTTCGTGATGGGCGCTGGTCCTGCAGGGCGCAGTTAGCCTAAGAGATATGACTCTCACCTTCCATTGGACAATACCTTCGACATATATCGAACGGTTCCCCCGGATCGTACCGCTTGACTGAAGTCATGACGGTATATCGCAGGGAATTCGTTCACGTACGCCAAGTATATCGAATTCGCTCTCACACGTACCATCCCCACGAGGTATATAGTGAGGCAATTCACGTACACTCAGGTATATCAAATGGCTTGTCCACATGTACTGATTTCTCGCAAGAGCAAGACGTATATCGAGGAAGTCACGCCAAAGGGGGGAACCCATTCCGATTCACCCAACCAACTGCATACCCGCATATAGGTGTCAAACCTAGGACATGCACTTTAGATTGCCGATTTTAACTCGAAACTCTACCGAAATTCCGGATCGACCTGCCGCCCAAATTTTTACGCATTTTTAAAACGGGACCCTGTCCGTGAGCCTGTTACAAGTCCAGCCGTAGTTTCCTATATATTAAAAACCCCACTTTTCTAGGCTCGAGTCCCGTCCGGCATTGCATTTAGGAGAATTAAATACAAGTGAGAACATAATAATCGTAATAATCATGCTGAGTTCCGTCTCCAAAAACATTTCTCCCTTCTTTATCAAAAATCCAAAAATAGTTTCTTCTCTTTTTCTCAAAAATAAATCTCATTCTACGCCTTCTCAGGTCAATCACAAGCCCTGGCCTGGCTCCCTATTGGCTTCGGTCTTCAGTCAAATCACCCCAGAGTTTTGTTCGTTTCTCTACTACTTCTTCCAAGTCCGAAATCCATCCACTTTCCATGGAGAATACAGATCAAGTACCAGTCATACAGTCGTATCTGAAAGCAGTCCTAGCTCAGCTCGCGTCCAAGATTGACAACCTCCAAACTGAGGTTCGAGATATGCAACGAAACCAGGTTCCTATTCCTCAAGAGCTCAAGGACCTATTCCCTCGTGCTATGGGTCCGCCCGAGCCTATTTGGGTTCCCGAAGAATATTAGCACGCTCCACGTGCCCCTCTTATCAATGGGCCACCGCCTGCCCAACTTCCGATGCCAAACATTGCCCAGCCTGTGGCTAACCTGCCTATGGTCGCTGATCCAAAAGAGGAGGAGTTGAATAAAGTCAAAGAGGATATCAAGATGCTTACCAAGAAGTTCGACCAAGTCAGAATCTTTGGGAATTACATAGACTACACCAACATATCTCCTTATCCTAAAGCGAGGTTACCCGAGAAGTTCAAGATGCCAAATATCGAGAAGTTCGGAGGGAGTGGACCCCCAATTGTTCATCTTCGCAGTTATCATCATTCCATGACTCTACTAGGGGCTTCTGAAGAAGTGACAGACCAATTGTTTCAGCAAACTTTGAAGGATAGTGCCCTCCGATGGTTTTTGTCTCTCGAGGAATCCAGAAGTCGTAGCTGGGAGGATATAGACCGAGAATTCATGTCGCAATATAAATACAATGAAGTGCTTGAGGTCACTCGTTGTGATTTAGAGCTGCTCAAACAGAACCCTGGGGAATCAATCAGTAACTTCATAACCCGGTGGAGGGAGCAAGCAGCTACCATGACCAATCGGCCATCTGAGGGAGAACATGTCAACATAGTGAAAAAGAACTTCTTGCCCCATGTTCGAGCGACGATGGGAGGACAATACTATCCCCACTTCCGAGCTCTCAGAGAAGCGGGAGTAAAAATTGAGGAAAGCCTTGTTAAAACAGAGGTTGAACCGAAGAAGGTGTTTGGACAGTTAACCCCTAGAAAGTATGACAAGCCTGCGAGTGCTACAGTCTCAACCATCAACAACATCTCTCAACCAACCACATCATGGCACCCTGACCCCATCCGAAGGGAATACAGTGAGCTCCATGCTCCCCTCTCCAAAGTTTACCAAGCCCCGTTAAGCCGAAACCTCATCAAACCCTTGGATCTCTGTCCATTGCCAAATCCACTCCCAAGAAACTTCAAGGCCGATGCTCATTGCGCCTTTTACCAAACTATTGGACATACCACTGACCAATGCTTTCACCTTCGAAATATAATCCAAGATCTCATTGATCGGGGTCCTATCGCCCCACCAGCCAATCCTAAGCCAATCACTACTCACAATCCACTCCCAAATCATGCCAATGCCATCTTCTTAGAAGAAAACCCAAATTCCGATCCCTCAACTCAAATCACACCCATATACTCTCTTAAACCTCTTTAAATTTTCCCATATTTCCTCCTACACCCTACTAGCCTCGCTGATCAGGCACTGTCACTCCTTACCAGAGCATGCATCATTGTCCGTACCCGTTCTAAAAATGGAAATATGGAATTATCAGAGGTGTTAAACCAACTCCTAGAGTTCGGGATGAAATTGCCCTCGCAGATGGTCATCGATTGCCAAAGGTTCAGTACACTGTTCTTGGAAGCACATAAATGGGCCCGAGATTCAGACAAGTGGGTGGTGTCGATTGATGAAGTCAACCTAGATTGTCCAGATTATGGCAGAATTATTTGGGCAAACCAACAACATTTGTAGTATCACCGGGTTACTTGATACCTTAAAGCTACAAGGGCTCTTGGTCCCTTCAACCATATATATCCCCACAGAATGGAAAGACCTGTATGAAGAAGCCGTTGAAGTTGTGGAATGCATTGACTTTACATGGAAAGGCAAAATTGTTGCCACCGGATGGGGGGAAGAATTCAAAAATTTGAGTGAAGAACAAGCTTCAGGAAGAACTGGCCCAGTAGCCAACATATGTGGGATGATATCATTTAAATAAATCCTCAGAGAAATAAACAGGGTGACAGAATAACTTGATATTGACGAGGAAACAGGATTCATGTTCTTCCCTTCTTCAGTAAATCACATGACCAGATCAGGGAGACATTACTAGGTTCCAAGCTCACTACCAGCAAATGACAAAGGGAAGGGCGTTGAAAATCTTCCTATGCCAGAGATGACCATCGAGGAGAGTAAGATCCTCGATTAACTGAAGAAAACTCAAGCTAACATCACTCTATGGGGGGCTTTTTATGTCTTCCCATCTGCACAAAAATGCTTTAATCAAGCTGCTCACTGGACCCACAGTTCCTCCTTCCACCGCACCAGAAGAAGCGGTAAATCTGGTCGGATCCTTGACCTCTACTCGAATGCTATCATTTTCTGAAGAAGAAATCCCCAGAATTGGGCCAAATCACAATCATGCACTCAACATCTCCGTCAAAGTTATGGGGAAGGTCATGCCTCTCTCTTGTCGATAACGGATCCGCCTTGAATGTCTGCCCACTGAACACCTTCAAGTGTTTAGGCCTGAAAGAAAGCGACCTCGCTCCAACCTCCGCCGCTGTACGTGCCTATAATAATACCCACCGGGAGGTGATGGGATCCATAAAACTTGTAATAGGGGTTGGCCCTATAAACCAATTAAAATTCATAGACATTCTAGCTTATTTCAACCTGTTGCTCGGATGACCCTGGCTCCGCAGTATCAAGGGCGTGTCTTCCTCACTCCATTAGAAATTAAAGTTCTTCGTCGACGAGCGAGTCATCACCATTTTAGGTGACGACAAAAATGTCGAGGGTGCAAGCACCAGCAGTCCAATCCTTGAGATACAACACGGGTCAAATGATATGCTCCTATCAGGATTCCGAGTTGAGCCACTCTTACTCCCAGCAGGGGACAGTTTTAAATAAAGGGTTTGCCCATAATACGACCCTCATGGCAATGTCAATGTGATTCAGATGTTTAGAAACATGAACTTCATGCCCGGACTGGGGATCGGGCAAAGGTAGCAAGGGATACTTGAGCCCATCGAACTGAATAAAGCTTTCCCTCCTTGTGGCTTGGGGTATCAACCATCAGAACAAGAGCTCAGAATGATCCACTAGTCTCGACCAAAGAGAATATTAGACTGCATCCAAACTATCCCAGGAGACTCCTTGAATGGACGATTCATCAAAGAAGGCGAAGACTTCCCCTTTTGCGGTTTTCCAAAACCATGGTATGACCACAAAGACAAGAAGATGAAGCCTAGAATGGAGATCTTTTTCCAAGATAGCTATCCATGGGCCAAAAGTTTCCAACACCGAGTACAACCTCTCATCAAAGATATCTAAGAGACTGAGGAAAGTGATTCCGAAGATTCCTTCAACTTACAGACACTGGGGCTGCACTCTGCATGGTTCATTCAGCCACTACATCAATGGATCCATCCCATCTAATTAAAGTTGCTGATACACCCCTCCTCAACTGGCATGCTGCACTAGTTCTACCTCTTAAAATCTCCCCTAACCCCAAATTTTACCCTATTTCTTCTTCTGTTGTCTATCCCTGTTCAAATGTAATCGAGACCTCTTTTGATAAGGTTCTCAATGTTGTTTTTCCTATCAATGAAATAAACGAAGATTTTGAGTATCTTATTGTGCCTTACATTAATTGTTTGGATTCTAATCAAACTTTTGATGATGATGATTTTGCAAATGAACAATTCTTAACTGATCTAAATAAGGTTAAAATAAACAACATAACCGCGTTCAAGTTAATGAAGAGGAGACTGTTATTATTAGTCTCGGTTCTAGTAGCCAACTGCGCGAGATTAGGATAGGGGCCATCCTTGACAAGCATGAGCGCACACAACTCGAAGAATTGCTAAAGTAATTCATGGATTTCTTCGCATGGTCCTATGATGATATGCCCGGCATTGATCCTGAAATAGCTCAGCACGATATCCCCACTCTCCCAGATTACAAGCCGGTTAAACAAAAATTAATAAAGCTCCACACCGAATGGTCGCTCAAGGTCAAAGAAGAGGTGGTCAAACAGTTGAATGTGGGCTTCATTCGTGTGATCGAATATCCCACATGGCTAGCCAACATAGTACCTGCGCCAAAATCAGGAGGGAAGGTTAGAATGTGTGTAGACTACCGAGATTTAAATAAAGCTTCTCCAAAGGATGATTATTCACTACCCAATATCGACATGATCGTGGACAACACATCCAGTCATTCTCTCAAGTCATTCGTCGATGGGTTTGTCGGATACAACCAAATCAAGATGCACCCAGACCACCAAGAAAAAACCACATTCATAACCCCATAGGGAACCATTTGCTACACCGTTATGCCATTTGGTCTCAAGAATATGGGGCACCTACCAAAGGGATGCCACAACCATCCTGCATGATCTGATTCACAAAGAAGTCGACGTTTATGTGGATGATATTATTATCAAGTCCAAAACTAGAGAAGGTCATGTTCCCGCTCTCCGAAATTTCTTCGAACGACTGCGACGGTATCAGATGAGACTCAATCCACAGAAATGTGTCTTCGGCGTTACAATGGGAAAACTCTTGGGATTCATGGTCAGTAAGAAGGGGATAGAAGAAAATCAACAGATAAAGAAGTCCGAGGTTTTCTTGGGAAATTGTAATATATCAGTCGGTTCATCAGCCAGCTAACCTCCATCTGTGAACCGATCTTCAAGCTCCTCCGAAAGGATTCAACCAAGGTTTAGAACGAGGCCTGCCAAGAAGATTTTGACCAAATCAAACAATATCTGACCCAACCTCCAGTGCTCATGCCACCACAGCCTGGTCTCCCTTTGCTCCTATACCTAACCATAACCAACACTACAGCTGGGGATTTGCTAGCCCAATACCTTAAATACTCCCGCAAAGAAAGATCCATCTATTACGCCAGTCACAAATTAATCAGGTATGAGGTCAACTACACTGATTTGGAAAAGGCGTGTGCCGCACTTTTCTGGGTCACTCAAAAGTTGCGACACTACATGCTCGCCTTCCCCATCAAACTTGGATGCTGAATGGATCCCATTAAATACCTGCTTGAGAAACCTGCCTTATCCAGTTGAATGGTCTGATGGTTGATGCTCCTAACTGAGTTTAATATCGTGTACGTCATGCAGAAAGCCATTAAAGGAAGAGCCATCTCTGACTACCTCGTTGATTACCCCATAGAAGAAGCAAATGTCTGGATCTCCGAATTCCCAGATGAAAATATCCTCTCCACCGCTCAAGACAACCTTTGATGGAAAATGTTCTTTGACAGCACTGCCAACAAAAAGGGATATGGCGTTGGGATTCTTCTGATCGCCCCAGATGACTCCCACACTCCCATCGCCATCAAATTGGATTTCCCTTGCACCAATAACATGATGGAATACGAGGCATGCATAGTAGGCCTCAAAGTTGCTCTCAAGAAAGGTATTAAATACCTTGATGTCTACGGGGATTCTGCCCTCATCATCGGTCAAGTGCTCAGAAAGTGGAAAGTCAAGGACGAAAGGCTCCAACCCTTCCATGCCCACTTAGAAGAGTTAGCCTCCTGATTCCGAGATATCACCTTACATTACCTACCTCGAGCAAAGAATAACCTAGCTGATGCTCTCGCTACCTTGGCCTCAATGGTCGACATGCCCGAAGGAATAACAATGACCCCCTTCCTAGTTTAAAAGCAAGACAAACCAACCCACTGCTACCATATTGAGCTTGTCTCCACCGAAGATCCCGAACCAGCCAATTGCTGGCACTATGATATCTAGTACCTCCTCAAACATGGTAGGTATCCCGAGGGTTCCAATAAGAAAGACCGAACGACCCTTCGAAGACTGGCCGCCCAGTACATCATCTGTCATAAAACTCTACTCAAGAGGAACTTCGATGGAACTCATCTACACTGTATCGCATGGGCTGAGATTGAGAAGATAATGCAGAAGATCCACAGCGGGGAATGCGGGCCCCACATGAACGGTCACATGCTTGCCAAGAAGATCATCCGACAGGGCTACTACTGGACCACCATGGCCCAAGATTGCGCCGCCTATGTCTGGAGATGCCTCAAATGCCAATAATTCTCCAATCTTCAACACCTGCCTCCGCAAGAATTATACAACATGACCTCTCTCTAGTCGTTCTCCACCTGGGGTGTCGACATCATAGGGAAGGTTACACCAAAGGCTTCAAACGGACATGAATTCATCCTAGTTGCCATTGATTACTTCACCAAATGGGTCGAAGCTGAGACATATGCAGTATTGAATGCCAAGAAAGTGGCCAAATTCATCAAGAAAAATATCATCTGCCGATATGGTCCCGCACGAGTTAGTGTCAGATAATGGGTTGCACTTCAAAGCAGAAGTCATAGAATTAGTCAACGAGTACGGGATTCAGAGACGTAAATCTTCTCCCTACCGACCTCAGACCAATGGTGCAATTGAAGCCGTCAACAAAAACCTCAAAGCCATCATCAGCAAGATGATCGGAAGTTGTAGGGATTGGGCTGACCAGATCCCGTATGCCCTCTGGGGCTATCGAACCTCAATTCAAACCTCTAAAGGGGATACCCCTTACTCTCTGGTCTAGGACATGGAAGCAGTCCTACCTATGGAGTTAGAAATACCCTCGCTACGCGTCATGGTCGAAAGCAAAGTTAGCGAAGAAGACTGGTGCCAAAGCTGTCTCGACGAGCTGACCCTTCTAGATGGAAGGAGATTGAAAGATATTTACCACATACAGGGGTACCATCACCGAATAGCGCGATCATTAAATAATAGATTCAAAGACCGCGGTGTCCGGGAAGGGGATTTAGCCCTCAAGGAGATAATAGAACCCATCTGGAACCCCAGAGGGAAATTCAAGCCCAATTGGAGCGGCCCCTACATTATGAAGAAAATCTTATCCGACGGTGCGACCATGCTCACTGACCTAGATGGGGAGGAGATGGCTCGTCCAGTCAACCTAGACCGTCTCAAGAAATTCTACCCCTAGTCTGGAATGTCGGCGCGCTATGACTCTTCTCATCTCCCTTCTATTCTAAAAAAAAAACTCTCTTCATTTCCCTCTACCCAGAACTACGTGTGCCTGATACTCTGCAAAAAACCATTTTTCAAGAAAAATAAATAAAAATTCAAAATCCCCAGAGGTACGTAGGCAACTCATACATCTTACAGGAGCACGACCCTTTCTTTTTCACAACATACTATTCTTTTCTTATCTCCAAGAATGAAAGTTCATTCTAACAAAAACTTGAACAAAAGGATTATGTATGCCTTAGCGATCGGTATAGATAATTCAAAAATACAAAATTCATCGAAAGGCACATCTGGATGATCAGAAACTTGCTTATTTCATTAATAAGAAATGACAGCACAGATTACATAAGAAAAGGAACTGATAACTCCCTTCCCCCTAGTGCCATAAAAAGCCAAATAAAATCCCCACATCTATTCCCTATTACACAAATAAACTCTCCAAGAGTCCTACCCACAGCTACCAAAGGAGCCTGTACCCTCATCATCTACATCCTGGGGTCCCTAAATTTCCCCTGCCTGAACTCCATGGACCGATAAGCCTAAACCAGCTTCGAAAAAACCACAACACCCCCTTGCATGGTGTCAAATAAGACAAACCACCTTTGTCCAGTCTCCACTGCCAACATCTTGCTGACTACTCTCCTACACAACCACTTCATATAATCCCCAAGGACATGCCAAACTCTCCCAACAGACTGAGAGGGACGGGTGGATGGACGTCGATTTTCCCACAAGGAGCCAAGCCGCATGCGCAGACGCTCAGTCAAATCTTCCATCGGAAAGAAATTTGAGGTCCGAGGTGGCACAACCTGTGCCTAGCCAAATTGGCGCAGAAGCTGCCAAGGGAAATAAAAAGAGGTCTATCTAAGACCAACCAGCCGCACATATGAGTACTCTCCTAGCTCCAGAATCGACAGCAACTGCCCCCACCAAGGCACTGACCAATACAGATTCTGAGCCCCATTCTCCACAAACCAGTTCTCTTAACTCTTAATATCCAAGCCAACGCGAAAAGAAGTTGGGTACAGCCGACAAAGGATACTCTGGAAGGGCCACCAAGTGAAGTCTTTCAGACAACCACATGAACAGCATCATAGGGTTACCCCTCAGAAAGACGGAACGACCTTCTCTCCAGGCATCCAGGTCATTCGGGGTCTCCGCCAGTATCACCGCCATAGGATCGTGATGGTATGCCATCCAAGAAGTAATGGCTGTAAGCTGCGGGTCCACCAGCAGTTCCCCAATCACCACCAGTAATTTTGAAATCAGGCCCAGAGCAACGGCTCCAGCATAGCCCAGCATCACCTATTTCCCATAAATGCATGGACTGCAGCACCGCCGGGAGGGAAATCATTCCTCCAGCAACCAGTGATCTGGCTGCCGAAGGCGAAATATGAAGAAGCCCGACCAATAAATCCCTGGGAGAACGGGAAAATTTGGGCAAAGTCGCAACAACACTGGGATTTATACCCAGCATGGCAGAAAATTCCTCGTAGGTAGGACAAACTTCATCTAACCCAAAGCGGAATACATTGTTTTTGAGGTACCAGAATTATACAGCCGCCATCAGCATGTTCAACTCAATAGGCCAATTGCGCCACAAGGAGACTCGAAGCATGTTGAAAGCATCATAGTCGACATTATAAGTGCACATTGCTTCCAAGGCTTCGAGGTAGTTAGCAAACTCAATGCTATCAGGGAGAGCCATCTTGCAAGGCCAAGAGATAGTGGGCAAGTAAGTAAGAATGCGAAGGTGTGATGAAAAAACTCCACCCTTACCCCTTTTTATGCTTGAGAACCTGTAACAACCCGCGTAATTTTTGGGGTATTTTCGAAATTCAGAGGAAAAATAAATTTTGAGAGAAAATTATTTTTATTACTCAAATATGTTGGTTATTATTTTTAAGGGCGAGAATTTCAATCGGTTTCGAAATCGGAATTAAAATGGAGATTTAATTGAATTGTTATTACTTAGAAGAGTCCTCAAAATATAAAACTCTCTAATAGTCCTCAAAACATAAAACTCTCTAGTAAAAATAATATTTTTAGAAATCCGACTGTTTGATCAAGCTGAATTTTTGTCAGCAGTCCTGTCTCGCCGTTCGCTACAACATATTAAAATTTCAAGTGATTCTAATGGTCCGATCATCCGGAATAAAATTTTTAGTGTTTGTATCCGATTAGAACTCTTTTCTTAATCAAACTCTTAACCCTTTATATATCAACTAATTCGTGGATGGACTTTTCAAATCACTTTTTCTCAAACTTTTCAACCACAAGATCTCTCCAAAATTACTCCATTTCATCTACAAACCATTGCCCCAAGCTTATTCAAGATTTCAACCTTAGATTAGAAGGCTTATTTGGTGTTTTATCGAGTTTGGGCTAGAACTTGATTTGATTATTTTCGCGAGAGGAACGTGATGGTGTGATTAGATTTTGAGGCTGAATTATGTGATGATTTTGAGGTATGGGGTTTTACACAATATGCTCCTTAATCTCGCGAGTGTTTCTCCCTTTGGTTTCATGTGATTATTGACTCATATTTGAATTGTTCAATTCTTTTGGAAATCTAAAAATATTTGTTGGAATCTGATTTCGATTCATGTGGTATTATATTTGGTGTTGAGCATGTTGTCATGAGATTTTAATATGGCACTGAGGTTGGGCACCCGCCAATATTCCTTTTTCCGGATATGCTAAAAAAATGCATAGGCGCGGTACGGTGGTGAGGCCTGGTGACCCGGTTAATATGTTGTTGAGAAATTATATTGATATAATTGCTTATGAGATTCGCATTTGATTTGAATATTTGTATTCGTATTGTTACGTTTTATTCATCGCTAATATTTGTTGAGCATCTTTCCTGTCGTATTGTGTACTTCCCCATATTTTCTTTTAGTGGCAGGTTAGCGCGGATTTTGGGGCGCTATGGAGATTGATTTTTAGTGAGGATTCTTTTAGGAAGATTTTTAATACAAGAGAGAAGACTTGTATTTATTTATTTTGATGTATAGAGCATTGGAGATTCATTTTAGTATCGAGACAGATAGTTGTTATAATTCGAGAGACTTGTTGTTTTAATTGAAGAGATTTGAGATTAGTGGTTTCTCTTGTTTTATTGTGGGAATTAGATGCTCTATACCTTGTTATTTCTGGGTTTGAATTAGTTTTATCGATGAGTATCGCTCCGTTCGCTCTCCCTGGGCGGGCGGGGTGTTCCAGAATGGTATCAGAGCTTAGGTATACGACAACCCTCGGATCTTGGGTTTTGGGTCTGTTGCGTTTTTGTGGCGCATATTTTTGGAGATAGAATCTTTAGATGATCGTTTCGTGTTAGACATCTAGATTAGATGTGAGGAATTTATTTTTGGTGACGAGTTTATTTTTGGAGAATGTTGGCCTGATTTTTTGAGAGTTAGGCATTCGGCGAATTTTGAGGGCGAAATTCCATTGTTAGTGGGGAAGTGTAACAACCCGCGTAATTTTTGGGGTATTTTCGAAATTCAGAGGAAAAATAAATTTTGAGAGAAAATTATTTTTATTACTCAAATATGTTGGTTATTATTTTTAAGGGCGAGAATTTCAATCGGTTTCGAAATCGGAATTAAAATGGAGATTTAATTGAATTTTTATTATTTAGAAGAGTCCTCAAAATATAAAACTCTCTAAGAGTCCTCAAAACATAAAACTCTCTAGTAAAAATAATATTTTTAGAAGTCCGACCGTTCGATCAAGCTGAATTTTTGTCAGCAGTCCTGTCTCGCCGTTCGCTACAACATATTGAAATTTCAAGCAATTCCAATGGTCCGATCATCCGGAATAAAATTTTTAGTGTTTGTATCCAATTAGAACTCTTTTCTTAATCAAACTCTTAACCCTTTATATATCAACTAATTCGTGGATGGACTTTTCAAATCACTTTTTCTCAAACTTTTCAACCACAAGACCTCTCCAAAATTACTCCCTTTCATCTACAAACCATTGCCCCAAGCTTATTCAAGATTTCAACCTTAGATTAGAAGGCTTATTTGGTGTTTTATCGAGTTTGGGCTAGAACTTGATTTGATTATTTTCGCGAGAGGAACGTGATGGTGTGATTAGATTTTGAGGCTGAATTATGTGATGATTTTGAGGTATGGGGTTTTATACAATATACTCCTTAATCTCGCGAGTGTTTCTCCCTTTGGTTTCATGTGATTATTGACTCATATTTGAATTGTTCAATTCTTTTGAAAATCTAAAAATATTTATTGGAATCTGATTTCGATTCATGTGGTATTATATTTGGTGTTGAGCATGTTGTCATGAGATTTTAATATGGCACTGAGGTTGGGCACCCGCCAATATTCCTTTTTCCGGATATGCTAAAAAAATGCATAGGCGCGGTACGGTGGTGAGGCCTGGTGACCCGGTTAATGTGTTGTTGAGAAATTATATTGATATAATTGCTTATGAGATTCGCATTTGATTTGAATATTTGTATTCGTATTGTTACGTTTTATTCATCGCTAATATTTGTTGAGCATCTTTCCTGTCGTATTGTGTACTTCCCCATATTTTCTTTTAGTGGCAGGTTAGCGCAGATTTTGGGGGGCTATGGAGATTGATTTTTAGTGAGGATTCTTTTAGGAAGATTTTTAATACAAGAGAGAAGACTTGTATTTATTTATTTTGATGTATAGAGCATTGGAGATTCATTTTAGTATCGAGACAGATAGTTGTTTTAATTCGAGAGACTTGTTGTTTTAATTGAAGAGATTTGAGATTAATGGTTTCTCTTGTTTTATTGTGGGAATTAGATGCTCTATACCTTGTTATTTGTGGATTTGAATTAGTTTTATCGATGAGTAGCGCTCCGTTAGCTCTCCCTGGGCGGGCGGGGTGTTACAGAACCCTCACAAGAGACATAATCCCTACAGAAATCGAAGGTAATCCTACCCCACAAAATACAAAAGGCTGAAGAGGGTACTAATCAAAACTTTGAATTGATGGGACTAGACTGAACTGCCGATAGGTAAGACAGGGTGCTTGCCGATCGGCAACCCCCCATTTTTAAAAATTTTCCCTTTTTCCTCTTTTGACAAATCAGAAAACTCAATGAAAATAAATTGATATTCTCAACAGAATTTCAAAATCCCTTTTCCTCCTTATATAATTTGCCCTTTTAATTAAAAAACTTTCCTTCAAAATTTCCAAAAATACTCCTTTTTACGGTCTTAGCAGCAAAATAAAAAACACATGTGCATGCATTCATTCATCATTAATAAAAGATAATAAAAAACTCCATTGCATTGCATCTATTTATTTTCTGTGTTACATCAATTTTGTAGGAAAAAAAAATAAAAACAACGAGACTCAGCCCGAACCCACATTCTCTCTCTCTCTCTCTCTCACCTACCTTTCTATCTAAGAGCTTCCACCCCTACGACGTGCTCTCTTTCCCCTACGGCGAGACGATGCACCACCACTACCAAAGCCAGAGTCTTCTCCGGATGAAGCAGATGGCACCAAGCAAGAAGGAACAGGAACCGCGTCCCGAATATGGGCAGTCATTAAAGATATCCAGTCTCTAATGTCTCTTAGCCAAGTGGTCAACACTCGCACTTGCTGCAAGAAAAAGGCAAAATCAGTATCAAAGCAGAGATGAACAAAACAAAAAAGAAAGAAAGAGAAGAACAGAAAGGTATACCACAGGTCGGAGGACCTCCTCTCTCAAACCCAACTCCTCCGGTTCCATCGCATGAGGACGGTGCAACATAGGCACCATCCCTCCATCAGCCTGTCGAATGTTGTACGAAGGAGTATGCAACCGCATAAAAGGAACCTCCGAGGTCATCACTGCCGCAGATGCCGTCGAACCGTCGCCACTGTGAGAAGATCCCACCGCTCGACTCGAACCCGCGGGAAGGAAAGGCAGGGCATCATATATGTTGAGCGCCATCAACCAGCTCGTCACAAAAGTCCATATAGTCATACGGTGCAGCCATATCAGTGGACAACAAGTAGGACTCATCGATCATCACCGCGATCCTCGCATCCTCCGACAATAGTCGCTCCCGCCTCATAGATGTAGGAGGCTGCGCAGGTGGCACCACCACCTCCTCCTCATCAATCTGGTGAACCAACCTCTCCCCGAGATAGCAAGAATGGCCGAACTCATGCGCCAGCAAACGCCTCATCTGCGCATTCCCCCCGGTCGTCCCCGCATCCTGAATGGTTGTCCCCCAGGGATAAAAGGTCACCTGAAAATCTCCAAGCAGGCATAAATCAATACAAGATCAGAAGGCGCAAAAACCAAGACTAAAAATGGAAAGAGTCTTACCCTACCACTGGTCAAGTCATTCAAGACCTGACGCATCGCCTTCAGAGAGAGAGAGAGATCCCTTCGACTGCCGATTGGCCTTACGCCATCGATTCAATCGGCAGAAGTCCCCAACAGTTCGTCCTTCAGAGCGATCAACGGGGTATTGCACCCAATCACCTCATAAAACCACGTCTGTCAAAGGTAAGAATTCACAAATAAAAAGAGACGCATAAGGAAAATGCGAATGCATGAAAAAAAATACGCAAACTGAAGAATACCTCAAGAAGGTACGTGACTCCAGTAAAGGTCTGCCGGCAGCACCGACTGAATGCATCCCGAGAAGAGTAAAGGGTCGCCAAAGTCAGACTCCCCCAATCATAGAAAGGGATGTTCGAAAACATCCTCAAGTACGGCAATAACCACAAATGGACGACGTCGCTGCTCGATGCCACCATAAAACCTCCCAACACCAACAAAATAAATAACCGGGCCATCTGCCTCACTTACAGCGCGTCCTCCACATCAATCACCCTGCCCAACAGAACATCCTTCCGCAGGGACAGACCAAATAGAATCCCTAGAAACTATCCTCCCTACATCACCAAGTGTCGCACGCACTGCCTCCGGTCTCACCCGCAAAGAGCGATCCACCTCCATCTTCTCTCCATCACAATCCAGCCCCAATAGCTATTGTACGTCTATGGGAGTCACAGTCATCTCCCCGAAGCCAAAATGGAAGGTGCGGGTAGTATCCCACCACCTCTCCCCCAAAGCGCACAGGACCGCTGTCGAACGAGGCATCTCATCCAGCGCAGATGCCAACCTCCCCAAACCTGCTGATGATATCACCCAACGCACCACAAGAGGGAGATGCTCCCAGACATCCCTGAGCCCTGTCGTCCCGCGAACACGCATGCTCTTCAAAGAAATATCAAACTGGCAAAAAGAAAAAAATATCATCAGAAGTCAAGAAAGAAAGAAAAATCACCAAAAAGAAAGGAATGCCAAAGGTCGGGTTACTTACTTAACCACCAAGATTCACTCTCGAAGAGTGATGGCTCCCGCAGTAAAGTCCGCTCATCCGCAACAGGCTCAAACGCATCAAAGGAGTTCTCACTCCCCAAAGCAAGAGGCGCCCTGGCCCTCCACTACACATTCCCCCAGTCATCAACGGTCAACCACTCCCTGTGGACTGTAGTGCTCACAAAAACAGCCATTTCTTGAAGATTGGAATGCTAGAATGATTTGCAGAGAAATCACAGAAAGAGAGAAAGCAAAGAAGCTGTGAAAAAATGAAGGGATTCGTCCCCTGTATATAGGGTGCCAAACGCCCTGCCGATCGGCACTAACCCCAACCATACCGATTGGCACTGACTCCTTACCTTCCCGAGGTAGTCCAAAAGTTTATGCCACTGCCGAATGGCGCCCCTCATACCATGCCGACCGGCACCCCCCTTAAATTTTGTATAGAAATTTCGAAAAAATACCATAAAGCCCCAAAAAATCCTCGGAAAATTCCTAAAAATCCCAGGAAGGATTTAAAACATTTTCATCAGGAAAATTTCACATTCCCTCAAGCGAAACCCCTCTTTCCCAGCGGAATCCTCAAAAACAAAGTGAATCTCCTCCCGACAAAGCCCCGGAGGATCTCTAAGGATCACCTGATCACTTCCCCAACGGAGTTTTTATAGCACCAAAATTGGTTGTTCCCCCTGCAAAGCTTCCTAAAGAAACAAAAGCTTCCCCAGCTATCAGTTCCCCAGCTCAGATCAAAATCACAAAGCACTTTCTCCAGTAGAATTAAAATCCAGTCTTTATCCACTCTTAGGTCAAAATTGACCTCGATCTTGGATCGTCACCTAAGATAGGTCAGAATTGACCTCGGTCCTCAGTCATTACCACTCTTAGGTCAAAATTGACCTCGATCTTGGATCGTTACCTGAGTTAGGTCAGAATTAACCTTGGTCCTCGATCCTCACCACTCTTAGGTCAGAATTGACCTCGGTCTTGGATCGTCACCTAAGTTAGGTCAGAATTGACCTCGGTCCTTGGTCGTCACCATTCTTAGGTCAGAATTGACCTCGGTCTTGGATCGTCACCTGAGTTAGGTTAGAATTGACCTAGATCCTCAGTCGTCACCACTTTTAGGTCAAAATTGACCTCGGTCTTGGATCGTCACCTGAGTTAGGTCAGAATTGACCTCGGTCCTCGGTCGTCACCACTCTTAGGTCAGAATTGACTTCGGTCTTAAATCATCACCTAAGTTAGGTTAGAATTGACCTCGGTCGTCGGTCGTCACCACTCTTAGGTCAGAATTGACCTCAATCTTGGATCGTCACCTGAGTTAGGTCAGAATTGACCTCAATCCTTGGTAATCACCACTCTTAGGTCAGAATTGACCTCGATCTTAAATCGTCACCTGAGTTAGGTCAGAATTAACCTCGGTCCTCGGTCGTCACCACTCTTAGGTCAGAATTGACCTCGGTCTTGGATCGTCACCTGAGTTAGGTTAGATATGACCTCGGTCCTCGATCGTCACCACTCTTAGGTCAGAATTGACCTCGATCTTAGATCGTCACCTGAGTTAGGTCATAATTGACCTCGGTCCTCGGTCGTCACCATTCTTAGGTCAGAATTGACCTCAGTCTTAAATTGTCACCTGAGTTAGGTCAGAATTGACCTCGATCGTCACCACTCTTAGGTCAGAATTGACCTCGGTCTTGGATCGTCACCTGAGTTAGGTTAGAATTGACATCGATCCTCGATCGTCACCACTCTTAGGTCAGAATTGACCTCGGTCTTAGATCGTTACCTGAGTTAGGTCAGAATTGACCTCGGTCCTCGATCGTCACCATTCTTAGGTCAAAATTGGCCTCGGTCTTGGATCGTCACCTGAGTTAGGTTAGAATTGACCTCGATCCTCGGTCGTCACCACTCTTAGGTCAGAATTGACCTCGGTCTTAGATAGTCACCTGAGTTAGGAAAGAATTGAGCTCGGTCCTCGATCGTCACCATTTTTAGGTCAGGATTGACCTCGGTCTTGGATCGTCACCTGAGCTAGGTCAGAATTGACCTGGATCCTCGGTCGTCACCACTCTTAGGTTAGAATTGACCTCGGCCTTGGATTATCACCGGAGTTAGGTCAGAATTGACCTCGATCCTCGGTCGTCACCACTCTTAGGTCAGAATTGACCTCGATCTTAAATCGTCACCTGAGTTAGGTCAGAATTAACCTCGGTCCTCGGTCGTCACCACTCTTAGGTCAGAATTGACCTCGGTCTTGGATCGTCACCTGAGTTAGGTTAGATATGACCTCGGTCCTCGATCGTCACCACTCTTAGGTCAGAATTGACCTCGATCTTAGATCGTCACCTGAGTTAGGTCATAATTGACCTCGGTCCTCGGTCGTCACCATTCTTAGGTCAGAATTGACCTCGGTCTTAAATTGTCACCTGAGTTAGGTCAGAATTGACCTCGATCGTCACCACTCTTAGGTCAGAATTGACCTCGGTCTTGGATCGTCACCTGAGTTAGGTTAGAATTGACATCGATCCTCGATCGTCACCACTCTTAGGTCAGAATTGACCTCGGTCTTGGATCGTCACCTGAGTTAGGTCAGAATTGACCTCGGTCCTCGATCGTCACCATTTTTAGGTCAGAATTGACCTCGATCTTGGATCGTCAGCTGAGTTAGGTTAGAATTGACCTCGATCCTCGGTCATCACCACTCTTAGGTCAAAATTGACCTCAGTCTTGGATCGTCACCTGAGTTAGATTAGAATTGACCTCGGTCCTCGGTCGTCACCACTCTTAGGTCAGAATTGACCTCGGTCTTAAATCGTCACCTAAGTTAGGTTAGAATTGATCTCGGTCCTCGGTCGTCACCAGTCTTAGGTCAGAATTAACCTCAAGCTTGGATCGTCACCTGAGTTAGGTCAGAATTGACATCAGTCCTCGGTCGTCACCACTTTTAGGTCAGAATTGACCTTGATCTTAAATCGTCACCTGAGTTAGGTCAGAATTGACCTCGGTCCTCGGTCGTCACCAATCTTAGGTCAGAATTGACCTCGGTCTTGGATCGTCACCCGAGTTAGGTTAGAATTGACCTCGGTCCTCGATCGTCACCACTCTTAGGTCAAAATTGACCTCGGTCTTAGATCGTCATCTGAGTTAGGTCAGAATTGACCTCGGTCCTCGGTCGTCACCATTCTTAGGTCAGAATTGACCTCAGTCTTGGATCGTCACCTGAGCTAGGTCAGAATTGACCTCGGACCTCGGTCGTCACCACTCTTAGGTCAAAATTGACCTCGATCTTGGATTATCACCGGAGTTAGGTCAGAATTGACCTCGATCCTCGGTTGTCACCACTCTTAGGTCAGAATTGACCTCGGTTATTAGATCTTCACCCATCGAGGGGCTCTGTAGACACCCCAATATGTTACCCCAACTCTCTTTAGGTCCTTAATACCTCCCTTCATCACTACAAACCTAGGTCATACCCCGAGTACTGACCTAGAAGCCATCGGGCACTCCCAGGCTCCGTTTGACCAAAAAGTTAAACTCTTTAGCTCGACCGAGACTGAATGAATCTTCGAAGGGCACTAAAACCCCTTTCTAATGGTTCGCTCCGTGCACGATTCTGACTTACCATGCGGCCGAATGATCTGTTTAACTCCAAGAGGGCACCGAATGCTTTCAGGGCTCAGTTGACCAAAGTCAGCTCCCCAAACCTAGTCAAACTCTTTGGAATGTCGAAGTATATCTCCTAACCTTTCCAACGGTCCACCCCGTGCATGATTCGAACTTACCATACAGACGAATGATTCGTTTGCGCCCGAATGATTCCCCATTCAATGGACCGATAAACGCTTTCGAGCCATATTTGACCCAAAGTCATCTCCCGAACCCGGGAGTGGTCCAAAGTACTTTCAAAGGTCTCTGAATTACCTTTCCAATGGTCTACCCCGTGCATAATTCTGACCAACGGTTTACCCTCGGTAGATAATTTTCCAAAAAGGCCTGAAACACACTACCAAAAGGCAGGTTCTAGACCCTACCTATCGACAGGTGCTGATAGGCCGTACCAAGTCTATACCGATTGGCAGTGACCTGGGCCTATAAAAGGAGGCCTTCACCTCATTTGAAAAGGAGCCCAGATCTGATAAAAATCTCTCTCAGCGCATCCCAAAAACCTCTCTCGAAGACAGCGTGATTTCAACATCCAAATCCCTTTCTAACATCCACTTTTCACCATCCTTTTCATCAAACTTGGTGAATTAGCCACTCTCCATCATCATCCAAGTGCAAGGCCTGCTCTCCAACATTCAAGATTAAGCTCAAGATCTTCAAGAAGGTCCAACTTTCTCAACTTTCTCTTCAAATTCCCTTAAATTCGCAATAACTTGTTTTATTACTTAACACTTTTATTATCTCATCTCACACATCCTAATATACTTTTTATTTAAAAGTATTGCACATCTCTTATTTTCATATAAATACAACCCAAAAAATAAGAAAAAAGAGGGGTTTGCTCACAAATTCCAAATAGGGATTCTCATATTTTTCTCACACTTTTCTCACAACTAAAATACTTTTTCTACACACACACACTCACAAATAAGAGATCCCCCATTTGGATTTATGGAATAAACCCCACCCCTCATTTTGTATGCGAACTACGTGGACTTTGATGCCTTTATAGGCTATGTAGGCGTCTCGGGGTAAAACCTGAGACTCGAGTCTTATTCTCACTTTCTCTCTCATTTTATTATATTCTATATACTTTTTCTTAGGATCGTCACCTAAGTTAGGTCAGAATTGACCTCGGTCCTCGATCATTACCACTCTTAGGTCAAAATTGACCTCGATCTTGGATCGTCACCTGAGTTAGGTCAGAATTAACCTTGGTCCTCGATCGTCACCACTCTTAGGTCAGAATTGACCTCGGTCTTGGATCGTCACCTGAGTTAGGTCAGAATTGACCTCGATCCTCGGTCGTCACCATTCTTAGGTCAGAATTGACCTCGGTCTTAAGTTGTCACCTGAGTTAGGTCAGAATTGACCTCGATCGTCACCACTCTTAGGTCAGAATTGACCTCAGTCTTGGATCGTCACCTGAGTTAGGTTAGAATTGACATCGATCCTCGATCGTCACCACTCTTAGGTCATAATTGACCTCGGTCTTAGATCGTTACCTGAGTTAGGTCAGAATTGACCTCGGTCCTCGATCGTCACCATTCTTAGGTCAAAATTGGCCTCGGTCTTGGATCGTCACCTGAGTTAGGTTAGAATTGACCTCGATCCTCGGTCGTCACCACTCTTAGGTCAAAATTGACCTCGGTCTTGGATCGTCACCTGAGTTAGGTCAGAATTGACCTCGGTCCTCGGTCGTCACCACTCTTAGGTTAGAATTGACCTCGGTCTTAAATCGTCACCTAAGTTAGGTTAGATTTGACCTCGGTCCTCGGTCGTCACCACTCTTAGGTCATAATTTACCTCAATCTTGGATCGTCACCTGAGTTAGGTCAAAATTGACCTCAATCCTCGGTCATCACCACTCTTAGGTCAGAATTGACCTCGATCTTAAATTGTCACCTGAGTTAGGTCAGAATTGACCTCGGTCCTCGGTCGTCATCACTCTTAGGTCAGAATTGACCTCAGTCTTGGATCGTCACCTGAGTTAGGTTAGAGTTGACCTCGGTCCTCGATCGTCACCACTCTTAGGTCAGAATTGACCTCGGTCTTAGATAGTCACCTGAGTTAGGAAAGAATTGAGCTCGGTCCTCGATCGTCACCATTTTTAGGTCAGGATTGACCTCGGTCTTGGATCGTCACCTGAGCTAGGTCAGAATTGACTTGGATCCTCGGTCGTCACCACTCTTAGGTTAGAATTGACCTCGGTCTTGGATTATCACCGGAGTTAGGTCAGAATTGACCTCGATCCTCGGTCGTCACCACTCTTAGGTCAGAATTGACCTCGGTTATTAGATCTTCACCCGTCGAGGGGCTCTGTAGACACCCCAATATATTACCCCAACTCTCTTTAGGTCCCTAATACCTCCCTTCATCACTACAAACCTAGGTCATACCCCGAGTACTGACCTAGAAGCCATCGGGCACTCCCAGGCTCCGTTTGACCAAAAAGTTAAACTCTTCAGCTCGATCGAGACTGAATGAATCTTTGAAGGGAACTGAAACCCCTTTCTAATGGTACGCTCCGTGCATGATTCTGACTTACCATGCGGACGAATGATCTGTTTAACTCCAAGAGGTCACCGAATGCTTTCAGGGCTCCGTTGATCGAAGTCAACTCCCCAAACTGGGTCAAACTCTTTGGAATGTTGAAGTATATCTCCTAACCTTTCCAACGGTCCACCCCGTGCGCGATTCGAACTTACCATGCAGACGAACGATTCGTTTACGCCCGAACGATTCCCCGTTCAATGGACCGATAAACGCTTTCGAGCCATATTTGACCCAAAGTCAACTCCCGAACCCGGGAGTGGTCCAAAGTACTTTCAAAGGTCTATGAATTACCTTTCCAATGGTCTACCCCGTGCGCAATTCTGACCAACGGTTTACCCTCGGTAGATAATTTTCCGAAAAGGCCTGAAATACACTGCCAAATGGCAGGTTCCAGACCCTGCCTATCGGCAGGTGCTGATAGGCAGTACCCGGTCTATACCGATTGGCAGTGATCTGAGCCTATAAAATGAGGCCTTCACCTCATTTGAAAAGGAGCCCAGATCTGATAAAAATCTCTCTCAACGCATCCCAAAAACCTCTCTCGAAGACAGCTCGATTTCAACATCCAAATTCCTTTCTAACATCCACTTTTCACCATCCTTTTCATCAAACTTGGTGAATTAGCCACTCTCCATCATCATCCAAGTGCAAGGGTTGTTCTCCAACATTCATGATTAAGCTCAAGATCTTCAAGAAGGTCCAACTTTCTCAACTTTCTCTTCAAATTCCCTTAAATTCGCAATAACTTGTTTTATTACTTAACACTTTTATTATCTCATCTCACACATCCTAATATACTTTTTATTTAGTATTATTGTACATCTCTTATTTCCATATAAATAAAACCCAAAAAATAAGAAAAAGAGGGTTTGCTCACAAATTCCAAATAGGGATTCTCATATTTTTCTCACACTTTTCTCACAACTAAAATACTTTCTACACACACACACACTCACAAATAAAAGATCCCCCATTTGGATTTATGGAATAAACCCCACCCCTCATTTTTTATGCGAACTACGTGGACTTTGATGCCTTTATAGGCTATGTAGACGTCTCGGGGTAAAACCTGAGACTCGAGTCCTATTCTCACTTTCTCTCTCATTTTCTATCTTCTCTAAATCCAATTTTATTATATTCTATATACTTTTTCTTAATGACGTATTACTCCATATGCGTTATCGTTCCATTATAACGATCAACGTAAGGGTAATCGCGTAAATCGTATTTTATAATATTATTTTTATACCTTCCTATGGATGACTCGCTTTATCTCTTCCATCATACAAGTCGAGGATTCTTATCTCCACTATATATATACACATGCACACATATCACGTGGAAAATAAAAAAGGAAAATAACAAACATCCATGAGAGACCGAAAGGGCGGAATGGGTGCCTAATGCCTTCCCATTTCGTAACTTAGCCTCCGAACCCTTCTCGAATCATTCTGGTTTCGTATGCAACAGTATGTCTTTGGATGTCGTCCTTTGGGATGGCTTCCCCTTTTTCTTTTGTCTATTTTGAGTAAAATAGACTGGCAACCCTAAATCTCTTTACATTTTTACACCTCATCTCAAACGAGGCCGACCAAAGCGCTCCCGAGAGGGACGCGCAGGACCCAAGGATCCTCCTTCAGGCGCCCGCCCACGGCGAGGATCGGGGATGGACACTGTGAGGCTTTAGCTTCAGTGAAGCATAAGTTATTGATGTCTCAAACTGCCTTAATACCCTTTTAAGTCCCCTAAAAAACACATCCGTGAAGACCTTATAGTCTATTCCTGCCCAAGGTAATGCCAAAATTGGTGTTGCAGTCAACCGAGTCTTCAGCTCATCAAACGCTTACGAGCACGCATCATCCTATAAAAATGGCACATCCTTCCTCGTCAAGTTCATTTGGGGCCCTGCTATCTTTGAGAAACCCTTAATGAACTGACGGTAGTATCCAACTAATCCTAAAAATCAATTTACCTCAGTGGGTGTAGTGGGTTGTCCCCACTCCATCACTGCAGAAACCTTCCTTGGGTCCATTGATTTCTCCTATCAGACACAATGTGGCCCAAGAACTTCACCTGTCGCAACCAAAAACGACATGTCTCAAACTTAGCATACAGTTGTTGGTCTCGTAGTGTACCCATAAATGTTGTGCGTGCTCCTCCGCAGTCCGAGAATAAATCGGTATGCCATCAATATATAATGTGACTAGCTGATTTAAAAAATCTTTGAATACCCAATTCATCAAGTCCATAAATATAATCGGTGCTTTAGTTAGTCCAAAAGGCATAACCAAAAACTCAAATGACCCAAATCTCATAAGAAACGACGTCTTCGAGATATCCTGCCCCCAGACCCTTAACAGATGATAACCCGATCTCAAATCGATCTTAGAAAAATACGCAGTACCCCTCAGCTGGTCAAACAAATCATTAATGCGAGGCAATGGATATTTATTCCGTATAATGACTTTGTTAAACTCCCTGTAGGCGATACAAAGTCGCAAGGATATTTCCTTTTCTTAACCAACAAAATTGGAGCACTCACACCTAAATACTCCTCCTAATGAACCTATGTCCCAATAATTTCTCAATCTAGTCCCGAAGCTCCCTCATCTCTAGAAGAGCCATCCGATATAGTGTACGGGCAATAGGTCTCATGCCCAGAATCAAATAGATCACGGATTCCATCTTTGTGCATCCCTTCTAGGTGGCAACCCTAGGATCTCCCCAAATATGTTAGAAAATCCTCTAATTATTGGAATGGAATCTAGATACACTATGACCTCCGAAGAAGTCTCCTCCTCAATATAGTATAAGTGCGTGCTCGACCATCCACTGGGGTGAAACATCATAACCAGGTACATCTCCTGCCGCGAAATGGAGACGATGATGGACCTACTGTAATAATTAACACAGGCTTTGTACGTAGCTAGCCAATCCAACCCTAATATTGTATCATACCCGTACATATTTAGTACCAGTAAGTCCTCCACAAATATGAATCGCCCAATCTCGATCCCTATACCCTGACATACCGAACGTATGGATGCCCTTATACCCACGGGTGAATCTATGTGCAATATAGTATCATAAGCAAAGTCTATTATCCCAGTCTCACGTGCAAAACTAGTGCTAACGAATGAATGGGATGCCCCAGTGTCAAGAGATATATGACCCACATGCCCAAAGATAGGGAACATACCCTCTACTGCCTAAACTGGCACTAGTCCCACCACCGGCACAATATAGTACACCCATTCGTACGAAAGCTATAGCAGTTGCCCTTGAGGTAGGGCGGTTGGTGTTGGTATAACTAATGATGCAACTCCTGAAGCTGGTAACTGTTGGTGCTACCTGTGGCACCAGATATCCTCTCTGGCCACCCAAATCCTACGGTGTGTGATTACCCCAAGGATACCGCCTCAACGTTGTAATACCCCGCATTTTTATAGATTTTAATTATGGGATTAATTGAATTAAAAAGGTGAATTAATTGGTAATTAATCCGAATTTTAATGCTAGCGAGACGGGAGTTAGTATTTGATTTGATTATGATAATTATGTTGAATATTACTGATAGAGTATAGTGTCATATGATTATGAATTTATTAAAATTTTCACGAGTGGAAAATACGGCAGCTCTGGAAATTATGTTGGGACGCGCGTGTGAGTCGTGTCGGGACTAATTTAATGGATTATAAAGTAATTATATTTTATGTCATCCTTATGGTAATTTTGAGTGCTCCAATGTGTTCGGGAGTATCGAGATAGTCAAAAAAGTCTACCCGAGGGTTTAGTTTGGGTCTCGGGGCAGTTTTAGGGCAAATCGGCTACTCGGGAGGGTATTTTAGTCATTTTACTATTTGGTGAATAGTGACCTACGAAATTTAGGTTAAATATATCAGCCAACCCTTAGAATCATTAGATAATTGGCTGCTATAAACTTGAGAGAGAGAAGTAGAGAGAAAGGAAGGGTTTCCAAAGGTTGTTAGGGCCAAATAACCATCTTGCACCACCACCACCACCACCACCGTCGGATTTGTGATCGAAAAGAGAACACCACCATCATATCATATTCCCCAAAGTATCAGAACTTCTATTTATAGGCAAGTGATTTAACTTGTTATGATTCAGCAAATATATTATCCATGGTAGTTTATAATTGGAGACTAAACTTGAAATATTGAAAATTTCATGAATTGGGAGAATTTAATCTTGAATATGGGTAGGATTTGCATGTAGATAAATTCTGGAAAGATTAGATAATTAAATCATATCCTAAATTATATATATCACGGATCAAATCTGAGTAATTGGCTATCTTGAATTGAGAGAAGTTATCCTAGAGTTTAAACATGAAAACTTGATGAACAATTAGATTTGTATGAAATTTTCCTAATGATTTAATGATTCTGGAACGTTAGCAATCATGTGTTTAGGTTGATATAACATCAAGTATGTTTACTTTGGATAATGGGATCATGTAATGAATTCTGGAGACAAATCGATGGAAAAAAATGTTAAAAATTCTAGGTTGTAACTGGTCGATCGATCGATCGATCTACATTCATAGTCGATCAATCGACTGGTCCGATCGATCGACATTCTTGAGTCGATCGATCGAATCCCCTACATTTGTGATAAAATTTCCTTTTAAGGTGTAACCAAATTCCGACTGTTAAGAATTATTGGTGAAGACTAATTGAGCATATTGGGACTTGGGGAAGGTCAGGAGGAATGTATTTGAGGCTCGAGAAAAAATTAGTTTTGGTTTGGGATTAAATGATAAACTTACGAGTGTTTGACGAGAGTGTTACGGTTGGAAATTATGGAAACTTGAAATTGATTCGGGTAAACAATAATTCAAGGTTATAGACAGTAGCAGGGGGACTTTAATGTACTGAAATAACCTTAGGGACAAGTGGGAGACATAGTAACCTTTTGGGGATAGGTTTATGTACTCGGATTTATACGAGGAGAGTTGTCGTGCTAAACATTATTACGTAAAATAATTGGGATGAAAATATATTACGTATAAGACTTGTAATATAGGATAGGAGTATACCTATATTGATATGATGATTATTTAGGTTGTGTGATTACCTAATATATGGATTATTATGTGTATGACATGCCTACTATACTTGCTAACACGGGAGGTTATAGAAAGAGGACAATCTTGTCTTGTGTGCCTTCAGGGGGATTTAGATTTGGTACCTCAAGAATATAGGAATGTGAAGACTTATTTGTGAGTTGATAAGTCAGCTGACCATGGGAGCGTAGGTATGTGCGTGACCCATGTGTATGTGAACTATATTCGCCTCCAATATGTGTGAATTATATTAATACGTTTCCTGAGTGATTCGAAACTCATAATCCTTTTGTAAGTGATGTACCGGGATTTGATAGCAGAGTATGTGTGCACCGCAGCTTGGCCTAGGGGTGCCATATGTGTATATATGTACTGAGAGTGATTTATTTATATACTTGTGATTATTCACTTACTGAGTAGATGAGAATTGCTAAGATATTTAAATGAATTAAAGATGTGGGAACTTAAATAATACATGGGATAGTTGATTCAATTAATGAGTATTCGAGATATAATTACGTCTTAACTGGGTATTACAAGTAGGCATCGTAAAGAAGTTTCGTATAGTCAGATTTAGTACAGACTAGTTAGGTAGTAGCATAACTAGGATGGGTTAAGGATATACGTTAGGCGTGTACAAGAGTTGAGGGGGTGAGAATAGCAAGTGAGAACACGTGACTAACATGTATATAATATTTACTGTTTAATGCAATTAAACACTTTCTATTTTTAAAAATATTTTCACCTCGGGCTCTGACCCGTTCGCTTCCAAATCTATTTTATTTTTGTAAAAACCTTTTAGGTGAACAGCCACAAGGACGCCAAGCATAGGAGTGCCACTATGTTGACGTGTTGTGGTTGCTGTGGAAGTTACAGGATCTTGGTATTAGACACCTCCACATCTATCTTTGCTTCCCTCAGAGTCATTCATATCAGTTAAGGCATGTTTCCCGTTCTTATCTAGAGATAGCAGTTTCAGACTTTTATTTATATCAGATATTGGTTTTGTTTATTCAGACTTGTATTGGGATTATATTTTTCTTTGGGATTAGTATTGGAGTGTTTACTCCAGACTCAGTTTATTTTATTACTTGGGTTATTCATATGAGGTTGTTTATGTGTGTGTTGAATGGTTGGTTATTCATAACTTGGTTGAAAGTTAATTGAATTAATAAAATTGGCATCTCATTCTTTTTAAATATTAGGTGGCTAGTAATTAATTAAATGTTTTTTGACCGTGATGCTAAGACTGAACCAAATTGATATTCTGTAATAATTTAATAAAGAAGTAGTTACCCGGTATTTAATTAGATGGGCTGTCACAAACGTATGTCCCCTCTCACCACAAGTGCAATAGCTCCCGTTAAACATGCGTCTCTCTGTCTATCAACTCTTCTCGCCTCGACTCTGCTGACCTTGGCCCTGATATCCCCTATGTTACTGGCCATGTTGGCCCTGGATCTGCTGGCCCTTCCCCTGATGCCCATAGCCTTGATGGCCCTACCTGTTTCGATCATCGGAACCTCAAAATCGCTTATGCTGATCTGTAGATGGAGGACCCCTAAACTACTGGGGGCCCAGACTGCTACCTCCACTTATCTTACATTGTAGGTTCGATGTCTCATCTCCCTATATTTTCTCACTTTTGTTTCTCTGAAAGGCCATGTGGTCCTATAAGTGTAGAAGGACGTCATTCACCATCTGATTGTACGTAGTGAATGTCGGGTTCCCCAAAAGATCCTTCCTAATATACTAGACTGACCCTACTATAAACCTGTCCTTCTTTCTCTGCTTCGTGTTCACCCCCTCCTTTTCAAAGTAAGAAGGAGCGGTGAACTCCTCCTCATACTCCGCTACCGTACGACCCTCCTGTCTGAGGTCCATGAACCGACTCCTCATCTCTGACTACATCGCCTGAGGAAAATACTTCCCCTCGAACCTCTACCAAAACTCATCTTTAGTCAAACTAAACCTCTCCGCAGTTTAAGTAATTGTCTACCACCATTGGAGTTCTACCACCACAAGTTGAAACGAGGCCAATATTTTCCTCTGAACTGGAGTGCACTCCACTATCCGTAAGTGTTGCTGAATGTCCTTTTTCCACCTGTTCGCCAATAAAATGTCTGAATTGCCATCAAAATTAGGAGGTTAGACCTTTGCAAAGGCCTCCCTAGATCTGTCCCAGACTAAACCCGATGCCTGGTCTAGTAACTCCATTTGTGGTGGTGGTGGTGGTGGTGGTGGCTGCTAAGCCAGTGGTGGTGGGAAATGCTAGAGCATTGTTGCCATAGCGGTAGAGATCGTCTGGGTCACGATGGTAGCAATATTTGTTGGGGTAATCATGGGTTGGGCCATGGGGCCTGATGTTGTGGTTGTGGCTCCGGCTGAGCCTCCTCATCTGCAGTAGGTGCGGCTACGCGCCTAGGTCTACCCCTATTTCTGTATGCCATTTGAAATCGAACAAGGTTCGAATCAGTACAAATTGTAAGAATACAATGAATCCAAAATATAGGATCTACATATCAAAGAATGCAACGCAGAATGTAATGAACGCAACACAGATCCTAAGGACAGTAGAACTCGAATGCTCTTATACCAGCTGTAAAAACACCAATTTTCTCACGTAAACGTTGGTCAAACACAATACGCCAAAAATGGGTCTTGTTTTACAATTTATATCCTTCTTAGCATTAAACCATAAAAAATATTTATTTTTAAACTATGATTGTAATTGAAACTTAATTTAAATTAACATCCAAGATAATAATAGAATCCAACATTCACATGATATTACAAAATCCTAACCTATTCATAAGTGCCTCAAACCAGCAAGAAATAAAATAGACTTCGGGCTTATGCCCATACAATAATCAAAATGTAAAAAGGAAAGAACTGAAATATAGTAGCAACCTAATCTAGAATCAATTATCAGGAATCGGATGCACAATATGAGACTGTAAGGCTCCATTGTCCACAATCCCGCTATCCTTGTCTAGGAGCACCTAGGGAGAGAAAATATTTATAATTTTGGGTTAGCACCCTAAAGTGTGCAAGAATTAACTTACTAAATTTTACTGTGAAAAAGTACAGTTAATTTAAATTGGATACATCCCGTCATCACTCACATACATAACATGTCTCATCCCTCATCTAAAAGCAGTGCTACACGTAAATCACCCAAGTCCTAATACAAATGTGGATGAACGCTAATAACAATATAAGAACGCATCTAGAAAAACATACATGGTGAAATAAAGTTACCCACATGTAAGTCATTATTCCCCAGACATACTACTCCCAAAAATAATGATATCAAGCATCATATATACTACGTAGTGTTGGGTCTGTGTTTTATAATCTATGTTATTGGACTTAAGAAATTCTTCCATTCATTTTCATTAATTATATATATGTCCTTATATATATATATGACACTAAGGCATCTACCAATAGTGTCCCATTCGTGCTTTGTCGGTGAGTCTTGAGGAGTCTCATATCCAACACGAACAACATAATACACAAACAAGTTGTGTAATACCTATGCAGTACACCATTTCCAGCCCATACCTAGTGGTGACACATGGATCCCATCATCAACACTTATCCTCATAAGTGGCATTGCTACGTAGTACTTAAAACGTGACCTACACTACGCCTAGCCCACATATGTCGACGTGTGCTACAGTCTCGAACGCGAGTACCTGGACCAATTGGACAGTCAATAGTAACATAATACCATATGTAAAGGTAATTATCCTAATAATTACCCCATAGCTACCCCGTAAAGATTATCCTTAATTATCCTTAGTTAACAATAAACCATCATGTAAATTATTAACTTCCTATCTTTTGTAAAACACAAATAACCATCTAGTTAATTTAGCTTTCCTTTTATTAGTAACATCGCGTTTTCATTATTAATAAATTCCATGGTTATCCGTACACGGTCCCAACAACTCGCATGGACACCTAAAAATACCCCGAACATAATCTCGTACCCCGTGCCCTAACCCCCCAAGGGCCGAATCGGTTTGGTTCAGGGGCGAACCGGTTCGCCCTTGCCACATGTTTGTGAACCCAAAATTTTATCTTACTTCGGGAATTGCATTATTCCATTCAAATCCAATTCTAAAGGCTTAAACTTTATGATAATCATTAACATCAGTTCCTATGACTTGGTTTATCATCTTACGACTGTTTATTACGTATTTTACAAATCGAATTAAGTCCCAAATCATAGAAAGTAGGATCATGGAGTTGTTCGTGTATATTTAATTTTTGTCCATCAATCTCCTAACGGCTACCACATATAAGTGTCCAAATTAAATAAAAATTCTCAGGCTTTAAGCAGGGATAAACTCCTCTACATATGAATCATCAAAATCATTATACCAATGATCCTAATCATGAATTCTATCGACACAAACCCTTAAAATTCTACCAACCTAAATTATGAATTTCCTACTTTAACATCAAAATCAATTCCTTTAAGAGTATAATTTAATATTATAATCAAATCTTCAAAATTTCCTAAATCCAGAATTTCTACATGAGATTTCAACACATGGTGAATTAAGAAGCAATTTGGACTAAATAAAATAAGCAAGAAAATTCTTGCCTTAAGTCTTGAACGATTACTTGATTGGCTTCTTGGATTCCTCCTTGAATCTTTTTCTCCCAATTCTCCTGCTAGTGTTTTTTCATCTCTCCCCCAAAAATGTAATTTAGGATTCTTGGATGTAAATGATCGAGAGTTATTAAACTCCTAATTGATGTAATTAAGGCTCAAATCCCGAGTTGGGCCTTAGGCCTAAACTTTGGACCCTCAAATGGACCCAAATACACATCCCAATTAGCCCAATAACCTCTTAACTCATATATATACCCCGGGACCATTTCTAAAGGTCTAAAATACCTAAACAAGCCAATAAAACCTCCTGAAACTCGTCCCGAATATTTTTATTCAACAAGTATATTTTTTAATTGTGTCACACATCATATATCAATTATTTAATGCACATGGAATTATTTCCTACTGAAATTATCTATCATGTAAAGTCAATTTCACATAACACAAATTAATAGTTAATTAATTTACTTGTAACTTAATAAACTAAATTGACTGATTTAATTTGATTTCTACAAATTGTATTTTATACTAAAAAAATAGTTTTATTTTATTCTAAAACTAGAGGGTATTATGGAAATATTTTGGCAAGTCCTCATCTGGCACCACATATTCTACTCTATGTTCATCATTACACGAATTTTCCTCCAATTATTGAACCCCTATTGCCTCCTGAGCCATTGCAATCATATTTTCCCCCAACATCGATTCATATGATACATCACCAAATGACATATTATTACCAAAATTACATGGTTTTTCACAATGCATCAACCAACTCCCCATAACAAATCCAATCCATATAACTCCTTTTAAAACCATGCATCTATATGTGACTATTCATAGTGTATAGGTTGTGGTAGACTCGGTTTACACATTTACTACATAAGCATTTGATATGTGACGATTGCATATTCGCATTCCTATATGTAAAGCTATTAAACCTTTCAACCCCATCTATGTATTCTTTTGAATTTCAATCACGTGTTCCTATCCAACTCTTATCCATATCAACTCATAGGACGTAATTAGATTAAACCTTCAACATGTGAAAAAAATAATATTAGCATACATATACAAGATATACAATTTAAACGTAACAAGTGTGCGTATTTTATTCCGCTTAAAAGATATAATCGTGTATATTATTTAGGGTGTAATCCACCCCTACCCCTTAGTATCCTCCACACCCATCCTCGCATCCCTACTAGCCACCCACCCATATCACCACCCAATTTTTTTTTTATATAAATGATAGTAACACCATCAATATTGTATATTGGATAAACAACAATAAAATGGATAAAATAATTTTATGAGTGAGGTTATTATGTGCACTTCTATTTCTTATTTCTTACATGCAATTTAACTAAATATTGTTATGTACAAGGTTTGGGTGGTTGAAACAATTGAAAATTTATAAAAGTTTATTTAAAGATAACATATATAGAGTTCTACTATGTATAAATCCATCTATTAATGCGGAGAGGCACAAAACAAAGGTACCCGAAAATGAGAGAACTTGATGTTTCTTTAGCTATACCAGTGAGTACATGATGAAGATTGTAATGCAATCTATGATTTGTCTATTAAGGTGGAACACATTAAACATATCACAAAAAACACATACAAAATTTATAATATTATATACACATACAATAAATATATATAATATTACATATACATACGGTATACACACACACACACACACACACACACACACACACAGAGAGAGAGAGAGAGAGAGAGAGAGAGAGAGAGAGAGAGGGGAGACATTAAGGTATGCTCGTGCCATTGGAACATTATTAATTTATTCTTGGTCTAGTCGTGCTTTTATTCCTCATACTTAAGATATGAAACATATATTGAAAATAATGGGCCTCATGCTTGCATTGGCCTCATATATTGAAAGAAATTGAATAATTGTGTGTAAGAAGATAAGATGGGGTTGTGATTGAAAGTTGGGAGATATAAAGAGTTGGGAGGGGAGACTAAGGGTGAGTTTGCTGTTATGATGATGATGTCTATTTTTGGAAAAAACTGTAAGATATTTTCGGTTTTCAAGTTTTACCCCGTTTAAAGTACAAAAGCAACTAAAAACACCATGTTCTAAAATTTTAAATATTTTCAAAAAAATTCTCTCTCATACAATTGTCAATATAACTATGTAACTCAACAGAAAGAAACATAAATAGTTTTTATGCTACATAGTAAATTAATCTACTCAACTTCAGTTTTATCCATGTTACATTACATGTCTTCCTTGTGACACGATTCCTATACATTTTTAAATTTTTCAGTAGATACAAAATAACTCAATTTCTTAGTAGAGAAATACAAATCATAATAATTCATTAATAAACAGTTATTAGCATAAGAAATTAACAGCTGAATGTAACAAGGCATAAAATGATGTCGAATGATACAAATAACATAAAAGCCCATTTTCGTTGTTATTTCGCAACATATGGAGTTTAAGGAAAAATTTGCTCACATTTACTGATTGATGAGAGAGGTCCGGAGAAAGTACCGACGTGAGAGGTTGATTTATATAAAAAAAAATTCAAAACATATCCTTCAATCTCAGAGAGAAAGAACCATGGAAGAACAAGACCCAATCTTTTGCTAGTGGACTTAAAAAAATATCGAATCATTTGATTTATATGATAACAAGGTTTCAATAAAAAATAATTATGATGTATCTACATAGGAGATTCAATATATCATCATTTGTGGTTCCTTATGGCTTAAATCAAAGAGATTTGATTTATTTCTTGTTACACTGGTCCGTGTCATAAATATAACGGTGTAACAACAACGAAAATGAAGTGATTTTCTTTTAAATCTTAACAATGTCAAAATGAGATCTTTCACGAGTTTTTATATCTTTTGGCCATTGGAACCAAAAAAAAATTTAGCCCCATCCGAACAACGATTCTCAAGTTATGGCTCCGACAAATAAACACCGAGACATGTTGTCGCATTTATTTTGGCAAATGAAATTGTGTGTTCTTGAATTGATTTCATCCTCAAACCTTCTTATCCATGAATCTAAAAGTAATATATCAAGACTTACGTGTATTATAACACTTTCTTAAATATTTCATCCACCATTTTTATCCGTTCTTAATTAGATTCCAGATATAATCTGTGTTGTCAAATTCGCATCACGAATCACTATTTTTTAAAGATGCATGAATCAAGTGGAACAAACGATATGAGAATAACTTGAAATTTCTTATCCCTCTTCCTTTATGTATTAGGAACACGCGGTTCCAATTTTATATTTTTTGGACTCTCTAATTTTTCGGAATCGATTTTACAATATGAGAGCTTTGAAAGAGACTTCAAGATATTTCGTGCTATTCCTTTAAGTAGTTACATGTCATTGATGTGTGGGCCTACCACTCTTTTTTAGATATTTTTCTAATCTATAATGATCCAACACTTATTAGGAGAGAAGGGGTTGCTTATATAGGCTAGCCCGGGGACCCCGAGGAGAAATAGGAGACTAGTTTCCTACAAAATTAAGAGTCCTAATTAAACTCTATAATTAACTCCAAAATTTTATAAATTATTGTTCATTTCACTAAAGAATAATGATTTCACTCTAGTCTACTATCTCAGAATTATAATTTCAAGGTCATCGTTATTAAATGCTTAATAATCTCTGCACGTTAAGATTACAGATACCCATCGATTAAATTAAATTACTGACAATTATATTTAATCGACCTCTTATAAATTCTTTGAGACCATCTGCTTAAATTATTTGGCATGTAGGATAATTAAATCCACTGGCCTAGTTTGACATAATCAAAGATTATAAGTTTACATCAAGAGGGTATCATCAATCTCTATACCGAGGTGGGGATTCTATTCATAATTAACTTTTACCATACAGTAATCATTATTATCCAATCTACCGAGCTTATTGATCCATAAATGAATCTCACCCAATAGGTCAAAGTAATGAACAATTGATGCACATTTCCATCAATTATATCGGGATTAAGGGCTTAAGCATTTAAAATCACCATGAGATGTGCATTATCTTATATAGTCAGTAGAAAGACAATTATCTCAAATTAGTCCCGTTCAATACACACAAAGTGTACTAGCACAATAAGTCGAAACTATATCATTTCCTATAATCAAGATAGGCCTACTAAAATATAGTTCTACAATTCTACTTATGGTGTGTACATCTCCATCTAAGATTTTGAATCAGACTTATATTCTATAGAACTGATGATATAATCTTCTGTGTGTAAGGCGAACTCTACACACCAAATCATCTACTATGTATAACAAAAGACACCTATGCATAAATATATAAATAATGTGATGCAAACATTACTTGCGAAGAATCTCATTAAATAGACATACTAAAATTAGCTAGTGAACCATAACTTTTAGTATATAACCCTAATAATCTTTCACTTATACTCATAGACATGGAACCATGCATCTATCAACCGTACCTAACACCTAAAGTAAGAGGCTTAACAGTTGTCAACCAATGCAATCATAACCATTCAAAACACATTTATATATAATTTCTTATACAAGGCGTACTATACACTTTCTGAAATCTTGGATATGACTAAATAGATGAGTTAGTTACCTACACGTTACTTACCTCTTTATTTGAAAACCAAATATATATATATATATATTTATTAATCCTTTTGATGTACTTAAATATATATTTACTAAATCCAATGTTCTATTTTAGAGTTATACAAATTCCAAATCTGAAAGAGCGAAAGTCATTCTTGGAATATCGCATAAAAAAGTCGCAAAAGAGCACTATCAATATAATAACTTAGATAAGGAAAAGTACATTCTTTCAAGTGATCAAATGACAATGTGATCCCAAAAATATAACATAATTTTCTAATGTTTTTATATTAAACTGCTTGGACTACCACACTCTATGTGTATGACATATCCTTACGTTGCATGCAACGATAAATATATCCATACATATAGTATCTAACAATATCAACATGATTTTATCACTCCTTTTGTACACATTGGACACATCCAATCATTTATCGAAATCATGGATTTGATTTCTCTCGTATTATATTCACTTACAACTAATGGTTTTCACCCCATCTTGCTCAATCTATATGGTACCAGATATTGTAACTTTTTCAAGACTGTTACCTTATTATAGTTACATAGTTTGTTATATTATTCTCCAGGGGTCACGATGGGTGACAATCCTAAGAATAAGAAACTCTCCCACTATGATAAAGTTACCCATTTACGGGAGTATAAGTTATGATGCGTTTATATAGTTTTCATAATTTCGAGAATTGGCAATCCTCCCAATACGATAAGGTATTAGAATGTCATACTCATTTCTTTGTGATGTTTCAACTTATACTGGTGGTATGAAAGAATTTCAGATAAGTCTATTATACAATCATTTGTTTTGAACAATACTTTTGGGAATGTGGTCTAGAATATTGATTTAAAAAGTTGTCCTTATTCCAACTTGTCGAGTTTTCTCCGGGCACAAATGTTGCACTACCCATTATAAAAAGTACCAAAATTGAGTTAAAATCAATCCACCATCTTTAACAGGAGTAAAGAAAATTGACTTGTAAAATAATCTTGGGATTTGTGTATCCATATCTTGTGAATAACCATCATTAATCTTATAACGTGTGAAAAAACCTAATTCTTCTCTCTTTAACACATTGTTACTAAAACTAACTTGCGGCATTATCTTCATGGATATAATCCGAGCTACTAATTTATAATTTTTAAATTCCCGATCAGGTAGTTATAATCAATCATAATAAACCGTTTTTAATATTTTTGTAGCTATAATACCTATTGGTCATTTTCCATCTAAACCATATTCATCAACTAAGAGTACCTCCACTTCCGATGAATGTAAGAAACCATCTTCTACCAGTTTAGAATCCATTTAGATAAAGTGACCTGGGTATTTGATGCTATAGATATATTATGGTTTACAGAGAAGAATCTTATCATTTTAGTGATAAATCATTAATATTATTCAAAAACTACAGTGTATTAAATATGAGATTTATTTTGTAATGATTATCCGCTTTAGTACAAAATATGGATATATTGTTTATTACCATTAACAACATGTATGTTATTAACATAAAACAAATATCCTTCCACAAAAAGAGTAGAAGACGAATCAAAGTTCCATCTATTCTTACATACTTATAATCAATCATTTAACATTAATCTCTAATTATCAAAATTGAGACTCATGTCTCCCACTGTAATTACATATTAATAGATAAATTCACCTATCACTAGTTGACTGATTTCCTAGAACCAATGATTAATGGATCATGTTTTTACAATCCAGGTTATCATAAAATAACCATTAAACATTATTCAACTTTTTACAAATAAAATGTATCTACCTTGTTATTTTAAAGAATATGAGCTTATTATCTCCTCCTAGTGTTCAGAGTGATCTTAGTGAATTCACTTGTGATTACGTAATTCACTAACTGTCTTTGGAACTTATCCACTGCCTTAATTCTGATTAAATAGTTTCTGATTTGACTTTAGCTTATATCCACCTTTCAGATAAAAAGTAAAGTTATTTCAGTAACTTGAATACTTAGATGATATCATGATAATACCTTTTATTAGGGAGGACGTCAATGTGAGTTTATCCATTAATTTCACCTCCTTAGATTTCTAGTTTCTTCATATGAGAAATCATAATCAAAACATTATCTTATAACTAGGATTGTATCAATAACATTAATATTCCCTTAAAGTCATTCAGGGCATCCTGCCTAACTATACGATCCTAATCATTAGATGTGATATAATCATCATATCATAGGCAATGGACACTGATTAATACTGATGTCTTAATATATCTGACTTAATGAATAAGTCATATTGTGTCATCTCATTAATCTTGTCCACTTATATTCCATATTTCCTTACAGAAATCTTATAACGTGACTATTCAAAATAATACTAAGAAAATACACATATGCATTTCTCTACCGTCTATCATGTCCAATTTAAATTCAATCCTTTTAATTATTGCCAGAAGGTATATAAAACAAGTGGATATTTTATTTACTATTTAAAACTAGAGAATCACATAATAAAGAACATATTATGATAAGCAATTAACTTTGAATTTAATTTAAAGTTGATTTCCTCTATCATTTTAAAATAATTCGTCAGCATCCCAATTATATTTTGAATAGCATTCCTCTTTGGAGAACCTACCATCCATAAACACATTAGGGAGGCCAATTCCTTTAGTTTTGCCATCTTGGCAAGGACTATATGCTAGATAAAATTAATAGCTGATACTTCGGTCCCATAAACTAATAACATTCCTCTTTGAAGAACCTACTATAATTTTGTGTCTAAGTGTATACCACCAACTAATTTTAGACTATCCCATATCACAGACTCCTCCATTAGGGGGCCACCCATATGAATATGAGCCCAAAATTACTCCTAAAAAAATTTGTACGAGTTACCACAATAATTAGTATTCCTTTTTGGAGTACCTACTTGTTATAGAAAATCTACAAACCATCAGTGGAGACCGTAGGATTTGTTTGTGACCAAATGACTCTCCCACTTTGTAATTTAATTTTTTTGTAAGAGTTATAAAAAATACAAGTTTAATTTTAATACTTAAAAAAATACAGGGTAATTGACGCTTGTCAAAATTTCTGATTGTCCAAATTTTTGCACGTCCAAAACACGTGTAATAAATACAAATTATAAATTCCCTTATATTCATAAAATAAATTCAAAATTTTAATATATATTCTTTAATTACACTTCAAAACCCATATCTTAAAAAAATAACTAAACGTATATCCATGGAGACTGTTCAATTTTAAATCGTCTAATTAAAATAAAGGAATTTTTCAATTTATTTATTTATGTTAAAATAACCAATTTTCTCATTTAATTATCTAAATATAATTAAATTGTTTTTGTTTAAAATAATTTTAGAAATTAAATTTAATTCGAGTAATAAATAAAATCCATTAAATTTAATAAATTTAAAACGAACCACCAAAAATTTTATTTTCCAAGAAAACCATGATCTAAGGCTGGGTCCAATAATATTTGTTCATGTTGTCCAATTTAATGGGTCCGCTAAAATTAATTAATTTTAGCACGCCATTAAATAAAACATAACTATTAAATAACAACCACAATCACAACATAATAAGAAAAGCAAGAGATACAGTCCATAAACAATAAGGGAGCTAAAAATTTAGGTTCCTCTCTATTATGGTCTCTAATTCTTTATCCCATGCAATCTTGGACTTCAAGAATCCTTTCCGTGTAAGGAACCATACCAAGTAGGAAATTTAGACTTAGTCAAAGTTTACTCATACCGTGCCACCAATGCAAAAATACTCTCAGAGGTTTCTCGTGTCAAAACAACATATAACCACACCACCGCGTCATGTCACCAAAGCGCCTAGTATGCCAATGAAGTGTGTCGTAACACCTCCATGTGATATCGTAATCACTAATTCACACTCCCATGGTCCATTACGACATAATAAGATTCCACCAAAACTGTCCAAAATGTTGTCTTACAAATATTATTCGTCCCTAAAATTGTCTTCGGTGTTCGACTCATCAATCGAAGTAAACTCTAATGAACCCCAAAAATTACATGTAATAATTACAACAAGATCTAATGATATAAAACCAAAATTTAATTACTACGGCCCAATCGAAGACAAAAAAATAACTACAGATAAATCGGCATAAGTTCCAATCACATGAAATCAATAAACAAGAATTGACTATAATGGAGGGATGAATCTCCGTAAAAAAAATTAGACCCTTGAGCAAGCATTCATTCAAGTTTAAAACTAAATCTATTAAACCAAATTTGATAGACAACGATGATTTGACAATTATCAAGTAAATCAAAATCCTGCTCTGATACCATTGATGGATGACTTAAAAAAAACACATGATCATTTGATTTATTTGATAATTGAGTTTCAATAAAAAAAATTATGTTGGATCTGAATAGGAGATTTAATATCTCATACATTTGTAGTTCCTTCTAGCTTGAACCGAAGAGATTTGGTCTCTTCCGTGTTACACCGATCCGTGTCATAAATCTAATGGTGTGGCAGCCACAAAAATGATTTTTTTAAAAAAAAAATCTTATCAGTGTCAAAATAATATATTTCTCAAATTTTTATATCTTCCGACCTTTGGAACCCGAAAAAAAATCCAACTTCATCCGATCAACGGTTCTCAAGTTATGGTTTTGATAAATAGACACCATGACGTATCACGCATTTGTTTGGGCAGATGAAATCATGTATTCTTGAATTGATTCCATTCCCAAACCTTCATATCCATGAATTTATAAAGTATTATCTCAGGTTTTATGTGTATTATAACACTTTCTTGAATATTTAGTCTGCCTTTTTGATTCATTCTTGATTTAATTTCATATATAATCTGTGTTCTCAGATCTGCTTCGTGAATCACTATTTTTTAAATATGCGTAAAACAGGTGGATCAAATAATCTCCGAATAATTAAAATTTCTTGTGCCTTTTCCTATATTCAGAAACCCGTGGTTCCAATTTCATAATTTTTGGACTCTCCAAATGTGCGGAATCGATTTTACAATATGAGAGCTTTGAAAAAGACTTTGAGATCATTAATGAAATTCCTTTAAACAATTACATGACATTGGTGTGTAGGCACCAAGGATCATGACCCTACCACTCCTTTTTAGGTATTTTTTCTGATTTATAATGATTTCACACTTATTAGGAGATAAGGGGTTACTTATATAGACTAGCACAGGGACCTCGAGGAGAAATAAGAGACTAGCTTTCTACAGAATTAGGAATCCTAATTAAACTCTATAATTAATTTCGTAATTCTATAAATTATTATTCATTCCACTTAAGAATGATAATTGCACTCTAGTCAACTATCTCAAAATTATAATTTCGAGATCCTCGTTATTAAATGCTTAATAATCTCTCCACGTTAAGATTACAGATAACCGTTGATTAAATTAAATTAGATCCACAAATGAATCTCACCCAATAGATCAAAGTAATGAACAGTTAATGCACGTGTACATCAATTATATTGGGATTAAGTGCTAAAGCACTCATAATAACCACGAGATGTGCATTATCTTTTATAGTTAGTATAAGGACAATTATCTCAAATTGGTCCCGTTCAATATACACAAAGTGTATTAGCACAATAAGTTAAAATTATTTTGTTTCTTGTAATCAAGATAGACTTACTAAAATATTGTGCTACAATCCTACTAATGGTATGTCCATCTCCATCTAAGATTATGAACCAGACTTATATTCTACAAGATCGATGATCAAATCTTCCGTGTGTAAATTGAACTCTACATACCAAGTCATCTACAATGTAGAATAGAAGACAATTACGAATAAATATATAAATAATATGATGGAAACATTACTTGTGAAGAATCTCATTAAATAGACATACTAAAATTCATTAGTGAACCGTGACTTTTAGTTTACAACCCCAACATCTTCAACAAAGATCAAAATCTACTTACTCAACATTGATAAAAAAAATACCCACGTCAAAATTTTACAATATTAAAAACAAATCAATGTAGACCCACATGAAGAAGAAAATCCAAACAGAAACCCGAATAAAAAACCTTCTCAAACCAAAACCAAAAATAAAAACCCTTGCACAAAATGAAGATAAAAAAAACCTTGCAAAAAAAAGAAGTATTAAAGACATATATTGCTTTATTTTACCTTAAATAAATTATTAGGTCGGCGAGAGAGGGTGGAAGAGAGTCCGGGCGAGAAAAGTAACAACGAGATAGGCAATGATGAGCGAGTGGGAATGGGGAGAGTGATGAAAATGAGAATGGGGGGAACTAGGAAATAAAGAGGGGGAATGGGAAGAGAGTTAGGGGAAGTTAAATAAAATATTTAAAAATGAAATATTTGACAAAAAAAGAAAAGAGGTAATAAAATATTTTAAAGGGCTGTCTAAATTTGCTATCCTTTTTATCTGTACCAATGTGATATAAGGGACGACACAAGAATATGATGTCCTTTTGAATGGATTATAAAGACAATTGCTATTTGATGTCCTTACACGTTATTTTCCAGGACAGTTAGAATGTTGTCCTTATTATTGTCATTTAGAACACCTTTTTTTAATGATTGGTTATACAATTAATGTACAAATGTAAAATCTTTTTTGATTGGGAGTATGTTGAACTTCCCGGATTAGACAGGAATTTGGTAGAGCATATATTTCCTATCAAAGAAGGATATAAGCGTGTGAAATAATTACCTCGACAAATGGACCCAAAGGTTAAAACAAAAATGAAATAGGAAATTAAAATGTTATTGAAGGATGGTTTAATTTGAATTGTCAGGTGTTGAATGACTGTCTAATATAATTAATGTCATTAAGAAAATGGAAAATTAAGAGTTTGCATAGATTTTTGGAATGTAGGTACAACTACACCTAATGATGAACATCCAATGCATGTAGTTGATCTATTAGTTAATAAATATTCTAGCCATGCTATTATGACAATAATGAATGGCCATCGTGGATACAACCAAATATTTATTGCTAAGGAAGATGTACATAATACCGCCTTTAAGTGCCCAATAATCTTGGAGCCTTTGAATGGGTAAAAATACCTTTTGGTTTAATGAATGAATTTACCACTTATCAAAGGGGAATGACTACATTTTTCATTACACGGTTGGTACTTTTTTGGAATGTTACATTGATGATATAATTGTAAAATCCAGAGCTAGATCGGACCACATAATACATTTAGAAGAATATTTCAAAGGAATGAGGCTTTACCATTTGAAACTTAATCCTTTCAAGTGTGCTTTTAGAGCATATGAAAGAAATTTTCAAGTTTACTTATTACACAAAAAAGTGATTTAAGTGTATTAAAACAAATCCAAAGATATAATTGAATTTAAGGCTCCTAAAGCCAATAAAGAATTACAAAGGTTTTAGGGTAGTTTAATTTCCTTTGAAGATTTATATTTAACGTTGTTGGATAAACTAAGATCTTTTCTCCCCCTTTGAAGCCAAAAGATCAAGGGATAATTGGAATCAAAGGAGGAACATAAGAGATAATTCCAAGAAATTAAGGAATATTTGGCTAACCCTCTTGTATTGGCACCACTAGGGGATGCCAAACCTTTGAAGCATCATATAGTTATTGCAAACTCTTCAATTGAAGTGATTTTAACTCAAAATCAAGATGGAAATAAGGAGAAAGTTGTTTATTATCTTAGTAGAGGTAGTTGTGAATGTAAATATTATCTGATGGAAAGATTATGTTTATACTTGTACTTCACAATAATAAAATTAAGATATTATTTATTGCCTTGGAAGTCTTGTTATTTCGAGGTTTGATTTGATTAAATATATGCTTACCAAACATAAGGTAAGGAATATAATTGGTAAATATGATTTAGCAAGTGACACCCCGCCTAATAAAATATCGGGTGATCAATCCTATATCAAATTAAAATAGGAGACTTATATGGTTCATTCTCAGCATCACTATCAAAAACCAATTTAATTACTAATAACCTATTAGGCTGGCATCAAAATTTTATTTAACTAATCTTTTTAACCAAACCAATCAAATAAAACATCCACACAGTTTATATACATGGAACTGAAATAAAATAAAATAATCCAACACTCGGTTTAACATAATACATCCAAGTCAAATGCCGCACTGAAAGGCGGTAAAAAGAAATTAATACAAATTGGGCCATCGGCCCGAGTGTTTCTATAGTACCTCCTATCTAGATTACAATGATAGAAGCGTCTACAGTAAACCTGCATGAATCCATAGAAGGAATAATCATCCAGGGGTCCCTGTATCTTGACACCTATGTATATATAATCGCCCGCCGAAATAATTCCCCGAGTGTTACTTATCCCGAACACCCTTAAATTAGTGAGTCCTGGATTTTACTCAATTAATCCAAGGTATACATCTCACTCCAATAATAATTTATAAGTCCCCACTCTATTTTTAGGAACCCCAATTGTCTATCTCCACACTTTTATTTTTCCCCAAAATAAACATTTAGTGCCACACACAATTTTGCACCCTCCTAGTCCTTAAATAAATTCCTTTAAATGGGCTAGGTATGAATTTCCCTTATTTGGATATTTATTTCCTCAAATAAATAGGCTAGGATTAATTAATTTGGGAAATTATTCCATATACACAACATAAGCAGACATTGCCAAAATATCTGTAGGGTCGATCAATCGACCCTTGGCCGTCGATCGATCGAACAAACAGAACATCTTCTTCTTCAAGAAGTTGTTTCGGCCATTAAAGCTTTCCCCAAGCTTTTAACTCCTCTCCTATCATCCTCCAACCTCAATCAACAACATATACACACCTAAAAAGGGTTCTAATCATCCTAGAACCTATCACCAACAGCTAATTTTAATAAATTTCTAAATTCCTCAAATTGGATATTAGCTGAGTTTTATCCGTTTAATCTTCTGAAACACCCGTTTGATTCACGAAACCCAACCCAAAAATCTTTATAGTTAGTTATTACCAACTATGATATGGGATTTATGCGTAAAAGAATAAAGCAAGTAAACACTTGCCTCGTGGATAAAATCTGACGATCTCGAATCGAATCCCGCGGAGTTTGGCCGAAATCTCCCTTTTTCTTCCTCTTTTTCCTTCCTCTCTCCTCTTTCTCTCCTTTTCTTTCTTTCTTTCTCCCTCTCTCGTGCCTTTTATAGGAGAGAATAACGGTTTATCCCTTATAAACCCAAAAATGACTCGTTTACTCAATTGTGAGTCCCTATTAGTCCATAAGTCCCCGAAACTTAAACATTTCCCTCGGATACTCTATTCTAACTATCTCGGACATTTCGAAACCAACCTCGCACTCAAAATCTTCATTCGAGTCACTTAGCCGCAATTCACTAATTAAACCCAACACATCTTAATGCGGGTTTTTCAATCAAAATATTACCCTTTATCGCTTTATCCACTGCGACATATACTTAAAACAATATGACTCATTTACTTAGTCTCAAAATTAAATGTAACCCACATCGGTAATAATCTAACGCTCATAAATCTCAAAATTACTATTCATAAAAATTCCCCTAATCTCCAATTTTACGCCCACTTATGTAATTCAATTATCCCTAAAAGTACGGGATATTACATTCTCCCCCCCTTACAACAGAATTTCATCCCCGAAATTCGGATACGATCGGTACTACCAACCGAGGATCGCTAATCACGCTATATCCTAGTGCACAAAAGTCGAATGTACTAACCCAATGGCACTCTACCATGCACTCGCTCACGGTACCCACCTATCTCAAGGCTTATACTCTAACGCACTAGCTTAACTACAAGCTTATCTAAATCTCTACATGCTAACGCACTATCTCGGTCGTAAGGTTAACTTTAACAACGTCACATCGCACCTAGTGCTTCATGACCACATATAAAGGAAACGAGCCTATAATAGCCGCTCTAACGTATAGATCCCACCTAAGGGTCACGACTTAAAACGTCCGCTCATTTACAACAGGACACCTAAATCCTTTTAAAAAGGAAGTTACCTTAACGCTCGACTACTCCCGTCACCTACACCATTGGGTTATCTCGTGCCTCCTTTGACGTTTGATCAATTAAACTCCAAATGCAAATCCATTATAACTGCTCCACAGCATATTCTCTAGCTTTATATACTATGCTCTTTCTATTTTGTACGATATATAAAACTAACTTACCAAGATGCCCATACACCTTTTAATACGTTCCTATCTGCACCATTACTGCAAACGTCATAGATGTAACATTCTTTCTAAAAATAGGCCTCACTTTCTTGGCCTAGTGCTAACACCTGGGTATTCTCAACAATCTCCTCAAAATCCAATGCTTCCTATACCTGGAAATCCAATCCTCCTCAAGGGTAATAGACCAATCTTCTCGTAGTTAACTCATAATTATCTCCTTATATCGGCGCAACTAGTCCTACTGGATTTATTTCCTAGTAACCCTAAGATCAATGTGTTTCCTACGCACGTGAAATGAGTAATATACTAACTATATCCCTAGTGCCCAAGACCTATCTCAATTTTCGACATTCGCTCGGTTTCATGCGTGGGACGTCTCGCAAAGCGAAATCTAAATAAGGAACCCTCCCGTTACACTACTTCCTGGCATCGTCGGTCATCAAGATATAACGGCCTAAGGCACACCATTGGGACGGTCTAAAATCCTACTAATGCTCTTATACCACTATGTCCTCCATCTTGGCGAAATGGAAAGTCTAACTAATTGGGGCGCCTACTTTCTACAAAAGTGTTACGAACATCATACCCAAAACACACTACCTCCAAAACTTGCCTTTTCTTCAAGTCCTGGCTACAAGACTTATACCAATTTCCTGAATCTTACCTCACCCGCTTACTTGCCGTTTGAGAAATATTTAAATGCTTTTCCATAGCACTTCTATCTCCCTAAACATGCAATCATCTCATGACTCTCAGTTTACAGTGTTTTCTCCACACTATGTAACTTATCATAAAAATCAACATCCTTGCATCCTATAACATCTCTCCACTCCCGACGTCATTAAGGTTCATGCGTGGAGTGTCTCGCAAGCGAAATCCAAACAAGGACCCCCCCGATACACTACTACCTGGCCATGTTGATCGTCGGGATTCATTAGGCCCTCAGCACATAATGCGTATATATATATATATATATATATATATATATATATTATGAGCATAGAAAATATGGTTATATGCGGCCTATATGGTTGGAATAAATCCTAGGATACGAATAGGATGGAAATTGAGGATAGGGGCTAGAGATGCATGAGCGACTATCCGGGGTCGGTTGACGACTAGGATTATAGGTAACACGATGCCCATAAGATTTAAAATAAGTTGAGACTATACTTAGTTAATGAGGATGAATTGATATATTCGGAGAGTATATATATAAATCCTTAAAAGTGATAAAGGTACGAGTTATATATGAAGTGAGAGAATACTTATGGGATTAGTATTTTAAGTGTGTGAATACTTAAATATTATTACGAATGGGAACATTCGGTATTATTGACTATCTTTGTGAGAATTTGGCAATTATAGCCATATTTATTGAGAAGTGATATAGATTATATATACGACGTTGTTATAGTATATATAATATGATACGGAAATACATATATATTTGTGTGTGATTGGTATATTTGTACTTTAGAGGCTGATTCCACAAACTTTCCTTTGGAGTAGGGTTGGAACAAGTAGATTATATATTTTTCTCTAGTGCGATCTAGGGAGGTTGCGCGATGTGGGTGAATCCCGAGGAACCCCTCCTATACACTACTACTTAACTTTGTCGATCGTGGATATCCGTTAGCTTCAAATATGCAACCGGGATAACCCTATCCCCTCTTTTAATAAAATGTGGTCTGGACTCCTATTTCTTCTTAGGAGCCATACCACAAGGCGCTTGTACTAACACTAAGTCCTTTGTGCAAACAACAATGAGCTTAAACTCACAGCTTAATAAGAAATCCTACATACCTTAAATCATACCTATAAGGTCGCCACACACTAAAATCGAGAAAATGAAACATCTACTCATCGAGGTTCCATCTAAACATATATTAAAGGCGAGCTCAACCTGTATCCAGGTGAGATATCGCAATAACAACCTGTTCCTCCCTGGAATCGTGAATACGATAGTCCTGCAATCATTAGCTTGCTATCGCTCCGATACTACAATAACATAACTCTTATAATATAACCATACTCGTATAACACATACAAAATGAGTAGTACAAACCAGATACAAATTCAAAATAGAACCCCGCTATCACGAAAAAACATATAGACATAAACTATATAATGTTATTGATACCTCCACAAAGCTCAAATTACACACACGAATCTAGGGTTAGCGAAATACCACGACTCTATCTAGCCACGGAAAATATACATTCATCCAAGCCAAAACTCGTAAGAATAACTTCGCCAATCTCCCTAACTGCTCCAATTGGTTCCCTGACATAGTACACTTGTCTTAACCGAACCAAAATTACTTTAATCAATGCTCCATCTGAGCACCCTACTTTTGTCCTTTAAGTCCTACTAGGAAAGGAATAACCGTGTGGTTCAACACTCCACATCACTCTATTCCCCATCTTTAGCCTTCCTGAACCTGTTAAGGTTATCAGTATCTCATACTCTATATCCTCGATCCTGACAATCACCCTCGTAGTTCCTTTATCTCCTCTGGCAAAAAGGAAACTTGCTAGCGGCCTCAGTTGCCTTATTTCAATAAATTTCCCCCGGGAGGATGTCCACCAAAGGGGTTCCATGAACATAACTTCTCCATAAGTGTTAGCAATACTTACTAGTGAACCTATCATTCCTCTGAAGGGCTCTCTCTTCAATGTACCTACCTTAATTCGGTACAAAGTTCATTTATTCCTATAATTCTTTATTCACTGTCGGTCTCTAACCGATCCTTATGTGAATAGTCCAAAAACTACATTCTTTTCATTTTCCTGATAAACCAAAAGGTACTAACGGTTAAAACCATCCGTAAGATTCCTCTATGAGGAAAATATCCCGCTCCTTTAAACATGGTGACTACCATTCCCACCATCTTAATATTGCTCCCACGAGTGAAAATTGTTTCTCAATTTTTTCACATACGGGTATTTCCATACCCTGATCTAAGACAAAGCTCCTGAAACTTCTACTTCCACTGAGTAATGCTACACTTACTCCGTATAACTTAACTTCAACATATGGTCCTTATCAAAGACCCTTCGAACCTTTCCCTAATTTAACTTCATTGGGTAATTCAAATTCAGCACCACTCTCTACTACAACAGTATGTAGATACTCATAACTACTATACTTTAGTAGTCGTTGCAATAATCCTCAACAAATTCCATAAGGAGAGTGAACCCTATTGTGGTCCTTATCCCCAACTTGAATTTACAACTCTAACTAAGTTCCGCCTCATGTTGCCTTCATCACGGCCTTCTGTGGTCTCTCTTCATCGATCAGAGCACGAATCTCGAACGAGCGCACAAAAGATTTACTATAATCTTATATAATAGCGAGAGAACGAAATCTCACAAGAGGAATCAATAATCCTAATAATAAGGCCCTATATCAAATCAAGAGCAACGCTGAAAGCGTAGTACGTCCGCACAGATTCCTAAGGACACTAGAACCTGATGCTCTGATACCATCTGTGACACCTCGCCTAATAAAATACCGACTGTCGAAAACCAATTTAATTACTAATAACCTATTAGGCTGGCGTCAAAATTTTATTTAACTGATCTTTTTAACCAAACCAATCAAATAAAACATTCACACAGTTTATATACATGGAACTGAAATAAAATAAAATAACCGAACACTCGATTTAACATAATACATCCAAGTCAAATGCCGCACTGAAAGGTGGTAAAAAGAAATGAATACAAATTGGGCCATCGAGCCGAGTGTTTCTATAGTACCTCCTATCTAGATTACAATGATATAAGCGTCTATAGTAAACCTGCATGCATCCACAGCTGCTGCAGCAAGCGTCTGACTCAAAGAAAACATCATCTAGTGGTCCCTGTGTCTGGACACCTATATATACATATATATATAATCACCCGCCGAAATAATTCCCCGAGTGTTACTCATCCCGAACACCCTTAAATTAGTGAGTCCTGGATTTTACTCAATTAATCCAAGGTATAAATCTCACTCCAATAATAATTTAAAAGGCCCCACTCTATTTTTGGGAACCCCAATTGTCTATCTCCACAATTTTCGTTTTCCCCAAAATAAACATTTAGTGCCACACATAATTTTTCACCCTCCTAGTCCTTAAATAAATTCCCTTAAATGGGCTAGGTATGAATTTCCCTTATTTGGATAGTTATTTCCTCAAATACATAGGCTAGGATTAATTAATTTGGGAATTTATCCCATATACACAACAAAAGCCGAAATTGCCAAAATATATGTAGGGTCGATCGATCGACCCCTGGCCATCGATCGATCGATCAAACATAACATCTTCTTCTTCGAGAAGATGTTTCGGCCATTAAAGCTTTCCCCAAGCTTTTAACGCCTCTCCTATCATCCTCCAATCTCAATCAACAACATATACACACCTAAAAAGGGTTTTAATCATCCTAGAACCCATCACCAACAACTAATTTTAATAAATTTCTAAATTCCTCAAATTGGATATTAACTGAGTTTTATTCGAAAAATCTTCCGAAACATCTGTTTGATTCACGAAACCCAACCCAAAAATCTTTATAGTTAGTTATTACCAATTTTGATATGAGATTTATGCGAAAAGAATAAAGCAAGTAAACACTTGCCTCGTGGATAAAATCCGACGACCTCGAGTCGAATCCCGTGGAGTTTGGCCGGAATCTTCCTTTTTCTTCCTCTCTCCTCTTTCTCTTTTTTTCTTTCTTTCTTTCTTTATCCCTCTCTTGTGCCTTTTATAGGAGAGAATAAGGGTTTATCCTTTATAAACCCCAAAATGACTCGTTCACTCAATTGGGAATCCCTATTAGTCCATCCTTGGATACTCTATTCTAACTATCTCGGCCATTTCAAAACCAACCGCGCACTCGAAATCTTTATCCGAGTCACTTAGTCGCAATTCACTAATTAAACCCAACACATCTTAATGCGGGTTTTTCAATTAAAATATTACCCTTTATCGCTTTATCCACTGCGACATATACTTAAAATAATCCGACTCATTTACTTAGTCTTAAAAGTAAATGTAACACACATCGGTAATAATCTATTGCTCATAAATCCCAAAATTACTATTCATAGAAATTCCCCTAATCTCCAATTTTACGCTCACTTATGTAATTTAATTATCCCAAAAAGTACGGGGTATTACATAGCCCCATTAGAGTTTTGTTTACTTTATATTCCTCAAAAGGTAGTAAATATTTAAGTCTTGGCTGAATTTTGATCACACCATCCTTGTGAGGACGAATCTTGAAGAGAAAAATGGAATAAATTATGTATCTTTGAGCCCTTAAAAATTATTTTATTGGTTCGAAGTCTGAACTCATGTTAGGCATAAGAGTAATTATAGAATCTATCGAACATATCAAAACTAAATATGCATTTAGGCTAGAAAGTAATTAATGTTCAAATAATCAAGTAAAATACGAGGCAGTCATAATGGGCCTAAAAATCCTTCAAAGTTTTAAAGACTATGTGATCGAAGTGTATGAGGATTCTGAGTCGGTTATAAAATAGTTAACGAGTGAATATAAATGTATGAATGATGGGATGACCTTATACATCCAAAGAATCTTACATATATTATCCGAGTTTGATGAGATCACTTTGATTTATATCCCAATATTTATGAATGAAGAGTATAATGAAATGACTCAAAAGGCTTTATGGATTTAAACCTAATGAGAGCTTCAAAGGAAGTAGGAAGTTGTATTATATACCAAAAGTGTTACTTTTGCTCCAAAACAGGTTACCCTCAACGGAAATCAATAATATTGATGTTCACAATGAGTGGAGAAAGCCTATAGTATAATATCTAACATATCCAAACATTAAGGATGACAAGGCTGTTAATAAAGATCCATAAATTATGTCATGTATGCTGGTAAGATATTCAAAAGGGGGTTGATGGAATGATCATATAATATTTGAGCAGATAAGATGGCCTAACATCCAAAGCTCAAATATATGAAGGACTAAGTTTACGAGCGCTAAGAAGGTACTAAAATGAGATTATTATTAAGGAGGCATGGCTATTTTTAGCTAACTATATTAGAATATTGTATTGAGTCTGCTAAAGGATGCTAAAAATGTCAATAACATGTCCTTTTGAAACATTTGCCAAAAACTGATCTTCAATATGTAGTGAAACATTGGCCATTTCTAGGATTGACAACAGATTTTATGGAAAAATTTACCCTTCGCCCACAAAATTTACCCTTAACATATTGTAAAAACTTACTAGTTCACAAAGTGAAAAAAAGCTAAACCTATGAAATCTGTGACCCAAAGTGAATTGGTTGACTTTTTGTAAGATATTGTTTACAAGTTTGGGATTCCCCAAACTATCACTACATATAATGCAAGTTTTTTTAAAAGGGATGGGTTATTAGATATTACTTTGAAGTTAGGTATTACTTTGGCTAAATCTGCATCATATTATATCACGTCAAATGAACAAGAAAAAGGTATAAATAAATCGGTAAAGGATACCTTATGCACGGTCATTGAAAAGAATCCCATGGATTAGGACAATTTACTACCAGAAGTGTTAAGGGCATATAAAACATCAAAGAAATCAAATACATGAGTGACCCCTTATGCTTTGATATATGGAAAAGATGATGTACTTCTAGTTGAGATCACACTGAATTCAGTAAGGGTTATGGATCAAAAGAAAAAATCCCATCATTTGATAAATGTCAACTTTGGCTCCTATCATACCAAATTTAAATTCAAAACAATTTTAAGTAGGGTTGGAAAAGGAAATGGCGCTCAAACGATATAAGGATCAAAGCAAATGTCCTTACGGAGCAAACAAACAACATGTAAAATACCTATTGCCTCCATTTTTGAAAGTTTGTTAGCACTTATATTATTAGCCCACTTGGGCCAATTGGCATAATGTGTTTTGGGATAAACTATAAATTTAAAAGAATAAGAAGATTTTAATAGAGTCATGAGAAAGAAAAGTTTGTTCACCAAACCTCGGATAATAAACAAAATACTTTAGGCGATATCACCATAAAAATGGGGATCACTACTACATGTACCCCTTCAGCTAATGAATTGATTGGTACAATAATCTCGCCAATAACTGGCGATGATTTTCTAGAAAATGTAGGCATTTGTGTCTTTGACCACCATTTCCCCAAACTCTTAAAAAGTGAGGTTGGAAAATCAGAGCTAGAAGCTATGAGAAACTTGTGGATTTTGAAAGAAGAATATTTAAGTATATTTTTAAGAATAAATGAGCTTGAGAGAGTAATGATAGCCAAATTTAGAAATGGATTTTGAAATAGAGTGTCACTTTTCTCATGGTGGGAAAGTTAAACTGGCTATGTGGCTTATCACGTTCCCGCTAATTTTGAGGAATGGATTAATGAAGTAGTTTTCTAACACTTTTTAATGGTAAAATTGCAATTATTACAAGTTACTTTTGACACCAAAGTAACAAAAGAGGTCACATATATAACTGTTGAAATCTCAAAATTTACCCATACCTAATTAAAAAATCTTCTATTGGAAGTTTAGAGAACCTTATTTGGTTTAACGCTTTCAAAGAAAATTTGACCATATATATTTTTTATTGAATGCTTAGCAAATATATTGGTGATAACCTTCGAAGTCATAATAAACATCATTGTAATTGAAAGTCAAAACCTTAAAATATAAGTTTTCATCAATGTGAAAATTAGATTAACCGTAGTGACATTCAGACCCCAAAAAATTATATTCAAGATATTTCGCAAAAAAATTTAGATAACTACATCAATTTACATTGATATGTAAAAAATAATTACATTATTGGAGTAAATTCAAGTTAGAAAAGGGTAAATACATAATGATGGGGAAGCATGTAATTTACAAACTTATGATAGGTTTCCTATATATAACCGTAATGGCTTTGCTCTTGATCAATCTGTGCCTACATTTTAGGCAGTTACAAAGTCAATGCTTCTTGACCCAAATTTTTTTAAAGAGATTATTTAGCCTTTGCCTCTAGCTCCATCGTTTTTGAAGAAGTATCCTCAACTGTCAAGTAAGTATATAAATCATCTTCATCAAGGGGGATATAGTTAGGGTTTAGGTAGATTTATTCAAGTTCCTTTAAATCAAATAATAGAGTTTGAACCTCCGATCGAAGGTTAAAATAGAAAGCCTGGAGTACTTTGAAGGCAGTCTTCCGCAAAGAATAATCTGCCATCCACTTTAAAGATGTGGGAAGAGAGTATGAGAATAAATATACTTCGGCACTTTCGATTTTGTGGGATTTCATAAGAATGTTTTGAAATCTCATTGGTGCATTTGAAATTATTACAAATAATTTCTTAAAGAAAGATGATAAAACGGAGATGAGAAAACACATGCAAGAATTTCTTTTTTTGGGCATGATATGCCCTTGAAGAGGGCTAACGAAATAGAATAAAACCAGTTTAAGAACCGTTCTCGAAGTAAGTCCTTAAGTCTGTAAAGGAATTGCGTAAGAATTGCATAGAAATGACAACTGTGGTATTATCCCTAACAAAGGCAAGAATTATTTCAGCTCACCAGAGCTTCAAGGGAACCCAAATCAAAATTAACTCTGAAAATTATATCAAAAGGATATGGATCATTTTTCAAAGAAGATTAAGAGGGTCTAATAGAGGCATGAATCGAAGAATTTTTATGATCAATATTGTCATAATAAGAATCTCGAAATGAAGAAGAGCTCGAGCAAAGCTAAACAATTAAAAGATCTCTTAGAGACATCAAAATGGTGATAAAGACTTACCATTCAAGTCCTCATAAGTGCATATTTGAGAACTAGAGAAGTATAGGGATAAACATCTTAGGGATGGAATTGAGCATGTATGGGTGGTCTAAATTGGCAAGATCCAAGCACCGTGTTATTATGTGGAAGTTAAGAAAGGGCCTCCTAAGGTTTATTGTCTAGAAAGTTATATTGGAGAGGCTTATCCTTAATAGTGGGATTTAATGTAGAGGATAACCCCATCCATTAACTTTGAACCCATTTTTAGCCTCAGGCTCATTTTTTGTACAAAGCCATGAAAAAGGAGAAGAAACATGAGAGACCTATTTTTTAAGGCCATAATCTTATAAGGCATGGTGCTTTTTATAGTAACATCTATAATGTTGGAAGCTATTTGATCAGAGCTAGTCCTGTGAATAAATCTAAACCCACCCATGGATTACTCGAGAAGAATTAAAGGATAATATACATGATTATATGGTGATGATGTATAGTCAGCGCCTTTGGAAGAAGAAGGGGAAAATGAGCATAGACATACTCATCATCACTGAAATACATGGTGATTGAAAATGGATAAGCAGAGAAAAAGGAATGGAAGAACAAGAGAAAAGGTACAGGAAAATGAAAAGCTCGATGATATGAATCAACTTTGTCACCAAAAGATAAAAAGAAGGCAACAACTTCCAAAGAGTGATAGTATGCACCAGTTCCAAGATATAGGAAGCCCATGCAATCGTCATTTATTAAATTCAAAGAGACTTGGCGATTTTTTTACGTGGGAAGATTAATAGTCCACTAGTTAAATTTTTATAAAAATTAGTGCTGGGGGTATATTTAAATTATATTTATTGGGACAAATGATGAGTGACAATTGGAGGTTAAATATGAAAAACATAATAAATTATGGCATAAAGATTAAATAAAATTCATTCGATGACACATAGTAATGTAGAGGAAATGACATGTGGTGATGTGCACACACATGGGTGGTTATTAAGAAGAAAGTGGTTGTACATGATGGGGCTTACGATTATTGGGTAATTAAAAATTTAAATAGGCGATTCCTAGTAGTTATTTTAATGTGGAAGTTATATTTGGGATGCAATAAGTAAGAAATCTAATATCAATATTCTAAGAGGACTCTCTAATAATGGAAGTAGTTTCTATGATTAGGTTATAACTCCACTTTTGGTTATCGTCTCAATATATCTTTCAGCAATTTACTATTGAGTTACTATTATTATAAGTCTTTGCATTTCAATTCCTTTACTTTCAATTGCATTTAATCTCTTTATTTTAGTTGCATTTCAATTTCTTTGGCTTTAAACGACACTTAATTTCTTTTAGTTTTCAATCTCACTTCATAGTTTTAGTTTAGTTTAATTCTGAAAAATATAATAGTTCATGAAAAGTCTTCTTAATTGAAGCATTCGCACAAACCACAATCGCATGACTATTTTTTTTTAGCTAAATACATTTCTTTGGCAAGGCCCAATAGCTTTCTTAGCATGCTCACAAAATTACACATTTGACCTCAAAAGGTTAAATTAACCAAAAATACATGACATGTGATATGTTTTTAATCATTAAAAATACTTTAGGATGATCAACAAATCAGCTCACACACACAATGATCAACCCATTTCAATTTCCCTAATCAAATGGGTGACATTTTGTAAGAAGCTCCAATTACCCATAATCATTAAAAAAACTTAAATCTAAAGTGACTCGGTGTGTGATTTGTTAAAAAAAGTAAAAATTAACACAAATAGCTCATAAGATTAGATTTAGAAAAAAACCACATCTATGAGAAAAAACTTCGAGATACATGTTCCCTCTTACTAGATTTAAAAAGGCAATTTGCAAGGTATAAGTGCACAACTAAAAAGACCTTAAATCTCCCAACCATTTCAATTCGTGAAGTGACTCCTCCAATGTAGCTAGTAAACCTCAAGATATTATTTAAGAAAGTTCAATCAACAGTAATATGATTTAGAATTTATTTGATTTAGGATAGCAGGTTGGTAAAGAAATTCTCAAGTAAAACCTCATAATTCATTCATAACCATGTATAGATAAAATGAAATGGAACTAATTGAGATGAGGTAAAGCAATCACAAAGAAAGCCGCTTAAAAAATCTCAAATATGAAATCCCCACTCTTGAATTTTTGAAATTCGAGCCAAAATTCCCATAAATAGGTTGGCTAAAAATGCAACGATTGTACGTACGAGGGAAATTCGTCACTGTGCGCACGGAGTTGATCTTATTAGATAGGAGTGTGTCAAGTATTAAATAACTACATGTGGTTAAAATCTTGCGTACAATTGGGAATTGACATCATTCGTAGGCTTGTGTATTCAACCCAATTTCTAACTTGCGCATGGTTTTCAATGCAACCGATTGATTTTTCAAGATTACACATTTGTACAAAAAAACTTGCAATTTACACTAAAACCATTTTAAAACACAAAAACGTGTGTGCTTACAATGCCATAGATGTTAAATATACTTAACCAACTAAAGAAGATATGTTTCCAAGTTTTGCATAGTCCAAATATCGTTGGTGTGATGAAACAAAATAATGCCACACGAGATATGAAGGTAATCAAATAACTGACTATATGAAATTGAGTTATACATTCGATTGATGCATGGCTCAAATGTTTGAGGGAGTTGTCAACATCTTATAGGATAATATAATTACATTTTCAGTAAAACCTTTGCTCTATGAGTCCTTAATCGAGATTTAAAAAGAAAGTAAAGCTTAAAAATTTGCATTGACAAAATCAAGTAAGCACAAGCAACAAAGACACCTATCTCTTGACAATAATTGGCACCAATTGCTTTATTTACGATGCAAAATGATCTTATTCAAGGAATACCATATTCCAATATAATTTCAGGCATCATTCAATGGGGATGAAAGGATAATATCAGAAATTCAAAGTAAATGACAAGAGATCAAGGCCAATTGTTGTCCGACACGGCTAGGCTCGCTAACACTAAGATATATTTCATTGTCCTCAACCACTCCAAGGTACAAAAAACAACACAACTTCTACAATATTTGAACTTTAGTAATCAAACATAAATAAACACGTTCATATGCATTTTAAACACAAAAGTACGAGCTTAATGCCAAAAGTCAAGTATCACTTGACTTGTGTGTGGCGGTGCTATGTTCCAAAACTACTCTTCGACTGACACCCCCATTGAAAACTCAATAGTTCAAAATATCTATAAAATCACAAAGTGATACACATGCCTCACCTCCTTCTACATTTACATATTTGTTTATACTTTATTGTTATACTCGATTGAGCTCGCATATTTACGTTGATTTGGTGATACCATTTATGGTATTATCATGGATATTGTTAGAGGTCTCTCTATTAATGAGACTTATTATGGTACTTCATAGGGATAATTCATGATTAAAAACGGTTCATGCAACATTAAAAAAATATTTTTGTGGATCTAGATTTAAGAACTCAAACAGTTTTTATTTGAGGCACTAATCGAATCTTCTCATGGTATCATTTTGAATGCCATAATATTGGTGAGAATCAGTGTTGCTTAAAGGTTATGAATATTTTTTTTTTCAAATTTTCGTTGCGTTATTTATTCATAATCTGTTAGTTTGTTGACTACAATGAATTATATTTTTAGTGGGTCGAGGTGATTGTTACTAGTAAAAATGTTATTACTTAATCAAATCACATATTTAATTGTTGTATTATATTTAGACGTTCGATATAAGATGCAAGAATTTCATAATCCAAAACATATGGTGTGTGTGCATATATATGCTAAAATTTGTATATATAATTCTTTCGACCATTATACTCATCTTATTTCCATTGTAACCCCGCATGCAACATGTAAGGATGCAATAAAAGGTAAGGATAATTAAGGTAACCGATACAATAAGTGCTATGATCACTAGACATCGTTATAAATGGTTGATGGTCTATGTTGTAATTATATTCCTCATGGTGTTATATTATTTACGTTTTAATGGATATACCTAATAAGAAAAGATTTTCATAAACACAAAACTATACACGAGTAATAATTTATGTTAAAAGAGCTAACAATGACTCAGATCGGGTAATGAGCAAACATTTAACTCAAGAGTTTCAAGGCCGATTCGGGTAATTAACAAACGGTTAACTCATTACTATCTTTACATTTCTTGATGACCTTAATAGAAAATTTAAGGGGGTTTTGGAAAAAGGTCCTCGTAATGCTCAAAATGTATAAAAATAGGACAGTCCATATAATTTTATAAATTTAGTCCCTGTACTAAAAATACCATGAAAAATGGTGCAAAATAGTGCCGCTGGCGCGGACAAAAAAAATAAAGGCTATTGTATTACATGGACTAGATTTATAAATGCTATTGTACAATAGGGACTAGATTTATAAACTTGAAAAGTATTTTCTTAAAAATCTAAATATATAAATGAACATGACCTTTACCTTAATTCTCTAAAAATTTAATGTGATAATGTCACGTCATCATCAGTATTGAAGTAGTATGTAATGCTCAACAAACACATGTGTACAATTAATGTTACTATTACCCAATTAATGTCATTAATGGACTTTCTGTTAAAAGTAAAAATGTGATGTATTAAACATAAGATAACTACTAAAAATGTGATGTATAATCTAGTTTTTTGGGTTAAGTCACGTGGGTTATTGGGTATCAGAGTCGTGGACAAATTATTGCAATTCTTATGATTGTCCTCCTCTTCCGGAATAAAAAGCCTTTCTTGTTAAGAAGATTCTACCGGAAACCTCAAATTATCAACTTTCAAAATCATAGATTATAGAGTAGAGTAGAGACCCAGATGGGAAGTAATAGCAGAAGTGGTGGAAATTACAGAAACCCATGTCTGACCATGCATCAGCCATGGGCCTCTTTGTTAATTCATGGTATCAAACGCATTGAAGGAAGATCTTGGCCTTCTCCCATCAGAGGTATAACAAATTTCATAACTTTACTTTGTATTTTATGTGTATCTCATAGGAATCTTATTGCCCTTAAAGCAAGGTTTATATTTATTTTTTTACTAAAAGTGTAGAATTCTGTACCACACAAAAACAAAAAATATGTTGATACTAGGGTTGGCAATATGGGCTTTTGAGGATGAAATCGCTCATAATCCACCCAAAATAATGTGTTTGGATCCCATTAATTGTGTTTGTGGGTCAAAATGGTTTGAACGATCCAATAAGATGGTTTGTTGGCGGGTCATTAGCTGGTCAAAATGGTTTTGGACCCTCACAAAAATAAAACTCAAATTACTTAAGAATTAAAAGATTTTTTTTATTCAAGTATGTACTTGTATATTTTTTTTCAAAATTATTATACCATGTTTATTTGTATATGGTATAATAATTGTTTTTTCAAAAAAAAAAAAAAGTGGGTCAACCCGACCCGACCCGGGTTTGACCCGGCCCGACCCGGATTTAACCCGACCAAACCCGCCCAAATTATTATGTCCGACCCGCTTTTGATCCGCCCAAATTTATCCATATCCATTTTTGATCCGTCCATAACCGCCCATTTGCCACTACTAGTTGATACCAATTTACAAGTTGTTTGGAGGCAAAAAGGACAGTCAATTAATATGATCATAATTAAAAGGGAGAGGGCACAGGGGCCATCCCACAAAATTAATATTAAGAGCATTATATTTAAAGAAGTACCTAAGTAAATTTAATAATGTTACGGGGCCCTTTACACAACAATGAAATCAGTATTATATTTTTAATATAATTAAGGGAAAAAAGCAAAAGTTTTGAGGTATCATGGCCGCAGCCTCCAACAATTATATACTTGCAGAGCATGAACAACAGTACTAGTTTTTTTTGATAAGTAGCAACAGTACTAGTTTTACAAGGAACAATTAGTTAAGACAACCTAAGAGCGACTAATATTATTGATAAATATAAACTAATTTAACTAGTCATCTAGATTGATTTATTGGCTGCCTAATGGATCATAGATTAGGGCACCTAAAACTCTATACGCTTTATCAATTGTCTGGAGTTATTTTCCTGATAGTAAATCCATAATAGGTGTGCTATTCATATTTATAACTTCCTTAACCCACCAACCAGTGTTTTAAATCGCCGTTGCGCAACGGTTTCGCGGTCCGCAAGGTGTCGCGCTTTGGCTCCGGTGTCGCGTATCGCAAATCACGCAAGCAATTTTTGCATTTCAGTTTTTTTAATCAGAAAAACACATAAAAAATATAAATAAATAAATGAGTTGAAACAATCACTCCAAATAAAGTACTACATTTTAGATAAAGTCACAAGGTACTAAATCATTCCAAATAAATACATAAACATATAACCACATCGTTCCAATTAAAGCCATAAAACGTAAATAAATCCATACAAAAATCACAACACACGAAGTTTAAAAAATAAAATGACAAACAAATGAAATCAAAAGCAGTCTCCCTCATTCAAGATATTAACCCTCATTCAAGATATTATTATCATCATCTTGGTGAAGGGTATCTATATTGGGAAAGCGTCCATTGTCAAAGATCCTCGAAGCAATTCCTTCAAACTCATCAATCTCCACATCTTTGAAATCAAAGAAGAATAAACATCAACAATTGGGACTTCGCTCGCTAAACCACTATCAATCATCTTGGGTGGCAAATTCACAATGGAATCTCGCGAGAAGAATTCATCATCATCAAGCCATGAAGCATCATAAAGTAATAACATTTAAAACTGAAATTTCTAAAACAAGAAAATAATTTAAAATTATAAAACAAGTAACATTTCAAGTTGAAATTTGTAAGGTAAGTAACATTTTCAACTTAAGTATGTAAAATAAGTAAATAAAATCATTGAGGCAATTGTAAATAAGTAAACATAGAGTTTTGAACACAAAATATCTCACCCTTGCAAGGTCGGCAAGTCAAAGAGCCATAGTCCTTCAAATTCTTTAATCGAAGCTCCGGTGACTTCGATTTGCTTGAACAGTAGCTCCGATGACTTTGATTTGCAACCCCATTACCCTTGGCAACTTCGTAATGGGCTGACGACTGCAACCCCATTACCCTTGACAACTTTGTAATGGGTTGACTACTTCTAGGGTTTCTTTGGGTTATGTTTTCTTAAGAGACAAAAGGTAATGAATGACACTGCTTATTTGGTTTCGTAGGATCTTATTTGATTCTATTTCAACAAAATGAAATAATTTAGGTTAAAAAAAACCTAAACGTGCAGTGAAGGCAAAAAATATGTGCATCCCTAGTTTCCAGTCCTTATGAGGCTATGGCCTGTCATGCTGCTTAGCAAGATTTAGACATGGAAACATTATTGGGGTAGATGGATCTGCCCCAAAACCTTAAGATTGGCTTGGAAAAACAGATCTTAAAAGATGAAGATACCTTTAATGGGTTTATATGCAAATATGGGTCTAACCACTCAAATCTCACCCATAAGATGTAGATCCGGAGGTCCTTATGGATGAAATAAGTGGACCCGATTTATTGTTAACTCGGTAGAACACCTTGATTCCCACATACGGTACCCCACTGTATCCCTCAGGTCCGCCGAATATTCTCTATCGCATTGCTAAGGCTGCAGCCATAATCGAAATCAAGATCACATTTACAAGGACCAGTCATGCTCAAAGCCTTATGGGGCTATTATACCCATCAGGACCACAAAGTGTAATATGAAGCCTTGGGATGGGCCTTTGAAGACTGCAGGAGCTAGAAGACTGCAGTAGTAATGTAATACCGCGGAACATGAAGACAACAATATATAGAGGCTCAAGGGCCACTATACCCTTTAGGTCCGCGGGGTACTGTCTAAAGAGACATTTCATTACTAAGGTTGCGGCCACAATCAAACCTAGCAGTTAAACTAAATGCAGTTTAGAATATAAGACCGCAACTATAAGCAATAAAGCTGCAATTCTAATAAGGCTACAGAGTAAGGACAGCTGGACATGGAAGTCAATGAAGATCAAAGAGCAAGCAAGAAAGTCTAGCATACAATCTGCAGTTTAAAGACGAAATATGCAAAGCAATAAGGTATACAAGGCTGCAAAATCAAAAATTCATTCCAATAAATCAGAGTTTGATACAAGCATTGTTTATCACAATTGTTACAATCAAAATGAGAATAAGACCGCAGAATAAGCCTAAGACTCCGCGTCCCCTTCGTCATCACCGTCTTCATCCTGGCTAGTTTCAGTTTCTTCAGCTTCAAGTGCTGCAGCCTCCTCTTTCTGCTTCCTAATAAGATCGTCAGCCTCCTTCAGCTCCTCCACACACTGAGTGTGCTCGGCGCCACTGAATCTTCAAGTAAAGATGTTTATGTTGGCAACTGGATAGTTTTTGGCAACTCTATGCCTCAGTTCCTTATAGCAGCGGACGTTTTGTTGTGGCCAATAAAGAAGTCTCTGGAGGTCTTGAAATTGGCCACGCGTCCTCAACAGCTTCTTTAAGGCTGCAGTATGATCATCGACCACCTTCTTCATGGCTGCGACGTGCTTTTGGGTTAGGGACTGGATCTTAACCTCATGCTGGCCAACATTCTCCTCACTGGCTACGACTTGTTTGGCAGCCTCTAGACACTTTGCCTCAGAAACCTTTAGAGCGTCTGCGGCCTGCTTGAAATTCACCTCGGCGTTATTTTTGCCCTTGTCAGAGGCCTCCACCTGCAGTTGAGCAGCCTTGAGAAAAGTTGCCGCAGACGCCAGCCTCGAAAGAAGAGGCCTTGGTTTTTAACTTCTCAGCCAGGTGTGTAGACTTTGCGGCCTTATGTAGATTACAAAGCTCTTCATATTTTGCCCTCTGGCTCATAGCAGCTTCAGGAAGAAAGAAAGCAGAAGTTAGTCAAGTGACATGGGAAAAAGCCGTAGAGGTATATAGTATATGCAAGCTTACCCTAAGAAGACAATGGAGCTAGTATTCCTCCAAATTCTTGGCATCCTTCCTTAAACAGACGTTTGAGGTCATTGGGATTAGCAACGCCCCTCATCAAGGGGACCGCAGTAGAAGTAGTATCTTATGGAGATTTTGGGTCCTCTTTCCTTATTCGAGTCCTCGGACGAGAAGCAAAGGCCTACTTTATATGAGGTTGAGGCGCTAGCGTCCACTGGAACAGACGTCTGAGGAGGTGACTCTATGATGGAGATATGCCCAGAGTTTGTAGGTTCTTTATTATTCTCTTGGCAATGGAGGAAATTCATCCTGCATTGGATATGTTGACCGTGGCATTGTCAGAAAGTGGTTTGTTTGAATCTCCAGCTGCGGCCGCATTTTGGGTCTCAATGGGGACATCAACTTCCGGAGCAGCACCTTTGTCCGCTGCCCTCTTCCTCTTTTTACCCTTACCCTTCTGCAAAGCTTGATTCAAAGTTTGGACATCCCCCTCCAGCTCGTCTAATTGGGAGAGAAACAATTCCCTATCAATCTCCATTACTGGATGTTCATTCGTTGATGTACCTGCATAAGAGTTGGCAAACATAAAAAGTTAGGGGAAACTGAAAATTGAAAGTATCAAATTAGGCTGCAGTGTATGAAGTAAAAATTATTACCTTTCGATGCTTGCCTCACAAGTGCAACGTGGGCAGTATAGTATCCAAGCTTGTACAAGGCCCTAAGGGTAACCATCGTAGCGAAATGCTTTTTCTTGTTAGGAATCAACACTGCAACCTCAATCCTCTTTCTTTGATGCTCTGTGGGAGCATGGACTGCAAAAATAATTGACGTAAATATTATGAAAATCAAATGCCGTGGCCTTATCATGCAATTTTCTTCCGTAGGAGGACGTCCCCAGGGCCGCGGAACCCTATGTGCTCTCTCTCTCAGACTCCTCTGCGTGTGTCTCTCACTTATCGCTAGAAATGAAGAAATATTTGCCTTTCCAGTTTTTGGTACTGGAGGGCCGTCCCCTCATGAGGTATCTGTTACCATTTCGCAAAACCATATAATAGTACCACAGGTTTTCTACGGAGTTCTCTTTTGGCCTGTAAGACTCAAAGAACTCCGCGAATGTAATATCCCTCACGAATTTATTCTGCCAAACCTCCAAAGCTGCTAAGATAACCCTCCACCCATTAGGGTCGACTTAGGCTGGGGCTAGATTCATCACCTTCAGAATCTTCCTCACAGGAACGAGCATTGGAAGCCGCAGTCCAAGGAGGAAAACATGTAAAGGGAAGCAGACTCCATCATTAGGAACCGCGCAACATGATCATTGGTTTGCGAAAGCAATGTACAAATGGAACCCTCAGGGAATTCGCAAGCCTTCTTGCAACCCTCAATTATCCTTGCATAATGAACGAGGAGTGGTTAGCTCAGCTGGCTGATGCTTGCGAATTCTCTGAGGGATCTAAAGGGTACAGTGGACCCAAAAGCTTTAGAGAATATTCCACGGATCTGAGGGGTATAGTGGCCCTGCAAGGCTTTGGACATGATGCTTTTTGATAGCTGCAAATGTTAGGATGATGTCTTCAAAGACGTCTAAAGGCTTCCGATTACACTACGCTGTCCAGATGGGTACAGTGGCCCCCCAATGCTTTGGAGAATACTCCGCGGACCTGAGGGGTACAATGATCCCCCAAGGCTTTGGACACGATGCTTTTTGATAGTTGCGAACGCTAGGATGATATCTTCAAAGACGTCCGAAGGCTTCCGATTACACTCCGCAGTCCTGATGGGTACAGTGGCCTCAAATGCTTTAGAGAATCGGACCTGAGGGGTATAACGCCCCCCCCCCCAAGGCTTTGGATATGATGCTTTTTGATAGTTGCGGACGTTAGGATGATGTCTTCAACTTCCATGGTCTTCCATTGCTACCACGGTCTTCAAGCTTTTCAAATCTTCAAAGAATGCTGGGGTTTTGTTTAGGAGCTTCCCCGGAATATTGAGGCTATATTTTACAAGCCCCTTAAGGCTTCATTGTGCTATTCCGGGGTCGGCCCGAAGTCTTTTATAAAAGACTTCACTCCAATCAGGGAACCGCCATCGTAGAGGATCCGACCAGAACCACTAACACGAGGTTCTTGCCTGTTGCGATCTCAGTGCGGACTAAGTTTGATTTCTTATGACGTAGGTTTTGTCGTCGGAGTTGAATCTGACTGTCTTAAAAGCTCATAGGTTTATTGGCACGTGTGCCTTCGCGGTCGTTGATAGCGTTATTGGGCATTTCAGCCTCCCTGGCTACGATCTTCTTGTTCTTATGTTTATGGGCACCTCTGCCTCCGTGGCTGTTGATAGGGTTGTTGGGCATTTTTGCCTCCCAAGAGGCGGCCTTCTTGTAATCCGAAGGATCATTGCCTTGGTCGCTGTCTTAGGGTGTGATTGTTGCCAGGTTTCTCGTTAAACCTGTTAGACTAATAATTTGCAAAGGCATTAAAGTAAAATGCAAACTTTTCATTAATCTATATACTTAGGGAATACAAAATTGATATATAAGCTATGGCTTTGCAGTGATTGCAAAAGTATAAAATAGGCAAAATTCTCCCTCAAAACTTTCTGGAGGGCCGTGGTTGCTTTTTGTTTAGTCGAAGGTTGCTGTCTTTGTGAATCGTTGCAGCATTCCTTGTCTGACAAGCCTCTCGACCTCATTCTTTAAGCTTAGGCACTTGTTGGTTGTGTGGCCATTGCCTTTGTGGAAATCACACTACTTGCGTTTATCTCTCTTATTAGCTGGAATTTCGTCTTCCATGGCCATTTGAGGAGGTTCTATCCTTTGATACTGGCTAAAATAGTTTTCAGGTCGTAGTTTAGGGGGTGAACTCCTCATATGGCCCTTCTGGACAGTCGTCATGCTTCCTCTTCTTCCCTTCCACTGTTTCGACCGCAGTCTTCCTCTCAGAGGCCGCGGACACTGTCTTCGCCTTGGAGTTTTTGGCCTTCAGCGTGTTGGTGAAGGTTGTGGACTCTAGTATAAGAATTCTCTGTCCGAGCAGTTTAATCTAGCCCTGGAGGGAGGCCTGACCCTCATACAGATGGTTAATGCACCTTATCAAGTGGGCCACGTCTTCACTGTGCTGGGGGCCTGAGCTGCCTTCCATGATTCTTCTCTTTCTATTGTTAGTTCTTTAGAATTTTTTTTCTCTGTGACGAACTAAATAGAGTGAAAAATTCAAGAGTCATAGAGTTAGCAGAGTCGAACATTGAACAAATAGTAACAATGGGATGCAACCGTTCGCATTGAGGCCGCTGCCTGTTAAGCCTATAAGGGGTGAGGCCGTGGCTACAAGGAGTTTTTCCACCGCGATTGATATGATCGAATACGGTTTTTCTGCCGGGACGATTCCATGCCCTTGGACAGAACAATAATTGATAAGTTATTCAAAACATCTTAACCTATCTTCGGCGGTTTACCGATCCTTAAAGCAATAGCCTGTCAGTTTCGCCCGTGGAATCATCGGTTGTTAATCGTACGACCTAACCTTATGCAATTTAACCCGACCCATAAGTCATAAAACATGTTACGGGGTTTTTTAAGCATTTTGTGGCATCTTTGGTCTAAAATAAAATAATTTTTTTAATTAGAAATGCGGAATATGCCAGAAATATAAGAATTAGCCTAAGCTGTCAACCGGAGGCCGCGACCTGCAGCACGACAGCATGGACGTAGACAATAGGGGGCAGAACGTAGATTCTAACCCAAATTTGCCAAGATGTATTTTTCCACCCCAAGAGTTTAGACTAAAAAGTGGGGTGTTGAACCCAAGCACAACAAGTTCTTATGTGCAAAATAACATAAGTTTAACAACAAATTCCTACTATATAGGTCATAATATGGCAGAAAATGCATAAAAGTGTAGAGAAGACAGAAAATATGTGCATCCCTAGTTCTTAATCCTTATGAGGCTGTGGCCTGTCATGCTGCTCAACAATATTTAGACATGGAAACATCATTGGGGTAGATGGATCAACCCCAAAACCTTAAGATTGACTTGGGAAAACAAATCTGAAAATATAAAGATACCCTTAACGATTTTATATGTAAATATGGGTCTAACCACCAAAATCTCACCCATAAGATGTAGATCTTGAGATTTTTTTGGATGAAATAAGGCATAATGGACCCGATTTATGAGAAACTCAATAGAACACCCCGTTTTCCACAGACGACGCCAAACTGTTATCGCCTAAAAATGGTTCATCAAAGTAAATCATACCATCAAAGTTACACGCAATAGTCAAAGCATAGAAAATAGAGAAAAAGAGAGATAAAGGGAGATAACATAAGATTTAGAGTGGTTCGGCTATGAAAATGAGCCTACGTCCATTGTGGAGCCCGATTCTCATTAGATTCATGTAATAGTACAAGTTTGGGGGGCCTTAGAGGCATACACGAGGAGATAAGTAGGCCAAATGCATAACATACAAGTTATGTGTAGTAGAGTCTGCGGACTCTGTAGCGTAAGCTGAGGGAGGCCGCGGCTGGTTCAGGTGTCGGACCAGGTGATCGGAGTGTGGACTCCGGTGTAGAGAGAAGTTGGAGAGAATTTGGCAAGGCTTCGCTGCTTAAAATGTTCTTTCCAAATGAGGAGGTGAGGACCTCTATTTATAGTGGTTGGTGAGGGCATCACGTGCACAGTGCATGTGGCTTGTGGATAAGTATTGTTGACATGGAATCTTTTTAGAAGGTGGACAACTGGCAGGCCATTGATGTCGTGTAAGGGTCTGCAGCCTATACATTTGAGGATGTGCTGAGTTTGAGGGGTCACGACCTATCAAAGGCATAACTGTGGCCCTCTGATGCAGTCGTGTCATAGAGTCCGTGGTTTGTTTGTGCGCTACGCCGTAGTCTTGAGTGTATGAAGGGGAAAATGGAATATAGTCCCCGGCCAGGCCATGTATGGCCTTCTTTATTCCTTTGTCAGCACTTGGTATATCTTTCCTATCTTTGCGCGGACGCCCGTGCCACATGTCTTATGTTTACTGGTTGACATATTTTGGGTATAACAAATGGCACTACTTATTTGGTTTTGTAGGATCTTATTTAATAACCCTTTTATGTCAACAAAACGACAAAGTTTAGTTTAAACCATAGTTAGCTTATTAATTGCGCACAATAGCGGAAAATAGCATGCTACGTCACCCAGAAGCACATGCTATATAGGAGTCCCGCAAAAAATAGTGCGCAACATATCATTTTCCTGGTCTAAAACGTAATAGCGCGCTATTGCGTTCACAATAGTGCGCAATTAAAAACATTGCCACTAACCAACTTCCCCACAAAAACATTTTCAGTCTATACATCCTAATCATTTTGATCCTCATTTGTTGGAAACCTATGAAGCATGTATATGATATAGGACACAAGAATATGACTTGATATGTATATATGGATATAAAGTAAAACTTATTATTTATGACTAATAATCACACGTGTTGTGTAAAGTACATGTCATAATATGTGTTACTAAAAGTTATAAACGTGAGTATGATGATTACTTTCCCCCCCTACACGAGAGAAGGGTTTTTCTAAAATGAGGTATGTTAATTTTAACGGTAAAAAGTTAGGATTGCAGCAAATATACGAGGCTTACCCCTTAAATGGCCTCAAGGCGCTTTGCCTTAAGGCTACCGCGATATCTATTTGAGACTATGGTTTTAAAATACCCTATGAGGCTATAACCTCGCCTTGTCAATTGGCTGCCTCGTCAAGAGGCTATCCTCGAGGCTATAGCCTCAAGCGCGATTTTGGACATTGATAAGAATACGCTCTCAAATCAAAGAACTTTCTCTCCCCATAATATTCAATAATGGTAGTGATGGCTTGCATCTTATATTAATTGCCTAGATGTGTGCGCCTATCTATAGCCTTTGGTGACACTTGAAAGAACAAAAAGACAAATAAGTAAAGAAAGTAATGTTCCTCTCTACATGTGGTCTTACCCTCGACTAAATAAAGAAAAACTAAAGATATATAATAAATTCATTACAAATCAACCTCTGTGCCATTTATTTACATCAGCTTGTGCGAATCATCCATAGATTCCTCCACCTTTTTACACAGTAGGCATTATGCCAGAAAGAGATGCATTTTGGGCCTCATATGTTGCAACAAAAACTAGTATAAGCCATGCATTATGCACCAAGACGTGCAGGTTAATAGGACTATCTGCTGCCAAATCACTTTTAGTGATGCAAAAGAAGAAGGTGACGAATAATCATTCTTCAAGCAATGCTTGAAAAAGGAGCAACAAGAGAACCCTCCCCCATCAAAAGAACCAAAATATTCCATACTTAGCATTGGGAGATAGATTGTCCCCATCAATTATTATTAACAAAGAAATGAATTCAAGATCTTTCATGTTTCTTCGAAACAGATTCCATAATTCTATATTGCAAGAATGCAAGGAAGCGAAAGTCATGACCCAATTTTGATTTAAAGATACCTGATAAAAATGAGGAAACAAATATCTCAAGGTGAATTTCCCAACCCGCATGTGATGTATACATGCATGCGGACTCTTTGGTGGACCCTCAAGCTGACTAACAAAATGATTATTTTTCACAGAGATGAATGAATAAGAATTGAGAGTTTAATGTTTGTCTTGAAATAAAGTGTTGTGTGTAAGAGTTTTAATAGCTTCAACTACTTTTTTATATCAACATATCTTCCTAAAATTGAATCTTACGCCCGCCCCTCAACTCGTAGGAGAGAAACTTCAAAAGACTCAAATGCATTAGAGAAAAGCTTCCATGGACAGCTTAGAACCTTGTTCTGCCATCTTAGAGTGGCACTTGTTTTCTTCCCACCAATATTATCTCCTAATTGTAGATTACCAAACATAATATTATTCAGAGAGGGAATTAGGAAAACCATTTACATCAATTCCGAATTTCCTGTTGATTTATGTACATGTTTCTAGTAATATCGAGTGATGTTTTCTCCCCTCCTCATTGTACCTCCAAAAGCATTCCTTCATTCATTTTCAACTTTATCAATACCCTAATTGGGAATTTCTAAACAAGGGGAAATACATGGGAATAGGATTTAGAATTGCTTTGTATGAAAGTGAATTGAGGAATAAGCACTGTTTCTTCAACCTATCTGACCTATGGCACTGGATTCCAAAACTCACAAAAGCATTCAGATTTCCTCCAAGAGACGAAACCCAACTAGCCATAAGTCCACCTCTCAAAGCCTCCGACATTCTTCTTTGGCAATTGAAAGGTTTGGGTGTCGATCCAAAGTTGTTATCTCTATGGAAATGCGTCTCTTTAGCTATTTTCTGGAGTATCTGGATCAAATGAAACTGCAGAATTTTTGAAGGAAAAGAAGGATTTAGATAATGAATTTGCGAGAGATCTAAATTCAATGCTTCCCTGTGGACCTCTTAGCTGAAACCTTTTGTTGATACTCCTCTGTTCTTGCTAGCATTGAGTAGGGCTGTAAATCGGGTAGGTGAGCCGGGCTTGGGGTTGCTCAGGCTCGGCCCAAACTACCTTACCCATGCTCAAGCCCGAGCTTGGCCCGAACTAATTTTTCCCATCTAAGCCCGAACTCGGCTCATTAATATTACATGCTTCGGGCCCGATTTCAATTTTTTTGTTAAAAAGTTTGAATTAGTGTTTTTTTTTCCTTGTATTTCCATCATGGAGATAATGTACACACTAAAATCTAATTGAACATTTCATAATATAAAATATATAATTATGAAATGTATTAAATTAAAGCAAGGGACGTAAGAGTGAAAACCTACAAAGGCACATTAAATTTCATACATATAGAATTAGTTAACATAAATATCTTATATTATATAAAATTATTTATTTATATATTCAATAGGGGTGAACCCGGGCGCAACGGTAAGGTTGCCCCCGCTGTGACCTGGAGGTCACGGGTTCGAGTCACGGAAACAGCCTCTCTGCGTATGCAGGGGTAAGGCTGCGTACATCCAACCCCCCCAGTACCCCGCAGTGGTGGGAGCCTCGTGCATTGGGTTTGCCCTTTTTTATTTATTTATATATTCAATGTTCGGGCTTCGGGCCCAATTCGGGCTTGATAAAGTTTGGCTCAAGCTCGGCCCGAAATTCATTCGAGCTTGAAATTTTGGCTCTAGCTTCGGCTCGGCTCAAAATCAAATAAAGCTTGGCCCGAAAATAGCAGGCCGAAACTCGATTTACAAGCCTAGCATTGAGGTGGAAAATGGCCGTTGTGGGAGATACCGTTTGGATAATAGATAAAAAAGAAGATTTTGGGCGTAGCTTTCTCTTTTTCTTTTTGCATAGTGTGCTCAGTTAATGTTGCTTTGCGATTTGGTGCAATTCTGGTCCATGTGAGTTTTGTATGCCTCTTTGTGTGTTTAGTAAACATTTATGTCTCCGATCAAAAATTAACCAAAAGGCCACGTGTTGACTTCACAACCTAACCCTTTTCCAAGCGACTTTAAGCGACTCTTCTTTATACATGGTTCAAAGTAAAGGCCGAAACCGAAATGATATGGCCGAGTTGACTAGGTTTCGTTACCCAGCAATCCGAATCCGGTACCCATTCCTACATATCAACAAATCAAATTTGATTCAATGTGACATGCCGAGTCTTTTTACCGCAATGACCGATATCTTGGTCTTTCAACAAGCAGATTCATCGCATTGTTCATAATATCGGTCGAGTGAACTCGGTATCAACTAAGATGACTCAATATCGAAGCCTACTAATCTGCTAACGTGATATGAGTTCAGAAAGAGGCAATTTTGACTTGAATCGGTCCATATCGGTTAGATGTCTAGACAATTGGACAATATCGGCTAGATATCGGGCGAATCAGACAATATTAGTTAGATATCGCGAGAATCGGGAGATATCGGAGAATCAGAAGTATCTTACCATATTTGTGCTTGCGAGAGTTTGTTCGAAGAAGACGCCGACGTTTGTCGCAACCTTCTCTCGTTTGTCGCAACTACAATTAAGAATTAGAGTCATTTGGTTAGGGCTGATTTTAATTTTGTCAGGGAAGCAGAATGATACACATTTATTGTTTTTATATAGTGATTAGTAATTATTGTTGGAATATGGATCAATTAGTGTTGAAATATTCCAGATTTTTCGGATTATGGGTCATTGAGTCAGTCAGCTGGAATATTATTCATATTTTCATCCTTACCCTACTGAATTATCCTTATTCATATCCTTACCACAATTGATCTCGCAACTAGATAGGGAGTTGAAAATGATGATAAGAATGTATTTATATCTATTCAACTTCTTAATAAAGTTTTATGTCTCGATAGATTGTTTTATTACCTATTCTTGAATTATTACAAAATATTGCAGTTGATAAAAGCGACATGGGTCAGTAAAATTAATTAGATAATGCTATGCATATTAAATAATGGTTTAGTACTAATCCCATTGATCCATATTATGATTCTAATTTTTGTGTAATACTAGGTTTTAGCCCCGCATGATGCGCGAACGCTTTATAGGGATTGTTCTATACTATATAATAAGAGGAATCCATGTATAAATCTTGCGAGCACATTTGAAAACGAGAATGATTATCATTTTTGTAACCAAATTTGTTGGGTACTTAATAGCAAAATGTTGCAATTAAGTACATCTCTTCATTAGTAGCTAAAATAGATGTTAGGATCATTATTGGTATAAAATATTGTGCGACGAATATTAATTGTAAAGAATGTTAGGAAAAAAAGTTTAGTTGACGTAATATGTAAAAATAAAATACGCTTAATCATACACATTTATGAATAGGTAATAAAATATTGAGTGGAATTAACATATCATGTAGAAAAATTACTTAATAAAATTTTAACTTTAAATGTCATGAAAACACTTACAATAATTTGATTACGCCAACAATCACACAACTCTACAAAGTAATTTGAGGTGCAATTATTTTTTTCAGGTTAAGAAGTGAAGTTTAAATTGTAACATTCTTCTTTTGGTAATATTAATTTTGTAATGCAGTCTAAAATCTCCTAAAAGTGATTACAAAGCATATTGCGCATCTCTGAACCATTAGAAAGAAATAGACACAAAACTTTCACAGTGGAGTGCATTGTACTCGAAGAATATAAATGATGCATTTTGAAAAACACGTGACATGCAAAGTTTCATACAATAAAACGAATGGAAAGTTATCCACTTTGGTATGTCTCAATCTCCATAAGCAAAATATGGATATAAAAATTTATCTAAAATTTCTTTCCTGCACAAAATAGTTTACAAATTAAGTGAAAAATATTAATAATAAAATTAGAATACTCAAATTTTACATGAGATGTCAAAGAAATTTGAAATTTATTAGAGACGGAGGACAAATCAAAATTAAAAATTACCCATTGGCGTAAACACTTTAAAACATATAAACAACCATCAAGTAAATAAATGATATCATGGAAATAAAATACTGAAATGTTTGAACCCAATTATCTATCTATCTATCTATCTATCTATCTATCTATCTATCTATCTTATAGAGGCCGGATAGTTGGGTTAGTGATGAAGTGGATATTGTCCCTCTAGGAGCTTTTGGCGGCGCTTTTAGATCTGCTGAAGCCTGAAGGGAACTCTTGGTTTTAGATCTACTATATATAGAGAGAGGCTAGGGACTATCTAGAGAAGATATTATTAGGGGAAGAGGAAGGTATTACAAACAACAATCTCGCATGACAATATCAAATAACAACAAATTATACGAACAACACTGGTGTGTATGGGATTTATAGCGACACGTGGTGCGTGGTTGTGCCCCCGGGAAAAGATTATAATTTATTTTCTATTTTTAGTTTAGGGTATTATTGTCATTTTATTTTATTTTTAGTTTTTAATTAGTCTCCAAGTATGTTTGGGGCTAATGAGTCATTTTTAGTTATTAGTTACCCTTTTTAGTCTTTTTGGGTCTTAGCTTGGTTAGCAAGCAAACCTCTTCTATAAATAAGCCCTTGGCCCTCATTTGTAATCACACTTGAATATTGAGAATTAAGAATAGAGAGAGAAAGAAACCCATTTCATTAGTTTAGATTTATTTGTTGTTGTTGTTGTGTAGTGTAATAATAACGCTTCCGCATTCTTAGATTCACATCAAACACATTCATTAAAACCATATAAAATATACAAATTATATTATAATGAAAAAACTCCATTGCAGACCACTGAGTTTACTGATAATTGAAAGTTACAACAAAGGCTTTAATTCAAAAATTCACAATACATATGGCTATACCTTGGAATATTCCTTCCAATGGCTTTGCTCTAGTATAGAGAAAACAACTTGAGCTTTTTGCTCTTAATGGTGATGATATTCTATTCCCTGACAGTGCGCAGTGAGAGAGGAATTCAGAAAGTTGATTGTCGCAATGATTGTAAAATACAAAAAAGGTGGAGAGGTGAAAAGACATGGAAGACAAAGGTTAAAGAGAAAAATCTAGAAAAAAACGTTCTCTCTTGAAATTCATTTACTTATTTCGGATCACTTTAGAGGGAAGAGGGAGTGAATATATATTAAGTGTAGTTAATAACTGTTGGCAAAGCCAAATTTGAAGCCTTTGTTGTTAAATACATATAATAAATTTTCAAAAAATATTAGGCTCTTGAAATAGCATATTGTTGTATATTTTGCCTGATAACAGTACCTATATCGATACCGAGTTGAAATTTGGGCATCTGAGTTGTAGACCGATAATGTGACTTTGAACCGTGCGTATTAATCCCAAACGACCACACTTTTAGTCATATTTATTTTCAATCCGGACATAGACGAGAAAAGATTTATAATTAACACCAAATCAATTTTACTTTCCTCCCTTACAATGAGAATGATAGTATCGTTTGCGAATTGAAGATATGTTACCTTAATGATATCCCCTCTTCACAACAAAACCCTCTTCACAATTACTTAAAATATCCACCACCAAAGTGTAAGATAAAGGTGAAAGTGATCCCCCATGCTAAGCTCAGTAGATGCTTTGAATTTACCTATCAGTCTCCCATTAACAAATTTTTTTAAAAGTCAGTGCTCACATCACATGATCACATATCCCTTAAACCATTTTTCTCTAATACATACCTAACAAATTCCAATGTAGGTAATCATAAGTATTTTCAAAATCAATAATAAAACCACCCCCTCTTTCTTTCACGCCCATACTCTTCCACTAGCTCATTGGCTCTCTAAGCAAGACCTAAGATTTGCTTTCTCTTAATGAATGCACCTTGTGACCTGGAGATAGTCTCCCTCAACACCCCCCTCAATCTTAGTGAGAGAATTTTCACCAAAATTTTACACAAACTTATCACCAAACTATTTTTTTTTAAATTGGTAATTATTAAATAAAGGTGCTTTTTCAAATTAACTAAATTTACTAACACATGCATTGAGCACCCAATTTTTTAAAAAACCTTCAAAGAACTTCATGAAATCCTTCTTCACCACCTTCCAACAATCTTGATCTTCTTACCAAGGGTGCCGCCTTCATGCTTTAAGTGCACCTTGGTACTCTAAGAGATGGATCTGATCCCAATACATGACATATCCTTTGCAAAGTTGTGAACTTAGATTTTGAATCCAAAATCTGTTCGGTCCTTGTTATGACGGTTTTAATGGTTCAGAAATCCTCCTGTCTGCACAATAATCAACAATTTCCAATTTTAAATTGTTAACATTCATATATTGAAATTTTCTAGGATCAGGGAGGACCATGAAGAAAACAGAAGAGGAGAATAAAAAGCTTAGATTTATTTTTTATTTTTTATTAGGTGGTGAAACCAAAGTGCAATCTTTCTTTCCACACCCGTATAGTTATGCATTTGTTGAGATATATTGGTCGTATATATCGTCTGTTTCAGAGAATATATGTCTATTAATCTGTAAAATAGCCCACCATTCTCACACTCTGAACCAATTACCTTCCATCTCTTGAGATTCTAGAGCTGAGTTGTGACCATCACAGCAACCAGAGAAAACATATCCAGAGACGCATACCGTTTCTTCAGTTATGGCCACGGGACAGAAATTAACTCAATCAAGTACTAAAATCCAAATTTTAACAAGAACTCTAAAGCTAGCAACAAAAGACACCCCCAATGAAAACCCAGAGGAACAAAACAAATGTAGGAACGAATAGCAACAAATAAAGAATATGTCTGTAGCAACCAAACAACAGAGCATGAGTATTCAATGTTGCAATACAAACCAGGAGCAAGCCAATGGGAAAAATCTTTAAGAAAAAATAAAGGATCACCGGAATTTAAACCGATACATAGACCACTGTAACTTTGTGGGTGTCTACCACCAATAATACCACATTCACCAACATAATTGATCAATTTTTACTAATTAAATGAAGTCAGCAATTGGATTGAGCATGAATCCAAAAAACATTTAAAAAAGGAATTCCATCTAATGACTGCAGAAAAACAGAATGATAAAAAAGCTGAGACTCAACCCATGGTAATTTTGGTTGGATTTGACTGTACCATGTTGATTCTGCTGTCAGATGCTGACATCAGCACATGTTAGCTGATATAGGGCTAGTTCTGATTGCTGCAACAGAACTATCAATTGTCAGATTGAGCTCTAAGATCTTTTTCAGCGACCACGTCTTTTCAATTCCCTTTACATATTTATACGTGATGATTGCTGATATGCGTTCAATAATTGCTCAGTAACAGTTGGGCTGTATTATAACTTGAAGTGGATGTGCGTTTCAAATAAATTGTTTAGATGTATTAATCCTTTAATTCTTTGTTCCACTGAAAAGAACGATAGAATAATTACACCTCAAGACCTGAACAATCTGAATTAGATTGAAATATAATTCTAGTTCTAGAGTATTATTACTTCCAGTTCTCGTCAGTGGAATTTTATTGATCGAGTTTACTGTACTCACGAGTTTGATTGACATTATCAAGTTTCTATCATACTTGTTAAGAGCAGTCTTCATCCCTCAGATGGGGCACCTCTCTCTCTCTCTCTCTCTCTCTCTCTCATAATTAAGGATTGTTCTTGAAAACCTTCCATTTGTTCATTTTTTCACTTTTGCTTTTCCGAAGGCCGACTTTGGATCCATGCTGCTGGTAAAGTTCCAGATGCAGACACAATCAAAGCAATGGAGGACTTCTATAGGGAAATCTATGCAGTAAATGGGATTACAGATCTCAAGTTTCCTGATCATTACCCTGTTTCAAGACTTATAGGTATTGAAATTTTGTTATAGGGTTCTAATTTTATATGTTTTTGATGTTTCTTTTCCTTTATTCTTTTAACTAATAAGACATGAATATAATAATTTTGTTATAGGGTTCTAATTATTTTTACCATGTCATAACATTGAGCAGGGTAAAAAGTTTCTTACTTGACCTCTTTTTTTGTCGTAGGAAAAACGTTTAGGTAATATTATTTTACATGTGGTTTTTCTGTTTTAAAGAAATTGTTTTGTACTGAAGCTATTTAAATTCTTTAGGTTTAGGGCTATATATATGTTCTTTATCTGGTATTGGTGATAAATTTATTATGGTTTCTTGTCCTCAGTCCTCACGATATCATTATTGCTAATGTCTCTACACAGGTTGTGTTGAAGTGGTTGGCTGTGTTACGGGTGAAGAGCTACTCTGCTGGGAGGAGGTTCCTGAAGGGGTGAGAACGTAACCTTTACCTTTTCTCGTTCTTATACCTACATTTTGATGTGCATATTTTGTGTATTAATATTGATATTAGTAGTTATCATTGTATTCATTTCGATCAAACTTCTCTTTACAGGTGAGGCTAGAAGCGCTAACAAACTTTTGCTGGCTTTGTGAGAATCCGCAGGTTTGATTTTCCATTTAGCTCTTAGTTTATATTTAAGTGTTTGTTGGGTTCTAATTTTTGCGTTTTCCTGAAATCCAAAATTGGTAAGTTTGCGTATATAGTCTCGTAATTCATGTTAAGAATTCAAATCTCAGATTATCATTTCCTTTTCTTAAGAGTTCATAAAAATTTACCAATCCGGGATTCTAGAAATCACAAAATGTGAACCAAGCCAGAACTAAAGTTAAAGGTCCAGATGGTTTAGTAGTAGATGTTACTTGCATTCACTGAATGAATCATTTGTCTTTATGAATGCAGAAACTGATAGTGCCATTTGAGATGCGAGGTTTCCAGGGAGTTTATAACTTGGAGAGAAAGGTACAGATCAAAGCTAACACATCGTATATATCTTCTGGCTCTTCTATCTTATCTTATGAACTAAATATCATGGACCTCCCCTAACATTTGTCATAATTACCGATAAATCCCCTCTTATTTTAAATATTACATCTTCCATATATTACACCCATCTCCTCTCTCGTGTCCAAATTTGCACATTCACTACCCTTCTTGTGGTAGAGGGTAGTAGCAGGTGTTCCAATACAAATCAAGAGGAGAGGTGAGTGTAATGTTTGAAACAAGAGAGGTATTTGTTATTATGGCAAAATAGGGGAGGTCTAGTGTATTTTATTTTACCCTATCTTATTTTGACTTAAAACTCCCAAGTGTTGCAAAAGTCAATTGGGTTCAAGGGTCAATATTTAACCCTTTTGTTTTTCACGCACCGCTGAGCCTCTATCCTCTATTTGAAATTGCCCAGATATTCGAGGCAGCATCCCGAGGTCTTTGTCGAGTTAACCCTCCAATAACGATTAAATTTCCACTTCCAAATTTACGAGACCCTTTCTCTCTAAAGCCAGGATCAATCACTTCTCACTTAAAAGGCTCGAGAGGATCTGAAACAGAAAAATCACCAAGACTTGCTTCCGCGATAGCTGGCGCACGCGCAGCCTCCACGCAGTTTTCAAAAAAGAACATTGGCCAATCTGCTGCTGCCACCCAAGAAGGAAATATACCTACTTTCACAAGAACGAGGAGCAAATCTAAAGAAGAGGTTCAAAGACTAGATACTGAATTTGCAGGGACATCAAATGTCGAAAAGTTGACATTTGGCAGCATGAAGCTGCAGTGACATTTGGGGGGGGGGGGGGGGGGGGGGTGGTTAAGTAATTTTCCATCTAGGTGTGGTAAAAAGTATTTTACCTATTTGAAGAGTAATTTTATTCATATAAAATTGTAAACAACAACCATACGAGCAATACAAATGTGAGACGGATAAAACTATTGCATGCATGGTTATTTACAATTTTATATGAAAAAAATGTTCAACTCTAAATAGATTAAAATACATTTCGCCTAACGGAAATATATGACCCCAATGATACAGAACCTGTATTGTTGTGAAATCAACGCTCTCTCTGGATCCTGAGGTCTTCATTTCAGGTTAACTTCAACTGTATGCGTTTATCTGTTTGTCTAGCTAAATCAAATAGAACTGGAAGAATGCCAGTTACGTCATTTCTGATTAAAGTTTTTTTTTTCTTTATTTTTATTTATTTAATGTATTGTTGGAGAGCCGCTTTTTACTGAGATTGTGTTTTAGCTCTTTGTAGACATAGTTCTCATAGCTTGTTCATTCTCTCGTTTAATATATATTTTTTTGTATCAATAATTAAAAACACTAACAGAGTGGAGATGAATATGATGCAAGACTTTATTGGGAATTTGATTCTGGCTTACAGTTTGGGTGCGTTTGGCGGTCCAATTCCAAGCTTTGGAATTGGAATTGGAAGGCCCAATTCCAATTTTTTTGTTTGGTACACTAAAAAGTCCAGTCATTTGGAATTCATTTACAATTCTATTTGGCCCAATTCCATAACCCAATTCCATTTTAATTTGTAGAGATTTGAAAATCCAAATCCACCTGGAATTGAAATCGGGCGCACACACTAATATCCAACTACACACACAAAACCACAAAACCCTTTTTTCTCTTTCCCTCTTTCCTCTCTACACAAGCCGACAGCTTAAACCACAAAGCGCTCTCTCTCTCCGGTAACAGCTGCAACCAATCCTCTCTCCGGTAACATCTCAGCATCTCCGGTCGATTTTCAGGCAGCATCTCCGGTCAATTTTCAAGCAGCAACTCCGGTCGACTTTCACAGCAGCAACTCAGATTTGTTTTCACGGCAGCAACTCCGGTAGATTTTTCGGTTATTCACACCAGCAACGCTGACTGTTATATCAAATCTCCGGTGGTTATCTCAGATCAATTTTCAGGTACAAACTCAAATCGATTTTCGAGATCTGTTTATATACCGAGATCTGTTTCCTCTCTACACAATCTGTTTATATAATATCTCAGATTATATATACATATATAATCTGTTTATATATTAAAGAAAACAGATAGAATTGTAAACAGATAGAATTATATAATCTCTATCTCTCAGATAGAATTGTAAACAGATAGAATTATATAATCTCTATCTCTCAGATAGAATTGTAAACAAATCTCTATCTCTCCGGTAACATATTATATAAACAGATTATATATGTATATATAATCTGAGATATAAACAGTCATATATCATATATCATATACATATCTGTATAATACCCTTTTTAAAGGGCTTTTGAATATTAGTCAAAGTTCATATTTCAAGATTATAATATGTTTTGATCTGTATAATACCCTTTTTAAAGGGCTTTTGAATATTAGTCAAAGTTCATATTTCAAGATTATAATATGTTTTGATCTGTATAATACCCTTTTTAAAGGGCTTTTGAATATTAGTCAAAGTTCATATTTCAAAATCCAAAGGACTGTTTATATCTCAGATTATATATACATATATAATATATGACTGTTTATATATATGTATATGTAAAGCTAAGATAAACTAAATTGGTAATGTATATGAGATAAACATCAAACTGTATTGGTAAATTGTATAGGTAATGATTGTTTATATATATATGCAAAATAAAATGTTATATAAAATGTTGATTTTTATATGTGATTTTTTTATATGTATATACATATTACATATTTGATTTTTTTACTTGCACATAATTTTTATCTATGTATGTTTTTTTTTTTTATGTATTGTGATATAATTTATATATATGTATTGCTATATAGTTTATTTATATACACATTGCTAACATTATTAAATGTGAAACAATTTCAGAAAATGGATCATTGTTTGACGGGGATTCATGACTTGGTTAGGAATGAAAATGACACTAGAGAAAAAAATAAAAGAAAAATAGTTGTAGGATATCATATAGTTATTTCGGCGGCAATTGCGGTGTGGTGGCATAAAACACATTTATTAAAGGAGCCTTCCGAAGATTTGAGAAATGCAAGACAAATATATTTGAGAAGACTTTATTATGGAAGTGATATAACTTGTAGAGAGCAATTGCATCTTGGCATAGATGTGTTTAATAGTTTATGTAGCAAATTACGTGATAAAAAGTTATTACGTGAAACGGCACACGTTCGGATAGAGGAAGCTGTGGCTATGTTTTTATATATGGTTGGACATAACCTAAAGAATCGGGTTGTCAAGTTTCAATTCATCCGCTCAGGGGAGACAGTTAGTCGACATTTTAATGCAGTTTTGCGCGCTATAATTAAATTAGGGGGTGAGTATTTAGTCCAGCCCGAGAAAGAAATTGAAGGTTATGAAGATGAAAAGTGGGAATGGTTTGAGAATTGCCTTGGGGCTTTGGATCGGACATACGTTTATATGACAGTTCCTTCTCAGGATGAAGCGAGATATCGAAATAGGAAGAGTTTTAATGTGACAAATGTATTAGGAGTTTGTTCCCGTGATTTGAAATTTACTTATGTTTTAGCTGGATGGGAAGGGTCGGTTGCGGATGGAAGAGTTTTACGAGATGCACTGGCAAGACAAAATCCATTAATTATTCCAAACGGTGCATATCCTATTCTATTTTAAATAATTCATAATATTTTTCTTTTGTTTGTTTTATTTTAAATAAACTTTCTTCTAATGTAGGTAAATATTACCTTGTTGATGCTGGATATACAAATGGACCTGGTTTTTTGGCACCTTATAGAGGCACGCGTTATCATCTTAATGAGTGGTCAAGAATGGGAAATAATCCGCAAACATACAAGGAGCTATTTAACCTTCGTCATTCAACTGCTAGAAATGTAATCGAAAGAACCTTTGGACTTTTTAAGAAAAGATGGGCTATTCTTAGATCTGCTTCTTTCTTTGAGGTGAAAACTCATGTGAGAATTATAAATGCGTGTGCCATCCTCCATAATCTTATACGAATGGAACAACCAACTGATCCGTTATTAGATATGGTAGACGAGGATTTACGCAATGAAGTGCCAGAAGAAAGTGATGAAGATTGCATAGATGAGGGTGATGTAATGGATAACCATGGTGCAACCAATATAGATCGTATTAGACATGTGCAAACGACTAGGGAGTGGACGCAAAAAAGGGATGAATTAGCACAAGCAATGTTTCTTGCATACCGAATAAGGCAACGTCGATGATAAATTTTCCATCTAGCTTACCTTTCTAGTTATACACTTGGTTTTAGCTTACTTGAATTTATTTTCAAGTGTACTTGATTAATGTGTATGGTTTTATCTTACTTGATTAATGTGTATGGTTTTAGTGTACTTGATTAATGTGTATGGTTTTAGCTTACTTGATTAATGTGTATGGTTTATTTATTTTAAATTTGATTGTTGTAAAGGAATGGATTATGATCCTCAAGTTAGAGAAGGGACTAATAAGAAGGGGAAAGGCTATTTCTCATGGACCCCGGAGATGGATAAAACATTAAGCACTTGCTTTGTAGATCAAATTAATCAAGGGAACAAGTTGGATGGAAAATTTGCGTGGAAACTGGCGGCATGGACTAGTGGCATAAATATCATGATGGAGGAACATCACATTTCCGTGACAAAGCAAAATATCCAATCAAGCCTCAAGACTCGGGAGAAGCATTATGATGTTATAAGTCAAATGCTATCAACATCGGGGTTCTCTTGGAACTACGATAGGGGTAGAGTTGATGTTGAAGAAAGTGTATGGAATGCATATGTGCTAGTAAGTCTTATTTTAACATACTCATTACTTTTGTGGTATATATTGTGGTTATTTTAAAGACTTTTTATTTAATCTTAACATTTAAAATTGAATTTATTTCCAGGCTCATCCTAAAGCTATCCCATATCGAAGGAGAATTACAATGGATAATTGGGATAGTTTATGTGCTATTTTTGCTCAAGATCGTGCTAATGGGGATGGTGCTCGAACGGCATTAGATGATGAGATGGAAATGACAAATAATGAAGAGTCTAACAACTTGGAAGATACATTGGAGATTGATGAGAGGACCCTTGAAGACGATGCCACACATACATCTCGAGTCCGAAATGAACAAGGAAAAACCAATGCATCATCTTCATCTATTTCTCGCTCGAAGAAGAGAAAGCATTTTGGTTCTGAAGCACTTTCGAATGTCTTGGTGCGCATGGCGGAGTCACTTGATCGCTTCTTAAATTCCGAACCTTCCAAGGCAACAACTCAAATGGTATTGGATGAGGTTTCGAAGGTTCAAGATTTGGATGAAATACAAGTCTTGAAAGCAGTTGATCTTTTGATGAATGACCAAAGGAAATTTGATACTTTTTCTGGTCTTCCGAATGAGCTGAAAAGGCGATGGATTTTGATGCATCTTAGCGCGTGATTATTAGAACAATTTATTATTCTAATATGCATTGACTTGTTATGTTATTAGGTGGACTTTTTTTATTATGGTAATGTTGCTTACAAACTATTCTAGTTTTACAACTCTTAAATTTAGATGGAACTTCTATTTGTCTTATTTTAATGCTACTTCAAGTATTAATTCTTGTTAAAGTGTGATGTGATTTGATTCCGCTTTTTTTTTTAATTAAAATCTTTATTAAAAGTATAATTTTTTAATAGTTGACAAACTACTAAAATTCCAAAAGAATTCTGTAATTGATCCAAACAAGGGATTTAGAATTCTAGTAGAATTCCAAAAGAAATCTACAATTGAACCAAACAATTGAAATGAAATGGAATTCCTTGAATTTCAATTCCATAGAATTAGAATTCCAATTCAATTCCAATTCTAATTCTAATTCCATAGAATTAGAATTCCAATTCAATTCCAATTCAATTCTGGCTTACAGTTTGTTTATTTTTGCTATAAAATAAGATCGGAGGTCAATTTAAATTATCAGTTATTGATTGCTTCAAATACTTACATTTGGAAAATGTTAAGAGATAATCAAATACATGATTTGATATCAATTCTAAAAAAAACAAAATGCAAAATTTGTATTTATCGGGAATGGCCAAACAATTTATCATTTTTAGATCATTTTTTTAAAAAAAATTCTTTTGTGGTGCTTATTTAATAGGGGTATATACCAAATAGTCTCTTGAACATATTTTAATATACGATTGATCCAAGTTTTTTTTATTTTGCTCCAAAAAGTCCTTCACCATATCGCTGGCACGGACCTTCAAAGGTAAGAGAATAAGGAATTTTTTGACACAAAATAGAAAACTTGGACTAAATATGTATTAAAAAATGTTTGAGGGACTTTTTGGTATTTGATCCTATTTATAATATTCTATTATATGGGAATGATATGCTTAAATGTTACACGTGTTTCATATTTTCCTCGTTGTAATGGAAGACATCTTACCAAACCTTAAAAGAATAGAATTCCAAATTGTAGCCATCTCTTTTTGCCTCCATTCCATCACCCCTTTTCTTATCAAAACGAACTATGAGAAAAGTTATATTGATGTCTCTGAAAATTTACTAAAGAACCGAAAACTTCAACATTATATTCGATAATGGCAAGTATAAAGAACATTGTACTTAATATTTTTCAATGTACGATATGTTGGAAATTTCATTTCTTTCTTTCTTGTTTGAACTTTTTCTGAAATTTCTTTCTTTCATATTGTTTGAACCTTTTTTTTTTTGATATTTCTTACATGTCCCGAAGTAGTAATTTGTGTCCCTTGATAAAATGATGTGAAACTTAAACTCCACTTGTAAGATAATAATAATGGCACAACGCGTCAAAAGATGATTTATCAAGACATCAATTTGTGAGTAGCACAAAAACATTACATTAGATAGAAAATAAAGTTTTTTGGGGTTTGTCCGCACCAATTCTTTGTAATTGAGTTTAACTTATGTGATATTCATTTCTTGGGGTTAGGTCCTCAGACTTTTAACGACACAAAAAATGTCAAAAATATTTTTCCAAGTATTTTTTGTGACACTTTTTTCGTCTATAAAATTCATACCGACAATTGGAAATGAGTTATGGAAAAACAAAAAGTGAGCTATTTTAGGCTCAATTTAATGTGGGACCAACACTCTAATTTAGTCGGGACCAATAAATACGTTCTCCTCCATTAGGAGTATAACGTAATATATTTGTTTATCTAGAACCATTAAATAATGAATGAGAAATTTGTCTCAAAAGTGACCCATTTGAATGAATGGAAATTAGTGAATTGTGTATGTAAACAACTTGTTCCACATTGGAACTTTGTTTGAAAAGTGAGTTTATATACAAAATATTTGGTCTTAAGGGTTGGGCCTAAGGGCACCCCACTTTTGTGGGAAGGGAGAGGACTTAGATTGATGTGGGTTAACCACACGCATGCGCCGTCTGTCTGTTCAGTTTGGCTGGGCTCGGTTCATAGGCTTAGGCTTAAGATTAAGCTTATAAAAATCCCTTCTTTTGGGGCCAAGTTAATTAAGTTTCTGGGTCGATTGTAACCAATTTTTAACCCGTTTGACTTTCTGTTTAACCCAACAGTTACAACTGTTCATAAGTGTTTTGTCTGGACAATTAACTAGAAAAACTATAAATTGAGTAGCCATGTTCATTCCGAAAAACACAAAAAAATCAAAATTCGCTCCTTTTTTCATTGCATTCCATAATGATCAGTTCGAGTAAAAACATAAAATTTAAGTTCGCTAGAGCTTGAAAGATTGAAGTGCTGCTTCTTCAAACCTCTAATCCGTTCTATCTTTGGAGACGATAATTCACAACCTTAAGCATTGTGGAGGGAACTAAACCGTCTTAAGAACATTGTGAAGAACATTGTGAGTATCACAAGGCTTTGATTCTTTTTCTATCATCTTCTGTTTATCTTTAATATAAATAGTAAATTTCTTTTGTTGAAATTTTGTTATGTTTATTCTGTACACACACACACACACACACACACACACACACACACACACACATATATATATATATAGTATTGCTCTTGTGCGGACCAGTTCGCATTTTAAGAGTGCGGATTGGACATGTATCACCTGACGGCGAGCCTAGAAATTATCAGCTAAATTAAAGGTACTCTCTCTCTATTTTCTGGGCACACTGCCAGGACACATGTCCAGTCCGCACTCTTAAAATGCGGGCTGGTCTGCACAAGAGTATATATATATATATATAAGAAATAACAATCTTAAGCTGATTTAATTAATTTTCTTATTATATAGTACAATTTATTTATTTATTATTTTTATTTTTCTTCCAATAATAAATTATCAGTTTTGAATTGCACTGATTAAACAGTTCTACTATACTGTTTTTGAAATACTATGAAATGATAATTCAACTGTTCTTATTTTATAACAAAACCAAAAATAACTACAGTTTTTTCTCTGTTATATTTTCATAATTTATTATTATAATATTATATACTGTTAAACTGTAAACATAATTTTAATTTCCGCCAGCTAATTAATTTGATTACTGTAATAATTTTACGTTCAAACTAAATTTCTAGTTTGTAACAGAAATGACATCAACTAGTGTTGTTCCTGCACCCGCACTCATGACTGTGTTTCATGGTGAGAAGCTCGAAAAGTTTAATAGAACGAACTTCAAGCGTTGGCAACAAAAGATGCTATTCTATCTAACTACTATGAGCTTGGCAAGGTTCATTCAAGAGGGATATCCTACAATTGTTGAAGGGAAAATCGATAAAGAAAGATTCGTTGCTGTGGATTCATGGAAACATGCAGATTTCTTGTGTAAAAATTATGTTCTTAACCAATTAGACAATTCACTATACAACGTATATTGTACTATTAAAGCGACAAATGAACTATCGGATTCTTTAGACAAGAAATATAAAATTGATGATGATGGTATATAGAAATTCATAGTTGGTAGATTTCTTGACTACAAAATGGTAGATTCTAAGGCAGTAATTATTCAAATTCAAGAACTACAAGTGATTATTGACGATAGTCATGCTGAAGGGATGTCCCTAAGCGACTCATTTCAAGTGGCTGCAATGATTGAAAAATTATCGGCTTCTTGGAAAGATTTCAAGAATTATCTAAAGCATAAACGCAAGGAGATAAATCTTTAAGAACTAATTGTAAGGGTTAGGATTGAAGAAGACAACCATGTATCTGAAAAGAAGAATGGAAAAAAATCCATGGAAGCCAAGGCTAATGTTGTGTAACAAAGGTCAAAAATAAAAAAAAGGAAACGTGAAGGCGAAGGAACTTCAAAGTCTAAAAAGAATTTCAAAGGCAAATGCTATAATTGTGGAAAACATGGACATCGTTCAAATGAATGTCGTAAGCCAAAGAACTTCAAAAAACAGAATGCTGAAGCTAACATGACAGAATGTGAAAAGCTTTCAATCGACATGATTGACATCAATCTTTCTGTGGCTGTATGCGAATGTAATTTGGTAAGAAACCCCAAAGAATAGTGGGTGGACACCAGTGCTACGCGCCATATTTGTTCCAATAAATGGATGTTTTCTACTTATAAACTTATGAAAATGGAAGATAATTTATTCATGGGTAATTCGTCAATTTTCAAAGTTGAAGGGTATGAAAAGATTGTGTTGAAAATGACATTCAGAAAAGAACTCACTCTAAATGATGTGCTTTATGTTCCGGACATTCGCACGAATCTGATTTTGGGTTCTTTACTGAGCAAAAATGGTTTCAAGTTGGTGTTTGTATTTGAAAAATTTATACTTTCTAAGAATGATATATATGTGGGGAAGGGCTACATGACTGAATGACTCTTTCAAATGAATGTAATGACTGTTGTACCGAAATCTATTAATAATAAAGTTAATTCCGCTTATATGGCTAAGTCCTCAAATATGTGGCATGCTATATTAGGACATGGTAATTATGATACCATACGTAGATTAATTAACTTAGAATTTCTTCAAAAATTTGATATTAATAAAAATAATAAATGTGATATATATATATATATATTGGATTCAAAATTAACAAGAATACCATTTCATTCTATTGAAAGGAAAAGTGAATCTTTAGACCTGATTCATACTAATATATATAATCTAAAGTTTTTACAAACTAGAAGAGGTAAAAGATATTTCATTACGTTTATTGATGATTGCACAAAATATTACTATGTGTATTTTATAAGAAGTAAAGATGAGGCTATATATGAGTTTAAACAATGCAAAAATGAAGTTGATAATTAACTTAGCAAAAAATAAAAGCAATAAGAAGCGATAAAGGTGGTGAATATGAATCACCGTTTGAAGAAGTTTGTACAAAAAATGACATTATTCACCAAACTGTTGGTCCTTACTCGCCTCAATCTAACGGTGTTACGAAACATAAGAATCGTATATTGAAAGAAATGATGAAAGCCTAAGTTAATAAGTTCTGGAGCACCACAGAATTTATGGGAGGAAGCTTTACTCTCCGCCAATTATATTCTCAACAAAGTACCTCACAAGAAAACTCACAAAACACCCTATGAATTATGGAAGGGTCGAAGAACTTGCTATAAATATTTAAAAGTGTGGGGGTGTTTAACAATGTGATGGTTCCTAAACCTAAAAAGGTTAAAATGGGATAAAAAATTGTTGACTATATATTCATTGGTTATGCATATAATAGCAGTTTATATCGATTTTTTGTTTGTAAATCTGAGATTCTGGATATTTATGTTAATACGATTATTGAATCAAGGGATGCCTCATTTTTTTAAAATGAATTTTCATATAACATGGCCCGAGAATCAAGTCCAAACAAAAGGACAAATGATGCTATAACTAGCCATACTCATCAAGAGTAACCAATTGATGAGCCTAGAAAAGGTCAAGAACATCGACTTCATTCGGTCTGAATTTTCTAACATATTTATTGGAAAACGATCCACAAACGTACAAGAAAGCCATGTCTTCTCTAGAAGCATCAAATTTGAAAGAAGAATTTAATAGTGAAATTGAATCCATAATGCAAAATCATACGTGGGAACTAGTGGATCTTCCACCAGGTTCTAAACCCCTAGGGTACAAATGATTTTGAAAAAAGAAGATCAAAACGGATGGATCAATTAATAAGTATAAAGCAAGACTTGTTGCTAAAGTCTACAAGAAAAAAGAACGGTAAGATTATTTTGACATTTACTCATCGGTCACAAGAATAACGTCCATTCGAATGTTGATATCAATATTCATTAAATGGACTTGAAACACAACAAATGGATGTAAAAACGACATTCTTAAATGGTGAGTTAAATGAAGAAATATATATGGAACAACCCGAAGGGTTTATTGCTCCGGGATAAAAAAATAAAGTATGTAAGATTGTTAAATCACTTTATGGATTAAAACAAGCACCAAAGCAATGACATGAAAATTTTGATAATGCTATGTTATCAAATAATTTTAAAATCAATGAGTACAATAAATATGTTTATTCCAAAAGCACTCAAAATGGATATGTCATTGTATGTATCTATGTATATGACATGCTAATAATGAGTAGCAACCATGATATTATTATGGCTACCAAATGTATGTTGGCTAGTCGATTCGACATGAAAGATTTAGATGTCGTCGACGTGATACTAGGAATCAAAATTTCTAGCATATCTGAAGAACTTATATTATCTCAATCTCATTACAAAGGAAAAATACTTGAAAAATTTAAGAAGTATAATATTAGTCCTGATAAGACACCAGTGGATACAAATCTTCATCTAGACAAAAAATAACAAAAACAACATATCACTATTAGAGTACTCTCGTATAATAGTCATTTAATGTATGTCATGAATTGCACTAGTGATTAGGCATAAATTATTCGTATTTGCCCTCTTAATTTAGAGGCTTTTATTATCTTGTGCGATGTAAATCGAGTTGATTTATCTCATATTTTTGCTACTGACCTATTATATGTAGTGCATCGAGTTTCGTATATTTCTCATATATTTTTTCAGGTATTTTACACAATTGGATAAAAGAGAAAATCAAACTCGAGAAAGTTGCAAGTGAAGGAAAGGCAAGGGAAAAATAGTAACTCTACACTAGGAATTCGAACACGAAACTTAAGGAAAGTTGAAGACTTCGAGTCCATGAGCATGTAGGAAGAAACGACATCCAAATTTGAGTCGCGGGTAAAAAGTTACGAAGAATCAAAGTTGAGAAGAAATCAAGGAGAAGAAGGAAGGAAAAAATAAAAAATGGACTGAACCGAACCGATGGAGATATCACCGGACCGGTCCACTGAACTGGACTCACCAAACTGAACTGATGAAGAGAAAAAATGAACCGGTCTGGTGTTGGTAAATGTTCTGAATATGGCAAATCGAACCGATTAAGAGGAAAAGGAATAGGTCTGGTGTTGCCAGGACTTCTGTATAAAGAGAACCGAATCGATACCCCTGGCCCGGACCGGTTCAGCTGAAGAATTTTTCCAATTATCTTTCTTCTAAATTAGAGTTATGCATGGACTAAACTCTTGTAAAACTGTAGTGTTTTTATTCCAACTTGTTACCAGACATTAGAGAGTTCCTTTTTTCATATTTTTGGAGAGATAAAAAGGCCAAGAACCCTAGGAACTCAAGTTTACAATTTTATGGTTTGCAATTCAAGATTTCTGCAATAGAGTCTATTTCTTCTCCATTATTATTTGATGTTTATAATCCATACATGATTTGTTTATTACCGTAAGTTCTTAGATTCTCTTTCTCATCTAGGTATAATTTCATAATGGTTTTGAATATATGCACAATAGAAAACACAGCTTTAATTAATTGCACCATGTTAGGCTAGACTTTTAAGGGTTGGGATGCATGAACCCAACCCGATGTGGTTTGCATGATTATAAAATTAGTTCCCTGAATTAAATAAATGATTGAATCGTGTTGTGTAGTAGTCACAACCTTCGTAGGTCTTTTTACATCATTTGCCCTAGGTAACCAGGGTGTTTAAGAGTGCGACGTGCATGTTAGATATTTCTACACCACTTTATTCTTACTCTTGATTATGTATGATGCGAGATAGAACCCTCATATATGTAATTATTGAGATTAATAAAGACGGGGTTTAATCAATTATCTAATTCACGACTAGTTTTATATCTGGTAAACATATAAGGATTCGGGGGATTGCATTCTAACCTACTTCTCTCCTTTATATTTAGTTAATCACATTAGTTTGCTTCTGATCACGTAGTGTAGTTAGTAGTTTAATTTATGTAAGGACATATTTTCATAGGTCCATTATCAATTTATTATGTCATATACCGCTACACCATCGAAGAGCATTCAAGAGACATCTACATCAAAGACTGATCCGAATTACTCAAGTTCTTCATCATTCAAGACTCCGCGAAGTTTACTTTGGTTAGGTTATATTTTAAATACCTAAACTTTTCACTTAGAGCTTTTGGGATATTTTTACAAAATATTTTCAAAGTGTTGGAGCGGACTTTCTCGTCAAATATTGAGAATGAGTATTTTTTCTAAGTTTTGAAGCGGACCTCGATTTTGACGCCCAGGTCGTTCACGCGAGATCATCATCTCGTTCAAACAAGATTGGAAGTCGCGCGATGTCGTTTGAACGACATGTGTACTTTGTTAGAGCGACATATGCTTCTTGTTCGAACGAGCTTGGATTTCGAGGCGATGCGTTTTTGTATAAATACTCATTAAATGGTAACGTTTTCATTAAGAAGTCCCAGAGTTTTGAAAGACAGAAACCTGTGAAAGTGCATAATCCTTTTGACTTATTTCTTTAGGGTTTTAATCCCTTTTTGGTTTTCAATTCACAAAACTCCCATATGCTTTAGTGAATTGTTTGGTGTTTAAGAACAACTTTGCTTTTGTTCAACCTCTGTGGAGAAGGCGTCTCCATCTTTGATCGGTGGATACCGAGCGTAGTCATTCTACGTGTGGACGAGCCGAAGATGACGAACCGACGCCTGGAGGGTATTTCGCTGTCTCTCGTATCTTTGAAGATTTGCTGAAGGCACCGTGCATTACACACTTGTGGGTGATTATCAGGTTGTATGTAAGTCAAAGGTCTTGTGAATTTTTCAAAGTGTTTATAAAAGGTTTTTACCCGAAAGGGGTTTTCTCCTATATCGGTCGTCTTTATTTTTCATGCATGGGTTGAATTTCTTATGATGTGTAGATGCATGTATAGGGGCTGAATTAGCTTGTTTAAAAATAGACTCTAATTAAATAAGTGTGCCAAATTAGATATTTGCGAATTTAATCAATTATCACACAGTCACGTTTTCACAAATTGCTATCAGAGCAGGTTACGCTAATTTATCGCGTGATCCTAATTTTTCAATGATTTACTTTCTCATACAATTTGTCTACTCACGTTCACAAATTGGTATCAGATCGGGTTGCGCTAATTTATTACGTATTCCTATTTTCCGCAAAATTCGTGTGATATTGATTTATTTAAAAAAAATTAATTTTGTAAAAAATCGCAATTTTTTCAATGGAACGCCCGTTTAATGAGGGGCCTATTTTTGAAAAAGTTCACGACCATGCTGAAAATTTAAAAAGTTTGAATTTGAAACTTTGCAAAAGAATTAAAGTTTTGGAAAAAGAAAATTCTCGTTTTAAATCCGCGATGGATCTTTTGCAAACGGTTCAAAATCAAAGAGATTTTTATCGTGAAAAACTTGTTTCCTTGGACCATGACTTTGTTTCTTGAAAATTGTCCAAGAAGGAGAGTGATGATAGGGTCCTATTTTTTGAAAAAGAATCGGAGGACCTTAAAAATTCGATGGTTTGTGTTTGTGCCAAAGATGACAAAAATATTTTAGCCAATGAGTTTGTGGCACGTGAAGAGACTCTTAGGAAAAAGTTTGTTTTAATTGAGGGTGAGCGCGATAAACTGTTAAGTTTAATTGAAAATTTGAAAAAGAAATCCCTGGCTTTGGAAGAGTCTAATTCTTTGCTTGAGTAAAAAATTTTGAAGTTAAAAAATGATTTGACATACTCAAGTAGGTTTGATAGTGATGGTAATGGCTCATCGTGTTCTCATACTTCTAATGCTAAAGCCAAAACCATTATTTGTTTTAGTGGGTCTACTAATTCCAAGGATGTTAGAAAAGATCACACTTTAGGTGTCGTTCCACCCGTTTACACATGTTCATATTGTGGTAGGAAAGGTCACCTTAGGCGTTTTTGTTTTGATCTTGGAAAAATGTCCTAGGAAGTTTATGTCTAGTGATTCCATGGTTCCCAAATCCCCCTCACAACGTTTCACATCTATTTGGGTTAGGAAATCACTTTTAGAGGCACTAGATTTTAGACAAGTTGATTCTCGTTTGCTTGCACATGATTCTTCTCTTTCCATATCATATAGATGATTGTGTTCGCATGTTTGTCATACACTAGTTGTGGTTTCATGATATATATTTTCTAGTTTAATGACATGTAATTTTTGTATAGATTTTTTGCTTTGAAATATGTTGAAAAATACAAAAAGATTTTATTTTGATAAAATTTTGAAAAAATCCAAAAAGATTTTTGTATTTTGTTTGCACATCTTATGGATGGACACTTTGGATGACCGAGTCACAACATCATTTCATTATTTTCATGTGACTATTTGATAGTGTTTTGAGATAATAGGTCAATTCATTCTTGTGCTTTATAATGTTTGGAGTCATTAAGATGTAATTAAGTGTTACTTCCTACATGTTTGACTCATGATTTCCTTTATTGTACACATGCACGGATTTGTTTGATTATTGTGCTTGTCTTATCACATGTTGGTTGGGTGCTTTCACTTCAATCATGTCCTTTAAAACGAACCAAGAGCGATATATTTTTTGAAAAGGAAATTGTGCATATAAAAACCGTTTTGTGAGTTTGTGTGCTTTGTTTGAAAACGGGGAAGGGTTGCGAAAGGTTCATTTTTCCTTTGCGAATACTAAGCCACCGTTAAATTGGACCTAAAAAATGGAGGAATTTTATTATCCGTGGTCCAAAGAGGTTTAAAAGAGCCCGAAAAAATTTAAAGGCAATAAAAAGAAATTCATGCCAATTATGGGCCATTTAGGTTTTTGCACCAATTCTCCAAAGTTTAAGAATTTAGTTTATTCACCTTTAGAAATAAAAAAATATATATATATATGAGGGAGTTTGGTTGGAGATTTTATAGCGGGTTTGTACGTCCTTGAAAATCTTGAAAAAGCGCTAAATAGTTTTGGACGTTATTGGTGTGAAAATCATTTGACTTTAATTTGTTAATTTGTATAAGACGATGCCATCTAAATTCAACAAATTTTTACACTTAAGGATACTTTTGATGTTCATTCGTTAGGGGTGCACATATGCATCGTGCACATATGATTCATTAAGTTGATTTACCTATCGAATGTGTTCACACCCATTCATTCCATTTCCATGACTTGGTTATTTTAGGTTAAATCCATGGTGTGATTTTTAGTATCTTATTTTTGTATAAAAAAATTGAAAAATCCAAAAATAGTTTGTGAGATTTTTGAGGTATCCCTTTGCATGAGCGTAGTTTGATCCTTGTTTGCTATGCATTTTTTTCGTGACACTCCATATTTTGATTGTTTCTTCTTATCTGTCTATTTGAGGACATCATAAAAAGGGGGAGAAAGAATTATCAGTTATGGGGGAGTTTTTGCATTATGAGGGAATTTGATTATTAATGCTTTATTCTTATATTCAAACTCGATTCGTCACGAAGGTTTTTACTTTATCTCATGTGTGTAAGTACAAATATTGAAGATCATGTTGTTGCACACCCTGATGAGAAAAGCTTTGAGATTTGACGAAGATGATTGAAGAACAGTTTTGAAGTCTTGCAAATTTATTCATGGGAGGGTAGATTTGTATAGCCAATTTGGTTTTTGATAATTCGGATTTTTTATATATGTATTGGCATAGACATAAAGGGAGATTTGTAAGGGCATATTTTCATAGGTCCGTTATCAATTTATTATGTCATATACCGCTACACCGTCGAAGACCATTCAAGAGACATCTACATCAAAGACTGATCCGAATTACTCAAATTCTTCATCATTCAAGACTCCGCGAAGTTTACTTTGGTAAGGTTATGTTTTAAATACCTAAACTTTTCACTTAGAGCTTTTGGGATATTTTTACAAAATATTGTGTTGGAGCGAACTTTCTCGTCAAATATTGAGAATGATTATTTTTTCTAAGTTTTGAAGCGGACCTCGATTTTGACGCCCATGTCGTTCGCGCGAGATCAGCATCTCGTTCGAACGAGATTGAAAAGTCGCGCGATGTTTTTTGAATGACATGCGTACTTCATTCGAGCGACATATGGTTCTCGTTCGAACGAGCTCAGATTTCGAGGTGGTGCATTTTTGTATAAATACTCATTAAGTGATAACATTTTCATTAAGAAGTCCCAGCATTTTGAAAGACAGAAACCTGCGAAAGTGAAGAATCCCTTTGACTTCTTCCTTTAGGGTTTTAATCCTTTTTTGGTTTTCAATTCACAAAACTCCCATATGCTTTAGTGAATTGTTTGGTGTTTAAGAACAACTTTGCTTTTGTTCAACTTTTGTGGAGAAGGCATCTCCATCTTTGATCGGTGGATACTGAGCGTAGTCATTCTACGTGTGGACGAGCCGAAGACGAGGAACCGACGCCTGGAGGGTATTTCGCTGTCTCTCGTATCTTTGAAGATTTGCTTAAGGCACCATGCATTACACACTTGTGGGCGATTATCAGGTTGTATGTAAGTCAACTTGTGAATTTTTCAAAGTGTTTATAAAAGGTTTTTACCTGAAAGGGGTTTTTTCCTATATCGGTCGTCTTTAATTTTCATGCATGGGTTGAATTTCTTATGATGTTTAGATGCATGTGTAGGGGCTGAATTAGTTTGTTTAAAAATAGACTCTAATTAAATAAGTGTGCCAAATTAGATATTTACGAATTTGATCCATTATCACACAATCACGTTTTCACAATTTAATTTGCATTTAGTTAGTAGATATAAAATTCAAATCCCATCATCTTTTCATTATTTTTTTGAGTCAGCTTAGGATTAGTTATCTTACCTATCGTCATCATGAGAAATCGTCCTATTTCCATGAGGATTCGACCCCGTCTTATCGGGTTTATTACTTACGCGACCAGTTTGCACTTGAACCGATATTAACATGCACTAGAGACACATTTTGAGTCGCGCTATGTTTTTGGCGCCGTTGCCAGGGACTTAGGTATACTGTTAGGTTAGGTCGATTTAATATACAATTTGACTCCAAATCTCAAAAAGCCCAAAAAATCATAAAATCAAAAATCCAAAAAAATTCAGGAAAAAAATATAACATATCTTGTAGCCCTTTTCATGCAAAATCAAAATCCGCAACAAACCCCTCAATCTACTCCACATGCATTCACGAGAATCCTATAGTCGAGTACGTTCCTAATAGCCCACACACTCCTAATGCACCTCAGTTATGGGTTCCACCTCCTACACCTCCAAATTCCATTACAAGTCACACTTCTAGGACACCGAGTGAGGATACTGAGTCAATTGGAGAGAGAGCCATGTTTGAGCACACTAGTTTTGGTACGGGTGAGGGTGAGATGCCATATCGTCCCATGAGAGAACTCCTCTATCCCGAGAGAACTGCCACCCCAGGATGCGTTCCACTTCCATACAATACTGAAAAGTTCCATTTTTGTAATGGGGTGATACAAATTCTTCCCACATTTCACGGGTTGGATTCGAAAAAACCTTATCTCTACATTCGTGAGTTCGAAGAGGCATGCGACACATTTAGCGATCAAGCTTGCACATAAGATGTCATTCGCCTAAAGATTTTCCCCTTTTCCTTAAAGGATAAAGATAAGACCTGGCTTTGATATTTATCACCGAACTTAATTGGATCATGGAGAGAGATGACCTCAAAATTTATCTTAAATTTCTTTCCCCAACATCGAACAAATTTCATCCAGACTCAAATTCAAACATTCTGAGAAAAAGAAAATGAGTCATTTGATTGATGTTATGAATTTTTCAATGAGATAGTTAGTACATGCTCTCATCACGATTTTGATAAGTACCATTTCATATCCTTCTTTCACCACGGGCTATGTATAGCGTCTAAACAACTCGTTAAGATAATGTGCGAGAGACCATTTTGGGAATTAGATGGACATGATGCAGATGCCCACCTTAAGTTTGTCTCCGAGACAACTCAATTGTGGGACACATTTGATCCTAATACCCAAAACCGGGTTCGATAAAATCCCACCGTTCCTTCAGCGCCATGATTTTATCATGTGGGAGATGTAGTCGGATCAAAGATAAGAGAATCCACCCGACCCATGTAAGAGAAGGTGTGTGCTATTTGTGAGGCGGTCCATTCAACGAAGTAATACCCGACGATACCCGCCTAGAAAGTAATGCTACATGAACAAGTGGATGAAACAGGAGGATTTAAGGGTAATTTAAATGCCCCACATGGTAATTCTTACAACCCTTCGTGGAGGAACCATCCTGGTTTTAGCTACGGGCAATAACATGCTGCGTTGAATCCTAATTCACACATTGTCCCACCTCTACCTACACATTTCCAACAGGCTCCACATATGCAAGCACCACCTCCTGCACCGTATATCACCCCACCGCAGAGAAATCTCGACAATACTATAAATCAATTCATCCAATCCCAAAATGCTACCAATGCTAGGTATGACCACATGTTTACCGAAATAAATGCAAATATCTCTAGGTTGCAATCATCTTTAAGTATCCAAGAGAAGGGTAAGTTTCCAGCCCAAGGTCAAAGACGTCCCCAAGGTCAAACTAGTGTTAGCTCTACTTCCAATGAACATTAAGAGAAATGTCAAGCAATTACTACTCTACGTAGTGGGCGAGTTGTTGATTTATCACCTCCCTCACACGACACACCTAAAGACAAGGAGGTTTCACCTGGAACAAAAGAGGCCGAAGATGCCCCCTTGAAGGAGAGTGACAATGATGACACTAGTGAGCTTGAAGTCGTAGTGAAACCACCCACCGCCATACCGTTCCCTCAATGGTTGGTTCCTCCCCAAAAAGGAATCCCCCATAATGTCGTGCTAGATGTCTTTAAGCAAGTCAAGATGAATTTACCTTTTCTCGATGCTATACAAAAAATTCCCGCCTATGCTAAAGTCCTTAAGGACTTATTGACGGTGAAAAGAAGGATAAAGGTGAAAAAGAATGTATTCCTAGCACAAAATGTGAGCTCCATTCTACTTAATGACCTCCCACCAAAATTTTAAGATCCGGGTGCACCTAGCATTTCGTGCATTACTAGGGAGAATCGAATAGAAAAGGCCTTACTTGATTTAGGGGCAAGTGTCAACATTCTTCCCCACTTCATACATAGGAAACTCGATCTGGGGGACCTCAAGCCCACAAAAATGTCTCTCCAACTCACAGATCGTACCGTGAAAATACCACGAGGCATTGTTCAAGACGTGATAGTCCAAGTTGACACCTTCTACTTCCCGATAGATTTTGTCATTTGGGACACGAAACTCTCCATCACCCCAAGTAATCATGTTCCCGTCATTCTTGGCCTCCCATTCTTAGCTACGGCTTACGCCTTGATTAACACTCAAAATGGGAAAATGCAACTCGCTTTCAGGAACATGACCTTAGAAACAAATATCTTCAATATCACGAGTCAAGTGGGTGATGAGAATGATTTTCACTCAGTGGATCTTATAGAGGAGATAGTAGAGGAGCACGTAGAGGGAAATTTTAGTGGGGATGCCTTAAAGGCATGCCTTATCTCGAGTAGTGAGAGCAACGGGACGTACACCAATTTTTAGAGACGGGTAGAAGAATGGAGAGCGGCATTAGATGAGGGAGCGTCAGATAAGGATGTGAGAGATGTGAGTTGGGTTTCTAGATTCGAGGAATTACCACTGAGGGAGTCACGCACGGTTCTCTCCGATGAAAAATTTCCCACCCTTTAATTAAAGAAACTACCCTCCAACATTAAATATGCTTATTTGGGCGAGGATGAGACATTTCCTGTTGTTATCTCCTCTAGCCTCCAACACCATATTCCCCCCATTTCTCCACACACCATCCACTTCCCTTACTTACTCTCTCTCTCTCTCTCTCTCTCTCTCTCTCCTTCTATCTCTCTCTCTCTCTCTCTCTCTCTCTCTCTCTCTCTCTCTCTCTCTCTCTCTCTCTCTCTCTCTCATCTATCTCGTAACACCAATTTATTCCAAATGGAAAACATGGCTCTACTCGTAAAATACACATCCGTTGAAATCCTCCCCGATGGCAACGGGGAGTTTCGTTCACGTCTAGGGCACCTATGGTGCGAGCGATTTTTCAGTCCTTCCCACATATTACACATCGAGCGCCAAGTCAAATGGAACGAGTTACCTCCCTCCGTCACAAACCTTTTACTTCCAAGGGAGTGGTACCAATTTTTCAACAAGCCACATGAAGTGGTGTGGGAGGATGAAGTGCATTCTTTTTATGGCTCTCTCGTGTGCGCGAGAGAGTTTGAAGACGAATCTTATGTTGACGCAACCTCAGTCCCCTTCTCATTATAAATTCTATCTCGAAAGCTAGAAGCCAAGGGGGTTTTGAGCCCTGACCGGTATGGCTACCCCACTAATGCTGCCACAATTCCCAAAAGTACATGCATCGCCCGCCTTGCACCCGAAGAAAATTAGAATCGCGAGACTTTTTCGATGGGAAATCTTAATGACAAAGCCCACATCACTTTCCAAATCGTATGCTCCAACATCCTACAAACTTCAAACGATTCGACGATGCGCCCTCGCAAAGCCACCCTTGTATACCACCTCTTCGATCCCTACACCACTATCCATCTTGCCCAAACCGTCTACACCGATATTATTTATGTGGCCATGGATAATAAGGGTAAGTTTTCTCTCCCATATCCCCGCCTCATCACCTCAATCCTCGCCGATGTCGGTATTGTCGCCCCCCGAGTGATTTCCCATTTTCCAAATCCCATTGGGCAGGAATCCCGCACAAGGAGTGAAAAGCAAAGGGAGGTGATACGAGCCATGAGGGTGGATGATGATGATGATGATGATGATGATGAGGAGGAGGAGGAGTAGGAGGAGGAGGAGGAGGAGGCTGCGGATTTTGAGATGGAAGAGGGCGAGGAAGAGGAGTATGTCGAAGAGGCCGATTCGAATTACGAGTCGGTGGGTGCGGAGTTCGATCGTCGCATTTCTACGCTTGAAACACGCTTTGACGGGTTCATCAACGAATATCATGCTGACCGATGAGCATGATGCATCACCTCCACGCCTAACTTTATCGCCTTCATATAGGTCCCGAGGTTCCACTGTCGACCTACTTTTATGACCCGTATGACCCCACCGCTCCCGGTACGTCCCACCCACCCCCAAAGTAGACCATGTTTTCTTGATGATGTGCTGTCTTGGTTTACTTTATGTAATTCGTTGTTTGTTTTTGAATTTTATTGATTTGTCACAACGAGCTATGTATCTCTCTTTCAAATTCATGTAATCCTTGTTTAGTAATACAAAAAAATTGCATGTTACCTTTATTTCAGATTTTAGTCCTTTTGCATAGGGACTTTGCAAAAGTCTAAGTTAGGGGGGGTACGCATGCGCTTTAAAAAGTTCACAAAGTCCAAAATGCCCCCCCCCCCCCCCCAAAATAGAAAATTTCAAAAATTTCCATAAAAATTGAAAATTTTCAAAAAAGTCAAAAATATTTTTCTTCAAAATAAATAAATTTTGGAATTTAAATTTTTCAAAAACGTCACAAAAGTTTGGTTAAAGTCGCAAATTTGTAAAATCCTAATGCACATAGCCGAAATTGACCAAAGATGGAAATTGAGCGAAAATTGATGACTTTACCAATAAGTGTGGAGATTAACTAACTCGATGAGATTTCGAGCCTATCACTTCTTGCGAGTTTTTAAATCAGTCCGAGTTAATAATTAACTCAAAGTTCATTTCAGTGTTTTAATAAGTCGTTGAGGATCTCAATCCCTTTGTTTTGATCGATTATGGAAAACGTGCGAGTTTTTGTCTTAATTACTAGCTAAAACATCTCTAAATTAAATTAATCTCGAGATGCATATGGTAAATTAATGAGTGATTCGGACAATGAAGTAGGCCCTCACTTGTTTATCCAAAAAAACTAGCCATAAAAAGTTGTGAAAAATTATCCCTTGCAACCAAATTTGAGCTTAATAAATTTTTTTCCTTTACATTGTAACCTTCAAAACCCAAATAGCCCGGAATTGTGAAAAATGGAAAATTCAGAAGGCAAGGAAAAAATAGAATAATGCTCACCAAAAATAGTAAGAAAAGAAAAGAAAGTGTGAAAAATAGAAAAAAATAGAAAAAGAAGAGAAAAATAAGCAAAAGCCCAAAAAAGCACTAACGGACATCATAAGAAAATTTTCCAATTCCAAAATTCCAAAATTCCCAACCATTTCTAATTTTACCCAATACACCTTATTACCTAATAAAGTCCTAACCGAGTTCGACATTGAAAAATTAATTATCGCTTGGAGAGACTAAGACACGAAAAGATAAGATAAGAGATTAATTGGTGTGAATAAGATATGATGTTTCCCGTCTTTCAATAATCGTAATCCGATGATGAGATCTTTTCACTATAAAATTTTTGTTTTTCAAATTCGTGTGCGTGAACTTATGGTCCATTATTATTTACTCTTATAAATCACGTACACTGAGCGAAATACTCACATTATGAGTGATTCGTTTGTGAGTGTATCCGTGAGAATTGAATCAAAATGAATTTTCGGAAAGTAACGTACTGATCAATCAATGGAAATTAGTGGTTAAATTCTCGGCTTTGCACACACACCACAAATTGCGACTTGTGAATATAAATTTATGGTGATTATTTTTAGAAAGGTTTAAATTGTACAGTTTTTTAAATATTTTGAACTTTCTTTGAGTCGAAAATGAATTTGGTGGGTATATTCACTACAAACCCTCACGAGACACAACTCGTCCTACTAGGGTAACCTAGTGGTTTAAAGGCTTTTTGCATACGCTAAATGCAATCATTTGCCCGCGAAAGAGGTGTTCTATCCTAATAACACATTGATATGAGTTGGACCTTGCTTAGATTCCTTTACATTTCTCAGGACGATCAAAGTTCAAAGTTAGGGGGTTTTGATTAGGCATAAATTCTTCATATTTTATCCCCTTAATTTAGAGGCTTTTATTATCTTGTGCGATGTAAATCGAGTTGATTTTCTCATATTTTTGCTACTGACCTTTTATATATAGTGCAACGAGTTTCGTATATTTCTCGTATATTTTGCAGGTATTTTACACAATTGGATAAAAGAGAAAATCAAACTCGAGAAAGTCACAAGTGAAGGAAAGTCAAGGGAAAAATAGTAACTCTACACCAGGACTTCGAACACAGAACCTAAGGAAAGTTTAAGATTCGAGTCCATGAGAATGTAGGAAGAAACAACATCCAAATTCGAGTCCCAGATAAAAATTTACGAAGAATCAAAGTTGAGAAGAAATCAAGGAGATGAAGGAAGGAAAAAATAAAAAATGGATCGAACCGAGCTAATAGAGATATCACTAGACCGATCCACTAAACTAGACTCACCAAATCGAATCGATGAAGAGGGAAAATGAATCGGTCCGGTGTTGGTAAATGTTCTGAATAAAGAAAACAGAACCTATGAAGAGGAAAACGAACTGGTCCGGTGTTGCCAGGACTTTTGCATAAAGCGAACTGAACCGATACCCCTGGCCTGGACCGGTTCGGTTGAAGAATTTTTTGAATCATCTTTCTTCTAAATTAGAGTTGTGTATGGACCAAACTCTTGTAAAAACTTAGTGTTTTTATTCTAACTTGTTTCCAGACATTATAGAGTTCCTTTTTGTATAGTTTTGGAGAGAGAAAAAGGTCAAGAACCCTAGGAACTCAAGTTTACAATTTTATGGTTTGCAATTCAAAGTTTCTGCAATATAGTCTGTTTCTTATCCTTTATTGTTTGAAGTTTATAATTCGTGCATGATTTGTTTATTTCTAGAAGTTATTAGATTCTCTTGCTCATCTAGGTATAATTTCATACTGGTTTTTAATATATGCACATTAGAAAACATAGCTTTAATTAATTGCACCATGTTAGGCTAGGCTTTTAAGGGTTGGGATGCATGAACCCAATCCAATGTGGTTTGCATGACTATAAAATTAGTTCCTTGAATTAAATAAATGATTGAATCATGTTGTGTAGTAGTCACAACCATCGTAGGTATTTTTACCTCGTTTGGCCTAGGTAACCAGGGTGTTTAAGAGTGCGACGCGCGTGTTAGCTATTTTGACACCGCTTTATTCTTACTCTTGATTATGTATGATGCAGGATAGTACCCTCATATATGTAATGCTTGAGATTAATAAAGACTGGGTTTAATCAATTATCTAATTCATAACTAGTTTTATATCCAGTAAACATACTAGGGTTCGGGGGATTGCATTCTAACCTACTTTTCTCATTTATATTTAGTTAATCACATTAGTTTAATTCTACTCACGTAGTGTAGTTAGTAGTTTAATTTAATTTGCATTTAGTTAGTAGATATAAAATTTAAATCCCATCATCTTTTCATTCTTTTTCTGAGTCAGCTTAGCGTTAGTCATCTTACCTATCGTCGTCACAAGATAACGTTCTATTTCCCTGAGGATTTGACCCCGTCTTACCAGGTTACTTACGCGGCCGATTTGCACTTGAACCGATATTAGCAGGCACTAGAGACACATTTTGAGTCGCATCAACTAGACCAAATATAACACAATCAATAAGTAAGCAAAGTCGTTATACGAGTAATCCAGATAAAGATCACTCGAAAGCAATAATGAGAGCTTTAGGTTATTTAAAACATACTCAAAATTATGGACTACACTATTCAAGATATCCAGATGTACTCGAAGGTCATTTCGATGCAAATTGGATGTTTGATACAAAAGAATATAAGTCCACGAGTGGATATGTCTTTACCCTTAAAGGTACAGGCCGTGTCTTGGAAGTCCTCTAAACAAACGTGTATATCTAGGTCTACAATGAAATTTGAATTCATTCCATTAGACAAAGATGTAGAAGAAGCCGAATGTCTTTGAAAGTTATTGAAGGATATTACAAATTGGTCAAAACTTGTGCCCACTATATGTATACACTATGATATCCAATCGACAATTGGAAGGGCACATAATTATATGTATAACGAAAAGTCACATCATATTCATTGTAGACACAATACCTTTAGACAATTGCTCTAAAATGGGATAATCTCAATTGACTATATTATGTCAAAAGACAATATCACAGATCCTCTTACCAAAGGTTTGACTCGAGAGAAAATGGAAAGATCATCGAGAGGAATGAGCTTAAAGCCTACACATTACATAAGAATCAATCTAGTGGCAAACCAACCTAGCTGACTGGAGATCCCAAGACATAGGTTCAATGTGCAAATCAAACTACATTGTATTCAGTACGCAATGGAGAAAAAATTCTTTTCTCACCCATTCTAAAGATGAGACAGTCCCCATCATTGTGAGAAATAGGGTAAGTTGCGCTTTTAATGATTTATATACCTTAGAAAATGTCTAAGTGATTATTGCAGTATACTCTTTATGGAAATCACTTACGTGAGAAGTGGGACACTTTTATGAGAATATTGGAAGACAAAATTCTCTAAAATACTAATGGAATCAAGGGCTGTTCATGGCCAAAATGAACACAAACGTGAGAACAATCTATGTTTGGAAAAATATTGTGTGAATACTTTTGTCTAGTTTTAAAAATATGATTGACACTTCAAAGACATCAAGTCTACTGATTAACCAAGTAAATTCGATAGTATATCACTAGGGAAAGTTCAAGGCCACGTGGCTATTTAACCTGATGCAATATTTTCCCATATTTACTCGAACTAGTGTCTGCATTTTTGCTAGCATGTTGTAACACCAATTTTCATTCATGCGGGGTATTATTAGAAATGGATTTTTGGAAAAACAGTAAATTAGCTATTTTAGGCTCAATTTAATGTGGTATCCACACTTCGATTTAGTCGGGACCACGCAGAAATACATTCTGCTCCGTGGGGAGTATAACGTAATATATTTGTTTATCCAAAACTATTAAATAATGAATGAGAATCTTGTCTCAAAAGTGACCCATTTGAATGAATGAAACTTAATGAATTATGTATGTAAATAACTTTTCCCACATTGGAGCTTTATTGGAAAAGTGAAGAGCTTATATACAAAATATTTGGTTTTAAATGTTGGAGCCAAGGGCACCCCACTTTTGTGGAAGGGAGAGAACTTAGATGGATGTGGGTTAACCATATGCATGTTTCGTCCATCCGGCTCGGCTCGACTCGGTCCGTAGGCTTAGGCTTTTAAAGACCTTTCTTTTTTGGGTCAAATTAATTAAGTTTCTGGGTCGATTTTAACCCATTTTTTAATCCATTTGGCTTTCAGTTTAACCCAACAATTACAACCATTCATAACTGTTTTGTTTGAATAGAAAAACTATAAATTGAACAACCCCATTCATTCCCAAAAAAATGAAAAAAAAATCAAAATTCTCTCATTTTTTTCGTTTCCATAATGGTCAGTTCGAGTAAAAACACAAGATTTGAGTTCGTCGGGATTTGAAAGATTGAAGTGTTGCTTCTTTAAATCCTAATCCATTCTATCTTGGAAGACGATAATTCACAACCTTAAGTATTGTGGAGGGAATTAAATTGTCTTAAGGACAACGAGAGTATCACAGGAATCAAATTCTTTTTTGTATCTTTAATATAAATAGTAAATTTCTTTTATTGAAATTACGTTATGTTTATTATATATACACACACACACACACACATGCATGCATGTACACACACACACATATACATACACACACACATGATAGTGCTCTTATAGGGAAATCTCATACATAATAAGTCCCAGACTCGTCTCTATTTCTCTCGACATTATCTATTTACTAAAAATGATGTCTTAAACTCTCTCTCTCTCTCTCTCTCTCTCTCTCTCTCTCTCTCTCTCTCTCGTAATAATACTCTTCTACCATATCAACTTTGTTTACAACTAACCTATTTCTTTTCTCATATCTCCTATGCCATCTAGGTTCAATAACGGATTGAATAAGTTTACACCTGAGCTTGTTAATTGATACTAAATAAATAGTAATAAATATTTTACCAACCAGGAAAAGTATATCTAAAGATGATTAATTTCATCACTTATTACTAATTAACAAAAAATAAATCTTATATATACAAGTTTTAACACAAAAACCAAAGTTAAAAGTTTTCAAATATATTTTCTTCCATTTATGAAAAGGAAAATAGATTGTAAGTTGACCTTAAGACTTAAGAGACCCTCATATATTTTTATATTAAAAATGGTTGGGATATGGAGTAAAAAAACATGGGAGGTAGGATATTAAAAAAAATGTAATTCAATCCTTTCATATTAAAAAACTTTTGTTAAATGCCTTAGATTAAACAATAATGAAAAAACCTTAATGGGTGTTTTTTGTCAAATGCCATATGGATTTTTCATTCTTTTAATTCATAATATAATAAAATATATAAGTTAGTAAAAAATAAAACTATTAGTTATTTACCGTATAGAAAACTTGATTCCTTAGAATTATAAGAAATGAATGGATTCATTGATTTTTGTAATAATAATATTTTCATTATTTATTGATTATCAAATTCAAATTTTCATTATTAATAGTCTCCTATAGACGTTCTTTTTTATTTATGAACTACTCGAACTAGTTTGATTGGTGTGATTGTTTATTCCATGTTTCATTTTTTCAATTTGTGGTTCATTGTATTGTAAATGTAATAGATCTTTGTGAGACAAATATACGAAAATGAAGTAAATAGTTAAATCCTTTAAGTGCTATTGGGAGAAGGTTATTTATTAGGAGATATCTTGTTTAAGAGATCATTTGTTAAGAAATAGAGAGGAGTTCGGAACTTATATATTACGGGATTCCCGTACTAAAACACTACTATATATATAATGCTCTTGTGCTGACTGTCCCACATTTTCACAGTAAGGATTGTACGTGTGCCACTTGGAGGTTGACGCGACTTTAAAAGTATTTCTAGTGCGTGCTTCTATCGACTCAAGTGTAAGCCGGTCTCTCAAGTATAAATCCAATAAACGAGTATCGAACATAGGAAATAGGGCGAAGAATCGTGACAAGAGATAGAAAAGACGCTTAACCCTAGAATGCCTCAGAAAAAGAAAGGAAAAGATGATGAGTTTGTGACTATACCTATCAACTAATGCAATTTGAATTAAATTAATATCTACTAAGCATGCAAGAAGAACTAAATTAAACTTTGACTATATGCAATAAAATGGAGTTAGAGTACAGTCCCTCGAACTATTGGTATCTACGTAGAACATAAAAGCTCCAAAAAGGTAATTCTTCATTCAAAGAGACATCAAATACTCTCCATGCATTCGACAAATGAGGACTACACTATCAAATCTAAAATTATATTTAATGAGGATGAGAAGTTTTCAAAATGCCAATTGCACACTTAAACATTCCGGTTATCTAGGGCAAACAGAATTAAAAGGCCTACAATCTTTATCATGACAAAGTTCAAACCTTTGAATGAAGGATTACTTTTTATTCACTTTTAAATCCATATGTGTTACCGAGGTTGGGTTTATGTACCCCAACCTGCTAAAAACTTAGCCTAACATGGTGTAACTATGAATGAAAATGATAACTACATTGCATGAGATCATTCCTACGTTAAAGTGTGATCAAACATGTAAAAGAGACTTCTAATTTAGAAATAAATGATTCACAAACCTAAAGATGAGAGAAATTGAAAGCAATAAAGGAACTATACTTGTCTTGAAGAAAAACCTTGAATTCGATGCCAAAAGATAAATAATTGTTGAACAAGATTAATCCTAGGGTTCTTGCCTTAAAGAATCCCTCAAAACTATGTTAAAACTTCCTTTTTAATGTCTGGTAATCCAATAAGATATAACCCTCACATTTTTTGAAGTATTTGAACCATGCACAACTCTAATTTTGAGAAATAAAAAATGCAGATTTTGTCCAGCCGAACCGGTCCGGTTGATTCCAGGTAGGGGGACCGATTCTTGGGCTTTTCCATCGATTCGGTTTGGAAATTTTCGTTTTGCCAGACTGGTCCCCTTGTCTCTTCAACGGTTTGGTTCGCTGTAATTTTGTTTTCTCATTTCTCTTCCTTTTTTGACACCCGCTTAATTAAATACCGGATGATCAGTCCTTTGTTAAATTAAAATCAAAGTGTTCGACTGGTTCATTCTTAGCATCACTGTTGAAAACAATTTCCATTATTAATCACCCAATAATTAATTAAGCTAAGTGTCAAAACATTTTCCCAAATTAATTATACCCAATTAATCCATTAATAAATTTCATGCTTTAAAATATAAGCCAATTCTATTCCACAAGAATAAATACTGAACATGAATCAAATAATGAAATAAATGAGACTGGATAAAATATTCCAGTTTAAATTCTAAAACCAAAGTATCATAATACTCAATCCAACAGTAAGGAAATGCAAATAAAAATAAAATCCCTGAAATAGTTAATCTGGAAGCGGGTGACACATGCCCTAAATGAAACATCTGAACTAGGAATATAATGAATAAATAGTAGCGTCTAATATCGATAACCTACAACTTCCACAATAGTTGCAACTCGTCGAATGATCCACGTGTCTAAGTCTGGCGGTGACCCTGTGGCTGGACACCTGGTAAATATATATATATATATATATATATATATATATATATATATATATATATATATATATATATATATATATATATATATATATATATATATATAAAATAGAAGAGAAGAGAAGTAACAGGAAACGGGCCAGAGCCCGATTTGTAAAAGTATTTGTTTTAGCAAGAATTTAAAACTGCAAAGATGCAATTATTTGTAATACCCCGTATTTTTGACTATATTTATTTTGGGATTAATTAATTAAATTGCGTATTAATTGGAAATTAATCCGGGTTAATAATACTAATGTGATGCGAATTGGTATTTGATTATGTGCATATATGATTATATATGAACTTGGTATTATAAAATTTGTCGTGGGATTTATATACGGCATTTTAGAAATTTTGTTGAGACGCGTGGGACCGCCGCGTCACGGTATGATATTTTGATATTAGAAGTGAATTAAAAATCTATAACCCGTATGGTCGTTTTGAGTGCGCCAACGCGTCCGGAAGGGTCGAGATAGTCAGAAAACACTAGCCGGGGGTATAGTTTGGGTTCCGGGGTATTTTTAGGCCATCCCGGCACCATAAAGGGTATTTTAGTAATTTGGTATTTATGGGTAATTAAAAGTGACGAAAAATGGAGAGTTATAATCTGATAAGGATTGACCCAACCAACCCTTATTAACCCAACAAGCTACGGAGGTTTATTATATTAGGTTTTCATAAGTTTCCTTCAAACCAAACCCTAGCCACCTTGAGCCACCATTGAAGGAGAGCTTGGAGAAGGAGAGAGATAGAGGAAATCTGCAGAAAGAGATTACAAATCAACACCAGATTCGAAATCAAACCAAGGCAAGTGGTTTAATTATGTTTAACTTCAGCAAATGTTCTTTCCATGTTAGCAAGTTGAAGATTTATAATTGTTATTGGAAGATGAATGAAAAACCCATGATTAATTGAACTTAGGTCTGAATTTTGAGGATAAATTGCATGTAGACTAGTTGGTGACGATTAATCTGATGTGAATACATGATGGGTTGAAAGAAAAACGAATTAAATTCTGGGATTTGATGATGATATTATGTTAGGGTTCATGTTCTTGAGAAAATCTGGAAAAAGTAGGTTTTTATGAAGATTGATCCATATGTAGCCTTTAGATGTTGAATTATTGATTTATGGACGTTAGTAATACTGTAGGATTGTTATATGGCATTACTATGACGTTATATCTGAGAATCATACGTTAGAAATTGATTTTGGGATGAATTAAAATCTGCAAAACGAAGCAGTCCGTAGCCATACCTGTTCGATCGATCGATCGACATTCATCAGTCGATCGATCGACTAGATCGATCGAGCGACATTCATAGGTCGATCGATCGACCTTCCCAGAATGAGTAAAATATTCCTTAATTTGATTTTAATGGTGGAAACCCTCGGAGAAAATGTTTGGAGAACTTATGAATACCCTCACCCTTAGGGAAGACCAGTAGGTGTGATTATTATAGTGGACTTTAATTAGAATGCAATTCGAGGAATTATTCTAGATTATTGAAATTCGTGAAGTGAGATAACGTTTGGGTTAATAGTGTAAAATTGTGTAATTTGATGAAATAAGGTTTAGGGCAGAAGTAAAGACCTTAAGAATAAAGATGTTATATTTGGGAATAATCGGAACTTAATAGTCTATTTAAGATAGATTTTAAGGATAAGGGATTACGGCGTGAGACGTGTCGGCAAGTTAACCTTATATTAACGGGAGACTTGAAATATATAAATTTGGAATAATGGTATAATGATGTAGAAAATACCTTATTAAAATGGTGATATCTAAGATGTGTGAATGCTTAGTATATGGTTTATGTGTATAACATACCTACCATACTTGCTATCACGGGGGAGGTTACGTTCGCTTAGGACCCTCTAATCCTTGTGTGCCTACGGGGGGGGATATAGACTGGTACCTTGATGAACATAGATCATTGAAAGACTTATTGTGATATTAATAAGTCCGCTGATCATGGGAGCGTAGGTATGTGCGTGACCCATGTGATGGTGACTGTGTTCGCCTCCATTATTTGTGATGTTGTTATCGGTAAACTATTCCTGAGAGATTCGGAATAGGTAATCCTTATGTACGTGATGTACCGGGATGGATAGCAGAGTATGTGTGCGCCGCAGCTTAGTTCTCGGGGTGCTTGTGTCGTATATTTATGATGTGAATAATATACGCTTAATTTAATGGGAACCTTCATGTTAATGTTGTGAAAATAATTACGGTAATGTTCCGAGACTGATAATGGGTTAACTGATAGTTATATCTATGGCATACTTAGTAACTGAGTTTATGTTAAACCTCTATTTAATTACAAGCGTTGTTATGATAAACGGAACCTAGTAATATGGGTAGGACCTTTGGCAGTCTAGCTAGTTATGTCGTCAGTTAGCTAGTAGTATGGGTCGATATAGATGGGTAATTACGTTAGGAGTGCACAGTTAGTCGAGAGGTGAGAATTTAATGTGAGTGCACGTCCTAACATGTAATTTGCATTTAATGTTTTAAATGTTTTTAAAGCACTTGCAGGTTTTTAAAATATAACACATTCGGGCTCTGACCCGTTTGCTTTTCAAATCTCTTTTTCTTGTAAAACCATTTTTAGGTGCCCAGCCACAGGGACACCAAGCATAGGATTCTCATTCAGGTGACGAGCTGTAGCTGTTTGTGGAAGCTACAGGGACTTGCTTTTAGACGCCTCTCTTATTTGGATTCCAGTCTCAGCATCTATCAGTTGTAGGGCATGTTGCCCAATTCTATTAGACATTTTTACATTTCAGTTTTCAGACTCTAGCATGTATTGCTCTGTATTCAGTTTTAGTTAATTATTTCAGTTTACTTATCAGTTGTGGGATTTGTATTGAGGAGTTTTTTCCTCCAGGTTTTATTTACATATTGTGATGGTTATTCATTCTATTTCAGTATGGTGAATGGTGTTATTTAGTTATTCATTACTCTTGTTGCATGTTAATCAGATTTAATAAAATTTGGCACTTACTTTTTAAATACTAGGTGGTTAGTAATAATAAAACGTTTTCGACAGTGATGCTATTAACTGAGCCAACTTGGCATTTTGAATTAATTTTATAAAGGAGTAGCTACCCGGTGTTTAATTAGTCGGGGTGTCACAGGTGGTATCAGAGCATCAGGTTCTAGTGTCCTTTAGGATCTGTACGGCTATTATGTTTCCGCTATGTTTTCTTTGATATAGAGCCCTATATTTTAGGACTGTTGTACTCTTTTTGTGTGTACGCTTCGTTCTTCAGCTATTTTAAAGTTTATAACTGTAGACTTATAAACTTTGTTCTTATTTCAGATGCCTCCACGACGTGCACGACGAGTTCCCAGGAATGCTACGCCCGAACCACAGCCCGCTCCAGTTCAGGGCATGTTGAACGCCTCTGAGGTTGCTGCTATAGTAGCCCAAGCGGTAAATGCAGCGATTGCCGTGATCCAGCAGGCACCGCCTCAGGCGCCGGTTGCCGCGCCAGCACAGGTTAATGCATTCCCGTCTGCTTGGGAGCGTGTACGTGACGCTTTTCAGAAAGCGCATCCGCCAGAGTTTGCAGGAAGCTCAGATGTAGTGGTCTCGAGCCAATGGAGGAAGGACATACAGAGGCATTTGAGGATGCATGAGTGCACAGATGTTCAGAAGCAGGTGCTAGCTACTTTCAAGCTAGTTGGATCTGCATTGCAGTGGTGGGAGTCCATTACCACCGCGGAGGAGAGGGATACCCTCACCATTCAGGAGTTCTGGGTGCGGTTCGACCGCAAGTACTTTCCGTCCGCAGTTCATACAGAGATGAGGAGGAAGCTTATGAGTTTGAAGCAAGAGAGCAAGACAGTGGCCGAGTATGAGGCCGAGTTCACTAACCTGTTGAACATCGTTCCAGACGAGATTCCAACAGAGAAGAAGAAGATAGAGAAGTTCACTGATGGGTTGAATTGGAGAATCCGTCAGCATCTTCTAGGGAACCTATCGTTGGCCACGTATTCTGATGTGGTTAACGCTGCACTATTGCACTGCCAGGACCACCGCTTTCATATGGCCGAGGGCAAGCGGTCAGGGGAGTCTAGCCATCAGGGCAGGACTGGAGGACATGGTGCCAGCGGGGCACAGACCGGTCAGGGGCAGAGACAGACTGAGCAGGGTAACCAGCAGGGGGATAACAAGAGGTTCCGGTCAGGGAACTACAGGCAGGGACAGGGAGGTTTCCGTCAGGGCCATCAGGGTCCAAACGGCCAGCAGTCCCAGCTCAGCAGGGGCAACTACAGTATGGACGTGTCTACAACGTTCACCAGGCTGCAGTTCCACAGGCACCGCCCGCGATCGAGGGTACGTTTCCTATCCATGGCACTATGGGTCGGGTGTTATTTGATACGGGTGCTACACACTGTTTTATTGCTACACACTTCGCGAAAGCTTTAGGATTGTTAGCTACGGCAGAGAGCACAGTGACGTGTGTCGACTCACCATTGGGGAGTGGGTCGCTTATTTTCTTTATATGCCGGGGAGTCGGGGTAGAGGTTGGAGGTTTGGTATTGCCTGCAGACATGTTAGTGTTAGACATGCATGTTCACGATGTGATCATCGGTATGGATTGGCTCGTAGCATATAGGGCCATGATTGATTGCTTCAGCGGGAGCATTGTTTTTGCCATTCCGGGGCAAGAGATGTTTGTAGTGGCGATGCCTCACCCAGAGGGAGGATCGACCGCTCATCTGTATTACATAGAGGAGGATACCTCTAAGGAGGTTGTGATTCCTTTGGATTCGATCCCGGTTGTCAGGGAGTATTCGGATGTGTTCCAGGAGATACCAGGCTTACCACCCAGTCGAGAGATAGATTTCGTTATTGATTTGCTACCGGGTACGAGACCTATAGCACGTGCACCGTACCGTATGGCTCCGACTGAGATGCCAGAGCTACGGGATCAGATTGAGCAGTTGTTGGGTCAGGGGTTTATTCGGAGGAGTACTTCACCGTGGGGTGCCTCTGTGTTGTTCGTGAAGAAGAGGGACGGTTCACTGAGATTGTGTGTGGACTACCGAGAGTTGAATAAGGTCACGATACGGAATAAGTATCCGTTGCCTCGAATCGATGACCTATTCGACCAGTTGAGAGGAGCTTCTTTCTTCTCAAAGATTGACTTGAGATCGGGTTACCATCAGTTGCGTATCAGGGAGGAGGATGTCTCGAAGACTGCGTTCTTGTCGAGATATGGTTCTTACGAGTTTCGGGTTATGCCTTTCGGCTTGACCAACGCTCCAGCAGTGTTTATGGACTTGATGAACAGAGTGTTCAGAGACTTCTTAGATCAGTTTGTCATTGTCTTCATTGATGATATTCTGGTTTACTCTCAGACAGAGGAGGAGCACGCCGAGCATTTGAGGCAGGTTTTGCAGACACTTCGTCAGAACGAGTTGTATGCAAAATACGAGAAGTGCGGATTTTGGCTGAAGGAGGTCCAGTTCTTGGGTCACATTATTTCCGACCAGGGAATATCTGTTGATCCGGGAAAGGTATCAGCGGTGAGGGAGTGGGGACAGCCCACGACACCAACGGAGATTCGTAGTTTCTTGGGCTTAGCAGGATACTACAGGAGATTTATTCGGGGTTTCTCAGAGATAGCAGGTCCTTTGACACATCTTACTCGTAAGGGTGTGCCATATATCTGGAGTGATGCCTGTCAGTTGGCATTCGACGAGTTGAAGGACAAATTGACCTCAGCACCTGTGTTAGCATTGCCGAGACCGGGGGTTGAGTATTTGGTTTACACCGATGCGTCCTTGCAAGGACTGGGAGGTGTATTGCAGCAGGAGAGACAGGCCATAGCTTATGCTTCCCGTAAGCTTAAGCCTTATGAGAAGAATTACCCCACGCATGATTTGGAGTTGGCAGCGGTGGTATTTGCCTTACGGATTTGGAGGCACTATCTTTTGGGGGAGAAGTTTCAGCTGTTCACGGACCACAAGTCCCTACAGTGTCTGTTCACGCAGAAGGAGTTGAACATGCGGCAGCGTAGGTGGCTTGAGTTTGTGAAAGACTACCAGTTCGACATCCAGTACCACCCGGGTAAGGCTAACGTGGTAGCAGACGCGTTGAGCCGCAGGCCAGCAGATGAGGTGGCAGAGGTGTGGAAGGCTAAGTGGAAGGAATTGGGACACCAGGATGCAGTGGCCAGATCTTTCATGTCTGCGATGACCGTTACACCGCAGATTGTCACGAAGGTAGTAAGGGCACAGGCCGATGACTCGTTCTGTCAGGAGCAGATAGTTCGATTACTAGCAGAGGGAGCCGAGTCCTATACCGTTAGCTCAGACGGGGGATTGCGCTTCAATGGGAGGTTGGTAGTTCCGGAAGGGGAAGAATTGCGGCACGATGTTATGGCAGAGTCGCACGGCTCACGGTTCGCGGTACATCCCGGAGGGGACAAAATGTACCAAGACATGAGACGGCAATATTGGTGGAGCGGTATGAAGAGAGATATCGCTGAGTTTGTCTCGAAATGCGCCACTTGTCAGCTTGTAAAAGTGGATCATCAGAGACCAGCAGGATTGCTACAGCCGTTGGAGGTTCCGGTATGGATGTGGGAGAGCATATCCATGGATTTTGTCACGGGGTTGCCTACGTCGCAGAGGGGTCACGACTCCGTTTGGGTAATTGTGGACCGATTGTCCAAGGTCGCTCACTTTTTACCCGTTAGGACTGATTACACTGCGGTTCAGTATGCCCAGCTCTTCATTTCAGAGATTGTGAGACTTCACGGTGTGCCCCTAAATATCGTGTCTGACAGAGACAAGATATTTGTTTCGAGGTTTTGCGAGAGTTTCCAGGAGGCCATGGGCACGGAATTGCGGTTGAGTACGGCTTATCATCCGCAGACCGATGGGCAGACAGAGCGCACCAACCAGATGTTGGAGGACATGCTACGCATGTGCATTATTGACTTCGGGGGTGGATGGGAGCAGTACCTTCCACTGGTGGAGTTTGCTTACAACAACTCCTATCAGTTCACGATTGGCATGGCTCCGTTTGAGGCACTGTACGGTAGGCCTTGTCGTTCCCCAGCATGTTGGTTGGAGGTGGGGGACAACAAACTACTTGGGCCGGAAGTGATTCAGGATACTTCGGCAAGGATTGAGTTGATTCGGAGTCGCATTCGAGTAGCTCAAGACAGGCAGAAGAGTTATGCTGATGCGAAGAGATTTTTCAGGGAGTTCCAAGTGGGGGACCAGGTTTTGCTTAGGGTTTCTCCGATGAAGGGGATTATGCGATTCGGGAAGAAGGGGAAGTTGGCACCGAGGTATGTGGGGCCGTTTCCTATTATTGAGCGGATCGGACCGGTTGCGTATAGACTCGGGTTACCGGAGCATTTGCATCGGATTCACGATGTGTTCCATATTTCCTCGCTAAGGAAATACCTTAGAGATGATTTGGCTCATTCTCACATTGCTGTGGAGGACATCGATCTCCAGCCGGATAGCTCCTACGAGGAGGGGCCAATTGCTATTCTGGACCGAAGCGAGAGGAAACTGCGGTCAAAGATAGTCCCGTTAGTGCATGTTCAGTGGCGACATCACAATGTCGAGGAGTCCACATGGGAGCGCGAGGGTGAGATGCGCGAGCGTTATCCAGAACTGTTTTTAGCAGGTACTTTCTAGTTTCGAATTTCGGGACGAAATTCAGTTATTAGGGGGGAAGTATGTAATACCCCGTATTTTTGACTATATTTATTTTGGGATTAATTAATTAAATTGCGTATTAATTGGAAATTAATCCGGGTTAATAATACTAATGTGATGCGAATTGGTATTTGATTATGTTCATATATGATTATATATGAACTTGGTATTATAAAATTTGTCGTGGGATTTATATACGGCATTTTAGAAATTTTGTTGAGACGCGTGGGACCGCCGCGTCACGGTATGATATTTTGATATTAGAAGTGAATTAAAAATCTATAACCCGTATGGTCGTTTTGAGTGCGCCAACGCGTCCGGAAGGGTCGAGATAGTCAGAAAACACTAGCCGGGGGTATAGTTTGGGTTCCGGGGTATTTTTAGGCCATCCCGGCACCATAAAGGGTATTTTAGTAATTTGGTATTTATGGGTAATTAAAAGTGACGAAAAATGGAGAGTTATAATCTGATAAGGATTGACCCAACCAACCCTTATTAACCCAACAAGCTACGGAGGTTTATTATATTAGGTTTTCATAAGTTTCCTTCAAACCAAACCCTAGCCACCTTGAGCCACCATTGAAGGAGAGCTTGGAGAAGGAGAGAGATAGAGGAAATCTGCAGAAAGAGATTACAAATCAACACCAGATTCGAAATCAAACCAAGGCAAGTGGTTTAATTATGTTTAACTTCATCAAATGTTCTTTCCATGTTAGCAAGTTGAAGATTTATAATTGTTATTGGAAGATGAATGAAAAACCCATGATTAATTGAACTTAGGTCTGAATTTTGAGGATAAATTGCATGTAGACTAGTTGGTGACGATTAATCTGATGTGAATACATGATGGGTTGAAAGAAAAACGAATTAAATTCTGGGATTTGATGATGATATTATGTTAGGGTTCATGTTCTTGAGAAAATCTGGAAAAAGTAGGTTTTTATGAAGATTGATCCATATGTAGCCTTTAGATGTTGAATTATTGATTTATGGACGTTAGTAATACTGTAGGATTGTTATATGGCATTACTATGACGTTATATCTGAGAATCATACGTTAGAAATTGATTTTGGGATGAATTAAAATCTGCAAAACGAAGCAGTCCGTAGCCATACCTGTTCGATCGATCGATCGACATTCATCAGTCGATCGATCGACTAGATCGATCGAGCGACATTCATAGGTCGATCGATCGACCTTCCCAGAATGAGTAAAATATTCCTTAATTTGATTTTAATGGTGGAAACCCTCGGAGAAAATGTTTGGAGAACTTATGAATACCCTCACCCTTAGGGAAGACCAGTAGGTGTGATTATTATAGTGGACTTTAATTAGAATGCAATTCGAGGAATTATTCTAGATTATTGAAATTCGTGAAGTGAGATAACGTTTGGGTTAATAGTGTAAAATTGTGTAATTTGATGAAATAAGGTTTAGGGCAGAAGTAAAGACCTTAAGAATAAAGATGTTATATTTGGGAATAATCGGAACTTAATAGTCTATTTAAGATAGATTTTAAGGATAAGGGATTACGGCGTGAGACGTGTCGGCAAGTTAACCTTATATTAACGGGAGACTTGAAATATATAAATTTGGAATAATGGTATAATGATGTAGAAAATACCTTATTAAAATGGTGATATCTAAGATGTGTGAATGCTTAGTATATGGTTTATGTGTATAACATACCTACCATACTTGCTATCACGGGGGAGGTTACGTTCGCTTAGGACCCTCTAATCCTTGTGTGCCTACGGGGGGGGATATAGACTGGTACCTTGATGAACATAGATCATTGAAAGACTTATTGTGATATTAATAAGTCCGCTGATCATGGGAGCGTAGGTATGTGCGTGACCCATGTGATGGTGACTGTGTTCGCCTCCATTATTTGTGATGTTGTTATCGGTAAACTATTCCTGAGAGATTCGGAATAGGTAATCCTTATGTACGTGATGTACCGGGATGGATAGCAGAGTATGTGTGCGCCGCAGCTTAGTTCTCGGGGTGCTTGTGTCGTATATTTATGATGTGAATAATATACGCTTAATTTAATGGGAACCTTCATGTTAATGTTGTGAAAATAATTACGGTAATGTTCCGAGACTGATAATGGGTTAACTGATAGTTATATCTATGGCATACTTAGTAACTGAGTTTATGTTAAACCTCTATTTAATTACAAGCGTTGTTATGATAAACGGAACCTAGTAATATGGGTAGGACCTTTGGCAGTCTAGCTAGTTATGTCGTCAGTTAGCTAGTAGTATGGGTCGATATAGATGGGTAATTACGTTAGGAGTGCACAGTTAGTCGAGAGGTGAGAATTTAATGTGAGTGCACGTCCTAACATGTAATTTGCATTTAATGTTTTAAATGTTTTTAAAGCACTTGCAGGTTTTTAAAATATAACACATTCGGGCTCTGACCCGTTTGCTTTTCAAATCTCTTTTTCTTGTAAAACCATTTTTAGGTGCCCAGCCACAGGGACACCAAGCATAGGATTCTCATTCAGGTGACGAGCTGTAGCTGTTTGTGGAAGCTACAGGGACTTGCTTTTAGACGCCTCTCTTATTTGGATTCCAGTCTCAGCATCTATTAGTTGTAGGGCATGTTGCCCAATTCTATTAGACATTTTTACATTTCAGTTTTCGGACTCTAGCATGTATTGCTCTGTATTCAGTTTTAGTTAATTATTTCAGTTTACTTATCAGTTGTGGGATTTGTATTGAGGAGTTTTTTCCTCCAGGTTTTATTTACATATTGTGATGGTTATTCATTCTATTTCAGTATGGTGAATGGTGCTATTTAGTTATTCATTACTCTTGTTGCATGTTAATCAGATTTAATAAAATTTGGCACTTACTTTTTAAATACTAGGTGGTTAGTAATAATAAAACGTTTTCGACAGTGATGCTATTAACTGAGACAACTTGGCATTTTGAATTAATTTTATAAAGGAGTAGCTACCCGGCGTTTAATTAGTCGGGGTGTCACATTATTATGTACATGTTAGTTCCGAACTGTCACTTGAGATTCTCACCACTCCACTAATGTGCACACCTAGCGTATGTCTACCCCGACCTAGTCATCTATAATATTCCCAACTAGGTTACAGACATGAACTCCTAAATATATCTCAAGGGAGTAACTTGTATCGCCCATACAATAATATAATAATATTCTTTTATGCCAGTTACCCATTTTATAATCACTATTTTGATAGGAAATCTTTTATTCTCTAGAATTACTTCACTTATCCATATTTATACATTTTCTAATTTCACACATTAGAATAATTCATTCTCAAGTATATATATATATATATATATATGTATGTATATATATGTATGTATATACACAAATAGTCACATCATCCCTATATATATATATATAACCTATGACCCTTGGTTAGGACCACTTGGCGTAATGTATGCTCTACTATCGTGTCCTGGTGCATCACTTGCTGCATAAAGGACAATTGGTTCGGCATCTCTCACGACCCGTAAATATCATAACACAAATATTGGAGGCGATCATACTCACCAGCTAAATGTGCCACGCACATACCTACGCTCCCATTTAACCATAAAAACTATCCTACGTAACAGATAGCACGTATCCAAGTTCATATGCTTTGGGTACAACTCAATATCCCCTCTTCGGGTCACCCAGGATAAAACTGTCCACTGCGCGAAATCTCCCCTGGATAGCAAGCAGCGTAGGTATGCTATACACATAATAAATCAATACATAGGTGTAAACACAACCTATTTTAATCTCTAGGTATTCACACAACTAAGTATCATATCCTATTCGTAGTATTACTTTCACTTAATACTCTCGACGTTTTAATAATTATGATTATGACCCCTTTCACAATTTCCCAAGGGTCATTTGTCCCACATATGCTCAAGTCTTAAATCACACTTTCCTTAATATATCATCACTTCAAATCTCAGTGTACTTCATTAAAGTTCTTGCATTTCAAGTACAGAAGATGTCCTAGAGGTCCACAATTCAATTCTGGAAAATCCAGCAAGGCGGTCCGGACCTATTAAGGAAAACGATTCGGACCCTTTTTTTTATGAAAAATGGTCCGGAACTTTTAATAAAAAAAAGGATTCGGTCTTTTTATGAAAAACGGTCCGAGCCATTAATAAGGAAAACGATCCGGACTTATTAAAAAGGTGGTACGGACCTCTACCCGTAAAAAGGCAGCCTTACCTATATACGTTCTCGTCACTATTTCAACACCTCTAACCTCCAAGGATCATTCCCAATCGCCAATCAATCGTTCTAAATCATCTTACTAACATGTATGTATGATTTCCACTAATATAACATCTGTAAATCATCACCCATCATCATTATAATTCAAAATCCCCAAATTTAGATCCTAAGAACCCTAGTTTCCCAATTTTCAATTAAAGAACCTAACCAAACCATATTTGTTCATCGATATACTTTTCCAATTTCATGATTAATCCTCTACATACATGAAGAAATTAAACTATTAATCAAATCAGGCCATAATCATAAATGAAACCTCCAATTTTCACCCAATTTCATATGTAATTCATGATCAAATTTACTTACACTAACATCAGAATGATTATTGCTAAAGGAAAGCAAGTAATAAACACTTGCCTCAAATTTGAATGTTTGATCCGCTGGTGATGTTGGTATAGATACGTTCCTCACTTTCCGATCTACACGATGGTGGTGGTGATTGTGCAAGGTGGTGTTAATTGGGATTTGCTCTCCATCACCCTCTGTGGTTCTCTATGAATTTATGTGTAACTTAACCCTAATGGAACTCCCGTAATTGATATACTAATTATCTAATTTTCGTCCACTTTGATTCCCCAAAAATCCAAATGACAAAACTACCCCTACAGGGTGCCGGTTAGGCCTAAAATTACCCCGGAGTTCAAATAAAATGCTCGGGTAGAGTTTTCTGACTATCACGACCCTTACGGACTCAATGGCACACTCAAAATTACCATACGAGTTATGAAAAAATAATTTATCTTTTTATCCCATATAATTAGTCCTAACACGGCCACACACACGTCCTGACTTAATATACCAAACTACCTAACTGTTGTATTTCGCACTCCGACAATTTATAAAAATTATATAATTCCATATTACATATACCCATAGTAATAATCAATGATTTCCAACAATAAGTATTAATAATTATTTTAAATTCGGATTAGTTAACAAATAAATTTCTCGACCTTTTTAATTTAATTAATCCAATGATAATAATTAATCTCATAATTATTTAATATCATAAAAATGTGAGGTATTACATACTTCCCCCTAATAACTAAATTTCGACCCAAAGTTCGAAAAGTAAACCATACCTGGTAGGAATGAGTCTGGATGTTTCTCGCGCATATCCTCCTCTCGCTCCCATGTAGACTCCTCTACATTATGATGCTCCCACAGAACCCTCACCAGTGGAACTACGTTAGACCTTAATTTCCTCTCGCTACGGTCTTGGATAGCCACAGGCCTCTCCTCATATGAACCGTCGGGCTGTAAATCAATCTTCTCAATCGTAATATGGGTGTGGGCCAACTCATCCCTCAGAAACCGCCTCAATGATGAGACATAGAACACATTGTGAATACGATGCAAGTGTTCCGATAACCCAAGTCTGTATGCCACCGGTCTGATCCTCTCGATAATGGAAAATGGTCCTACGTATCTCGGAACCAATTTACCCTTTTTCTTGAACCTATTCACCCCTTTCATAGGTGACACCCACAACAATACTTGATCCCCCATGTTGAACTCCGTGAAGAACCTCTTTGCGTCGGCGTAGTTTTTCTTCCTGTCTTGGTCTATCCGATTATGGTTCCTGATCATCTCAACCCTGGATGACGTTTCCTGAATTACCTCTGGCCCGAGTAACTTGTTGTCCCCCATCTCTAGCCGACAAGTAGGATAACGACAAGGTCTTTCGTACAACGCCTCGAATGGGGCCATGCCGATTGTAAACTGATAGGAGTTATTATAAGCGAACTCCACCAGTGGAAGATACAACTCCCAACTCACTCCAAAGTCAAGGACACAATTACGCAACATATCCTCCAACATTTGATTATCACGCTCAGTCTGCCCATCTGTGTGTGGGTGATAAGCCGTGCTCAACCGCAGTTCAGTACCCATAGCCTCCTGAAAGCTCTCCCAAAAGCGTGATACAAAAGTCTTATCTCTGTCAGACACGACGTTCAAGGTACCCCATGTAATCTCACTATCTTGGCAATAAATATCCGAGCATACTATCCCGTAGTGTAATCCGTACGTACCGGCAGAAAATTAGCTACCATGGTCAATCGATCCATTATCACCCATATAGGATCGTATCCCGTTTCTTGATAAAACCCTTGGTAGTACTCTCCCATTCCTACTTCGGAATCCCTAATGGTTGAAGAAACCCCTACCGGTCTTGGGTGGTCCCCACCCTTTTTCCAACGGATAGGTGATCCATTGCAAAACGAATTTAGTAATATTTCTCTTCATTAAATCACACCACCACTGTCATTTATAATATGATACCTCTTATATTCTCTCAAATGTGCCTCTACCCGTGATCCATATGACTTTGCCTCACCGCGTGTCACGGGTCCTTCCCCCGCTCTAATAATCGGTTTCTCATGAGATGTAAGCCTCTGAAAAATCTTACGGGATAAGCTTCAATTCCCCGGGCTAGGTGTTGTCGAATTCACATGGCAATCAAAATATACTTCCTAATATAATAGCATTCTCATGAGCATACAATCGTGTCCTGATATCTCCACTTCTATCTTCATTTGCCTTATCCCATACGTTTTGAACGAAAAGAAAGTCAAGATTCAATTACCTAGGGCGCCTATACACCCTATGCCTTATGCATTTTTGCACCAATAAAATACATTCTCATATTATAGTGGAATTATCCACTCTTGATTACTCTCTTATATGTACAATTAGTAAGGTATGTATCACATGTACTATCATCTAAACTTCTCTCCGAATTCCGACGTTCGTTAGTTTCATGCGTGGGATGTCTCACAAAGAGAAATCCAAATAAGGAACCCCCTGATACACTACTACCTAACATTATCGATCATCGATATCCGTAAGGCCCCTAGTCCATAACATGTACCTTCCCACAATCTCCGCATGTTGACATAAAAGTCTACTTATGTTTGTAAAAATATCATGAAACGTGGTACTATCACTATTCCGAGTATAGGAGCTATATATAACAAGCTATATTTCGTTGCTTGATAAAGGACACAGTGCATCCTGAGTCACATCAGTATTTAAATACTTACGCACTCGGATCACATCTAAAGAGACAACAAACCCACTGAAGTCTACGATATCATGAAGTTTTCATATATATATACATATATATATATATATATATATATATATATATATATATATATATATATATATATATATATATATATATATATATATAGGCCCAACCCTATTTCAGGTGGCACTTCACAAAAGTAATTTTACTCACTTGAATTATCCAACACGATAGTCTTATAGCTTAATCTACTATCATTCAAACATTCGATAATTATCACTACACACTATCATAATAAGCTCTACCTCGTTAACTCAATGCAATAGTAAATTATAGCAATAAAATATGCCTTTAGGGCCCACCCGGATCACTCACCACTGCACTAAAATTGGCGATTGGTCACGGCCAAAATCCCTGACCAAAACTGTGGGTCGCGGATTTGGGCCGTGACCATTTCCGGCGTGACCAATTTCGTGGGTCGCGGCTTAGAGAGGTCACGACAGATGGTCGCGGACTTGGGCCGTGACCCATGCCGTGATGGGTCGCGGCCCTCATCCGTGACCCACAACCGTGACAAATTGGTCGCGACCAAAGTTCGCGACCCACGACCGTGACAAAAAAATAAAAAGAAATATTGGTTGCGGCCATCATCCGTGACCCATAACCGTGACAAATTGGTCGCGGCCAAAGTCCGCGACCCACAACCGTGACCAAAAAAAATTTTAAAAAATAATTGCGGCCCAAGTCCGTGACCCACAACCGTGACAAATTGGTCGCGGACTTAGGCCGCGGCCCACAACCGTGACGAAAAAAAGAACAAAAATGGTCGCGAACTTTGGCCGCGACCATTTTTTTGGTCGCGGACCATGACCCTATTTAACTATAATTTTAAAAAATATATATTTTTTTGGTCTAATCCTAAAATTGGGGGTCCTGTGAGTGCACCGTCGGTTGCTACGTGTAACGTTGGACGCGTACGCGGTGTTACAAATATTTATAATTGGCAAAATAATAAAAAAAATCACAAATTGCGAATCGAGAACGTTGTTAATAAACAAATATATATACAAACTTAAAAATATTACACGTCTTAATAATTCACAGAACAAAAAAAAATTGGGCAGAGTTTCCTCTATTTTCTTGACATTCCAAAACCTGTAAATGTAAACTTGCTTATTATAAAGCCTGCACGGCCATAAAATTCAACAATCAAATTATAAAAGCCTGCACGGCCATAAAATAAACAATAAAAGCCAGCACGGCTGTAAACACATAAAAAACATAATCCTGAATGTCCACAACATATAAACAATCTTCATGTTGTAAACCATTGCCTCCTTCATTTGTTCCACGTGCAAAAATCCTACAAATGATAGGATACAACAAAAAAAAAATATCAGTAACCAAGTAGTTTTACAAAAAATTTAATCAAGCTGAAAAATTGCATATATGAGTTAAAATTATCAACCTATATATGTTTTTATGCCTAAATCTAGAAATATGCAAATCACTATCATATTCTCAAATCGGTAGTCCCGCGACTGCGTGGTCAGTTCCTACGAGTTACATTGGTCCCATGAGAGGTGTTGGTGCCACCCATGGGGCCTTTCGGGGTCTGTTTTGGGTTTTCACCATCTAACGCCATGTTTTTAAGCCTAAGTCTAGAAATATCCAAATTATCGTTGTATTCTCAAACCGAGAGACCCGCGGCTGCGTGGTCAGTTCCTACGAGTTACATTGGTCCCGTGGGAGGTGTTGGTGCCTCCCACGGGGCCGTTCGGAGGCTGTTTTGGGTTTTCACCCTCTAACGCCATGTTTTTAAGCCTAAGTCTAGAAATATGCAAATTATCATCATATTCTCAAACCAAGAGTCCCGCGGTTGTGTGGTCAGTTCCTACGAGTTATATTTGTCCCGTGGGACGTGTTGGTGCCACCCACGGGACCGTTCGGGGGCTATTTTGGATTTTCACCCTCTAACGCCGTGTTTTTAAGTCTAAGTCTAGAAATATGCAAATTATCGTCATATTCTCAAACCGGGAGACCCACTGTTGCGTGGTCAGTTCCTACGAGTTACATTGGTCCCGTGGGAGGCGTTGGTGACTCCCACGGGGCCGTTCGGGCGCTGTTTTGGGTTTTCACCCTCTAACGCCATGTTTTTAAGCCTCGCTAAAAATATACCAATTATCATCGTATTCTCAAACCAGGAGTCCCGCGACTGCGTGGTCAGTTCCTACGAGTTACATTGGTCCTATGGGAGGTGTTGGTGCCACCCACGGGGACGTTCGAGGGCTGTTTTGGGTTTTCACCCTCTAACACCATATTTTTAAGCCTAAGTCTAGAAATATACAAATTATCATCGTATTCTCAAATCAAAAGTCCCGCGGCTGCGTGGTCAGTTCCTACGAGTTACATTGGTCCCGTGGGAGGTGTTAATCCCTCCCACGGGGCCGTTCGGGGGATGTTTCGAGTTTTCCCCCACTAACGTCATGTTTTGCCTAAGTCTAGAAATATGTAAATTACTGTCGTATTCTAAAACTGGGAGTCCCGTGGCAACGTGGTCAGTTCCTATGACTTACATTGGTCCCGTGGGAGGTGTTGGTGCCACCCACGGGGCCGTTCAGGGGCTGTTTTGGGGTTTCACCCTCTAATGCCATGTTTTTAAGTTTATGTCTAGAAATATGCAAATTATCATCGTATTCTCAAATCGGGAGTCCCGTGGATGTGTGGTCAGTTCCTCCGAGTAACATTGGTCCCATGGGAGGTGTTGGTGCCTCCCACGGGGCCGTTCGGGGTTTTCACCCTCTAACGCCATGTTTTTAAGCCTAAGTCTAGAAATATGAAAATTATTGTCATATTCTCAAATTGGGAGTCACGCAGATGCGTGGTCAGTTCCCACGAGCTACATTGGTCTCGTGGGAGGTGTTGGTGCCTCCCACGGGGCCGTTTGGGGGCTGTTTTTGGTTTTCACCCGCTAACACCATGTTTTTAAGCCTAAGTCTAGAAATATATAAATTATCATCATATTCTCAAACCGGGAGTCCCGCGGCTGCATGATCAGTTCCTACGAGTTACATTGGTCCCGTGGGAGGTGTTAGTCCCTCCCACGGGGTCGTTCGGGGGATGTCTCAAGTTTTCCCCCACTAACGTCATGTTTTGCCTAAGTCTATAAATATGCAAATTACTGTCGTATTCTAAAATCGGGAGTCCCGCGGCTACGTGGTCAGTTCCTACGATTTACATTGGTCCCGTGGGAGGTGTTGGTGCCACCCACGGGGCCGTTCGGGGGCTGTTTTGGGTTTTCACCCTCTAATGCCATGTTTTTAAGCCTAAGTCTAGAAATATCAAAATTATCATCGTATTCTCAAATCAGGAGTCTCATGGCTGCGTGGTCAGTTCCTACGAGTTACATTGGTCCCGTGGGAGGTGTTGGTGCCTCCCACGGGGCCGTTCGGGGGCTGTTTGGGGTTTTCACCCTCTAACACTATATTTTTAAGCTTAAGTCTAGAAATATGCAAATTATCGTCATATTCTCCAGCTGGGAGTCCCGCGGATGCGTGGTCAGTTCCTACGAGTTACATTGGTCTCCTGGGGGGTGTTGGTGCCACCCACGGGGCCGTTCGGGCGCTGTTTTGGGTTTTCACCCTCTAACGTCATGTTTTTAAGCCTAAGTTTAGAAATATACAAATTATCATCATATTCTCAAATCGGGAGGCCCGTGGCTGCGTGGTCAGTTTCTATGAGTTACATTTGTCCCGTGGGAGGTGTTGGTGCCTCCTAGAGGGCTGTTCGGGGGCTATTTGGGGTTTTCACCCTCTAAGCCATGTTTTTAAGCCTAAGTCTAGAAATATGAAAATTATCATTATATTCTCGAATCGGGAGTCCCACGGCTGCATGGTCAGTTCTTATGAGTTACATTGGTCCCATGGGAGGTGTTGGTGCCACCCACGGGATCGTGCGGGGGCTCTTTTGGATTTTCACCCTTTAACGCCATGTTTTAAAGTCTAAGTCTAGAAATATATAAATTATCATCGTATTTTCAAACCGGGAGACCCATGGCTACGTGGTCAATTCCTACGAGTTACATTGGTCCCGTTGGAGGTGTGGGTGCCTCCTACGGGGCCGTTTGGGGGCTGTTTTGAGTTTTCACCCGCTAACGCCGTGTTTTTAAGCCTAAGTCTAGAAATATGAAAATTACCGTTGTATTCTCAAATCGAGGGTCCCGTGGCTACGCGATCAGTTCCTACGAGTTACATTGGTCCCGTTGGAGGTGTTGGTTCCTCCCACCGGGCCATTCGGGGATTGTTTTGGGTTTTCACCCTCTAATGCCATGTTTTAAGCCCAAGTCTACAAATATGCAAATTATCATCATATTCTCAAACCGAGAGACCCACGGCTGCACAATCAGTTCCTATGAGTTACATTGGTCTCGTGGGAGGTGTTGGTGCCTCCCACGTGGCCATTCGGGGTCTGTTTTGAGTTTTTACCCTCTCATGCCATGTTTTTAAGCCTAAGTCTAGAAATATAAAATTATCATCGTATTCTCAAACCGGGAGTCCCGCGGCTGCGTGGTCAGTTCCTATGAGTTACAATGGTCCCGTGGGAGGTGTTGGTGCCACCCACAAGGCCGTTCGGGGGTTGTTTTGGTTTTTCACCCTCTAACGCCATGTTTTTAAGCCTAAGTCTATAAATATACAAATTATCATCGTATTCTCAAACTGGGAGTCTCGCGGCTGCGTGGTCAGTTCCTATGAGTTACATTGGTCCCGTGGGAGGTGTTGGTGCCACCCACGGGGCCGTTCGGGGGTTATTTTGGGTTTTCACCCTCTAACGCCATGTTTTTAAGCCTAAGTCTAGAAATATACAAATTATCATCATATTCTCAAACTGGGAGTCCCGTGGCTGCGTGGTCAGTTCCTACGAGTTACATTGGTCCCGTGGGAGGTGTTGGTGCCACCCACGTGGCTGTTCGTGGGCTATTTTGGGTTTTCACCCTCTAACGCCATGTTTTTAAGCCTAAGTCTAGAAACATGCAAGTTATCATCATATTTTCAAATCGGGAGACCCCCGGTTGTACGGTCAGTTCGTACGAGTTACATTGGTTCCGTGGGAGGTATTGGTGCCTCCCACGGGGCCGTTTGGGGGTTGTTTCGGGTTTTCCCCCACTAATGCCATGTTTTTCCTAAGTCTAGAAATATGTAAATTACCGTCGTAGTCTAGAAATATGAAAATATACTTGTTTTCTTATAATGTTATAAGAAATAAGTTCATGAGGTGCTGAAATGCATCTTCAAAAACCGTATGTAAAAGGTTCCCATAAAAATGGTTCCTAGACTTCTGCATTATATTGAATAGAGATGATTCTTGTAAATGCTTGAGAAGCTTTGTCTCTTAATTGATTGTTTTGAATTTATTTCTCATGAATTTTTCCCACAAACCATTGTCAAATTTCAACTTCCACTATAATTTTAAGCTAGTTGCTGATATAATATCTTCTACACTTCTAATATTTTGGCCTCCTTCCTCAAAAGGAAAATATGTTTTTTCCCACTTTAACCAATGGTAGTGTTTGTCTTTGAAACAACCTCCCGAAAAGAATTTGCTGAACAGAAAATTTGTTCTCCTTAAAACAGTTGTAGGAGTGCTAAGAACTGATAACATATGGATGGAGATAGATGATAACACATGATTTATGAGAGTAACTCTGCCTCCTGGTGAAATAAGTTTGGAAGACCATCCAAAAATATTGTTTTTGATGTTATCCAGTAGCTCAGTAAAGTGAGATATCTTCTTTTTACCTTTAGCTAAAGGACAACCCAAGCATTTTATAGGGAAATTTTTATGTGACAGACCTGTAAGGTTGCATATGCCTTTGATTGTACTAAGCCTTGTATTTTTATCCATATAAAAGAGCTTTTAGTTATATTCACTAACTTACCAAAGAATGATTCATATTCAGCTAATACTTTAAAAAGAGCTTTAATAGACCTCTGGCCTCCATTACTAAAAATGATTAAGTGTGAAGTTGCAAGCCTTGACATACTTTAATAAGTGTGAAGTTGCAGGCCTTGACATACCAGTTTAACCATAGTGGTGACATATAATTGTTCCTTTAATAGTGCGAGATACAGAATTGGCAACAAAAGCCATCTGGTTCAGACTTCCAAATTTCTATGTTTCCCGATTTAGTTCTTAAGTTTTCACTTTAATGACTTTGAACTAGTGGCATGATCATTTAGGACATGCCAATTTTTAGTTTTTATGCATGCTTTTTCTCTTTATAATAAAGCTCGTATGGATCATGGGTTGCATTGTGTGTTTTGTCCTATACATAATGGTTTCATGTAAGAATGATCTGCGTCTACTGTAGGAAACATATCTGTTATGCTTTTGAGCGGTTACCCAATGTGAAATTTTGGGTAAAATATCTTATAGAAGTTTTAAGTTATTTCTTTAGTTCAATGATGATTCATGGTTCTATAGAAAACATTAGAGTTAGTTGAATGTCATTTGCAAGGCTTTAACTTTATATCTCACACACAAATTTAGGAACCAAGGTTGTCCATAGAACCATGAACAGAGAAGGATATCATAGAATTAAAGGTCTTTACTAACAAAGATACCTGCTGAAATAAGACTAATCCTGGCCCAATAATAAGGGCTTTCAAGCATTTCCACTAGAACATCTTCCCTAGTGTAGCTTCGTTTTCTTGAGAAACAGAAGAGAGCTTGGCTAAAATTTCATGTACTTGTTCAGGAACTGACTCATTCATAGCTTCACCTCTAAGGCAGCACAAGCAAGATATGGTAGTGTCCCTCATATCCTGAATATTGCCTTTTCCTTGAACAACATGTAGTAGAATCCATCTAGGGATATTGGCTCCATACATATAACGCCAACCAACAATCGCATCAACCAAATGGCTACTGATCGAGGTGGAAACCGAGCGTCCGTGTAAATACGCTAGTCGTTGTTATCGTCTTTCGACCATAATACTAAAAACCTAAACTTTAACTACACTCTTGTGGAGTATAGCGGTGAGTCTGGGTATCGAATCCATAGGGAATGTTTGATAGATTTTAATTGATTTATTACTTCAAAAAATAAAGTGTAAAAGATGGTTATTGAGTGAGAAAGGAAAAAGAAAAAAATAAAGAAGTTAACTAAAACTAATTGGAAAATTAAGGTAGGGACACAATCCCCCAACCCTAGTGTATTGATTGTATAAAACTGATAAGCACCCAAAACTGTACATTTTATACCCCAAATAGACATACTTTAGTTACTAATTCTCGATAATATGGGTCTTATGCACTTAATTGTTCAATATGCAGGCTTAATTGCAGTTGCGGTGTCAAAAGCTATATTTCCAAGCAATTTGCAATTAATATGGTGCTAAATACCCTTGTCCCGTATCCTAGCCTACCCAAATCAACCCCACCTAATCTTCCCCACCAAAACCCTCATCCTCACCACACTCCCATACACCCCCTACACCAAATCATTCCCTCTCATCTTCTCCAACTCACCCAAAACTTCTCTCTCCTAACCTTAACCTCCATAACCAAAAAAACCTTTCTCCTCACTCCATTAACAACACCCATCACCCCTGCCGGAACTGCTAACCCATTTCTCGCGACCCCAAACCGGAGCAGCCTCCGGCGCCTAACTCCGATCGCCCGATCACCTCATGTCCTTAAGCCCATCATCGGCCTCCTCCTGCCATCATACCCGTTGACCCAAACCCGAAACCCTTTCCTCGCCGGCGACTCTACCCTTACAGCCTACCCGCCGGCCACCTCTGGCCTCTCCCCCTCACCCCGGCGCTGACCCTTTTTCTGCCGGCCACCCTCACCTCCATGCTGGAATCCCACCTGCTCCGGCCTGAATCCGATCGTAACCCCAAGGTCCAACTGTCTCAGTCCAGCCCACCTTCCAAACCGACCCTCTCACCTCCATTCTTCAAACCCAAACCCTTCTTCAACCAAGACCCACTACCCATTTTCAAAGCCAAAAACGTGACCTGCCAAAAAAACCAACAACAAACCAAAGCCAAAGTCCCCACTTGTGCACATGTGTTAAACCCATTTAGTCCTAATTCTCGATAATATGGGTCTTATGCACTTAATTGTTCAATATGCAGGCTTAATTGTAGTTGCGGTGTCAAAAGCTATATTTCCAAGCAATTTGCAATTAATATGGTGCTAAATACCCTTGTCCCGTATCCTAGCCTACCCAAATCAACCCCACCTAATCTTACCCACCAAAACCCTCATCCTCACCACACTCCCATACACCCCCTACACCAAATCATTCCCTCTCATCTTCTACAACTCACCCAAAACTTCTCTCTCCTAACCTTAACCTCCATAACCAAAAAAACCTTTCTCCTCACTCCATTAACAACACCCATCATCCCTGCCGGAACTGCTAACCCATTTCTCCCGACCCCAAACCGAAGCAGCCTCCGGCGCCTAACTCCGATCGCCCGATCACCTCATGTCCTTAAGCCCATCATCGGCCTCCTCCTGCCATCATACCCGTTGACCCAAACCCGAAACCCTTTCCTCGCCGGCGACTCTACCCTTACAGCCTACCCGCCGGCCACCTCTGGCCTCTCCCCCTCACCCCGGCGCTGACCCTTTTTCTGCCGGCAACCCTCACCTCCATGCTGGAATCCCACCTGCTCCGGCCTGAATCCGATCGTAACCCCAAGGTCCAACTGTCTCAGTCCAGCCCACCTTCCAAACCGACCCTCTCACCTCCATTTTTCAAACCCAAACCCTTCTTCAACCAAGACCCACTACCCATTTTCAAAGCCAAAAACGTGACCTGCCAAAAAAACCAACAACAAACCAAAGCCAAAGTCCCCACTTGTGCACATGTGTTAAACCCATTTAGTCCTAATTCTCGATAATATGGGTCTTATGCACTTAATTGTTCAATATGCAGGCTTAATTGCAGTTGCGGTGTCAAAAGCTATATTTCCAAGCAATTTGCAATTAATATGGTGCTAAATACCCTTGTCCCGTATCCTAGCCTACCCAAATCAACCCCACCTAATCTTACCCACCAAAACCCTCATCCTCACCACACTCCCATACACCCCCTACACCAAATCATTCCCTCTCATCTTCTACAACTCACCCAAAACTTCTCTCTCCTAACCTTAACCTCCATAACCAAAAAAACCTTTCTCCTCACTCCATTAACAACACCCATCACCCCTGCCGGAACTGCTAACCCATTTCTCCCGACCCCAAACCGAAGCAGCCTCCGGCGCCTAACTCCGATCGCCCGATCACCTCATGTCCTTAAGCCCATCATCGGCCTCCTCCTGCCATCATACCCGTTGACCCAAACCCGAAACCCTTTCCTCGCCGGCGACTCTACCCTTACAGCCTACCCGCCGGCCACCTCTGGCCTCTCCCCCTCACCCCGGCGCTGACCCTTTTTCGGTCGGCCACCCTCACCTCCATGCCAGAATCCCACCTGCTCCGGCCTGAATCCGATCGCAACCCCAAGGTCCAACTGTCTCAGTCCAGCCCACCTTCCAAACCGACCCTCTCACCTCCATTCTTCAAACCCAAACCCTTCTTCAACCAAGACCCACTACCCATTTTCAAAGCCAAAAATGTGACCTGCCAAAAAAACCAACAACAAACCAAAGCCAAAGTCCCCACTTGTGCACATGTGTTAAACCCATTTAGTCCTAATACCCAAAATGCCCCTCAACTATATCTTTTAACCATTGCACAAAATAACCCTTATACCAAATCAGATTTTATACCCTCATTCTCCCCACTATCATGACCTCACCATAACCACATGCTCTCATCTAATTCCTAAATTACCCCCACCTATATTCCAAAACCTCTCCCCATTTTATCCTAAACCATGAACTTTCCCAAAAATACCCCTTAGCCCCATGTCTGCCATGCATCTACTATAAAAGAAGACCCAATACCCCATTTGAGGGGACTCATCATCAAATAGAGAGAGAAAAGTTTAGAGAAAAGTAGAGAGTTAGGTTAGAATAAATTATGTAGAAATATTTGTAAATAGTTTTATTTTCATTTTTTTTTAGATATTTGTGAGTGATAAATGTGTGAAATTCAATTGAGTTGATTATTGAGTTTATTATTGTTGGATGCTCATATTGGATGGATTGTGCTTAATTTCAAAGGAATAGAAGTTCAATTTCACTTCAAGAGATTGTGGTTTGATTGTTTTCTTCTCTTCTCATTTATTTTATGCCTTTGATTATTAATTTGTCATATTTCATATCATGTTAGGCTAAAACCCCTTTCAAGGGGTAGGGTAAAACCCATATTTGATGTTATTTTATTTTAATTAGTTTAATTACTTGAAAAGTCCCTTTGAAAGTTAATTTTAATCCCTCACCCTTAAATTTACGCCTCGAGAGAGGGTAAATGATTTTCGAGAGAAAATCGAAATTCTAGTTATAATACCCATTTTAGATTCGAACTAGAGATAGGGGTTTCTTAAGTGGGGTATTATAACTTGAATTTCAACTCTAAAATTATTTTCTAAGATTTACATGAATTTTAATCGATCGATCCTAGCGGGTGATTAATTAAAAGGAGTGTAGATCTATTTTTCTAGAGTTGTGGGGTGTTAAATTAATTTTTTAAAATATTAATATTATAATTACACTTGCAACGAGAGTTGGTTTGTAATTTTGATATTAATTTGGGATAATTCAAATAATTAAACTAATTAATTAGAATAACTAAAATTTGTGGTGTAATCTCATTCCTTGATTGTTCTTACAATTATTTACCTCACTTTATCTCTTATTTTAGTGTACTTTGTTTTCATTTTAGTCACTTTCTAGTTAGTTGTTTTTATCTCACATTTTAGTTTAGTTTAGTTTAAAATCTCACCTCACCCTATTGTTTTAATATTGAAAAAGTTAAAAAAATTAGAAAAAGTGAAAAAGCACAAAAAGAAAATAAAAAGTGAATTACAATTGAATTTGTTCCATTTGCTTTACAACCTTGAAAGTGGATTGATACCCTTACTTACCTCTACACTTGAGTTTATTATATTTTGTAGGTATTTAAGGGTTTTGATTAGAAGGACTTTTCAAGCAACGACAAAAGACGAAAAAGATACACCGAAAAGTCTTTTCTATCAAATGGCGCCGTTACCGGGGAGATGAAAAGTCATCGTTATCAAATGACGCCGTTGCCATTCTTGGGATAGTGAAGCTCGGAGCGAATTCAATTTTGTAGTTCATTTATTTCCTATTCTTTGTTGCATTTTTGTACCATTTTTATATTTTTAGAAGGCTTGTATTAGGATTTTATCCTTGGCTTGTATTGCGGTGCTTAGAGACACCATTTATTTTTCACTTAAAATTATAATAATTGAAGAAAGCGTGATTGGAAAACCGGACAAGGTAGAGAGAGGGTGTCTAAAGGCGAGGATTTAGAAGCTTCTCTACCTTGGGTCGGTAGGACTCCCGGGGACGACTGAGATAGGCATAATCTCCCCCCGGTTGACTCAAATTTTTCGGCACCCCATGGCATAAAAATCGTGGGAGGTACATTTCTAAACCCTCGCACCTCTCCTATTAGCGAGTCAATTATTTTGTGTACTCTTGTGTGATTTTATTCTCGCATTTATTTTTGAATGGTGTGATGAATTAATTAATTAAGGCCTACACCCAGTCACTCACGAGAAGGGATTTCATCACCCGACTCACTCGCTTACCATTGTGTGCTACCCTATCCATCACTAAATTTAAAATTAATCAACTAGGTAGCCCAATAGGAGAATATTTTGCAAAGGCGATCACTTATATTATTTCATGAATTTTTATCGCCCGTGGACTTAATTAAAATTTGACTACCCCTTCATTAAATTCCAAGATAAAAATTGGTTATGTGCTAGTTAGGAATTCTTCTTGACTTGTGTGTGTGTCTAATTCTATTTTCGGTAGTCGGTTTTAGTTGGTTCGTCCAAATCAAGAGTCCATATTTTTCCCCACCTTTTCTTCCAAAATATCCAAAAATATTTTCTTCCATTATTTTTAGAAAATCCAAAAATATTTTCTTTCCTTTTGAAAAAATTTAAAAATCAAAAACATATTTCTCTCCTCATGGCCGAAGAACGTCCTTTACAGGACTACTTTGGTCATTTTCCAGTGACACGTGACATGTGTGAGAGTGATCCTGAGCCGTCTCTTTATGATATCCTTAGTGGTCTCACCTCTCTCACGAGTACCGTTGGTACTCTTGACCCATATATGCACTCACCTCCTATTCTATCACCCTCGATGTCAAGTGTCGATGTGCCTCATCCTTTGTTGTGCACCCACTGTTATTATACCTATCACATGTCCCATGAGTGTCCATACTTGTCATATCCATACAAACCCATCACAGAACATGTGTATCCATCTGACACTGTTTCGGAACCCACCTCGGCCCATTACCCCGCTATACCTAATCCCGAGTTGTGTGAGTCTCCCAGTTATTCGTGGAGGCCTGATCACCCTTCCAAGCTTTACGAATCCCAACCCTATGTTGTGGATCCTCACACGTTCCATCAGTCGTCATGGCAACCTTGTGCACCTGTTCAGGATCAGTTCCCTCACTACGCACCCCATGCACATCAACCAATTGTCCATCACGAAAGCGATCCTTTTGTGTATGATGAACTTGGCCCCACTCCACACACTTCATTTGAGTATTATCCATACACTCACGATAGTAGCGGGTTGTGTCCACCTCTCCCTCCGCCACCACCCGTCACTCCACCACCACCATCATCCACCTCCGCTCTCGAAAGCCTCTTGCAAAAGTTCATACTCGAGCAAGAGCAAGCCACTCAAATTCAAACTCAATCTCTCCAAAGGCTTGAACAATGTTTAAATGAATTAGAGTGTGAGCGAGAGTCAGACATTCCCATGGACCCATCATTGCAACCGAGTGTGACGATGATGTGTCCTCTTGTGACATGGATTTTAAGTGTGACCAACCCTACCACCGCGAGAATCTCGAAGTTGAGACCATCCCATGGTCCGATTCCCAAGTCGATAATTGTGTTGACTTACCTTTCTATAGTGAGCCTGATCAAATCCCACCATGTCCACATGAACCCATCATTGCGGTTCATATTCCCATTCCCTTTCCCGTTGAATCCAAAACAATGCCCGAGTCTACACCTATCAAGCTTCACCCTTGTGTTCTCGAGGAACCAATTTATCCTAGGTTAGCTCCGGCTACGAGTGCTCACCAATTTCTCGAGATAGAATCCGTGATAGTTCCTACCTATCCAGATATGGATGATATCCCACCATGCATGGCTCCCTTTGAACCTGATATTTCTAGAGATTCCTCTATCTTAGATCTTAGTGCCTCGTCTTATCCACCCACCCCATTTACCGATGCTACTCTTATGGAGAAGTTGACAACTCCATCTTTAGAAACCACACTCCCTTGTGAGTATTCATTTACTCCTCCCAATGAGTGTGTGTCTCCCACTCTTGAGTTAGATCATCTTCCTCCACCATTTATCCCACCCGATACACCATTTATCCCACCCGACCCACCCATTGTCCCTTCCACTCCACCACCTGGCTTGGATCCTGATTTTACCTATTTCAAGTTTCCGTCAACATTTTTAGATCCTAACCTGAAACCATCATACACCACCTATGAGAGTGTTTATGGTGCTACTCTCCACTTTTGTGACACCGAGCTTGTTACTCCATGCACACCACTTCCTTGTGGTGTTGATTTTTCTTCTCGACAGCTCCCTGGCGTGTCACGGCGCAACCATTATCATCGCCCATTCATAGAACGGTCGTGTCATTTACATGAGCCCCACCTAATTAAACTTTTCAAATCATTTTGCCTCCCTCACCAACTTGAGCACCATGCTTATAGGGCCCTAGTTGCCCTCACCTTTCGGCTCAATACGGCCCGTGACCGCTGCCTATTCACCCTCACCTTTACCCTTTTTCCCACCCGTCCTTGGTCCACCGATGCTTTGCATCACGTGATGAATTTTGCTATACAAGTGCGTTGACCACTTTAGACTGTTTCCAGCAAGACTGACGCTTCAGTCTTGTTTGGGGGTGATTCTCATCACCCAATTTTTCTGCCACCCCGCGCTTTCATAGATCTTATCTTTAGGGTGAGAATGGTTCGATCTGGCTGAAGACATTAAAATTAGCGCTCCCAGGAGGCAGCCCGCATTTCTTGTATGAGTCTTATCCTGTTTGGAATGCTTTATCATGTTTATAGACTTGTACACAATTTTTTTTCTCTTTTCATTTATTCAGGTTTCATCTTGGCTTTATTTGTCCACTTCATTAGCGGTTCATTCTGGTAATCTCTTTCCTACCTTTTGCTCTCAATTTTAAAAATCATTTTACTTAACATCGAGGACGATGTTCCTTTTTGTTTGGGGGTGGGAAATTTTATCAAAATCGCGCCTCTTTTGAATTTATTTTTATTTTTAAACCTGATTTTTAAAATTCCGTGCAGTTTCTTTCATCTCAATCATTGATGTGAATTTTCAATCATCCATCTTTCAAAAGTCTAGGAATCAAGCTAGAGAATATTTTTTCTAATAGCTTATGTAATACATAACAAGGCATGTTGCACTATGAATTCCTAGACTCAACAAAATTTGCGCACTTATCACGTCAATACGGTTTAGAGTTGAGGAGTACTACAATTCTAAAGATAACCTTAAGGATCACTAGTAGAGACTTTATCTTGTGAGATTTGTGCCTTTCACCCTTTTAGAGTGTTTTACGCAATCTCCGAGTCACAAGTTGATTCAACTTCGTTTGGGTCCGCATTAAATTGTTGTATGATCTCATTATCTTTCATAAAATTTTGGCTTGATCACTGAGAATGATATCTTTTTCGAGTTGTAAGAAACGCGTGTCTTGAAATTTGTCCTGATCACCAAATGTTCATCCATACACATACCACTTTTCCATTTCACATCCATTTTTCACCCATATACTTCACTCATTACATTCCCATGTTTTCCCATATTTCATATATATTCCCCTCACCATCACCTATCATCTCCATATCATCTTTCATTTTCAAATAAAAGAGTGTGATTTCAAATGTTAAATGTCTTCATTGTTGGTTTGAAAAGAGAGAGAATAATAAAAAAAGAAAAGAAAAAAAATAGCTAAATAAAAAAAATAGAAAAAAAAAGAAAAATAGAAAAAAAAGAGAGAGAAAAGAAAAGAAAGAGAGTTTGTAGTTAGTTATTTTGAAATAAAGACATTGGTTCTTCATGTATAGTACACTCTTCTCGCTCATCCATCATTTCACACATCAATCCCAGTCTACATCACCATCCTTACCTCATCTCATATCCCATCCTTCTCATTTCATTTCCCCGTCACCCATATACATCTATATTTCCCCTAGGTGTTCGGGCAAATGAAAGTCAACGTGCTGAATAACTCGACGTTCTCACTATAGTGATTAGCATTTCTTTCATGAGAACATTTTTCTTTCTAATTTGTTCGTTCTTTATTATGTGTGTGTGAGACATTTGAACTTGCTTACATTTACTCACCTCCTTACACACAAGAGCGATACACCTACCCAAATCTCTAGAGTTCGTTTGAGAGAGTTATATCCAGTGAGATTTGAAGTTGAAGAGTTGATTCTGAAAAGGAAATCTAGGAATTACTCTTATGATACTCGACCCGTTTTGACTGATTCACACTACACACGTTGAGTTCTAGGAAGGATGTGCCTTGAGTATTTACTTAGCTAAACTTTTTACACATTCTAGATTGTATTTCAGAAAATATTTTTCTTGTGATGGATTGTGCGATTATTCTACGTCTAATAAGAGATTGACTGCCTTTCAATAAAATTTTGCAAACAAGAATTTTGTGGGTATATTCCCTGCAAACCCTCACGAGACACAACTCGTCCTGTAGGGCAACCTATAGGTTTAAAGGCTTGTTGCACATGCTAAGTGCAATCGCAAGTGCCCTCGAAAGTGGTACACTTTTGGTTTCTTATCTTTCTCTTTCTCTCTATCTTATTGCTCGAGGACTAGCAACGCTCTGTTTGGGGGTGGTGTGATAAGCACCCAAAACTGTACATTTTATACTCCCAATAGACTTACTTTAGTTGCTAATTCTCGACAATATGGGTCTTATGCGCTTAATTGTTCAATATGCAGGCTCAATTGCAGTTACAGTGTCAAAAGCTATATTTCCAGGCAATTTGCAATTAATATCGTGCTAAATACTCATTGTTGTTTGTGTTTGTATTAATATAGTTCGAGAGTGATTCCGAACTTGTATTTCCCTTAGTACGAGTGATACGGGGACTGGATAGCAGAGTATGCCCGCACCATAATTTTTATGTGGGGTGCTGTTAGAATATATATATATATATTATATGAGTATTTAATGTATATATTTAATTCTGGAATTTGGGAACTACCTACTGTGTTTATGGTAAGTAAGAAATGAATAATTATTTCAAATTGGAAATGGGTGTTTGAAAAGTATAATATGTTACTGAGAAACTTTATTAGCAAATAAAGTTTAAATGAGAACTTTGTTGTTAAATGAAATTAACCTCTTAAACAATTGAATTTGTCAGTTTAAATCTTATGAGCAACCTAAGATAAGATAAGTTAAACCGTTGGGAAGGTTAGTGCGATAGGCGTGCACATTAGAAGAGAGGTGAGAAATTCTCAAGGGAGTGCCGCACTAATATGTTGTTGCATTGGCCAGTAAACATTTTAAATACTTGCTAAACAAATTTTAAATCGTTTTTACAATCGGGCTCTGAACCGTTTCCACTTTCTTTTCTCTCTTGTATATATGTATATATTACAGGTGCCCAGCCACAGGGGCGTCTTGCATAGGATCCTTTGGAAGGAAGCGCGCTGCAGCTTAGGTGGGAGTTGCAGGCCTCTTGCTTAGATGATCTCATTTGTTCATTCCACTTCTAGCACTATTTATTCAGTTGGGCATGTGTTGCCCTTTTCCATTGTCCAGTTGTTTATAGGATATTGTGATTTGTTTGGGATTTATTACTGTCAGGATATTTTTCCTTTAAGTTTTAATGTTGGAATTACTTAGTTGGATGTTTAATTAATTGGATTGTTTGTTCCAGTATATTTGTTGGTTGATTCTTAAATTATGAATTATGTAAAGTTTTAAATTATTAGTTTTAAATAAAATTTGGAAAGTAATGCCTAAAATGGTTTTTACACTTAGCTTAATTATTTAGGGTGTTTAAATTGGAAAAGTTATTTTACGATAGTGATGCTAAGAATGAACCGACCGTTCACCTTGATTATAATTTAATAAAGGACTGATCACCCGGTATTTAATTAGGCGGGGTGTCACAGGTGATATCAGAGCATCAGGTTCTAGTGTCCTTAGGATCTGTACGGCTTATTTCGCTTTCAGTTTAGCATTTTTGTTATAGATCCCTATTTTAGGATTGTTGTATTCTTGCTTTTATGATTACGTCTTCAGCTATTTGAGATTTGATAATAACTGTAGACTAATAAATTTCTTCACGTTTCAGATGAGGATAGGCGTGCCCAAGCCGAGCAGCCAGTAGCTCCGGCTCAGGGAACGATGAATGCTAATAAAGTAGCCGTTATTGTTGATTAGGCGGTGAATGCCACGCTAGCGGTAGTACAACAGACTCCATCCCAAGTTCAGTCAGTGGCGCCAGTACCCGCACAACTTCTATCAGCATGGGAGCGGGTTAGGGATGCCTTTCAGAAGGCGCATCCCCTGAGTTCTCGGGTAGTTCAGATATCATCATCATCAGCCAATAGAAGAAAGATATCTAGAGGCATCAGCGTATGTATGAGTGCACAGATGTGCAGAAACAGATATTGGCTTCATTTAATCTAGTGGGAGCCACTTTGCAGTGGTGGGAGTCCACCACCACCTTGGAGGAGAGGGATACTATCCCAATTCAGTCATTCTGGGAGCGATTTGACCGCAAGTATTTTCCATCCGCCGTGCAAACTGAGATGAGGCAAAAGTTACTGAACTTAAAGCAGGAGAATTCTACTGTTGCTGAGTATGAAGAGGAGTTCACAAGACTTCTCACTATCGTGCCAGATGAGGCACCCATTGAGGTCAAGAAGATACTGTTGTTTGTGGACGGCTTAGCTTGGAGGATTCGTCAATACCTTATAGGGAATCTGTCTCTGAGTACCTACACAGATGTACTCAATGCTGCTTTACTACACTACCAGGATCACCGCTTCCATCTGCAGGGAAGCAAGCGAGTAGGAGAGTCCGACCAGCAGAGCAGGACAGGGGGTAGTGGCACTAGTGGAGCACCGACATCTCAGGGGCAGACTCGTCAGCATGAGAAGAGTTCCCATCAGGGGGACCCTACCAAGCGATTTCGATCAGGTGATTCCTGGCAAGAATTTGGGGGAATTAGGCAGGGTCAGCAGGGCCAGCAAGGCCAACACTGCCAGCAGCAGGGTCAGCAGCAGGGCCAACAGCGTTTTCATCAGGGCCAACAGGGCCAGTGGCGGGGTGGTAACGGCCAACAGAGCCGTGGTCAGCAGGGTCAGAGGGGAGGTAATTTCAGGGGCTGCTGTTTCGTGTGCTGCTAGAATGGCCGTAAGCGCCAGGATTGTCCAGAGGGTGATAGGGCCCCACAGCAACAGGGTGCCCGTAATGAGCCACAGAGACCCCTTTTTCCAGCTGCCCTCCCAGCACCAGCTCAGGTACCAGCCCTACCAGCCATTCCAGCCGCTCCGGTGCAGCAGGGGCAGTTACAGTACGGACGTGTCTATAACGTCCACCAGGCGCAGCTCCATATGCACCACTCGCGATTGAGGGTATGTTTCCTATCCATGGTACTATGGGTCGGGTTTTATTTGATGCTGGGTGACTCACTATTTTATAGCTACCCATTTTGCGAAGGCCTTAGGGTTATTAGCCACAGCAGAGAGCACTATGACGTGTGTAGACTCACCATTGGGAAATTGATCGCTAATTTTCTTTATATGCCGGGGTGTGGGTGTAGAGATTGGTAGCTTGGTATTACCAGCAGACATGTTAGTCTTAGATATGCATGAGCACGACGTTATTATCGGTATGGATTGGCTCGCAGCTTACAGAGCCATGATAGATTATTTCGGTGGGAGTATTGTCTTTGCCATTTCGGGGTAAGAGATGTTTGTAGTGGCGATGCCTCGCCCAGAGGGAGGCTCGACCGCTCATTTGTATTACATAGAGGAGGATACCTCTAAGGAGGTTGTGATTCCCTTAGACTCGATCCCAGTTGTTCGTGAGTATTCTGATGTATTTCAGGAGATACCAGGCCTACCCCCCAGTCGAGAAATAGATTTTGTCATAGATTTATTATCAGATACTCGACCTATAGCACGCGCTCCATACCGTATGGCTCCAGTGGAGATGAGAGAGTTACGAGATCAGATGGAGCAGCTGTTAGGTCAGGGCTTCATTCGCAGGAGTACCTCACCTTGGGGCGCTCCAGTTTTGTTTATGAAAAAGAGATATGGTTCACTGAGGCTATGTGTGGACTACCGAGAGCTGAACAAGGTCACGATACGAAACAAGTATCCATTGCCTCGAATCGATGATCTGTTCGACCAGCTGAGGGGAGCAACTTTCTTTTCGAAGATAGATTTGAGGTCAGGGTACCATCAGCTACGTATTAGGGAGCAGGATGTTTCAAAGACTGCTTTCTTGACGAGATATGGGTCCTATGAGTTTAGAGTGATGCCATTTGGACTCACAAATGCTCCAGTCATATTCATGGACTTGATAAACCGAGTGTTCAGAGAGTTCTTGGACCAGTTTGTCATCATTTTCATAGATGACATCCTGATATATTCACACTCTGAGGAAGAGCATGCCGAGCACTTGAGGCAGGTTCTTCAGACTCTATGAGAGCATCAGCTGTATGCTAAGTACGAGAAGTGTGGGTTCTGGTTACGTGAAGTGAAGTTCTTGGGACATGTTGTTTCTAAACAAGGGATAGCAGTTGACCCGAGTAAAGTGTCAGTGGTGAGGGAGTGGGGACAGCCCACGACACTGACGGAAGTATGTAGTTTCTTGGGATTAGCCGGATACTACAGAAGATACATTCGGGGGTTCTCCAAAATAACGGGTTCATTGACGAACCTGACTCGCAAGGGGGTACCATATGTTTGGAATGATGCTTGTCAATTGGCTTTCGACGAGATGAAAGACAAGCTTACGTCAGCACCGATCCTTGCTTTACCTAAACCGGCGTGGAGTACCTGGTTTACACTGATGCCTCTTTACGGGGACTCGAGGGAGTACTTCAGCAGGAGGAGAAGGCTATAGCTTTTGCCTCCTGCAAGCTTAAGCCGCACGAGAAAAATTACCCCACACACGACCTAGAATTAGCAGCGGTCATTTTTGCGTTGAGGATATGGAGGCACTATTTATTGGGGGAGAAATTTTTCTTGTTCACGGACCACAAGTCACTACAGTACCTGTTCACTCAGCAAGAGCTGAATATGCGTCAGCGCAGGTGGTTAGAGTTTGTAAAGGACTATCAGTTCAACATACAGTACCATCCGGGGAAGGCCAACGTAGTTGCTGATGTGTTGAGCCGTAGACCGGTAGACGATGTAGCGAATATCTGGAAAGAAAAGTGGAAAGAGTTAGGTCACCAGGACGCAGTAGCCTGTTCCTTCATATCTGTCATGACAGTGACACCCGAGATTGTTACGAGGGTGATATAAGCGCAGACCGCAGACCCATTTTGCCAGGAGCAGATTGTACGACTTTTAGCCGAGGGTGCAGAGTCCTATTCTGTTAGTTCTGATGGGGGTTTGAGGTTTAATGGGAGATTGGTGGTCCCAGAAGGAGCAGACTTACATCATGCAGTGATGACCCAGTCTCACGGGTCCCGATTTGCAGTACACCCTGGGGGAGATAAGATGTACCAGGATATGAGGCGGCAATACTTGTGGAGTGGGATGAAAAAGGACATTGATGAGTTCGTGTCCAAGTGTTCTACCTGCCAGCTGGTAAAGATGGACCACCAGAAATTGTCAGGGTTGCTTCAGCCATTGAAAATACTCGGGTGGAAGTGGGATAGTATTTCTATGGATTTTATTACTGGGTTGCCTACATCACAGCGGGGCCACGACTCCATCTGGGTGATTGTGGACTGTTTGACAAAAGTGGCTCATTTTCTACCGGTGCTGACAGACTATACCACGGGTCAGTATGCTCAGTTGTTCATTGCTGAGATTGTCAGATTACATGGGGTGCCCCTAAATATTGTGTCAGATAGAGACAAGATTTTCGTGTCGCGTTTCTGGGAGAGCTTTCAGGAGGCTAAGGGTACAGAGTTGAGGTTGAGTTCATCTTATCACCCACAGACAGATGGACAAATGGAGCGTACTAATAAGATGTTGGAGGATATGCTACGCATGTGTGTTCTTGATTTTGGAGGAGGTTGGGAGCCACATCTTCCATTGGTAGAGTTCGCTTATAATAACTCTTATCAGTTCACGATTGGCATGGCTCCATTTGAGTCTTTGTATGGAAGGCCTTATCGTTCCCCAACTTGTTGGCTAGAGGTCGGGGATAACAAGTTGCTTGGAACAGAGGTGATTCAGGAAACCTCCGCTAGGATTGAGATGGTCAGGAGTCGCATTCGAGTAGCCCAGGACATGCAAAAAATCTACGCCGATGCAAAACGGTTCTTCCGGGAGTTTAATTTAGGGGACCAAGTATTACTACATGTATCTCCTATGAAAGGAGTGATGAGGTTCAGGAAGAAAGGGAAATTGGCCCCAAAGTATGTGGGACCATTTCCCATTATCGAGAGGATTGGGCCGGTAGCATACAGATTGGGACTGCCAGAGCATTTACATCGCATCCACGATGTATTCCACATCTCGTCGTTGAGACGATACCTTCGGGATGATATGTCCCACACCCGCATCGCGATAGAAGAGATAGACTTACAGCCTGACAGCTCTTATAAGGAGAGACTAGTGGCTATCCTAGACCATAGCGAAAGGAGATTGAGGTCGAAGGTAGTTCCACTTATACGGGTCCACTGGGAGCATCATAATGTGGAGGAATCCTCGTGGGAGTGCGAGGCAGATATGCGCGAGAGATACCCAGATTTTTTCTTACCAGGTATGCCTTATTTTTTGAATTTCGGGATGAAATTCCATTATTAGGGGGGAAGTATGTAATACCCCGTATTTTTATGCTTTCTAAATTTGGGGATTTATTAAATTTAATGTGAGTTATTAATTTAATATAAATCCGAAAATTAATTATTTTTATAATTACTAACATGATGAGAGTTAGTAATCATTGGAAACTTGTTGAATATTACTAATGAGCAAAGTAATACATAATATTGGTTCTATTAAATGTCACAAGTGAATAAAATGACAATCTTAGAAATTTAAGTCGGGATGCGCCCGTGTCGTGTCGGGACTAAATATTGATTAATAAAAGTGAATAAATTATAAATCACCCGTATGGTCATTTTGAGTCCCCCAAAGTGTCCGAAAGGGTCGAGATAGTCAAAATAATGTATCCGGGGGTTTAGTTTGGGTCTCAGGGCGTTTTTAGGCCTAATTAACACCCCGGGAGGGCGTTTTGGACATTTTACATTTTTAAGCTTTAAAACCCACGAAAATTGTAAGGTTATATCAGATGCTTAGGGTTGTCTTCTAGGGTTAACACAACCAAAAACAAGAGGCAGCCATTGGAGAAGGAAAGAGAGCTTGCCCAAGAGTTCAAGGCCAAGAACTCCTCCGGTTACGCCGCCGTCGCCGCCAAACGATTGATCGCGTAACGAGGATCATCACCACACCGATTTCAGCCACAAATCAGAAAAAAAAATCCCTAGGCAAGTATTTATCTTGCTTAATTTCGTTAATGCTTCATTCATGTTAGTTTAGGGTTGATTAGGATGAGTTTCTATAAAAGAAAACCCATGTTGGAGATTAGAAATTGCATGTTGTAGTGATATAAACAATAATCTGGAAATCCTTTTCACATGTAGAGGTTTAACCACGGATTTATGATGAATTAGAAGTAGAAATTCTAGAAAAAGAATCATTTGAATCAAGTTAAAGGAATTTTTAGGGTTCATGAGATTTGTATAATTTTTGGCACTTTTAATCCATGATTTTTGATGAAAACTCACATGCCTTGCGTAGAATATTGTCCATTTGGGTTTAGAAGGTTTGTGGTATAAATTTATGGGAGTTAAAAATTTGGATTTGGATGGTGTTGGATGATAGAACCCGTAACTGGTATTCTGCAGATTTCGCCACACCTGCTTGATCGATCGATCAACCATAGAGCATCGATCGATCGATGGTTCGATCGATCGAACACCTTCCATCGATCGATCGACCACTTTTGGGAAAAACCAGAGTTTCCCTTGAGTTGACTTAATCCGATTAAATACGTAATAACTCTTGATTAATGTTATTAGGACATAAGAAAACATAGAAAGGACCAGTAGGGTCAAGGTAACCCCGTTAAGTGGAACTTAAATGAAATGGGATAAAAGAAGGGTAAACGGGGAAATAATCATACCTAAGAAATCTAACATGCGTAGACTTAAAAATCGAATTGTCTAGGAGTAGGATTAGAAGGTGAGTGAGGGCTTACAGAAATTTTACTTAGGTAAAGGAAATACTTCGAGAGATGAGAAGTGAGTTGGAATAAATAAAATCTCGAAAATAAAATGAATAAGAGACGGACCTTTATACGTGATATCTAAATAATGAGAAATAAGGATAAATATCATAATTATGGGTTATGAGAGTATACCTAAATTTGATATAGTAATAGTGGTATATTTATATGACTGTGTTTATGCATATACTATATACGTGTAAAAATTATGCCCGCGCTACTTGCTATCCCTGAGGTTACCGCGCTGTGACAGTCTTATCTCGATGGGACCTTTATGGGGGATATTGACTCGTACCCTAGAAGATAGAAATCCTTTGGTACAGGCTATCAGATCGATAGTCAGACGGTCTTAAGAGACGTGGTGGCATGTGCTGACCTCTTAGAGACTTGGAAACTATGCTTCGCCTCATTGTTGTTTGTGTTTGTATTAATACAGTTCGAGAGTGATTCCGAACTTGTATTTCCCTTAGTACGAGTGATACAGGGACTGGATAGCAGAGTATGCCCGCACCATAATTTTTATGTGGGGTGATGTTAGAATATATATATATATATATATATATATATATATTATATGAGTATTTAATGTATATATTTAATTCTGGAATTTGGGAACTACCTACTGTGTTTATGGTAAGTAAGAAATGAATAATTATTTCAAATTGGAAATGGGTGTTTGAAAAGTATAATATGTTACTGGGAAACTTTATTAGCAAATAAAGTTTAAATGAGAAATTTGTTGTTAAATGAAATTAACCTCTTAAACAATTGAATTTGTCAGTTTAAATCTTACGAGCAACCTAAGATAAGATAAGTTAAACCGTTGGGAAGGTTAGTGCGATAGGCGTGCACATTAGAAGAGAGGTGAGAAATTCTCAAGGGAGTGCCACACTAATATGTTGTTGCATTGGACAGTAAACATTTTAAATACTTGCTAAACAAAATTTAAATCGTTTTTACAATCGGGCTTTGACCCGTTTCCACTTTCTTTTCTCTCTTGTATATATGTATATATTACAGGTGCCCAGCCACATGGGCGTCTTGCATAGGATCCTTTGGAAGGAAATGCGCTGCAGCTTAGGTGGGAGTTGCAGGCCTCTTGTTTAGACGACCTCATTTGTTGATTCCACTTCTAGCACTATTTATTCAGTTGGGCATGTGTCGCCCTTTTCCATTGTTCAGTTGTTTATCGGATATTGTGATTTGTTTGGGATTTATTACTGTCAGGATGTTTTTCCTTTAAGTTTTAATGTTGGAATTACTTAGTTGGATGTTTAATTAATTGGATTGTTTGTTCCAGTATATTTTTTGGTTGATTCTTAAATTATGAATTATGTAAAGTTTTAAATTATTGGTTTTAAATAAAATTTGGAAAGTAATGTCTAAAATGGTTTTGACACTTAGCTTAATTATTTAGGGTGTTTAAATTGGAAAAGTTATTTTACGACAGTGATGCTAAGAATGAACCGATCGTTCACCTTGATTATAATTTAATAAAGGACTGATCACCCGGTATTTAATTAGGCGGGGTGTCACATAATCAAATCAGGCCATAATCATAAATGAAACCTCCAATTTTCACCCAATTTTATGTGTAATTCATGATTAAATTTACCTACACTAACATGCGCATGATTATTGCTAAAGGAAAGAAAGTAATAAACACTTGCCTCAAATTTGAATGTCTGATCCATTGGTGATGTTTGTATAGATGCGTTCCTCACTTTTCGATCTATATGATGGTAGTGGTGATTATGCACGGTGGTGTTAATTGACCTTCCTCCTTTGGGATTTGCTCTCCCTCACCCGTGTGGTTCTCTCTGGATTTATGTGTAACTTAACCCTAATGGAACTCCCATAACTGATATACTGATTGTCTAGTTTTCGTCCATTTTAATTTCCCAAAAATCCAAAAGACAAAACTACCCCTACGGGGTGCCGGTTAGACCTAAAATTACCCCGGAGTCCAAATAAAATGCCCGGGTAGAGTTTTTCGTCTATCTCGACCCTTCCGGATTCAATGGAGCACTCAAAATTACCATACGAGTTATACAAAAATAAATTATCTTTTTATCCCATACAATTAGTTCCGACCCGGATCACACGCGCGTCCTGACTTAAAATACCAAACTACCAAACTGTCGTATTTCGCACTCCGATAATTTATAAAAATTATATAATTCCATATTACATATACCCACAGTAATAATCAATGATTTCCATTAATAAGTATTAGCCATTGGCACGCTAGTTAATAATTATTTTAAATTCGGATTAATTAGCAATTAAATTTCTTGACCATTTTAATTGAATTAATCTAACAATAATAATTAAGCTCATAATTATTTAATATCATAAAAATACGGAGTATTACACCTTTATTTCTTCTTAATTTTGAAGCTTCATAACTTTTCACCTGGGACTCGGATTTGGATGTTGTTTCTTCCTACGTTCTTGTGGACTTGAGATATTCAACTTTCCTTTAGGTCATGCGTCCAAATTAGGGGTGGCAATTAGGGTTAGTCGTGTCATTTTCGGGTCGCGTTGATTTTGATTTGAGTATAAGTTTTGGGTACTCTTAAATCTATACAAGTTAATCGTGTCCTGTTCGGGTCATTTCGGGTTATTACCATAAACGGGTTATCGTGTCAAAAATTGCCAACCCTAGTCCAAATTCTTGGTGTGAGATTACTAATTTTCCCTTGACATTTCTTTTTTTCTTGATTTTGAGTTTTCTCCTTTCTTCACTTGTATAAAATACCAGCAAAATGTAAGAGAAATACACGAAACTCGATGAACTATATAGAAGGTGTCAGTAGCAATGGTATGAGATAAATCAACTTAATTTACATCGCACAAGATGATATAAGCCTATAAATTACGGGGATAAATATGAAGAATTTATGCCTAATCAACCCCCCCCCCCCCCCCCCAACTTAGAACTTTGATCGTCTCGAGCAATGTAAAAGAATCAAAGCAAGGACAACACTTAGCAAAAATGTTATTAGGATGGAATACCTCTTTTGCAGGCAAGATATTACATTTAGCGTATGCAACAAGCATTTAAACCCCTAGGTTACCCTAGTAGGACGAGTGTTGTCTCATGGGGATTTGCAATGAATATACCCACAAAATTCATTTTTTGACTCAAAGAAAAATCAAAATACCTAAAAATTGTACAATTTAAACTCCCCTAAAATAATCATTGCAAATAAGTCTCAATTCGTCATGTGTGCGTGCGAAGCCAAAAATTTAACTGCTAACTTCCACCGATTGATCATTACGTTACTTTCTCGAAAATTCGTTTTGATTCAATTTCTCCCAGGATACCCTCACAAACGAATCACTCGGAATGTGGATGGTTTCTCTCAATATGCGTGATATATATGAGTAAATATAATGTAACAAAATTCACGCGCAAAATTTGAAAGATAGAAATATTTGAGGTGGAAAGATCTCTTCATCAGATTACAGTCATTGAAAAATGGGAAGCATCGCCTCTTATTCACAACAATTAATCTCTCATCTTATCTTTTCGTGTTTATGCTCTCCACACGGTAATTAATTTTGAATTTCGAACTCGGTTAGGACTTTTTTGGGTTTAAGGACTCAATTAGGACTTTTTTGGGTTCACAACAATTTATTTATGATGTCTGTTAGTGCTTTTTCGGGCTTTTGCTTATTTTTCTCTTCTTTTTCCATTTTTTAATTGTTTTTCACATTTTTCTTTTCTTGCTAATTTTGTTGAGTATTTTTCTTTTTTTTTTCTTGCCCCTTTTAATTGCACCATTTGGACGATGTTGATGAATTATTCTATTTTCATAATTCCGGACCAATTGGTTTTTCGGGTTACAAATGAAAAGGAAATTTTTTTAGGCTCAATTAGGCTAGCAAAAGGATAATTTTTCATAACTTTTTATGGCTTATATTTTCGGGTAACAAACGATGGCCTACTTCATTGTCTGAATTACTCATTATTTTACTATATGCGTCTCGAGATGAATTTAATTTAGAGATATTTTAGCATGCTTTTCAAGACAACATCTCACACGTTTTTCGTAACCGATCAAAATAAAGAAATTGAGATCTTCAACGATTTATTTAAATGCTGAAAAGAACTTTGAGTCAACCATTAAGTTGGATTGATTTAATTACTCACAAAAATCGATAGACTCAAAATCTCACTAGGTTGATTAATCTCCACACGAATTCGTAAAGTCGTCAATTTTCGCTCAATTTCCATCTTTGGCCAATTTCGGCTTAATGCTCTTGATTTTTAATAATTTGAGACTTCAAACAAAATTTTGTGACATTTTCGAAGCTTTTAAATTTCAATTTTTATTTATTTTGAAGAAAAATATTTTTGGCTTCTTTTTTTTTCAAAATTTTTATTTTTTTGGATATTTTTGAAATTTTCTAATTTTTTTTAAAATTTGTAAAGTTTTTAAAAGACGCACTTGTCACCCCCTAACTTAGAATTTTGCACTGTCCACAATCAAAAGGACTAAAAGCTAAAGAAGAAAACATAATAAGTGTGGCAAATAAAACAAGCAAAAATTTAAAATGCAAAAAGACACTATATAACTCCAACACACGGCTAAAAAAATTAAATCACCCCTTACGCGTCGGGGGTGTGATGACCTCTCTCTCTCCATTAAAAACTCATCCGCCCCCCTGTACGGGGTCCGATGCTCTCCTCGTCTCTCTCTCTTCACATCATAAACTGTTGCCTAGATTATACTCAGGGGGGGGGGGGGATTGAGTTTAGCAAATTTTTAAATCAAATTAATTCTTCAGAAAAATATTTAATTTGGAACACCTTAACAGTTTCTAGATAAATAAATCTTTAAAGAATAAATCCAAGAATATCAAATAAATGCAACCAAATAATTTATACGTTCTAAAATACATATTTTAACACTCTATGAATATTAAATTAATTTTTGTATTTAATAAAAAAAATTTTTGAATTAATTAATTTATTCGAAAATAATTATTTTAACCTTAAAATAAATTTGCCAATTTTCAGAATTAATTAATTTGCAAATATAAGTGTTGTAAATATAAATTTAAGCAAGCACAAATAAAATATGCAAATAAAGTGGGGAAAATAAATGACACCGTATTTTTAACGTGGTTCGGCCAAACCTCGGCCTACGTCCACGCGCCTAGAGCTTTCGACTCCCTTGTGCTTCACTACCATGATCCACTTGAAGGGTAGAATCAAACCACAGCGTACAACCGTTTGCAAGCTAACTTCGACATTCAAACTCCGTGGTCCAATTTGCGGGTAGGAACTAATCACCGGTACAAAAACCATCGTAGCTAAAACCGAGCTACTGAATACAACCCGAGCTTTTAACAAAGCTTCAAACAAATCTGATTTTTGTAGTAGAATGTAGAATAATGAAACTCCTTAAAATAAAATTTGTAATGTGAGTTTCTTCTTCTTTAATAAGACTTCAATAAATGATGTTGGTGTAGGCAGAAGTGTTCTTCTACAGTGATTGAGCAGATATAAAATTAATTGCTCTCTTTGTAGTAGCTGACTAGAAAATAAATGCTCTCAATAAATTCTCAACGCTTGCTCATGTTCTCATTCTAGTTAGAGCAACCCTTATGGGTATGCTAAAAGTGTATATATGAGATAAATGTGTATGTTGTGGGTACCGCAAATGTTTATATTTGCAATTTGCTACCGTATAAAATAATAAATTTACCAATACACTAGTTGATTTTTTGTGGGAGCCACTCTTAAGCGGAAAACGTTGTTCCGCGGTAGACTGGAAAAATAAATAGAAAAATGCCTAAAACGGAACAGTGGCGGATCCAGGATTTTAGTCCAACTGGGGCGAAATCGATTAATTTTTTTTTTAATGACACTAATAAATAATCAACACATAAAAACCAACAATTGATAAAACATAAATACTTAATATGCCAAAATTTCATATTGATCCGTACATAACCAGAAATTCCAAATACAAAGAGATTTTTTACAATATTCCCCTACGTGGCTTCATATTCTGAAAATGTTGAATAATATCTTCCATATCAACATTTTTGAAAATATCTTGTTCAATGTACGTCACCAAGCAGTCATTTGTAAAATCATCTCCCATTCGGTTACGTAATGTACTCTTAACGATTTTCATTGCGGAAAATGCTCTTTCCACGCTTGCAGTTGCAACCGGCAATGTCAAGGCAAGTTTTATAAGCAAGTACACTAATGGAAATAATCGATCCCTATGCGTTTCAACCATTTTTTGAGCAAGAGCACCAATCCCTTTCAAATCTTTGAATTCATCATTATCACGCACGCTATAAATGTAATTTTCGAGTTGTTCCCCAATGACTGTGAGTTCAATGGGATCAAAATCATTTGGATAAAATTCTGCAAATCGAACTAATCTTGTCGCATCAAATTTGGAGAAGTTCATACTTGGATCAAGACATGTCATACATAAAAGTAACTCTGTATTCACCTCATTAAACCGATGGTTCAACTCCTGAAGTTGCATATCTATCACCGAATAGAACAATTCAACACGATAGTGGTGAAGATTTGTCCTCTCTTCGACATTTCGACGTGATCTTCCACCGGTCACAAAACAATCCTCCATATTTATAATTACAATGTCATGCGTACTACAAAAGGATGATACTACTTTCAACAATTGATCCCATCCATGCTCCCTCATTTTTTGTAAACGCATTTTAGCTATTCTAACCAGATCCATTGCATTCACAATATCTTGATCCCTTCGTTGTAGTGATTGCGACAAATCATTGGTAATCCCCAAAATTGCTTTCATTAACTGCAATTTGAAAACAAAATCAAAGCACTGCAAAGAGCTAATCATATCATATGCTTCTATTCTCTGAGTCCCTACATCACCATCAACTTGAACCACCTCAAGAACACCAATCACAGAAGAGAACAAATGATTTAAACTCAAAAGTGTACCATAATGTGAACCCCACCTCGTGTCCCCTGCCCGTGTGAATGCTTCTTCTTGATTTAAACCACGACCCGTCTCCCGATCCTCATTGTATATTCCTTCAAGTATATCATCATATTGTTTCATCCGAAATATATCTCTACGCTTGCAAGATGCTCCAACAACATTAGATAAAATTGAAACTTTGAGAAAGAAAGAACCAATTGCGTTATGATTGTTTGCGACCGCTACTAATGCCAACTGTAGTTGATGAGCAAAACAATGAACGTAATAAGCTAAACTGTTTTCCCTTAGAATCAAACTCTTCAGCCCATTGAACTCCCCTTTCATGTTGCTCGCCCCATCATAACCTTGCCCACGAATACTTGACATACTCAACCCATGTTTCAAGAAAAGTGACTCCAGGCTTGCCTTAAGTGTTAAAGATGTAGTATCAATAACATGTACAATGCCAAGAAAACGTTCAACCACATAGCCTTTTTTGTTCACATAGCGTAAAGTCACGGCCATTTGCTCTTTCACAGAGATGTCACGGGACTCGTCAACTAGTATGGAGAATACCTCATCCCCAATATCTTTAATTATGACTTTAGTGGTCAAATAAGCGGCGGCATTAATGAGCTCTTTCTGAATTGATGGAGCTATCATTTGGTGGTTTTTGGGGGCATTTTTCAAAACAACTTTGTTTATAGCTTCATTTTGCTCGGCAAGGAACTGTAAAAGTTGCAAAAAATTACCCCGGTTAGATGACCCCACAGATTCATCATGCCCTCGCATCGCCAAACCTTGGCGTAGTAAGTACTTGAGGCAATCCAACGATGCAATAAGACGAATTCGATAATCAACTCTTGTCTTTTCGGAATGGTTAGACAAAGACACTTCAATGTGTTGATCTTGTTTCATCAAGTCATCACAAGCATTCATGCATTTGTTATGAATACTTAAGTGGGGACCAACATGATCTTTAAACATATGTTTCTTTTTCCAATTTGAAAAGCCTCCACTAACAAATACACCACCACCCCCTTGCCCCCCTGTATTTGGTCGGAAAAAATAGCAAAACAAGCAAAACGCAGCCTCCTTTGTCACACTATACTCTAGCCACCTTTCAAACTCCTCAAACCATGACGGAATAAATCTACGTCTATCATTTCCAATTTGTATCCATGGAAAATTATGATTTTTTGGCTGACAAGGGCCCCTAGTAAGATAGGTTCGACGAACTAACTCCATTTGTTTAGAATCACCATATTCCGATATAGATTTTCTCAAACCGGGATCTGATGGTAGTTCATCCAAATTGACAACAATATTTGGTGAGTATTGAGATTGTGCGGTTTGTGCCACAATTTGGGGTAGATTGTCGGACTCCGCATTGAAAGTGGGAGATGATTGAACCTCAGCTTCGGATACGATTGGTGCGTTGTCTCCTCTTTTTCGCTTGAAAAATTTCTCCATAGATTCCCTAAATTTACAAATTTAATTTAATTTCATATAAACAACATAAAAATTTCACATATAAATTTAATTTCATATAAACAACATAAAAATTAACATAAAAAATTATATAAATTGACACATATAATTTATAAATTTACATATAAACAGCATATAAATTAACATACAAATTTTCATTAATTTACATATATAAACAGATATACACAAAAGAAATTTAATTTCAACAAGTGGCAGGTGGGGGGGAAAATATACCTGGAGGCTGGAGCAGGGGGCGGCAGGGGGTGGTGGTGGTCCGGTGGCAGCGCAGGGGGCGACAGGGGGCGGTGGTGGTCCGGTGGAGCCTCCGGAGGCAGGGGGCGGCAGCAAGTGGCACTGTGGCAGCGCAGGAGGTGGGGAGAGGAGAGATTCCGGGAGAGAGAGAGCGGAGGCGGATCCACTTCGTGAGGCAGCGGCGGAGGCGGCGGCGACGGAGTGTGGAGGGAGAGAGAGAGCAAAGAGGGTTTGTAATTTTTAGGTTTAGAAATTTTTTTCTTGGGTTCGTTCGACGACTGCAAGTCTGCAAAGGTAAGGTTTGTTTGTTTTTTATGTTTTTATTTTATGTTTATTACAAACTATCCCCTTAACTTTGAAACTAATTAAAAAAAACCTCCAGGTTTAATTGTTTACAAAAAAACCCTTAAATTTTTTTTTTATATTTTTTTTACCAAACTGAACTGGGGTGGATCCGCCCCTGAAACGGAACATGATGTTCCGCCTAGGTTTATAATTCAACTTTTATTTATTATACTTTTGCCCCATATGTTTTACAACTGCTATTTATTATTTTGTGATAGTGGTATTGTTGTGATAAAATTTATAACTTACAAAATTTACCTCACGAATAAAAATTTATAACTTATAGAAATTTGTTGATGAAATTTATAATAAATTTTAGCTAACAAAAAATTTATAACTTAAATAAAAATTACCTATCGATAGCTGACATTGGTATTGTTGTGATGGAATTTTTAACTTACAAAATTTAAATCACGATGAAAATTTTATAACCTATAAAAAATCGTTGATGATATTTATAATAAATTTTAGTTAACAAAAAATTGATAACTAAAATAAAATTGACCTCAAGATAGCTCACACTGGTCATTGTTGTGATGAAATTGAAAATAACATTTATGTCAGCTAAATGGAAGTATGTCAGCTAACTAGAAGTATTGGGGATGGAAGTTGAAAAAACAGTTCTCTTAAACGGAACATGTTCTTCCGCCTAAGGAATAGTGCACAAATCCTTAGGCGGAACATGATTTCCCGAGGTGTAATTTGGGTTTTTAAACGTCGTCGTATCGCGTTGTTCGTTGCGTATATTTGCACTATTCATAGCATTTTCTTAATTTTTTAGCAGGTATATTTAGACTAGTAATGTGTATATTTAGACTATTCATAAGGATTGCTCTTAGTGTATCTTCAATCCAACTCTTGAAAGCTTTTAAAATATCTTCAAAAACTAGCTGTTAGAGACAATACTTTTGAGTATTAAATGATCCTGATTTTGTGAGATGATGTAGCATGAAAAATGATTTTCAAATCTGATATACAAATCTCTATTTTACTTCTGAAGAAAAATATAGCTGATGAGATATGAGAATGGTCTTCTGAAAAAGTGTGACCGAAAGTGGCTCTAGTAGATATCTCCAAATGACTTCTGCAAAATGTTAGTTCAAGAGAGAGAGAGAATCTGGTATATAATAACAGATAATATATTTTAGAGTAAATGTATGTTAGAGTGCTCAGTTGAGAGTGAATTAGAGAATGACATTGTTCGAGATAAAAAATCGTAGAAGAATTAATGTCTTTTACAATCTGACAGTTTACTTGTTTAAAAAAAAACCCGTATGGGCTCAAGTAATAAAGTAAAATAATGATGGTAGTCAAATCTGATATATGATGCACATGGATTAGGACTGGAATATACTATTTAAAGAGAACATATACACTTTACAAACCATGCGTATAATAAATAATTATTACATGTTTTTGTCCAATGTAAAATAATGGAATATATACCTGAGAGATGAAATGGATATATAAATAATATTGTCTACACAGTTGCGTGGCTTTCTAAATGCATGCCCAATAGTGAACTGGATAAATAAAAATATATATATAGTCATACTAGCTATTGTACATGAGGACACTATCTTGTGCGTGGCTCAAGGCAACTGAATCTCAAAGAAAAAAGGATTTTCATCCATGTAAGCAACCAATCAATTTGTGTAGTCATGTTTAAAAGAAAATAACAAAAGCTTCTATACACTATACACTGCTCGAGGCAGTCTACCAATCGACGACAACATGAGGACAAAACAAGAACAGTCCAAGGAATATAAAAAAAACGTGTACAACATATATAAACAATCCATATAATAAAAATAGTGATATACGAAATAGAGATCAATAACGTTAACATGCAATGACTAGAAGGAAATCAACTATCGGCATAGGGTTTTATCTAGGGTGAAATTGGTACAACTATATATATATATATATATATATATATATATATATTGATGTAAAAAATTAGATCATATCTAATTATTCAATCACAGATAAATAAATGGGACAAATTTTTTTTAAAGTGGTTTAGACCTCCACTATTATGTTATTGCTGAGTGTTTGGGAATTCTCGATTACAAATTCTATCAAGAAATTTCGGTCCCCTTACAATGAGGATTGTACAATGTATTTATAGGCCTGAGGCTGTATTATGAAAGGGTAATACATTAAATGATGTACATATGAAAGAGTGATACATTCAATGCTCATTCAGCGTACGCGTCTGAATGATAAGCATTTAATGAACAATCAAACTATTGGTTATCCAGCTATTAATGCTTTGTTCGAGGTGCAGCTCAGACCGCTTGAGTTACTCGGACCGCCTAAGCTTCTCGGTGCTCAAGAGTTCCTCGGAGAGTTCTCGTTCCTCGGAGCGTATGAGTTCCTCGGGGAAACAGTGTTCCTCGTTGCAGTATGGTTCCTCGGAGCGTGTGAGTTCCTCGAAAGTGTTTGTTGTTGCCACGTAAACTGCCACGTGTCTTCACTTTATTGATCCATGTCAGCAGACTAAATTTGGTATCAACAGAAGCCCCCAATGTTTCATAGTTCGAATTTTGAGGAGTATGGAACATTCTTTCTCGGTATATGATAGCTTTAAATAGTTCTCCTGATTTTTAGGAGTGTTTCCCTTGTATTTATTTCTCTTTTCAAATTCGTAGAATCAGGCTTTTTGAATTTTCACAACCGCCTCTATCTCTGCGTACTTTTTGTCCTTTTAGCCGCCGGTAGCATAATCGTTTCTTCTCGCTTCGATTGCCGCGCCCTTTTTGTTTCCCTAGTCATCGGTAGCATAATTGTTTCTTTTTGTAATCATTACTTTACCATTTCCCAAGGCAATGTGTTTAAACTTCACAGACACTCCCATCGTCTTCTACCTTTTCAAATTTGTATTTTCGAGTTTTCCGTCGTCTCTTTCTCTCCTGTGTATTCATCTCTTCCATCGTCCGTTGTCATAAGATTCACTCTTTTTCTGTAAGATTTTCTTCTTTCTTCTTTATTTCTTTTATTCATTATGGTTTACCCTGTTGAATCTCTTGATAAGTTTCGTTCTGATTTTTCTATTCCCTCCTGGGTTGTTCTGGAAGAGCTTTCTGAGCCTTCTGATTATTTTCGCTTAGCTGAGGGACATTGGTTCCCCAGTCTCTTTATTGCTGAGTGTGGATTTTCTTTTCCACCCAATCCCTTATGTCTGGAATTTTGTCAATACTTTGACGTTGTTCCTGTAAGAATAGCCCCCAATACATGGAGAATAGTTAATGGGGTACATAGGTTAAATCAAATCCATGGAACTCGCATAGGGTTTCCAGAAATCATGTTTTGCTATAGATGGTCAGTTGGTGATAATACCTTTTATTTAAAAACTAGATTTTTGAATAGGGCCTTAGTAGTCAATCTCCCGGATGCTAATAGGGATTATTTTGAGCACGGGGTTGTCATAAAAAATTGGCAACATGCTCCTTTATCTGGAGATGAGGTTTATCAAGGTCCCAGATGCCCTCCCTATGGCAATGGGATAGGTTATTTTTATTTTATTTTATTTATTTTGAAATCATGCTTCTTTTGTGTTTGATAAAATGTGCTACTGATATTTTATTTTTGATTTGTTTGCAGTTGATAGCAAAAGAAAGTGTCCAAAGGAAGCAGATGTTAATATAAGACATTTGAAACTTATCTGGAGTCTGCATCAATCTGTTGCTGACGATCATATTAGGTCGGCCTCATATCTGCTGCAATACAAGAGCTACACCACCTCTTTTACTGCTCGTCCAGTAATAAGTGAATCAGAGCCACTACCAGCTTCCACCAGTTCTTCGCCTGAATCTCACGTCCCTTTAAGCGAAAGGATGAAGAAGATAAGACCTCCCACCCTTTTCGAGAAACCTGCCTCTGGTGCTGGAGAGGCAAAAAAAAGTAAGGTTGATGTCCCAGAAGGGACAAAGAAGACTGATGCGCCTTCCTTGGCTGCTACTGTTGTGAAGGTTGTTGAGAAGCCCACAGTGGCTCCGAGCAGGTCTGCTTCTCCTGGAGAGGTGATTGTAATATCACCGACCAAGGGTTCTTCCTTGGTTGAATCTGTTCCTGTTCCCCCAAGGAGGCTGAAGAAAAGCTCCTCGGTCAATTTGGCTGACATCATCACTCAGCCCCCAATTACTGGAACCGGTGTTCCAACTTTTGTTCCCCCGAGCTCTTCCATGAGCTCGATAAAGTCCTGGATCATTCTCGAGGTCCAAGGTACTGAAGAAAACCTTACTCGGGACATGGTCACTTTGTTAGCTGCTCGCCACCTTGCTTCTGTAAGTCTTCTTACTTTGAATTTTTCATATTTCCCTTGTCATTTCTGTTTCTGACTTGCTTTCTTTTTATTTTCACAGTTGACGAGCTACATCAATATAATTTTGAAGAAGGATGAAGCAATTAAAGCTTCGAGCTCCTCATCTGGTGTGGAGGAGGCTCTGGTGGGCCTGACGAGGTCTTTGGAAGATTCTCGCCAGAAATATGCTACTGATAAGGCAATCTGGGAGAAGAAGCTTGCCTCCACTGAGCAGGAGAAAGCTCAGGTCATTGAAGTCTCCAAGGAGTTGGAGAAGAGAATAAAGGATTTGGAGGGAAAAAATAAAGAGCTCGATGAGAAGCTCAAGAATGTTGGAGAGCTAGAGAATAAGCTCAAAGTTGCTGAAGAGGAGTTGTCTCAACTTCGGGATGTAAATCGGCCGAAAGAGGAGGTTGAGAGAAAACTGAAAGCTGCTGATGACCTGCTGTCCGAGAAGCTTTCCTCGGAGAAGCTGAAGAGAAAGATGGTTGTGAAGAAGTCCTTCAGCGCTGGTTGGGACAAGGGGTGGAACAAGGGATTGGCTGCCATGGTGTCGCAAGTGGACTATGGCAGCCTCAAATACTTTAGGGATGGATGGGTTGCTGCCCTTCAGGAGATGAAGGTGGATGAAAATTTCGAACTCTTTCAGCAACACATCCCTGGTCCCCCTCCAACTCCTGAAGACTTAGAAGAGGACGAAGATGCCTTCGAAGAGTCTTCTATGGTGATGGGAGATCATCCCTCAGCCATTCAGCCTGCTGCCGAGGAACTTCAACAAATTGTTACTTCCTCCGAGCAATTGCTAGTGCTCCCTGAGCAACTATCCATTCCCCCCGAGCAACCTACTTCCTCGTCCCAGCCTCCCGAGAAGGTTTTGGGAGACAAGAAAAAGGTATAGAGTTGTTCGGGTTTATCTTTACATTTTATTTTTCTTTTGTCAATTGTAATGATAAGCACCCAAAACTGTACATTTTATACCCCGAATAGTTGTATTTTAGTTGCTATTTCTCGACAATATGGGTCTTATGCGCGTAAATGTTTATTATGCAGGTTTAATGTACGTTGCGGTGTTCAAACGCGTATTTCAAGGCAATTGTGCATTTTATGGAGCTAATACCTCTTCCGTACCCTAACCTGAGCCTAAACCCTAGCCTAAACCTACCCCCGAACCCCGTGTGTGTCTAATTTGCCCTTTTATTATTTTTTAGATTTTTAGTTTGAGTCTTTTCTATTTTTAGGATTTATTTTAGAATTTTTAGATTTTATTTTCTATTTTTCTATTTTATTTTTATTAATATAATTTTATTTTATTTTGATTTTTATTAGTTTCTAGTTTTATTTTATTTTATTAAGATTTTAAGTTTTAGGATTTCATTTATTTTTTAGTTTTATTAGATTTTATTAGGACTTTAGTTTTAAGTTTAATAGATTTACATTTTTCTTTTCATTTCTTTTTAGTTTTAAATTTTTATTTTGAGTCTTTATTTTATAGGAATTTAATTTTTAGATTTTTAGTTTTTATAGTTTTTATTAGTTAGATTTTATTTTTTATTTTTATTTTTAGTCTTATTATTTTTTAGGGGTCCAAATTAACACACACACACCCCACACACTACTTATCCTACACCCTTACCCTCACCCCTACTTCCTACACCCTCACCACACTCTAACCCCCCTCTCTCCTTCTTCAACCTCTCACCTTCTCTCTCCTCTCTCCAAAACAGAAAACACACCCATATCTCATCTCTCTCCTATCAACAACACCAAACCCCCATTAAACCCATCTCCTTAACACCAAACACACACACCCATATCTCACCTCTCACCATAACCAAACCCACCCCGCCGTCGCCGGAATCCCTACCACCTCCGGCCAGCCAGCTTTATACCACCCCTGTCGGCGACCACCTAACCCGCCGTCGCCGGCGGCCCAGCACCGATCCCCCTCTCACACCTCTCTTCCCTACCGGAAACCCAACATCCCCTGCAACCGAGAACACCTCGCCGGCGTAACCATTCCCGACCCCTGACCCACGCCGGATCTCCAAACTTCAGCCCCCCTGCCATAGTGACCTCCAACTTGATCGCACCCTTAACCCAGCTCCGACCCAACTCCAAAACCGAATCCCATTTCCCATTTAGCGAAACCCATTTACAAAACCCACTTCTTCCAAGCCAAGCCACGATCTGCCAAATTCCAAAATAAATAAAACTAAACCAAAGCTAAATATCCATGTGCCACTTAAACCATTAAACCCACATGTGCCTAAAACTAACTTAATTTCCTTTACCCATAATACCCCCTAACTAACCACTCAAAACCAATTTCCAAAATTACCCCCTCACCCAATCTGATTTTATCCTAACCTCACACCCCCATGCACATGTGACCTCACCCAAAACCCATGCACTCCCTACCTTTTTACCAATTTAACCCCATAGCTCCATTGCATATAAAAGAAGAGGAAGACTCATTTGAAGAATTCTAGATTAGAGAGAGGAAATTGTAGAGAGAAATGTTAGGGTTAGAAATAAATAGTAGATTAGAATTAGTTTTTTTATTTTCTTCTTTTCAATTTAAATTGAGTGAAAGTAATTCTAGTGAGAATCAATTTGTGTGTTAGTGCTTCATGTGTATTTGTTGATCATTCAAATTGAGAGGTGTATGCTTCAAATTGGAAGACTAGAGTTCAACTTTCTCAAAGAGATTTGGTTTGCTTGTTCTATTCTCTTCTCTTTTATTTTAATAGCCTTGATTATTAATTTGTCACGTTTCATATCATGTTAGGCTAAAACCCCTTTCAAGGGGTGGGGTGAAACCCTTATTTGATATTATTTTAGTTTAATTAGTTTGCTTACTTGAAATATCCCTTTGAATGTTAATTTTGATCCCTCACCCTTAGATTTACGCCTCGAGAGAGGGTAAATGATTTTCGAGAGAAAATCGAAATTCTAGTGATAATACCCATTTTAGATTCGAACTAGAGATAGGGGTTTCTTAAGTGGGGTATTATCATTTGAATTTCAACTCTAAATTTAATTTCTAAGATTGACATAAATTCTAATTGATCGATCCTAGCGGGTGATTAATTAAAAGGAGTGTAGATCTAATTTTCTAGAGTTGTGGGGTGTTAATTTTAACTTTCTAAAAGATTACTATTCTAATTACACTTGCAACTAGAGTTGGTTTGTAATTTTAATATTAATTTGGGAGAATTCAAATAATTAAATTAATTAATTAGAATAACTAAAATTTGTGGTGTAATCCCACTCCTTGATTGTTCTCACAATTATTTTCCTCACTTTATCTCTTATTTTTAGTTTAGACTTTAATTTTTATTTTAGTTACTTTCTAGTTAGTTATTATCATTTTACACTTTAGTTTATTTTAGTTTAGATCTCACCTCACCCTTTTGTTTTAATATTGAAAAAGCTAAAAAAAATAGAAAAGTGAAAAAAGCACAAAAAGAAAATAAAAAGTGAATTGCAATTGAATTTGTATCTAGCTTACTCCCTAGAAAGTGGATTGATACCCTTACTTACCTCTACACTTTAGATTGTTATTATTTGTAGGTATTTGAGGTTTTGACTAACTTGGCTTTCAACAACGACCATACACAAAAGTCAAGTTATCATGTAACCCACCACATGTAACTCTGAACTTTATGATCTAATAAAACTTGGACTTTTTTGCATACTGTTGTCTATTTTCTATTCATACTCTGATTGTACTTCTTATTGATTATTGGTTTTTCTTTCTCTGCTAGTTTCTGGCCAGGATGTAATTACTATCTGCCCATGATACAAAGCTGTTGCGACAATGTAATGAATACTTTAAGGCTGGTCACACAGACCTGAGTGCAGCACAAGTCATCGACATCCTCGGCCAAGATGCTTCAGAACAGGTAGTTGAAGCATATCAATATCTGAAGTGTCTACTTGATCGAGCAGTGGCCAGTAATGTGGCCTATTATGATATAATCGAGGATCTCCAAGGCACCCTCGAGGACCTTCAGATACAATATAAAGAATCCACTGTCCTGTTGCATAAGGGGTACGAGAAGAAGTACCAGCAACTCAATGCTGACAAGGGGTACGAGAAGCGTTTTGCTGGCTACGAGGTGAGGGAGAGAACTCTGAGGGGTGAAGTCGAGGAATGCAGACAAATAGCCGAGTCGCTGGAGTAAGAAAACAACAACCTGCAAAGGGAGCTGTCACAGTTGAAGTCTGCGGCTTCCACTTCAAAAGCCTTGATCAGAGTGACTGATGAAGGATTTTCGTTTTTAGAAGTCGAGAACGCCAACTTGAGGGACGAGTTGGAAACCTTGAAGAGGTCTGGCCCATCTACATCTTCTCGTGGTCGAGCAAGAGCTTCTCGGGGACGAGCAAGAGCAGCTCGAATTCCTATCGAGGAACAGAGGACTCAGTCTGCCTTAGAAAACCAGGCCTTCTAATTAATGGCGAAGAACCAGGCTTTGGCTGAAATGTCAAAGAAGATCAGGGACCTGGAAGAACAACTTTCCACGCAGAAGTCTACCTTGGACAATAAAGAGATCTTCATAAAAAATCTCCACAAGCAACTAGATAGATTAACATATCAATTCCACAAACAGCCCAGGGAGTTCTGGATGGCTGGATACAACGAAGCTCTCTTTCACTTGGACGATCGTATCCAGAATGACAATAATGAGGGCTACAAGCAAGGCTCGTTGAATGCCTTAGGTGTGCTGTAACTCGAACAGGGTCATTACCTGTGGGACTATCATGATCCTGGGGTGCTCGACTTACCCGTGCCACCATTCAAACTGGACATGAGTTGGATCCCTGCTCGGGCCATTCCTCGGAGCTTGATTTCCAAATATCTCGGTGACTACAATCTCCATTCAATTGTTGAAGTATCTTGTCCCGAGCACCTTCTAGATCGACCATCCGTGATGAATATCAGGATGTTAAAGGATCTCAACTTCATAAATTCTCCCCTGGCTTTGAATGATCCGCCTGCTGGCGAGGAACCTGTGTCAAAAGCAGAAGGGAAAAAACCAGTAGAGTAGGAATTTTGATGTAATAGTTAGTATACATTTCAATATCAATGTAACTTTCATTTCATTATCAATGTAATTTGTTTTTGGATTTAATGAAAGACTTTCATTTTTGTTCGCAATTTTAACTGCTATTGACTTGTAAAACACTTTATATTTGTGCATGTGTATCTGATAAAAAGATAACAATATTGTGTGGTTTTTCGATCAACTTATTGTCGAGTAGTTTGAACTTGTGGTAGTCATTTGGCAAAAATAATATTTTGTTTCTCGACCAACTTAGTAATAATTAAAAAGTTACGAGTATAAAAAATGTTGCTAGATCACTTTAAATTTTACTTGTCGACCAACTACAGTTAGTGGGTTTTTATCCCCTACCAGCCATAGTTGGTAGATTTTTCTCTTAAATGTTTCCGACCAACCAAGGTCGGTAAATTTTCCTTGTCGACCAACTACAGTTGGTGGATTTCTATCCCCGACCAGCCATAGTTAGTCTTTTTGAAATAATTTTACCTCCCGACCAACTCAAGTTGGCATTTTCGAGAATATATTTACTTCCTAAACGACATAAGTTGGCATTTTTAGGAATACTTTTATTTCACGAGAAACATATAGTTTTATTTCCCTTAGGAATACAAATTTTACTTCCCAGAGGAATACAAGTAGCTTTACTTCCCGGAGGAATACAGGTAGCTTTACTTCCCGGAGGAATATAGGTAGCTTTACTTCCCGGAGGAATATTGGTAGCTTTACTTCTCGGAGGAACATAGGTAGCTTTACTTTTCGGAGGAATATTGGTAGCTTTACTTCCCAGAGGAATATTGGTAGCTTTACATCCCGGAGGAATATAGGTTTCTCGACCAACCTTAGTTGGCATTTTCGAGAAAAAATTTGAGTGGCCTGAGCTTTGCCGAGTAGTGTGTAGCACTAGTATTCCCCGAAAAACTTTCAATAAAAAGAAAGAATTCGGCAGAATATCTTCATTTTATTCATCACTGATTTGCGCAGGTGCTCTGCGTTCCATGCATTCTTAAACTCCTCCCCTTCTAGAGTTGCTATTCGGGTAAGTTCCTGGTCGAACAACTTCTGTAACTCGGTATGGTCCATGCCAGTTTGCCTCCAGCTTATTGTGCTTTTGAATTACTTTCTTCAGCACATAGTCTCCTTCTTTCAGGTCGCACTTCTTCACCCTCTTGTTGTAGAAAAAAGTTGTTCGCTGCTGGTAAGCAGCATTTCTAATGGCTGCTTCTTCTCTAACTTCCTCGAGCATGTTTAAATCCAATCTTCTCATTAAGTCGCTGACAGGGGAGTTGAAATTTAGTACCCTGTGTGTTAGGAGGCCCAACTCGGCAGGTATAACAGCTTCACTTCCAAACGCTAGCATATAGGGAGATTCTCCAGTCGCTACTCGGGGAGTAGTTCGGTAAGCCCACAGTATTAACTGTAACTCGTGGATCTAATTTTCTTTCGCATCGTCCAGTCTTTTCTTCAAACCATTCAGCAGTGTTCTGTTTGTCACTTCAGTTTGCCCATTGCTTTGAGGGTGGCCTGGTGCTAAGTGGACCTTCAAAATGTTTGACTGATGGCAATAGGCAGCGAACTCCTCGTTATCAAATTGTGTTCCATGGTCTGTGATGAAAGCATGAGGAAGACCATATCGGAAAATGATGTTCTTCTAAATAAATTATTACACCTTCTCGTACGTCATATCAATGAGAGGCTCAACTTCCACCCACTTAGTAAAATAATCCACTGCGACGACGAGGTATTTGAACCTTCCTCTAGTCGTTGGCAGTGGTCCAACCAAATCTATTCCCCACATGGAAAATGGCCAAGGGGAAGTGATGGGTGTCAATAATGCTTGTGGAGTTCTTCGGATGGAGGAAAAGCGCTGGCACTTGTCATATTTCTTGGCATAGGCTACACAATCAGCCCTCATCGTCGGCCAGTAATATCCTCGCGTCATCATCCTTTGCAAAAGCGTTCGACCTGCTACATGGGCTCCACATGACCCTTCATGGATCTCTTCAATCAATTCTTTCACCTCGGAGGGATGTACACATCTCTGCAAACCTGCCATAATTCCTCGTCTATATAAAATACCGTTAGTTAATACGTACCGAGCAGCTTTAAACTTCAATTTCTTGGCTGCGAGCTTGTCAATTGGTAATTCTCCCTCCTCAATATATGCCCTGATGGGATCCATCCAAGATGGTCCTAAATCAAGGGTGATAAAGTTCATCGCCAAATCTTCATCTATACTCCGACCAGCCAAAACTTCAATTGGGATTATTCTTCGTAGCTCGGTATGAGTAGCTGATGCTAATCGAGCTAAGGCATCTGCTCTTGTATTCTCCATTCTCGGTATTCTGACCAGCTGAATAGCAGCAAATTCTGATACCAACTCCATCACCTTTGCATGGTATTTGATCATTAATTCTCCTTTGGCTGCATATATTCCCAACATTTGATTTACGATCAATTGAGAGTCACTGAAGATCCTAACCTACTGCGCCTCCATAATTTTCGCCAAATTAAGACCTGCAATCATGGCCTCATACTCAGCTTCATTATTGGAAGCTTTGAATTGGAAACGTAGGGCGTAGTCCATGTCGACCTCGTCCGGAGTGCTCAAAACTATCCCTGCCCCACTAACTGTTGTGCAAGATGAGCCATCTACATATAGCCTCCATATAAGTAACTCGTCTTCAAACTTCTGATCTGATAGAGTTCCTCGACGAAATATTTGTTGCTTCCTTTCATCTTCCCCTGATATTTCTCGCTCTTCGTCGATCATCTTTTCTTGCCATTTTACCAACCGGAGTTGGTCTGAGCTCGAATTTGATCATCCCGTAACATCCAGTTGCTCTTTTACCAACCCGAGTTGGTCTGAGCTTGTGTTTGTTGATCCTGTAACATCCACAGGTTGATCAACGAGCAACTTTTCCTCCTCGGGGGTATCAGGATAAGTGAACTCCGCTATGAAATCTGCTACAGCCTGCCCTTTTAGCGATGATCTGGGTTCATAAATTATATCATATTCACCGAGCTCTATTGCCCAGTACATCAATCTCCCTGATTTTTCTGGTTTATGCAGGGCTTGCTGTAATACCCCGTACTTTTGGCTATATTTATTTTGGGGATTAATTAATTAAATGTGAATTATTTGGAAATTAATTCGGGTTAAAAATACTAACGAGATGCGAGTTGGTATTTGATTATGTGCATATATGATTTTATATGAATTTGAAATTATGAAATTTGTCGTGAGATTTATATACGGCATTTTAGAAATTTTGTTGAGACGCGTGTGACCGCCGCGTCATGGTATATTATGTTAATTATAAAAGTGATTTTTATTTCTATTATCCGTATGGTCATTTTGAGTGCGCCAACGCGTCCGGAAGGGTCGAGATAGTCAGAAAACACTAGCCGGGGGTATAGTTTGGGTCCCGGGGTATTTTTAGGCCGTACCGGCAATATAAAGGGTATTTTGGTAATTTCGTATTTTTAGGAATTAAAAATGACGAAAATTAGAGATGTAAATCTGATGTGGATTAAACCCACTAAACCCACTAACCTACCCATATTAACCTATAAGGCTACGTAGATTATTAGAAGAGTTTTCTAAGTTCCCCAAATCAAACCCTAGCCACCTTAAGCCACCATTGGAGAAGAAGCTTGGAGAGAAGAAATTCTGCAGAAAAGCTCTATCAAACCATCATCCAAACTCAGAGACAACCAAGGCAAGTGACTTTATTCCATTTAATTTTAGAGAATGTCCTTTCCATGTTAGAAATTGAAGAATTTTAATTGTTCTTGAAAGTTGAATGAAAACCCATGTTAATTGGATTTAAAACTTGAATATTGAGGACAAATCGCATGTAGAATTACATAGAGATGATTATTCTGGTATTAATGTATGTTGGTTGTAACAAAAATGGATTTAATTCGGGGATTTGATGATGATAAAGATCTAGGGTTCATGTTCTTATAAAAATTTGGGAAAAATATAGAATCTTGTGATTTAATGATGTATAGGGTGCAATAAAGCCTTAAAAGATGTTAGTTTATGACCTTAGCATGTTTTAGGATGATTAGAGAACTTAAAACATTGTTGGGACGAACTTTGGAGAAGATTTGAGGAGTAAAAATGGATGAAAAACGTAACTAAGAAGATCTGGGACGAAACTGGCAGGTCGTTAGAAGCCCCTACCCAGGTCGTTCGAACGAACTCGTTCGAACGAGCTTCTAACGAGTTGACCAGTCGCTGCTAACGAGAAGGGATTTCGTTCGATATCTCGTTCGAACGAGATATCGTTAGAAGGTACAGTTCGTTCGAACGAACTGGAATCTCGTTCGAACAACCTCGTTCGAACGAGACTTCTAACGAGTTGACAGTGGAATCTCGTTCGAACAATCTCGTTCGAACGAGACTTCTAACGAGTTGACAGTTTGGTCCTTTTTGGACTGTTTTGATTTTTGGAGTCCCGTAAACTTCTTCGAGGATATAAATAACATTTCGATGATAATATAATGATAGAATCGGGACTTTTGGGTATTTATGAGAAGGAAATTATATACGAGAGTTATATTAAATGGACGTTTTGGGTTGAGACGTGAGTGTCTAATACGACGTGAGAATGAATTATGGCGCGTACGATTATAAACCGGAATCGTATAAGTTGTATATTGGTACTAGAATGAATAGTACTACGATTAAACTACGGGATTACTAAGACGTGTATTTACTTAGTATTAGTATATGATTTGTGTGTATGACATACCTACCATACTTGCTATCACGGGAGGTTTACGTTCGCTTAGGGCCCTCTAATCCTTGTGTTGCCCGGATTTAGACTGGTTACCTTGATGAACATAGGTCAAAGAAAGACTTATAGGGATATTAATAAGTCCGCTGATCGTGGGAGCGTAGGTATGTGCGTGACCCATGTGATGTGACTGTGTTCGCCTCCACTATTTGTGATTTGTGTTATCTGAACTATTCCTGAGAGATTCGGAATATGTGATCCTTATGTACGTGATGTACCGGGATGGATAGCAGAGTATGTGTGCACCACAGCTTAGTTCTCAGGGCGCTTGTATTGTATATTTATGATGTGAATAATATACACTTAATTAATGAGAACCTTCATGTTATTGTTGTGAATATAATTACAACATTGTTTCGAGAAACATAACGAGTTAGCTGATAGTAATATATTGCATATTGAGCATTTGAGTTTGCGTTAAACCCCTACTTAATTACGAGCGTTATTATGTTAATAGAACCGAGTAATAAGGGTAAGAACTATGATAGTCTAGCTAGATATGTTGTCACTTAGCTAGTAGTTTGTATCACTCTAGATGGGTACTTACGTTAGGAGTGCACAGTTAGACGAGAGGTGAGAATATCATGTGAGTGCACGTCCTAACATGTACCTTGCATTTAATGTTTTAAATGTTTTTAAAGCACTTGCAGGTTTTTAAAATATAACTCCACATTCGGGCTCTGACCCGTTTGCTTTTCAAATCTATTTTCTTTGTAAAACCATTTTAGGTGCCCAGCCACAAGGAAACCATGCATAGGATACTCATTCAGGTGACGAGCTGTAGCTGTTTGTGGAAGCTACAGGGATTTGCTTGTAGACGCTTCTATCACTTGGATTCCAGAGTCTTATTCTATCAGTTGTAGGGCATGTTGCCCATTTCTATTAGAGTTACATTTCCATTACAGTTTTCAGACTTTGGCATGTATTGATTTAGTATTCAGTTTATTTATCAGTTGTGGGATTTGTAGTGAGGAGTTTTTCCTCCAGACTTTATTTACGTTTTGTGATGGTTATTCTATTTACTTCATTATGGTGAATGGTGTTAATATCCTTATTACACTTGTTGCATGTTAATCAGACTTTAATTAAAATTTGGCACTTACTTTTTAAATACTAGGTGGTTAGTAATCATTAAAATGTTTTCGACAGTGATGCTATTAACTGGACCAACTTGACATTTTGAATTAATTTAATAAAGGAGTAGCTACCCGGTATTTAATTAGTCGGGGTGTCACAGGTGGTATCAGAGCATCAGGTTCTAGTGTCCTTTAGGATCTGACGGCTTATTATGTTTCCGCTAAGTTTCTTTGATATAGAGCCCTATATTTTAGGACTGTTGTACTCTTTTTGTGTATACTTCGTTCTTCAGCTTTATTAAGTTTATAACAGCGAACTTATAAACTTTGTTCTTATTTCAGATGCCTCCACGACATGCACGACGAGTTCCCAGGGATGCAACGCCCGAACCCCAGCCCGCTCCAGTTCAGGGCATGATGAACGCCGCTGAGGTTGCAGCTATAGTAGCCCAAGCGGTAAATGCCGCCATTGCCGTTGTTCAGCAGGCACCACCCCAGGTGCCGATTGCCGCGCCAGTACAGGCTAATGCATTCCCGTCTGCTTGGGAACGTATACGTGACGCTTTTCAGAAAGCGCATCCGCCAGAGTTTGCAGGTAGCTCAGATGTGGTAGTCTCGAGCCAATGGAGGAAGGACATGCAGAGGCACTTGAGGATGTATGAGTGCACGGATGTTCAGAAGCAGGTGCTAGCTACTTTCAAGCTAGTTGGTGGGAGTCTATTACCACCATGGAGGAGAGGGATACTCTCACGATTCAGGAGTTCTGGGTGCGGTTTGACCGTAAGTACTTTCCGTCGGCTGTTCATACGGAAATGAGGAGGAAGCTGATGAATCTGAGGCAGGAGGGCAAGACTGTGGCCGAGTATGAGGCCGAGTTCACGAATCTGTTGAACATCGTTCCAGACGAGATACCAACAGAGAAGAAGAAAATTGAGAAGTTCACCAACGGGTTGACTTGGAGGATCCGTCAGCATCTGCTAGGGAACCTATCGTTGGCCACTTATTCTGATGTGGTTAACGCTGCATTGTTACACTTCCAGGACCACCGTTTTCATATGGCCGAGGGCAAGAGGTCGGGGGAGTCTAGCCATCAGGGCAGGACTGGAGGACATGGTGCCAGCGGGGCACAATCTAGTCAGGGGTAGAGACAGAATGAGCAGGGCTCCCAGCAGGGGGATAACAAGAGGTTCCGGTCAGGGAGCTACAGACAGGGACAAGGAGGTTTCCGTCAGGGCCATCAGGGTCCAAACGACCATCAGGGCCAACAGGGGCAGAATGGGCAGCAGTTTCACCAGGGCCAGCAGGGCCAAGGAAGGAACGGTTACGGCCACCAGGGCCGGGGACAGCAGGGGCAGAGAGGAGGGAACTTCCCAGGGAAGTGCTTTATTTGTGGCAAGACTAGCCATAAATGACAGGATTGTCCTGGTAGGGGCAGGGCCCCACAGCAGCAGCAGCAGGGTGCTCGCCAGGAGCCACAGAGGCCTATGTTTCCCGCCGCTCTCCCCGCACCGCCACAGATGGCAGCATTGCCACCCATTCCAGCAGTCCCAGTTCAGCAGGGGCAGCTACAGTATGGACGTGTCTACAACGTTCACCAGGCTGCAGTTCCACAGGCACCGCCCGCGATCGAGGGTACGTTTCCTATCCATGGCACTATGGGTCGGGTATTATTTGATACGGGGGCTACACACTGTTTTATAGCTACACACTTCGCGAAAGCTTTAGGATTGTTAGCTACGGCAGAGAGCACAGTGACGTGTGTCGACTCACCTTTGGGGAGTGGGTCACTTATATTCTTTATATGCCGGGGAGTGGGAGTAGGGATTGGTAGTCCGGTATTACCTGCAAATATGTTGGTATTAGATATGCATGTGCACGATGTGATCATCGGTATGGATTGGCTCGTAGCTTATAGGGCCATGATTGATTGCTTCAACGGGAGCATTATTTTTGCCATTCCGGGGCAAGAGATGTTCGTAGTGGCGATGCCTTGCCCAAAGGGAGGATCGACCGCTCATTTGTACTACCTAGAGGAGGATACCTCTAAGGAGGTTGTGATTCCTTTAGATTTTATCCCAGTTGTCAGGGAGTATTCGGATGTGTTTCAGGAGATACCAGTCTTACCACCCAGTCGAGAGATAGACTTTGTTATAGATTTGCTACCGGGTATGAGACCTATAGCACGCGCACCGTACCGTATGGCTCCGGCTGAGATGAGGGAGTTACGGGATCAGATAGAGCAGCTGTTAGGTCAGGGCTTTATTCGCAGGAGTACCTCGCCTTGGGGCGCTCCAGTTCTGTTTGTGAAGAAGAGGGACGGTTCACTGAGATTGTGTGTGGACTACCGAGAGTTGAATAAAGTCATGATACAGAATAAGTATCCGTTGCCTCGAATCGATGACTTATTCGACCAGTTGAGAGGAGCTTCTTTCTTCTCAAAGATTGATTTGAGATCGGGATACCATCAGTTGCGTATCAGGGAGGAGGATGTCTCGAAGACTGCGTTTTTGTCGAGATATGGTTCTTACGAGTTTCGGGTTATGCCTTTTGGTTTGACCAACGCTCCAGCAGTGTTTATGGACTTGATGAACAGAGTGTTCAGGGAGTTCCTAGATCAGTTTGTCATTGTCTTCATTGATGACATTCTGGTTTACTCCCAGACAGAGGAGGAGCACGCCGAGCATTTGAGGCAGGTTTTGCAGACACTTCGTCAGAACGAGTTGTATGCAAAATATGAGAAGTGCGGGTTTTGGCTGAAGGAAGTCCAGTTTTTGGGGCATATTATTTCCGACCGGGGAATATCTGTTGATCCGGGGAAGGTATTCGCGGTGAGGGAGTGGGGACAGCCCACGACACCAACGGAGATTCGTAGTTTCTTGGGTCTAGCAGGATACTACAGGAGGTTTATTCGGGGTTTCTCGGAGATAGCAGGTCCTTTGACACATCTGACTCGTAAGGGTGTGCCGTTCATTTGGAGTGATGCCTGTCAGTTGGCATTCGATGAATTAAAGGACAAATTGACCTCAGCACCTGTGTTAGCATTGCCGAGACCGGGAGTTGAGTATTTGGTTTACACCGATGCGTCTTTGCAAGGACTGGGAGGAGTATTGCAGCAGGAGAGACAGGCCATAGCTTATGCTTCCCGTAAGCTTAAGCCTCATGAGAAGAATTACCCCACGCATGATTTGGAGTTGGCGGCAGTGGTATTTGCCCTACGGATTTGGAGGCACTATCTTTTGGGGGAGAAGTTCCAACTGTTCACGGACCACAAGTCACTACAGTACCTGTTCACGCAGAAAGAGTTGAATATGCAGCAGCGTAGGTGGCTTGAATTTGTGAAAGACTACCAGTTCAACATCCAGTACCACCCGGGTAAGGCTAACGTGGTGCAGACGCGTTGAGCCGTAGGCCAGCAGATGAGGTGGCAGAGGTGTGGAAGGCAAAGTGGAAGGAATTGGGACACCAGGATGCAGTGGCCCGATCTTTCATGTCTGTGATGACCATTACACCGCAGATTGTCACGAAGGTAGTACGGGCACAGGCTAATGACTCGTTCTGTCAGGAACAGATAGTTCGATTACTAGCAGAGGGAGCCGAGTCCTATACCGTCAGCTCAGACGGGGGATTACGCTTCAATGGGAGATTGGTAGTTCCGGAAGGGGAAGAATTGCGACACGATGTGATGGCAGAGTCGCACGGCTCACGGTTCGCGGTACATCCCGGAGGGGACAAAATGTACCAAGACATGAGACGCCAGTATTGGTGGAGCGGTATGAAGAGAGATATCGCTGAGTTTGTTTCGAAATGCGCCACTTGTCAGCTTGTAAAAGTGGATCATCAGAGACCGGCAGGATTGCTACAGCCATTGGAAGTCCCGGTGTGGATGTGGGAGAGCATATCCATGGACTTTATCACGGGGTTGCCTACGTCACAGAGGGATCACGACTCCGTTTGGGTAATTGTGGACAGGTTGTCCAAGGTCGCTCACTTTTTACCCGTAAGGACTGACTACACTACGGGACAGTATGCCCAGCTCTTCATTTCAGAGATTGTGAGACTTCACGGTGTGCCCCTAAATATCGTGTCTGACAGAGACAAGATATTTGTTTCGAGGTTTTGGGAGAGTTTCCAGGAGGCCATGGGCACGGAATTGCGGTTTAGAACGGCGTATCATCCGCAGACTGATGGGCAGACTGAGCGCACAAATCAGATGTTGGAGGACATGCTACGCATGTGCATTATTGACTTTGGGGGTGGATGGGAGCAGTACCTTCCACTGGTGGAGTTTGCTTACAACAACTCCTATCAGTTCACTATTGGCATGGCTCCGTTTGAGGCATTGTACGGTAGGCCTTGTCGTTCCCCAGCATGTTGGTTAGAGGTGGGGGACAACAAACTGCTTGGACCGGAAGTGATTCAGGATACTTCGGCAAGGATTGAGTTGATTCGGAGTCGCATTCGGGTAGCTCAAGACAGGCAGAAGAGTTATGCTGATGCGAAGAGATTTATCAGGGAGTTCCAAGTAGGGGACCAGGTTTTGCTAAGGGTATCTCCGATGAAGGGGATTATGCGATTCAGGAAGAAGGGGAAGTTGGCACCGAGGTATGTGGGGCCGTTTCCTATTATTGAGCGGATCGGACCGGTTGCGTATAAACTTGGACTACCGGAGCATTTGCATCGGATTCACGATGTGTTCCATATTTCCTCGCTGAGGAAATACCTTAGAGATAATTTGGCTCATTCTCACATTGCTGTGGAGGACATCGATCTCCAGCCGGATAGCTCCTACGAGGAGGGGCCGATTGCTATTTTGGACCGAAGCGAGAGAAAACTACGGTCAAAGATAGTTCCGTTAGTGCGTGTTCAGTGGCGACATCACAATGTCGAGGAGTCCACATGGGAACGCGAGGATGAGATGCGCGAACGTTATCCAGAGTTATTTTTAGCAGGTACTTTCTAGTTTCGAATTTCGGGACGAAATTCAGTTATTAGGGGGGAAGTATGTAATACCCCGTACTTTTGGCTATATTTATTTTGGGGATTAATTAATTAAATGTGAATTATTTGGAAATTAATCCGGGTTAAAAATACTAACGAGATGCGAGTTGGTATTTGATTATGTGCATATATGATTTTATATGAATTTGGAATTATGAAATTTGTCGTGAGATTTATATACGGCATTTTAGAAATTTTGTTGAGACGCGTGTGACCGCCGCGTCATGGTATATTATGTTAATTATAAAAGTGATTTTTATTTCTATTATCCGTATGGTCGTTTTGAGTGCGCTAACGCGTCCGGAAGGGTCGAGATAGTCAGAAAACACTAGCCGGGGGTATAGTTTGGGTCCCGAGGTATTTTTAGGCCGTACCGGCAATATAAAGGGTATTTCGGTAATTTCGTATTTTTAGGAATTAAAAATGACGAAAATTAGAGATGTAAATCTGATGTGGATTAAACCCACTAAACCCACTAACCTACCCATATTAACCTATAAGGCTACGTAGATTATTAGAAGAGTTTTCTAAGTTCCCCAAATCAAACCCTAGCCACCTTAAGCCACCATTGGAGAAGAAGCTTGGAGAGAAGAAATTCTGCAGAAAAGCTCTATCAAACCATCATCCAAACTCAGAGACAACCAAGGCAAGTGACTTTATTCCATTTAAGATCAGAGAATGTCCTTTCCATGTTAGAAATTGAAGAATTTTAATTGTTCTTGAAAGTTGAATGAAAACCCATGTTAATTGGATTTAAAACTTGAATATTGAGGACAAATCGCATGTAGAATTACATAGAGATGATTATTCTGGTATTAATGTATGTTGGTTGTAACAAAAACGGATTTAATTCGGGGATTTGATGATGATAAAGATCTAGGGTTCATGTTCTTATAAAAATTTGGGAAAAATATAGAATCTTGTGATTTAATGATGTATAGGGTGCAATAAAGCCTTAAAAGATGTTAGTTTATGACCTTAGCATGTTTTAGGATGATTAGAGAACTTAAAACATTGTTGGGACGAACTTTGGAGAAGATTTGAGGAGTAAAAATGGATGAAAAACGTAACTAAGAAGATCTGGGACGAAACTGGCAGGTCGTTAGAAGCCCCTACCCAGGTCGTTCGAACGAACTCGTTCGAACGAGCTTCTAACGAGTTGACCAGTCGCTGCTAACGAGAAGGGATTTCGTTCGATATCTCGTTCGAACGAGATATCATTAGAAGGTACAGTTCGTTCGAACGAACTGGAATCTCGTTCGAACAACCTCGTTCGAACGAGACTTCTAACGAGTTGACAGTGGAATCTCGTTCGAACAGTCTCGTTCGAACAAGACTTCTAACGAGTTGACAGTTTGGTCCTTTTTGGACTGTTTTGATTTTTGGAGTCCCGTAAACTTGTTCGAGGATATAAATAACATTCTGATGATAATATAATGATAGAATCGGGACTTTTGGGTATTTATGAGAAGGAAATTATATACGAGAGTTATATTAAATGGACGTTTTGGGTTGAGACGTGAGTGTCTAATACGACGTGAGTGCACGTCCTAACATGTACTTTGCATTTAATGTTTTAAATGTTTTTAAAGCACTTGCAGGTTTTTAAAATATAACACTTTCGGGCTCTGACCCATTTGCTTTCAAATATATTTTCTTGTAAAACCATTTTAGGTGCCCAGCCACAAGGAAACCATGCATAGGATACTCATTCAGGTGACGAGCTGTAGCTGTTTGTGGAAGCTACAGGGATTTGCTTGTAGACGCTTCTATCACTTGGATTCCAGAGTCTTATTCTATCAGTTGTAGGGCATGTTGCCCATTTCTATTAGAGTTACATTTCCATTACAGTTTTCAGACTTTGGCATGTATTGATTTAGTATTCAGTTTATTTATCAGTTGTGGGATTTGTAGTGAGGAGTTTTTCCTCCAGACTTTATTTACGTTTTGTGATGGTTATTCTATTTACTTCATTATGGTGAATGGTGTTATTATCCTTATTACACTTGTTGCATGTTAATCAGACTTTAATTAAAATTTGGCACTTACTTTTTAAATACTAGGTGGTTAGTAATCATTAAAATGTTTTCGACAGTGATGCTATTAACTGGACCAACTTGACATTTTGAATTAATTTAATAAAGGAGTAGCTACCCGGTATTTAATTAGTCGGGGTGTCACACTTGCCTCAATGGCATATCAGTATATACGACTATAGTATGAGCCTGGAAGTATGGTCTCATTCTCCTACTCGCCTCAATCAGTGCCAGTGCTAACTTTTCCAGCCTTGGATATCTGATCTCTGCTCCTCGGAAGGCCTTACTTGTGTAATAGATTGATTTTTGCACTCCATTCTCCATTCTGATCAACACCGAGCTAGCTGCATTCTCCGATACTGCTAGGTACAAGTACAATTTTTCCCCCATCACCGGCCTGGACAACAGTGGAGGTGCTCCTAAGTATTTCTTCAAGTCTTGAAAAGCATTCTCACATTCATCATTCCACTCAAAAGTCTTTCGGAGTGTCTTGAAGAATGGGAGACATCGATCAGTTGCCCGTGATACAAATCTGTTGAGTGTTGCTACTCTTCCTGTAAGACTTTGCACCTCTTTCTTCGTCGTTGGAGATCGCAGCCCTAATAGACCTTTGATCTTTTCAATATTCGCCTCAATGCCTCATTGGTTGACAATGTATTCGAGAAACATGACTTCTCGTACTCCAAATATGAACTTCGTCGGGTTCAGCTTCATTTGGTATTTATCTTTTTTTTTTTTTTTTTTTAAGATGAAATTAGAATATTATTGATGATAAAGGAGAAAAATAGCCTTTCTCCGGTGGCTTACATTCTAGAATTGGAGATGTCAAAGTCATCAATAAAAGCATTAAAAAATCTAGAGAAAGGACCTTTATAAGGTCGAGCTTTAAAAACAATAACAATATCATAGTGAATGGCCTGGATGATCGATTTGGATTTCATTGGGATACCGTCAAAATTAGCTTTGTTCCTGGAGCACCAAATCTGCCAACAAATAAAGAGGGGAAGAATTTTACAAAGAATAGATCTAATATTTTTTCCACGGCAATTTATCCACCATGAAATGATTTTAGATCTCAATGTAAAATTTTGAATTCTGAGGCCCATTAGATTTTCAAAATGAGTCCACACTTCCTTAGCAATTTCACTGGAAAGAAATAAATGATCGTCATCTTCTTCTTGGGATTGATTACAGCATCGACATTTAGAAACCATAGGAATATAGATGGACTTGAGTTTGAGATCCAAAGGGAGAGCTTTATAAAGAATACGCCATAATAAAATAGAAGCTTTAGGCATAATCCTCGGATCCCATATCATGGAAAATGAGAATTGAGAACAATGTTTCTTCCGAATTATTTCCCAAGCAGTTTTAAAAGTAAAAATTCTGTCTTTCCAATATTGTTGGCAAGAAAGATTATCTTCATCAAAATCTTCCTCAATAGCTTGCATTCGCTTCCATGTGACACTAGCAAAAGAAGGAATCCCCCTGTAGTTAACATGAGCAAGATTTTTATATTTGTAATGCATAAAATTGGCCCAAAGAGAATTATTTTTTAAAAATTGGGACCACATTTTGCAGGCATATGCATTACATATAACCTTTAAATCTCTGAGACCCAGGCCTCCTTCCAGTTTGGGACGAGATATTATATCCCAAGAAACCCATTGATGCTTTCGCGATCCATCCATCTGACCCCAAAAAAAATTCGAACATATTTGCTGGAATTCCGTGAAGAAAGATTTCGTCGGCTGAATAATGGAGAACACATGTAAACCGAAGGTATGCAGAACAGATTGAATGAGCGTGAGACGACCTGCTTGATTAATAAAGTTGCAATTCCAACCCTTTATTTTATCCACAGCCTTAGAAGTGATACCATGAAATAAGGAATTTTTTTTCCCGCCAATAAATAGAGGAACACCCAGATAATTTAACGGAAGAGAAGACTGCTTGAACCCGGACCTGCTTAGAAGCTGAAAACGTTGGCGCACAGGGCAATGGCGAGAGAAAAAAATGCAGCTTTTTGTCGTGTTAATCTTCTGACCAGATTGATTTTCAAAGCGTGACAAGAAATCCATGAACAGCCTGAACGATTTTATGTTGCCATTAAGAAAAAAAATGATATCATCAGCAAATGAGAGAGAGGATATAAGCGGATAGCCACTGGGAATAGTAAAGTGCTCAATAGACCCTTGAATCATGAGATCATGGACACCTCGGTTTAGAACTTCAGCTGTTATAACAAATAAAGCTGGAGAAAGAGGATCACCTTGCCGAACTCCTCTACCAGATTTAAAGAACCCACATGATTTTCCATTGAGGATAATTGAGTACCAGCAGTTAGAAAGGATTCGCCAAATCATATCAATCCACATTTCAGAAAAACCATAAGCCCGAAGCACTTTGATAATAAATAGCCAAGATAACCTATCATAAGCTTTTTCCATATCCACTTTAACCACCACATTGGATCCACGAGATTTTTTTATTGAGTTGAGTAACCAATTCTTGAGCAAGAAGAAGATTGTCCGAGATGGAACGACCTTTGATAAAACCTGCTTGTGACGGAGAAATAATTTTTGGAAGCAACGAACCAATACGGTTAGACAAAATCTTTGAGATAATTTTATGAGAGAAATTGCAAAGACTAATGGGTCTCAAGTCAGAACAATTTTTTGGTTTGTCCACTTTTGGGATAAGGATTATATTAGTGGAAGACCAACTTCTTGGAATATCTTTGCCAACAAAAAAGGATTGAATAGCATAAACAATATCTTTAGCAATGATATTCCAACAAGTTTGATAAAAAAAACCATTAAATCCATCTGGCCCCGCTACACTATCTTTATCCATGGAGAAAATGGCTTGTTTAATTTCATCTTCATCTGGCACCTTAGAAAGCATAGTATTATCCTCACAATTAATCATCTTGGGAATGTGAGCTGTAATCGAGTCCTCCTCTACACAAGCTGAAGGCTCTCCTAGAAGAGATTGAAAATATGAAGTAACCTCCTCTTCCACCTCATTTGGATTATTAAGAGTTACACCCGTAACAGTATCAATTTGGTGGAGGAGTAGCTTATTCCTCTTTTTCTTAACCACCGAATGATAGAATTTAGAATCGAGATCTCCATCTTTAACCCATTTAACACGAGCCTTTTGCTTCCAAAAAATTTCTTCAATTGTAAGCTCCTTATTAAATTGAGCTTTGGCCAGATGCCAAGCTTCCCGATTGAAAGGAGATGGATCCTTATCATATATGGCTTCCTTAAGAATAACATCATCTTCAGCTTTTTGGACCCTTGAAAAAATATTAGAGAACACATTTTTATTCCAAATCTTTAAGGAATCCTTCACTTTCCTCAATTTAGTAGAAAATATCGCCATGGGATTACCTGAACAATCACAATTCCATGCTTGAGCAACTACATCCAAAAAAGAATGGTGAGTAGTCCACATATTTTGAAAACGAAATGGTTTAGGGACTAATTCAGAATTAAATATTAATTTAAGAACTAGAGGAGCATGATCGGAGTTCGTGCGATGAAGATGTTCAACCGTTGAGGAAAACTGATTATTAAACCATCCATCATTACCCAAAATACGATCAAGACGAGCCCAAATTCGAGATTCTCCATCTCTATTGTTGCACCAAGTAAAATTTGAACCTGAAAAAGAGGTCTCCTGAAGACTCACTTGAATCATAGTAGAGTTGAAGTCAATAATGGCTTGACTATCAACCATATTGCCTCCCAATTTTTCCTGTTGATTAGCCACTATGTTAAAATCCCCCCCTATAACCCAAGATTCATAGTGAAGAGCAGCAATAGCATTAATTTCATCCCAGAGCAGAGTTCTATCTTCTCTATTACATTTGGCATACACACAAGAGATGAGGTAAGGTTTGAGAGAGTTGGGAAAAGTAACTGAAATGGTCAAAGCTTGTTCCATATTTCTAACTATATCCACATGACAGTTAAGGTTCCATAAAATCCAAATTTTACCTCCCACATTAGATACATGCCCAGCAAACCCAATTTTATACGAGAGAGAAGACAGATTGATTGCATCAATTTTTGGTTCCTGAATAGCAATCATACAGATATTATATTTTTTTATTATCAGTTTAAGTCGTCTTATTGAAGCATTATTCCCTACCCCTCTGATATTCCAAAAGAGGAGACTTATCATAAGGAATTGATGGGGAGATGAGCTTGAGACAGTTTAGTAACAGACCTGGTTTTAATAACTGATACAGGAAGTTTTTTATTCTTCTTGTTTCTTCCCGTAGTTTTACCCGCAGAAGAGAAAACCACGTGAGCATCATCATTACTCAATTCATCAGGTCTCTGTTGGTTTGAAGAATTTCCAAGCCAACGAAATTTTCGTAACAACTGCTCTGAGAAATTCCTCATATCTGAGATGGAGGGTAACTGGGGAGATGAAGAATTTAAATCATCAGTAGTGTTCCACAGTGGTAATAAGCTTGCATGAGAATCTTTGTTATTAAAACCCTTTTCCGAATTAGCAGATGATCGAACGCAAGATGGTAAAGAGGGAGTGTCAGCGTGGGAAATAGTAATTTCTCCATCTTCGGTATCTGTTTCTTCCATCAGAGCAGCGAATGAATTGTGGATAGTTAGAGCCCCATCAGTGTCATCTTTAATACCAAGGTCCTCAATATCTGGAGGTATTTGAGTTGCAGCAATAATTGCGCTCCTGTTGCTGACGAAGAGGCCAGACCATGAGGTGTCATATTGACTGATTCCCCAAAAGTTAGAGCGTTTTTAGGGCTCAATTGACACGCACCTTTTAGTTTGTTAGCAGTATTTGAAACCTCCTGGGGAATAGGAGTTTTAGGAATATCTTTAATAACCACCCCAGTTTGAGTCTTCCTTATTTCTTGCCAAGTTGTTGCAGCCTTGATTGACTTTACCATATCCTTAACGACTGGCTGTTGTGTGATTCCAGCCGGATAGGTATTGACGGCCGGTTTAGGGTTACCTTCAATCCCTACTGTATCGCCATCATGACATTCACTGGTCATATGCCCAGTTTGCATGCATGAACCACAAAAGGTAGGCAAATTCTCGTAACTATAATCTGCCAAAACCCTTTAGTAGTTGATCAAAAGTCTGACTTAAGTCAACTAGATGATCAGCAGCTTTTTTGCTCTTCGCCAGCATATCATCAACATAGACTTCCATATTGTAACTGATTTGTTCAGTAAAGACTTTGTTCATCAGCCTCTGATATGTCGCACCTGCATTTTTCAAACCAAAAGGCATAACATTATAACAATAAGTTCCCCTAGGGGTAATGAAAGAAGTACTCTCCTTGTCTTCAGGTTTCATTTTAATCTGATTGTAGCCAGAATAAGCATCCATGAAACTCAGCAGCTCGTGTCCCGAGGTAGCATCGACTAGTTGATCAATTCGGGGTAATGGAAGGTGATCCTTTGGGCATGCTTTGTTTAGGTCGGTGAAGTCTACACACATCCTCCATTTGTTATTGTTCTTCTTTACCATCACCACATTGGCTAACCAGTCTGGATATTTAACATCTTCGATGAAGCAAGCTTTCTGGAGTTTCTCGACTTCCTCCTGTATAGCTTGATTCTTCTCGGGGCTGAACACTCTTCTTCTCTGCTTTACTGGCCTGATCTCCTTATTCACATTAAGTTCGTGACATAAGAAATTTGGAAATATTCCTGGCATATCTTCATGACTCCACGCAAAAGTTTTCTTTCTGCTTCTAAGGAAAGTTATCAATTCCTGTTTTAGTGAGGTTTCCAACGACGAACCTATTTGAGTAGTTCGTTCAGGGTGCTCATCGTCCAGAATGATGTTTTCAGTAGCTTCCACCACTTGACCCTTCACGAGTTGTGACTCATCTCTGGGATCTAATGTTTCAATTTCTTCCCCTTCTTCCACTTGATAAGTAGCAGTCTTTTTCCTTGGTTCCTCTTGCTCGGCGGATGAATAATAGCATTTTCGAGCTACTTTTTGATCACCTTTCATAAATCCTACTCCAAAATTTGTTGGAAATTTTAGGCACTGATGCACTATAGATGGTACAGCTTCGAACTTCTTCAATCCTACTCTTCCCATGATGATATTGTATGATGATTGAACATTCTTATCCATCACGAAGAAGCGTATTCTTTCTGTTCGACAAGCAGGCCACGTACCAATGAATATATCCAACTTGATCGTCCCAAGTGGAAATACTTTCTCGCCAGCAAAACCGATGAGGGGTCTATGATAAGGCTCCAATTGAGATAGATTTAGATTTAAATTATCGAAGCACGAGTAGAACATGATGTCTGCCGAGCTACCATTGTCGACCAGTACTCTTGAAATTATAACCTCCTTCATTCTCATCTTGATTACCAGTGGGTCATCATGAGGATATAGAACACCTGCAAGGTCATTCTTTGAGAAACCAATGACCAATTTCTCTTTATTCACCTTTCTCGGGCGATCCTCCTCAGCTAGATTTATTCGTTGAATGTACGAGAAAGCTTGAACCTCACAGAGATAAGCTTTTATCTCGGCAGTAAGGTCTCCTCCTCCTGTATCTCCACATGTTATAACATTACAGTCAAATGACCCAAAGCGTATTGAAAATACCTCTCGTTCTGGCTGCCTTGGTCTCTTGGGAAGATCGGGTTCATCCTCAGGATCAACTTCATGGTTTTTCTTCTTGTTCTCCTCTGCTCGACGAGGAGATCTAGACCTCTCTCTTGTTCGGTCATTGTTCCTTCTTTCGCTTCCATGATCAACATACTTTGATAGTTTTCCTCGTCTGATGAGTGTTTCAATCTCATTCTGAAGAGCTATGCAATTTTTGGTCATATGGACATGATCTTTATGAAACTCGCAATACTTCGCCTTATTCCTCTTGTCAGGGTCTGCCTTCATTTTCTCTGGCCAGTTTAGTTCCTCGTTGTTCTTGATTTCCTCTAGAACATGGTTGATATCCTTCTTCAAAGGAGTATAATTATGATATTTCTTCATCACGTCCCATACCGACCTGTTTTTTGAATGTTTGTCATTACCATTGTTCTTATGCTCTTTCTTCTTAGCTTTATCACCTTCCACCTTGGTTTCTTTAGCATCCATGTTCTTCTTCGCAGCCATAGCCTCCTCGGCATTCATAATCTTGGACGCTTTTCCCATCAGGTCTGACATGGTTCTAGGTGGATCTTTGGCCAAAGTGTAGTACAACTTGTTAGGCAGTAGTCCACTCATCAAAGCGGTAATCGTTATTTTCTCCTCATAATCAATGACTTCAAGCTTCTCGTTATTAAAACGAGTTTTATAATCTCTGGTACTCTCACCAGCTTTTTGTCTAACACTTAACAAATGTGCTACTCGTTTAACTGGCTTTGCCCCAAAATAGAAATTCCCAATAAATAATTCGGCCAGTTGAAGAAAAGTTGAGATCTTACCCAGAGGAAAATTATTATACCATATTTGAGCAGATCCGGTAAGAGTTCCCGAGAATGCTCTACATCTCATCTCATCTGGAACATCATAGATGTCGGCTGCAGCTTGGTATTGTTCTATATGAAGGATAGGGTCTGTCTTTCCATCATATTTGGGGGTCACAACAGGTGCTGTGAACTTTGATGGTGTTGGAAAATCTATAATGGCCTGGACAAAAGGTGTTCCTCGAACAAAGGTTCATTGTAGGGGGTTCTTAGCTTTAACCATTTCCCCCAATCTATCCTCCAGCCTTTGAATAGAGCCTTTCCATGCATCATTTCCTTCCTCGGGCCTGTTGGTTCGAGCAGCTGATCGCGTTGAGGTGGCTTCCTGGGATCTATCTTGACGAGCAACTGGTCGCGACTGGGCAGATCCTTCCCTTAAGTCTGATGGTCGTCGAAAACTCCTCGATGGGGCTCTAGGAGGACTTTTGCTCCTCCTAGGACCTAATCGATCGAAAGGAGATACTCTGCTTAATCTTTCTAGCGCACTGGTCCTTTCTGGGGAGAGAGTGATACGTTGTTCAGTATCTATGGCTCGCACTGACGAAGTTCATCCAGGTTGATAAGAAAAATCTTCAGACTCCTCATTGCGATATGAATTGGTACGCCTAGTACGCGAAGAAGATGCACGGGTATTTCTTTGAATACTTCATGGTCTTGAATGGGTTGGTGCACTGCCATGGAGGGTTTGTATGAGTTGACGCATAGCTTCTTGCATGACGGTCTGGCCCTGAGCCAGATTTGTCATTATTCCAGCCAGATCTGGAATACTTGGCGGAGCAGATGGATTTGGAGGGCTTCCAGTGTTTCGATTGCTAGATTCTGGAATATCAGCCATTTGTGATGGATTATTTTTTATGAAAAAACGATATTACCAGTCGTTTCCCACAGACGGCGCCAATCTGTTGATGTAAAAAATTAAATTATATCTAATTATTCAATCACAGATAAATAAATGAGACAAAGAATTTTTAAAGTGGTTCAGCCTTATAAGAATGGCCTACGTCCACTATTATGTTATTGCTGAGTGTTTGGGAATTCTCGATTATAAATTCTATCAAGAAATTCCGATCCCCTTACAATGAGGATTGTACAATGTATTTATAGCCCTGAGGCTGTAATGTGAAAGGGTAATACATTAAATGATGTACATATGAAAGGGTGATACATTCAATGCTCATTCGGCGTATGCGTCTGAATGATAAGCATTTAATGAACAATCAAACTGTTGGTTATCCAGCTATTAATGCTTTGTTCGAGGTGCAGCTCGGACCGCCTGAGTTACTCGGATCGCCTAAGCTTCTCGGTGCTCAAGAGTTCCTCGGAGAGTTCTCGTTCCTCAGAGCGTATGAGTTCCTCGGGGAAACAGTGTTCCTCGTTGCAGTATGGTTCCTCGGAGCGTGTGAGTTCCTCGAAAGTGTTTGTTGTTGCCACGTAGACTGCCACGTGTCTTCACTTTATTGATCCATGTCAGCAGACTAAATTTGGTATCAACAATATATATATATATATATATATATATATATATATATATATATATATATATGCAATTGAGAAATCTCACGCCAACTACAAAGGCTATGTGCCTCTTATCAAGGCTGACCGAGTCAGCAAGGATAAGATAGAAACGAAAATAATAGGGTTGAGGGCCAATAAGCAATCTTTATACTTCTTTAAAAAACAATTGTAAGTCTTGAGTTTGATTGGAGAAGACAAAAACATTTAGATGAGTTTGTGTAGGTGTCCAAATACACTAATTAGACATTCGACTTCTTTTGAAATAAATGGAAGTTGTCTAAACTTTAACCAAAGTTGACGTGTGTGTGCAAAGTACTGAATTAAGAAATGAAACTACAAGAATTAACATAAGTAACTAAAATAGATAGAGTATTATATAAAATATTATTCAGTGCAGGAGTCTTGTTTGACATTTAATCCGGCTTGACTTAAATATTATGATAATTACTGTACAAATAAATTAGGATGTCAGGTATGATTAATAAATATGTATGTGTGTGTAAGAGAGATACAAAAAAGTGAGTAAATAAATATTGTACAACTAAACCAAATTAATAATAGTATATGAAATAAACAAAATTATATATATATATATATATATATAAACTAAGAAATATTTATATAATTGTATAATAAAAGTTTGTTTTGAATCATCAAAATCAATATATTATATTATACTAAAATGTACATTAATTATAATTAAACTAATTAAATGTTAATTAAGGGATAATTGCATTTTCATTTAACAATCTCCCCCTTTTTGATGATGACAAACAGTGATTCACACTAATCCATAAAATGATATATTAAACACAATTAGTGAATCATAAATATTTCTCCCCCTTTTGACATTATTAGTAAGATATTTCATATAAATTGAGTGTCATTGGGTAAAAAAGTCTCCCCCTATCAAAAATAATTTGTGCATGGGATTCAACCATAACTTGCAAGGGGCATATAAATAACATGAAATTTTCAATAAGCACATGTGTCATCCTATATTTAAAAAAAATATCTTATAAATTTTTTCATAGCATGAGTGAGAATATGATACCAATTCATGCATGATACCAATTTTTTTCATTTTCAAGATACGAGCATAATTTTTTTGGAATATATCAATAATATTGCAATATTCATAATAACGCATCAAAAAATCACAATCAAGCATATTTCTAGTAACCAACTTCAATAAATAATTTTTGATAAATATTTTTTGACAAATAATTTCCAATAAATATTTATCTCCCCTTGAGGGCTACCAATGATGGCATATATGCATATATAAATAAGGGGTATCTTTTTGCTTCAATAAAATCATTTTCAACATGTCAAAAAAAAATTCATAAGTCATAAGATTTTTCAAATCCAGCACACATAACACAAATGTTATTATTTAAAAAGAATTATCATGAATGTCATAAATATTCAAATAAGGACACTAATCATGTAGCATGTCATAAATCTAGCTCACTAAGATTAACATATTCATATCATCAAAATCAATGAGTGAATGTCAAAATATTAACATGTAACTCATATAACTAATGTACTAGAATATTCTCAAATGACTTTTTCGTTTCAAATTAATAAAGTCATGAATTGATTCAATATTATTATTCACAAAAAAATATGTCAAGATGTAACACACAAAAAAATATGAATTTTTATCTAAAAAATTTATCATCAAAATCAAATGTATGTGACATACAACTTAAAATCATCAAAGGTAAAATATAAAAATTTACATGTGAAGACTAATTTATCAATATCAAGCTCATATGCATTGTCAAATATTTTATGCATAAACAATATCAATTAAGATCATAAAATAAATCATTAAGAATCATAAGATATTTATAATTCAAGAAGGGTGTTCCTTACCACCTTACCGCTACCAAAGATATTTTTATGAAAATTTCTCCAAGTGTGGCATTTTCAACACTAAGCAATGATACTTGAAATTTGTAATGATACTAATTCATGTGCCTTGAAAATTCACATTCCATCTCAAAATTCAACCTACACAACTTTCAATATTTTCTCTTTGATACAAAGAAAGTGTTAGGTCCACAAGGTAATATGCAATAACTAAACAAGAATAAATTTATTCACATATTCAAGCAATAAACATATTAAAAAAATGAATTTAATCAGATTATTATTCATTAATAAGCATATAAAATATGAAAACACTATATCACAATATTCATCAAGTAATAGAAAAAAAAATCTAATACTAATTTTATTTTCATAGAATTCTTGTTCAAGTGCCAATATCGGTTTTTCACCTAAGTGTAACAACCCAGACTTTTGGGTGACTATTTTACATTATATTGCCTAATGGGATAATTTTATAAAATAAAGGAAGTTAGAGTAAATATTATTTCAAGCAAGTTAAGGGATAATATTTACCATGTTTTGCCTATTTACTGTTATGAGAAGGTAAATAACATTATGTTGTGTTTTATGGCGTCGTTGTGCTTTAAGCGACGGTTATGACTTATATTTAACTTTGAGCATAATTTATGAATTAAAATGACATTGGAACATAAAATATTATACGATACTCCGGATGCCAATTTAGAGGGTGCGGTTAGTTTGGAAATAGTCAAGATAGTCAAAATAAGTGCCAAGTTGTAATTTTGAGTTCCGGACACTTTTGACAGGTTATGACTCAATTATGTAGTTACGAGTCATTTTTATAGTGTATCAACATTTAAAGAGGGGAATTAATGTTTAGTGCCCTTTTAAGTCTTCCAAGACCTTTTATTTTCCCATTCTTATGTTTTACACTGAGAGAGAGAAGAGAAAGAAGAGAGAGAAGAGAGAGAATTGGGAGAAAATGGATAAAAGAGAGAGAAATGAAGATTTGAAGTCGAAAATCGTTGCTTCGGGAAGAGAATCCGAGCCTACAAACTTGAGGCAAGTTTCTAACTTGCTAGTATATAATTTAATGTGATAAATTGCATGTATAGTTAGTTTTTGGAGATTTAAACCATTTATGGGTTTTAGGGGTTTTTGGTGCTTAAACCTTTAATCTTTGATTTAAATTTGGTTTGAGGAGAATATATTAGTTAGTAGTTGTGTAGGAATGTTTTGGTAAAATTATTTGTTGTTGATGTTTGAGAAATTGAAGATTTGGGGATTTTTGGAAATTAAGGGTTCTTAAACCCGTAGCCCAAATTGGGCATTTCTGCCAGACCGAATCGATTCGCCTCCCAAGCGAATCGATTCGACTATAGAGGAGGATACAGGTATGGGAAATCGAATTGATTCGGGTTAAGGTCGAATCGATTCGGGCTGGGACAGCAGGTTGGTTTCTCCTCACAGAATCGATTCATTTTCGGCGAATTGATTCGCAGTCAGGGGTGAATCGATTCAGCCCTAGGCGAATTGATTCGGAAACCCTGTTTTGTGAGATTTTTCTAGCTTTATTTTGTTGTCCTTTTCTTTTAGGTTTAAGACTTAGGAACCTTCTCTTGGGAAGTAATAAAGAGTATTAGAGGTTTATTATAGGGAGATAAATATCCTAGGCTAGCATGGGGATATTTAGGCCTATCCCAAGGGTTCATAGGGGTTAATATTTCATTTGATGTAGGAAGTTAGCCTAGAACCAACAGGGCATTGAATGGAAATCTTTGGGAGACTAGTATTGTGGGAAATTACTTTTGATAAGTTACGGTATTACTTTGGACTTTTGGAGACTAGTGTGAGGATAATTGTACTTCGGGTCTTAGGTCATTAATAAAATATGACTTCAAGAATAAGAAATGCGTATTTTAAAATTGGTGCTTAATCATTGAATATAAATGATTTTTGAGAATATAACAAGTGGATGTCTTCAAATTGGAAAAATGACTTTTGTAAATGAGAATTTACATATACACACCTCTCTAAATCGCTATCATAGGGGAAGGTTAAGTCCCCTGGCTAGTGAATGCAGGGCGAATATAGTCCTCGTCTATAGGACCGGTTATTATATTATATATTTATTTTGCGAAGTGGGGTAATTCCGGGTGTGGTTATGACTCACTGTCGCAGGTATATGGTCGCTTCCCAACGTCTCACGTTATATGATGCCCAGGTTGTCTTTTTTGATAGGCCCTGAAAGATGATAGCCATTTAGGGGTGCGTCCAGTGGGAAAACTCGAAAGGACGGTCTTAGAATCGTTATATGATATGAAATATAACTATTCATAATAATGTGGGACATTATTGATGTTAAAGCATTTTATGATAATAAATTTGCTTTAAATACATTTCTTGGAGGTAAGAAGGGAAATGGGAAGTTATGAGACAAAATTGAATTGGTAAAATATTTTGTGAAATAAATTGCTATATATATATATATCCCCAAAAGGAAAAAGGAACTATGCATGTAGAATTGTGAATAACTGCAATGAAATCTCATTGAGTGAAAGTAGATGAGTTCTCCCATGCTTATATGAACATTGACCATTTTCATTGATATTGCGCTAGGTTGTGCTTTTAGAATGAGAGGTGAGAAAGTTTATGATTAATTGCGAGAGAAAGTTAAGTTCATAATTATGATTAGATATTCACAGCTGCATGCATTTTATTCATATGGTAATCATATCAAGCCAGACCCTGACCTGTCTATATCTCTTTGTTTTTCATGAATTCTTTATTGGTCAAGGTGCTCCTCCGCAAGGACGCCCGTATTGACCTCTCCATTCCAATTGTCTTGGAGTTATAGCATTTTGCGGATGTTGTAGGATATTCGTTATAGACGCTTCTATCTTTTGTACTCTAGCTATGTTCAGTTTGCTTATTCGGACGTGTTGCCCATGCTTTGTACTCATTTATTTAATGTGATATTAAATTCGGACGTGAAGTTAGCACTCAGTTGCTCGGCACAGGAGGCACTTGGTCGGCTAGCAAACCAATCAACATACTTGAAGATTATGACAAGATACAAGCTGCATACTATGGCATGGATACATCCAAATTCCCAGGGGTGATACATAGCACACGGAGTTCCTCAAAAGAAAGATTAGCAACCATCGATCAGCCTGCATCATATGTCGTCCAGGAGATAATGCACTTTATGTTGAACAAATCAAGAAGGTAGATCAAGAATTTCACAAGCACCGAGAAACACTGCAGAATAAATACTCCATCCTTTCAAGTAAACCATCAAGCATGGAGCATTGGGGGCTTCTGTTAACGCAAAAATTCTCCATCTACGAGGACCAATCAGAAAAGGACACATGTCATCCTACGTGACAATATTCAGCATCTGAGGGGAGTTGGTCGGCACCCGAGGAGTATTAGTCGGCACCCAAGGAGAGTTGGTCGGCACCTGAGGAGTATTAGTCGGCACCCGAGGAGAGTTGGTCAGTACCCGAGGAAAATTAGTTGGCACCCGAGGAGTATTAGTCGGCACCCGAGGAGAGTTGGTCGGCACCCGAGGAGAGTTGGTCAGCATACCAACCACGAAGATCAAAGGATAACTATGCATTTAATGTGCATTAATGAAGATGGCATCGCATTTAATGAGCCTTAATGTACATTTATACTGTGTTAATAGATGACAACACATAGCATACCAAACAATTCAACAATTAGATTCGTTGAATGTAGACATAAATGTCTACATACAATGAATCTCTTTATCTACCATCACTATAAATACATGTATCCCCTTAGACAAAAGGGGAGAGATCTGACAACGATGAGAGACCATACACAAGATACACCCTTTTTCTCCCTCTCTCTACCACATTGTGCTATTGTAAACCCCTGGGAATAAAATAACAGTGGACGTAGGCTTTTCCTTATAGCCGAACCACTTTAAAAATCTTTGTCTCTCATGTGCTTGATTGGATTGCTTTTATCTATTTATCTGTGATCATAAAAATGGGATTCGGTCCAGTTTTTTGCATCAACAGATTGGCACCGTCTGTGGAAACGTGTTACAAGCATTGTTCTCCATCAAAAGCTAAGTTTTTTATTTTCTCTATATATAATCAATTATATATTATACATACATCTTTTGATTCAATCATGATTTTTATGTTTATATACATAAATTAATTTTCCAATTATTATCTGCAAAATATTGCATATCATGATTTTAAAATCATAATTGTTAGATTAATTCTTATTTAGAAATCTGAAAAATAGTGGATTTCATAAATCATAACTTTTTGCTTGATTCTCAAGTTTCAATTTTATATCATGGAATAAATATTTTAAATGATTACATATACCAATATATATGACGGTGGTAAGATTTGATAATTTTCATTATAAATTTTGTAAGATCTTTGATGTCTATTCAAATTCCCATCATATTTTTAATCAGAGAATGTGAAAAGGTTAAAGACAATAAAAAGTTTTCTCATGGAAATCATGACCAAGATCTATTTTCTCTCTCTTCAAGTTTGAGTCTCTTTGCATTCATTTTTATGAACTATATTTGGCACATCTTCCATCTATGTCAATAAAGTCTCATTGACTGATTTTTGATATAAATTTGGTAATAATTTCGATTATTCACCATATTTTTATCAATGCAAATAGGGAATCGGAAGGGATCAATATAAAAAATAATTTTATGTAACCAAAAAAAATCATTACCCACCTCTTGTAAAAAAGGATCAATTAAACAATCATGACCATATCAAGACTCTGGGTACAAATTTCATATGTTGGCCCCTCGTTCATAACATCACAGGGTTTCTTTATCGAAATCACACGATCTAGTAGATTAGATAATTATTCATTTAATTAACATTCTTAATGCTTAAATTTTACATCGAATATTATTTTTTTGATCTATTAGTTCGAGATATTTTGGGACATAGCAATCTCACGAAAAATTATTCACCGCGGCTCATATGGCTGTCCGGAATCGTCCACTTACAGCCCCTATTTCTGGTCAGCCATACATATTGTTGGTCGGCATCATCTTGGGCCATATTTTATTAAAGAGAAGCTTAACCCGACCATTTTTGTTTGTCGGAGATAAGATGTGAAGATCTATCAGCAATGTTGAAATAATTTTATCCAACTACGAGGTATCTTATTATTGGTCGGATCCCCATATTGTAGCTCGGTGGAACCAATTGCAGGTCGACGATCATCTACTTCTTGATCGGCGATATCTCAGTCTTGTTCGGAGGGTTCAATTTACTGGTCGACAACTATCCAACCGTCCACTTTTTGGTCGGTGACATCTAATGTTGTTCGGTGCTGTCAATGCATCATTTTTATTGATCGACGAAATTGCTCAGCTGGTCGGGGACCATTTGCTTCTTGGTCGGCACCATATATTCTATAACTTGAGACATCCCAAAATTTTGGTTGACAACACCCATGTCGTTGGTCGGCAACAGTAGAATCTTGGGGTATTAAAAAATGCGAAGCACCCCAGATATTTCTTTAAACATGAGTTCAGCTTGGGGACAAACAGGGGGCTTAAGTCTTTTTTAACTTGTGATCACCCCAAAAATATTTTTAAAACCAAGTGATAAATAATTTTCAAACATCAACTTATACCTGATTAGTTGTTGGAGATTAAATAAATTTACAAAAAACTTTATGTTTTATTTATGGCGCATATCTAATAAAAATTTGTCCATCTCACACACAATTGGCATAAAACATATTATTTTATATTTTGAAATTTTTATTGCCTTATGCTGATACACATCACATATTGTTTGGCTGAATAATTATTCTCATGACAATAATTATTTGATCTAGTCTCGACAGGTGCTCGGGCAGCTTATTAAGATTTCATAGGGACGATATTAAATCCCGACGAAAGCTCAGCCACAATCTTAAACCTCTAGAAACTATTATTGCTCGACATCTGGCAGTTTTACCTCGACATATCAGCCAACATATATTATTTCATTTTTTGAAATTAATATTTTTATTTCTCAAGCATATACATATCATATATTGATTGGATGAGTAAATTATTCTCATGACTAATCAATTCAGCCTACACATATGGTAGAGCAAATTATTAATTTTTACAGGTACAAGACTCAACGCCGACGAATGCTCGGAAACAATCTGGAAACTATTATCATTTCACTCGGAGATATCGGATCAAGCACAAATTATTCTATATCCGTGCGGATTCATATTTTATATTTATCTCTTCATGGAGCTCGGCGAAATACTTATTATCATATTCAGCTCCGAGGAAAATCTACAATAGTTATTATATTTCACCCCCAACGAATAGTTGGTCGGGGCAATTCTTATTTATATTCAGGCCTAGATATCGGCTCAAGCACAAATTATTCTATATATCCCTTGGGATTCATATTCTATATTCATCTCAACATGGAACTCGGCGAGATACTTATTATCATATTCAGCTCCGAGGAGAACAATAACATTTATTATATGTCACCCCCAACGGATAGTTGGTCGGGGTAATTCTTATTTATATGAAGGCCCAGCAAAGTTCTCAGCCATATTCTTATGTTCTGGAAAATATTATTCTTATTCGGCATTATGCAATTGTGCCTCGACAATATACTTATTCAGCTTTAAGGAGAATTACAACATTCGTTGTGTTTCACCCCCAACGGATAGTTGGTCGGATAATTCTTATTTATATTCAGGCCTGACAACATTCTCGGCCATATTCTTATGTTCTGGAATATCTTATTCTTGTTCGGCATTATATAATTCTACCTCGACAGATCAACGAGGCACTTTATTATTTTTAATTATTTTTTATTATTCTTTATATCTATTTGGATGCATATTCTATTCTTATTTCAGCATGGAGCTCGACAAATATTTATAATCATATATTCAGCTTCAAGGAGGTCTCCAACATTTATATTATCTTATTCCCAACAATCTGTTGGTCAGCTCCAAGGATGTCTCCAACATATATTATCTTATTCCCAACAATATGTTGGTCAGCTCCAAGGATGTCTCCAGCATATATTATCTTATTCCCAACAATCTGTTGGTCAACTCCAAGGATGTCTCCAGCATTTATTATATCTTATTCCCAACAATCCGTTGGTCATCTCCGAGGAAGTCTCTATCATTTATTATCAAAAATGTATTCCTCCGGGAAGTAAAGCTACTTTGTATTCCTCCGGGAAGTAAAACTTGTATTCCTCCGGGAAGTAAAACTTGTATTCCTCCGGGAAGTAAAGCTACTTGTATTCCTCCGGGAAGTAAAACTTATATTCCTCCGAGAAGTAAAACTTATATTCCTCCGGGAAGTAAAGCTACCTGTATTCCTCCGGGAAGTAAAGCTACCTGTATTCCTCCGGGAAGTAAAGCTACTTGTATTCCTTCGGGAAGTAAAACTTGTATTCCTCCGGGAAGTAAAACTTGTGTTCCTCGGGAAGTAAAAGTATTCCTAAAAATGCCAACTTATGTTGGTTAGGAAGTAAAAATATTCTCGAAAATTCCAACTAAGGTTGGTCGGGAGCTACAATTATTCCATAAAGTGTCAAAGTTGCTCGTTAAGAAAAAATCCACCAACTCAGGTTGATCGGAAATAAGAAGCTGTCAACTACAGTTGGTCGGAAACAAAGTATGAGAATGTGAAAGCGATCAAGCAAAAAGCATTCAAAGTTCACATTCCACACTTGGGGGCTTCTATTACAGATATATTTGTTCATTTGGTGGCACATTCTTATAACATCGTGCAGTCGAGCATCAAATTCAACTCCACAAACTCACACGGTCGGGGCCCTAACTAATTATCATTCAGGAGTTATTTTTCTTTCTCAGGAATTATTTTTGATATTGAAGTTCAGGAGGCTATTGAAGTTCAGGAGGTATATTGAAGTTCAGGAGGTGCATTCACAAGTTCAGGAGGCATATTCAGAAGTTATTATGCACATGCTATTGAAGTTCAGAAGGTATATTGAAGTTCAGGAGGTGCATTCAGAAGTTCAGGAGGCGTATTCAGGAGTTATTATGCACATACTTTTGAAGTTCAGAAGTCAAATTTAGCATCTACAGCACTGAGATCTTTACTACTACTATCCCGACCAATATTGAAGAAGAAGTTGTATGAAAATGTTTTGAAGTCCACCACTAGCTTGGTACTAATCAGATTGAAGAGTTGGGTTCAAAAGCTAGTATGTTACTCGACAAAGTATTCATAGGATTATAAATCAGAACAATCAAGCACGTGAAGTTAGCACTCAGTTGCTCGGCACAGGAGGCAGTTGGTCGGCTAGCAAACCAATCAACATACTTGAAGATTATGAAAAGATACAAGCTGCATACTATGGCATGGCTACATCCAAATTCCAAGGGGTGATACATAGCACACGGAGTTCCTCAAAAGAAAGATTAGCAACCATCGATCAGCCTGCATCATATGTCGTCCAGGAGATAATGCACTTTATGTTGAACAAATCAAGAAGGTAGATCAAGAATTTCACAAGCACCGAGAAACACTGCATAATAAATACTCCATCCTTTCAAGTAAACCATCAAGCATGGAGCATTGGGGGCTTCTGTTAACGCAAAAATTCTCCATCTACGAGGACCAATCAGAAAAGGACACATGTCATCCTACGTGACAATATTCAGCATCTGAGGGGAGTTAGTCGGCACCCGAGGAGTATTAGTCGGCACCCAAGGAGAGTTGGTCGGCACCTGAGGAGTATTAGTCGGCACCCGAGGAGAGTTGGTCAGTACCCGAGGAAAATTAGTTGGCACCCGAGGAGTATTAGTCGGCACCCGAGGAGAGTTGGTCGGCACCCGAGGAGAGTTAGTCGGCACCCGAGGAGAGTTGGTCGGCATACCAACCAGGAAGATCAAAGGATAACTATGCATTTAATGTGCATTAATGAAGATGGCAACGCATTTAATGAGCCTTAATGTACATTTATACTGTATTAATAGATGACAACACATAGCATAGCAAGCAATTCAACAATTAGATTCGTTGAATGTAGACATAAATGTCTACATATAATGAATCTCTTTATCTACCATCACTATAAATACATGTATCCCCTTAGCCAAAAGGGGAGAGATCTGACAACGATGAGAGACCATACACAAGATACACCCTTTTTCTCCCTCTCTCTACCACATTGTGCTATTGTAAACCCCTGGGAATAAAATAACAGTGGACGTAGGCTTTTCCTTATAGCCGAACCACTTTAAAAATCTTTGTCTCTCATGTGCTTGATTGGATTTCTTTTATCTATTTATCTGTGATCATAAAAATGGGATTCGGTCCAGTTTTTTGCATCAACACCGTTCATTTTTGGTATCCACCTTCTTTGCAAATTGAATTGTCTAACTGCTTTTCTTTTAACTTACAAAAATTAAATTTGACGGTCCGTTTTATAAAATAATTGGTGGTTATCTCCTATTATTATTTTAACGACGGTGATGCTAAGAATGGACCATTTATGATTCATGTGATTATTGGAGTATCGGGCTGGCCACCTCTTATTTTAATAGGCGGGTTGTCACACTAAGAACTTTATCCTTTGGAACCCAATATGTGTGTGGTTGATAAGGGTTAGCATACATAATTGTTTCTTTAGGAATCCAAGATAATTTTGTATTCTTATACCTTCTTTTTCTAAAATGATAAAATTTGGAATAATGTGTATGTCTACCACAATATGTGCATAAAGAGTTAGGATGACTAGATGAGGCTTCATTTTTAAATAAATTGGAGTAAGTCTTTTTCTCATTTTTTTCATCACATACTATACCATTATTATTAAACCGGATTCTTTGATTTTCCACAATCTTATAAAAATATTCACTCCCTTTAGTAAAAGTATCTAAAGATTTCTTTAAATAATCAATCTCCCTTTTTAACTCACTATTTTCACATTCAAGAGGGGTAGTAACAATAACAGATTTTTTCTTTTTCAAAGATTTTATTTCCTTGTTCAAAGATTCATTTTCTAATTTCAAATCATTAATTTCTTTTGAATACAAATCATATTTTGAAGATAGTAGAGAATGAGACTTTTTAAGTTCAATATATTTATTTTTAGGTTCTTCAAATTTTTCACACAATTCATCAAAAATATTTTGTAATTCCTCATAATCATCAACATTATCATCATCATTATCACTAGAAGTGTCAAGGTTAGAATGTACCACATTTTTCATGCCATGAAATAAAGATGAGCAACTTCATTTTTCATTTGAATCTTCATCGAAAGAGATAGTGTCAGAGTCACACTCCATGTTGTGGCCTTCAATGCCTTCTCCCCTTTCTTATACTTTGGACAATTAGGCTTAATGTGTCCAACTTCATCACAATGATAACATCTTAATTCGGAATAAGTATCATTATTGAATTCTTTTGAAGAATTTTTCCTTTTTCTTTCCTTGGCTTTCTTTTTGGAGGAAAGATATGTTTTGAAGTCTTTATCTAATAAGAAAATATCATCATCATCTTCACTTTCTACATCCTTTCTTAAAGATTTGATAGCAATGCTTTTATTTGCCTTAAATTTTTCATCTTCCGCAAGTTCCTTCAGTTCCATTTCATGAGTGATTAGAGAACCCAATAGCTCATCAAGAAAGATTGGTCTTTCTTTTATTGCTTCTTTGATAGCCAACTTTTTTGTCATCCAAGTTTCCGGTAATGACCTGAGAATTTTGCTCACAAACTCGTTGTTAGTATATATTTTTCCAAGAGATTTCAGACCATTGATAATATTTGTGAACCTAGTGAACATATCAGAAATAGATTCATCCGATTTCATCTTAAATAACTCATAACTATGAACAAGCATACTCGTTTTATCTTCTTTTACTTGAATTGTTCCTTCATATGTGACTTCTAATCTATCCCAAATTTCTTTTGCGGATTCACAACAATAAATTCTATTATACTCATTTACATCAAGAGTACAATGCAAAATATTCATAGCTTTAACATTTATTTGAATTTTCTTAATATCTACTTCATTCCATTCATTTTCTTCTTTCGAAACAGAAACATTATTTTCCATTTTCATAGGAACAAAAGGACCATTTATAACAACTCTCCAAACTTCATAATCATGAGACTGGATAAAAAAATTTAATTCTATTTTTTCAATAGTTATAATTATTTCCAGAAAATAGAGGAGTTTTAAAAATGGATTGACCTTCACCAAGGGATGTTGTAACATATGCCATTGATCTTTAACTCTAAGATTGTTAAATCCAAAAATAAGAAGAGCGCTGTGCTGATACCAATTGTTGCCCAGATTATACTCAAGAGAAGGGGGGGGGGGGGGGAATTGAGTTTAGAAAATTTTTAAATCAAATTAATATTTCAGAAAAATATTTAATTTACAACACCTTAACAATTTTTAGATAAATAAATCTTTAAAGAATAAATCCAAGAATATCAAATAAAAGCAACCAAATAATTTATACAAGCCAAAATGCAGATTTTAACACTCTACGAATATAAAATTAATTTTCGTACTTAATAAAAATTAATATTCTGAATTAATTAATTTATTTGAAAATAATTATTTTAACCTTAAAATAAATTTACCAATTTTTGGAATTAATTAATTTGCAACTATAAGTGCTGTAAATATAAATTTAATCAAGCACAAATAAAATATGCAAATAAAGTGCGAAAATAAATAACATCATATTTTTAACATGGTTCGACCAAAATCTGGCCTACGTCCACGCGCCTAAAGCTTCGGACTCCCTTGCGCTTCATTATCGTGATCCACTTGAAGGGTAGGATCAAACCACCGCGTACAACCGTTTGTAATCTAACTTCGAACTTCAAACTCCGTGGTCCAATTTGCGGATAGGAATCAATCACCGGTACAACAACCACCGTAGCTAAAATCGAGCTACTGAATACAACTCGAGCTTCTATTAAAGCTTCAAACAAATCTGATTTTTTTTAGTACAATGTAGAATAATGAAACTCCTTAAAATAAAATTTGTAATATGAGTTTCTTCTTCTTTAATGAGACTTCAATAAATGATGTTGGAGTAGGTACAAGTCTTCTTCTTCAATGATTGAGCATATATAAAATTAATTGCTCTCTTTGTAGTAGTTGAGTAGAAAATAAATCCTCTCAATAAATTCTCAAGGCTTGTTAATATTCTCATTCTAGTTACTGTATCTTCAATGCAACTCTTGAAATATTTTAAAATATCCTCAAAAACTAGCTGTTAGAGACAATCATTTTGAGCATTAAATGCTCCTGATTTTCCGAGATGATGTAGATTGAAAAATGATTTTCAAATATGATCTGCAAATCTCTGTTTTTCTTCTCAAGAAAAATATAGTTGTTGAGATATGAGAATGGTCATATGAAAAAGTGTGACTGAAACTGGCTCTAGTAGATATCTTCGAGTGACTTCTGCAAAATGTTAGTGAGAGAGAGAGAGAGAGAGAGAGAGAGAGAGAGAGAGAGAGAGAGAGAGAGAATTTGATATATAATAACGGATAATATATTTTAGAGTAAATGTAGGTTAGAGTGCTTAACTTAGAGTTAATTAGAGAATGACATTGTTCGAGATAAAAAATCGTAGAAGAATTAATGCTTTTACAATCTGACAGTTTACTTGTTAAAAAAAAGGTATGGACTCAAGTAATAAAGTAAAATAATGGTCGTAGTCAAATCTGATATAGGATGCACATGGATTTGGACTCTTATAAACTATTTAAAGAGAACATATACACTTTACAAACCATGTGTATAATAAATAATTGTTACATGTTTTTGTCCAATGTAAAATAATGGAGTATATAACTGAGAGATGAAATGGATATATAAATAATATTATCTACATAGTTGCGTGGCTTTCTAAATGCACACAGTTTGCAATGCCCAATAGTGAACTGGATAAAGCAAAATATATATATAGTCATACTGGCTATTGTACATGAGGACAGTGTCTTGTGCGTGGCTCAAGGCAACTGGAATATTAAAGAAAAAAGGATTTTGATCCTTGTAAGAGCATCCACAATGGGGGAAGAAGAAAACAAGAGATTTTGTAATTTTACAGAATTTGAGGCTTGTAGTGGTGGATGAAAATGAACAAATTCTGTAGAAGAATTTGTAAGCGTTCTCCAAGTTTAGAGAACGACTACAAATTCTGTAAGGGTTCCTACGAACTTCATTTGTTCGTAGCAATTGATACGAACAAATGAAGTTCGTAAGAAATATAAATAATTATTTTTATCATATTTTTGGGTTCTTACGAACAACAAAAGTTCGTTAGAATTCCTACGAACTTCTGTTGTTCGTAAGAAGTTTTAATTTTGTTTCCTACGAACTTTTATTGTTCGTAGGAATGATTTTACAAATTTCAGACTTTTCACCACTGTAGAGAAGAGATAATTATGAAAGGTAAAATCACTTTTCAATTTCTAAATTACCTTTCGTGAATCTTCCTCCTCTGTGGATGCTCTAAGAAAGCAATCAATTTGTATAGTCACTGTTTAAAAGAAAATAACAAAAGCTTCTATGCACTGCTCGAGGCAGTCTACCAATCGACAACAACATGAGGACAAGACAATAACAGTCTAAGGCATATAAAAAAAATGTGTAGAACATATATAAACAATCCATATAATAAAAACAGTGATATACGGACACTGTTAAAAAAATATATAAAAGAAATAGAGATCAACAACGTTAACATGCGATGACTAGAAGGAAATCGGCTATAGGCATAGGATTTTATCTAGGGTCAAATTGGTAAAGCTATATTATATATATATATATATACTAGTGTACGCCCGTACCTGAAGACATAGTGAAAATTTTCAAAGTACGTAATCACAAAATGATAAAAAAATTCAAAGTAAATAATTGAAAAACGGAAATTTTTTTGTTCCACAATAGAAAAAAGTATAATTTTAAAAAAATTGGTCATAATTTTCAAAGTCGTGCGCGTGCATGAAAGCACGACGAAAATTCTTCCGGGTATGAATCGAGTGGTCAAGTCATAAAAGTTTTGTATTATAACATTATTTTCCAAATCTTAGGTCATGCACAGATAAAAAGAACAAAAGGATGTGATACAGATAAAATCACTTTTAATGCTCACCTTGGTCTGCCCAGATTGAACTTGAATGTGAGGAGTTTTTATTGCCTAACCAATTATGTTTTACACTTTCTTGATTCATTTGTTTCAAAACTTTCCTTGGACAAAAATAAACTTATAATATTAATAATACTAATAAAAATTATCACTACTTTCCTTCCCTTATTCCTCCCATTTTAGCTAGGAAAGAAAAAAAATGACTTCAGTAAGATGCATCCTCCTCCCTACCCTTTTTTATTTCCATTGTATCATACTAAAGGAAAGATTTTATGTCTGTCCCTCCAGTTTTCGTTACCATCTTCATTCCTTCACAAAACAAACTACTATGTCATTTGTGATCTAGATGATATATTATTCCATGTAACTACCTTACTAAGTTTGTTAATGCAGTACTGTGCAATGTTTGTTGAGGTTGAATGATTAAAGAGTTGACTCCACTACAGATTGTTACAATTGATTAATTCAAACAGAAAAATGGGTCGATTTCCCAATTACAGCATAAACTATTATTGGACTTATTTCAATACACTTCTATTGAATTATGAAAATATGTTTAGGTTGAATAATTAGTGAAATCCACGATTCTTATATTATAATTGGATATTTACAAAAAATGAGAATTGGACCTTTATACAATACCTTCCTTAAAGCGGGCAAATACACCATATTCTCACTTATCTTGTCTAAGACAAATTCCTTGGAAGCTCATGATATCACCTTAAAAGTGAATGAGTTTTAAAGTGAGTTTGTAAGCAACTGAGTATAAATAAACATTTCAACTGATGCCAATAAATTGAAATTTCATATGTACATTTACAGTAAATGTTAGTGTTGAAGATCAAACAGAGAAGGTTCTTTCTTGCACAACTATTTGACTCTCCAAACATCAATTTCTGCAGTCACAGTGCTCAGCTGCAGTCACAATGCTCAGCTGCAGTCACAATGCTCAGCTTCTTCCATAGTCATAGTCTTCAGCTTCTTCTACTCCAGCACATCAACAATTTCTTGTTATTCTACCATCTTACCCTCCCGACTTTCTCGATCAGCTTGGTCATATTAAAAAATTGAGTATACCCGATTAGAAAAATATCTACAAAACAAAAAAGAAACACGAAATTAAATAAATGCAAAACAAATTATAATGATTAGTGGTAAGTCCAAAATAATGTGTGTTAGGAAAAGAGGATTTTCAAATATATATACATGGTTGGACACAATCAAAATTTTAATCTCTTCCGCACCATCTCTCCATGAAATCCAATGGTCTTGCAACATGGAACAACTAAGAACAATAAAAGCATTAGCGTGTAGATATGCAACAATATTATGTAGTTAGATAGAGACAATGGAAAATTCATGTTCGGGGGTAGGAGACCGAACCTTATTGGCAAATTCAAGTTTTATACGTATTATTATGCCTAAACCTTATTGTCAAATTCATGTTTTATACATATTGTTAATAACATAAGTAGTGTTAGTAACATTCGAGTTTTATACATGTTTTTTTTCGCTTGAAATATTTTTTAATGATATCCTAAAAATACAATTTAAGCAATTAGTACATTGATTTAAATAATCATTATGCCTCAATATAATTAGGAACCACATAAATTTAATACCTAGAGTATAAATTAAACTAAACATAAATCAATAACTAAACTAAACCAAATCTCATAAAAAACACATCTTATAAAAAACCCGCTCATCTCAAAAACTAAATTATATCATCAAACGTCAAAAAGTTTTTTATTTTGACAAAACCCCACCTCATATCAAATACCAAGACCCACCTCATCAAAAACCAAACACATATCTAAGATATCTCATTAAATTAAAACTAAAAGAGAGGTATTAAATCAAAACCAAAAACCCACCTCATCTCAAATACCAAAACCCACATCACATAAAAACCAAAATAAAAGTAAGATCTTACCTCTCATCGGTGGCAGCAGCAGCAAGCAGGGAAGGAGGGAAGCTCGACGGGGCAGCAGCTGGCATCGGCCGATAGTAGGGTTGCATCGGCAGGGTGTGTTTGTGTGGAGTTCTGGATCAGGAAAGAGAAAGAGAAGTGGGACATGTTGGCTCAAGTACTTTCACCCAATCGCCAACATCTTGGGGTCTCCCATCTTCCTTGACGCGGTCATATCCACTTCCTCGGCCTTGAAATTTATTGAGTATTTTTCCAACACCATACACTTACCTTGTGAATGAATGATAAGAAACTTAATAAAGAACCCAAACAAATGGGATGCAAATTGCTCTGTTAGCTTCAAATGTAAATAAATAAACATACCATGTGAATGAGTTCCTGAGATAAATCAGCCTCTTTGACTTCTTCTTTGGCTAAATTTTCAATCATTTCAGCAGCATCTCTAAGCTTTGTATCTTTGGAAAGATTTTTTCCTAACTCCTCAGCCAACTTCTCTACTTCCTCTACTTTTTTTCTAACTCCTCAACTAACTTCTCTACTTCCTCTGCTTTTTTCCTAACAATTTCCATTGCACTGTACACCTTAGCTGAAACAACAACAAAAACCTACATAAACAATCACAATAGAACTAATAACAAACTTACAAAAAAATTAGTATTTAAGTTACATAACAAACTTTTACGCATTAACAATGTCCCCAATTTATGCCTAAATGAAGGCAGAATTATTGATAACATTAATCCCACCATCCACTTCTTCCTGTATCACACAAAAAAAAAGATTTACTTACTAATACTTTGAACTTTAATCATTAATTTAAAATCTTATATAAATAATCTGTTCCACATGGGCGGAAATAATGATATACTTATTACTTACCATCCAGAGGATGGGGATTTTAGAGCTCCTGATTCTTGAGAGTCATTTGAAGAAGTACCCTTTGCTTGTCTAAATAAAATTATATTAGTCTCAAAATAATCAATAATCAAATATAAATCGTGGTAGGGGAAATGAAAAATTAAAAGGAAATTAACTTGCGTGAGATGTTGAATGGGTATGAATGTGATTCTTGGTTGGATAAAGAACTGCGATGATGATTTACAATTGGTAAGCAACATGCGTTTAAATTTAAATATTTGTTATTATGCTTGTGGAATTTAAATATTTTATAAATATTATGAGTGTCATACTTTATAAACACAATTAACAAATAAGAACATAAAAAAATAAAGAAATAAATAATAAATCAAGGTGGAAAGTCCAGATAGAAAGTCCAACTAAATCATAAAAACAAACAGTACATTCATCAAAATCATATGAATAAAGATAAATTCAAACGGCATGAAGAAAGTCTAAATCGTCAAGAAGTAAAATGAATAAACAAAAAAGATATTTAAACACCTAAACAACATATATTTGAGGTGTATTTTTGGCTAAATATATTATTTATCAAAAATGTGTCAAAACTATACCTTAACAATTCTATTATCAAATGCTTAGATCAAGGAAACACTTATGTCGGTCAATAATAGATCTAAATTTACAGTTTATATGAAAAGTAATCACGTACCTGAAAATCTGAAATGATTCTATACATGAACTCGATGTATACCAAAATCACCAAAAGTTTTTTAAGAACTCAATGTGTCGTTGATTATGTAAGGCTAGAAGCCCCATCAAATTCTTAGAGATATCAGCAGATGATATAATAAAAGTCAAATTAAACAAGAAACACAGAGAGATATAAATAGAATTAAAATTAAAATTTGAGATATGAATAAAAGGTATACCATAAAATGTGAGAGATGGGAGATTCCATGATGCTAAATTGGGGTAGCCCTGCACAAAAACTTTAAATTAGATATATAAACTTCGATCGGGTTGGGGTATGTACTTATTGAAATGACCTGTTTGGAGCCTTAGAGTACATCATTACATTGGAGTAAAGAAATTCTTCCCGGAGTGTGACAATCTAGTATAGAATATTACTCCAAATGATGCTTCTTTAACAGCTACAAAATCTAAAAGCACAACTAAAAACGTGTAAGTAGACATGGGCCAATCTCTATGTACGACATCAGTTGTGGAACTTAGTAAAACATAGAAGTTTCATATATTCACACGCTAAAGATAAACGAAGGGGAAGATGACTCATATACCTCATCAATCAACACAACATGTCACCTATAAGGTCAATCTCATTCTGGAAGTAAAAGTACAAAAATATAATCATACAAAATAGGCATAAGCCTTTAGATACGTTAATCCGAAAATGATGTTAAATATGCGCTAAATCAGAGTTGCAAATTTTAAACCATTATAATCATCTCCAAACCCATCATATAAAGCTAAATATGAAATCAACATATTCTATCTGAACATGGATGTTAAACACGAAGATATATAAAATATAAACAAATAAAGAGATACATGGGAACTTTTAGGAAGTGGAGGTGTGATCCGAACACAGATTAAATGCAAATATGTTCTAGGAAAAATTTGAAACACAAAGTTAAAAGAGGATTAGTGAAATGAAAAATTCAAGTTGAAATTGTCGTGTTTGAAATTTGCAAATCATTCTACTTTTTTCAACAGTGAAGGTAAAAACATGAGTTGTAAAACCCATAGTCCAAACTCGAAAGATCATTTAAAAAAATAGTATGAAACCCAACTTATAATGGACCAAAAAAAATAATTAGGGCTTAGTACATTCGTGTACCAACCAAATATTAGAACAAAGTTGCCAAGGCAATCATGAAGTATGGGTAATGCAACCATCACATAAAAAATATCAAAGAACTTACCATTGTTGAACCCGAGCTTGTCCTCCACGAAAATGATGGAAAGACGACTCCAAACAGGTCAAAGTTTAGTAAAAGTAGTCCAAATTTTCTTCATGAATAGGGAAGAAATCATAACATACTGAACAGTCTTACCATATACAACAGGCTCAGAGGCCCTTTTCCTGTGATTTCTAGATTTAATCGACTTCCACAATCAATCTGTGATACCCCCACAGCACATATGGATGAGCTAGAAATACCCTATCGTGCAAAAATACCTGACTGCAATGGCCTCGATTTTGATGATATGTGAAAAAATGTTGCCAAGAATTCTTCTTGCTCATGCAGAACAATATGATACTCTACTTTTACTTTAGAGAACATTTCATCCCACACTCACAAATGACACTATGCAACCTAGGACTCATTATACCAAGGCAAACTCCCTTTCCATCTCGGCCCCAATATAATAATAGTATACCTGACCGATTGAGCACCCTTTTTAAACTATAGGAAAAAAATAGTCTAAAATTTCAAATCTCGTAAATAAATAATATACAAAAATACATTCAACAAATTAATTAACATCTAATAGACTTGCTTTCATGGTGCATATCATTCACCACACATTTTTTTGCTCCACTTTTACCCAGGAGATGAAAGTTTCAAAATTATCGTGGTATTAAAAAACTGAATTCCCTGCACCAGAATATAAAATGAATTATTTTAGACAATTAGAAATGTTGCTCTTCATTCACTAACTCAAACTTCAAAAACTGTCCTTAAATTTCTGTTCTCCAATTACTTACCCATGATGCAAAATATTGATCTTATTTGGAATCGATCACCATAAAAGTCTGTAAATAATCAGGAACACTCGTGTGATATTTTAACAAATACAACACCTGTTATTAAACAATAGAAGGATTAGTGTGTACAGAAACAAATAATAAAAGGATTAGTGCATAAATGTTCATTTTTGTGCGAGTCAAAATCAAAAGTGCCCTAACATCAACCCAAACTAAGAACTCTTATAATACCTTAAACTTCTTGTAAATTCTAAAGTGTCCATAAAGTAGGCGGATGACATTTCCAAGAATTTAAGCATAATAAAGCAAATTTTCAAACCCCTAATTTAAATTTAAAAACTCAAATCCCAACTATGAAAAATTAATAATAGATAAAGTCCTATACATTTATTAAAGCCTACCAAACATTAATGTATTAAACAAACATTAATTAACAAAATAGGAGCTAAATGAATTTGAACAAATAAGGAAAAAAATGGTTCGGTTATCATTGTTCTCCCAAATAGTTCACTAAATCAATAAATTAACAATGATACTTCGTAGCCTCATACCAACTACAGAAAACTAACTGCCACTTTATAACAAACATGAATAGCCAATCAGCCCCAAAAATAAACAATAAACTTATAACAGTGGACCCGTGAATAAATGGGTATGTAACTTCAAAACAGAGCATAGATACGAAATTAAAATTATGTTGGAATAAAAGGATAAATCATTAAGTATTAGAAAATGACAAACATAGCACAAATGACAGTTTTATAATGGCCATATAAGTATTAGAAAATAACATCAGCAAGTAAATATCAATACCAAAGCATTTTAGACAATATGAGAAAAGGATAGCACACTTACATATATATATATATATATATATAGAGAGAGAGAGAGAGAGAGAGAGAGAGAGAGAGAGACAATTTGACAAACAACAGAGAGACAATGTAAAACACCCATTTAGACAATTTGACAAACAATTGAGAGACATTTTTCTCAATAAGCAAATCACGTCATATTTTTTTTCTAAAACAGATCATATCCAAATGCACTACAAATGCTCATAATTTTTTTTTCTAAAATAAAGCGAGAAACTGGAATCGATCGCAAAAAAAATCACCACGTCTAAAATCTGAACTCAAGAGCTAGGATACCTTGTTACTGTAATTAAAAACAAGAATCTAGAGATAAATTATATAGAAAGTTAGTATACTTTCTAGATCCAATCCGAAATTCCCAGACATTCCAAGCTAAGCAAAAAAATTAGAACAAAAATTTCATTAAAAATCCCAAAGAGAGAGGGAGAGGACGGCTAGAACCCTAACCCCAAAAACTTCAAACGAAACACCCTAGCATCTCGTACTAAAACCCTAGGTCCATACCAAAATAGATATGAATTAAAAAATACTTAATACAAATACATGAAATAAATTATATAGAAAGTTAAAGTATACCTAATAGATCGAATCCGAAACCCTTCGAAGTTAAACAAAAAAATTAAAACCTAAATATCATTAGATAGGGGCGTGCTAGAACCCTAGCCCGAAATTTTTTAAATGAAAGACCATAAAATCTCATACAAAAGCCTTAGGCCCAAACCAAAACACATAGATGTTACCTATGAAACCTAAATAAAAAGGTGTTACTTGCAAAACTCCAGTAGAAATAAAATCAAAATCGAACAAAAATAAATAAACTAAATCACCTTTTATATAGAACTTTGTAGACAGAAACACATATATGTTATCTGCAAAACCCCAACAAAAAGAAATGATACCAGTTATTCAATTAAAACCAACCAAAACAAATCAAAACCTAAAACAATACTTACCTTGGGAAGATAGTCGTCGCAGAGAGAGAATGAGAGGTAGAGAATGCGAGACAGGGTGGAGTAGAGGGGAGGCGGTGTCGCAAAGAGAGAATGAGAAGTAGAGAATGATAGGCATGGTGGAGTAAAGGGGCGGCGACCGAGAAGGGGGCGACGACAGATAGGGGTAGTGGATTAGTGAGAGAGATAGAGAATGAGACGCAGGGTTTGTTGTGTTAGACGAATTGTGTTGTGGCGTAGGGTTTGAGTGGAAGGAAACTAATCACATCACTTCATTTGTGAGTGATGTGGTAAAATGTAGAACCTTTGATTACTTTGATAAGATAAGATAAGATGCCACTATTCATAACACCATTGTCCCATATTATATAGACTAGTGTATGCCCGTGCCTGAAGGCATAGCGAAAATTTCCAAAGTATGTAATCGCAAAATGATAATAATTTCCAAAGTTCGTAATTGCAAAACGGAAAAAATTTCGTTCCCTGATAAAATAAAATGTAATTTTAAAAAAATCGGCCATAATCTCCTTTGTTTATAGGATTATCCACCCTATATAAGAAATAAAAAAATACTCCAACAATAACGATCCCAATAGTCCATATGCAAATGTTACTTATCATTAACAAATTAACCAATTAATGGGGTACAATTCAAATATTCAGCATTTATGTTCTATTTCAATCAATTTAAATATAACATTATTATCACAGTAAACTATAAAAGAAGAAGAAACGACGTCAGCCAATTCGAAGGGGTAAATGTAATATGCCAAGACATGACAATCCAAATGGTTTCTTCCAAGCACATGAGTTTCAGTCTCATCAGATCATCTCTTGGAGTTGTATAAGGCCTCGTCTGATGATGAGCTCTCTCGTTGAATGCATTTCAGCTCATCATATGCCCAAAAGTGGATTGTCCACCCCACAACTCTTCCTACATCAATCCTGTGATCATACAAACAAACATATTATTAATCTCATCTAAATCACCTCAGAATATTTTGATGAAGTGAAACAATTCAACATGTCTTATCACAAAACCAACAAAAAAGGCAAAAATGGGACAGAGGGGGACAACACATGTACTAACGAAAATTTCCAAAAAGTGCATAATCAGAAAACGAAAAAAATTCAAGACATTTTTTTTAGATAAGAACCTAATAGAAGCCTTATATTTCATTTGCAAATTCTAAATAATAACACAATACAACCCCTTCCTTCTATAAACATCTTCCATCTTAACTACACACCAAATCAACACTACGATGTACAAACCAACCAATATTAAATGGGTTAATGAATTCCTCACATATTCTGCATTAAATTTTCATACCATAGGCCATGAACACCACCAGACACAGTGGCTGTCACCACCAACACTGTCGCAGCTTCCCCACCCTATTAGTTAGAGCAACCGTCTCCACTTTTCGAAGAGCCATTTCTATCATTTCCCTTCCATGGGCCCCTCTACCTCCGAGCACAACTCCTCTTGCGGCCAAATATACCACACACGATACACAAACAAACACTACATCACCAGCTTGAATGTTTAACAAAAATTGATACTATGATTTCTATATCGTCGGCACTGCCTACCATTTTCTCACTCAGGAGTCTGAATCAGATTTATAATGCTTATATCCATTACAATGATCTTTTGAAATTTGGCTTAAATAACCCTCAACCTAAAGAGGTTGAGCTTTAATATTTTAGACAAAGCTTCTTTGTATCTGCTAAAATAATCACTTTTTATCACCTACAAATATATTACTTTCAGAATCATTAATAGAAACATAAAGAAAGTATTCAACATCATTTTAAAAATATAATGTAATACCTACAAATGTTGCTGAAAATATAATGTATCACAGTTTATTACCTACAAATGTTGCTGAAAATATAATGTATTCAACAACATTTTGAAATGCAATTCAAAACTCGACTCATCTAAGAGTTAATCGATGTTTGATCATTACTGTTTGCACCTTCGACAATGTAATTCAAATTCGCATTGCAGCCTTATGTTTACTTGTAACTTGTAACGTTATAATCAATACCATTCATCTAAACTGAATACAAATTCAACCTGAAATAGAACAAAAAAAAATTCTCAATGTTAAGACATATTCAACAGTGTTGTGGGCAGTGGTGTGTGTGTGTGCATCACTATGTGTGTGTGAGTCACTATATGTGTGTAGAGTGTGTGTGCCGTTGGTGTGTATGTCCGAACATCCATCGTGAGGTATACCTGAGAATATGAGAGATAGAAGACTGAGTACCTGCTCACTTATTCCAATTCAGACAAAGCTAAAAATATAATTATGAAAATAACTGGGCATTCAAACATAATGAATTTCGATATTTGCTCACTTATTTATGTCCTCATGATGATTGTGGCTTTGGTTATGTCTCACTCAGACACACTGTTTCAGTAGATAGTGCATGGGGCCTATTTTTGTGGTGCTACCGTAGCAGCCCCTGCTATGTTTAGAATTGTGATGCAGATGTGCCTCTTCTCTGCTCCACCTACTGCTATTGGCCTCATTTTGTATGGATCTACATCTCCTTATGTCTGCATCATATTAAAACAAAGATTATAATTAATTAAACTCTCAATTGTAATTGAAATAGGGATTATAATTAAAACATAGAGTACACTAAAATAAAGATTATAATTAAACTCTCCATTGTATCTACCAACATGACTCTATTTTTCCATATCTACAATACTAACAACCATCCAAATTCAATAAATAGGCATACAGACATGAAAACATGCGTGTATATATATAATCGTCCTATTAAATCATCCAGACAATCATTCAATCGATTAACAATGCTAAAATTAACATTTCATGTAGCAAAGTCAACTATATATAAGAAACAATGCTAAGTTTTATGTTTTGAGGAAAATCTTCACCACATAAAACTTATAACTTATAACATTCTAGGTTCAAACCATGATCTAGATTCTAGTTTAAATAGCATCTAGTGATTCAAACCATGATCCAGATTCTAGGTTCCTAAATATAAAACTTAGCACAACATTACACTTATAAAATCTCCTATTGAAATTACAACTAAAAAATCATCAAACCATATGTCCCGAACAACCAATATGGACCATATTTTGTAAATTAAACAAAAAGATAACAAAACTAATCTATTATCCACCATACCAACTATACCATACCATACGAAGTATACACGGCTATTAGCGAATCGGGCATGGACACAACAATTATGGAGTTTAGCAAGAGTGAGTTTAATTGTGTGCCAAGCTATTATAAATGTCTTTAAATTAAATGTATAAACTGAGAAGGACTAACCTCTTGCTATAATTATTAGGTAGCAAGTTGAAATGGATAAAAAGGTAGGCAGCGCTCTTAGTTGACCTTGACCACATCTTTGTAATTTGGCTAAAGCCCGTGAATGCTGAAGTCTTCTGCAGGCTTCCATGTCTTTGGGTAGCAACAACCACGTTTCTCTCACAATATGATCCCGACCACTGCATTGAAAAGATTCAACTGACTTTTAATAAACCAGCCAATTAAGTTTTCCCATATGAGATACAAATATTTAAAGTCTTCTCGGCCACTGCATTAAATATTTGAAACTTTAATAGATTAAAATTGAAAAGATAAAGATTGTCATAAATTAATAGAAATAAGGTAGATTTTTTCTACACCATTAGTATTCCAAATAATGAAACCGAGAACTATATAATGAAGGATCAAAATAAATATGAAGATTTTTGCTACACCATTGGTCCAATTGTTTCAATTCCAGCAGTGGTTAAGTCTGCTAGTCTTGAACTCAGTGACATTGATGTTTTTAAGATCTTTTTTCGCTCATGACCTATTCCTCTTGAAAATGGAGACCTCTATTTTAAGCATACACCCCTTTATGAAAAATAGAAAAAGGAAATTAGACACAAAGTCAAGTCTTATGTCTATAGAAGGATTCAAAATAATATATGCTTATTGAATTTATAATGTTGAAGTTGCCAGCTTATTCCTTAAAATCACAATGTTTCAAATGAATAAAAATCAACAGTAAATGAAAAGATAGCAAGTTAGTTGAATATGTTACTTTGTATCAATTCACACTATGTGCAAATCAATACTATTTGAAAATAGTTGAAATAAATAATTTAAGTAAATATTTGAAATAGATCAGACGTACCATTGGGATCAAAAGCATGCACAAGAGGTTGGCGAATTCCTAGAAAATACACCTTCTTCGAGCGTTAGTTTCCATGATTTGTGCTCCACAATTTCATTCTAGTGTATGTGATGGAGAATTCCCAAACCTTAGTGCGATTTATCCATCTCTTTGAGCGATAAAAAACCTGCACGTTTTCACTTCAAAAGTCACTATAATACAATACCAACTTATAAATTGTGTTTCAGATAATAAAACAACTACAACACAATTGATTTCTTAATACGCATTGAAAATTAAATGAAGCACAGTAAGTACCTATGTGGAGCATTTTGGGATTCATCTTATAAAATCATTATTACCTCCTTGATTCAGAGTTGATATGGCCGCCTTCAACTTTTGCAAAAATGCGCACTTCCCATAATGATTTATTAAAGATGAAGAAGACTTGAACTCCCTTTTTCTGGGTTTCCTTACTTTTTTTATATATGATAGCATATCAGAAAAAAATCATATGTAAGGATGTATTAGGAGGTTTCATACATCATCCGATGCTAAAGTCAAAATTTCCATGAAATTGGAGTTTGAAACACTGACAATTAACCTATATATCCTAATTTCAAATCGGATAAGCATAAAGCATTACATATTCAACCATAATCTTATAAATGCGAACAACCTTAAATCGAGATAAAAGGGGAAAACAATTCGTGCCAAAAATTAAACAACTAATCTTCTAAACAAATTAAACATTAAGAAAGAACTAATTCACTACAAATAAGTTATACCTTTAATATGACATGTAACCAACTGTGCACATGAGAAAACAATTAAGTACTAATTATACATTTAATTATGTGCTATCAAACTCCCAGTTCAAATTCATTGTTCAATACCTTAGTGTGTTCAGCAAAAGCTTGCTTCTCACATTGGTTATTTAGTTGACTTCAATCGGTAACAGTTTATGCTTCCAAGTTCCATTGGCCTTCTCTCATATCAATTAAGTGCATGTAAACATCAAATGAAAAAAAAAAACATAATAACATGATATGTGGGCAGCAGGATATGTGAGCTAAAATAGCATATTAAGAACTGAACTCTTACCTTTCTTGTAATAGCGTGGGGAACTTTTGCTCTTGCTTAAGAAATTTCATCTTTTCTCTTAATCGATCAAACTCTTATTGTAATTGGTTACGAACCTATCAAGTTACAAAAGTTATCCACACCATTTCTTGAGTACTCTCTCCATTTCCAAGCTACAGCAGCAGCAGCTTTGTTTTCTCTCTCTTTCGCCTCCTCCTCTATACTTTGGTAATCTTTACCATTGACCCAAAGGTTGCTCCAGTATGATTCAATTGTCTATTTTCCCATCGAGATCTGGCCATTCTGAAAACATCCATTGATCCCATAATAAATACATGCCTGAACAATTAAAAACTCATGTTGAAGTCTCAAATAGTGTTTTAAGAAAATAAAATGTGAAAAGTAGAATATGTAATAGAATAGTTAGAATAAGAAATGTCATGAACATTAATCCCCGCTTCTTGCTGAGCAAAACCAAAAAAGGTACAATACTATGGTTGTTTGGAACTTAAAGCCGCACAAACCCCTCCTGGATGTCTCTTTCATCGAGGAGGGGTTTCAAGATAAACAGAGATGGAAGTCGCGTTAAATTCAAAAAATCATAAGAAAAAATCATATTACAAAATAACGCCAAATCAAGAGTAGGAAAAAAAATTCCATTGAGAGTTAATAATTCAAAATATAACTTTAGTTAGTAATACAATCCAAAATATGTAAATACACTCATGAGATACAAAAATTCAAGTGCACGAGCTTTTAAATCGTAAAATAAGATCCAAATCAAATGAAGATAAAGCAGGAAAAAAAGAATTTGAAAGTTTTCATAGTCTGAACTCTTTCTGTTAGCTTACTGTCATCTTCATTCATCTCTCAGATCTAACAGAACCAAGATCATTTATAATCAAAGGTAAATATAATATTTCACATGTGTGTGTGAGAAAAAAAATTGAACCATCAGAACTTCACAAATTGCACCATCATAATTCAAAAATCGCACCCATTTGATGAGGTACGATTTTGTGTGTACCCAAAGCAAAATCTATTTAATGAGACCTAATTAATGCAAATCAAAAGACTTATTTAATGCAAATCAAAATGCCTAATTGAAGGACAGGGTATCCAAAGCAAATAGAGATTCAAAGATGATATACCTGTCAAGTTTGCTTCTTCAATTAGGTGAGGTGTTGGCATTCCATATTAATTTCTGGTAACCAAGATCTAATGGATCTGTTTCCTAAATAAGCACCAACAAATAAGCACCAACAAATAAGCACCAACAAATAAGCATATTAAGTTCCGAATCTGTTTCGCAAATAATTTCTGGTAAATATATACACGGGTCTTGAATGTGGGTCTAAGCGTGCGTGTGTGTGAGTGTGTGTGTGTGTGCGTGTGTGTGTGTAAGAGAGAGATCACCTGTAGCCGAGGGGGAGGATGAGGTCGGCAGTAAGGGGATGAGGGAAGAAATGTGAGAGCATCTTGAGAGAAGAAGAGGGAGATAGAGAGAGATAGAGAGAATGACAAATGAGAAGACGGCTAAGGTTACTCCAAATGAGTGTAAGGGAGATTAAGGGGAAAATGATCACAACCCTTCATTTGCGAGTGATGTGGAAAAATGTAGACCCTTTGATTACTTTGATAAGAGGAACACCATTGTCCCATATATATATATATATATATATATATCCAACTACAAAGGCTATAGGCCTCTTATCAAGGCTGACCGAGTCAATAGGGATAAGATAGAAATGAAAGTACTGGGTTGAGGTCCAATAAGCAATCTTTATACTTCTTTAAAAAACAATTATAAGGATTGAGTTTGATTGGACAAGACAAAAGCATTTAGATGAGTTTATATAGGTGTCCAAAGACACTGATTAGACATTTGACTTCTTTTGAAATAAATGGAAGTTTTCTACACTTTAACCAAAGTTGGCGTGTGCATGCAAAGTACTGAGTTAAGAAATGAAACTACAAGCATTAACATAAGAAACTAAAATAGATAGAGTATTATATAAAATATTATTCAGTGCAGGAGTCTTGTTCGATATTTAATTCGGCTTAACTTAAATATTGTGATAATTACTGTACAAATAAATTGGGATGACAGGTGTAATTAATAAATATGTATGTGTGTGTAAGAGATATAAAAAAAAGTAAGTAAATAAATATTGTTCAACTAAACAAAATTAATAATAGTATATGAATTAAATAAAATTATATATATATATATGAACTAATAAATATTTATATAATTGTATAATAAAAGTTTGTTTGGAATCATCAAAATCATTATTTTATATTATACTAAAATGTAAATTATTTATAATTAAAATAATTAAATGTTAATTAAGGGATAATTACATTTTCGTTTAACATAAACCAATAGTCGGAACAAGTTGGGACTAACCCCATAGTTAAGGGGGACACCTTGAGGCTCGTGATGACTGAAATGAGTGAGATCCTCGTGGTGCCCAATCGAACTGCAACATAATTATCCCGACTTAGAGAGAACATCTCGGTTGAAATTGGAGGGACACGCTAAACCTAGATCTCTTTTAACTTCGAGAATGCATGGGTCCGACTCTTAATCAGACGAGACTCGAGTCCTCTCCTCGATCGCATCCGAGGACTTAAGTGGCACAGGTGGATGGTCACGAAGAAGGACCTCATCTACCCTATCTTTCACTTCGCTTTCTTTGACGTGACTACATGAGTCTAATAATGATTGGAATTTAACAGGGAGGATCTCATCCACCAGCTTGAACTCTTTTTCCCAATCTTCTAAGCTCATATCTCCTACCTCTCTCTCTTGATTACTTTTTAAGTCCTCTCTCTCTTACTCAACTACGTGATCTCTCTCGCTCTCCACATCAATCACTAAACACGTCTTCTCGACCTCTAGTTCAACTTCATAATTATCGCTCTCACTTGATATGATACAGCATACCCCTAACAACTCTCTCATATGATTCCTCTCGTGCTCGAGTACTTTCTCTTCCATAAGACCCGTCTCTCGCGATCCACCCTCATCACCCTTGAGCTTGGTGATGTTGAAGATATTTGTTTCGAGAGTCATGTTCCCGAATGTGAGTTGCATTTTCCCATTGCCTGTATTTATAAGTGAATTAGCCGTAGCTAAGAATGGGCGGCCAAGGATGATGGGAACATGATTAATAGTTAAAGATGAGGGCTTCTCGTCCCAAATGACAAAATCTACTAGGAAGTAGAAAGTGTCAACTTGGACAATCACATCCTCAATAACCCCCAAGGTATTTTTACGAAATGATCTGCGAGTTGGAGAGTCATCGTTAGGGATTAAGGTCCCCCAAGTCTAATTTCTTATAGACGGAATAGGGGAGAATGTTAACACTCGCCCCTAAATCTATTAGTGATATCTCAATTCGATTCTTCCCCATGATGCATGAAATGGTCGGTGCATCCGAATCTTTAAATTTTTGTGAAAGGTCGCTTAACAGTACGAAACTGACATTCTGTATTTAAAACATATTTTTATTTACCTTTACCCTACTGTGGGTACCCGGAAATGAGAACTATGGGCCTGGACGAGTAGCCCAGTCCTGGCGGACCAAAGTCCAGGCCCCTCATCTTTTATATTGATCTAGTCTCCCCCCACGATCCCATGAAGGGAAGTTATGGGGGAGATGGAAAACATGGAGGAACCTATCACCTCCACTCATCTACATGTACATGTATATATTAAACCCTAGGTCCGGGGCAAAAGGACAAGTTGTATTCTCTGTAATCACTCTCCGGAGTATATAGAAATAATATCGACTGCACCACCGTGGACGTAGGCACATCTTTGCTGAACCACGTATTGTTGCGTGATTGGCATCTTATATTCCTTATTCTTTTCTTGATAATTGCTTCTCTTGTATTTATTTGTGTTACATAATAATTGCCTCCACACCTACGTTTTACCCTTAGTAAGTCCTTAAGAAACTTAGTGTACGCTGGAATTTGCTTTCTAGTCTTAAGAAAAGGTATATTAATCTTTACTTGCTTGAGAACGTCTAAAACATCATCACGAGAGTTCTCCTTGGAGTGGGAGACTAACCATTGAGGGTATGGAGCAACAATGGAAGGTTTCACAACCACCTCAAGCCTGATTGTGTCTTCATTACCACTCTTTCTCAAGGGGACATCTTCGACCTCTTTCATGCCGGGCGAAATCTCCTTGTCATTTTTCTCATCGTGTGGAGGAGGTGACAAGTCAACAACTCTTCCACTACGTAGAATGGTTACCGCACTATATATGCTGCTCTTGATTAGCACTGGAAGTGGAGATCACTCTAGGTTGACCTTAGGGAGGTCTTTGGCCTTGGGCAAAAAATTTACCCTTTTCTTTGATACTCAAAGATGATTGCAACTTTAAAATGTTCGTATTTATCTCGGCAAACATCCGGGTGTTTTGAACATTGGTTACTTGTTGGGCTTTTATGATTTGATTCACGGTATCCTCCAAATTTCTTCTCGGTGGGGTGATGTATGACGCATGAGGTGGTTCTTGCATGTGTGGAGCCTGTTGAAAGTGCAGAGGCGGTGGTGGAGGAGGGGAAACATGTGAATGAGGATTCAACGCAACATGTTGTTGCCCATAATTAAAACCATGATGGTTCCTCCACGAAGCATTGTAAGAATTCCCATGAGGGTCATTAGAATTATCCTTAAAATCTCCTATCGCTGCCACTTTCTCTTGAAACATAACTTTGCAGGCGGGTATTTTTGGGCATTCCTCTGTTCAATGACCCACCTCACAAATAGCGCACACATTTTCTTTCATTGATCGGTTGGATCCGGTTGTTTCTCTTGCCTATGATTCGAGTACGTCTTCCAATCTTTTTTCAATTTGGTTAACTCAAAGTTTTCACTCGGCGTCCTTGTCCACGTGATAGAGACCGAACGCAAAAGGAGCAGTGGACGTCTGTCAAACCCAGTTTTGGGTGTTAGGATCGAATGTGTCCCATGCTTGAGTAGTCTCGGCGACATACTTAAGGTGGGCCTCATCATCGTTTGCATGTAACCCCAAAATTCTCTCTCGTACATAGTTTCCACGAGTTGTTTGGAAGCTATACTTAGCCCTTGGTGGAAGAAACAGATAAGACGATACTTCTCAAAACCATGGTCTGGGCATGTGTTAACTAACTCTTGAAAGAGCTCCCAACATCGATCAAATGGCTCATTTTCTTGTTGTCTAAAAGTTTGAATTTGAGCCTAGATGGAATTCGTTTTATGTTGGGGGAAGAATTTAAGAAGAAACTTAGATTGCATTTCTCTCCATGACCGAATTGAGTTGGATGATAAAGACCAAAACCAGGTCTTAGCTTTATCCTTTAAGGAAAAAGGAAAAAGTTTTAGGCGAACAATAACAAGCTTGATCGCTAAACGTGTTGCACGCCTCTTCGAACTCACAGATGTGGATGTATGGTTTCTTTGATTCCAAACCGTGAAAGGTGGGATGAATCTAAATCATCCCATTGCGAAAGTGAAATTGTCCCACATTATATGGAAGTAGAATGCATCCCGGAGTGACAGTTCACTCAGGATATAAGAGCTATCTCATGGGACAATACAATATCTCTCCCTCACCCGTACCATAACTAGCGTGCTTCGACATGACTCTCTCTCCAATTGACTCAGTGTCCTCACTCGGTGCCCTAGAAGTGTGACTTGTAATGGAATTGGGCAGTGTAGGAGGTGGACCTCAAAATTGTGAAGTGTTAGGAACGTGTGGACTATCGGGGTCGTACTCAACTATAGAATTTTCATGGATGCGAGTAGGAGTGGCTTGAGGAGTTCGTTACAGATTTTTCATGAAAGGACTTGAGAGATGTTATATTTCTTTTTTTCTTTTTACTTTTCTGAATTTTTTTAGATTTTTGATTTTTTTAGCTTTTGAAGAATTAGAGTCAAATTTTGGATTAAATCGACCTAACCTAAAAGACTACCTAGTCCTCGGCAACGACACAAAAAACATGACACGACTTTAAAAGTGTTTCTAGTGCGCGGTTCTATCGACTCAAGTGTAAGTCGTTCACTCAAGTATAAATATGGTAAATGGGTATCGAACACATGGAATATGACGAATAATCGTGATGACAGATAGGAAAAACGCTTAGCCCTAGAATGCCTCAGAAAAAGAAAGGAACAAATGATGAGTTTGTGACTATACCTATAAACTAATGCAATTTGAATTAAATTACTATCTAACTAAGCATGCAAGAAGAACTAAATTAAACTATGACTATATGCGAGAAAATGGAGTTTGGGTACACTCTTCCAAACTGTCGGTGTTTACATAGAACATAAAAGCTCAAAAAAGGTAATTCTTAATTCAAAGAGACATCAAATACTCTCTAAGCATTCGATATATGAGGACTAAATGTCGGACAATATCAAATCAAAAATTGTATTTGACGAGGATGAGAAGTTATCAAAACGCCAATTGCACCCATAAATATTCCGGTTACCTAGGACAAACGAAATTAAAAGGCCTACAATATTTATCTTGATAAAGTTAAAACCTTTGAATGAAGATTACTTTTTATTCACTTTTAAATCCATATGTGTTAGCTAGGTTGGGTTCATGTACCCAACCTGCTAAAAACTTTGCCTAACATGGTGTAACTATGAATGAAAATGATAACTCCGTTGCATGAAATCATTCCTACGTTAAAAGTGTGATCAAACATGTAAAAGAGACTTCTAACTAAGAAATAAATTATTAATAAACCAAAAGATGAGAGAAATTGAAAGCAATAAAGGAACTATACTTGTATTGAAGAAAAACCTTGAATTCTATGCCAAAAGATGAATAATTGTTGAACAAGATTAATCTTAGGGTTCTTGCCTTCAAGAATCCCTCCAAACTATGTAAAAACTTCTTTTTTAATGTCTGGTAATCCAATAAGATATAAACCTTATGCTTTTTTTAAATGTTTGAACCATGCAGAACTCTAATTATGAGAAATAAAAATGTAGATTTCGTCCAACCGAACCAGTCCGATTTTTTTCTTCTTTGTTGGGCGAACCAGTCCGGCTGATTCAAAGTTGGTGGACCAATTCTCGGGCTTTTCCATCGGTTCGGTTTGACAATTCCAGTTTGCCAGACCGGTCCCCTTGCTTCTTCAATAGTTCGGTTCGTTGGATTTTTTTTCTTCTTATTTCTCTTCCTTTATTTCTTCTCAACTTTGAAGCTTCATAACTTTTCACTCGGGACTCAGATTTGGATGTCGTTTCTTCCTACGTGCTTGTGGACTTGAGATCTTCAACTTTCCTTTAGGTTACGTGTTCAAATTTTTGGTGTGAAATTACTATTTTGCCCTTGACTTTTCTTCTTTTCTTTCTTTCTTGATTTTGAGTTTTCTCCTTTCTTCACTTGTATAAAATACCTGCAAAATGTAAGAAAGTATACGAAACTCGATGCACTATATAGAAGATGTCAGTACCAATCATATGAGATAAATCAACTTAATTTATATTGCACAAGATGATAAAAGCCTATAAATTACGAGGATAAATATGAAGAATTTATGCCTAATCAGTGGTGAGCCTAGAAATTAGCCGTTATATTCTAGGCACTCTTTCTCTTTTCTCTGGGTTCATCATCAGGTGACACATGTCCAGTCCGCACTTCTAAAATGCGAGATAGTCCGTACAAGAACAATACTATATATATATATATATATATATATATAAAGAGAGAGAGAGAGAGAGAGGTTCTAAAGTGAACCAAAAACCCGAACTTTTTAAACATCCTAATAAAACATTAAAAATTTAGCCAATTAGTTTTAATTCATTACTGTAATTGATCCGCGCCGGTGGCAACTGACAGGCATATTTTTTAATATACATCCCCCACCCACCCATTCCAGAAATCCCTTGGTATACATGTTTTTTTTAAACTAATAGCACCTGTCCATCTCAAAATGCAACGACCTCGACCCATTAACCCACCTACACCTCCGGCTACGCCCCAGCTCCAGTGAGTTACGACCTGCAAACCCGACCCTAGACATAACACGATGGTTTAACCCAACAATAAACCGACCATCACCCTGCTGTCATTAACCCCAAAATCGGAACTTCGGACCTCCGACGAAGCTCCTAACCCGAATCCACCCTCCACGGACCTCTGCCCAACTGCCACAACCCATCTCAACCCAAGCAACAAAAAACCCGAAACCATTTCCATTCTAACGCGCTGCCGAATCCCATTTACAGGTCATAACAACCCTTGGTATATTATAGGGGGTTAGGGTGGGTGGGGGTGGGGGGGTTGGTGTGTGTGTGTGTTAAAAAAATGTGTCACATGTGTATCCGTTGGCGCTGGTGCGGACCAATCACAACAATGAATTAAAATTAATTGACTTATTTTTAATGTTTTATTAGTTTCATTAAAAAGTTTGATTTTTAGGTTCACTTTAGAACATCTCTCTCTCTCTCTCTCTATATATATATATATATATATATATATATATATATATATATATATATATATATATAGAGAGAGAGAGAGAGAGAGAGAGAGAGAGAGAGGAAGGCTCACCTACATCATGATGTATACATCACACCATACATCACATCTAGTTCTAGGCCCTAAGAAACTTTTTTTTCAAAATTTTTATTTTTCCCTTGAAATTAACCTTCTATTCAACTCATACTCAAAAAATTTGGTCAAAATACATTTTGTAGCTATTTTTAAAAAGTTTACAAAAAAGTGCTTGCGCAGACTCTTATAAATAAGGTATTTTGGGCAGTTTTTTGTGGATTTTTTAAAAATAGTTAAAAAAAGTATTTTGACCTAATTTTTTGAACATGCGTTTATTGGAAGGTTAATTTCAAGAGAAAAATAAAAAATTTGGAAAAAATGGTTTTTAAGCAGCTAGAACTTGGTGTGATGTATAGAACATGATGTAGGTGAGCCTTCTCCTATATATATATATATATATATATATATATATATATAGTATTGATCTTGTGCGGACTTTCCCTAATTTTAACAGTGCAGATTGGACATGTGTCACTTGACGGTGACCCTAAAAATTATCGCCTAAATTATAGTTCCTCTCTCTCTCTCTTTTCTGGGCTTATCGCCAGGAGACACATGTTACAGTCCGCATTTTAAGAGTGTGGACCGGACATGTGTCATGTGACGATGAAGCCAGAAGAGAGAGAGAGTGTACCATGTGACACATGTTCGATCCGCACTCTTAAAATGCGGATCGATCTGCACAAGAACAATACTATATATATATATATATATATATATATATATATATATATATAAATAACATTGGCGTTAAACTCCAAGAAATGCAATGATGGGACCAAAGTCAATATCAAACGATAACCCTATAGAAGTAGGCATTAAAGTTTAAAGGGACGGGTGTCTAGCAGGTAAAATCATTGTATGAACTTACAGGGAAAATGTGGCCATATGCATTCTTAACTATATGGCCAATCTGTCTAGGAATTTTCTCACTCCACAGCTGTCATGGTACCTCACTTCACAATCAAGGTAAATTTGGGGGGCCAGCATTTTATTTCAACACAAAGTCGCTGTTGAAGTTAAAAAAGTTAATTTTCTTAGGGTTGGAGCCTAGTCAAATGAGGATTAAATGAAATATGAATAACTCATTAATGAATCTAATAATTTTTAACGAGTTATTCATTAACCCTCAGCAGAGAGGTAAACAAATTTGAACTTAGGAAACATACACGTAACGAAACCAACGAAGTAAGTCTTATGAGGATTAAATGAAATATCATGAATAGCTTATTAATGAATCTAATAATTTTTAATTTGTTATTTATTAACCCTCACCATAGAGGTAAACAAATTTGATCTTAGGAAGCATACACGTAACGAAACCAACGAAATAAGTCTTATCTATTTCATAATTTTCCTCTTTATTGGAACATGTCACTTTCAGTTAGAGTGATAAACAGAAGTTAAGTGGGTCTGGTTTCGTTTCGGCCAAAGGTAAGGCCTGAGGATGAATTATTTTGGTGCGGAGATAATTTGAGGGTCACCAATGTTGGGTAAATATTTATTTTTATCTAAAAAAATATCTGCTTTTAAGAAAAATATACTTTATTAAGGAGTGTGAACACATTAACAGTTTATAAAAATAACGTGTATACAGCGAATAATACTTAATGAGTATCATTATATGGACCATTTTTTTTATATTCACTTTGATACCCACCTAATAAGACAAGGCTGATAAGAGGTTGTACCTTGTGTCCTGGCGAAACCCACAACAATAAGTTATAACATTTTTATGCACCGGATATAAAAAAAAGGGTACCAAAATAAATCTGTGTAGCTTTATTCATACTTAATACACAAGACCGCGTTAATATGCATTACTCTAATCAAATTCACTAGTTCCCTCACTTTATTTATTTATTTATTTATTTATTTATTGTCTTGTTATTAATTTGTCATTCTTTACAGATGGCATACCATATCCACATGTCAAGTAATTTCTATAGTTTACCATTATCATTCTTTTATACAACGTCTTGTTTAGTAAATTATCATTCTTTTACACATGTTGGTACACCATGTCAACCCTTTACACAACTGAATAGAATGATTTTTTTTTGGATCAGGATAACATGTATCCTAAGGACATAAATTTAGAATGAAAAAAAGATTAATGTTTCTGAGATATCAAAAGTTTGATGTTTTGAAGATGTGATTGGTTAATGCCGCTGACGCGGATCCATACTACTGATGGAAATGAGTCCGCGCCAGCGGCATTGACCAATCACATCTTCAAAACATCAAACTTTGAGACATCAAACGTTTTTCCATTTAGAACCTAAAAATAACAGGAACAAGTTCCGACATGGCCACTTCATAGTGGAAAAAGCATGTCCATTGCAAGGAGAAAGTAGAAGCAGAAAGTGATCAATCCTCACCTAAGTCACAAGTACGCGGGGTGGTGCGAGTGCAGGTGCGAATTCGTAAATGCGTCATTTAAAAATTATTATAAATGCGGGAGCGGCACTAAAATGGCTATTAGTTTATTGATATTAAATTATATATTAATTTAAACAATCTATCCAATATCATTTCCAACGATTATAATCAATTTTCATCCGATTAGAAACACATTTATCCATCTTGCAATATATCTACATGATCAGTATATTCATTAATATTTAACTTCTTGGACAAAAAGTAGAGAAAATGCATTACTCACGAGTTTAGCTCCCTTACATATTCATACATGAACTTACACTAAAGGTAATAATAACAATCTTAATATTTTTCAATAGCTTAAAATGAAAATATTTGTGCAGTTAAGTATTTGTTGTTCATAAAGGGTACCGTAACTCAATAGTTCACAATAAATACCATAACTATTGCGTCATTAGATTGTTTCTAGTTTGCTCTTTTATATTGTTTTCTCCTGTTATGATGCTTCTGATTGTATATTTTTCCTTCTTCAGTGTGTATATCTGGTTCTTAAAGTTTGTCTTAACTTTGTTTGTCTGTCTTGGTAAACAAATTTCAAAATAATTTTATGAGAGGATGTAGAATTTAAGCGTGGGTTAAGCGGGAAGAGCAACATTTTCAATAGTCCTATTTTTTAATCTAAAATAGGGAAATGAAAGCCCTTATATGTAAAAGGAAAAGAGATGAAATCTATCGGAAAGAGAAGAAAAGTCAATATATTTGTAAGTTAATAAATGTTGAATGATTACAATGAAAGGGGCATGGATAATTTTTTGCTACAAAAATTATAAAGTTAACTGTAATCAGCATTATATTAAAGACATTCCAAATTTAATCCTTTATAATCCAGAAATTTACAATTAATTAGTAACTGCATATCAAATTAAAACATTACCGAAACCTAAGCCCGTGTTTGATAGCCATGCCTCTTGGAAATATTTTCTTACCCCCACCCTCCCAAAGATTTTTATAAGGCAAATGCCCAAAATGAAGTTGATTTTTTTTCTAGGTTAAATAAATGATATCAAATATACTAACCGAGAAATCCCGAATATTCGATATTTGCCTATCTATCAAAAACACCCTACTATTTTAAACTTAATAAAAACTCATAATAATAATTTTACTAAATTGGAACTTTTCCCGTGTATTTGTTCATTGGCTCGTATTCATTAATCATTATATAAGGACATTCCCGTTTCCAAGTGTTTGGACCATCCAAGCCAAAAGATGTCTGCTAGACACCTGTGGATATTATTCCTTGTGGGAGTGGTGTTTATCACTACCACCTCCTCCATTGCCGATCACCACAAACCAGGTCATGGCCACGTACCACCAAAACCAGAAGATGCCCATCAGGAGAAAATAACTCCTGATCACCACAAACCAGGTCATGGCCACGTACCACCAACACCAGCCACCTCCGGTGGGGGAATATGGCCTTGACCAAGGAAGGCCACCCGTTCAGCTCCCCCTCGTCCTCCAGGCTTGCATATCCCTAGCCCTCCTTAAAAAAGATCCGACTAAGGTTTTAATTTGTTAATAACGTGGGGTAGCCGGTTGATATGAAACCAGTCGTCTAATACACCACTGTGTTATGTTTGAGTGCATGTTTCAGTTTGCCGTTACTACACTAGTGCGAGTGTTTCACTTTCAAGTTCACCTACTCGCGTGTTAACGGGAGTGTTTGTACCTTCTGTCAGCTTTATCGTATGGTTCTAGCTACTGTCTGTGATATGGGTTTCAGTAAATATTGTGGTGTCTTCATTTTTCACTTCGAAACATCCACAGTCTAATATATATATATATATATATATTTCTCATCTTGTGCGGATTAATCCGCATTTTAAGAATACGGATTGGATATGTGTCACCTGACGGTGAGCGTAGAAAAGAGAGAGAGCCTATAATTTAGGCGATAATTTCTCGGCGCAACTTTAGGTGACACGTGTCCGGTCTGCATTCTTAACGCTCACCTTTAGGTGACATATGTCCGGTCTGCATTCTTAAAATACGAAGTAGTCCGCACATGATCATTATATATATATATATATATATATATATATATATAGAGAGAGAGAGAGAGAGAGAGAGAGAGAGAGAGAGAGAGACCCGATCTCCGACGGGTGCACACAACGAACTTTCAAGCGGGTTAACAAAAAAGTAATCCACGTGATTTTTAAACCACAAAACCGTATGTTCATGGTCAAACAATAACTTTAACTAGAGAAAGAACATGTGGATGTTATTATTAGTGTTTAATTTTCTCCATTGTTCAAACATGGTTACTTTTGTTACAAAAATACATGGGTTGATTTAAAAAATTCGTGGGCTAATTGCTTTTACTGACAATAAAATCTAGTTCTTAGAAAAATCTCTTTTTGTAGCTTGAATCAAAGTTTAAGTTTTATTGAAAAAACACTTCTTATTATCCATATATTCCCACACTTTCTTGTTGAAATAGTTTTTTATATATATAAAAAATTTACTAGAACAACCCAAATTTTATTTATTTTTTTAATAAAAAACTATTTATAAAGCGTAAGATTTGTTTTTTTAAAAAAATGCGTTCTTAAAAAAGTGTTTTTTGTTTCTAATTTTATTTTTGGTCAAAAACTATTTTTTTGTACTATTTTAAAAATGATATTTTTACTGTTTAAAAAAAATGCCCGCGCCAATGGTGTGTATAGATAGTCCGACCACCTATACATACCGCTAGCACGAATCAACATATTAGAAAAAATGATACGCGCGAGCAGTATACATAAGTGGTCGGACCGTTTATACATACCGCTGCCGCGACCCATATTTTTTAGTAAAAAGATGGTTTTTAAAATAGTACAAAAAAATAATTTTTAACTAAAAATTAAATTTGTAAACAAAAAAATACTTTTTTAATAAAATAAATTTTACGTTTTATTAAAAACTATTTGGAATCTAAAAAAAACAATTCTTATTATTCAGCAAATGGTGAATTTTTTTTATTTGGAATCTAAATGAACACAAATAGAATCATAATTGATTTTTAGAGAATTTTTTTTACTTATTTTATTTCCCTTTTAAACATAAAAACTATACATTTGAAAGAAAGTTTTGTTTGTACTATTTCTTAACAGTTTATTTTTAGTTTTGATTAAAAAAATCATATTGATTTCCCTTTTAAAACCTAAAACTGTTATACATTTTTTGTTACAAAATATCGTTTTTGTTTAATAAAAACTTTTTCGTAAAAACATTACAAAAACAGAGATAACAATTTCGTTACAACTACTTTGATTTTTTGTAAACAGTTTAAACTGTTAAAAACATAAATTTGCTTAAACAGTTTAAAATGTTTTCGTTATTTATAATTAAAAAAAACATAAATCTATTTTCTATAAAAAAAATATACTGTACTTATAAAAAAAAATCATTTGCTATGAATAAAAACTCGGAAGAAGACCTATACATACAGTTGATGCAGAGCATTTTTTTTAAAATAGTAAGAAAATAATAAAATTTGTTTTTATGGGTCCCCTAAAATGTTTAAATATCACACAAAAAAACTCAATACTAGTGGTTTGAATAAGTGATCCGACTACCTATACATACAGCTATCGCGAATCATTTTTTCTAAAATAGTAGTTTAGTTTTTTTGTGTGGTATTTAAAAAAATAGTCTGGGTCGGCATTATGTATAGGTTGTCGGACCACCTATACATACTGCTAACGCGGACAATTTTTTTTAAAGAGAGTAAAAAAGTTAATTTTAAAATAGTAAAAAATGATCCGCTCCAGTGGTATGAAAAAAAATACGATTTCATGTTACGTTGTATTATATTTGGGTCGTGCTCGCATTAGTTAAAAAATAAAATATTTATTCGCATTTTTTTTTATTATACATTACGTATTTTTTTTCCATTTTCAAAAGCTATATGTTACCAAAAACTAAAAGTTTTCGTTATTTATAATGAAAAACAAAAAAAAAAGGATAAGTTTGAGGAGAATAGAAACAGCTAGCCCTTTGAGGAGAGAGACAGTGTTATTATGATGTGGAAGATGAAGAGGGATTAGGCAGGCACAATCTAAGTCAACGAGAGAGGAGAGAGAGTGTTAGGCAGGCACACTTCTTTGAACACTCGTTCTTCCACCCGCTAAAAGACACCCGTCAGATATCGAATATATATATATATATATATATATATATATATATATATATATATATATATATATATATAATAATGCTCTTGTGCGGACTAGTTCGCATTTTAAGAATGCGGACCGAGCATGTGTCACCTAACGGTGCCCCTAGAAATTATCGCCTAAATTATAGGCACACTCTCTCTCTTTTCTGGGCTCACCGCCAGGTGACACATGTCCGGTCCGCACAAGAGCAGGACTGTATATATATATATATATATATATATATATATATATATATATATATATATATATATATATATATATATATATATATATATAGTCCTGCTATTGTGCGGAGCAGTCCGCATTTTAAGAGTGCGAATTGGACATGTGTCACCTGACGGTGAGCCCAAAAAAAAGAGAGAATGTCTCTATAATTTATGTCATAATTTTTAGCCGCATCGTTAGGTGACACGTGTCTAGTCCACATTCTTAAAATGCGGACTAGTCCGCATAAGAACATATATATATATATATATATGGGTGCTCCTATTGCCGCTCCACAAAATCTGTTGGCACTCCAAATCATAATATAATGACAAAACTAACTTTGCTATAAAATGCAAACCTTCTTCCTTATGAATTCTAAGTTATTTTTTTTAAACGGTTCACTATCTAAAAATAAAAAACATATATCAGAAAGTTCCAATCTTATTTTTTTTATTTAACAAGACACGGCCAAATAAAAGCGACACGATACGTCCCGACACAAAGCTTTATTATTTTAAAAAATAATTTTCAAAAGTGACACGACATATTTTTTTTTAACTAACACGATCTAATTAAAACCTAACATGACACGAAATGAAATCTCAGTTTTATCTAGTACGAACACGACTCAAATAAAAGTGACACGACCCGATACAAAATCTCTTTTTTGTACGTAACATAAGCACGACTTAAAAAAAAATAACACAACATGACTTAGCAAGCAAAACTTCATAAGACTTTATTTCAACACTAGTTTAAAAAGCTTTATTTCGATCGTTTCTTGTTATGTTTTAATTAAATCGTACTAGATAACAAAATTAAAATTTTGTATCGGGGTGTATCGTACCGCTTTTATTTAGGTCGTGTCTTGTTAAAAAAAAGATTATGTATCGTGATGTGTCGTGTCGAATTTTAATTGGATCGTGTACGGATTTGATTATAAAAATAAGATTTTGCATTTTGTCATGTCGCTTTTATTTGAGTCGTGTTTGTGTTAGGTAAAAAAATAAATTTCATATCATCTCGTATCGTGTAATTTTGTAATTAGATTGCGTTTGTGTTGGATAAAAAAATGAGTGAATACTAAAGTGTAAATCAGTTAATGAGTAAATTGTCAATTCATTGAATGAACTTGTACAAATATTAAAGAAAATGATAAAATATATTTTATTCAACCCACAAACACAAACACGATCGAATAAAATGCGACACAATACAAAATCTTTTTTTTGACAAACACAAATATAGCTAAGTAAAAGCGACACTACATGATTTTTTTTTTCAAACACAAATAATAATCCGACCGAATATTTGTTTTGGTAAAAAAATCGTGTTTGTATTTATTTTGTAAATATATATATATATATATATATATATATATATATATATATATATATATATATATATATATATATATATATATCACTAAATAAATGTAAACAGTAATTAAAATTAATTACAAAAAAAAAACAGAACAGTAAAGGGAGATAAGAAGAACATATAGTTTGTGACTGAAACAATCACTTGTATAATTTTGATCGAGTCGAAAGTTGAACTATCTCTCCTTAAGACAGAATACGCCCCCGCTACGGTGCTGACGGCAGGTTCAATGGGCGTCTGCCTCCCAGGATGAAACGGTCAACGACTGTTGCAAGAAGCACTTCAGTGCAACAGTCCCACGAACCAACAATGACGAATTTCTCTCAAACAGTAGGAAGGGAACAAGGACAGCTCTTGATTTTAGAGATGGATTTTTTTTATGTTGAGATTCTTCTAAAATTTTTTTTTGATAAGTCATGATATGAGACTATTTAAGTTTAGAGATTAAAAAATATTTAAAGATTAATTGACACTACCTTTTTTGGTGTCTATACACAATATGTCTATTCAAAATCAACGTATGATTTATGGTACCTCTCTATTTGAGTTCAACGAGATCAAACATCAAAATAAGAGAGGCATAACGAAATGTACATTCGAATATTTTATGCAGTCCCATAAACATTTACAAAATATGTTGTATGATTTTAGAATATATTGAACATGCATAATTATTCTTGAATTTATTTCCGATGCACCTGGCGCTTGTTTATGTAATGAACCACGCCACCTGAGATGTAATTATTGCAGTTTGGTAGGAGATACAATTATTGTGATTTGTAGTATGATATTTCGCATGACATATCTATATGTTATGTTATCACATAAAGCTAAAAATGAGTTAGAGGGAGCTTAGTGAACCTGTATCTAAATATCGAGATTTTAGAAAACATTTTGTAAATGTCATTTTATAGTTGGAGACCATGTTGAACATGACTAATATATTACGAAACATCTCGAGTATGTTTCAATTCATAATTCACCTTGACATTTTACACACTCGTGAGTTTGAAAGGACGTGTGATTAAACGACATTAAAATTATGCACGATACACCTATGAGTATGGGTGGTTATGATTCACTACACAAATATCCCCGGACTTTATTTATTTTTTATTTTATTACATCAAACAAAATAAAATAAGGGGGCATGATGAGAATTGTAATTGGATATTTTCTTAGTTTTACTAACCTTTTGCAATATTATATTATTGTATCAGAAAAATATTATTTTGCAGAGGCTTAAGAATGAGCAGATATTGAGCGACACAAATATCAAGTCATTATTCAAAGACATGACAGTTTGAGATACTCCCCATGAAATGTAATAATTAGGTTGCTTTCATTTTTTTTTCGGGTTGGAATTGTAAATGATATATTCAATTTCTTTTATTTTATTTTATCTTGAGATAAAATAAAATAAAGGGGGAAAATGGATATTATGATTTAAGTGTAATACCCCGTATTTTTATAGCTTTTAAATTATGGGATTTATTAAATTTAATTGAGATAAATTAATTTAATTTTAATCCGGAATGTTGCTTTAAATATTTACTAACGTGACGAGAGTTAGTAATTATTGGAAATTTGTTATCTGTTGAATATTACTGGATGAGTATAGTAATTATTTAAGTCGGGACGCGCCTGTGTCGTGTCGGGACTAAATGTTGATTAATAAGTGAATATTTTATAAGTTGTTCTTATGGTCATTTTGAGTGCGCCAATGTGTCCGGAAGGGTCGAGATAGTCAGAAAAGTGTACCCGGGGGTTTAGTTTGGGTCTCGGGGCGTTTTTAGGCCCAATTAGTACCCCGGGAGGGCGTTTTGGACATTTCGCAATTATGGGTAATTAAACCTACGAAAATTAAAAGGTTATATAAGATATCTAGGTTGTCTTCTAGGGTTAGAACAACCAAAGACAAATGACGGCCATTGGAGAGGAAGAGGATAAGCTCTCCAAGGAGTTCTAGGCCAAGAACATCTCCAATTGCACCGCCGTCACCACCAACGCGTAGATCGCGAGACGGGGAACGAAACCACACCAATTTCGGCACCAAACCAGATTTCTAAAAATTTCAGGCAAGTGTTTATCTTGCTTATTTCGTTGATGCATCTTTCATATTGGCTTAGGAATGATTAGGATGAATTGTTGAGATAGGAAATTGCATGTAGTGATGACTTAAATGATATTTTGGAAACCTTTTGTCATGTAAAGGATTAAGAGTTTGATTAAAAAAAGAGTTCTAATTAGATACAAACACTAAAAATTTTATTCCAGATGATCGGACCATTGGAATCGCTTGAAATTTTAGTATGTTGTAGCGAACAGCGAGACAGGACTGCTGACAAAAATTCAGCTTGATCGAACGGTCGGATTTCTAAAAATATTATTTTTACTAGAGAGTTTTATGTTTTGAGGACTCTTAGAGAGTTTTATATTTTGAGGACTCTTAGAGAGTTTTATATTTTGAGGACTCTTCTAAATAATAAATAAAAAAAAAAATTCAATTAAAACTCCATTTTAATTCCGATTTCGAAACCATTTGAAATTCTCATCTTTGAAAATAAAATTCAAAATCCTTTAATGTAAGGCGAAATCTATATTTTTGGGATATCTTACATGAGGGACAATGTAAGTATATGTTAAAGCGAGAGAGACACGTAAGAGAGTTACTTTGGGACAAATGTGTATACCTACTGAATTTTATACTTGGGAGGATAGAATCTGTGAGCGTGATGTAGTAAGTGGAAAAGTTCCTCAAATTAAAATAAGATGTGAATGGTTATACGTGATAACTAAATAATGAGAAATAAATACAAATGTCGTAATTATGGGAATTTAGAATTTATCCATTATTGAAATGGTAATGTTAGTATAGTTATATGATTGTGTATGCATATACTATCTATGTGTGAAAATCATGCCCACGCTACTTGCTATCCCTGAGGTTTCCGCGCTGGGACAGTCTTATCTCGATGGGACCTTTATGGGAGATATTGACTTGTACCCTAGAAGATAGATATCCTTGGTACAGGCTATCGGAATGATAGTTCAGACGGTCCTAAGAGATGCGGGTATGTGCTTTCCTCTTGGAGACTTGGAATCTATGCTTCGCCTCATTTTGTTTATGTATAGGTATCCTTGGTACAGGCTATCGCAGTGATAGTTCAGACGGTCCTGAGAGACTTGGAATCTATACTTTGTCTCAATATTGTTTGAGCATGTGTTGATACAGTTCGAGAGTGATTCTGAATCTGTATTCCCTTAGTACGAGTGATACGGGGACTGGATAGTAGAGTATGCCCGCACCATAGTTGTTATTAGGGGTGCTGTTGTGTTATATATATATTTTATGAGTAGTTAATAGATATATGAAATTCTGAAATCTGGAACTGCCTACTGTGATGAGACATGTAGGACATGGTTGATGACTCAAATTGTAAATACTTGTTTTGAGAAAGTATAATATGACACTGGAAAACTTTATTGATTTATAAAGTTAAAAATGAGAACTTTGGTTGCTAATTGAAATATCCTTTTCGAAAAATTGAATCATTAAATTTTGGATCTTACGAGTAAGCTAAGATAAGTTAAATCATTGGGAAGATTAGTGCGATAAATGATAAGACAAACCGTTGGGAAGGTTAGTGCGATAGGTGTGCACATTAGAAGAGAGGTGAGAATTCCTCAAGAGAGTGACGCACTAATATGTTGTTGCATTGGCCTGTATCAATTTAAATACTTGATAAACAAATTTTAAATCATATACACTATCGGGCTCTGACCCATTTCTCTCTCTCTCTCTCTCTCTCTCTCTCTCTCTCTCTCTTGTATATATATGTATGTATTACATGTGCCCAGCCACATGGGCGTCTTGCTTAGGATCTCTTGGAAGGAACGCGCTGCAGCTTAGGTGGAAGTTCCAGGACTCTTGATTAGACGACTTCGTTCATTCGGATCCACTCTTAGTACTTTCATCTAGTTGGGCATGTGTAGCTCTTTCCATTATTCCGTTGTTATTGGACATTTGTATTTCAGTTATTTCCAGTATTGTTACTATGGGATTTATTCAGTTTGGATGTGTGACTTTAGATTTTGTATGTTGACATTCGATTGACGAATGTATTAAATTAATTGGATTATGTTGCAGAATTTAATGTGGTGTGATTCTTACTTATTGAATGTTGTTAATAAAATAAATAATTTTTCTTTAAATAAAATTTGGAAAGTATGTATGAACATGGTTTTGACACTTAGCTTAATTAATTAGGGTGTTAAATTGGAAAAAATTATTTTTCGACAGTGATGCTAAGAATGGACCAACTGTTCACCTTGATTTAATTTAATAAAGGAGTGATCGCCCGGTATTTAATTAGGCAGGGTGTCACAGGTGGTATCAGAGCATCAAGTTCTAGTGTCCTTAGGATCTGTACGGCTTATTATGCTTTCAGCGTTGCTTTGTTTGTTATAGAGCCCTATGTTTAGGATTGTTGATTCCCTTGATGAGATTTCGTTCTCCTGCTATAATGTGTATAAACTAGTGAATTCTAATTTCGTTCGGATGTGTGCGTGTGCCGAGCGATGACGGATGTTAGAAGAGGGCCGTTAAGCGTACATCAGGAGGCAGGGCTCAGTTGATATTATGAAATATATCCGAGGATGATGACCGTAGTCGAGGTCACCTCCATTATGGCACGAGAAGCCACGACTAGAAAGGCGACTAAGGTGCAGCAATGATTTTTCAAATGCTGTTATAGTCAAATGAGGTGCGAGGGTAAACTTACCCAACGTATTACAAAAATGTGTAGAGACTGTCAATGGGAAATTTTAGAAATGCGGAAATTGTATGTGTCTTTACCAAAGGAGGTAATGTACCCAAAGGCTTAGATATAGGACGAAGTGTGGCAAACTGAAAGTGAAAATTTAGAGAAAATTTTCTTGGCTTTCGGGACGAAATTATAATGGTTGGAGTTAACCACCAATTTTAGAAGTGGAATGCTATGCCTATAGGAGAACCTTAGGTACAGTGTTGACCGTATGTTCCTTCCTCAACTGTTCAGGGTGAGAAGCAAACGTGGTTCTGAACTCATCGCGAGAGGGCATGACAGAAGTCCGATTGTGGATATGAACCCTAATCATTAGCAAATTTTGTATCGAAAGATGTAGATACGAGTGGAGGAAACGACTCCAAGTGGGAGACCAACTCGTAATAATAATTGATAATACTCGAGGAGGAAATTCTGATGGACGGTTGATTCAGAGGTTGACAATGTTGTATTTTGTCAATAAAGATGATAATGCTCCTTGTGTGGGAAGCTTAAAGAAATCGAAGAATTTAGTCGAGAATAAGACTGAATACAATGGTGGTGATATAGCACCAAAAAGAGATGTGGATATACATCAGGGGACCCATTTAAATGATTCGGATAATGGAATTATTACCAAGTGATGGTAAATTCAGTAAGTGCTATTATAGATAGTAACATGATCTTTATGGCCTAAAAAGTTAAAGGAACAATCAGAATGGTTTACAGGAATCGAGTTTACTAATGTCCGAGAGGACGACAAATCCTAACCTGGTTAGTAGGACAGGTGGTAAGTGGATTATGTACTGAGGTATTTTGTGCGGAGTGAGATCGCTCACGATAATATGTTCCAAAGTGAGTATAAGGACAAGAATACGGTGCCTAGTAAAAGGCAACGATTAAAATAATTTTGTTATGGTTTGGGCAGACGTGTTACGTCCGAAAACCATTTGCGCAGTCAAGACGATTGACAATGTAGAAATGTAAGTTGTATCCTCAGAGGATGAGGCGTGTTTATGTGACACGAGAGAGTCACTATATTTTGTTCATTGCTAGATTAGCATGTGAGACGAGCTTAATGCATATAATTATAAATGTTACCATTATGTGAATATTTTTCCCTAGTGTAGCGGGATTTTTCTTTAGTGCTATCCGCGGAGGATGAATGAGTATATCAACAGTGTTTTATACTTTATTGAGGTTACTCGTTGTAGTGATGCGATACACGAGTATGATATTATCTTATTTAAAACATTACATAAATGGTTAGTACGATAGTGGGCATTTATTGCAAGGCTATCGGAGTGGTTGCATTAGTGCAACATGTTTGTTTTGGCGAGGCTTTACCTGTGAGAAGGTTGGACTCGCACTTATATTATCTATCCTAGAGACTTCGGAGGAGAGAGTGGGCTCGAGATATTCGATGCCAAAGTATGTATAAACTTTGCCAATATGATTCTGTATGTATCGGGATTTACCGTTGAGCGAAAAGATTTGACGCAGTATTATGTTTGGCACTCCGGACTTAGTGATAGGAAGAGTGCAGTGTTATATTTATCCTTAAGAGACGTGGGAGTTAAGAGTTATACCCCTAATGTTAGAAAAAGGAATTTTGAGAATTCCGATTGTATTTATTCGAGGTTTATGGAATGCTATTACCACCAACCTATGCTGAACGATAGTGAAATTTGGTGAAACGTTCTTTGTTAAGCATAATTACGGGAGAAATTGTAACTTTTTTGTCAATGGACGGAATAAAGGGGTATATACTATGGACGGAGGACCTAACGGATTTCGATAACCGACAATGCTAGGTAGTAGTGTATCGGGGGGGTTCCTTGTTTGGATTTCGCTTTGCGAGACATCCCACGCATGAAACTTAGCGTAAGGTTGGAAATAGGAAGACGTTTGGTCACTATTCCATGAGTTCGGTACCCTGGTCGAAATGGGATCAAGTAATTATGTATGTAAGTTGGAAGTTGAATTTTGTTTTAAGGTCATTGGAGCCGGATTTTTGTGGTAGGAAAGCATTAAAAGTTATCCCCACGAGTTGAGGGGTGGAACGATAATAAGGAGAATTTAAGAATTTTGATTTCTAGGGTGATTGAGAGTACCCATATGTCATAACCGCGTATAGAACAGAAGGTGAATAAAGAGTTGGAATGATTTTTAGCATGTATTATCTGGAAAGAACTTTATATTATACAAAAGAGATGACCTGTAATTATTTTGATGAATAGAGCGTTAGTGATTTATTTTGGTTGTTGTACCTATTTGGGAAAATTGTTGTACTTATCTGAGGAAGGTTGAGAATTATTATTCCTCTTTTATTGTCATGGAATTTGAATGCCCTATCCCTTCTATTCCGTTGAATTTAGTTAGTCCTACAGATGAGTAGCACGCCGTTCGCTCTCCCAGGGCGGTCGGAGTGTTGCAAAAATGTGGGCATCTTGGTTAACTACAGTTAAAATAGTCCGAGTCGAAGGGACGTGGTAATAGATGTGTGAAATATATGTTTGTGGGACTAGTATAATGAAGTGGAAGTGATAGAGTGGATTAAACGTCACATGAGGGGCGATAATCCATACATAAGTGTGCAATTAGAATAGCACGCCCTAACTTGATTGGAAGGCTGTGGGAAGCCATTCAAGAATTGGTATTCCTAGAATATAGTAGAATTTAATTGTTAGGAAGTACACCCGGAGCGGAGTTGTTATTAGTCAAGTGTGAGAGCGACTCACACATATAAAGAGTAATGATGTTAGTATAGTATAAGGGATCCAGAAGTGCGCTTCGTGGAGAGAAGAGCACTGGTGGAACTTTTGGCATACTACAAGGAAGGAAGGGGAGTATTACGTGTCACTTAATGTGAGACATTTCAAGGAAATAATCGATGTTTAGCGAGACGTAGTGAGTAGTCTCTACATGCACTGCCCATAGGTAAGGTTTGGTTGAAAGAGGAGAATCAACCAAATAATTTTGTGTTTATCGAAAATTCCTAAAATTGGAAGAGGTTGGTAAAGTCGGTAAAGTTCTTGGATGGGTTGCCATCCTCAAACAAGATCAAGGGTTTATCCTGAACATGTGAATTAAGTCGCCGAGAAGGAAGTGATTGATATTCCTTTGGGATGGCTTACAATATTAACTAGTATGCCCCAAACTTCCTTTGAAAGGAAGGATCGCGCCAGTGCATGGTCCGACGCAGTATAAATTTCTGAATCAGGATGATATTGGTGAATCCCACCTTTGATATGGGATTTCAGGAACCAGCGGAGATAAGATTTCGTTTCAAGTAGGATGTATCACCCTTAGCCAGGGAATAAGCGCATGGTGATTAAAGATTAGTGGAGCCACCTGAAGGAGATTTTGGAATCTTGGTATGATGATTTCAAGAATGCTCTGTAGAAGCACTCGTACCTGTTTGTCGCGTATGAGGTATTTATTAAGGTTTTGTTATGAAGAACCTCGACTATTATCCTTTCGTATGTTTAGAGGAGAGTAGATAATCAGAATTTTGGATCGGTCGAGAAAATATCCGATAACTATGGTAGAATTCCACGACTGTTTTAGACGAGCAAGAGTGATCAAATGTTCGTAATATTTTCTCAGAATGGGAGTTTTGTATATGAATAAATCCGAGTATTTGTCATGTAGTGAGGTGCGGCCTCCTAATGATAGTGAGATAATGAAATGTATAACGTACAGGCGTGACCTATGCGAATGTTGTTGGTTGGGAGCACGATGTGAAGTGTCTCCAAAGAGAATGCAAAACAATGTTACTGTGAAGAAAGGGCTATAGTGATTAAACGCCGTAATGTGTAGTTAGTTTGTGTACGAAAAAGGATATCCAGAATTGTGCTACCTGATAGGCCTTATTTTCCGAATTTCGGGACAAAATTCAGTTATTAGGGGGGAAGTATGTAATACCCCGTATTTTTATAGCTTTTAAATTATGGGATTTATTAAATTTAATTGAGATAAATTAATTTAATTTTAATCCGGAATGTTGCTTTAAATATTTACTAACGTGACGAGAGTTAGTAATTATTGGAAATTTGTTATCTGTTGAATATTACTGGATGAGTATAGTAATTATTTAAGTCGGGACGCGTCTGTGTCGTGTCGGGACTAAATGTTGATTAATAAGTGAATATTTTATAAGTTGTTCTTATGGTCATTTTGAGTGCGCCAATGTGTCCGGAAGGGTCGAGATAGTCAGAAAAGTGTACCCGGGGGTTTAGCTTGGGTCTCGGGGCGTTTTTAGGCCCAATTAGTACCCCGGGAGGGCGTTTTGGACATTTCACAATTATGGGTAATTAAACCTACGAAAATTAAAAGGGTTATATAAGATATCTAGGTTGTCTTCTAGGGTTAGAACAACCAAAGACAAATGACGGCCATTGGAGAGGAAGAGGATAAGCTCTCCAAGGAGTTCTAGGCCAAGAACATCTCCAATTGCACCGCCGTCACCACCAACGCGTAGATCGCGAGACGGGGAACGAAACCACACCAATTTCGGCACCAAACCAGATTTCTAAAAATTTCAGGCAAGTGTTTATCTTGCTTATTTCGTTGATGCATCTTTCATATTGGCTTAGGAATGATTAGGATGAATTGTTGAGATAGGAAATTGCATGTAGTGATGACTTAAATGATATTTTGGAAACCCTTTGTCATGTAAAGGATTAAGAGTTTGATTAAAAAAAGAGTTCTAATTAGATACAAACACTAAAAATTTTATTCCAGATGATCGGACCATTGGAATCGCTTGAAATTTTAGTATGTTGTAGCGAACAGCGAGACAGGACTGCTGACAAAAATTCAGCTTGATCGAACGGTCGGATTTCTAAAAATATTATTTTTACTAGAGAGTTTTATGTTTTGAGGACTCTTAGAGAGTTTTATATTTTGAGGACTCTTAGAGAGTTTTATATTTTGAGGACTCTTCTAAATAATAAATAAAAAAAAAAAATTCAATTAAAACTCCATTTTAATTCCGATTTCGAAACCATTTGAAATTCTCATCTTTGAAAATAAAATTCAAAATCCTTTAATGTAAGGCGAAATCTATATTTTTGGGATATCTTACATGAGGGACAATGTAAGTATATGTTAAAGCGAGAGAGACACGTAAGAGAGTTACTTTGGGACAAATGTGTATACCTACTGAATTTTATACTTGGGAGGATAGAATATGTGAGCGTGATGTAGTAAGTGGAAAAGTTCCTCAAATTAAAATAAGATGTGAATGGTTATACGTGATAACTAAATAATGAGAAATAAATACAAATGTCGTAATTATGGGAATTTAGAATTTATCCATTATTGAAATGGTAATGTTAGTATAGTTATATGATTGTGTATGCATATACTATCTATGTGTGAAAATCATGCCCACGCTACTTGCTATCCCTGAGGTTTCCGCGCTGGGACAGTCTTATCTCGATGGGACCTTTATGGGAGATATTGACTTGTACCCTAGAAGATAGATATCCTTGGTACAGGCTATCGGAATGATAGTTCAGACGGTCCTAAGAGATGCGGGTATGTGCTTTCCTCTTGGAGACTTGGAATCTATGCTTCGCCTCATTTTGTTTATGTATAGGTATCCTTGGTACAGGCTATCGCAGTGATAGTTCAGACGGTCCTGAGAGACTTGGAATCTATACTTTGTCTCAATATTGTTTGAGCATGTGTTGATACAGTTCGAGAGTGATTCCGAATCTGTATTCCCTTAGTACGAGTGATACGGGGACTGGATAGTAGAGTATGCCCGCACCATAGTTATTATTAGGGGTGCTGTTGTGTTATATATATATTTTATGAGTAGTTAATAGATATATGAAATTCTGAAATCTGGAACTGCCTACTGTGATGAGACATATAGGACATGGTTGATGACTCAAATTGTAAATACTTGTTTTGAGAAAGTATAATATGACACTGGAAAACTTTATTGATTTATAAAGTTAAAAATGAGAACTTTGGTTGCTAATTGAAATATCCTTTTCGAAAAATTGAATCATTAAATTTTGGATCTTACGAGTAAGCTAAGATAAGTTAAATCATTGGGAAGATTAGTGCGATAAAAGATAAGACAAACCGTTGGGAAGGTTAGTGCGATAGGTGTGCACATTAGAAGAGAGGTGAGAATTCCTCAAGAGAGTGACGCACTAATATGTTGTTGCATTGGCCTGTATCAATTTAAATACTTGCTAAACAAATTTTAAATCATATACACTATCGGGCTCTGACCCATTTCTCTCTCTCTCTCTCTCTCTCTTGTATATATATGTATGTATTACATGTGCCCAGCCACATGGGCGTCTTGCTTAGGATCTCTTGGAAGGAACGCGCTGCAGCTTAGGTGGAAGTTCCAGGACTCTTGATTAGACGACTTCGTTCATTCGGATCCACTCTTAGTACTTTCATCTAGTTGGGCATGTGTAGCTCTTTCCATTATTCCGTTGTTATTGGACATTTGTATTTCAGTTATTTCCAGTATTGTTACTATGGGATTTATTCAGTTTGGATGTGTGACTTTAGATTTTGTATGTTGACATTCGATTGACGAATGTATTAAATTAATTGGATTATGTTGCAGAATTTAATGTGGTGTGATTCTTACTTATTGAATGTTGTTAATAAAATAAATAATTTTTCTTTAAATAAAATTTGGAAAGTATGTATGAACATGGTTTTGACACTTAGCTTAATTAATTAGGGTGTTAAATTGGAAAAATTTATTTTTCGACAGTGATGCTAAGAATGGACCAACTGTTCACCTTGATTTAATTTAATAAAGGAGTGATCGCCCGGTATTTAATTAGGCAGGGTGTCACAGGTGGTATCAGAGCATCAAGTTCTAGTGTCCTTAGGATCTGTACGGCTTATTATGCTTTCAGCGTTGCTTTGTTTGTTATAGAGCCCTATGTTTAGGATTGTTGATTCCCTTGATGAGATTTCGTTCTCCTGCTATAATGTGTATAAACTAGTGAATTCTAATTTCGTTCGGATGTGTGCGTGTGCCGAGCGATGACGGATGTCAGAAGAGGGCCGTTAAGCGTACATCAGGAGGCAGGGCTCAGTTGATATTATGAAATATATCCGAGGATGATGACCGTAGTCGAGGTCACCTCCATTATGGCACGAGAAGCCACGACTAGAAAGGCGACTAAGGTGCAGCAATGATTTTTCAAATGCTGTTATAGTCAAATGAGGTGCGAGGGTAAACTTACCCAACGTATTACAAAAATGTGTAGAGACTGTCAATGGGAAATTTTAGAAATGCGGAAATTGTATGTGTCTTTACCAAAGGAGGTAATGTACCCAAAGGCTTAGATATAGGACGAAGTGTGGCAAACTGAAAGTGAAAATTTAGAGAAAATTTTCTTGGCTTTCGGGACGAAATTATAATGGTTGGAGTTAACCACCAATTTTAGAAGTGGAATGCTATGCCTATAGGAGAACCTTAGATACAGTGTTGACCGTATGTTCCTTCCTCAACTGTTCAGGGTGAGAAGCAAACGTGGTTCTGAACTCATCGCGAGAGGGCATGACAGAAGTCCGATTGTGGATATGAACCCTAATCATTAGCAAATTTTGTATCGAAAGATGTAGATACGAGTGGAGGAAACGACTCCAAGTGGGAGACCAACTCGTAATAATAATTGATAATACTCGAGGAGGAAATTCTGATGGACGGTTGATTCAGAGGTTGACAATGTTGTATTTTGTCAATAAAGATGATAATGCTCCTTGTGTGGGAAGCTTAAAGAAATCGAAGAATTTAGTCGAGAATAAGACTGAATACAATGGTGGTGATATAGCACCAAAAAGAGATGTGGATATACATCAGGGGACCCATTTAAATGATTCGGATAATGGAATTATTACCAAGTGATGGTAAATTCAGTAAGTGCTATTATAGATAGTAACATGATCTTTATGGCCTAAAAAGTTAAAGGAACAATCAGAATGGTTTACAGGAATCGAGTTTACTAATGTCCGAGAGGACGACAAATCCTAACCTGGTTAGTAGGACAGGTGGTAAGTGGATTATGTACTGAGGTATTTTGTGCGGAGTGAGATCGCTCACGATAATATGTTCCAAAGTGAGTATAAGGACAAGAATACGGTGCCTAGTAAAAGGCAACGATTAAAATAATTTTGTTATGGTTTGGGCAGACGTGTTACGTCCGAAAACCATTTGCGCAGTCAAGACGATTGACAATGTAGAAATGTAAGTTGTATCCTCAGAGGATGAGGCGTGTTTATGTGACACGAGAGAGTCACTATATTTTGTTCATTGCTAGATTAGCATGTGAGACGAGCTTAATGCATATAATTATAAATGTTACCATTATGTGAATATTTTTCCCTAGTGTAGCGGGATTTTTCTTTAGTGCTATCCGCGGAGGATGAATGAGTATATCAACAGTGTTTTATACTTTATTGAGGTTACTCGTTGTAGTGATGCGATACACGAGTATGATATTATCTTATTTAAAACATTACATAAATGGTTAGTACGATAGTGGGCATTTATTGCAAGGCTATCGGAGTGGTTGCATTAGTGCAACATGTTTGTTTTGGCGAGGCTTTACCTGTGAGAAGGTTGGACTCGCACTTATATTATCTATCCTAGAGACTTCGGAGGAGAGAGTGGGCTCGAGATATTCGATGCCAAAGTATGTATAAACTTTGCCAATATGATTCTGTATGTATCGGGATTTACCGTTGAGCGAAAAGATTTGACGCAGTATTATGTTTGGCACTCCGGACTTAGTGATAGGAAGAGTGCAGTGTTATATTTATCCTTAAGAGACGTGGGAGTTAAGAGTTATACCCCTAATGTTAGAAAAAGGAATTTTGAGAATTCCGATTGTATTTATTCGAGGTTTATGGAATGCTATTACCACCAACCTATGCTGAACGATAGTGAAATTTGGTGAAACGTTCTTTGTTAAGCATAATTACGGGAGAAATTGTAACTTTTTTGTCAATGGACGGAATAAAGGGGTATATACTATGGACGGAGGACCTAACGGATTTCGATAACCGACAATGCTAGGTAGTAGTGTATCGGGGGGGTTCCTTGTTTGGATTTCGCTTTGCGAGACATCCCACGCATGAAACTTAGCGTAAGGTTGGAAATAGGAAGACGTTTGGTCACTATTCCATGAGTTCGGTACCCTGGTCGAAATGGGATCAAGTAATTATGTATGTAAGTTGGAAGTTGAATTTTGTTTTAAGGTCATTGGAGCCGGATTTTTGTGGTAGGAAAGCATTAAAAGTTATCCCCACGAGTTGAGGGGTGGAACGATAATAAGGAGAATTTAAGAATTTTGATTTCTAGGGTGATTGAGAGTACCCATATGTCATAACCGCGTATAGAACAGAAGGTGAATAAAGAGTTGGAATGATTTTTAGCATGGATTATCTGGAAAGAACTTTATATTATACAAAAGAGATGACCTGTAATTATTTTGATGAATAGAGCGTTAGTGATTTATTTTGGTTGTTGTACCTATTTGGGAAAATTGTTGTACTTATCTGAGGAAGGTTGAGAATTATTATTCCTCTTTTATTGTCATGGAATTTGAATGCCCTATCCCTTCTATTCCGTTGAATTTAGTTAGTCCTACAGATGAGTAGCACGCCGTTCGCTCTCCCAGGGCGGTCGGAGTGTTGCAAAAATGTGGGCATCTTGGTTAACTACAGTTAAAATAGTCCGAGTCGAAGGGACGTGGTAATAGATGTGTGAAATATATGTTTGTGGGACTAGTATAATGAAGTGGAAGTGATAGAGTGGATTAAACGTCACATGAGGGGCGATAATCCATACATAAGTGTGCAATTAGAATAGCACGCCCTAACTTGATTGGAAGGCTGTGGGAAGCCATTCAAGAATTGGTATTCCTAGAATATAGTAGAATTTAATTGTTAGGAAGTACACCCGGAGCGGAGTTGTTATTAGTCAAGTGTGAGAGCGACTCACACATATAAAGAGTAATGATGTTAGTATAGTATAAGGGATCCAGAAGTGCGCTTCGTGGAGAGAAGAGCACTGGTGGAACTTTTGGCATACTACAAGGAAGGAAGGGGAGTATTACGTGTCACTTAATGTGAGACATTTCAAGGAAATAATCGATGTTTAGCGAGACGTAGTGAGTAGTCTCTACATGCACTGCCCATAGGTAAGGTTTGGTTGAAAGAGGAGAATCAACCAAATAATTTTGTGTTTATCGAAAATTCCTAAAATTGGAAGAGGTTGGTAAAGTCGGTAAAGTTCTTGGATGGGTTGCCATCCTCAAACAAGATCAAGGGTTTATCCTGAACATGTGAATTAAGTCGCCGAGAAGGAAGTGATTGATATTCCTTTGGGATGGCTTACAATATTAACTAGTATGCCCCAAACTTCCTTTGAAAGGAAGGATCGCGCCAGTGCATGGTCCGACGCAGTATAAATTTCTGAATCAGGATGATATTGGTGAATCCCACCTTTGATATGGGATTTCAGGAACCAGCGGAGATAAGATTTCGTTTCAAGTAGGATGTATCACCCTTAGCCAGGGAATAAGCGCATGGTGATTAAAGATTAGTGGAGCCACCTGAAGGAGATTTTGGAATCTTGGTATGATGATTTCAAGAATGCTCTGTAGAAGCACTCGTACCTGTTTGTCGCGTATGAGGTATTTATTAAGGTTTTGTTATGAAGAACCTCGACTATTATCCTTTCGTATGTTTAGAGGAGAGTAGATAATCAGAATTTTGGATCGGTCGAGAAAATATCCGATAACTATGGTAGAATTCCACGACTGTTTTAGACGAGCAAGAGTGATCAAATGTTCGTAATATTTTCTCAGAATGGGAGTTTTGTATATGAATAAATCCGAGTATTTGTCATGTAGTGAGGTGCGGCCTCCTAATGATAGTGAGATAATGAAATGTATAACGTACAGGCGTGACCTATGCGAATGTTGTTGGTTGGGAGCACGATGTGAAGTGTCTCCAAAGAGAATGCAAAACAATGTTACTGTGAAGAAAGGGCTATAGTGATTAAACGCCGTAATGTGTAGTTAGTTTGTGTACGAAAAAGGATATCCAGAATTGTGCTACCTGATAGGCCTTATTTTCCGAATTTCGGGACAAAATTCAGTTATTAGGGGGGAAGTATGTAATACCCCGTATTTTTATAGCTTTTAAATTATGGGATTTATTAAATTTAATTGAGATAAATTAATTTAATTTTAATCCGGAATGTTGCTTTAAATATTTACTAACGTGACGAGAGTTAGTAATTATTGGAAATTTGTTATCTGTTGAATATTACTGGATGAGTATAGTAATTATTTAAGTCGGGACGCGTCTGTGTCGTGTCGGGACTAAATGTTGATTAATAAGTGAATATTTTATAAGTTGTTCTTATGGTCATTTTGAGTGCGCCAATGTGTCCGGAAGGGTCGAGATAGTCAGAAAAGTGTACCCGGGGGTTTAGCTTGGGTCTCGGGGCGTTTTTAGGCCCAATTAGTACCCCGGGAGGGCGTTTTGGACATTTCACAATTATGGGTAATTAAACCTACGAAAATTAAAAGGGTTATATAAGATATCTAGGTTGTCTTCTAGGGTTAGAACAACCAAAGACAAATGACGGCCATTGGAGAGGAAGAGGATAAGCTCTCCAAGGAGTTCTAGGCCAAGAACATCTCCAATTGCACCGCCGTCACCACCAACGCGTAGATCGCGAGACGGGGAACGAAACCACACCAATTTCGGCACCAAACCAGATTTCTAAAAATTTCAGGCAAGTGTTTATCTTGCTTATTTCGTTGATGCATCTTTCATATTGGCTTAGGAATGATTAGGATGAATTGTTGAGATAGGAAATTGCATGTAGTGATGACTTAAATGATATTTTGGAAACCCTTTGTCATGTAAAGGATTAAGAGTTTGATTAAAAAAAGAGTTCTAATTAGATACAAACACTAAAAATTTTATTCCAGATGATCGGACCATTGGAATCGCTTGAAATTTTAGTATGTTGTAGCGAATAGCGAGACAGGACTGCTGACAAAAATTCAGCTTGATCGAACGGTCGGATTTCTAAAAATATTATTTTTACTAGAGAGTTTTATGTTTTGAGGACTCTTAGAGAGTTTTATATTTTGAGGACTCTTAGAGAGTTTTATATTTTGAGGACTCTTCTAAATAATAAATAAAAAAAAAATTCAATTAAAACTCCATTTTAATTCCGATTTCGAAACCATTTGAAATTCTCATCTTTGAAAATAAAATTCAAAATCCTTTAATGTAAGGGGAAATCTATATTTTTGGGATATCTTACATGAGGGACAATGTAAGTATATGTTAAAGAGAGAGAGACACGTAAGAGAGTTACTTTGGGACAAATGTGTATACCTACTGAATTTTATACTTGGGAGGATAGAATCTGTGAGCGTGATGTAGTAAGTGGAAAAGTTCCTCAAATTAAAATAAGATGTGAATGGTTATACGTGATAACTAAATAATGAGAAATAAATACAAATGTCGTAATTATGGGAATTGAGAATTTACCCATTATTGAAATGGTAATGTTAGTATAGTTATATGATTGTGTATGCATATACTATCTATGTGTGAAAATCATGCCCACGCTACTTGCTATCCCTGAGGTTTCCGCGCTGGGACAGTCTTATCTCGATGGGACCTTTATGGGGGATATTGACTTGTACCCTAGAAGATAGATATCCTTGGTACAGGATATCGGAATGATAGTTCAGACGGTCCTAAGAGATGCGGGTATGTGCTTTCCTCTTAGAGACTTGGAATCTATACTTTGTCTCAATATTGTTTGAGCATGTGTTGATACAGTTCGAGAGTGATTCCGAATCTGTATTCCCTTAGTACGAGTGATACGGGGACTGGATAGTAGAGTATGCCCACACCATAGTTGTTATTAGGGGTGCTGTTGTGTTATATATATATTTTATGAGTAGTTAATAGATATATGAAATTCTGAAATCTGGAACTGCCTACTGTGATGAGACATGTAGGACATGGTTGATGACTCAAATTGTAAATACTTGTTTTGAGAAAGTATAATATGACACTGGAAAACTTTATTGATTTATAAAGTTAAAAATGAGAACTTTGGTTGCTAATTGAAATATCCTTTTCGAACAATTGAATCATTAAATTTTGGATCTTACGAGTAAGCTAAGATAAGTTAAATCATTGGGAAGATTAGTGCGATAAATGATAAAACAAACCGTTGGGAAGGTTAGTGCGATAGGTGTGCACATTAGAAGAGAGGTGAGAATTCCTCAAGAGAGTGACGCACTAATATGTTGTTGCATTGGCCTGTATCAATTTAAATACTTGCTAAACAAATTTTAAATCATATACACTATCGGGCTCTGACCCATTTCTCTCTCTCTCTCTCTCTCTCTCTCTCTCTCTCTCTCTCTCTCTCTCTCTCTCTCTTGTATATATATGTATGTATTACAGGTGCCCAGCTACAGGGGCGTCTAGCTTAGGATCTATTGGAAGGAACGCGTAGTCCCGGGAGTCCCGGTTTAAGAGTATGACGATAATATGCAAAAATCACACTTAGACTTGAAAACAGACCGTTAAGGGGTGAAAACCCGAACCAGCCCCCAAACGACCCCGTAAGAAGCACGAACACCTTGCACGGGACCAATGTAAGTCGTAGGAACTGACCGCGTAGTCCCGGGTCTCCCGGTTTGAGAGTATGACCATAATTTGCAAAAATCACACTTAGACTTAAAAATAGGCCGTTAAGGGGTGAAAACCCGAACCAGCCCCCAAACGACCCTGTAGGAGGCACGAACACCTCGCACGGGACCAATGTAACTCGTAGGAACTGACCGCATAGTCCCGGGACTCCCGATTTGAGAGTATGACCCGAATTTGCAAAAATCACACTTAGACTTGAAAACAGGCCGTTAAGGGGTGAAAACCCGAACCAGCTCCCAAACAACCCCGTAGGAGGGACGAACACCTCGCACGGGACCAATGTAACTCGTAGCAACTGACCGCGTAGTCCCGGGTCTTCTGGTTTGAGAGTATGACAAAATCACACTTAGAGTTGAAAACAGGCCGTTAAGGGGTGAAAACTCGAACCAGCCCCCAAATGAACCCGTAGTAGGCACGAACACCTCGTAGGGGAACAATGTAACCTGTAGGAACTGATCGCGTAGTCCCGGGACTCCCGGTATGAGAGTATGACGATAATTTGCAAAAATCACACTTAGACATGAAAATAGGCCGTTAAGGGGTGAAAACCCGAACCAGCCCCCAAACAACCCCGTAGGAGGCACGAACACCTCGCACGGGACCAATGTAACTTGTAGGAACTGACCGCGTAGTCCCGGGTCTCCCGGTTTGAGAGTATGACGATAATTTGCAAAAATCACACTTAGACTTGAAAACAGGCCGTTAAGGGGTGAAAACCCGAACCAGCCCCCAAACAACCCCGTAGGAGGCACGAACACCTCGCATGGGACCAATGTAACTTGTAGCAACTGACCGCGTAGTCCCGGGACTCCCGGTATGAGAGTATGACCCGAATTTGCAAAAATCACACTTAGACATGAAAATCGGCCGTTCAGGGGTGAAAACCAGAACCAGCCCCCAAACGACCCCGTAGGAGGCACGACCACCTCGCACGGGATCAATGTAACTTGTAGAAACTGACCGCGTAGTCCCGGGACTCTCGGTTAGAGAGTATGATGATAATTGGCAAAAATCACACTTGGACTTGAAAACAGGCCGTTAAGGAGTGAAAACCCGAACCAGCCCCCAAACGATCCCGTAGGAGGCACGAACACCTCGTAGGGGACCAATGTAACTTGTAGGAACTAACCGCGTAGTCCCGGGACTATCGATTTGAGAGTATGACGATAATTGGCAAAAATCACACTTAGACTTGAAAATAGGCCGTTAAGGGGTGAAAACCCGAACCAGCCCCCAAACGATCCCGTAGGTGGCACGAACACCTCGTAGGGGACCAATATAACTTGTAGGAACGGACCGCTTAGTCCCGGGGCTCCCGGTTTGAGAGTATGATGATAATTCGCAAAAATCACACTTAGACTTGAAAACAGGCCGTTAAGGGGTGGAAACCTGAACCAACCCCCAAACGATCCCGTAGGAGGCACGAACACCTCGCACGGGACCAATGTAACTTGTAGGAACTGACTGCGTAGTCCCGGGTCTCCCGGTTTGAGAGTATGACGATAATTTGTAAAAATCACACTTAAACTTGAAAACAGGCCGTTAAGGGGTGAAAACCCGAACCAGCCCCCGAACGACCTCGTAAGAGGCACGAACACCTCGCACGGGACCAATGTAACTCGTAGGAACTGACCGCGTAGTCTCGGTAATCTCGGTTTGAGAGTATGTCGATAATTTGCAAAAATCACACTTAGCCTTGAAAACAGGCCGTTAAGGGGTGAAAACCAAAACCAGCCCCCAAACGACCCGTAGGAGGCACGAACACCTCGAACGGGACCAATGTAATTCATAGGAACTGACCGCGTAGTCCCGGGACTCCCGGTTTGAGAGTATCACGATAATTTGCAGAAATCACACTTAGACTTAAAAACAGGCCGTTAAGGGGTGAAAACCCGAATCAACCCCCAAACGACCCCATAGGAGGCACGAACACCTCGCACAGGACCAATGTAACTTGTAGCAACTGACCGCGTAGTCCCGGGACTCCCGGTTTGAGAGTATAACCCGAATTCGCAAAAATCACTCTTAGAGTTAAAAACAGGCCGTTAAGGGGTGAAAATCCGAACCAGCCCCCAAACGACCCCGTAGGAGGCACGAACACCTCGCACGGGACCAACGTAACTTGTAGGAACTGATCGCGTAGTCCCGGGACTCCTGGTATGAGAGTATGACGAGAATTTGCAAAAATCACACTTAGACTTGAAAACAGGCCGTTAAGGGGTGAAAACCCGAACCAGCCCCCCAACGATCCCGTAGGAGGCACGAACACCTCGTAGAGAACCAATGTAACTTGTAGGAACTGACCGCGTAGTCCCGGGACTCCCGGTATGAGAGTATGACGATAGTTTGCAAAAATCACACTTAGACTTGAAAACATGCCGTTAAGGGATGAAAACCCGAACCAGCCCCCAAACGATTTCGTAGGAGGCACGAACACCTCGCACGGGACCAATGTAACTTGTAGGAACTGACCGCGTAGTCTCGGGAGTCCCGGTTTAAGAGTATGATGATAATTTGCAAAAATCACACTTAGACTTGAAAACAGGCCGTTAAGGGGTGAAAACCCGAACCAGCCCTCAAACGACCCCGTAGGAGGCACGAACACCTCGCACGGGGCCAATGTAACTCGTAGGAACTGACCGCGTAGTCTCGGGTCTCCTGGTTTGAGAGTATGACGATAATTCGCAAAAATCACACTTAGACTTGAAAACAGGCCGTTAAAGGGTAAAAACCCGAACCAGCCCCCAAACGACCCCGTAGGAGGTACGAACAGCCCGCACGGGACCAATGTAACTTATAGGAACTGACCGCGTAGTCCCGGGAGTCCCGGTTTAAGAGTATGCCGATAATATGCAAAAATCACACTTAGACTTGAAAACAGGCCGTTAAGGGTTGAAAACCCGAACCAGCCCCCAAACGACCCCGTAAGAAGCACGAACACCTTGCACGGGACCATTGTAAGTCGTAGGAACTGACCGCGTAGTCCCGGGTCTCCCGGTTTGAGAGTATGACGATAATTTGCAAAAATCACACTTAGACTTAAAAATAGGCCGTTAAGGGGTGAAAACCCAAACCAGCCCCCAAACGACCCCGTAGGAGGCACGAACACCTCGCACGGGACCAATGTAACTCGTAGGAACTGACCGCGTAGTCCCGGGACTCCCGATTTGAGAGTATGACCCGAATTTGCAAAAATCACACTTAGACTTGAAAACAGGCCGTTAAGGGGTGAAAACCCGAACCAGCTCCCAAACAACCCCGTAGGAGGGACGAACACCTCGCACGGGACCAATGTAACTCGTAGCAACTGACCGCGTAATCCCGGGTCTTCTGGTTTGAGAGTATGACAAAATCACACTTAGAGTTGAAAACAGGCCGTTAAGGGGTGAAAACTCGAACCAGCCCCCAAATGAACCTGTAGTAGGCACGAACACCTCGTAGGGGAACAATGTAACCTGTAGGAACTGATCGCGTAGTCCCGGGACTCCCGGTATGAGAGTATGACGATAATTTGCAAAAATCACACTTAGACATGAAAATAGGCCGTTAAGGGGTGAAAACCTGAACCAGCCCCCAAACAACCCCGTAGGAGGCACGAACACCTCGTACGGGACCAATGTAACTTGTAGGAACTGACCGCGTAGTCCCGGGTCTCCCGGTTTGAGAGTATGACGATAATTTGCAAAAATCACACTTAGACTTGAAAATAGGCCGTTAAGGGGTGAAAACCCGAACCAGCCCCCAAACGACCCCGTAAGAGTCACGAACACCTCGCACGGGACCAATGTAACTCGTAGGAACTGACCGCGTAGTCTCGAGAATCCGGGTTTGAGAGTATGTCGATAATTTTTAAAAATCATACTTAGCCTTGAAAACAGGCCGTTAAGGGGTGAAAACAAAAAACCAACCCCCAAACGACCCCGTAGGAGGCACGAACACCTCACACGGGACCAATGTAACTCGTAGGAACTGATCGCGTAGTCCCGGGACTCCCGGTTTGAGAGTTTGACCCGAATTTGTAAAAATCACACTTAGACTTGAAAACAGGCCGTTAAGGGGTGAAAACCCGAACCAGCCCCCAAACGACCCCATAGGAGGCACGACCACCTCGCACGGGATCAATGTAACTTGTAGCAACTGACCGCGTAGTCCCGGGACTCTCGGTTAGAGAGTATGACGATAATTGGCAAAAATCGTACTTAGACTTGAAAATAGATTGTTAAGGGGTGAAAGCCCGAACCAGCCCCCAAACGATCCCGTAGGAGGCACGAACACCTCGTAGGGGACCAATGTAACTTATAGGAACTAACCGCGTAGTCCCGAGACTATCGATTTGAGAGTATGACGATAATTGGCAAAAATCACACTTAGACTTGAAAACAGGCCGTTAAGGGGTGAAAACCCGAACCAGCCCCCAAACAATCCCGTAGGTGGCACGAACACCTCGTAGGGGACCAATATAACTTGTAGGAACGGACCGCTTAGTCCCGGGGCTCCCGGTTTGAGAGTATGACGAAAATTCGCAAAAATCACACTTAGACTTGAAAACAGGCCGTTAAGGGGTGAAAACCTGAACCAACCCCCAAACGATCCCGTAGGAGGCACGAACACCTCGCACGGGACCAATGTAACTTGTAGGAACTGACTGCGTAGTGCGGGGTCTCCCGGTTTGAGAGTATGACGATAATTTGCAAAAATCACACTTAAACTTGAAAACAGGCCGTTAAGGGGTGAAAACCCGAACCAGCCCCCAAACGACTCCGTAAGACGCACGAACACCTCGCACGGGACCAATGTAACTCGTAGGAACTGACCGCGTAGTCTCGGGAATCCCATTTTGAGAGTATGTCGATAATTTGCAAAAATCACACTTAGACATGAAAATAGGCCGTTAAGGGGTGAAAACCCGAACCAGCCCCCAAACAACCCCGTAGGAGGCACGAACACCTCGCACGGGACCAATGTAACTTGTAGGAACTGACCGCGTAGTCCCGAGTCTCCCGGTTTGAGAGTATGACGATAATTTGCAAAAATCACACTTATACTTGAAAATAGGCCGTTAAGGGGTGAAAACCCGAACCAGCCCCCAAACGACCCCGTAAGAGTCACGAACACCTCGCACGGGACCAATGTAACTCGTAGGAACTGACCGCGTAGTCTCGGGAATCCGGGTTTGAGAGTATAACCCGAATTCGCAAAACTCACACTTAGAGTTGAAAACAGGCCGTTAAGGGGTGAAAATCCGAACCAACCCCCAAACGACCCCGTAGGAGGCACGAACACCTCGCACGGGACCAACGTAACTTGTAGGAACTGATCGCGGAGTCCCGGGACTCCTGGTATGAGAGTATGACGAGAATTTGCAAAAATCACACTTAGACTTGAAAACAGGCCGTTAAGGGGTGAAAACCCGAACCAGCCCCCAAACGATCCCGTAGGAGGCACGAACACCTCGTAGGGGACCAATGTAACTTGTAGGAACTGACCGCGTAGTCCCGGGACTCCCGGTATGAGAGTATGACGATAGTTTGCAAAAATCACACTTAGACTTGAAAACAGGCCGTTAAGGGATGAAAACCCGAACCAGCCCCCAAACGATTCCGTAGGAGGCACGAACACCTCGTACGGGACCAATGTAACTCGTAGGAACTGACCGCGTAGTCTCGGGAGTCCCGGTTGAAGAGTATGATGATAATTTTCAAAAATCACACTTGGACTTGAAAACAGGCCGTTAAGGGGTGAAAACCCGAACCAACTCTCAAACGACCCCGTAGGAGGCACGAACACCTCGCACGGGGCCAATGTAACTCGTAGGAACTGACCGCGTACTCCCGGGTCTCCTGGTTTGAGAGTATGACGATAATTCGTAAAAATCACACTTAGACTTGAAAACAGGCCGTTAAAGGGTGAAAACCCGAACCAGCCCCCAAACGATCCCGTAGGAGGTACGAACAGCCCGCACGGGACCAATGTAACTTGTAGGAACTGACCGCGTAGTCCCGGGAGTCCCGGTTTAAGAGTATGACGATAATATGCAAAAATCACACTTAGACTTAAAAACAGGCCGCTAAGGGGTGAAAACCCGAACCAGCCCCCAAACGACCCCGTAAGAAGCACGAACACCTTGCACGGGACCAATGTAAGTCGTAGGAACTGACCGTGTAGTCCCGGGTCTCCCGGTTTGAGAGTATGACGATAATTTGCAAAAATCACACTTAGACTTAAAAATAGGCCGTTAAGGGGTGAAAACCCGAACCAGCCCCCAAACGACCCCGTAGGAGGCACGAACACCTCGCACGGGACCAATGTAACTCGTAGGAACTGACCGCGTAGTCCCGTGACTCCCGATTTGAGAGTATGACCCAAATTTGCCAAAATAACACTTAGACTTGAAAACAGGCCGTTAAGGGGTGAAAACCCGAACCAGCTCCCAAACAACCCCGTAGGAGGGACGAACACCTCGCACGGGACCAATGTAACTCGTAGCAACTGACCGCGTAGTCCCGGGTCTTCTGGTTTGAGAGTATGACAAAATCACACTTAGAGTTGAAAACAGGACGTTAAGGGGTGAAAACTCGAACCAGCCCCCAAATGAACCCGTAGTAGGCACGAACACCTCGTAGGGGAACAATGTAACCTGTAGGAACTGACCGCGAAGTCCCGGGACTCCCGGTATGAGAGTATGACAATAATTTGCAAAAATCACACTTAGACTTGAAAATAGGCCGTTAAGGGGTGAAAACCCGAACCAGCCCCCAAACAACACCGTAGGGGCCACGAACACCTCGCACGGGACCAATGTAACTTGTAGGAACTGACCGCGTAGTCCCGAGTCTCCCAGTTTGAGAGTATGACGATAATTTGCAAAAATCACACTTAGACTTGAAAATAGGCCGTTAAGGGGTGAAAACACGAACCAGCCCCCAAACGACTCCGTAAGAGTCACGAACACCTCGCACGGGACCAATGTAACTCGTAGGAACTGACCGCGTAGTCTCGGGAATCCCGGTTTGAGAGTATGTCGATAATTTTCAAAAATCACACTTAGCCTTGAAAACAGGCCGTTAAGGGGAGAAAACCAAAACCAACCCCCAAACGACCCCGTAGGAGGCACGAACACCTCACACGGGACCAATGTAACTCGTAGGAACTGATCGCGTAGTCTCGGGACTCCCGGTTTGAGAGTATCACGATAATTGGCAAAAATCACACTTAGACTTAAAAACAGGCCGTTAAGGGGTGAAAACCCGAACCAGACCCAAACGACCCCATAGGAGGCACGAACACCTCGTACGGGACCAATGTAACTTGTAGCAACTGACCGCGTAGTCCCAGGTCTCCCGGTTTGAGAGTATGACCCGAATATGCAAAAATCACACTTAGACTTGAAAACAAGCCGTTAAGGGGTGAAAACCCGAACCAGCCCCCAAACGACCCCGTAGGAGGCACGTACACCTCGCATGGGACCAAGGTAACTTGTAGGAACTGACCGCGTAGTCCCGGGACACCTGGTATGAGAGTATGACGAGAATTTGCAAAAATCACACTTAGACTTGAAAACAGGCCGTTAAGGGGTGAAAACCCAAACCAACCCCCAAACGATCCCGTAGGAGGCACGGAAACCTCGTAGGGGACCAATGTAACTTGTAGGAACTGACCGCGTAGTCCCGGGACTCCCGGTATGAGAGTATGTCAATAATACGCAAAAATCACACTTAGACTTGAAAACAGGCCGTTAAGGGGTGAAAACCCAAACCAGCCCCCAAACAACCCCGTAGGAGGCACGAACACCTCGCACGGGACCAATGTAACTCGTAGGAACTGACCGCGTAGTCTCGGGACTCCCGATTTGAGAGTATCACTATAATTTGCAAAAATCACACTTAGATTTAAAAATAGGCCGTTAAGGGGTGAAAACCCGAACCAGCCCCCAAACGACCCCGTAGGAGGCACGAACACCTCGCACGGGACCAACGTAACTTGTAGGAACTGACCGCATAGTCCCGGGACTCCTGGTATGAGAGTATGACGAGAATTTGCAAAAATCACACTTAGACTTGAAAACTGGCCGTTAAGGGGTGGAAACCCGAACCAGCCCCCAAACGATCCCGTAGGAGGCACGAACACCTCGTAGGGGACCAATGTAACTTGTAGGAACTGACCGCGTAGTCCCGGGACTCCCGGTATGAGAGTATCACGATAGTTTGCAAAAATCACACTTAGACTTGAAAACAGGCCGTTAAGGGATGAAGACCCGAACCAGCCCTCAAACGACCCCGTAGGAGGCACGAACACCTCGCACGGGACCAATGTAACTCGTAGGAACTGACCGCGTAGTCCCGGGTCTCCTGGTTGGAGAGTGTGACGATAATTCGCAAAAATCACACTTAGACTTGAAAACAGGCCGTTAAAGGGTGAAAACCCGAACCAGCCCCCAAACGACCCCGTAAGAGGCACGAACACCTCGCACGGGACCACTGTAACTTGTAGGAACTGACCGCGTAGTCCCGGGAGTCCCGGTTTAAGAGTATGACGATAGTTTGCAAAAATCACACTTACACTTGAAAACAGGCCGTTAAGGGGTGAAAACCCAAACCAGCCCCCAAACAACTCCGTAGGAGGCACGAACACCTCGCACGGAACCAATGTAACTCGTAGGAACTGACCTCGTGTCTCGGAACTCCCGATTTGAGAGTACCATGATAATTTGCAAAAATCACACTTAGATTTAAAAATAGGCCGTTAAGGGGTGAAAACCCGAACCAGCCCCCAAACGACCCCGTTGGAGGCACGAACACCTCGCACGGGACCAACGTAACTTGTAAGAACTGACCGCGTAGTCCCGGGACTCCTGGTATGAGAGTATGATGAGAATTTGCAAAAATCACACTTAGACTTGAAAACAGGCCGTTAAGGGGTGAAAACCCGAACCAGCTCCCAAACAACCCCGTAGGAGGCACGAACACCTCGCACGGGACCAATGTAACTCGTAGGAACTGACCGCGTAGTCCCGGGTCTTCTGGTTTGAGAGTATGACAAAATCACACTTAGAGTTGAAAACAGGCCGTTAAGGGGTGAAAACTCGTACCAGCCCCCAAATGACCCTGTAGTAGGCACGAACACCTCGTAGGGGAACAATGTAACCTTTAGGAACTGACCGCGTAGTCCCGGGACTCCCGGTATAAAAGTATGACGATAATCTGCAAAAATCACACTTAGACTTGAAAATAGGCCGTTAAGGGGTGAAAACCCGTACCAGCCCCCAAACAACCCCGTAGGAGGCACGAACACCTCGCACGGGACCAATGTAACTTGTAGGAACTGACCGCGTAGTCCCGGGTCTCCCGGTTTGAGAGTATGACGTTAATTTGCAAAAATCACACTTAGACTTGAAAATAGGCCATTAAGAGGTGAAAACCCGAACCAGCCCCCAAACGACCCCGTAAGAGTCACGAACACCTCGCACGGGACCAATGTAACTCGTAGGAACTGACCGCGTAGTCTCGGGAATCCCGGTTTGAGAGTATGTCGATAATTTTCAAAAATCACACTTAGCCTTGAAAATAGGCCGTTAAGGGGTGAAAACCAAAACCAACCCCCAAACGACCCCGTAGGAGGCACGAACACCTCACACGGGACCAATGTAACTCGTAGGAACTGACCGCGTAGTTTCGGGACTCCCGGTTTGAGAGTATCACGATAATTTGCAAAAATCATACTTAAACTTAAAAACAGGCCGTTAAGGGGTGAAAACCCGAACCAGCACCCAAACGACCCCATAGGAGGCACGAACACGTCGCACGGGACCAATGTAACTTGTAGCAACTGACCGCGTAGTCCCGGGACTCCCGGTTTGAGAGTATGACCCAAATTTGCAAAAATCACACTTAGACTTGAAAACAGGCCGTTAAGGGGTGAAAACCCAAACCAGCCCCCAAACGATCCCGTAGGAGGCACGGACACCTCGTAGGGGACTAATGTAACTTGTAGGAACTGACCGCGTAGTCCCGGGTCTCCCGGTATGAGAGTATGACGATAATTTGCAAAAATCACACTTAGACTTGAAAACAGGCCGTTAAGGGATGAAAACCCAAACCAGCCCCCAAACAACCCCGTAGGAGGCACGAACACCTCGCACGGGACCAATGTAACTCGTAGGAACTGACCGCGTAGTCTCGGGACTCCCGATTTGAGAGTATCACGATAATTTGCAAAAATCACACTTAGATTTAAAAATAGGCCGTTAAGTGGTGAAAACCCGAACCAGCCCCCAAACGACCCCGTAGGAGGCACGAACACCTCGCACGGGACCAATGTAACTTGTAGCAACTGATCGTGTAGTCCCGGGACTCTCGGTTTGAGAGTATGACCCGAATTTGCAAAAATCACACTTAGAGTTGAAAACAGGCCGTTAAGGGGTGAAAACCCGAACCAGCCCCCAAACGACCCCGTAGGAGGCACGAACACCTCGCACGGGACCAATGTAACTTGTAGGAACTGACCGCGTAGTCCCGGGTCTTCTGGTTTGAGAGTATGACAAAATCACACTTAGAGTTGAAAACAGGCCGTTAAGGGGTGAAAACCCGAACCAGCCCCCAAACGACCCCGTAGTAGGAACGAACACCTCGTAGGGGAACAATGTAACTTGTAGGAACTGACCGCGTAGTCCCGGGACTCTTGGTTTGAGAGTATCACGATAATTTGCAAAAATCACACTTAGTCTTGAAAAAAGGCCGTTAAGGGGTGAAAACCCAAACTAGCCCCCAAACGACCCCGTAAGAAGCACGAACACCTTGTACGGGACCAATGTAACTCGTAGAAACTGACCGCTTAGTCCCGGGTCTCCCGGTTTAAGAGTATGACGATAATTTGCAAAAATCACACTTAGACTTAAAAACAGGCCGTTAAGGGGTGAAAACCCGAACCAGCCCCCAAACGACCCCGTAGGAGGCACGAACACCTCGCACGGGACCAATGTAACTCGTAGGAACTGATCGCGTAGTCCCGGGACTCCCGGTTTGAGAGTATGACCCAAATTTGCAAAAATCACACTTAGACTTGAAAACAGGCCGTTAAGGGGTGAAAACCCGAACCAGCCCCCAAACGACCCCGTAGGAGGCACGAACACCTCGTGCGGGACCAACGTAACTTGTAGGAACTGACCGCGTAGTCCCGGGACTCCTGGTATGAGAGTATGACGAGAATTTGCAAAAATCACTCTTAGACTTGAAAACAGGCCGTTAAGGGGTGAAAACCCGAACCAGCACCCAAACGATCCCGTAGGAGGCACGAACACCTCGTAGGGCACCAATGTAACTTGTAGGAACTGATCGCGTAGTCCTGGGACTCCCGGTATGAGAGTATGACGATAATTTGCAAAAATCACACTTAGACTTGAAAACAGGCCGTTAAGGGGTGAAAACCCAAACCAGCCCCCAAACAACCCCGTAGGAGGCACGAACACCTCGCACGGGACCAATGTAACTCGTAAGAACTGACCGCGTAGTCTCGGGACTCCCGATTTGAGAGTATCACGATAATTTGCAAAAATCACACTTAGATTTAAAAACAGGCCGTTAAGGGGTGAAAACCCGAACGAGCCCCCAAACGACCCCGTAGGAGGCACGAACACCTCGCACGGGACCAATGTAACTTGTAGCAATTGACCGCGTAGTCCCGGGACTCTCGATTTGAGAGTATGACCCGAATTTGCAAAAATCACACTTAGAGTTGAAAACAGGCCGTTAAGGGGTGAAAACCCGAACCAGCCCCCAAACGACCCCGTAGGAGGCACGAACACCTCGCACGGGAATAATGTAACTCGTAGGAACTGAACGCGTAGTCTCGGGAATCCCAGTTTGAGAGTATGTCGATAATTTGCAAAAATCACACTTAGCCTTGAAAACAGGCCGTTAAGGGGTGAAAACCCGAACCAGCCCCCAAACGACCCCGTAGGAGGCACGACCACCTCGCACGGGATCAATGTAACTTGTAGCAACTGACCGCGTAGTCCCGGGACTCTCGGTTAGAGAATATGACGATAATTGGCAAAAATCACACTTAGACTTGAAAACAGGCCGTTAAGGGGTGAAAGCCCGAACAAGCCCCCAAACGATCCCGTAGGAGGCACGAACACCTCGTAGGGGACCAATGTAACTTGTAGGAACTAACCGCGTAGTCCCGGGACTATCGATTTGAGAGTATGACGATAATTGGCAAAAATCACACTTAGACTTGAAAACATGTCGTTAAGGGGTGAAAACCCGAACATGCCCACAAACGATCCCGTAGGTGGCACGAACACCTCGTAGGGGACCAATATAACTTGTAGGAACGGACCGCTTAGTCCCGGGGCTCCCGGTTTGAGAGTATGGCGATAATTCGCAAAAATCACACTTAGACTTGAAAACAGGCCGTTAAGGGGTGAAAACCTGAACCAACCCCCAAACGATCCCGTAAGAGGCACGAACACCTCGCACGGGACCAATGTAACTTGTAGGAACTGACTGCGTAGTCCTGGGTCTCCCGGTTTGAGAGTATGACGATAATTTGTAAAAATCACAATTAAACTTGAAAACAGGCCGTTAAGGGGTGAAAACCCGAACCAACCCCCAAACGACCCCGTAAGAGGCACGAACACCTCGCACGGGACCAATGTAACTCGTAGGAACTGACCGCGTAGTCTCGGGAATCCCAGTTTGAGAGTATGTCGATAATTTGCAAAAATCACACTTAGCCATGAAAACAGGCCGTTAAGGGGTGAAAACCAAAACCAGCCCCCAAATGACCCGTAGGAGGCACGAACACCTCGCACGAGACCAATGTAACTCGTAGGAACTGACCGCGTAGTCCCGGGACTCCCGGTTTGAGAGTATCACGATAATTTGCAAAAATCACACTTAGACTTAAAAACAGGCCGTTAAGGGGTGAAAACCCGAACCAGCCCCCAAACGACCCCATAGGAGGCACGAACACCTCGCACGGGACCAATGTAACTTGTAGCAACTGACCGCGTAGTCCCGGGACTCCCGGTATGAGAGTATAACCCAAATTCGCAAAAATCACACTTAGAGTTGAAAACAGGCCGTTAAGGGGTGAAAATCGGAACCAACCCCCAAACGACCCCGTAGGAGGCACGAACACCTCGCACGGGACCAACGTAACTTGTACGAACTGATCGCGTAGTCCCGGGACTCCTGGTATGAGAGTATGATGAGAATTTTCAAAAATCACACTTAGACATGAAAACAGGCCGTTAAGGGGTGAAAACCCGAACCAGCCCCCAAACGATCCCGTAGGAGGCAAGAACACCTCGTAGGGGACCAATGTAACTTATAGGAACTGACCGCGTAGTCCGGGGACTCCCGGTATGAGAGTATGACGATAGTTTGCAAAAATCACACTTAGACTTGAAAACAGGCCGTGAAGGGATGAAAACCCGAACCAGCCCCCAAACGATTCCGTAGGAGGCACGAACACCTCTCACGGGACCAATATAACTTGTAGGAACTGACCGCGTAGTCCCGGGAGACCCGGTTTAGGAGTATGATGATAATTTTCAAAAATCACACTTAGACTTGAAAACAGGCCGTTAAGGGGTGAAAACCCGAACCAGCCCTCAAACGACCCCGTAGGAGGCACGAACACCTCGCACGGGACCAATGTAACTCGTAGGAACTGACCGCGTAGTCCCGGGTCTCCTGGTTGGAGAGTGTGACGATAATTCGCAAAAATCACACTTAGACTTGAAAACAGGCCGTTAAAGGGTGAAAACCCGAACCAGCCCCCAAACGACCCCGTAGGAGGTACGAACAGCCCGCACGGGACCAATGTAACTTGTAGGAACTGACCGCGTAGTCCCGGGAGTCCCGGTTTAAGAGTATGACGATAATATGCAAAAATCACACTTAGACTTAAAAATAGGCCGTTAAGGGGTGAAAACCCGAACCAGCCCCAAACGACCCCGTAAGAAGCACGAACAGCTTGCACGGGACCAATGTAAGTCGTAGGAACTGACCGCGTAGTCCCGGGTCTCCCGGTTTGAGAGTATGACGATAATTTGCAAAAATCACACTTAGACTTAAAAATAGGCCGTTAAGGGGTGAAAACCCGAACCAGCCCCCAAACGACCCGTAGGAGGCACGAACACCTCGCACGGGACCAATGTAACTCGTAGGAACTGACCGCGTAGTCCCGGGACTCCCGATTTGAGAGTATGACCCAAATTTGCAAAAATCACACTTAGACTTGAAAACTGGCCGTTAAGGGGTGAAAACCCGAACCAGCTCCCAAACAACCTCGTAGGAGGGACGAACACCTCGCACGGGACCAATGTAACTCGTAGCAACTGACCGCGTAGTCTCGGGTCTTCTAGTTTGAGAGTATGACAAAATCACACTTAGAGTTGAAAACAGGCCGTTAAGGGGTGAAAACTCGAACCAGCCCCCAAATGAACCCGTAGTAGGCACGACCACCTCGTAGGGGAATAATGTAACCTGTAGGAACTGACCGCGTAGTCCCGGGACTCCCGGTTTGAGAGTATGACCCCAATTTGCAAAAATCACACTTAGACTTAAAAACAGGCCGTTAAGGGGTGAAAACCCGAACCAGCCCCCAAACGACCCCGTAGGAGGCACGAACACCTCGCACGGGACCAACGTAACTTGTTGGAACTGACCGCGTAGTCCCGGGACTCCTGGTATGACAGTATGATGAGAATTTGCAAAAATCACACTTAGACTTGAAAATAGGCCGTTAAGGGGTGAAAACCCGAACCAGCCCCCAAACGACCCCGTAAGAGTCACGAACACCTCGCACGGGACCAATGTAACTCGTAGGAACTGACCGCGTAGTCTCGGGAATCCCGGTATGAGAGTATGACGATAATTTGCAAAAATCACACTTAGACTTGAAAACTGGCCGTTAAGGGATGAAAACCCAAACCAGCCCCCAAACAACCCCGTAGGAGGCACGAACACCTCGCACGGGACCAATATAACTCGTAGGAACTGATCGCGTAGTCTCGGGACTCCCGATTTGAGAGTATCACGATAATTTGCAAAAATCACACTTAGATTTAAAAATAGGCCGTTAAGGGGTGAAAACCCGAACCAGCCCCCAAACGACCCCGTAGGAGGCACGAACACCTCGCACGGGACCAATGTAACTTGTAGCAATTGATCGCGTAGTCCCGGGACTCTCGGTTTGAGAGTATGACCCGAATTTGCAAAAATCACACTTAGAGTTGAAAACAGGCCGTTAAGGGGTGAAAACCCGAACCAGCCCCCAAACGACCCCGTAGGAGGCACGAACACCTCGCACGGGACCAATGTAACTTGTAGGAACTGACCGCGTAGTCCCGGGTCTTCTGGTTTGAGAGTATGACAAAATCACACTTAGAGTTGAAAACAGGCCGTTAAGGGGTGAAAACCCGAACCAGCCCCCAAACGACCCCGTAGTAGGCACGAACACCTCGTAGGGGAACAATGTAACTTGTAGGAACTGACCGCGTAGTCCCGGGACTCTCGGTTTGAGAGTATCACGATAATTTGCAAAAATCACACTTAGACTTGAAAAAAGGCCGTTAAGGGGTGAAAACCCAAACCAGCCCCCAAACGACCCCATAAGAAGCACGAACACCTTGTACGGGACCAATGTAACTCGTAGAAACTGACCGCGTAGTCCCGGGTCTCCCGGTTTAAGAGTATGACGATAATTTGCAAAAATCACACTTAGACTTAAAAACAGGCCGTTAAGGGGTGAAAACCCAAACCAGCCCACAAACGACCCCGTAGGAGGCACGAACACCTCGTACGGGACCAATGTAACTCGTAGGAACTGATCGCGTAGTCCCGGGACTCCCGGTTTGAGAGTATGACCCGAATTTGCAAAAATCACACTTAGACTTGAAAACAGGCCGTTAAGGGGTGAAAACCCGAACCAGCCCCCAAATGACCCCGTAGGAGGCACGAACACCTCGTGCGGGACCAACGTAACTTGTAGGAACTGACCGCGTAGTCCCGGGACTCCTGGTATGAGAGTATGACGAGAATTTGCAAAAATCACACTTAGACTTGAAAACAGGCCGTTAAGGGGTGAAAACCCGAACCAGCCCCCAAACGATCCCGTAGGAGGCACGAACACCTCGTAGGGCACCAATGTAACTTGTAGGTACTGATCGCGTAGTCCTGGGACTCCCGGTATGAGAGTATGGCTATAATTTGCAAAAATCACACTTAGACTTGAAAACAGGCCGTTAAGGGGTGAAAACCCAAACCAGCCCCCAAACAACCCCGTAGGAGGCACGAACACCTCGCACGGGACCAATGTAACTCGTAAGAACTGACCGCGTAGTCTCGGGACTCCCGATTTGAGAGTATCACGATAATTTACAAAAATCACACTTTGATTTAAAAACAGGCCGTTAAGGGGTGAAAACCCGAACCAGCCCCCAAACGACCCCGTAGGAGGCACGAACACCTCGCACGGGACCAATCTAACTTGTAGCAATTGACCGCGTAGTCTCGGGACTCTCGATTTGAGAGTATGACCCGAATTTGCAAAAATCACACTTAGAGTTGAAAACAGGCCGTTAAGGGGTGAAAACCCGAACCAGCCCCCAAACGACCCTGTAGGAGGCACGAACACCTCGCACGGGAATAATGTAACTGGTAGGAACTGACCGCGTAGTCTTGGGAATCCCAGTTTGTGAGTATGTCGATAATTTGCAAAAATCACACTTAGCCTTGAAAACAGGCCGTTAATGGGTGAAAACCCGAACCAGCACCCAAACGACCCCGTAGGAGGGACGACCACCTCGCACGGGATCAATGTAACTTGTAGCAACTGACCGCGTAGTCCCGGGACTCTCGGTTAGAGAGTATGACGATAATTGGCAAAAATCACACTTAGACTTGAAAACAGGCCGTTAAGGGGTGAAAGCCCGAACAAGCCCCCAAACGATCCCGTAGGAGGCACGAACACCTCGTAGGGGACCAATGTAACTTGTAGGAACTAACCGCGTAGTCCCGGGACTATCGATTTGAGAGTATGATGATAATTGGCAAAAATCACACTTAGACTTGAAAACAGGCCGTTAAGGGGTGAAAACCCGAACCAGCCCCCAAACGATCCCGTAGGTGGCACGAACACCTCGCACGGGACCAATGTAACTTGTAGCAACTGACCGCGTAGTCCCGGGACTCCCGGTATGAGCGTATAACCCGAATTCGCAAAAATCACACTTAGAGTTGAAAACAGGCCGTTAAGGGGTGAAAATCGGAACCAACCCCCAAACGACCCCGTAGGAGGCACGAACACCTCGCACGGGACACGTAACTTGTAGGAACTGATCGCGTAGTCCCGGGACTCCTGGTATGAGAGTATGATGAGAATTTTCAAAAATCACACTTAGACTTGAAAACAGGCCGTTAAGGGGTGAAAACCCGAACCAGCCCCCAAACGATCCCGTAGGAGGCAAGAACACCTCGTAGGGGACCAATGTAACTTGAAGGAACTGACCGCGTAGTCCCGGGACTCCCGGTATGAGAGTATGACGATAGTTTGCAAAAATCACACTTTGACTTGAAAACAGGCCGTTAAGGGATGAAAACCCGAACCAGCCCCCAAACGATTCCGTAGGAGGCACGAACACCTCGCACGGGACCAATGTAACTCGTAGGAACTGACCGCGTAGTCTCGGGAGTCCCGGTTTAAGAGTATGATGATAATTTTCAAAAATCACACTTGGACTTGAAAACAGGCCGTTAAGGGGTGAAAATACGAACCAACCCTCAAACGACCCCGTAGGAGGCACGAACACCTCGCACGGGGCCAATGTAACTCGTAGGAACTGACCGCGTAGTCCCGGGTCTCCTGGTTTGAGAGTATGACGATAATTCGCAAAAATCACACTTAGACTTGAAAACAGGCCGTTAAAGGGTGAAAACCCGAACCAGCCCCCAAACGACCCCGTAGGAGGTACGAACAGTCCGCACGGGACCAATGTAACTTGTAGGAACTGACCGCGTAGTCCCGGGAATCCCGGTTTAAGAGTGTGAGGATAATATGCAAAAATCACACTTAGACTTGAAAACAGGCCGTTAAGGGGTGAAAACCCGAACCAGCCCCCAAACGACCCCGTAAGAAGCACGAACAAGTTGCACGGGACCAATGTAAGTCGTAGGAACTGACCGCGTAGTCCCGGGTCTCCCGGTTTGAGAGTATGACGATAATTTGCAAAAATCACACTTAGACTTAAAAATAGGCCGTTAAGGGGTGAAAACCCGAACCAGCCCCCAAACGACCCCGTAGGAGGCACGAACACCTCGCACGGGACCAATGCAACTTGTAGGAACTGACCGCGTAGTCCCGGGAGTCCCGGTTTAAGAGTATGACGATAATATGCAAAAATCACACTTAGACTTAAAAACAGGCCGTTAAGGGATGAACACCCGAACCAGCCCCCAAACGATTCTGTAGGAGGCACGAACACCTTGTACGGGACCAATGTAACTCGTAGGAACTGACCGCGTAGTCTCGGGAGTCCCGATTTAAGAGTATGATGATAATTTTCAAAAATCACACTTGGACTTGAAAACAGGCCGTTAAGGGGTGAAAACCCGAACCAACCCTCAAACGACCCCGTAGGAGGCACGAACACCTCGTACGGGGCCAATGTAACTCGTAGGAACTGACCGCGTAGTCTCGGGTCTCCTGGTTTGAGAGTATGACGATAATTCGCAAAAATCACACTTAGACTTGAAAACAGGCCGTTAAAGGGTGAAAACCCGAACCAGCCCCCAAACGACCCCGTAGGAGGTACGAACAGCCCGCACGGGACCAATGTAACTTGTAGGAACTGACCGCGTAGTCCCGGGAGTCCCGGTTTAAGAGTATGACGATAATACGCAAAAATCACACTTAGACTTAAAAATAGGCCGTTAAGGGGTGAAAACCCGAACCAGCCCCAAACGACCCCGTAAGAAATACGAACACCGTGCACGGGACCAATGTAAGTCGTAGGAACTGACCGCGTAGTCCCGGGTCTCCCGGTTTGAGAGTATGACGATAATTTGCAAAAATCACATTTAGACTTAAAAATAGGCCGTTAAGGGGTGAAAACCCGAACCAGCCCCCAAACGACCCTGTAGGAGGCACGAACACCTCGCACGGGACCAATGTAACTCGTAGGAACTGACCGCGTAGTCCCGGGACTCCCGATTTGAGAGTATGACCCAAATTTGCAAAAATCACACTTAGACTTGAAAACAGGCCGTTAAGGGGTGAAAACCCGAACCAGCTCCCAAACAACCCCGTAGGAGGGACGAACACCTCGCACGGGACCAATGTAACTCGTAGCAACTGACCGCGTAGTCCCGGGTCTTCTGGTTTGAGAGTATGACAAAATCACACTTAGAGTTGAAAACAGGCCGTTAAGGGGTGAAAACTCGAACCAGCCCCCAAATGAACCCGTAGTAGGCACGAACACCTCGTAGGGGAACAATGTAACCAGTAGGAACTGACCGCGTAGTCCCGGGACTCCCGGTATGAGAGTATGACGATAATTTGCAAAAATCACACTTAGACTTGAAAATAGGCCGTTAAGGGGTGAAAACCCGAACCAGCCCCCAAACAACCCCGTAGGAGGCACGAACACCTCGCACGGGACCAATGTAACTTGTAGGAATGGACCGCGTAGTCCCGGGTCTCCCGGTTTGAGAGTATGACGATAATTTGCAAAAATCACACTTAGACTTGAAAATAGGCCGTTAAGGGGTGATAACTCGAACCAGCCCCCAAACGACCCCGTAAGAGTCACGAACACCTCGCACGGGACCAATGTAACTCGTAGGAACTGACCGCATAGTCCCGGGACTCCCGATTTGAGAGTATGACCCGAATTTGCAAAAATCACACTTAGACTTGAAAACAGGCCGTTAAGGGGTGAAAACCCGAACCAGCTCCCAAACAACCCCGTAGGAGGGACGAACACCTCGCACGGGACCAATGTAACTCGTAGCAACTGACCGCGTAGTCCCGGGTCTTCTGGTTTGAGAGTATGACAAAATCACACTTAGAGTTGAAAACAGGCCGTTAAGGGGTGAAAACTCGAACCAGCCCCCAAATGAACCCGTAGTAGGCACGAACACCTCGTAGGGGAACAATGTAACCTGTAGGAACTGATCGCGTAGTCCCGGGACTCCCGGTATGAGAGTATGACGATAATTTGCAAAAATCACACTTAGACATGAAAATAGGCCGTTAAGGGGTGAAAACCCGAACCAGCCCCCAAACAACCCCGTAGGAGGCACGAACACCTCGCACGGGACCAATGTAACTTGTAGGAACTGACCGCGTAGTCCCGGGTCTCCCGGTTTGAGAGTATGACGATAATTTGCAAAAATCACACTTAGACTTGAAAACAGGCCGTTAAGGGGTGAAAACCCGAACCAGCCCCCAAACGATCCCGTAGGAGGCACGGAAACCTCGTAGGGGACCAATGTAACTTGTAGGAACTGACCGCGTAGTCCCGGGACTCCCGGTATGAGAGTATGACAATAATTTGCAAAAATCACACTTGGACTTGAAAACAGGCCGTTAAGGGGTGAAAACCCAAACCAGCCCCCAAACAACCCCGTAGGAGGCACGAACACCTCGCACGGGACCAATGTAACTCGTAGGAACTGACCGCGTAGTCTCGGGACTCCCGATTTGAGAGTATCACGATAATTTGCAAAAATCACACTTAGATTTAAAAATAGGGCGTTAAGGGGTGAAAACCCGAATCAGCCCCCAAACGACCCCGTAGGAGGCACGAACACCTCGCACGGGACCAACGTAACTTGTAGGAACTGACCGCGTAGTCCCGGGACTCCTGGTATGAGAGTATGACGAGAATTTGCAAAAATCACACTTAGACTTGAAAACTGGCCGTTAAGGGGTGGAAACCCGAACCAGCCCCCAAACGATCCCGTAGGAGGCACGAACACCTCGTAGGGGACCAATGTAACTTGTAGGAACTGACCGCGTAGTCCCGGGACTCCCGGTATGAGAGTATGACGATAGTTTGCAAAAATCACACTTAGACTTGAAAACAGGCCGTCAAGGGATGAAAACCCGAACCAGCCCCCAAACGATTCCGTAGGAGGCTCGAACACCTCTCACGGGACCAATATAACTTGTAGGAACTGACCACGTAGTCCCGGGAGACCCGGTTTAGGAGTATGATGATAATTTGCAAAAATCACACTGAGACTTGAAAACAGGACGTTAAGGGGTGAAAACCCGAACCAGCCCTCAAACGACCCCGTAGGAGGCACGAACACCTCGCACGGGACCAATGTAACTCGTAGGAACTGACCGCGTAGTCCCGGGTCTCCTGGTTGGAGAGTGTGACGATAATTCGCAAAAATCACACTTAGACTTGAAAATAGGCCGTTAAAGGGTGAAAACCCGAACCAGCCCTCAAACGACCCCGTAGGAGGCACGAACACCTCGCACGGGACCAATGTAACTTGTAGGAACTGACCGCGTAGTCCCGGGTCTCCCGGTTTGAGAGTATGACGATAATTTGCAAAAATCACACTTAGACTTGAAAACAGGCCGTTAAGGGGTGAAAACCCGAACCAGCCCCCAAACGACCCCGTTGGAGGCACGAACACCTCGCACGGGACCAATGTAACTTGTAGGAACTGACCGCGTAGTCCCGGGAGTCCCGGTTTAAGAGTATGCCAATAATTTGCAAATATCACACTTAGACTTGAAAACAGGCCGTTAAGGGGTGAAAACCCAAACCATCCCCCAAACAACCCCGTAGGAGGCACGAACACCTCGCACGGGAACAATGTAACTCGTAGGAACTGAACGTGTGTCTCGGGACTCCCGATTTGAGAGTATCGTGATAATTTGCAAAAATCACACTTAGATTTAAAAATAGGTCGTTAAGGGGTGAAAACCCGAACCAGCCCCCAAACGACCCCGTAGGAGGCACGAACACCTCGCACGGGACCAACGTAACTTGTAGGAACTGACCGCGTAGTCCCGGGACTCCTGGTATGAGAGTATTGCAAAAATCACACTTAGACTTGAAAACAGGCCGTTAAGGGGTGAAAACCCGAACCAGCTTCCAAACAACCCCGTAGGAGGCACGAACACCTCGCACGGGACCAATGTAACTCGTAGGAACTGACCGCGTAGTCCCGGGTCTTCTAGCTTGAGAGTATGACAAAATCACACTTAGAGTTGAAAACAGGCCGTTAAGGGGTGAAAACTCGTACCAGCCCCCAAATGACCCCGTAGTAGGCACGAACACCTCGTAGGGGAACAATGTAACCTTTAGGAACTGACCGCGTAGTCCCGGGACTCCCGGTATAAGAGTATGACGATAATTTGCAAAAATCACACTTAGACTTGAAAATAGGCCGTTAAGGGGTGAAAACCCGTACCAGCACCCAAAAAACCCCGTAGGAGGCAAGAACACCTCGCACGGGACCAATGTAACTTGTAGGAACTGACCGCGTAGTCCCGGGTCTCCCGGTTTGAGAGTATGACGTTAATTTGCAAAAATCACACTTAGACTTGAAAATAGGCCGTTAAGGGGTGAAAACCCGAACCAGCCCCCAAACGACCCCGTAAGAGTCACGAACACCTCGCACGGGAGCAATGTAACTCGTAGGAACTGACCGCGTAGTCTCGGGAATCCCGGTTTGAGAGTATGTCGATAATTTGCAAAAATCACACTTAGCCTTGAAAACAGGCCGTTAAGGGGTGAAAACCAAAACCAACCCCCAAACGACCCTGTAGGAGGCACGAACACCTCACACGGGACCAATGTAACTCGTAGGAACTGACCGTGTAGTTTCGGGACTCCCGGTTTGAGAGTATCACGATAATTTGCAAAAATCACACTTAAACTTAAAAACAGGCCGTTAAGGGGTGAAAACCCGAACCAGCCCCCAAACGACCCCATAGGAGGCACGAACACGTCGCACGGGACCAATGTAACTTGTAGCAACTGACCGCGTAGTCTCGGGACTCCCGGTTTGAGAGTATGACCCGAATTTGCAAAAATCACACTTAGACTTGAAAACAGGCCGTTAAGGGGTGAAAACCCGAACCAGCCCCCAAACGACCCCGTAGGAGGCACGAACACCTCGCACGGGACCAACGTAACTTGCTGGAACTGACCATGTAGTCCCGGGACTCCTGGTATGACAGTATGACGAGAATTTGCAAAAATCATAATTAGACTTGAAAACAGGCCGTTAAGGGGTGAAAACCCAAACCAGCCCCCAAACGATCCCGTAGGAGGCACGAACACCTCGTAGGGGACCAATGTAACTTGTAGGAACTGACCGCGTAGTCCCGGGACTCCCGGTATGAGAGTATGACGATAATTTGCAAAAATCACACTTAGACTTGAAAACTGGCCGTTAAGGGATGAAAACCCAAACCAGCCCCCAAACAACCCCGTAGGAGGCACGAACACCTCGCACGGGACCAATTTAACTCGTAGGAACTGACCGCGTAGTCTCGGGACTCCCGATTTGAGAGTATCACGATAATTTGCAAAAATCACACTTAGATTTAAAAATAGGCCGTTAAGGGGTGAAAACCCGAACCAGCCCCCAAACGACCCCGTAGGAGGCACGAACACCTCGCACGGGACCAATGTAACTTGTAGCAACTGATCGCGTAGTCCCGGGACTCTCGGTTTGAGAGTATGACCCGAATTTGCAAAAATCACACTTAGAGTTGAAAACAGGCCATTAAGGGGTGAAAACCCGAACCAACCCCCAAACGACCCCGTAGGAGGCACGAACACCTCGCACGGGACCAATGTAACTTGTAGGAACTGATCGCGTAGTCCCGGGTCTTCTGGTTTGAGAGTATGACAAAATCACACTTAGAGTTGAAAACAGGCCGTTAAGGGGTGAAAACCCGAACTAGCCCCCAAACGACCCCGTAGTAGGCACGAACACCTCGTAGGGGAACAATGTAACTTGTAGGAACTGACCGCGTAGTCCCGGGACTCTCGGTTTGAGAGTATCACGATAATTTGCAAAAATCACACTTAGACTTGAAAACAGACCGTTAAGGTGTGAAAACCAAAATCAGCCCCCAAACGACCCCGTAGGAGGCACGAACACCTCGTACGGGACCAATGTAACTCGTAGGAACTGACCGCGTAGTCCCGGGACTTCCGGTTTGAGAGTATGACGATAATTTGCAAAAATCACACTTAGACTTGAAAACAGGCCGTTAAGGGGTGAAAACCAAAACCAGCCGTCAAACGACCCTGTAGGAGGTACGAAAACCTCGCACGGGACCAATGTAACTCGTAGGGACTGATCGCGTAGTCCCGGGACTCCCGGTTTGCGAGTATGACCCGAATTTGCAAAAATCACACTTAGACTTGAAAACAGGCCGTTAAGGGGTGAAAACCCGAACCAGCCCCCAAACGACCCCGTAGGAGGCACGAACACCTCATGCGGGACCAACGTAACTAGTAGGAACTGACCGCGTAGTCCCGGGACTCCTGGTATGAGAGTATGACGAGAATTTGCAGAAATCACACTTAAACTTAAAAACATGCCGTTAAGGGGTGAAAACCCGAACCAGCCCCCAAACGATCCCGTAGGAGGCACGAACACCTCGTAGGGCACCAATGTAACTTGTAGGAACTGATCGCGTAGTCCTGTGACTCCCGGTATGAGAGTATGACGATAATTTGCAAAAATCACACTTAGACTTGAAAACAGGCCGTTAAGGGGTGAAAACCCAAACCAGCCCCCAAACAACCCCGTAGGAGGCACGAATACCTCGCACGGGACCAATGTAACTCGTAAGAACTGACCGCGTAGTCTCGAGACTCCCGATTTGAGAGTATCACGATAATTTGCAAAAATCACACTTAGATTTAAAAACAGGCCGTTAAGTGGTGAAAACCCGAACCAGCACCCAAACGACCCCGTAGGAGGCACGAACACCTCGCACGGGACCAATGTAACTTGTAGCAATTGACCGCGTAGTCCCGGGACTCTCGATTTGAGAGTATGACCCGAATTTGCAAAAATCACACTTAGAGTTGAAAACAGGCCGTTAAGGGGTGAAAGCCCGAACCAGCCCCCAAACGACCCCGTAGGAGGCACGAACACCTCGCACGGGAATAATGTAACTCGTAGGAACTGACCGCGTAGTCTCGGGAATCCCAGTTTGAGAGTATGTCGATAATTTGCAAAAATCACACTTAGCCTTGAAAACAGGCCGTTAAGGGGTGAAAACCCGAACCAGCCCCCAAACGACCCCGTAGGAGGCACGACCACCTCGCACGGGATCAATGTAACTTGTAGCAACTGACCGCGTAGTCCCGGGACTCTCTGTTAGAGAGTATTACGATAATTGGCAAAAATCACACTTAGACTTGAAAACAGGCCGTTAAGGGGTGAAAGCCCGAACCAGCACCCAAACGATCCCGTAGGAGGCACGAACACCTCGTAGGGGACCAATGTAACTTGTAGGAACTAACCGCATAGTCCCGGGACTATCGATTTGAGAGTATGATGATAATTGGCAAAAATCACACTTACACTTGAAAACAGGCCGTTAAGGGGTGAAAACCCGAACCAGCCCCCAAACGATCCCGTAGGTGGCACGAACACCTCATAAGGGACCAATATAACTTGTAGGAACGGACCGCTTAGTCCCGGGGCTCCCGGTTTGAGAGTATGACAATAATTCGCAAAAATCACACTTAGACTTGAAAACAGGCCGTTAAGGGGTGAAAACCTGAACCAACCCCCAAACGATCCCGTAGGAGGCACGAACACCTCGCACGGGACCAATGTAACTTGTAGGAACTGACCGCGTAGTCCCGGGTCTCCCGGTTTGAGAGTATGACGATAATTTGCAAAAATCACACTTAGACTTGAAAATAGGCCGTTAAGGGGTGAAAACCCGAACCAGCCCCCAAACGACCCCGTAAGAGTCACGAACACCTCGCACGGGACCAATGTAACTCGTAGGAACTGACCGCGTAGTCTCGGGAATCCCGGTTTGAGAGTATGTCGATAATTTTCAAAAATCACACTTAGCCTTGAAAACAGGCCGTTAAGGGGAGAAAACCAAAACCAACCCCCAAACGACCCCGTAGGAGGCACGAACACCTCACACGGGATCAATGTAACTCGTAGGAACTGATCGCGTAGTCCCGGGACTCCCGGTTTGAGAGTATCACGATAATTGGCAAAAATCACACTTAGACTTAAAAATAGGCCGTTAAGGGGTGAAAACCCGAACCAGACCCAAACGACCCCATAGGAGGCACGAACACCTCGCACGGGACCAATGTAACTTGTAGCAACTGACCGCGTAGTCCCGGGTCTCCCGGTTTGAGAGTATGACCCGAATTTGCAAAAATCACACTTAGACTTGAAAACAGGCCGTTAAGGGGTGAAAACCCGAACCAGCCACCAAACGACCCCGTAGGAGGCACGAACACCTCGCACGGGACCAAGGTAACTTGTAGGAACTGACCGCGTAGTCCCGGGACGCCTGGTATGAGAGTATGACGAGAATTTGCAAAAATCACACTTAGACTTGAAAACAGGCCGTTAAGGGGTGAAAACCCAAACCAGCCCCCAAACGATCCCGTAGGAGGCACGGAAACCTCGTAGGGGACCAATGTAACTTGTAGGAACTGACCGCGTAGTCCCGGGACTCCCGGTAAGAGAGTATGACAATAATTTGCAAAAATCACACTTAGACTTGAAAACAGGCCGTTAAGGGGTGAAAACCCAAACCAGCCCCCAAACAACCCCGTAGGAGGCACGAACACCTCGCACGGGACCAATGTAACTCGTAGGAACTGACCGCGTAGTCTCGGGACTCCCGATTTGAGAGTATCACGATAATTTGCAAAAATCACACTTAGATTTAAAAACAGGCCGTTAAGTGGTGAAAACCCGAACCAGCCCCTAAACGACACCGTAGGAGGCACGAACACCTCGCACGGGACCAATGTAACTTGTAGCAATTGACCGCGTAGTCCCGGGACTCTCGATTTGAGAGTATGACCCGAATTTGCAAAAATCACACTTAGAGTTGAAAACAGGCCGTTAAGGGGTGAAAACCCAAACCAGCCCCCAAACAACCCCGTAGGAGGCACGAACACCTCGCACGGGACCAATGTAACTCGTAGGAACTGACCGCGTAGTCTCGGGACTCCCGATTTGAGAGTATCACGATAATTTGCAAAAATCACACTTAGATTTAAAAACAGGCCGTTAAGTGGTGAAAACCCGAACCAGCCCCTAAACGACACCGTAGGAGGCACGAACACCTCGCACGGGACCAATGTAACTTGTAGCAATTGACCGCGTAGTCCCGGGACTCTCGATTTGAGAGTATGACCCGAATTTGCAAAAATCACACTTAGAGTTGAAAACAGGCCGTTAAGGGGTGAAAACCCGAACCAGCCCCCAAACGACCCTGTAGGAGGCACGAACACCTGGCACGGGAATAATGTAACTCGTAGGAACTGACCGCGTAGTCTCGGGAATCCCAGTTTGAGAGTATGTCGATAATTTGCAAAAATCACACTTAGCCTTGAAAACAGGCCGTTAAGGGGTGAAAACCCGAACCAGCCCCCAAACTACCCCGTAGGAGGAACGACCACCTCGCACGGGATCAATGTAACTTGTAGCAACTGACCGCGTAGTCCCGGGTCTCCCGGTTTGAGAGTATGACGATAATTTGCAAAAATCACACTTAGACTTGAAAATAGGCCGTTAAGGGGTGAAAACCCGAACCAGCCCCCAAACGACCCCGTAAGAGTCACGAACACCTCGCACGGGACCAATGTAACTCGTAGGAACTGACCGCGTAGTCTCGGGAATCCCGGTTTGAGAGTATGTCGATAATTTTCAAAAATCACACTTAGCCTTGAAAACAGGCCGTTAAGGGGAGAAAACCAAAACCAACCCCCAAACGACCCCGTAGGAGGCACGAACACCTCACACGGGACCAATGTAACTCGTAGGAACTGATCGCGTAGTCCCGGGACTCCCGGTTTGAGAGTATCACGATAATTGGCAAAAATCACACTTAGACTTAAAAACAGGCCGTTAAGGGGTGAAAACCCGAACCAGACCCAAACGACCCCGTAAGAGGCACGAACACCTCGCACGGGACCAATGTAACTTGTAGCAACAGACCGCGTAGTCCCGGGTCTCCCGGTTTGAGAGTATGACCCGAATTTGCAAAAATCACACTTAGACTTGAAAACAGGCCGTTAAGGGGTGAAAACCCGAACCAGCCCCCAAACGACCCCGTAGGAGGCACGAACACCTCGCACGGGACCAAGGTAACTTGTAGGAACTGACCGCGTAGTCCCGGGACGCCTGGTATGAGAGTATGACGAGAATTTGCAAAAATCACACTTAGACTTGAAAACAGGCCGTTAAGGGGTGAAAACCCAAACCAGCCCCCAAACGATCCCGTAGGAGGCACGGAAACCTCGTAGGGGACCAATGTAACTTGTAGGAACTGACCGCGTAGTCCCGGGACTCCCGGTAAGAGAGTATGACAATAATTTGCAAAAATCACACTTAGACTTGAAAACAGGCCGTTAAGGGGTGAAAACCCAAACCAGCCCCCAAAACAACCCCGTAGGAGGCACGAACACCTCGCACGGGACCAATGTAACCCGTAGGAATTGACCGCGTAGTCTCGGAACTACCGATTTGAGAGTATCACGAAAATTTGCAAAAATCACACTTAGATTTAAAAATAGGCTGTTAAGGGGTGAAAACCCGAACCAGCCCCCAAACGACCCCGTAGGAGGCACGGACACCTCGCACGGGACCAACGTAACTTGTAGGAACTGACCGCGTAGTCCCGGGACTCCTGGTATGAGAGTATGACGAGAATTTGCAAAAATCACACTTAGACTTGAAAACTGGCCGTTAAGGGGTGGAAACCCGAACCAGCCCCCAAACGATCCCGTAGGAGGCACGAACACCTCGTAGGGGACCAATGTAACTTGTAGGAACTGACCGCGTAGTCCCGGGACTCCCGGTATGAGAGTATGACGATAGTTTGCAAAAATCACACTTATACTTGACAACAGGCCGTTAAGGGATGAAAACCCGAACCAGCCCCCAAACGATTCCGTAGGAGGCTCGAACACCTCTCACGGGACCAATATAACTTGTAGGAACTGACCGCGTAGTCCCGGGAGACCCGGTTTAGGAGTATGATGATAATTTGCAAAAATCACACTTAGACTTGAAAACAGGCCGTTAAGGGGTGAAAACCCGAACCAGCCCTCAAACTTCCCCGTAGGAGGCACGAACACCTCGCACGGGACCAATGTAACTCGTAGGAACTGACCGCGTAGTCCCGGGTCTCCTGGTTGGAGAGTGTGACGATAATTCGCAAAAATCACACTTAGACTTGAAAACAGGCCGTTAAAGGGTGAAAACCCGAACCAGCCCCCAAACGACCCCGTAGGAGGCACGAACACCTCGTACGGGACCAATGTAACTTGTAGGAACTGACCGCGTAGTCCCGGGAGTCCCGGTTTAAGAGTATGATGATAATTTGCAAAAATCACACTTAGACTTGAAAACAGGCCGTTAAGGGGTGAAAACCCAAACCAGCCCCCAAACAACCCCGTAGGAGGCACGAACACCTCGCACGGGACCAATGTAACTCGTAGGAACTGACCGCGTGTCTCGGGACTCCCGATTTGAGAGTATCATGATAATTTGCAAAAATCACACTTAGATTTAAAAATAGGCCGTTAAGGGGTGAAAACCCGAACCAGCCCCCAAACGACCCCGTAGGAGGCACGAACACCTCGCACGGGACCAACGTAACTTGTAGGAACTGACCGCGTAGTCCCGGGACTCCTGGTATGAGAGTATGATGAGAATTTGCAAAAATCACACTTAGACTTGAAAACAGGCCGTTAAGGGGTGAAAACCCGAACCAGCTCCCAAACAACCCCGTAGGAGGCACGAACACCTCGCACGGGGCCAATGTAACTCGTAGGAACTGACCGCGTAGTCCCGGGTCTTCTGGTTTGAGAGTATGACAAAATCACACTTAGAGTTGAAAACAGGCCGTTAAGGGGTGAAAACTCGTACCAGCCCCCAAATGACCCCGTAGTAGGCACGAACACCTCGTAGGGGAACAATGTAACCTTTAGGAACTAACCGCGTAGTCCCGGGACTCCCGGTATAAGAGTATGATGATAATTTGCAAAAATCACACTTAGACTTGAAAATAGGCCGTTAAGGAGTGAAAACCCGTACCAGCACCCAAACAACCCCGTAGGAGGCACGAACACCTCGCACGGGACCAATGTAACTTGTAGGAACTGACCGCGTAGTCCCGGGTCTCCCGGTTTGAGAGTATGACGTTAATTTGCAAAAATCACACTTAGACTTGAAAATAGGCCGTTAAGGGGTGAAAACCCGAACCAGCCCCCAAACGACCCCGTAAGAGTCACGAACAACTCGCACGGAACCAATGTAACTCGTAGGAACTGACCGCGTAGTCTCGGGAATCCCGGTTTGAGAGTATGTCAATAATTTGCAAAAATCACACTTAGCCTTGAAAACGGGCCGTTAAGGGGTGAAAACCAAAACCAACCCCCAAACGACCCCGTAGGAGGCACGAACACCTCACACGGGACCAATGTAACTCGTAGGAACTGACCGCGTAGTTTCGGGACTCCCGATTTGAGAGTATCACGATAATTTGCAAAAATCACACTTAAACTTAAAAACAGGCCGTTAAGGGGTGAAACCCCGAACCAGCCCCCAAACGACCCCATAGGAGGCACGAACACGTCGCACGGGACCAATGTAACTAATAGCAACTGACCGCGTAGTCCCGGGACTCCCGGTTTGAGAGTATGACCCGAAATTGCAAAAATCACACTTAGACTTGAAAACAGGCCGTTAAGGGGTGAAAACCCGAACCAGCTCCCAAACAACCCCGTAGGAGGGACGAACACCTCGCACGGGACCAATGTAACTCGTAGCAACTGACCGCGTAGTCCCGGGTCTTCTGGTTTGAGAGTATGACAAAATCACACTTAGAGTTGAAAACAGGCCGTTAAGGGGTGAAAACCCTAACCAGCCCCCAAACAATCCCGTAGGAGGCACGAACACCTCGTAGGGGACCAATGTAACTTGTAGGAACTGACCGCGTAGTCCCGGGACTCCCGGTATGAGAGTATGACGATAATTTGCAAAAATCACACTTAGACTTGAAAACTGGCCGTTAAGGGGTGAAACCCCGAACCAGCCCCCAAACGACCCCATAGGAGGCACGAACACGTCGCACGGGACCAATGTAACTTATAGCAACTGACCGCGTAGTCCCGGGACTCCCGGTTTGAGAGTATGACCCGAAATTACAAAAATCACACTTAGACTTGAAAACAGGCCGTTAAGGGGTGAAAACCCGAACCAGCCCCCAAACGACCCTGTAGGAGGCACGAACACCTTGCACGGAACCAACGTAACTTGTTGGAACTGACCGCGTAGTCCCGGGACTCCTGGTATGACAGTATGACGAGAATTTGCAAAAATCACAATTAGACTTGAAAACAGGCCGTTAAGGGGTGAAAACCCTAACCAGCCCCCAAACAATCCCGTAGGAGGCACGAACACCTCGTAGGGGACCAATGTAACTTGTAGGAACTGACCGCGTAGTCCCGGGACTCCCGGTATGAGAGTATGACGATAATTTGCAAAAATCACACTTAGACTTGAAAACTGGCCGTTAAGGGGTGAAAACCCAAACCAGCCCCCAAACAACCCCGTAGGAAGCACGAACACCTCGCACGGGACCAATGTAACTCGTAGGAACTGACCGCGTAGTCTCGGGACTCCCGATTTGAGAGTATCACGATAATTTGTGAAAAATCACACTTAGATTTAAAAATAGGCCGTTAAGGGGTGAAAACCCGAACCAGCCCCCAAACGACCCCGTAGGAGACACGACCACCTCGCACGGGACCAATGTAACTTGTAGCAACTGATCGCGTAGTCCCGGGACACTCGGTTTGAGAGTATGACCCGAATTTGAAAAAATCACACTTAGAGTTGAAAACAGGCCGTTAAGGGGTGAAAACCTGAACCAGCCCCCAAACGACCCCGTAGGAGGCACGAACACCTCGCACGGGACCAATGTAACTTGTAGGAACTGACCGCGTAGTCCCGGGTCTTCTGGTTTGAGAGTATGACAAAATCACACTTAGAGTTGAAAACAGGCCGTTAAGGGGTGAAAACCCGAACCAGCCCCCAAACGACCCCGTAGTAGGCACGAACACCTCGTAGGGGAACAGTGTAACTTGTAGGAACTGACCGCGTAGTCCCGGGACTCTCGATTTGAGAGTATCACGATAATTTGCAAAAATCACACTTAGACTTGAAAAAAGGCCGTTAAGGGGTGAAAACCCAAACCAGCCCCCAAACGACCCCGTAAGAAGCACGAACACCTTGTACGGGACCAATGTAACTCGTAGAAACTGACCGCGTAGTCCTGGGTCTCCCGGTTTAAGAGTATGACGATAATTTGCAAAAATCACACTTAGACTTAAAAACAGGCCGTTAAGGGGTGAAAACCCGAACCAGCCCCCAAACGACCCCATAGGAGGCATGAACACCTCGCACGGGACCAATGTAACTCGTAGGGACTGATCGCGTAGTCCCGGGACTCCCGGTTTGAGAGTATGACCCGAATTTGCAAAAATCACACTTAGACTTGAAAACAGGCCGTTAAGGGGTGAAAACCCGAACCAACCCCCAAACGACCCCGTAGGAGGCACGAACACCTCGTGCGGGACCAACGTAACTTGTAGGAACTGACCGCGTAGTCCCGGGACTCCTGGTATGAGAGTATGACGAGAATTTGCAAAAATCACACTTAGACTTGAAAACAGGCCGTTAAGGGGTGAAAACCCGAACCAGCCCCCAAACGATCCCGTAGGAGGCACGAACACCTCGTAGGGCACCAATGTAACTTGTAGGAACTGATCGCGTAGTCCTGGGACTCCCGGTATGAGAGTATGACGATAATTTGCAAAAATCACACTTAGACTTGAAAACAGGCCGTTAAGGGGTGAAAACCCAAACCAGCCCCCAAACAACCCCGTAGGAGGCACGAACACCTCGCACGGGACCAATGTAACTCGTAAGAACTGACCGCGTAGTCTCGGGACGCCCGATTTGAGAGTATCACGATAATTTGCAAAAATCACACTTAGATTTAAAAACAGGCCGTTAAGGGGTGAAAACCCGAACTAGCCCCCAAACGACCCCGTAGGAGGCACGAACACCTCGCACCGGACCAACGTAACTTGTAGCAATTGACCGCGTAGTCCCGGGACTCTCGATTTGAGAGTATGACCCGAATTTGCAAAAATCACACTTAGAGTTGAAAACAGGCCGTTAAGGGGTGAAAACCCGAACCAGCCCCCAAACGACCCCGTAGGAGGCACGAACACCTCGCACAGTAATAATGTAACTCGTAGGAACTGACCGCGTAGTCTCGGGAATCCCAGTTTGAGAGTATGTCGATAATTTGCAAAAATCACATTTAGCCATGAAAACAGGCCGTTAAGGGGTGAAAACCCGAACCAGCCCCCAAACGACCCCGTAGGAGGCACGACCACCTCGCACGGGATCAATGTAACTTGTAGCAACTGACCGCGTAGTCCCGGGAGAGTATGACGATAATTGGCAAAAATCACATTTAGACTTGAAAACAGGCCGTTAAGGGGTGAAAGCCCGAACCAGCCCCCAAACGATCCCGTAGGAGGCACGAACACCTCGTAGGGGACCAATGTAACTTGTAGGAACTAACCGCGTAGTCCCGGGACTATCGATTTGAGAGTATGACGATAATTGGCAAAAATCACACTTAGACTTGAAAACAGGCCGTTAAGGGGTGAAAACCCGAACCAGCCCCCAAACGATCCCGTAGGTGGCACGAACACCTCGTAGGGGACCAATATAACTTGTAGGAACGGACCGCTTAGTCCCGGGGCTCCCGGTTTGAGAGTATGACGATAATTCGCAAAAATGACACTTAGACTTGAAAACAGGCCGTTAAGGGGTGAAAACCTGAACCAGCCCCCAAACGACCCCGTAGGAGGCAAGAACACCTCGCACGGGACCAATGTAACTTGTAGGAACTGACTGCGTAGTCCCGGGTCTCCCGGTTTGAGAGTATGATGATAATTTGCAAAAATCACACTTAAACTTTAAAACAGGCCGTTAAGGGGTGAAAACCCAAACCAGCCCCCAAATGACCCCGTAAGAGGCACGAACAGCTCGCACGGGACCAATGTAACTCGTAGGAACTGACCGCGTAGTCTCGGGAATCCCACTTTGAGAGTATGTAGATAATATGCAAAAATCACACTTAGCCTTGAAAACAGGCCGTTAAGGGGTGAAAACCAAAACCAGCCCCCAAACGACCCGTAGGAGGCACGAACACCTCGCACGGGACCAATCTAACTCGTAGGAACTGACCGCGTAGTCCCGGGACTCCCGGTTTGAGAGTATCACGATAATTTGCAAAAATCACACTTAGACTTAAAAACAGGCCGTTAAGGGGTGAAAACCCGATCCAGCCCCCAAACGACCCCATAGGAGGCACGAACACCTCGCACGGGACCAATGTAACTTATAGCAACTGACCGCGTAGTCCCGGGACTCCCGGTTTGAGAGTATAACCCGAATTCACAAAAATCACACCTAGAGTTGAAAACAAGCCGTTAAGGGGTGAAAATCCGAACCAACCCCCAAACGACCCCGTAGGAGGCACGAACACCTCGCACGGGACCAACGTAACTTGTAGGAACTGATCGCGTAGTCCCGGGACTCCTGGTATGAGAGTATGATGAGAATTTGCAAAAATCACACTTAGACTTGAAAACAGGCCGTTAAGGGGTGAAAACCCAAACCAGCCCCCAAACGATCCCGTAGGAGGCAAGAACACCTCGTAGGGGACCAATGTAACTTGTAGGAACTGACCGCGTAGTCCCGGGACTCCCGGTATGAGAGTATGACGATAGTTTGCAAAAATCACACTTAGACTTGAAAACAGGCCGTTAAGGGATGAAAACCCGAACCAGCCCCCAAACGATTCCGTAGGAGGCACGAACACCTCGCACGGGAGCAATGTAACTCGTAGGAACTGACCGCGTAGTCTCGGGAGTCCCGGTTTAAGAGTATGATGATAATTTTCAAAAATCACACTTGGACTTGAAAACAGGCCGTTAAGGGGTGAAAACCCGAACCAACCCTCAAACGACCCCGTAGGAGGCACGAACACCTCGCACGGGGCCAATGTAACTCGTAGGAACTGACCGCGTAGTCCCGGGTCTCCTGGTTTGAGAGTATGACGATAATTTGCAAAAATCACACTTAGACTTGAAAACAGGCCGTTAAAGGGTGAAAACCCGAACCAGCCCCCAAACGACCCCGTAGGAGGTACGAACAGCCCGCACGGGACCAATGTAACTTGTAGGAACTGATCGCGTAGTCCCGGGTCTCCCGGTTTGAGAGTATGACGGTAATTTGCAAAAATCACACTTAGACTTAAAAATAGGCCGTTAAGGGGTGAAAACCCGAACCAGCCCCCAAATGACCCCGTAGGAGGCACGAACACCTCGCACGGGACCAATGTAACTCGTAGGAACTGACCGCGTAGTCCCGGGACTCCCGATTTGAGAGTATGACCCAAATTTGCAAAAATCACACTTAGACTTGAAAACAGGCCGTTAAGGGGTGAAAACCCGAACCAGCTCCCAAACAACCCCGTAGGAGGGACGAACACCTCGCACGGGACCAATGTAACTCGTAGCAACTGACCGCGTAGTCCCGGGTCTTCTGGTTTGAGAGTATGACAAAATCACACTTAGAGTTGAAAACAGGCCGTTAAGTGGTGAAAACTCGAACCAGCTCCCAAATGAACCCGTAGTAGGCATGAACACCTCGTAGGGGAACAATGTAGCCTATAGGAACTGACCGCGAAGTCCCGGGACTCCCGGTATGAGAGTATGACGATAATTTGCAAAAATCACACTTAGACTTGAAAATAGGCCGTTAAGGGGTGAAAACCCGAACCAGCCCCCAAACAACCCCGTAGGAGGCACGAACACCTCGCACGGGACCAATGTAACTTGTAGGAACTGACCGCGTAGTCCCGAGACTCCCGGTTTGAGAGTATGACGATAATTTGCAAAAATCACACTTAGACTTGAAAATAGGCCGTTAAGGGGTGAAAACCCGAACCAGCCCCCAAACGACCCCGTAAGAGTCACGAACACCTCGCACGGGACCAATGTAACTCGTAGGAACTGACCGCGTAGTCTCGGGAATCCCGGTTTGAGAGTATGTCGATAATTCTCAAAAATCACACTTAGCCTTGAAAACAGGCTGTTAAGGGGTGAAAACCAAAACCAACCCCCAAACGACCCCGTAGGAGGCACGAACACCTCACACGGGACCAATGTAACTCGTAGGAACTGATCGCGTAGTCCCGGGACTCCCGGTTTGAGAGTATCACGATAATTGGCAAAAATCACACTTAGACTTAAAAACAGGCCGTTAAGGGGTGAAAACCCGAACCAGACCCAAACGACCCCATAGGAGGCACGAACACCTCGCACGGGACCAATGTAACTTGTAGCAATTGACCGCGTAGTACCGGGTCTCCCGGTTTGAGAGTATGACCCGAATTTGCAAAAATCATACTTAGACTTGAAAACAGGCCGTTAAGGGGTGAAAACCCGAACCAGCCCCCAAACGACCCCATAGGAGGCACGGACACCTCGCACGGGACCAAGGTAACTTGTAGGAACTGACCGCGTAGTCCCGGGACGCCTGGTATGAGAGTATGACGAGAATTTGCAAAAATCACACTTAGACTTGAAAACAGGCCGTTAAGGGGTGAAAACCCAAACCAGCCCCCAAACGATCCCGTAGGAGGCACGGAAACCTCGTAGGGGACCAATGTAACTTGTAGGAACTGACCGCGTAGTCCCGGGACTCCCGGTATGAGAGTATGATGAAACACCCTAAATCTTTGACTTACTTGAGTCTATATTATTTAGGGGTTTTCAACTAATTTGGATATTGTGTCAAAACATATTTTTAGTGCGAGCCTTATCCTTGGTACATCTTACGACGTTACTCGATGTCTCAACATGCCTCGACTTTACACTTGACACATTAGGCACACATGCATATTTCTTGATCTATGTTTTTAATTGTGTGACTAATTAATTGTGAGTCTAAACTTTTTCTAAAAGAAATTATATTATTTTTTTTGAAAATAAGCTTTTAGTAAAACTGGTGTAATTTTGATTTAAAATGAATGATTTAGTTTTAAAATCATTTTCGGAATTTGTTGATAAAAATAATTTTTCATTTTGAAAAATATTTTTCGAAACTCAAAATTAGTTGTTAAATAATTTTTTAACATATGTGTTTGTTAAGATATGTGTGGTGCTTAACTTTCGGCTATTGCCTTCTAGTGTACCTACTAGAATTTGTCCTTGTGTGCCTACTAGATTTGACCCTTTAGGTTCTCTTAAAGTTAAGACTTTCGGCCATACCTTTATAGTTGCTATATTTTTTTTTGTCCTTTGTTTTGGCCGTAAAAGAGAAAGAAAGGGGTGGATTGTCCTTACATGTTTCCGTCACTTTTAAAGTGACTTGACAAGTCATAGGAAATGACTTTTAAGAGACCTTAGGAGCTAGTATACGGTTTTGTCCATTAGGTTGCTTTAGCTTTGACCGAGGTGTCCTGCTAGTGTACCGCATTAGGAGATGACCTGGACTTAACCGAGATTTGTATACCTGTTGCATTTGTCCATAGCTTATTTCTTTAGGTTTTTTTTAAACCTTGGAGGTCCGTTTTTTTGCCATACCTAGAGTTTGTCCTTTTCTCCCATAAGGACGCTACCTACTATGACCAAATGGATTGATGCCTAGGAGATCTAGTTTAATTTTTAAATTAAACTTTTGAAACCTTTTGGACTTGGTCGTTGTGACCTGTTACCAGCTAGTAGAAGCCTTAGATTTTCGGTCCTTGACCTGCTACCTGCTATAGCCATTTAGGCTTTCGGCACTATACCTGTTTCGGCTAAAACCCGTGTATGACCATTAGAATCCATAGCTATTTGCCTTATCAAATAGAACCTATTATGTCAGCTTTAAACCGTGACTTACACCTGCTACTTGCTGATTTGACCACTTAGAACCTTGCCATGTAGACCTGCTATTATTCTAGACTTTCGGCTTGAACCATTAGGCTATTTCGTGTTTGAGTTTTTGACCTTTGAAGTGTGCCAGCTATACTATTTCAGTTACATCCTTTTAACTGCCAGTTACCCATTAGATCTCATTGATCTATTTGGAGATCTTGCCACCTGTCTCTATTATATCCGTTGGTGAAGTTTGTTACAACTAAACCTTATACCAGCCTGGATTTCATCTGTAGTGGTTTTAGGTTTTCAAGAGAATGGTTTTAAGATTCTTGAGTTGTTTTTATAACAGTTGTTAATTTGTTAAAATCTGTTAATTAGTTTTAACTCGATTTAATCTCGACCTTTGATTAATAATTTTTAATCTGAACCCTTGATTTTAAAGTTTATAGAATATTGTTTTCTCACCTATATAAACTTCTTTTCAGAGTTTATTGGAGTTAGATTTTTTCAGAGCTATTCAGATTATATTTTCTAGAGTGAGAAACACAAGAGGGTTTAATATTTTTAAAGAGAAAAATATTGAGAATTAGAGAGAATATCTAAGAGAGAGATTGAATGTTATTTACACACATTGTGTTCATTCTACTTCATCTTCATTCTGTTTTTGTTTTAAATTCTCAATGATCTTGCACATCATCTCATAAACTTTAGAGATTGATATATTGTGTTATTGTAGAGAGAATTTATATGCTTTCATGCTGAAATAATTTTTTACAAAAACTAGAATTCCTTAGATTTTTAGATCCGAATTTTATTGAATATTTTTATGATCTAAATATTCTGATTTTGTGATTAGATGCTATATGATGTTTAAATCAGAATTTCTCCGGATCTTGCATGTTTATTAAAAATCTTTTTAAAAGATCTGTTTTCTCATATTTGTGAAATAATTTGAAAAACACTTTCCTCATAAAATTGAATGTTATATTTTTGAGAGATTGAGAACACATCTTAATTGATTGAATAAATATTGTTGTGTGTTCATGATAAGTGTTGTATGTATTTTTTATAAAGAATGTTTATAAGATTTTTGATTGAAAATTTATTTTGTAAGTTTTTGTAGAAAACTTAATTGGTCTTAATTTAAAATGATTTTTTCTTAAGTTTTTATAGAAAACTTATTTGCTTGATTACAAATATATTTTTGTTAAGTTTTTGAAGAAAACTTATATGCTTGTGATTTGAATTAAGTTCTTGCATTGTTGCATTTAGAACATATTCACTTACACGTTTTGCACAACTAGTATGATGTTGAGAGATCAGTTTTGACTGAGCTGGAATTTGCTAAACAAGAATGACGGAGTTACGAAGTTGAGAGAACAACTACAACAATCAGAACTGCAGAGAAGTTATAAGGATAAGAGACCAAGAGGGTACATTCCTAAACTTGTATAGGTCTGTTTGTGTGTTTAGCTTGTTATATAGCTTGTAACCGATAATTCTTTTTAGTGAAATTTTGTTTTACTCCGTAGAGGGAGTCGTGGATGTTTTCCCGAGTTTGGGTTTTTACCACGTTAAAAAAATCATACTTGTTATCTTCTTATCCTCATCTTATTCTTTGTATGATTTAGAATTAAAATTGTTACATGATTGAATTGGAATAATTCTTCATATTAGATATATTGGATTGTAACGTAATAAATCAGATTGTTATTAATTTGACTTTTAATTAAATCAGATTTAATTGATTTTAATTTCCGCATGTATTAAAATCTGATTAGTTAGATAATAAAGTTTTTCTTGATTAGATCATATACATGTTATGAGAAAAACTTGCATGAAATCAGAGTATGTTTATGTGTGCGTATGGAGATTATTTCATGGGCACATCTCAAGAAATGTTTCCCTCATTCCTCGGGTGGGAGAATTTTCAATTGGTATCAGAGCGGGTCGCTCCGAATAAGATTTAACCGTCTGGAGTGTTGATCCTTATTTCTTGATCATATGATTTCATGTTTCAGATCTGATTACTGTCTATATCCATATATGATGATGATTTTTTTTATATGTATGACCTCATGATAGACAACATGTTATTTCCATCCACTCTAATTGTTCTCATTCTATTTCTTGAATTTCAAGAACCCCTATTATGATTTGTATGCTTAGCATAATATTTTTTAAACCATAGCATTGGTTGTGGGGGAGAGACCTTATTTATTGATTACTCTAGAATATGCTGAATATGTTTAAATTATGTCTAATATGTCATTTACCCTTCATTTTATTTGAGAAGTCCCTGAAGACTATATGAATGTGCTTTATTCATTTTTCTACCATATTTACATATTTTCCTGTCATAATCATGGTAATTATATGTCCTCTGAGATTTTAGGGTATGGATGTTTGTCAATGCAAAAAACACCTCTTAAAATCATGATAATGTAGGAGTGGCACTTGATTAGAACCGTTAATATGTTTATTGTGATAGCTATTGTTTTTAATCTTCCTCATGTTATCCTTGTTTTATCCTTTGTCTATTTGAGACAAAATGGGGGAGAAGAGTACATCATTTTATTAGTCTTGATTCTTGAATTATATTTATGATATCTTATTTTTAAAATGATTTATCAATTTCTATGATATCTTACACTTGTTCTTGTGAGTTTGGTTATTATATTTATGATATCTTATTTTTAAAATGATTTATCAATTTCTATGATATCTTACACTTGTTCTTGTGAGTTTGGTTTTAATGTTTTAATGCAGGAAATCACAAGAAGGTGTTAGGGTAATTTGATGTATAGTTGAGTATTGTAATTTTTACTTTCTAGGATTTTTTGTGGATTGGGTAGACTAGTAATTGTTGTATAGGACTTAGGTGATTTTATTTTTTTCCTAAGAGTATCATAATGTACTCGAAGGGTTTTGTCACAAATATCCAAAGGGGGAGATTGAAACACCCTAAATCTTTGACTTACTTGAGTCTATATTATTTAGGGGTTTTCAACTAATTTGGATATTGTGTCAAAACATATTTTTAGTGCGAGCCTTATCCTTGGTACATCTTACGACGTTACTCGATGTCTCAACATGCCTCGACTTTACACTTGACACATTAGGCACACATGCATATTTCTTGATCTATGTTTTTAATTGTGTGACTAATTAATTGTGAGTCTAAACTTTTTCTAAAAGAAATTATATTATTTTTTTTGAAAATAAGCTTTTAGTAAAACTGGTGTAATTTTGATTTAAAATGAATGATTTAGTTTTAAAATCATTTTCGGAATTTGTTGATAAAAATAATTTTTCATTTTGAAAAATATTTTTCGAAACTCAAAATTAGTTGTTAAATAATTTTTTAACATATGTGTTTGTTAAGATATGTGTGGTGCTTAACTTTCGGCTATTGCCTTCTAGTGTACCTACTAGAATTTGTCCTTGTGTGCCTACTAGATTTGACCCTTTAGGTTCTCTTAAAGTTAAGACTTTCGGCCATACCTTTATAGTTGCTATATTTTTTTTTGTCCTTTGTTTTGGCCGTAAAAGAGAAAGAAAGGGGTGGATTGTCCTTACATGTTTCCGTCACTTTTAAAGTGACTTGACAAGTCATAGGAAATGACTTTTAAGAGACCTTAGGAGCTAGTATACGGTTTTGTCCATTAGGTTGCTTTAGCTTTGACCGAGGTGTCCTGCTAGTGTACCGCATTAGGAGATGACCTGGACTTAACCGAGATTTGTATACCTGTTGCATTTGTCCATAGCTTATTTCTTTAGGTTTTTTTTAAACCTTGGAGGTCCGTTTTTTTGCCATACCTAGAGTTTGTCCTTTTCTCCCATAAGGACGCTACCTACTATGACCAAATGGATTGATGCCTAGGAGATCTAGTTTAATTTTTAAATTAAACTTTTGAAACCTTTTGGACTTGGTCGTTGTGACCTGTTACCAGCTAGTAGAAGCCTTAGATTTTCGGTCCTTGACCTGCTACCTGCTATAGCCATTTAGGCTTTCGGCACTATACCTGTTTCGGCTAAAACCCGTGTATGACCATTAGAATCCATAGCTATTTGCCTTATCAAATAGAACCTATTATGTCAGCTTTAAACCGTGACTTACACCTGCTACTTGCTGATTTGACCACTTAGAACCTTGCCATGTAGACCTGCTATTATTCTAGACTTTCGGCTTGAACCATTAGGCTATTTCGTGTTTGAGTTTTTGACCTTTGAAGTGTGCCAGCTATACTATTTCAGTTACATCCTTTTAACTGCCAGTTACCCATTAGATCTCATTGATCTATTTGGAGATCTTGCCACCTGTCTCTATTATATCCGTTGGTGAAGTTTGTTACAACTAAACCTTATACCAGCCTGGATTTCATCTGTAGTGGTTTTAGGTTTTCAAGAGAATGGTTTTAAGATTCTTGAGTTGTTTTTATAACAGTTGTTAATTTGTTAAAATCTGTTAATTAGTTTTAACTCGATTTAATCTCGACCTTTGATTAATAATTTTTAATCTGAACCCTTGATTTTAAAGTTTATAGAATATTGTTTTCTCACCTATATAAACTTCTTTTCAGAGTTTATTGGAGTTAGATTTTTTCAGAGCTATTCAGATTATATTTTCTAGAGTGAGAAACACAAGAGGGTTTAATATTTTTAAAGAGAAAAATATTGAGAATTAGAGAGAATATCTAAGAGAGAGATTGAATGTTATTTACACACATTGTGTTCATTCTACTTCATCTTCATTCTGTTTTTGTTTTAAATTCTCAATGATCTTGCACATCATCTCATAAACTTTAGAGATTGATATATTGTGTTATTGTAGAGAGAATTTATATGCTTTCATGCTGAAATAATTTTTTACAAAAACTAGAATTCCTTAGATTTTTAGATCCGAATTTTATTGAATATTTTTATGATCTAAATATTCTGATTTTGTGATTAGATGCTATATGATGTTTAAATCAGAATTTCTCCGGATCTTGCATGTTTATTAAAAATCTTTTTAAAAGATCTGTTTTCTCATATTTGTGAAATAATTTGAAAAACACTTTCCTCATAAAATTGAATGTTATATTTTTGAGAGATTGAGAACACATCTTAATTGATTGAATAAATATTGTTGTGTGTTCATGATAAGTGTTGTATGTATTTTTTATAAAGAATGTTTATAAGATTTTTGATTGAAAATTTATTTTGTAAGTTTTTGTAGAAAACTTAATTGGTCTTAATTTAAAATGATTTTTTCTTAAGTTTTTATAGAAAACTTATTTGCTTGATTACAAATATATTTTTGTTAAGTTTTTGAAGAAAACTTATATGCTTGTGATTTGAATTAAGTTCTTGCATTGTTGCATTTAGAACATATTCACTTACACGTTTTGCACAACTAGTATGATGTTGAGAGATCAGTTTTGACTGAGCTGGAATTTGCTAAACAAGAATGACGGAGTTACGAAGTTGAGAGAACAACTACAACAATCAGAACTGCAGAGAAGTTATAAGGATAAGAGACCAAGAGGGTACATTCCTAAACTTGTATAGGTCTGTTTGTGTGTTTAGCTTGTTATATAGCTTGTAACCGATAATTCTTTTTAGTGAAATTTTGTTTTACTCCGTAGAGGGAGTCGTGGATGTTTTCCCGAGTTTGGGTTTTTACCACGTTAAAAAAATCATACTTGTTATCTTCTTATCCTCATCTTATTCTTTGTATGATTTAGAATTAAAATTGTTACATGATTGAATTGGAATAATTCTTCATATTAGATATATTGGATTGTAACGTAATAAATCAGATTGTTATTAATTTGACTTTTAATTAAATCAGATTTAATTGATTTTAATTTCCGCATGTATTAAAATCTGATTAGTTAGATAATAAAGTTTTTCTTGATTAGATCATATACATGTTATGAGAAAAACTTGCATGAAATCAGAGTATGTTTATGTGTGCGTATGGAGATTATTTCATGGGCACATCTCAAGAAATGTTTCCCTCATTCCTCGGGTGGGAGAATTTTCATATGACAATAATTTACAAAAATCACACTTAGACTTGAAAACAGGCCGTTAAGGGGTGAAAACCCAAACCAGCCCCCAAACAACCCCGTAGAAGGCACGAACACCTCGCACGGGACCAATGTAACTCGTAGGAACTGACCGCGTAGTCTCGGGACTCCCGATTTGAGAATCTCACGATAATTTGCAAAAATCACACTTAGATTTAAGAATAGGCCGTTAAGGGGTGAAAACCCGAACCAGCCCCCAAACGACCCCGTAGGAGGCACGAACACCTCGCACGGGACCAACGTAACTTGTAGGAACTGACCGCGTAGTCCCGGGACTCCTGGTATGAGAGTATGACGAGAATTTGCAAAAATCACACTTAGACTTGAAAACTGGCCATTAAGGGGTGGAAACCCGAACCAGCCCCCAAACGATCTCGTAGGAGGCACGAACACCTCGTAGGGGACCAATGTAACTTGTAGGAACTGACCGCGTAGTCCCGGGACTCCCGGTATGAGAGTATGAAGATAGTTCGCAAAAATCACACTTATACTTGAAAACAGGCCGTTAAGGGATGAAAACCCGAACCAGCCCCCAAACGATTCCGTAGGAGGCACGAACACCTCTCACGGGACCAATATAACTTGTAGGAACTGACCGCGTAGTCCCGGGAGACCCGGTTTAGGAGTATGATGATAATTTGCAAAAATCACACTTAGACTTGAAAACAGGCCGTTAAGGGGTGAAAACCCGAACCAACCCTCAAACGACCCCGTAGGAGGCACGAACACCTCGTACGGGACCAATGTAACTCGTAGGAACTGACCGCGTAGTCCCGGGTCTCCTGGTTGGAGAGTGTGACGATAATTCGCAAAAATCACACTTAGACTTGAAAACAGGCCGTTAAAGGGTGAAAACCCGAACCAGCCCCCAAACGACCCCGTAGGAGGCACGAACACCTCGCACGGGACCAATGTAACTTGTAGGAACTGACCGCGTAGTCCCGGGAGTCCCGGTTTAAGAGTATGACGATAATTTGCAAAAATCACACTTAGACTTGAAAACAGGCCGTTAAGGGGTGAAAACCCAAACCAGCCCCCAAACAACCCCGTAGGAGGCACGAACACCTCGCACGGGACCAATGTAACTCGTAGGAACTGACCGCGTAGTCTCGGGACTCCCGATTTGAGAGTATCACGATAATTTGCAAAAATCACACTTAGATTTAAAAATAGGCCGTTAAGGGGTGAAAACCCGAACCAGCCACCAAACGACCCCGTAGGAGGCACGAACACCTCGCATGGGACCAATGTAACTTGTAGCAACTGATCGCGTAGTCCCGGGACTCTCGGTTTGAGAGTATGACCCGAATTTGCAAAAATCACACTTAGAGTTAAAAATAGGCCGTTAAGGGGTGAAAACCCGAACCAGCCCCCAAACGACCCCGTAGGAGGCACGAACACCTCGCATGGGACCAATGTAACTTGTAGGAACTGACCGCGTAGTCCCGGGTCTTCTGGTTTGAGAGTATGACAAAATCACACTTAGAGTTGAAAACAGGCCGTTAAGGGGTGAAAACCCGAACCAGCCCCCAAACGACCCCGTAGTAGGCACGAACACCTCGTAGGGGAACAATGTAACTTGTAGGAACTGACCGCGTAGTCCCGGGTCTCCCGGTTTGAGAGTATGACGATAATTTGCAAAAATCACACTTAGACTTGAAAAAAGGCCGTTAAGGGGTGAAAACCCAAACCAGCCCCCAAACGACCCCGTAAGAAGCACGAACACCTTGTACGGGACCAATGTAACTCGTAGAAACTGACCGCGTAGTCCCGGGTCTCCCGGTTTAAGAGTATGACGACAATTTGCAAAAATCAGACTTAGACTTAAAAACAGGCCGTTAAGGGGTGAAAACCCGAACCAGCCCCCAAACGACCCCGTAGGAGGCACGAACACCTCGCACGGGACCAATGTAACTCGTAGGAACTGACCGCGTAGTCCCGGGAATCCCAGTTTGAGAGTATGTCGATAATTTTTAAAAATCACACTTAGCCTTGAAAACAGGCCGTTAAGGGGTGAAAACCCGAACCAGCCCCCAAACGACCCCGTAGGAGGCACGAACACCTCGCACGGGACCAATGTAACTCGTAAGAACTGACCGCGTAGTCTCGAGACTCCCGATTTGAGAGTATCACGATAATTTGCAAAAATCACACTTAGATTTAAAAACAGGCCGTTAAGGGGTGAAAACCCGAACCAGCCCCCAAACGACCCCGTAGGAGGCACGAACACCTCGCACGGGACCAATGTAACTTGTAGCAATTGACCGCATAGTCCCGGGACTCTCGATTTGAGAGTATGACCCGAATTTGCAAAAATCACACTTAGAGTTGAAAACAGGCCGTTAAGGGGTGAAAACCCGAACCAGCCCCCAAACGACCCCGTAGGAGGCACGAACACCTCGCACGGGACCAATGTAACTCGTAGGAACTGACCGCGTAGTCCCGGGTCTCCCGGTTTGAGAGTATGACCCGAATTTGCAAAAATCACACTTAGACTTGAAAACAGGCCGTTAAGGGGTGAAAACCCGAACCAGCCCCCAAACGACCCCGTAGGAGGCACGAACACCTCGTGCGGGACCAACGTAATGTGTAGGAACTGACCGCGTTGTCCCGGGACTCCTGGTATGAGAGTATGATGAGAATTTGCAAAAATCACACTTTGACTTGAAAACAGGCCGTTAAGGGGTGAAAACCCGAACCAGCCCCCAAACGATCCCGTAGGAGGCACGAACACCTCGTAGGGCACCAATGTAACTTGTAGAAACTGATCACGTAGTCCTGAGACTCCCGGTATGAGAGTATGATGATAATTTGCAAAAATTACACTTAGACTTGAAAACAGGCCGTTAAGGGGTGAAAACCCAAACCAGCCCCCAAACAACCCCGTAGGAGGCACGAACATCTCGCACGGGACCAATGTAACTCGTAAGAACTGACCGCGTAGTCTCGGGACTCCCGATTTGAGAGTATCACGATAATTTGCAAAAATCACACTTAGATTTAAAAACAGGCCGTTAAGGGGTGAAAACCCGAACCAGCCCCCAAACGACCCCGTAGGAGGCACGAACACCTCGCACGGGACCAATGTAACTTGTAGCAATTGATCGCGTAGTCCCGGGACTCTCGATTTGAGAGTATGACCCGAATTTGCAAAAATCACACTTAGAGTTGAAAACAGGCCGTTAAGGGGTGAAAACCCGAACCAGCCCCCAAACGACCCCGTAGGAGGCACGAACACCTCGCACGGGACCAATGTAACTCGTAGGAACTGACCGCGTAGTCCCGGGTCTTCTGGTTTAAGAGTATGACAAAATCACACTTAGAGGTGAAAACAGGCCGTTAAGGGGTGAAAACCCGAACCATCCCCCAAACGACCCCGTAGTAGGCACGAACACCTCGTAGGGGAACAATGTAACTTATAGGAACTGACCGCAAAGTCCCGGGACTCCCGGTTTAAGAGTATCACGATAATTTGCAAAAATCACACTTAGACTTGAAAACAGACCGTTAAGGGGTGAAAACCAAAATCAGCCCCCAAACGACCCCGTAGGAGGCACGAACACCTCGTACGGGACCAATGTAACTCGTAGGAACTGACCGCGTAGTCCCGGGACTTCCAGTTTGAGAGTATGACGATAATTTGCAAAAATCACACTTAGACTTGAAAACAGGCCGTTAAGGGGTGAAAACCAAAACCAGCCGTCAAACGACCCTGTAGGAGGTACGAAAACCTCGCACGGGACCAATGTAACTTGTAGCAACTGACCGCGTAGTCCGGGACTCCTTGTATGAGTGTATGACTCGAATTTGCAAAAATCACACTTAGACATGAAACAGGCCGTTAAGGGGTGAAAACCTGAACCAGCCCCCAAACGACCCCGTAGGAGGCACAAACACCTCACACGGGACCAATGTAACTTGTAGCAACTGACCGCGTAGTCCCGGGACTCTCGGTTTGAGAGTATGACCCGAATTTGCAAAAATCACACTTAGAGTTTAAAACATGTTGTTAAGGGGTGAAAACCCGAACCAGCCCCCAAACGACCCCGTAGGAGGCACGAATACCTCGTAGGGGAGCAATGTAACTTGTAGGAACTGACCGCGTAGTCCCAGGACTCCCGGTATGAGAGTATGACGATAATTTGCAAAAATCACACTTAGACTTGAAAACAGGCCGTTAAGGGGTGAAAACCCGAACCAACCCCCAAACGACCCCGTAAAAGGCACGAACACCTCGCACGGGACCAATGTAACTCGTAGGAACTGACCGCGTAGTCTCGGGACTCCCGGTTTGAGAGTATGACGATAATTTGCAAAAATCACACTTAGACTTGAAAACAGGCCGTTAAGTGGTGAAAACCCGAACCATCCCCCAAACGACCCCGTAGTAGGCACGAACACCTCGTAGGGGAACAATGTAACTTATAGGAACTGACCGCAAAGTCCCGGGACTCCCGGTTTAAGAGTATCACGATAATTTGCAAAAATCACACTTAGACTTGAAAACAGACCGTTAAGGTGTGAAAACCAAAATCAGCCCCCAAACGACCCCGTAGGAGGCACGAACACCTCGTACGGGACCAATGTAACTCGTAGGAACTGACCGCGTAGTCCCGGGACTTCCGGTTTGAGAGTATGACGATAATTTGCAAAAATCACACTTAGACTTGAAAACAGGCCGTTAAGGGGTGAAAACCAAAACCAGCCGTCAAACGACCCTGTAGGAGGTACGAAAACCTCGCACGGGACCAATGTAACTTGTAGCAACTGACCGCGTAGTCCGGGACTCCTTGTATGAGTGTATGACTCGAATTTGCAAAAATCACACTTAGACATGAAAACAGGCCGTTAAGGGGTGAAAACCTGAACCAGCCCCCAAACGACCCCGTAGGAGGCACAAACACCTCACACGGGACCAATGTAACTTGTAGCAACTGACCGCGTAGTCCCGGGACTCTCGGTTTGAGAGTATGACCCGAATTTGCAAAAATCACACTTAGAGTTTAAAACATGTTGTTAAGGGGTGAAAACCCGAACCAGCCCCCAAACGACCCCGTAGGAGGCACGAATACCTCGTAGGGGAGCAATGTAACTTGTAGGAACTGATCGCGTAGTCCCAGGACTCCCGGTATGAGAGTATGACGATAATTTGCAAAAATCACACTTAGACTTGAAAATAGGCCGTTAAGGGGTGAAAACCCGAACCAACCCCCAAACGACCCCGTAAGAGGCACGAACACCTCGCACGGGACTAATGTAACTCGTAGGAACTGACCGCGTAGTCTCGGGACTCCCGGTTTGAGAGTATGACGATAATTTGCAAAAATCACACTTAGACTTGAAAACAGGCCGTTAAGGGGTAAAAACCCGAACCAGCCCCCAAACGACCTCGTAGGAGCCACGAACACCTCGCACGGGACGAATGTAACTTGTAGGAGTTGACCGCGTAGTCTATGGTCTCCCGATTTGAGAGTATGACGATAATTTGCAAAAATCACACTTAGACTTGAAAACAGGCCGTTAAGGGGTGAAAACCTAAACCAGCCCCCAAACGACCCCGTAGGAGGCACGAACACCTCGCACGGGACCAATGTAACTCGTAGGAACTGACCGCGTAGTCCCGGGACTTCCGGTTTGAGAGTATGACGATAATTTGCAAAAATCACACTTAGACTTGAAAACAGGCCGTTAAGGGGTGAAAACCAAAACCAGCCTCCAAACGACCCCGTAGGAGGCACGAACACCTCGCACGGGACCAATGTAACTTGTAGCAACTGGCCGCGTAGACCCGGGACTCCCGGTATGAGAGTATGACCCGAATTTGCAAAAATCACACTTTGACATGAAAACAAGCCGTTAAGGGGTGAAAACCCGAACAATCCCCCAAACGACCCCGTAGGAGGCACGAACACCTCACACGGGACCAATGTAACTTGTAGCAACTGACCGCGTAGTCCCGGGACTCTCGGTTTGAGAGTATGACCCAAATTTTCAAAAATCACACTTAGAGTTGAAAACAGGCCGTTAAGGGGTGAAAACCCGAACCAGCCCCCAAACGACCCTGTAGGAGGCACGAACACCTCGTAGGGGACCAATGTAACTTGTAGGAACTGACCGCGTAGTCCCGGGACTCCCGGTATGAGAGTATACCGATAATTTGCAAAAATTACACTTAGACTTGAAAACAGGCCGTTAAGGGGTGAAAACTCGAACCAGCCCCCAAACGACCCCGTAGGAGGCACAAACACCTCGCACGGGACCAATGTAACTTGTAGGAACTGACCGTGTAGTCCCGGGACTCCCGGTTTGAGAGTATGACGATAATTTGCAAAAATCACACTTAGACTTGAAAACAGGCTGTTAAGGGGTGAAAACCCGAACCAGCCCCCAAACGACCCCGTAGGAGGCACAAACACCTCGCACGGGATCAATGTAACTTCTAGGAACTGACCGCGTAGTCGTATATGCAATTTTTCTTCTTGTATATGCAATTTTTTTGCTTGAATATTTTTTTAAAAATGACTTGGTTACTAGTATTGTATCTTTTTTGTGTCTTATTTTTTTTGTAGGATGACATTCAATCGTTAGCTTTTATCCACTTGGAACGCACGAAGAAGTCAATGCTTTACAACTGGGGGATTGTGTATTTAGTGTCGTTAATATTCAGGATTCTATTTTTTGTGTTATGGCCGAGCAGGCTTCCGTAGTTTTATGGTTTATTTTTATGGTCGGGCTGGCTATAGTAGTTTTATTGTTGACTTTTATGGCCGTGCGGGCTTTATATGGGCAGATTTTGTGTTAGCAGGTTTTGGAATGCTAAAAAAATAGAGGAAACTCTGCCCAGTTTTTTTTTGATATGAGAACTATTAACTCTTGTAATTTTTTGAAGTTATTGTCGACTTTTATGGTCATGTGTTGGTTTATATTGGTATTATCTCTTGTAATTTTTTGAAGTTTGTATGCACATTAGTTTATCAACAACCTGCGATATTCATAATTTGTGAATTTTCTTGATTTTGTTTTTGCAAATAATAAATATTTTTCCTACCGAATTTGGAATTTGCAGATTTTCCAGATTTGGTTCCTATTATTTTTTTTAATCAACTGAAAAATCTGGCACGGTTTTAAACCGTGCCAAAACCGTGCCAATGCATAAAAATGAGAACGCTTATAAAACAATCTGGCACGCTTTATAACCGTGCCAAAAGCGTTCCAGAAAATAGATAATTTGGCACGGTTTTGGCGTGTGCCAAAAGCGTGCCAGATTTAACATCTGGCACTGTTTAAAAGCGTGCTAAAAGCGTGCCAGATTAAAAAACTGGCACAGTTTAAAAGCGTGCCAAAAGCGTGCCAGATTGGAAAATCTGGCACGGTTTTAAACCGCGCCAGAAAATCTAGCATGCCTGATTCTGGCACGGTTTTTAACCGTGCCAGATTGCGTCTGGCACGGTTTTAAACCGTGCCAGTTTCCTGTTTTTGGTGTAGTGACTTCCATATTGCAACTGATTTGTTCGGCAAAAACCTTGTTCATCAGCCGCTGGTATGTCGCTCCTGCATTTTTCAAACCAAAAGGCATAACATTATAACAATAAGTTCCCCTAGGGGTAATAAAAGAAGTACTTTCCCTGTCTTCAGGTTTCATTTTGATCTGGTTGTAGCCAGAGTAAGCATCCATGAAGCTGAGCAGCTCATGTCCCGAGGTAGCATCCACTAGTTGATCAATTCTGGGCACTGGAAAGTGATCCTTTGGGCATGCCTTGTTGAGATCGGTGAAATCAACACACATTCTCCATTTATTATTTTTCTTCTTTACCATCACCACATTTGATAACCAGTCTGGATATTTCACATATTCAATGAATTGAGCTTTCTGGAGCTTCTCGACCTCCTCTTGTATAGCTTGATTCTTTTCGGGACTAAATACTCTTCTTCTCTGCTTTACGGGTTTGATCTCCTTATTCGCATTGAGCTCATGACATAAGAAGTTTGGATCTATTCCTGGCATGTCTTCATGACTCCATGCAAAAGTTTTCTTTCTGTTTCTTAAGAAAGTTATCAACTCCTGTTTTATTGAAGCATCCAACGTCGAACCTATCTGGGTTATTCGTTCAGGGTGCTCGTCGTCCAGAATAACATTTTCTGTAGATTCCACCACCTGTCCTTTTATAAGTTGGGATTTATCTTTGGGATCCAGTGTTTCAATTTCTGTATCTTCATCCACCTGGTAGGTAGTAGTCTTTTTCCTTGACTCTTCAATCTCCTCTTGCTCGGCAGATGAATAATAGCATTCCCGAGCTACTTTTTGATCACCTTTCACAACTCCTACTCCGAAATTTGTTGGGAATTTTAAACACTGATGTACTGTAGATGGAACTGCTTCGAACTTCTTCAAACCAACTCTTCCCATGATGATGTTGTAAGCTGATTGCACATTCTTATCCATCACAAAGAAGCGTATTCTTTCTGTTCGACAAGCAGGCCAAGTTCCAATGAATATATCCAACTTGATCGTCCCAAGTGGAAAAACCTTCTCGCTAGCAAAACCCAGGAGAGGTCTGTGATAAGGCTCCAATTGAGATAATTTTAAATTTAAACTGTCAAAGCATGAGTAGAACATGATGTCTGCCGAACTACCATTATCTACCAGAACCCTTGAAATCACTACTTCTTTCATCCTCATTTTGATCACCAAAGGGTCGTCGTGAGGGTAAAGAACACCTGCAATGTCATTTTTTGAAAAACCAATGACTATCTTCTCTTTGTTTATCTTCCTCGGGCGATCTTCCTCAGCCAAATTTATCCGTTGAATGTATGAGCAAGCCTGAGCCTCACCGAGGTAAGCTTTTCTTTCTGCAGTAAGATCTCTTCCTCCTGCATCTCCGCCTGTAATAACATTACAATCAAATGTTCCAAAACGTATTGAAAATACCTCGCGTTCTGGTTGACTTGGCCTTTTGGGAAGATCGGGTTCATCCTCTGTATCATCTTCATGATCCCTTTTTCGGTTTTCTTCTGCCCGACGAGGAGATCTAGACCTCTCTTTTGCCCGATTTTCATTTCTTTCATTTCTACGATCAACATACTTTGACAACTTTCCTCGTCTAATGAGCGTTTCAATCTCATTCTGGAGGGCTATGCAATTTTTAGTCATATGACCATGATCCTTATGAAACTCGCAATATTTATCTCTATTTCTTTTGTCAGGGTCTGACCTCAGTTTCTTTGGCCACCTTACTTCCTCGTTATTATTGATTTCTTCCAAGACATGATTAATACCCATTTTCAAAGGAGTATAATTATCGAATTTCTTCAGGACTTCCCATGACGACTTATTATTCTTGGACTGCTTGTCACCGCCATTGCCCTTATGCTCTTTCTTCTTAGATTTGTCGATTTCCACCTTGGTTTCTTTATCCATATTCTTCTTCACAGCCATATGCCTCCTCGGCATTCATGATTTTGGTCGCTTTTGCCATCAACTCTGACATAGTTGTAGGTGGATCTTTGGCCAAAGTGTAATACAACTTGTTAGGCAACAACCCACTCATCAAGGCGGTGATTGCTGTCTTTTCTTCATAATCTATGACTTCCAGCTTCTCGTTATTGAAACGAGTTATGTAATCTCTAGTACTCTCACCAAACTTTTGTCTAACACTTAACAAGTGTGCTACTCATTTTATTGGCTTTGCTCCAAAACAGAAATTTTCGATGAACAACTCGGCCAATTGAAAGAAAGTTGAAATCTTACCCCGAGGAATATTGTTGTACCATATCTGGGCAGATCCAGTAAGAGTTCCTGAGAATGCTCTGCATCTCATCTCGTCGGGGACAACATAGATATCGGCAGCAGCTTGATATTGCTCTATATGAAGAACAGGATCTATCTTTCCATCATATTTGGGGGTTACCACAGGGGCTTTAAACTTTGACGGGGTAGGAAAATCCACAATGGCCTGGACAAAAGGTGTCCCTTGAACAAAAGTTCGTTGTAGGGGATTCTTCTCCTTACCCATTTCTCCCAATCTATCCTCCAACCGCTGAATGGAACCTTTCCACGCATCGTTTCCTTCCTCGGGTTTATTAGTTCGAGCAATTGATTGTTCTGATGTGGCCTCCTGAGATCTATCTTGACAAGCAACCGGTCGTGATTGTGCTGATCCCTCTCTTAGATCTGATGGTTGTCGAAAACTCCTCGACATGGTCTTAGGTGGACTTCTATTCCTCCTAGGGCCTAATCAGCTGAAAGGAGATACCCTGCTCAATCTTTTCAAGGCACTAGGTCTCTCTAGAGAGAGAGTGATACGTTGCTCAGTATCTGTAGCCCGTATTGACGAAGTTCGCCCAAGTTGATAAGAGAAATCATCAGATTCCTCATTACGATATGACTCAGTACGCCTGGATCATGAAGAAAGTAAATAAGTTTGTCTCTGACCACTTCTCTATCCTGAATGTGCAGGTACTCCGCCATGAAGGGTTTGTATGAGTTACCGCATTGTTTCTTGCATGGCGGTCTGTCCTTGAGCCAGATTCGTCATAATTCCAGCCAGATCTGGAGGTGTAGAGGGATTAAAAGATTTTCAGCATTTCCAGCATTTCGATTGCTGGATTCCAAATTATCTGCCATTGATGATGAATGATTTTTGGTGAAAAATGATAACAACAGTCGTTCCCACAGACGGCGCCAATCTGTTGATGTAAAAAATTAGATTGCTTCTAATTATTTAATCACAGATAAATATAAATGAGACAAAGAATTTTAAAGTGGTTCAGCCTTATAAGAATGGCCTACGTCCACTATTTTCTGTTATTGCCAAGTGTTTTGGAGTTCTCGATATGTAATTCTATCAAGAAAATCCGGTCCTTTTGAATGAGGGCGATACAATGTATTTATAGCCCTTAGGCTGTACATGTGAAAGGGTAAACAATTAATGCCCTTTAAGAGTATACGTATGTATAATAAGCATTCAATGAATAGTTGAACTGTTGATTATCTAGCAATCAATGCTGTGGCCGAGATGCAGCTCGGACCGCCTTAGTTGCTCGTCGTTCAGGAGTTCCTCGGAGTATACTTGTTGCTCGGAGTGGGTATGACTTGGTCGGGGAAATAAACTTCCTCGTTGCTATTGTGCCACGTAGATCGACACGTGTCTTCTTATTATTCGTCTATATCAGCATACTAATTTTGGTATCAACACGTAGCTTGTAGTCTAAAGCTTCTTGGACATCATCCATGCCAAGGTTAGATTGATGAACCTTTAGAGTATAGTAACGTCTAAGTATACCATTACAAAAGCTTCTTTAACTTCTTTCGCAAAGAGTTTGGACGGATTAAATAGTTATCACTCAGAGATTGACAAAGTTGTAATCATCCTTCAGATATGACATCATATTACAAGAACTTTGCTAGTATTGTGCTAATTCTTCTTCAGAAGTGTATTATATTCCAAAAAAAATTGATGAAATTGGTAAGTGGTCGAACCACGATCATTGTGACTTGACTCTTCCGGAGAAGTTGGTCATCGATGCAAACAGACGAAGGACCACTCTCGATTTGTCATTCGGCAGGTATGGGTTCCCGTCCTGAAAAAGTGATACAGAAAAATGAGTTTACGAAAAATCTTAGTAAGTGTTTTCATTGTTAAGTCACCGTTATAGGTGGAGCTTACGACAAATCTTAACAAGTGTTTTCATTGTTAAGCCATCGTTACTGGTGGAGTTTAAACGAAAAATACTAAGAAGTGGTTATTATTGTTAAGTCACCGTTATGTGTGACACCGTTATTGGTGGAGTTTTAAAAAAATCTTAACAGGTGTTTTCATTGTTAAGTGACCGTTATTGGTGGAGTTTTACAAAAATCTTAACAAGTGTTTTCATTGTTAAGTCACCGTTACTGGTGGAGTTTGATGAAAAATATTAATAAGTGTTTTCATTGGTAAGTCACCGTTATGGGTGTCACCGTTATTGGTGGAGTTTTACAAAAATCTTAACAAGTGTTTTCATTGTTAAGTCACCGTTATTGGTGGAGTTTTACAAAAATCTGACAAAGTGTTTTCATTACTAAGACACCGTTACTAGTGGAGTTTGATGAAAAATCTTAACAAGTGTTTTCATTGTTAAGTCGCCGTTATAGGTGTCACCGTTATTGGTGGAGTTTTACAAAAATCTTAACAAGTGTTTTCATTGTTAAGTCACCGTTATTGGTGGAGTTTTACAAAAATCTTAACAAGAGTTTTCATTATTAAGTCACCGTTATTGGTGGAGTTGAAACGAAAAATCTTAACAAGTGGTTATTATTGTTAAGTCACCGTTATGGGTGTTACTGTTATTGGTGGAGTTTTACAAAAATATTAACAAATGTTTTCATTGTTAAGTCACCGTTATTGGTGGAATTTTACAAAAATCCTAACAAGTATTTTCATTGTTAAGTCACCGTTACTGGTGGAGTTTGACGAAAAATCTTAACAAGCGTTTTCATTGTTAAGTCACCGTTATGGGTGTCACAGTTATTAGTGGAGTTTTACAAAAATCTTAACAAGTGTTTTCATTGTTAAGTCACCGTTATTGGTGGAGTTTTACAAAAATCTTAACATGTGTTTTCATTATTAAGTCACCATTATTGGTGGAGTTTAAACGAAAAGTCTTAACAAGTGGTTATTATTGTTAAGTCACCGTTATGGGTGTCACCGTTATTGGTGGAGTTTTACAAAAATCTTAACAAGTATTTTCATTGTTAAGTCACCGTTATAGGTGGAGTTTACGAAAAATCTTAACAAGTGTTTTCATTGTTAAGTCACCGTTATTGGTGGAGTTTTACAAAAATCTTAACAAGTATTTTCATTGTTAAGTCACCGTTACTGGTGGAGTTTGACGAAAAATCTTAACAAGTGTTTTCATTGTTAAGTCACCGTTATGGGTGTCACCATTATAGGTGGAGTTTTACGAAAAATCTTAGCAAGTGTTTTCATTGTTAAGTCACCTCTAACGGTGGAGTTTGCGAAAAAACTTAACAAGTGTGTTTTCATTGTTAAGTCACCTCTAACGGTGGAGTTTGCGAAAAAACTTAACAAGTGTGTTTTTCATTGTTAAGTCACCTTTAACGGTGGAAGAAAAAATTTAATAAGTGCGTTTTCATTGTTAAGTCACCTCTAATGGTGGAAGAAAAAAACTTAATAAGTGTGTTTTCATTATTAAGTCACCTCTAACAGTGGAGTTTGTGAAAGACCTTAACAAGTGTGCTTTCATCATTATGTCACCTCGTAGGTGTGAGTTTGCGAAAAACATTAAAAAGTGGTAATTTGAGCGAGTCAATAATACGTACATGCACAAGAAACCTCATCGTGGTTAAAACAAGTCAAAAAACATGTGCGTGCACTAAAAGATTAATCAAGGACAATGAAGTAGTTATTATGTAAACCGTAACAATACTTTCACCAAGCTCAGTTGAGAATAATAGAAGAGAACGATGAAGTAGTTATTATGTAAACCATAATAATACTTCCACCAAATTTGAGAATGACGAAGTAGTTTTTTTGTAAACCATAATAATACTTCCACCAAGCTTGGTTGAGAATGATAAAAGAGAATACTGAAATAGTTATTATGTGTCCACGATAATACTTTTTACTAAAGAAGAGTTACGAACAATCACAATAAAATCGTGGATGCATGTTCATTTAAAGGAATGGGGGTAACACTCATAGTATATCATTCGTATGAAAAGAATGATAATGAGGTCCTTCAAAATAACCTATGAGATCAAAGCCTTAAAATGAGATTTAAGAAATGAGATATGAAATTGATGTATATCATGTAACTGAGATATGAAATATGAGATTGCATTATATCATAAAATGTGAAATATGAGAACATCATCAAGATGAAATGAGATATGAGATTATTACCCACGATCCACAGGTCGATCGAACATATGAAAACTGACTAAAGTTATTTCATACATACAGTCGATATATTTCAGATATGTATCAATATATCAACTATATGTACGAGGGGGAAAATGTAGGAGGGCTTAATGATAAGCCTCTAATTAAATTATTAAATGATATTAGAGATGATTAATATTGACAAAAGTCCATGTGTTTATGCGACTGGAGTATTATTATGCGCGTCGGGCATATCACGCGTATTTGTGTATTATTTACGTATAAACTAGACAGTATTCTAGTATTGAGAGTTTTGACATATGTTATGGGACACATGCCACTTAAAAATAGGACATGTATTGCCACGGGTTATTTGACATGTGGCGATCCACTTGTGTTAGTTTTTTCTATAAATAAGCCTCACCCCATACATTTTGGAGAGAGCTTCTTTGGAGTAGAAGAGTAATTTTCTTGTCTTATGAGTTTTTTAGAGAGTTTGAGAAAAGAATTTTGGAAAAGAGTTTTGAGATGAGTTTCAACACCTCCCATCTCTCCGAAAAACCACCACAATGAGTTTTCTGGCGAATAGTACGAACCCACGAACTACACTGACTTTGATTCCGAGCATAACGGATACATAGGCGCAATCGATGTTGCTCAAGTCAAACACGTGCTAAAATCCGATATTTCCTCAAATTAGACTACTCTCTTACAGTTAATACTTTAACAATTAGTATATAGTTAGTTAATTAATAATCCCTTGAAATATCCATAAAAAGAATAAAAAGTAAAAATAGAAAAATATAATAAAATGCAAATGAATTTACACTTTTCTCTTCTCATATTTTGTGTTTCATCCTTAGAGTTGGATTGATACTCCCTTACTTACCCGTATACATATTTTGAGTTTATTTGTAGGTTCAAGGGAATTTTGATGGAAAAGAAGTTGCAACAATGACAAAAACATATTAGAGAGACGCAATTTTTTCTTTATCACATATTATCATTTCACCATGGCAATCGATATTCCGATAAGCGCACATAATATATTTTTAATTATTATTTTTGGGAACACTCCTATGGGTGACCTCATTCTGTATTTATCCGTGACGCGAGTCGAGTGATTTCGCTCTCCATTTATATATACACGCACACACTTCACGAAGTTAATAAGGAGAATAATATACATGAGAAAACGAAAGGAAGGGATGGGTGCCTAACACCTAACCATTCCATAACTTAGCCCCCGAAACTCTGAACTAATTGGTTTTACAAGCATCAGTATGTCTTTCTTGCCGTTCTCTCGAGGAGACAATATTTTTTTCCCTTTTTTGTGGATAATAGGCTTGTGACTCTATCTCTTTTCATTCTCCCAAATTGACGAAGGCCGAAGCGCCCCGAGGAAGGGTGCGAGAATTTATTCTCTCGCCCCGCGCGTGAGAGCGCTGACCCCAGGAGGAGGACCGGGATGGCCACAGTGGCGATTCTGCTAGGGAAATTATAGACACTATTTGCATGAGTGTTATCATTTTTCGCATGTGTGCGTATGCACTTACTTATATGTTCCCTTTTCCCTCTATTACTTCTTGTATATATCTACATTAAGTTTATATCACCTCTCACTCCTTTTTCACTTCACATACATGTAAATACCCTCCATGTACACCTCACACTATGTACACTTGTATATAGGGTCACTTATTCATGCCTCACAGACCACTTAGAATATGCATGCTTAGGTTTCACTAGCACACACCTCCACTTATCACACTTGAATATATCCATGCTCACTTGCACATATCACATGCGAGTTGTAGTTGATCCATGCTTAGGCTCACTACCACATACTCATTTGTAGATATAATCACTCACTCACATGTATCCATGCTTAGTGTAGTCTTCACAATCCATGCTAGATTTACTTTTACTTATACATGTTTCCCATAGTATTTATCTTACTCATCATAAAAAAAACTCTCTCCATAATCCCAACTAAAGATCTAAAACATACATGAGGCACAAGTAAAGATGAATACAAACAGATTTAACATAATTACAATTCATAACCAAATAAATCCTTAATAATTGTACGGTCCAGTTATGCGACTCTTAACAAATTTTTGAATAAAATTTAGTCCCCAACAAGGAAAAATTATAACAATGCTGGTACAATAAGTAGTTGAAGAGAAGGAAACTGGCACACCAGCAAAATTAGGAAGCACACTTCTAATTGAACAAACCATTTTGTATTGGATACAAATATGATATTTATACCTCATGGATATTCTCAGTATGTGTTAAAAGGTTTTTTCACGCATTTGTAATTTGAATTTGAAATTATTCATTGTGAACATGTGCTGACATTTCTTAAATACTAGCCAAAATGTGACCAACATATTGTGGATGTTTTTTTGAAAGTAAAGAGAAAATGTATTAACTATAAACATATGTGTAATTTGAGTGCGGTCGCTTAGAGTAGAGTATACCTTGATATTAGGGTTGGCTGAAACAATAAGTCCATCCTCTATATACATCTGTAAACTCCTGATGGTGAGAATTGACAACAGTTCCACCCTTTATCAGTATCGGTGAGGATAATTCGCACTCAGATTCACTTTACCCAATCCCAACATCACAACACTGTCTTAAAACAATATAGTAATACAAATGTTACACCCTATATCTCTTTGCTTTTCTCAATAAAAAAAAATCCCACACATAACATTTATACATTATCCAGAACCTGCTTCGACTCTGATACACTCAACACCAAGATTGACAAAACAATTAACTCAAAAACCAAATTGATCATTTTAATCAACTGCAACAATTGTCTCAAATCATCCAACATAGAACTCTTATTATGCAACCACTCACAGCTTTTCAAAAGCCTTTGTTGACTGCTAAGAATGAGGGTCCCCACGTAAATAAATTACCGTACTATCACTAGGAATTAAACTGTTTAGATTCTTAATCAGGCATCTAGAAAATAATCTGGCCTCATTAAATTTAAAATCAGAGTGACAGGATGAACTCTACCAATGCATTCAGAGAATTATACAAAGAACCACCTTTGCACACACAAATATCTACCTTTATGCTTCATATCAATCGCTCTCTACCTCATCTCCTCTCCTTCTTTATCCATCATAAGTCTTCTTATAGCTCTGTCTATTTATGCCCTCTCCAACCCATGCTCCAATTGGATCAGGGAAGCTAATACAAACACTCATTAGCTTTATTGCACTCTTTGTGAGTCTATTTAAACAGGGATTATTAAACCTAGAGGATAATTTTTTATCTCGTGAACGACAGTGCTTCTGACAAACTGGGGATATTATTGATCTGATGAATAACAATTAACGTGTCCAATTCCACCTCGTCCACAACAATTTTTAGAAGGTCCAACTGGTGCAATGCCTCTACTATGGCTTTAACTTCTACAACCTTGTCAAAAGATGAATCTTAGTGGCCATAACAAACAATATATTCCCTTTTGAATCTTTACTAACAACCCCTAAACCAGAAAAATCTCATTGTTGTATCTATTGTAAGAGTCGCACGAATTTCAGTTCAAACTTTCCATTCATTCACGAATCTAAATTTTTAACGTTGCTATAGTTTGTCAAAATCAAGAACAGTTATATGGGATTTTAGTCCCCAACTAATTTTGGATTAGGCTTTGTTCAATGAATTTAGTTTATTTGGGATGTTAGTTATTATACATAGCTGCCAATCCACAAACCTTCCAACCCCTGCTACCTGCCAACCTTCCAACCCATGCTACCTGCCACCTACTACCTCTAAATCCACCTTACCCCTTCTACCTGCCAATCTACCTTACCCTTGATACCTCCAAATCCAACTTACCCCTACTTTATCGGTCTATGACTAGAACCCCAATGACTATCTCATATTCACATCATAACTTTTAATTTGGGATGCTCAAAATAAAGATTTGGACTTGTAATTCGGGCAGGGAGGGTATTAATCATGGTTTAAAGTAATCTGTATTTTAGAAACGAGAAGTAAAATGTTCTTCATATTTAAACAACGTGTCAAAAAAATGTGTTTTTCATGAAAATATCGAAAACATAGTGGGTTCTGTTTGCCAACCCACCATAACCACCTGCCCGAGACTACTGAGTGGCTGCCATACCCGCCTAAAAGCATCCCAATCCCAAAACCTAACAACCAACCTCCATGCACACCCTCTGCCCTGTACCTACCCCACTGCCAAACTCACCACAAACCCAAGCATTGGTTCACAAATACAACAAGGTTGAGCTAAATATATTAAATAATCCTAACTATTAGTGTCTTGATTATAAAATAAGACTTGAAATTAAGTACTTACACCTAAATGCGGGAGAACTTTCGCGCCACTCTTTTGGGGACCTATTGTCAACGAAATTTAAATTTTTATTGCGAAATATAATGTTTTTCGCCATGAAATAAATTTTGTACAAGATGGTGATGTTTAGCCACAAATTATTTTTTTGTAGGTAAGAAAATCGCAGCTAAATGTAAGTTTTGTTGTAGTGCAATATCAACAAAAATTATAACTTTGAAAATGATAAAGCATAATTTAAGATAAAATCATGTGTACTAGATGACTTGTTTTTCTATACATTGTAATTATATTGGAGAACATTGATGCTCCTGATGAATTCAAAAAAATGTGCTCGAAGAAGGTTGTAAAGATGTGGAATAATTGGAAATAGAGGTGAAGAAACATCATTGTGCCTTTGATACCGACGAAGAGAGATTGAAATGTGGTACACCTAGAGTAAAGATAGAGCAGTGGGCGCAACTTGTTAAGTATTAGGGAACTCACGAAGCAAGGGCATGAATTTAGTATAGCAGTAAAGTTTTATAAATTCAAGTTAAACATGTATTTTTAATATATTTTTGTAACAGAAAACAAGTCAAAGAAATCGTCGAACTCGTAAGAAGCAAAGAACACCACATACTTTTGGAAGAAAGAGTCATGCGAATGATTCTCATAATGTGTTTTATAAAAGATTTTGATTGTGAATATTATTTTATGTTATCAAACTTATTAATTTATTGACTTCAGAGTCACTGGGTTTATGCATATGGAGGTTGATCAAGGGAAAAAGGTTTCCTTGGTTGATGTTTACATCAAAACACACGAGAGGAGTGATGGCTTAGCCATCAATAAGGATTTTTCTGAAGCAATGGCACAAAAATATCATCCATGTTCCTTCCCTTATTTCTTAGAAAATCTCAACGATGTCATTTTACCTATTAATGACAATACTTATTCCGTTTATTAACCATTATAAAAGGCAACATACATGAGATTGTGTCGTATTATTAGAAGGATAATATAAATCATACACGAATGAGGATTAAATCAACAATTAAATAAGTTTATTCCTTATGAAAGTTAAAATTATGCATGGAATTATCATGTGAAACATTTAAAATTAGTGGTAGGGAGATACTGGGATCTTTATTCTATTTTGGTTTTGTGAATGAATGATTATAATTTTTTTTTTATATAATGAGAATCATTTCAGTTTAGTCAAAAATGAGGTAAAAAGTAGATCAACTTTCGTCAGATTGTAATGAATCCATCAGTCACAAAGACAATATATTTTATGAAGTCCTGGGTCTTGATAAACACAGTCATTGTCGAGCTTATGGACATGGACCATCTCCAACTGATTTGCATGGAACTAAGGGATCGAAGGTTAATGAAAAAGAGTATAAGGGACTAAGATCTGAGATTCAATCTGAATTTCGGGATAAATTTGATCATTTAGAGGCTCAGTTTGAGTTGATACGCACACATATGATGACTTGTCCTTCCATTGTATCCAAACAGGTTAATAAATACACACTTTTATCTTTTGTGCTTAATTATCGTGTATACATATAAGTGTGTGTTCTAATATTAAATTATGCTATTAACAGATTCCTCAATCCTCCAATGAGCAAAACATACCATCATATATGTCTATTTTGTAACCCGAGCAATAATTAAAAGAAACCAACAATTTTCAACCTGTAATGGCGCCACAATCAAATAACCATTTAGCTCCATCTCAACACGTAACTACTTTTTAAAATCATAATTTAAGAAATAATTCATTTTTTATAGATTACAAATTCTCAACACCTGGCTGCCCTGAGACTGCTGCTCGTGATATTGAGCAAATGAATGCTACTTTAATTCAGGTATATGTTACTAATTTAAAGGATTTTAAAGGGCAGAATATACCTACACTTTCTTGGGGAGTTTATGCATACTTGACATTGGGTTGGTTGTTGGTTTATTTGGATGTATATAGTCTTAAATTTTTTGGATGTCTTAAAAACAAATAAAACTCTGCCGATTTTTTTCTAGATATATACGGTTGATGACATATTCATGTTGTTTGTAGAAAGAACCATCAAAGAAGAGGAATAAGAACTATCAACCATGACAAAGGCTCTCAAATAACGCACTTCCTAAAATTGTAGACCATTTTGCTTCTGGACTTCCAAAAGTGGTTGCGGCACGTGGAATCAATGTGAGCAAGGACATTTCAATAAAAGTAGGGGGTACGCCACTGGGTGAAGACTTTTGGGAAGTATATATTGAGAAAACATTTGTAACAAACGAACCATTGCCTAGACCTTATGGAAATAAGTTCACAATTGGAGATGCACATCATTCAACTGTAGCGTGGCTTATTGCTAATGTACTAATTTTTAATTTTAATTTTGTAATTAAAATACTAAAGAATAAGTATCAATGACTAACGATTGACTTTTTTATAAGTAGGTCAAAGAGGATGTTTGACTTTGATGAATAAGGATCATACATTATATAAAATTTCATTTTGCTTCATGTTTCCCCGCTTTTTCTTATTTGACAAGTGATATATTTTATTTTGTGGATGAATATTTGTTACAAGCACAATTATGTTTATTTACAATGAATGTTATTGGTTTTAATTTGATGACGTTTTAATTTGATTACTGCCCTCTTAATTTAATGTTACGGTAAAATGAAAAAACCCACCCTGTCTCTAAAGCCTTCTTCGGCGATCTCTTCGTTTCTCTCCAGGATATTCAGAGCTGTGGAATTTTTAATTTCTTTGGGGGACAATCGCTCCTAGACGCTCTTGGATCTATCAATACATATGCATATTATTCCATCGGTGATTGGTTCCGAATACAGTCTTTTAAATATGTCGGTCCAAATGTGACGTAACATCATCAACTGAACTAATGAAATACACATATCTGGTTATTTCACTCTTATTATAGTTTGAACTCTTGAAGGGGTCTCATGGCAGGCAATGGCCTGCCAACTCTAGCTCGCGTGAAACTCACTGATTTGATAGCCTCCGAAGGTCTTCCTTCCGATACATACAAACTATCAATTTCAACCCTCTCACAATCATTGGCTCAATATTCTGCTGTCATTATTCAATTGCCCGCAAGTGATGGTGCTCTTTTAAGGTCTTGTCTTGAATCTTCTCGTCTATATTTCCATTAGAAACCATCCTACCCATCTGCAGATTTGATTCATAGTAATGAGCCCCGCGAATGGTGCAAAACCTCTAGTTACTATGCAGATCCTCAAATTTGGCAAGAAACTTACGATTTCAGGCCCGGGCTTACTCCCATTGAGCGTGAAAATGAAATTTAATTCCCACCAACTGGATTGGGCGACGTATTTTCATTACTAGGAAAAGCAACCAGGGATATTCTAGACGCACTCAACTTCTATTTAAATCTGCGTAGCTATGCTTTTACTGAAATACTTGATAACGTTCCCTTAAGAAATCCAGAAATATCATCTTCGGTTCTTTCTGTATGTTTTCATGCACGGGCATCGTTTCAGGGATCTCATCAACACCATAATTTGATGAACCAAGAGGACGGTTAGTTAGTCATGTTTCCCGACCATAAAAATCACGTTGATAAAAGTTTGATTTCTCTTATTAAGTCAGATAAGGCGGGTTTGCATGTGAGATATTTTCAGGGTCGTTCGATTATTGTAGATGGTCATCTTGGCCCACAAGAAGCTATTATTTACCCTGGGCTTGCTTTGTACCAGGCTACTGCAGGCTATGTGGGTCCCATATTACATCGAATCGATGTTAGTAAGTTGCAAGGTAATATGTTTGGACATTTTTCTCTTTCTTTCAAACTTATGCAGAAATAGATGACCAGTTTAAATTGTTCAGAGATGAGGGCGGCTGGTCATGGAGTTGAAGCTCAATTCCAGCTTTCGGTACCAGTTGATGACTTCATGTAAAGATCTCACTCAACCGATCAACTCTTCAACTAGCATAATTTCCTAAGTTTCACTTTCCCTACAACCCAAGAAGGATCTATGAAGCCCTTGATGAGGAGGAAGTGGAATAATTCTAGATGTAAACCTTTGCCTCCTTCCAAGAGGTTGCGGCTCGAAGCATAGAGAGTTCTCAAAGAGGGGGTTAAAGATATTGCTGATAAAAAGGGCATCAAGATGCGATTTCTCACCCTTAAGGAGTGTGAAAGTCACATTCTCACCCTTGATAGCCCGTGTGCCATTATTAGAATGGAGATTGGATGGTCGCCAGACGTGCCATTTGTTTATCTCCATGACCTACCTAATAAGGCCAAGATTGGATTTCTTGAAACATACGAGCCCGATTGGACCACCTCTCATGAGATGGAGTTAAGTCTTGATGAACCTGGTCAGTCAAGTCAACATTCGTAACTGTAATTTTTCACTCTCCTATTTAGTTCTTATTTCTGCATATTATTAAAGGTGGCCAGTATTTTTTCATTCAATAAAGATATGTGTACCCTCAAATGTACCCCCATCCATACCCTCTGCTTTACATACTTATACCTTGTTGTTGTGGGTCTTGTTAGGGTATAGAGTACAACTTGTTATCGCCTTGTCTTATTATAAGGTACAAAATGAGAGTACAAAATGAGGGTCACTGTAGTATTGCTCTTTTTCATTATTCACTATTGTATTGTGAACAAACTGTCAAATGGTTGCCCATGTTTGATATAATTATCCCCACATATACTATTTTGCGAAAATGGTCAAGATTCAGGAAAATGATGTTATTAACCAATCAAAAAAAAAATATTTGCACATAAATACAATTCTTCTTATAATTGATTTTTTTAACACTTGTTCCCAGTCATATATTGCAAAATAATATCAGCATTTTGTTTAATGCCGCTATATTTATTCTCGGTATTTTTTAGTGCCGCCAAAAGTGTGTTGAACATTTAATAGGTGTGGCAAAAAGGTTATTATCAACATTTTTTTAATGCCTCCAAAAAGTTATTACCAGCATTAATATAAATGCTTAAAAATGTGACTAATTTTTTGCGGCATTTTTTAAAATGTCGTTGTTCTTTTACCACATTGGCTATTACCGCACTTGTGAAAATACCGCAAAAAGTGTTACCGGCATTTTTAGTACTTTTCTCGGCATTTAATTTATGCCGAGAATAATCAATTATCTTGTAATTAGACCACTTTGAGTCATAAATAAATTTTACTTGTCAAGATTCCCATTAAGTCTATGACGTTATGTTGAAGACATAGCGGCCAAGATTCAAAGATAGATAATTCCGGAGTTTAGGTGCACACTTCACGTCTTCAATTTGAGTTTTCGAGATTCTCTCAGGTTTGGATGCATAATGTCTAAGGGATTTGAAAATATTTTCTAAGGATGATATTTTCATTTAAATTATTTTCAAATGTTTTTAAATTGAGTTTTTATGAGATATATCTTGTTCAGAGTCGTATGGATATTTTCCTTGTGTTTTAAAGGATCAAACGACTTTAACAATCGTTCAAACGACATGTGGAAGTCGTTCAAACAACATGGAGTTCTCGTTCTAACGAGATGGCCAGTTCGTTCGAACGACATGCCAGTATCGTTCTTATGACGCGGCACCTCATTTTTACTATTTAAGGCGTCTTTGACTCAGGAATTCGAGGTACAGAAGATAAAAATTAGAACAAAACCTATACATTATCTAAAGTGTTTTTACAAAGATTTCCAAAGAATAAAACCATCCTTATAGTTTCAAGATCCGAACTTTCATAACCATATTTAATAGAGATCGTATGTTTGCACCATCTGGAGTTTGTTCATCTCTATTGAACAATTGATTCAACGAGTTTTACGGTGAAGAAGCGGTGGACTGCGGTTTTTAAATCATAGATGGTTTCTGGTTGCATCAATGGATACCGAGGTACGCATGGACTCGTGTGTTGTGGACCTCGTGTAGCTCCTACGTTGTGCTGTGGAGGAGCGGTTGAAGATAAGAAGAGGAGTCAAGGCTTGTGGGAATCTAATCGTTGAGTAAGATAGTAATATTCCTTTGTAAATTATGTCATAGTGATTGTCTGGCCTGGGCCATCCGAGGTTTTTTTTCGTTGTGGTTTCCTCGTACATTGATTTTTTTGTGGACAAAGTCCATGACCATTTTTATTTTTTCTGTCACGCATAAAAATGGTCTCGGACAAAGTCCTTGACCCCCAACCCTGATGAAAAATAGTCGCGGCCAAAGTCCGTGACCCATAACGCGATGAAAAAAATTAAAAAAATGGTCGCTGTATTGGTCACGGATTTTGGCCGCGACCATTTTTCACCCCGGTTGGGGGTCACGGACTTTGGCCGCAACCATATTTCATCACGGTTGGGGGTTACGGACTCTGGATACGACCAAATTTTTCCCCGTCACAGTGTGGGTCACGTCCAAGTCCACGACCAACTTTCGTGACCCCTCAAGGTTGTGACCCCCGATTGGTCACGGACTTGGGCTGCGACCCACAAAATTGGCCTTGCTCGAAATGGTCATGACCCAAGTCCGCGACCCACAGTCTTGGTCAGGAATTTTGGCCGTAACCATTTGTAAGGTTTTGTGTAGTGTTATATCACTAGATGCATGTTTAGGGATTAACGAAGATAAAATTGGCTTAATTGAATTTGGTTCACAAATTTGGTGCTAAATAAAATTGGAAAACGTTTTTGAAAAGAAAAATTATTTTCACCTAAATGACACATCGAAAGGGCATTTACACTATGGTATACGACATGGAAGCAATCCTGCCCATTGAGGTCGAAATACCTTCACTGTGTGTTATGCTCGAGAGCAGAGTAAACGAGGAAGACTAGCATCGGAGCTATTTCGACAAACTATCACTCTTGGATGGAAAAGGCTAAAGGCTCTATATCACATATAAGGGTACCATCGCCGGATAGGGAGATCATTCAACTGAAGAGTCAAGGACCTTGGTGTCCAAGAAGGATACTTGGCCCTCAAATAGATCATATAGCCTGTCTAGGAACCTAGAGGGAAGTTCAAGCCAAAATGGAGCGACCCCTATATAGTAAAGAAGATCCTGTCAGGCTACGTCTCTATGCTCACTGACCTCGACAGAGAAGATATTGCGCATCTAATCAACCTGGACTGTTTTAAGAAGATTTACCTTTAGTTCAAAATCTCGATGCGCTACGACTTTTCTCATATCCCTTCTATTCTTAAAAACAAATATCTTCATTTCTCTCTACCAATAACTACGTGGGGCCTAATCCTCTAAAAACTCTTTTGCTCTCAAAATGGAACTCATAAGAAAATTTTCAAAACCCCCGAGGTACGTAGGCATCCCATACGCCTTACATGGGCGCGGTGGTCCCCTTCTTTTTCACAAAATGCTATTTGTTTCTAATCTTCGAGAGCGACAACTCATTTTATCATTTACATGAACAAAAGGATTATATATGCCTCAACGATTGGTATAGATAATTTAAATGCAAAACTCATCAAGAGGCATAAAAATATGATCAAAATCTTTTTTATTTCAAATAAGGGAGAGTAGTACTATTACACGAAATATCCACGAAGGGAGTCAAACCAACCACCCTCTTCGTTGACCAAACTATTACCCAACCAAATTTAAAAAATTATTCCCAAATCCTAGAAACAAAAACCAAAAACATACAAAATCATCCCAATCACACAAAATCTTCACGCAAAATAATCTCAGCCTTACAAAAATCCTATCCGCTCCTGTCGAAAGATCCAACCTCATCAACATCAGCCCCCGGAGGTCCCCAAACTTCCCCTGCCTGGTTGGAATTCTGAATATGCTCCATAGAGAAATAATCTATGAACAGTGAAGAGAAAAACACTACTATCCCATCTCCAGAACTATAACCTGGTTGGTATTATGAATTGCTAACTAATTGAGCATACCGGTACTCTCCCATCTCCAGAACAGGCTATAGTTCCCCTATTATGGCATCGACTAATGAAGGCATCGAGATCCGTGCTCCATGAATCAATTGACCTAGTTATCCACGGATGGGCCAAAGTCGATAAAATACCGAGAAAATAAATTTGGCATGCCTACCAAGGGATACTCAGGAGGAACCAACATACGAAATCTCTTATCCATCCACATGGACAACATCACCAGGCTCCCTCTCAGAAAATTAGAGTGAATTTCCGTCAAAGAATCAAGGCTATTCAGGTTCTCTTCCAGTATCACCTCCGCATAACTTTGACGGTAAGACATCCACGCTGTGATTGCAGCCAACTGAGACTCCACCATTAGGTACCCCGTCACCAACAAGATCCTCGAAGTTAGTCCTAAGGAAATGACTCTGACATGGACCGCATCGTTGAAATCCTTTAGGCAAACATAATACATGATAGATGGAAGAGAGATCATCCCCCAGGGACTAATGGCCGATTCGCCGAAGGGGAAATATAGAGCAACTTTGCCAATAATGCTTGGGGAGAGAGAGAAAATTTGTTCATAGCCACCTCTACACTAGGATTGATTCCCAATATGACTGAGTACTCTTCGTAGGTCGAGCATACCTCATCTAAACCAAAGTGGAAAACATGGTCTTTAGGGCACTAGAATTATGCCGCCGCCAACATGTTCCAATCAATGGCTTGATTAGGCCATAAGGATAGTCGATGCAAGTTAAAAGCCTTGTAGTCCACGTTATATAGGTATATGGTTTCTAGACTTTCAAGGTAAGAAGAGAATTCTGCGTGAATCGGAAGGGACATTTGGGTAATAATGGAGTAGAAAGAAAGAAACGAAAGGAGAAGAAAGTGAGAATGGATAAAAAATACACCCCCTTACCTCCCCATTTATACATAAAAGTCTTGGCTAAAGACAAGGGATCTGAGGAGACCGAATGAATTCTTTCCCTACAAATTACTCTGCTCAACAAAAAAATTCAATAAAACCTTACAGTGATTTGACTTGACCCATATTCCGATGGGAAGGACAAGTGGTATTCCGATCGACAACCTCTCTATTTTAGAAAATTCCAACTTTTATTTTTTCGTCAAAATTAAAATCTCAAAAATAAATCAGCATTTTAAATCCCCGGGGTTATTTCTTCTTGCTTACCCATTTTTACACATCATTTGTCATCCTAAAATCTTTTTCTCGAGGTATTTAATCTCTCTTTTTCTAAAAATAAATTCCCATCATTTTTATAGTCTCAACAACAAATTAAAAAGTGAATATAGAATAAGTCATTAAAAAAATAATGTGTAATAAAAATATCCTTTATATATATATATGATGCCATTGCATGATTACATTTCTCAGATAAAAGAAAAACAAAAACAATGGGACTTAGCGCGAACCCATAATCTCTCTCTCTCTAAACCCTTAATCCCTGCGATGGACACACTTCCCCTGGTGATGAGCTATAGAACCTTCACCCACCAAACCCAATCACTTGTCTGAGGTATCAGGTGGAACTAGACAAGAAGGAACATAATCCTTAATATATGCAGTCATAGAGGCCACCCAGTGCTAATATCGTTTAGCCAAGTGGTCAGCACCCTAACCTGCTGTAAGCAAAGAAACAGAAACAAAAGGACAAAACAGCCAATAAAGAGCAAAGAATGAACTTGAAGGGACAAAAATGAGAAAAATATACCTCAAATTGAAGGATGTCCTGTGTAAGCCCCATCAATCCCGGACCAGCTGCATTGGGTCGGTGCGGTAGGCGTAGTTGATTAAAAATTATAGAAGGCGAGGTAACCTGAATAAGTCGAGCCTCCACAGCTGCTGCTGCCACCGACGACATGCCACCCGTGCTGTGGGCAGATCCCACCATGCTGCAGGTACACCTCCCCAAAGCCATTGGAAGCGAAGGCATGCTCGCCCCGTCATAAATGCAGGAAGGCATTAACCAGCTCGTCACGAAATCCAGGTAGTCATAGGTCGCCTTTGTATCCGTGTAGAGAGAATAAGCCTCTCCAACTATTTCTACCACCCTATCCTTGGAAAAAATCTCCTTCACCTGCCTCATATACATCGAGGGCACCATCGGTGGGACTGCCACCTCATATTCCATGATCTGTTGCACAACACTCAACCCCAAGTACCAAGAGTGCTCGAACTCATGCGCCATCAACCGTCGCATCTGTGCATGCATGTGCGTTACCCCCGTGTGCTGAGGAGCAGTCCGATAGGGGTAAAAGGCCACCTGTAATCCCCGACAGAGATCCCTATTCAGGAAAGAAAGAAAATGCCAATAAATGATTCATAGCAAATAAATAATAACCGTATCGCTCATTAGTGTGTTTAGAACCTGCCGCACCGTCGCCAGGGATAAAGATTGGTTCGATCCCCGATTGGACTTTACATCCGGCATAAGTCCCCCACATCCTCATCTTTTAAGCTATCAATCTCACATTGAGCCCTATCATCTCATAGAACCACGTTTGTAAAAAGACAGGAATCAACAAAGAAGAAAACTAAAAGAAAAATGAAAGGAAATACACAAAAAGAAATACGAGAGTTACTTCCAAATGGTACGTGGCCCCTGTAAAAGTCTATCAAAAGTACCAGTTGAATGAATCCAAAGAAGAGTAAACTAATTATCCCATTTTGGCGTAATATTATTTTTATTGCCATGATTTTTTGGGCTCTTTTAAACGGTGGCTTTGACGACGAGTACTCTCGCAGCCCTTTACTGTGAACACTCATCATTTTTTCAATTCATGTAATATATATCCTCATGGTAAACGGTTCTTATATGCACAGCTCCTCGTAAGTCTAATTATGCATAGATGAAAAAATTGAGAAAAGAACGCCTCATCAATTTCAAATATGCATAAGAAGTTAAACATTCATAAAAGCTCGTGTATGTGTTCAATGATGGAATATATACAAACTCGAATCTAAATGCATATGAACTTCGAAACAACCCCATTATACAATGGTTAAGATCATTCAATGCATCAACAATTATGACCAAATGTCCTAGCCATATGGATAATAAAATGAAGCGGGTCCAAGCACACTAATATGCCACATTGAAAATCTTTTTGTGTTTTTCAAAAAATATTTTTGACTAAAAAACCAAAAATCTTTTTGTATTTTTTAAAAAATATATGAAACCAAAAATCTTTTTGTATTTTTCTCATAAGTCTAAAATAAAAGAAAAATATAATGCAAAGAGATAAACATGACATAACACTTGCAAGATATATATATCATGAGGCAATGACTTGCGTATGACAAACATGGCAACACAATCACCCTTTAGATTTATCATGGGAAAAAACAAGTGAAGCAAAAAAAGAACCATGAAGTCTAATTCTTAAAGCCTCTAAGTACGATTTACTAACCCAAGTAGGTGTGAAATGATGCATGGGGGCTTTGGGAACCGAAATGACATTATTCTTAAACTTCTTAGGAGCTTTTTAAGGTCATAACCAAAATGACCCTTCCTACCGCAATGTGTGCAAGTGTAAACAAAACGAGGAATGCGACTTAAATGTGAACCTCACCTAACGTTCCTAGTTGGATATCTCATAGGAATGGGAACAATACGATCATCATAGCCTATACCACACTTCACCCTTAATTTGGACGGTGCCTAAAATCCTATCCAACTTTTTTGACCTTACCTCCAAATAAAACTTCACCTTACTCGAGTATCTCAATCTCTCCTTTAGCTCACTAATCCCAAACTCAAGAAAATTCCTAGACTCCTCAAAATCTAGAATATCCTTCTTCATAGTCTCCAACAAATCACAGAGACTATCTCTCTCACCCTAGTTTCTCTCGAAGACTCTTCTCCCGTGCCTTAAGTTCCTCAATTAATGCATCATTATTTTCTATGGCACGCTTATTCAACTTAGCTTGCAACTTCAAGTTTTCCTTTTTCACCTTTACCTCTTACTTATACAAATCATTAAAGGCATCTTGTAACTCTCTCACATCAATCTCCTCCCCCTCACTACCTTCACTCTCACTCACTTTGGATTTACACTCAACGACCTCGAACTGTTGTTCACATGAGAAACTTCATGAGAAGATTTATCATCATCGCTCACATGATATGCCATGAACGCTACAAAGTTGTGCTCAGTTGAGGAAATCTCTTCCTCTTTCGGTTCACTATCGCTTAAGGTGGAATTATATGCTATTGGTTTCTTGCCTTCCTTCTTAAGTCTAGTGGGGAACTACGTTACCTTGTAACCATAACATTCTCATTTTTATTCTTAGGGGTGGGATCAACCTTGTTGTTCTTGGATTTCTCATGTCTTTTGGAAAGTTTCGATTGCTTTTAAAACTTAAGAATTTTTTTAAACTTCTTTGCCAACAAGGCTACATCCTCAAAATCGGAATCAGAATAATCATTCAAAACTTTAGACTCCTCCTTCCGAGGTTTCAAAGCAATGCCCTTATCTTTCTTTGGCACTTGCTTGGATGTAACATGTCAAGCTCACAATCTTGTAAGTCACCTACAAGCTCTTCTAGTTTCGTTGATTCAAGAGTACCCAAGGATTTTAAAACAGTCACTCTGGGATCAAATCTACTAGGCAAAAAACATAAGATTTTCTTTATGAAAACGTAAAGTAATTTCCTTTTATATAAATTCAATAAATGATGCGGAAGCGTTGAATGATGGTTCACAAATAAACAAAGCCAAATTTTAATTTCTTCAAAACAAATTAAAATTTAAACACAAGTGAAAATTAATTAATCGATTAAATCAATGCAAGTCCTAGAATTTGCCTAAGTCATAATTATCAATTATCCAAAGTTAGGCGAAACCAAATTTAGCAAAAGACTTGAATAAACCAGATTTACCCAATATTTAATTTAATTCCAAATTAATTGAGTGTGATAATTGAAACCGAATTTTATCTTGAATTAGTCTAAGCATGCGTTCTACGTTATGATGCAAGATAAAATAAACAATATCACACTACGCCGAGATGTACGAGGATAAACCCAAGACGGGAAAAAACCTCGGACGTCCCTAGCCACAAGTCCACTAGATATGGAATTATAATTACAAGACAGATAGACTTACAACGACTGACTCGATCCCTCTCAAGCCTCGACGCTTCTTCTTGTAGACACCTCTTCCTAGCGAGCAACCTCGGAACTCCACCGCGGTCTCGGAATCCACCGATGGGGCTTTCTATGGTCACCGTCACCCTAGCAAGGAGCCTTTCTCCAAGTGGGTAGAATCTCAACAGAAAGTCTTCTTCTTTGATGGATGTAGAAGCAAACAAAAACTTCTCTTCTTGAATTCGGTAGAGATAAACCGGTGCCAAAACTCCAAGCAATTTAATATGTAAATAAGAACTTGGACTAAACACAATTGGGTGTAAACTAGAGTGTGAAGAATTTTCTCTTTGAAAAATAACACTCAAAACATGAACATTTTCCTAAACCATTTTTGCTCTCAAACACTCTCTAAGAGATGGAAATATTTTGGAAAAGCTATGGAAAATGTTAAGTTGGAAAATGTCATCCCCGCACCTATTAAAGTCTGTAAAAGGTGGTTTAAAACCAAGTGGGGAAGTGGGTGAAAAACTGCCAAAAACTGCCAAAAACTGTTCCCGCCTGACAGCTCGTTCGAACGACATTTCGTCCGAATGAGACTTCTAACGACACACCAGTATGGACTTCGTTAGAATCTCGTTAGAAACCTCGTTAGAACGAACAAGTTCCTTCGAACGACATTTCGAACGACAGACCAGTTTAGACTCGTTGGCAGGTTCGTTCGAACGACATCTGGTTCGAACGAAAAAACTCGTTCGAACGACATATCTAACGAACGACCAGAAAGATTGAAAAATTCGATTTTGGCCCAGAAAACTTTATGAACTTAATTTAAAGTTTTATATGATTTCTTTCTTAAACAAAACGCAGTTTTTATAAAACCTAACACCCAATAAACTTTGTTCCAAGCTCCTATATAAATATAATTGCATTCATACCTTGGGAGCATGGAACTCTAGTTAATGACGTAGAAATGAGGCACGAAAACCGACATATTTGATGAAGCTTTATATTCTTTGTCGCTACGCCTTCAACAAACACTTCATAGGCTTGAGAGTATTACAATTACATACTTTCCTATGAATAAATATTTTTGTCTGGAATTGAGCCAAAACTACATATGGACTCAATTGAAAATTTATGTCCTTACACTTTATGACACGGTTATTGGGTATTTTCTCTCCCAAGTTAAACAAAGAGTTGACAAAGTTGGACAATCAAGCATAAAACTCATCAAATGACTCACTCTCTAACATCTTAATCGTCTCAAACTGTGTAGTGAGGTTTTGAAGTTTATACGCAATAACTGTGCTAGTGCCCTGGTGAGTAAGTGCAAGAATATCCCAAGCCTCTTTTGAGGTTTCACACGTCATGATTCGATTATACTCTTCTGGTATGATATGTGAAGAAATAAGATGAAGACCTTTAGAATTATAAAGTGCCAGTCTATGTTCGGATTTGGTCCATGACTGAACGAGTTTTGAACTAGTGGCCTCTCCCTCTTGTGTGACTGGTGTTGACCAACCTTTTTTGATCGCTAACCAAACACGCTCATCAATTGATTTTAAAGCACTTCTTATTCGTATTTTCCAATAAGCATAATTTCTTCCATAAAAAATAGGAGTTCCAAAACTATCATTACTTTCGAAATTCATCCTTAAAAGAACAAGGGATAAAAAAATTGTTTCTAGCTCTGATACCAATTTCCATATTTCTTCAAATGTGTGATTTAATGTGACAAAACAATTTTTCATTCAAAACCATTTTTCCAATTTTAATACGCCCAAAGTTTGTGAAACAATTTCAATTAAGTCTAATTCTATCTTGTTTAATCCTAAACATGCATCTATGTGATTAAAGGATGTAAAATAAAGTAAAGTTACAAAACGCCGGATGTACCATGAAACCTCTAAGGGAAAATACCTCACACAACCCAAGCCGGACAATCACTATTATACGATTTTACAAAGGTAGACAGACAGACTTACATAAAGACTCAATCCTTACAAGCCTTGATGCTCTTCTTATCTTTAACCACTCCTCCACAGTGCCCATGTAAAATCCTTCTACGATACTCGTCCATAGCACATGAGTCCGATGCAACTGTCTATGATTCAAAACACGACCTTAATCATTTTTTCACCTCAAAACTCCAACGAGACAAACTGTTCAATATGGATTAGCAAACTCAAATGGTGCAAAAAAGATCTCTATAGCATATGTGTACGAAATATCGGATCTTTTAAACAGTAAGGATGGTTTTAGTCTTTGAAAATCATAGAAAACATGTGAAGAAATATGTTACTGTTCTAAACTGTATTTTGGTTCTGTACACCCCACAAAATTCTGAGGGAAAAACTCTTTAAATAAAAAAGTTAAGTCGGCAAGTTGTTCTATCGAGATCCACATGTCGTTCTAACGACAATGAGATGTCTTTTGAACGACATCACATGTCGATTGAACCACTTAAACCAAAGCTAGTGTTTCATATAACTCTAAACATCAGATAAACTCAAAATAAACGATTTAAAACATTTTAAAGTTATTTTTAATAATGTTTCCATCCTTTAAATTTTTTTTCGAACTTCATAAACATAATGATTTCATTCATGGGAGATATTCAGAATGCAATCTAAAAGAAGACGTGAAATGTGCACCAATAAACCACGACATGATATATCTTTGTAGTTTGGCCTTAACGTCTTCTAAACAGAACTTCATGGGCTATGTGGGTATCGTGATAATATAAAAATCTATCTATGACTCAAATAAGTTTATTTCCAAAAATAAGTCAATTACATACAAAATGGCTCAATTGGAAATTTCGTCCTTACAAATCTCCCTCTTTGACTATTTCGGGACAAAACCCAAACAGTGAAATGCCTAAGCCGGGCCGTCAAGCTGTATGACACCCAAATTCGATTTCATAAAACCCAACATAAAAAATACAGGACAAGGACTAGCATATGCAGGTCCGACAAGCATGAGGTGTCTGAATATGCTGTAGTCTTGAAATCTCGAATCTCTTAAGTGTACCTACACACTTTAAATAGATGAATACCCAATGAAGTATGGAAGAATAAATGATATAAAAAATACAAATATGTAAAACAAACCATTTGTTAAACATGTGAGAAAATCATGATATGAATTTGTACAAGACAACATGATACCAAAATATAAACATACATATGATAAAAAACATGATATCAATTTGCAATGCAACAAGAACATATGCGCTCAAAAAATAAAAACTCACCCCCTACATCACATACATCTCTCCCCCTTTTGCCTCAAATAGACCATAAGTGAAAAAGATAAACAAACATAATCATATCTAGAATTAGAATAATAAATGAAGCATATCTAGATAGACATACAATGCTAGCTAATAATAATCAGAAATACCATCTCGTAGCTAGAAAATAGTCACAAAGAATGAATCATCAATCTAAGTAAGATGTGACTAAACGAATCAATGCATGAATAAGCATTATCGACTGGATGTAAACAATCCGAATAACCCAGAAGTACCAATAGAGTAAGATATAAACATATATACAAAGCTGGTACTAAAACAGAACAAGTCTAAAAAAACCCAGAAAGGTTCGTTCGAACGAGGTAAAAAATGACTTAAAATAGTAAGGTATCATTTGAAGAACCTATCTCACGACCTTGAAAATGACCATACTAACAAACATATCTGACACAATTACCGCTTTGAAACTAGTGTTGTGAGAAGAAGACTTCGAACGTCCTGGGTATGTTGTTTGAATGACACCCATAAGTTATTTGAACGACTTCAACAAAATTTGTATTCCAGAGTAAAATATGACCAAGTTTTGGCCAGTGAAAAAAATTAGCTCGAAATAGCTACTGGAAATACGAAATAGTAGCAAAACAGACTTAAAACTAAAAAAAAACTAAACAAAAACACTGTGAGTTTCATGCTAACATAGTATCAATGTGCTTAAACATTGATATGGAGTGATTGGGTGTGAACTACAACAAATGAATCAGAACATGAACACATCAAAACAATTAAGAATCTATAATTGATAGCTAAATGTTATCAAACTTAGTTTTAGCCATATGTGACAATTAATATATTGAGCTAAATGAACTAAACAAACAACATAAACACAAATTTGGAATTTTGACTATTCTACAAACAATAGCGTCAAGATAGGATTTTTTAACATTATTATTCGTGGTGCAATCCCATTTGTATAATATCCATCCAAACTCCCTCATATATTCACATTTCTTTTCTTTTGAATGAACATATCAAACTAAACTAATTGGCCCATTTTGGCATATTATTCTATTTATTGCCATGATTTTTTTGGGCTCTTTTAAATGGTGGCTTTCACGATGAGTTAATTGTACTCTCACCGTCCTTTCCCATTATCACTCATCATTTTTTCAATTCAAGTAATATCTATCCTCACGATAAACGGCTCTTGCATGCACACCTGCTCCTAAGCCTAATTAGGCATAGATGACAAAATTGAGATACAAATATCTCACCAAACTCAAATATGCATAAGAAGTCAAACATTCATAAAAACTCATGCATGTGTTCAATGACGGAATATATAGATAGTTGAATCTAAATGCATATCAACTTAGAAACAACCCCATTATACAATGGTTACGTTCATTCAACACATCAACAATTATGACCAAATGTCCAAGCCACATGGATAATGAAACGAATGGGGTCCAAGCAAACTAATATGCCACATCAAACATGTAAAGTCATGACATAAAAAATAAATCAAAAATATTTTTATGGTTTTCAAAAAATATTTTTGACTCAAATGCCAAAAATCTTTTTGTATTTTTTCAAAAATATATGAAACCAAACATCTTTTTGTATTTTTCTCATAAGTCTCAAATAAAAGAAAAATATAATACAAATATATAAACATGTCATAACACTAGCAAGATATATATCATGAGGAAATGACTACCGTATGACAAACATGGCAACACAATCACCCTTTAGATTTAGCATGGGAGGAATCAAGTGCAACAGAATAAGAACTATGTAGTTTAATTCTTAAAGACTCTAAGTTCGATTTCCTGACCCAAATAGGTGTGAAACGATGCATGGGGGGTTTTGGGAATCGAAACGACTTTATTGCTCAACTTCCTAGGAGCATTTTAAGGTGATAACAAAAATGCCTATGGTGACCCTTCCTACCGCAATGCGTGTAAGTTTAAGCACGACGAGGAATGTGACCTAAATGTGGACCTCTCCCAACGTTCCTAGTTGGCTCTCTCATAAGTTTGGTATTGGATTTGGGAATGGGAAAAATATGATCATCGTAGCCTATACTGCACTTATCACCCTTTATTTGGACAGTGCCTAAAATGCTATCCAACTTTTCCGACCTTGCCTCCAAATCAAACTTCACCTTGCTCGAGTCTCTCAATATCTCCTCTAGCTCATTAATCCTAGACTCAGGCAAACACTTAGAGTCCTCAAACTCTTGAATCTCCTTCTTCATAGCCTCCAAAAAACCACGAAGACTATCTGTCTTACCATCAACGTACTCTAGTTTCTCTCTAAGAGTCTTCTTTTGATCCCTAAGTTCCTCAATTAATGCATCACTATTTTCACTGGCACACATATTTAACTTAGCTTGCAACTTCAAGTTTGCCTTTTTAACTTTTACCAATTCTTTATATAAATCATTAAAGGCAACTTGCAACTCTCTCACATCAATCTACTCCTCTTCACTAGATTCACTCTCACTCACTTGGGATTCACACTCAACGGCCTCGGAAGTGTTATTCACATGAGAATGTTCATGAGAAGATTTACCGTCGTCGCTCACATGACATGCCATGAATGCTACAAAGTTACACTAAATGGGGAACTCTCTCCCTCTTTCGGTTCACTATCACTTATGGTGGCATTTTATGCTATCGGTTTCTTGCCCTCCATCTTAAGTCTAGTGGGGCACTCTACTACCCTGTGACCATAACCATCACAACTAAAACACCTATCTGAGTCATCCCTCTTAACATTCTCATTTTTCTTCTTAGGGGTGGGATTGACCTTGTCGTTCTGGTATTTCTCAAGTCTTTTGGCATCTTTAGATTGATTTTGGAACTTAGGAATTTTTTTGAACTTCTTTTCCAAGAAGGTTATATCTTCAAAATTGGAATTAAAATAATCATTCGAAACTTTAGTCTCCTCCTTCCGGGCTTTCAAAGAATTTCCCTTTTCTTTCTTTGGCACTTGCTCATAGGTAAACATGTCAAGCTCATAATTTTGTAATTCACCCACAAGCTCTTATAGTTTCTTTGATTCAAGCATACTCGAGGAGTTTAAAATGGCGACTTTGGGATCAAATCTACTAGGCAATGACCTTAAGAGTTTCTTTACGACTCAATTGTCGGGTATTTTCTCTCCTAAGTTAAATGACGATTTGACAGTGTTGGACAATATAGGATAAAACTCATCAAATGGCTCACTCTTTAACATCTTAATCGTCTCAAACTGCGCAGTGAGGTTTTGAAGTTTAGATGCCGTAACCATGCTAGTGCCCTCGTGAGTAAGTGCAAAAATATCCCAAGCTTCTTTTGAGTTTTCACGCGTCATGATTCGATTATACTCTTCTCATGTGACATGTGAGGAAATAACATGAAGTTCTTTAGAATTATAAAGATCCAGTCTATGTTCGGCTTGGGTCCATGACTCAATGGGTTTTAAACTAGTGGCCTCTTCCTCTCATGTGATCGGTGGTGACTAACCTTTTTCGACCTCTAACCAAACACGCTCATAAATTGATTTGAAATCACATATCATTTTCCAATTAGTATAATTTTTTCCATAAAAAATAGGAGTTCTAAAACTATCATAACTTTCGAAATTCATCCTTAAAAGCACAAGGGACAAAAAAATGTTTCCATCTCTAATACCAATTTTTAGGCCCCTTATTTCTTCAAATGTGTGCTTTAAGGTGACAAAATAATTTTTCTTTCAAAAACCTTTTTCCAGTGTTTATACGCACCAAGTTTGTGAACCAATTTTAATTAAGTACAATTTTATCTTATTTAATCCTAAACATGCATCTAGGTGATTAAACCAAGTAAAATAAAGTAAAGTTCACAACGCCGGATGTACGAGGAAACTACTAAAGGAAAAAACTCTGACGACCCAAGCCCGACAATCACTATGATACGATTTTACATAGAAAGACATATATACTTACACAATGACATCCCCATAAGCCTTGACTCTATTCTTCTCTTTAACCGTTTCCCTAATGACTGCAGGCCTGCCTTGACTTATTTGTTTCTCATAATTGACAGATATACTTATTTTCAGAGCCTTGACTTATTTTTTTCTCATAATTGACTCTCTTCTTCTCTTTAACCGTTGCTTAGGGCTCTGAAAATGCATTTGACTTATTTGTTTCTCATAATTGACCTCGACCCGTAGAATTGGTCGTCCTAACTTTAGGTCCTCAGAATTGACCTCAATCTGCATAATTGATCTCCTCAAATTTAGGTTTTCCGAATCGTCCTTGACCCACAAAATTGGTCTCCTTAAATTTAGGTCCTCAGAATTAACCTTGGCCCTCGAAATCGATTGTCACAACTTTAGATCCTCATAATTAATCTCGGCCCTCAGAATCGGTCGTCATAACTTTCGGTCCATAAAAGTGATCTCAGCCCTTATAATTGGTTGTTACAACTATAGGTCCTCATAATTGACCTCAACCCGTATAATCAGTTATCCCCAACACAACCTTAGGTACTCAGAATCGACGTCGACCCTCTGAATCGGTCATCCTAGTCCCTTTGGTTTGTAGAATTGACCTCTTTCCCAAACAACCATGTGGTTTATATTCGATGACTTTCACTTGTTCCAAGATCACCCGTTGGGGGATATGTAGACACCACATTATAGGACCCCCCTAAGCCTCTCCTTAGGTCCCTAGAACTTCCCCAGTTACCATAAACCCTAAGTCATACTCTGGATACCGATTTGGAGGCCATCGAGCACTCCTGGGCCTCGTTTGACTTCGATCAACTTTCTCATCAGAGTGAAAGTTTATTGAATATTTAAAGGGATATAAATCCCCTTTACAATGGTCCATTCTGTGCATGAATTAGCCTAACAGTTTGGATGAATGATCTATTTTTTTTTGTCAAAAATCGATCTGGAGGCCACCAATCGCTCCTAGGCCCTGATTTGACCCTAATAAACTTTCTCATTAGAGCAAAATATCAAGGAATATTCAAAGGTACCTGAATCCCCTTTCCAATAGTCCACCCCATGCACGAATTGACATTACAACTCGGACAAACAAACCATTTTCCACCGAAAAATGATCTGGAGGCCACCAGGCACTCCCGGACTACATTCGGCTCCACTAAACTCTTCAACTAGAATGATACAGAATGAATTTTTGAAGGGCACTAAAAACCTTTTCTAACGGTCCACTTCATGCACGAATCAACCTTATGGTACGGACGAAAAACCCATTTAACTACGAAGGGTCACTGAGCACTATCGTGACCTGTTTGACCAAAGTAAACTCTCTGAATTGAGCGAATATATTTGGAACATCAAAGGGACCTACAAAACATTTCTAATGGTCCACCTTGTGTGAAAATTGGCCTTACGGTTCAGCCAAATGATCCGTTTTCCTTCGAGAATCTCCTATCCAAAAGATCATCGGGCGCTTTTGAGCCCCATTTGATCATAGTTCCTGAAACCGAGAGTGTCCCATTGGATTATTAAAAGGATCTGAATACCCTTTCCAATAGTATGCCCCATTCGTGATTTAGACTTACGAATTTCATTTTATGACATGTTTTTGAAAAATTTGCGTGAGATTGTCGAATGGCAACCCATTTCCCTGCCTATTGGCAGTGTGTCTAGACTTGTTTACCAATAATTAGGTCAAGTACAATGCCTATAGGCACGCCCTTGACCCTATATAAGGATATCATGATCTCACTTCAAAAAGCACCTCAAAAACATCCCTCTCAGTGATCTCAGCAGCATTCTCTCAAAATCAGTGTGGTTTCCTCATTTAAAAACTCCCATCCACATTCCATTTCCATCCCTTTCACACCCAATTTAGCAAAATCCCTTCTCTCTCCTCGTACCATCTCCACCCATTTACAAGAGCAGCCATTCAACAATGAAGATCAATTTTTAAGTATCCAAAGCAGGTCCAAACATTCTTCTCTTTCTTTAAATTTTTCTTATTTTCGCATTAGTACTTTAAATTCTTACTTTAGCTTTTCATCTTCATTAAATCATACACATTAATATAAAATCCTTTACTAGTAGTATTGTACATACTATATTTTCTATAAAAAACCAAAAATAAGAAAAAGAGGGTTTTCTTGTAAAATTCCAAACAAGGATTTCTCATTTTATGTTCTCACACTAAAAACATCATTTTTCAACACACACACATGTAATAATATACCTAGTTGTATTTACGGGATAGACCCCACCCTCGTGTTGCCTGTGATATACGTGGACTTTAATGCTTTTTTAGGCCATGTAGGCATCTCGGGTCAAACTCGATGCTCAAAGTCCTCCTTTCCTACTTTTTTCATATATTATTTCTATATTTTATGCTTCCGAGCCATGTTCATGTTTTATCTAACACATATTATCGTTTAACCATAATGATCGATACCCCGATAAGAGCACATATTATAATTTTAATTCTTATTTTAGGGAACACTCCTATGGATGACCTCACTTCATCTTTATCCGTGATGCGAGTTGAATGATTTTGCTCTCCATTTATATATAAATGCGCACACTTCATGGTGTTATTAAGTAGAATAATAACACATGCCCATGAGAGATCGAAAGGGCGGGATGTGTGCCTAACACCTTCGCATTATGTAACTTATCCCTCGAACCTCTGAAGTAATTGGTTTCGCAAGCATCATTATGTATTTGATGTCGTTCTCTCGAGGTGGCAACATTTATTTTTCTTGTTTTGTGTAAAATAGACTGGCGACTCTATGTCTTTACATCACCCAAAATTGAAGACGACCGAATCGTCCTGAGGAAGGGTGCGAGACCTTCTTCTCTCGCCCCACACGTGAGAGCGCCAACCCTGGTAGGAGGACCGAGATGGCGACAGTAGTATCACCATTGATCAGGATACATGTGTAACTTATACAAAACGATAAATGCACCCATGTCGTAGTGAAAGAGGTCGGCAAAAATCTATCGGTTTAATGTATTTGGGTGAGCTCTTTGGAGTGACGCTTGGGAACAACATATGGATCATGGGAACTATAAAGAGGAACACCAATACAAAAAATCAGATCTTTGGCTTAATAATATGAATACCAAGATAAATTCGAAGATTAGATACAAGTTTAGGAAGTTGCAAACTTTTTGGATGGGATATGATAAAACCCATTGTAAGCAAGCAGATAGAGAAGAATAAAAGAGGGGTAGTTAGGAAGATGGAAACCTTTAAGACAAGGCTTTTTTGCAAAATGGTTTTCTCTGAGGGTATTGACTACGAGGAAACCTTCTGCTAATATCTATGAAAATGTCTATTCAATTTTTTTTATCCATTATGGCTCATCTCAATTACGACATTTGAAAAATGGACGTCAAGACCCGTTCTTGAATGGTAGTATTAATGAGTGAATATATATGATGCAACCCGAGGGATTCCTAAAAAGTATCCAAGATAAAAAGGTGTGTCGTCTTAAGAGGTATATTTATGTACTTAATCAAGCGTAAAGCTTTTGGAATATCCGATTTGATCAGGTAATCAAATATTACTATTTTAATTAGTGCCTATATGAAACTTGGGGTGTATAAGAAGGATGAATGGAATTTGGTGGTATTTTTGGTACTTTATTTGGATGATATTCTGCTAGTCAGGAACTATGTGGGTGTATTTGCCATCATAAGAGTGTGGTTGTCTAGTAAAATTGATATGAAATTCTTAAGGGAATTCAATCACATCATTGGGATCAAACTTCTATGTGATTTTAGAAAAATAAGATGTTGGGATTATACCAAGCCACTTATGTCGATGATATTCTCACGAAGTTTAGCATGCAGGATTCCAATAAATGAGTTCTTCCTTGTAGGTATGGAATCACTCTATCTCTGGATTAGTGTCCAAAGACACGTGATCAAATAAAGAGGATGAGGAATTCACTTTATGCTTCCATGATGGGCATCCTCATAAATGCTATGCCGTGTACAAGATCCGATATCTACTTTGGCATTGTCATGGTCACCATATTCTAGTCCAATCTAAGTGAGGAGCACTAGACTGCAGTAACACACATTCTCAAGTATTTAAAACCGACTAGAGATTATGTGTCGATTTACTTAGCGAATAATCTTATACCTTTAGGGTATATGTAATGAGATTTTTATTAGATAATTATTCCATGAAATTAGTCTCATGATATGTTTTTAACCTAGGAGGTAAAGACATGAGTTAGAGGAGTATCAAGAAATCGTACATTATTGGTTCAACCATGGAAGCCGAATATGTTGCCACTTTGGAAGATGTAAAGGGGGCTATTTTGCTTCAGACCTTCTTAAGTGATTTGGGTTTTGTTCCTTTAATGAAATTGCCTATTACAATTTTTAGTCATAATATAGAATTGGTTGATAACTCGAAAGAACTACGAATCCATAGGAGGTCTAAGCACATTGAGTGCAACAATCAATTGGCACGGGACATTGTGCAAACAAGCAACGTCATCATGTGAAGCCCTTATACTTTTGACTCATTTGAGTCTAGACTGTATAAGAGCTCATCTAGTTTGGAAATTGTGACAAAATAGTGTCCATCCTAGAAACCAAAGAGCTTCAGAGATTGGGTTGCTTCTTCTTCTATCCATCTTGTAATGAGCCTAAGACTATAGCCATCACTCACACACTTAGAATTTCATTCTTGCATTTCATATTGCACCTCTATGTGTATTAATGTTGTGAGTGTGTTTAAATCCCTCAATTTGATTTTTAATATTTTTTTGGGAATTTTAAACTCATTTTAAACAAGGTTTTGTTTAATTACAACTTGATTTAAAAAAAGTCTTGGGGTTAATATATAAATATGCATTGTTGTGTTTATTGGCCTAAAGTTACTCTGGGTAGAAACCGAAAGCGCTAAAGACTTTAGGGTTGGCTTTGTAATTATTTTGGGACGCGCGTTTGCATTTGTCCTCAGGCCAACACTTGCTGTTCTCTGATTGGCCCTAGGTGTGTTTCTTTACAGAGACATACCATCGCTTGTTATCAGCCCTTGGATCAACCCTTATCGATGGCCTGCATGTCTTTTGAGTGGATCCCCGTGTAATCCCTTAAGCCAATCATAGCCTGTTTAATCCACCGCCTGTTGTGAGCCCTTGGATTGCAGTCAATGGAGCTTGACTCAATCTCAACCATTGTTTTTGAACGATGCTCTGGAATCTTCCTCTCTTCCTATTTAAAGGCTTCCAATTTCAGCCTTCGAAAGCTTTTGCCACTTTGAGTTTTCTCAGAAAAAGAGAAGAGAGAGAAGAGAGAGAAGAGAGAAGAGAGAAGAGAGAAGTTAGAGAGAGAAACCAAACCCTAGTTAGAAACCCTAACTTCGTCCAAACACTTCTCAAGCCCAAACTACTTACCTCTCCAGAAAAACCACCATAACCAAAAACACCATCCTTAGTGTTTTCTTAGGTTTATGAGAGTTCTGGTTAAGAGATCTTGGGTTGCTGAAATCCTTGTGTTCATAAATCTTATTTCCAACTTAGACATAGACTCAGATCTTGTTTCTTTTTCAATAGAAATCATAGATCTGAAGTTTTTCATGTTACAGAACACTTAGTTGCATTTATTTCTCATCTTGAGAATTTCGTTGTTGATTGTTTTCTGTTAAAACTTTTTTCTTCTTCAAAGATCAACAATAGATGTTTTTCTATTTCTGTTTTTACAAAACCTAACCTGACCTAGTGGGATTCGCACTTGGAGGGTTCTCAATCCACATAATATTTTCAAAAGTGATTGAGAAAGGTCTTGACCGATTTCTTAAGCAAGATCTCCGTGGAATCTGGGTTACTTTGAAAGGTCAAAAAGGTTCTTGGTTTTGTAAGAAAGAAAAATAACAAATACACTGCATATAGACTTTATATGTTATTTGTTAGGATTGTCTGTAACTAATAAGTGTGTGTGTGTGCATGCATGTGTTTTAGAACACCATTCACAAACATCTTCACACTACAAACACTCAAAGTGTTGGCTATAAGATTTGGTGAAAAATAAGTCGACGTAAAGTGCTGGAACAAAGAAGAGTTGACAAACTGAGACAACTACATCAACAAACAAGATCTGCAGAAAAGTTAAGGACGCCAGAGGGTACAATCCTGAACTTGTATAGATTTGTTTTTGTGTGCATGTTAGTTAAATAGGTTGTAACTCATATATTTGTTTTAGTGATTGTTTTTGTTTTACTCCGTAGAGGGAGTCGTGGATGTTTCCTCAAGGTTGAGGTTTTACCACGTTAAAAATCCTGAGTATCAATATTTCTACATCTTCTCATTCCTTTCTGTTTGTGTGCTGAGTTTAAAACATTTTAAACTGTTTACTAAAACTTGTTATCAAATCTTGTCCATATCTCGTACATAATTTTGTTAACACATCTTGTGTTCAAAATCGTTTTGATTTTAAGTAAAGAGTTTCTTCAACAAACTTTCGGAGTTGCTTAAATAGTTTATTTTTATAAACGGCTTTGGCAACGCTTTTTTAATTGGTATCAGAGCGTTTGGTGAACTTTTTTCAAAAAGATCCTGAGATTCTGAAACTGTTTTCTCAAAATCAATTATGGACGAGAAAAACGAAAGATATGGTAACTTGACCAGACCTCCAGTCTTTGATGGAACCAATTTTTCTTACTGGAAAGTAAGAATGATTGCTTTCATTCAAGGCACTCTGGGAGATGATGTCTGGGATATTATTGAAAATGGATACTTTTATCCAACTAAACCAGCCACTGATGGAAGCAATGAAAGGATTAAGAAAATATTGAGTGAGTTTACTCAAGAAGAGAAACAGGTTTCTCGTAATAATAACAAAGGCAAGAACGCTATATTTATGTCTATTAACGAACATGAGTTCAAGAGAATCTCATCCTGTACCACTTCCAAGGAAGCATGGGATACCTTGATTACTGCCCACGAAGGAGACTCTAGAGTAAAAGCTGCTAAGACTCAGATGTTAATCCAACAGTATAATACCTTAATCATGTCTGAATCTGAGTCTTTCGATGATTTCTATATGAACCTTACTGATATTGTCACTAAACTTCATGCCAATGGTATAACTTATGATAGACAAGAAATTGTCTCTAAAATTCTGAGATCATTACCACAGAAATTTGACAATAAAAGATATGCTATTGAGGAGATGTGTGATACAAATCTTACTCCTGAATTACTCAGTAGCAAATTAAGAACTGTGGAAATGGAATTAGAGTTTAAGAAACAATTGACCCACACTAATAGGAAACATACCAATTCCAATCTTAGCTTTACCTCTAAGATGATTAAGCCTGAGTTAAACACCTCTAGTAATGATTCTGATGAGGACTGTGACTTAGAAAGTCTAGATAATCAGATTTCCCTAATGACAAAACAATTTAAGAAAATTGTTAAATTTAGAAACAGTGTTGCAAATAGACAGGGCAAGTCTAATTATTCTACTCCTTCAAATCACAAGCCCCATGAGAAACCTCATGACAAACAGAACAAGGACAACACAAGACCTCACAGAGACCTCAAGAAGACTGAATGCTATAGATGTGGTAAACTAGGACACATTGCTCAAGACTGTAGAGTTAATTTAAATGCCCAAAACAAACACTCTAGAGCCAATATCTGCAAAACCTGGGATGACTCAAGTGATTCTGAAAATGAGGAACTTGAGACATCTGATGGTTTTGATCCTTGTTTAGCCTTCTTTGCCAAAATCATATACAATGATGATATGCCTATGCTTGATAGTGAGGATGAGTTTAGTAATTCTAGTTCTGTTGCTTTGAATCATACTTTAACTGGTTTAGATGCTTTACTTACTGAGAACATTAATACCTCTTCCTCGGGGTGTGTGAGTCAAAGGGAAATCGATACTGCTGATGTCAATGGGTGCGTGAGTTTAAGAAATGAAACCTTAAGGGTCACTTCACACACTTCACTTAGTGACTCTGACAATGATGATCTCCCAGACATTCACACTCTATATACTAAAACTCTAAAGAAAAGCACTAGACTAGAAAAGATTGTTAAAGATCTTACCAAAAAGCTAGAGGATCTAAGCCTAATGGTAAAACTGAATGCTGAAGAGTATACTACACAATGCATGTCTCATGACAGTGAAGTTAAAGTGTTTGATGAAAAACTGAAAACTTTGACTGAAGCTAATGAAATTCTGGAGAAAAAATACAAAGGGACATTATTAGAATTGGAACAAACAAAAGAAAAGACAGCAACTGTTTTCAAAAAATTTACCAAATTTGAAAACAATTCTAAATGTTTTGAGGAATTCGTTACTGAATCTAAAACCAATTCTGATGATAGAACTGGAATAGGGTTTTGCCCCAATTTGAAGACACAAACTAAACATGTTGAACCTATCAAGTTTGTGTCAGGAGGCAAAAGACCTATTGAAACATGTCCAGACTTTCATTCTCTAAAAACTAAGTTTGACCATCAAAACACTAACACTGGAGATGCAAGTTGCTCTAAGCATGAAAGTTTACCAAAGGGAAAATATGTCTGCCCCCTATTAGGAAAGGTGAACCTGTTTTCAAATCTGTGCTACCTAGGAATAAAATTCAGCCTCAAAATTTCTCAAAACCTTTGTTTAGAGACTTTCCTAAGGAAAACCCAATTCTGAGCAATCTTTATTGCTCATATTGCGATATATTTGGTCACTCGTTTGATAATTGCTATGCTAGGAGACTGATTAAACCTGTCTACAACTCTTCCATATATCCTAACTTTAACTACTCTAGGAGGAGTCGTAACAACTATGTCCTTCCCAGGCCACCAGACAAAAACTCTAACTATAGGAATAGAAAGACTAAACCTAAAAGGACATTTACTAGAAGGATTACCAGAACCTTTTCTAAATCAAATGCTCAGGAATTCAAATTTACTCAAAATCATGCGCAAAATGTTTTTCAACAAAAATCTAATGCTCGCAAATTTTATCAAATGAGAGCAAACAAGCGCAAACTAAAAACCAGGGCAATTTGGGTTAGAAAAGATGATCTAGTACCCCAGATGAAGTGTAATATTGTTGTTTCTGCTCTAAAAGCTGAACTTACAACTTCTGGTTGGTATTTGGATTCTGGATGTTCCAAGCATATGACAGGTGATGATACAAAACTTTTAAATAAAACCCATTTTGATGGTGGAAAAGTTGTTTTTGGTGATGGAGTATCATCCCAGATCATAGGCAAAGGAACTCTTAAAGCAAAAGGTCTTCCTGTTCTTGAAAATGTTCTCTTAGTCAAAGGTCTTAAGGCTAATTTACTTAGCATTTCGCAATTTTGTGACTCAAACTATACTGTTACCTTTTCAAAGAACAATTGCAAGATTTTAAATGAAAAGGGAGAATGCTTAATTACAGGATTCAGGACCCCTGACAATTGTTATACAGTCATGTCTAGTTCTGAAATCTGTAATGTTGCCAGAATGGATGACAACGAGATATGGCATAACAGAATGGGTCACATTAATTACGAAAATTTGAGTAAATTGTCTTCTCAACAGATAGTTAGAGGAATACCAAAAATTAAATCTATTCATAACATTGTTTGTGGTCCCTGTCAAGAAGGAAAAATTGTTAAAGCACCTCATAAAAGGGTTAAAGATATCCTTACCTCTAATCCCTTAGAACTCATCCATATGGACCTAATGGGTCCTTCTCAAACTGTTAGTCTTTGTGGACACAGTTATATTCTAGTTATGGTTGATGACTTCACCAGATTCACTTGGGTAGCTTTCTTAAAACAAAAATCCGATACCTTTCAAACTTTTTTAAAGATTCTCTTACGGATTGAGAATGAAAAAGACACTCAAGTGAATAGAATCCGAAGTGATAGAGGTGGTGAATTCAAAGACACTGGTATTGTAGAGTATTGTGACTATAATGGTTACAAACATGAGTTCAGTGCTCCTAAGACCCCTCAACAAAATGGAATAGCTGAGAGAAAGAATCGAACTCTTCAAGAGATGGCACGTCTCATGCTCCATGCTAAGAACTTACCTAAGTATTTTTGGGTAGAATCTATTCGTACAGCCTGCCATCTTATTAATAGGGTCTATCTTAGAAAGAATTCGAAACAAACCTCTTATGAACTTTGGTACAATAAAAAGCCTAATCTTAAGTACCTTAGAACCTTTGGTAGTACCTGCTATGTTTGCAAAGATAGGGAACACTTATCTAAATTTGAGAGTAGAGGAGATAAAGCCATATTCTTAGGTTATTCACCTAACAGTAGAGCTTATCGAGTGTATAATCTTCGCACTAAGACCTTAATGGAATCCATAAATGTAATTGTTAGTGACACTACTGTGGAAAGCAAGACTAGTGAATTAACTATAGAAGAAGAATCGCCAAATATTTTAGAAAATGACTCTTCTGAAATAGATAATTCATTACCTATTGAGTCACCTGAAGTACCTAACTGGGTTTCTAAAGATCATCCCATAAACAACATAGTTGGTAACCCTGGTGAACCAGTACGTACAAGATCCCAACTTAGAAATTATGCTCTCTATGCTTGCTTTGTTTCTCTCTTGGAACCAAAGAATGTAACTGAGGCATTGAATGACTCTCACTGGATTTCTGCTATGCAGGATGAACTTTTACAATTTGTCATTCATGATGTTTGGTTTCTTGTTCCACGTCCTGATCACAAAAAGGTTATTGGTACTCGTTGGATTTTCAAAAATAAAACTGATGAAAATGGGATGATAATTAGAAATAAAGCTAGACTAGTTGCTCAAGGTTACTCCCAAATAGAAGGACTTGATTTTAATGAGACGTTTGCTCCTGTTACTCGTTTAGAATCAGTTCGTCTGCTTCTTGCTATAGCTTGTCACATGCATTTTACATTATATCAAATGGACGTTAAATCTGCGTTCCTTAATGGAATACTTGCCGAGGAAACCTATGTAGAACAACCTAAAGGGTTCATTGACCCTAATTATCCTAATCATGTATTTCGGTTGAAAAAGGCTTTATATGGTCTTAAGCAAGCTCCTAGAGCTTGGTATGAGCGCCTGTCCAGTTTTCTGCTGGACAAAGGTTTCAAAAGAGGTGGAAATGACCAAACCTTATTTGTCAAACAGTTTGGCAAACACATTACTATAGCTCAAGTCTATGTAGACGATATCATATTTGGATCCACTTCTACCTCAGAAGTAAAATCTTTTGCTGAAATTATGAGTAAGGAATTTCAGATGTCCCTTATGGGGGAGTTACAGTTCTTCCTAGGTCTCCAAGTCAAACAACAAACAGATGGATTGTTTCTTTCGCAGACTAAGTACGCATTAGAGATAGTTAAGAAATTTGGCCTCGAGAGTGCTAAGAGTGCTAAAACGCCTATGAGTACTACAGAGAAATTATCTAAAGATGAAAATGGAAAATCTATAGACTCTACCTTATATCGTAGTATGATTGGCACATTACTCTATCTGACTGCCTCGCGTCCTGATATCATGTATGCTGTTTGTGTTTGTGCGCGATATCAAAACAACCCCAAGGAGAGCCATTTAAACGCTGTTAAACGCATAATTAAGTATGTTAAAGGCACTCTAAATTTAGGAATTTGGTACACGAATGACACACCTAGCACTATTATTGGGTACACTGATGCTGATTGGGCTGGGTGTACTGATGATAGTAAAAGCACTTCAGGCGCATGTTGTTATATTGGTAATAACTTGGTAGGATGGAGTAGTAAAAAACAAAACTGCACATCTCTCTCGACTGCTGAATCTGAATACATAGCCGCTGGTAGCTGTTGTGCCCAATTGTTATGGCTTAAACAAATGCTAAGTGATTATGGTATTTTAGAACCCACCCTTCATCTCTATTGTGATAATCAAAGTGCGATTAATATTTCTAAGAACCCAGTTCAACACTCGCGAACTAAGCACATTAAAATAAGACATCATTTTATTCGTGAATTAGTTGAAACCAAGGAATTAGAAATCAATTATCTTTCTACTGATCTACAACTTGCAGATTTATTTACCAAACCTCTTGATTATAATAGATTCATTTCTTTACGTAAATCTATTGGTATGATTTGTGTTGAGTAAATACCTGTCTTATTTTCCAAGTTCCTTCCCTTTGTCCATTTGAGACAAAATGGGGGAGAAATTTGAGTCTACTGCATATACTAAAAAGCTTGATCTTAGTAATTCTTTGCAGGTATTCTTCTTGTACAGTCATTCTTTATTGTAATAATAGGATGTTAAACTGTATATAGTTGAGTTATGTAATTTTTGCTTTCTAGGATTTGGGTAGATAGATTTTTTATAGTAATAGGATTTTCTTATTTTTTGTTGCCCTACGAGTTTAGATGACTCAAAGGAGATTTTGTCTCATATTTCCAAAGGGGGAGATTGAAGCCCTTATACTTTTGACTCATTTGAGTCTAGACTGTATAAGAGCTCATCTAGTTTGGAAATTGTGACAAAATAGTGTCCATCCTAGAAACCAAAGAGCTTCAGAGATTGGGTTGCTTCTTCTTCTATCCATCTTGTAATGAGCCTAAGACTATAGCCATCACTCACACACTTAGAATTTCATTCTTGCATTTCATATTGCACCTCTATGTGTATTAATGTTGTGAGTGTGTTTAAATCCCTCAATTTGATTTTTAATATTTTTTTGGGAATTTTAAACTCATTTTAAACAAGGTTTTGTTTAATTACAACTTGATTTAAAAAAAGTCTTGGGGTTAATATATAAATATGCATTGTTGTGTTTATTGGCCTAAAGTTACTCTGGGTAGAAACCGAAAGCGCTAAAGACTTTAGGGTTGGCTTTGTAATTATTTTGGGACGCGCGTTTGCATTTGTCCTCAGGCCAACACTTGCTGTTCTCTGATTGGCCCTAGGTGTGTTTCTTTACAGAGACATACCATCGCTTGTTATCAGCCCTTGGATCAACCCTTATCGATGGCCTGCATGTCTTTTGAGTGGATCCCCGTGTAATCCCTTAAGCCAATCATAGCCTGTTTAATCCACCGCCTGTTGTGAGCCCTTGGATTGCAGTCAATGGAGCTTGACTCAATCTCAGCCATTGTTTTTGAACGATGCTCTGGAATCTTCCTCTCTTCCTATTTAAAGGCTTCCAATTTCAGCCTTCGAAAGCTTTTGCCACTTTGAGTTTTCTCAGAAAAAGAGAAGAGAGAGAAGAGAGAGAAGAGAGAAGAGAGAAGAGAGAAGTTAGAGAGAGAAACCAAACCCTAGTTAGAAACCCTAACTTCGTCCAAACACTTCTCAAGCCCAAACTACTTACCTCTCCAGAAAAACCACCATAACCAAAAACACCATCCTTAGTGTTTTCTTAGGTTTATGAGAGTTCTGGTTAAGAGATCTTGGGTTGCTGAAATCCTTGTGTTCATAAATCTTATTTCCAACTTAGACATAGACTCAGATCTTGTTTCTTTTTCAATAGAAATCATAGATCTGAAGTTTTTCATGTTACAGAACACTTAGTTGCATTTATTTCTCATCTTGAGAATTTCGTTGTTGATTGTTTTCTGTTAAAACTTTTTTCTTCTTCAAAGATCAACAATAGATGTTTTTCTATTTCTGTTTTTACAAAACCTAACCTGACCTAGTGGGATTCGCACTTGGAGGGTTCTCAATCCACATAATATTTTCAAAAGTGATTGAGAAAGGTCTTGACCGATTTCTTAAGCAAGATCTCCGTGGAATCTGGGTTACTTTGAAAGGTCAAAAAGGTTCTTGGTTTTGTAAGAAAGAAAAATAACAAATACACTGCATATAGACTTTATATGTGATTTGTTAGGATTGTCTGTAACTAATAAGTGTGTGTGTGTGCATGCATGTGTTTTAGAACACCATTCACAAACATCTTCACACTACAAACACTCAAAGTGTTGGCTATAAGATTTGGTGAAAAATAAGTCGACGTAAAGTGCTGGAACAAAGAAGAGTTGACAAACTGAGACAACTACATCAACAAACAAGATCTGCAGAAAAGTTAAGGACGCCAGAGGGTACAATCCTGAACTTGTATAGATTTGTTTTTGTGTGCATGTTAGTTAAATAGGTTGTAACTCATATATTTGTTTTAGTGATTGTTTTTGTTTTACTCCGTAGAGGGAGTCGTGGATGTTTCCTCAAGGTTGAGGTTTTACCACGTTAAAAATCCTGAGTATCAATATTTCTACATCTTCTCATCCCTTTCTGTTTGTGTGCTGAGTTTAAAACATTTTAAACTGTTTACTAAAACTTGTTATCAAATCTTGTCCATATCTCGTACATAATTTTGTTAACACATCTTGTGTTCAAAATCGTTTTGATTTTAAGTAAAGAGTTTCTTCAACAAACTTTCGGAGTTGCTTAAATAGTTTATTTTTATAAACGGCTTTGGCAACGCTTTTTCATCATGACCAAGATTTCATCTCAAGAGAACTCAAAGGAACCTTTTACAAAGATATTATCAACTAAGGATTTTGATAGTCATGTAAATGGAATGGGTGTTATATGCATAGGCACATGGTTTAAGACTAAGTGAGAGATTTTTGGGGTTTTATTCTTAAAACCATATTTACGACATTTATTTTATTAGAAAAGTATTGTCAAATTTCATTTTGAAATATGAATCGTGTTTATGACAATACATTATATTTTTTTAAATATATTTTATATGTCGATCAATTGTGCTTAGTTGGAACTTTGATGAGTTAGGTTTAGCTTTATCACAGAAAATTAGAATTCCGTTTCTATTGCAAATGAACAGTTCACAACCTAAATATGGAGTTGACATCTTATCTATAAAGATACATATACATTATTAGTACTTGAGTATGGGAACATGTCTCTTGATTTAGTAATTATCTGATAGTTCAAAGACGATTGTACTAGTACATTAGGATTTTATTGTACATGACCAATAGTGAGATTCAAGTCTTGGTGCTAAATAGATTAAACTTTCATAATCTCACAAGTTTGCAAAGGATACATATATTCTCAATCCCGAGGATTATAAAGATTGGAATATTCACATAATAGTTACATTGATTTAGTATGGGTGATATTCAACTTATTGGGTTAATAATTTATTTACATTGGGCAATCATTGTTTGAATATGTTTGAGATCATATTTTTAAAGGAATACATGTTTGGGATATATTTTGGATTGTGATATCTCACTGATAAGATTCTAATCTTATACATTTTGATTCTAATAGTAAACCTGACCAGTTGTTTTATATGTGGTAGAGTATAAAATAAGTGAAGTTTGAGATAAAGGAATAAATAAGACGTTGGTAAAATATATTAATTATAAATTAAATTTCCCCAAGAGGGTATTGAATAATTAACGTGGGGAATCATCTTATATCATATCCATCTTTGCAAATAAGACCTCACTATTTAAGTAATTGTGAGATGATCAAATTGGAGTGCAGTTGTAATTATATTTGAAATTAATTGCAATTAAATAGAAAAATCAAATAAATAACGAGGAATTATATAGGATTTTCGTATTTTGTTTGGAATCCAATTTAATTATTAGCATTGGGTCCCTAGGATAGTTCATATATCAATTAGGAAGCCTTTGGAAATCCTAATTAGCCCAGGCCTACTTCATGTACCTATATATATGGGTTTTGGGAAGGAGAATAGGTTGCATTAACACTCATAAAGGTTAAAAAGAAAGAGAGAGATATATAAAAACACTAATCACATTTTTGTGAAGGAGTTAGTATAGATAAAGTGATTTTTCATTTATTTCACCAAGTTTTCCTATGAATAAGTGCCCAGACACTTAGCTTGCTTTGGTTAGATCATATAATGAAATATTTAAGGCCTACAACAAACCTAAGGAATTATTTAGAGTTGGTGGATGAACAACATCATCCTCTTTATCATATCTTTGGCCTATATCAGATCACCTATAAGATTCTTAAAGGTATCATGATCCAAACCCTGTGTCTATCATTTATATTTAGTTCTTTTTATTTTCTTTTTTAAACATGATCAGTAAAAGTTTTTGGAAAATAATATATTTTTATTATCAATCGCCATCAGTATAACTGTTACGGTCACCTCTGGGGATACGAGTATGTATAATGTCTTAGGAAATGGCATAATGAATATAGTTAGGTTTCCTAAATTAGAAAATGTCCTTTTTGTGTATGTGTTGAAGTCTAACTTGATTAGTATAAGCCAAATATGTGATAATGATTGCAACATGCTTTTTACTATGAATGAGTGTCAAGTTCATAATCTAAAGGTAATGCATTATGAAAGGAACTCGAACTATGAAGAATTTTTATATTATGAACACTTCTCCCAAATCTCTTTGGAATAGTGCTAAGGGATATTTTGACGATCTCTGTAACAAGATAATGGGTCATGTGAACTTTAGATCTTGACAAACTTGTTAGTAATGAACTTGCTCGTGACCCACACCACTTTGTGTTGACTTATTCTTGCATATGTGGTGATTTCCAAATGGGAAAAAAATTCTGAAATACACATAAGAAGTTGAACGTGATGTATACCTCCTGGGTTTTAGAACACTTACACATAGACCTACTTAGTCCAATGAGTATGGATATCATAGGTGGTAATAGTTACATTGTTATGATTGTTGATTACTTTACTAGGTTTAATTTTTTAGGATTTTTTTATCAATTATAATATTAAGGAATTCTTTATTCCTAAGTGTAAATAACTCCAAAATTAGCAATGGTTCACCATTGTTCGAGTCCATAGTGATCACGGGTAAGAGTTTGAGGAATTGTTATTCTAGAATGGTGTAGTGATGTTGGGATACACCATGGATTTTTATCCCCTAAAGCACCTCAATAAAACAAGATGGTGGATATAAAAAAAACAATATATTCAATACATGGTCATGTCCATGTTAATAAGCAAAGGTGTGTCTAAGAGGTTTTAGGTATAGGTAGTGAACACGGCTTGTCACACTATGAATCGATTTTATAAGGCGTATGGTTGCAACATAACCCCCCATGAGATTTGGAAAGGGAAGAATACCACACTCATATATTTTAGAGTATTTTAAATCAAGTGTTATATACTCAAGGATCGTGAGTACTTTACCAATTTTGACTCTAGTATTGACATTGGTATCTTTCTCTACTATTCCCCTAGTAGTCATGCCTATGGCTTTACAAATGTGTAGCTCAAACGATGACTAAATTAGTAAATGTGGTCATCTATAATAACTACTCCTTTTAATTTAATGAGAACTATTATGAGAAAGCATCTTTTGTTTTTCATTATGTCAATGAGGTAAGTAAAGTGGAATGAATGATTGTGTAGAGGTGCTCTCACCCCCAAATATGGTTGTCCATGTGGGTGACACACCTCCTTAGGTGAAAAAGGAACATAACATTTACAAAATCATTTTAAGTCCTAGTGTTGGAGTTAAGACCCATTCTCTACTTCATAAATAAGTTAATTTCTTTGTTACACTTGTACACTTAAACCCAAGAATGTGAAAGGGGCCTATTAGACGAATATTAGGTCAATATTTTGGAATCGAGTTCCAATGCCAAAAAATGTTCACATTATTAGTACCAAATGGATATTAAAAATAAGTGTATTGAATAAAGTTCGATGTTGAGAAATAAGGCTACTATAGTGGCTCAAGGATATACCTAAGTTCAAGATGTTGGTTCTGACGAGTCTTTTGCCCCTATTTCCAGGCGAACGTAGGTAAGTTTGTTCTTAGGAATAACATGTGACTTGGAATTCAATCTCCATTAAATGGATATAAAGAGTGTATTCTTGAATGACAATATTTAATATGAATTTTATGTGTCATAAGCAAAGGGCTCTGAGGACCCCAAGTTCCCTACACATGTTTCTCACCTAAAAAGGTTTTGTATGACCCTTGTCAAGTAGTTTTTAATCGAGGGAGTGTGGATAATACTTTATTTTTAGGTATTGTGGTACAGATATATTAGTATCCTAATTATACGTTGATGATATTGCATTTGGCTCCATTATTGAGAACCTTGATCATGGTTTTGAATTACTTATACAAAAAGATTTTGAAATTAGCATGGATGGGGAACTCAACTTCTTTCTAGGTCAACAAGTGTGTCAAATTGAAATGGTTATCTTTATTTCATAATCTAATTATGAAAAATATCTTGTGAATAAATTTTACCTTGGCTTTTCTAATCATAAACGAACTCCAGTAAATGTTTCTAAAAATCTTATAAAAGACATCAACGAGAAGGATATAAACGAGACTTTGTATTATATCATGATAGGTAGTTACCTTATGACTATTCTTCCAAACATATCTTTTAGTTTAGGACTTTTGTGCTTGCTACCAATATTGTCCCAAAGAATTCCATTTGAAATCCGTAAAGTGAATCACCAAATATGTTTGTGGGTCAATGAACTTTGATATTTGGTATGTATGTAGAACCAATACGTCTTTGTTAACATACTCCAATACCAATTAGGCCGACGATGTGGAAGGTAGGAATAGTACCTCCGGTGGTTGCTTCTGCTTAGGAAGTTGCATGGTTTTTTGGCATGCCTAGAGAAAAATTGTGTTTCCTTATCCATCAATGAAATAGAAATATAATACGATTGGTAGTTGTTGTACTTAATTATTTGGAATGAAAAATGTTCGAAGATTATAGTATTGATCAAGCATGACTATTGATTGTGATATTACTAGCGCCATCGACAGTTAAAAAAATATTCAACATCCACACGAATATATTTTCATTGACCATCATTTTATTATATATTTTGTTAAAGACAAGGTGGTGTCAATGAGTTATGATTATACTGAGCATCAATTAGCCGATACCTTTACTAACTAGACTAGATTTGAATATCTTAAATCTTCATTGGGTATTTTCATTATTGATTGATTTCTTAGTAACATTCTTAGGATTTTGAGCTTTAAACTAATACGTGATATGTATCTCATGTCACGTCTATTTGAATTTTATTGTATATCTTTCCATAAAAAGGATCTTGATACGATCATTATTATTCTATTTAGATGACATACTCCTTTACATATCTTATATATTAGATGTCTATGTTCATCACTTTTCCTTTTGTTTGAGAACGTGATGTGTACTTCATAATATGGATTCTATATTCATTTAAGACTTATGGACTTTGAGAAAGAAATCATGCTACGGGACTCATTCTCATATCTTGCTACACTTAACACCACACCAGACATTGTATATATGTCACTTTATAAGGGATGGCAAATATTTATGTTCTACAAAGTATTCAAAGTTTCATTGGACTTGTGAAAGAATGTCTAAAGTTCTAGGAATGTGTATGTGATGAATTTTTTTCATGATAGGAGAAAGTTAATAAATCTTATTCTATGAAAAAAAATCACGAGTGAAGAAGTTGCTAGGGCTACGACATTTTACATGAAAATACCTTTTGAAATTTGAAATAATATCCCATTCTTAGTCTTAATCAAAATCCACTACTTCAAAACAATTTGAACAAAGGCAATGTAGCAAAGGTTTCCATATACCTAAAAACTAGGTAACACCGAGGATTTGAAACTAAATGTTTTAACAAAAAAAAATTATTCGAGGGGTTTGCCGAAAATGATCGAAAAACGGTGTTTGAGATTTCACAAAGTCGAAGATTTTCATCCTTTGTTTCATAATTCAATATCTTAATTAAACTTGATCTTGGATCATTCTCTCAACATTATTCATTTTTTTTTGTTTTTCACAAACAAGATATGATATAATGTTCCAGGTTCAGAAACCTCATCATGCTATTAGACTTTAAGATAATATTTTCATGATTACGATCATTTATCATATACTAAAACTTTTGGTTAGTAGGATATTTATGCTTATACTATGTCTTATATAAAAGTGGTTTAGGAGTTTGTATTTAATTTCGTATCTTTATTATTATCCCCTTGTAAAATATTTTGCTTAGAGTAGGTTACGTAAGATTTTCCTCATATTATTTTCCTTTTCAACCATATTCTATATTTATGATCATTAGTTATTCCTTATGTTGTAAATTATGTTATCCTTAGTTGATTTATCTCTTTAGTTCTTTATGTTCTTTGCTTTTTCATACCATGATAAAATAGGGGGAAATTTGTAGTAAGGGGAGAGATTATGTGAGGAAGATACCCTTTTAGGGAGATTATTTATGTTCACATGATAGTTAGGATGAAAGAGATGTCCCTACATTATATTATTATTCTTGGGGTTATTATTCTTAAAACAATGCATGAAATTTATTTTCCAATAAATGTGTGTTAGGATCATTTTGAAATAAGAATCATGTTTCTTAGAATGCCTTATATTTGTTTTAAATATATTGTAAGCATATCGGTTAATTGGACTTTGTATGAATTCCAGCGAGTTATGTTTGACACGATTATGGAAGATCATAATTGTGATTCTAGTACTATTGAACCATCAACAACTTAGATTGGTATTTAACCAACTATCGGTAAAGCTGCAAGTACATTCCTAGTAGTCTGTCTTAACTACTGGAACCTATGTAATGGTTTAGGAACTTGTCTAATAGTTCAAAGAGGATTGTACTGGTACACCAGGAATGTATTGAATAGGATAACGACTGAGATTCAAGTATAAGAGCAAACGAGAATAGACTTTCACAATCTCACAGTTTAGAAAATGGTGCATAGGTTCTTAATCTTGAGGGTTATGAGGATTGAAATTCTTAAACAATTATCGCTTTAATTATTATGGGTGCGATTCAAATTAATTATACATAAATCTTTACAAGTTCGGAAATCATTTTGTACGTATGTCTGAGATCATAAACTGGAAGACTTCGCGTCTAGAAAATATCTTGGATTTCAATACCCCAAGATAAATTTATAAGTTAAGTCCGAGACCAAGGAATAAATAAGAAGTTGGTTAAAATCATTTTCACCAACTGGGTATGGCATGCTTAACGCGGGGAATCATATTACGTACAATTTTAACTTTGCAAATAGGACCTCATCATTCGAGTAAATTTGAGAGAGTTAAATTGGAGTGAAATTGTAATTATTTACTGGAATTATCTAAGATTTAATGAAAAAATAAAATAAATTATGGTGATGTAATTTTGGATTTTCAATTATCTATTTGGAAGCCAATTTAATTATTTAGTCGTGGGGCCATAGTATAGTCCATTTAACTAAGCAGTGGGATCAAATTCGTTGAAGACCCAATTTATCGCAAGCCCACTTGTAACAAGGGTATGGTTAAATGCACTTCAAGTGAGTACTTTAACACCCCAAAAAGTGTCATTAAACATTTTAAAATGCCGCAATAGATAATTATAAAATGTCCATGTATATCATTTTAGAGTGCATTTAGACATACCCTTTTATTAACTATATATATGGGTATAAACTAGGGTTTTAAGGGGCATGAAATTTAATTAAAGGTTAGTTAGGGAAAGAAAATGTAATATTAACATTTTTTGTGAATGGGTGTGGAGAGAGAGGAACATATATCTCTCAAATTAGCAAGAATTCACGTCCAAAAGTTCCCACACGCAAGGTTTTCATTGGGAGATCATATAATAAAAGATATGAGTTTTTTTGTGCATTGTAGGAAGGTTTTTTTAGAGAACATGGAAGCCTCTGTAATAGATCACCTACAATGTTCGCAAATGTATTGAGACCCGATGCCTAAATATTCTCTTCAGATCTATTTATTTTCTGTTCTTTTCTAGAACATGATCAATTAAAGATCAATGTGAAGTAAAGTTTTTTATATGTTCAGTCCCTAACACCTATATATTTTAATAACTTTTATCATCTCGTTTTTTACACATTGGTATTTTGATGAGTTTTCTAACATGATTCAAGCTCTTCTTGAAAAGGTGAAGAGTGTATAATGTCGTTTGATTTAATGTAAATGTAACCTATCTTTTGTGATTTTGGCGAGGCTACTTATGGGTGATAGATTTTGTTTGTTTGATTGTAATATTAGTTTGTATGTTTTGTCATGAAATTGAAAAAGGCAGATATTGTAAGAGTATACTTTACTCATGCGCCCTAGCTTAACTGGATTGTCTAATTCCTATTTTCAAAACACATTTTTGGTGTTTCTCTAAGTTGTCTTTATTCAAGTAAAAAAAATCTTGAATTCATATAGATGTTTGGTAGAGAGAGTATTGTTCATTAAATATCATGAATATTGAACTTTGAATCTCGTACTTGGCTTCTTTGCAATAAAGATTTCCTTAGATGAACTCATTGAAGATGCATCCATGGTCTTCAGATTATGATAAAATGTCTATGTCTATGAACACACACACACACACACACATGCACACACACATGCACACACACACACACACACTTAAATTATATTTTGATAAAACATTGTTTTGAATTGAATGAAAGATTTTCTATTTTCAGAAGATTTGTGTATAACCTTTAGGAAAGACCTTTGTTTTCAAAATGCAGTTTGATTAAGGAGAGATATGTTTTTTCCTTGATTATTTTGCATGGCTATAAATTGGCATCGTGCGCATGACCCCGCACCTTTTATGAAAAACATTTTCCCTTTCTAAAAGTGTGCACACATATGGAATTTGTATCTGTGTGCACGGGCACATTTTGGGCACGTGTTTAATCCCTTCATAAAATCATGTAAATGGAGGAAAATTTCTAACATGCGCACGAGGGAGCCTGATATTCAAATATTCCATTAAATGAGGCCTTTTACCTTCTATTACGAAATATCCGACTTCCCCATATCTACCACTAAGAGAGTATTTTCGTGGTTGAGAGCATTTCAATTGTTCTCTTTATTCAAAATCAATTATTCCTTTCACAATTGAGAGAAAACCTAGACTTATATTTGATATATGATTTTTGAGGTATTGAGAGATTTTTTAGATTAGATTCATGTTGCATAGGTTTAATCTAATCATTCTATATCATAATTAAAAATCTACACTCCGAGATTTGAAGAGGAGGTGCTTGAGATATTGGAGAGTTCAAGCATGGTGCGACTCATAAAAGAGTAATGTGACTCCCATATTCATTCGATGGAGAATCAAATGGATTTCTCTTCATCAATAAGGGATATTTCAATGTTTATGGATAACTACTTATTAGGGAACAATAGAGTGGTATCTTATTTCATTGTATAAAATATTTTCAACTTGAGTGATTGTCACACCTTGCTTTTTGGTATGAATGCACAAACGTATATATAAAGTAATGAATTAAAGTTAAGGCGAAAAAATTAAATTTATTCATTATAAAAATAGTACACATAGTGTATTACCACCGCATGGTGAATTACATTTTATTTGTCAACACGAACTACAAAGTAAAAAATCAAAAAGTGCCACTCCTTGCTCCCATCTTGCTTAGTCTCTAACCATACAGTGACGTATGCAAACATGTGACTGGTATTTGCCTCTAAAGGGGAATAAATATTATCCTCTTTCTCCTATGCCATCTAGAGGAAAAAGCAATTAGCACAAATATTCTAAGAAAGCTTTACCAATTCTATAACAAATATCTATATAGATAAGAGGTAGAGTGTGCCTAAAATTCAGTGTTTGTATAGCAAAGTTAAAGAATAAAAGCTGATAATCCCATACTTATCAATTTATTAAGGGCAACATAAAGAAAATCAAGGAACTTTGAACTAATAATCCCATACTTACGCGATCACCAAGGAGGTATAGAATTAAGTAAGTCATCCGTAAAATCAAACAATAAATAATCCAAAACATTTGGATATTAAGTGGAAAGGCACACAAATAAAGTGGCACTCGTACGTATGTGGCAATAAATCCGGCTCTCAACATCGGTGATCATAAGCCAAGTAGAAAACTTTCGTGGGATAAAATGACACTCTACTCCCTAGTTAATACTTGAGTGCATTATTTTGTATTATTTACACTCAAATCTAAGTGTTGTTATTCCCATTTTATCATAAATAAAGAGCTTTTATAGATATTTTTATTATTTTAGAGAAAAATACAAATTTAAGGATAAATGGGGTTAATAATGCTATTTTGGGAACTTCAAGCTCACATCTTATATTCATTTCTAATCTCTTGTTCAAGTTGTTTTTTTTTAGTATTGACAAGTTTAAAAAGAAAGCGGTGAAGTCCGGACGCAAATTGAGCATGAAAAGGTCACTTACGCACCTTCAGGGGCAAATTTGTAAATTCAAATGGCTGATTTCGGACTCGGACCAACCATGAAAATTGAAGGCCTTGAATCAAGGGACGTCTGGGCTCAAAAGGCGTATCAATCGGAGTTGAAATGAAGAAGTTATGGCCGTGCAAAGTTTGAATTCAAAATAAAGTCAAAGCCCCGGGTCAACGCCCTAAGTCAATCCCGAGACCTGGACACTACTGAAATATTGTTGGCACCGAAATGAGGGTCACGTCGGTTCAAACGGAAAGTCAATCGGACTCCGAATGAAGAAGTTATGGTGATTTGGGCTATTGTGCAAATTATGAGATTTGGGTTGTAATATGTTGTTAAATATAATTGGGTGTGTATTTATATTAGAAAGAGCTGTTAGGTGAGCTAGTTAGGAGATGGAGAAACCTGCGTGAGGTCAGGGGTTCGACCCCTGCCTCTCCCCTATATTTTTTTGCGAAAATCCACTTGCCACTTGCCCACTAGCCCATTACCCCACCTTCTAAACCCATTATCCCACCAACCCATGTTTTGATCCATCCGAAAATGCCTTTCCCCCATACCTGTTTAACCCCCACTTTATCCTATTTTGTTGGTTTCTTTTGTTAGTATAAATTATGGACAATGTAGAGACTTTAAAAACACCTTTTTTTTTACTTTTGGAAGGAAAAAAAAAAGACACACTTTGAGAGATAAAAAAAAAATTGTGTAGAGAGTATTTTGGAGGCACACTTTGGAGGAGCATATTGTGTATTGTAATTCAAGTATTGGACTCGAAATTTTGTAAGTTGACATTTATTAATGAAAATTATTTTTTCAGCTTGCAATATTTGTGTGTCAATTATGTCGTGTGAGTAGTTTAATTACTAGGACTTAGGTGATGTTTGTCATGACTAATTAAACCATGCATGTTAATTTAATTTCGTACATATTTCGACGTGTTCTAATTTGAAATAAAAAATTCGGTATTCGCTTAAAATTACACGAGTGTGTATTTTTAAACCTCAACGAATTAATTATAAATTCATGCTTTAAAAAATTTAAAGTTGTCATTTTTGATGAGTTATGCTTGCACTTAGATGTTTTGATACCTCATGCTTAAATACACGTTAAAAATTTTAAACATGATATTTTCGAGGGAATAGGGATTTATGGTGTCTAATTTAAGAGACGTTAAAATATTTTGAGCGCATGTATTGTTATATTCTCCGAAATGTACGCGACGAGAGTCGGTATATTTTGTGTTATAAATTCGGAAGTACGAAATTAAATTGATGTGTTAATTTAATTAAAACTGACAAACGGAACCGACGTCCTAGATTCTTCCACATATAATATTATTTCTTGTACTTGTTCGTTTATTCCGTCTTTATTTTTATTGTTACATAATTTGTGTCACGCATTTATTTATTTATTTTGTTTCATCACTCAATCACATTGACACACTCATATGTCTAGTTGGACAATCGATATTTTATAAAAGTTGACGAAATCTCTGTGGGTTCGACCCGTACTTACACCCGCTATATTTCAATAGCCCGTGCACTTGCGGTAGTTTTATAACAAATAAAACTTGACAACAAGTTTTTGGCGCCGTTGCCGGGGATTTCGGTCGATTTTAAGAATATTGATTTTCGGATTAGTTTTATTAAAACAAAAAAAAAAAAATGAAAAAAAAGAAAAAAAAACTGAAAAACATCTAATATTCCAGCAGCTATTTTTTTTCAGAATTAAAAAAAAAAAAAGATTTAAAGTCGTTTTGTAATTAAATAGTGTTTTTGACACTAGTTTTGTCTTTTAAACCAACTAAAAATTTGAAAAATTCGTAATTAATTTTTTTTTTCCTCCTTCCTGAAAATCTCCAGATTTCAACGCTGGTGAAAAAAAAAAAAAAAAAAAAACAGATTTAAAATGTTTTGTGAGAAACTAGTTGTTTCTAACACTAGTTTGTCATAAAAGTACTTAAAAAACTTCGAAAATAATTTTTTTTTCCCGGGAAATTTCCAGAATTTTGTGTTTCTGTAATTTGAAAAAAAAAAATCAAAAAAAAAAAAGAAGAAAACAAATCAAATTTAAGTTTTTTTTAATAAATAGCACTTTGGGCATTAGTTTATCACAAAAATACATAAAAAAATTTAAAAAAAACGTGAAAAAAAAATATTTTTTTTATGTAAATTTTCAGATTCGTTTTATTTATTTATTTAGTGGAACCAAAAAAAAAAAAAAAGGAATTAACGTCTTTTTGTAATTAAATAGTGTTTTTGACACTAGTTTTGTCTTAAACCAACTAAAAATTTGAAAAATTCGTAATTAAATTTTTTTTTTCCGGGAAATCTCCAGATTTTCGTGTTTCTGTAATTTGAAAAAAAAAATTAAAACAAAAAAAATTCAAAAAAATTTAAAAAAAAATTAGAATTTTTTTTTTTAGTCATTTCAGTAGCATAATTTATATATTTTTTTCGGTATATAATTTTTTTTTTCCTCCATTCTTATAGTGTGTTTTTGGTTATTATTTTTTTTTTAGTGTACAAATTCCTTGTAAATGCATGCATAAGTATTTTTGTATTTAATAATTTTTGCACTTTACGCTTGGTATTTTTTTTTGTGTGTGTTCTTTTTCAGAAAAAAAAAAACAAGAGAAAAAAAAGGGCGAAAAAAAAAAGAGGAGAAAAGAGAAAAAAATAAAAAAAGCAAGCAACCGTGGGAAAAGCGCTAACGTTACTTGTGCAATCTTGCCACGCGCACAACGTACTCTCGGAGACGACTGAAACGGAGGCGACGTTTCCCTCCGATCGACGTCAAATAAAACTTCGGCCCGGCGTAAACAAGTGACCGTAAAAAGTCCACGCCGGAGGTAAGTCTTGTGTGCTCCTACGTGAAACTATTTTCGCATATTTCAATAAGCACGTGCATAAGTTGACTTAAGGGCAAAACCCAATTTTAAGATAAGGTGGGGATTTAATCACCCCTCCTTGGCCCACAAATCATTAAGTTACCCGAGCATCTGCATAACCTAAGCCATAATTTTAATTTAAAAAATATTAGACATTGGCCATAGGGTGTCACATAACTCATAGGCATATTCTTTTCAAGGCTAGGATTAATAGCTAATCCAAACACGGAATTTTCAAATCGATGCCATTTTGACCTTGACTAGGATTGGTGGTTTTTAATGAGTCTTCGTACCGACCACCTACCTGGAGGAAATATTTGTTAATTGAGGCGATAGTCTGGAGTTGGTCGTCTTTTAAATTCTCCCTCGTCAAGAATTATGAGCTCTTTAATTAGGGAGATTATTTCGGAGACCCATTGTCGTCGAATAATCTCGGGAAACTAGATCTTAAAAATTGAACTTCCCCTCACCTAATTCAGATAAACTCAAATTGCTTTGTGTTAGCTTAGGAATTTTGTGGTCCTGTGTCAAATTATTTGCTTTTTATATATATAAAAAAATAATAATATATTAAAAAAAAAAAAAATTCGAGTGAGTACGGTGTATGCTAGGTTGGTGTCGAGATTCTACGGGTCGTTTAGCTAGAGTGGAGTCTAGTATTCCCGATACTATTATAGGTAGAACCTCGATTTTCACCGAAATGGGAGATGAGCTAGCAACTCGTGCCCTAAAGGATTACCTGTATCCTAATCGGGCAAGTCAACCATCATGCATACTTCTTCCCCCACACAATGCAAACAATTTCGAGTTCAAGTCGGGAATAATTCATTTACTTCCCATCTTTCTAGGCACAGAAAAGGAGGCCCCGTACCTCCATGTGCGTGAGTTTGAAGAAATTTGTGGAACGGTTAGGTTACAACAACTCACCGATGAGATCGTTAAACTAAAACTATTTCCATTTTCTTTGAAGGACAAAGCTAAGAGTTGGCTACTCTCACTTAAACCAAATTCCATCACTACATGGAATCAGTTGAGTGCTGAATTTTTGCAAAAGTTTTTCCCTAACCAAAAGACGGCGGCAATACGTCATGCCATCAATACTTTCAGTCAAAAAGAGGGAGAGACTTTATGGATGTACCTGGAAAGATTCAAGGACTTGCTCCTGCAATTAGGTCGTCAAATTCAGATTTTATGGATGTACCTGGAGAGACTTTATGGATGTACCTGGAGAGACTTGCTCCTGGAAAGATTCGGCATCGAATTAGGTCGTCAAATTCAGATTTTATATGAGGGTTTCGATTACACTACTCGATCTATGCTTGAACTTATGTGTAGTGGAGATTTCACAGAAAAGAGTGAGGCCGACGCATGGTCGTTTTTAGAATCCGTTGCTCAAAAGTCCCAACGATGGGCACCCCATCGGGATTCGAAGACCACCACAATTAATGAGGGTAATGCTCAACCAGAAGAACAAGGTTTTGAATTAGATGCCAAAGTGGCCACCTTGGACCGTCGTTTAGAAGCCTTGGAAATGAGTAAAGAGGGTAACCGAGCCACAGATGCCGCCGTGCAACATGTAGGGTCACCTATGTGTTTACTTTGTGATAGTTTCGACCACCTCGTCGAAAGTTGCCCCGCCCTTCCGGCCCATAAAGCTCTCACCGAGCAAGCAAACGCCCTCTATCAAAACAAGCCCAAGTACGACCCATTTTCCAACTCGTACAATCCAGGTTGGAAGGATCATCCCAACTTTTCATGGTCTAAAGGTCAATACCAGGGTAGTGGAGGTCAATCTTTCAGTAACCCACCCCTGGGTTTCCAAAAAAGCACCCCCGCACCATCGTTCCCTTCACCCCAAAAGATTCAATCCTTAGAAGAAACGATGAATTTACTTGCCCAAAGTACCCTGCAACTCCAACAGACCACGCAAAGTGTCCTTCAATCCACACAACAAAACTTGCATGCCAACACCCAATCGATTGCCAAATTAGAGGTACAAGTGAGTCAACTAGCCAATGCTTTGAGCGAGAGAAATAAAGGAATGTTCCCAAGCCAACCCGAGCCTAATCCTAAGGGTAACATGCCTAGGGGTCAGTATGTTGTCCAAGACAACACTAGCATGTCCACTACCCAAGAGCATGCTAAGGCTATAATCAAGCTTAGGTCAGGTAAAGAAGTTGAGAATAATGTCTCACGACCCACCATGAGTGAATCCGAGAAAGGTAAGGAAAAGAAGGACCCACCTTTGGATCCGCCTTCTTCCTCGCCCTCATCTTCTGAACCGTCTATTGAGACATACGTCCCGAAAGCTCCATTTCCACAACGTTTAGTGCCACAAAAGAAAAAGGCGCAAGTGGATAAAATGTTAGAAGTATTTAAGCACGTACAAATTAATATCCCATTGCTTGATGCCATACAACAAGTTCCATCCTACGCTAAACTTTTGAAGGGCCTTTGTACCTTCAAGAGAAGCACCAACGTACCCAAGAAAGCTTTTCTCGCCGAGCAAGCAAGCTCGATCATTTCTTATCGAACTCCCATCAAGTATAAGGATCCCGGTACTCCGACGATCTCTATCAAGATAGGGGAGCACCTCATTGAGAAAGCCCTTCTAGATTTAGGAGCAAGCGTGAACCTTCTGCCGTACACCGTGTACGAGAAACTAGGTTTGGGGGAGTTGAAACCAACTAGGATTAACTTATCCTTAGTCGACCGTTTTGTAAAAATTCCGAGAGGCGTTTTTGAGGACGTCCTAATTAAAGTGGGTGACTTTATATTTCCTATCGACTTTGTTGTCTTGGACACCCAACAAGTGCAAAATCCTATTGCACAAATCGCTGTTATTTTGGGTCGTCCTTTCCTCGCCACATCTGATGCCGTCATTCGGTGTCGTAGCGGCCAATTGAACCTATCATTTGGAAACATGACTATGGACCTTAATGTGTTCAATTTGGCCAAACAACCACCCGATGACGATGAACCCGTGGATGTCGACATGATTGATAGTATCGTCCGAGAGACTTTCGAGCAAACTTATAATGACGACCCTTTAGCATCTTGTCTTGCCTTTTTTGGGTCCGAATTTGATGTCGAGCAGTCCATCGAAGAAGTCAATGCCCTTCTCGACTCTGCCCCTATCATGGAAGTGGGAAATTGGAAGTCTAAACCTGAGCCCCTCTCACTTTCCATGTCACCTATTCCACCCTCGATTGAAAAAGCCCCCGAGCTTGAATTAAAGCCGTTACCAGAATCACTCGAGTATAGGTTCTTAGGACCTTCTGATACCTTGCCTGTTATCATAGCATCTGACCTAGATAAAGAACAGGAAGGTAAGTTGTTGCGCGTTCTCAGTGAACACAAAGAAGCCCTCGGTTGGACCATAGCCGACAACAAAGGGATAAGTCCGTCAGTGTGCATGCACAGAATACACTTAGAAGAAAATGCTAACAATTCTCGTGAAGCACAACGTAGACTTAACCCCATACTTAAAGAAGTCGTCCGAGCCGAGGTGCTCAAGTTGTTAGATGCGGGTATTATTTACCCCATCTCTGATAGCCAATGGGTCAGCCCCATTCAGGTTGTTCCAAAGAAATCTGGTGTTACAGTGGTGAGAAATGATAATAATGAGTTAGTCCCCACTAGGATGAAAACCGGTTGGCGTGTCTGTATAGACTATAGGAAGTTGAACACTGTCTCACGGAAGGATCACTTTCCCCTTCCGTTCATAGACCAAATGCTTGAGAGATTAGCCGGTCACCCCTATTACTGTTTTCTCGATGGTTATTCCGGTTATAATCAAATTCCAATTATTCCCGAGGATCAAGAGAAAACCACATTCACTTGTCCATTTGGTACTTTTGCTTATCGACGCATGCCCTTCGGGCTATGTAACGCACCCGCTACCTTTCAGCGGTGCATGATGAGTATCTTTTCGGACATGGTCGAAAGGTTTCTTGAGGTTTTTATGGATGATTTCTCTGTGTTTGGGTCTAATTTTGATGAGTGCCTTCACCACCTTACCCTCGTTCTGAAGAGGTGTAAGGAAAAGAACCTTGTACTTAATTGGGAGAAGTGTCACTTCATGGTTAAACAAGGCATAGTATTAGGTCATATCATCTCTGAAAAGGGTATCGAGGTTGATAAGGCTAAAATTGATCTAATTTCTAATCTCCCACCCCCAAAAACTGTGCGTGACATTCGATCATTCTTAGGACACGCCGGTTTTTATCGGAGATTCATTAAGGATTTTAGTAAAATCTCTCGTCCTTTATGCAATCTTCTAGCCAAAGACACACCCTTTGAGTTCACCGATGATTGCCTTCAAGCCTTTGAGAGGCTAAAGAAGGAATTGACCTCAGCACCTATTATGCGACCCCCCGACTGGGGTCAACCTTTCGAAATCATGTGTGATGCTTCCGACTATTCACTAGGTGCGGTTCTGGGTCAGCGAGATGAGAAACTTCCTCATGTTATATACTATGCCAGCAGGACTCTTAACGACGCTCAATTGAATTATTCCACCACTGAGAAAGAGTTCTTGGCTGTCGTATTCGCGCTAGAAAAGTTTAGGTCTTACTTGATAGGATCCAAAGTCATCATTTTCACCGATCACGCGGCCTTGCGAGACCTTTTTATCTAAAAAGGATGCTAAGGCCCGGCTCATTAGGTGGATCCTATTACTTCAAGAGTTTGACCTTAAAATTCGAGATAAAAAGGGTTGTGAGAATGTAGTGGCAGATCACCTATCTAGGTTGACCGTTGAATCTTCCATTGACTTGTTGCCACTTAATGAGTCTTTCCCTGATGAGCAACTATTCCTTATCAACCAACTTCCGTGGTTCGCCGATATTGTGAACTATCTTGTGACGGGTGAAATGCCACTGCATTGGTCTAAGCAAGATCGTTCTAAATTTTTAAAGGAAGCCAAGCATTTCTTTTGGGATGACCCATATCTTTTCAAGTATTGTCCCGATCAAATCATTCGAAAGTGTGTCCCCGATCATGAGATTCAGAGCGTAATCTCTTTTTGCCATGACCAAGCTTGTGGAGGTCATTTCAGTACTAAGAAAACCGCAGCGAAAATTTTGCAGTGTGGATTCTATTGGCCCACCATTTTTTGTGACTCCAATGACTATAGTAGCAGTTGTGACCGATGCCAACGGTTAGGAAAGATCACTCGTAGGAATATGATGCCCTTAAGTCCCATATTGATTATTGAGGTTTTTGACTGTTGGGGCATTGATTTCATGGTTCCATTCCCGAAATCCTACGGTAATCTTTACATCCTTTTGGCAGTTGATTATGTGTCTAAGTGGGTTGAAGCTATACCGAGTCGGACAAATGATCGCCATGTGGTAGTCAAACTTATTCGAGAAAATATTTTTTCCCGATTCGGTACACCTCGAGCCATCATTAGCGATCAAGGAACCCATTTCTGCAATCGAACATTTGAGAGTCTCATGAAAAAGTATTCAGTCATGCATAAAGTAGGATGCTCTTATCATCCTCAAACCAGTGGACAAGTTGAAGTGTCTAATAGGCAAATCAAGCTAATCATCGAGAAAACAGTGAATCCAAATCGAAAGGACTGGTCCTTACGGTTATTAGATGCACTGTGGGCTTATCGCACTACGTATAAAACCCCACTTTCTATGTCCCCGTATAGGCTTGTCTATGGAAAAGCCTGCCACCTTCCGGTAGAGTTAGAACACAAGGCCTATTGGGCCATTAAGACCTTTAATTTCGATTTACCTGCTGCAGGAGAGGTCCGAAAACTCCAACTCAATGAGTTAGAGGAGATTCGGAATGATGCGTACGAAAACGCAAAATTGTATAAAGAAAAAATGAAAATGTTCCATGACAAGTCCATCCTACGGAAGTCATTTGAGACTGGACAAAAAGTTCTCTTGTACAATTCTAGATTGCATCACTTTCCTGGTAAGTTAAGGTCTAGATGGTCCGGTCCCTTTATTGTTAGGACAGTCTACCCACATGGGACGGTTGAGATAGAGAATCCTAAAAATGGTGAAAATTTCAAAGTTAATGGTCAAAGGTTGAAGCCATATCTAGAATTGCGAGATCGGGAAGTGGAGGACATTTTCCTCCAAGACCCGGTATACCACGAGTAAACATAACTTCGGTTGTATTTTTGTATTATAGTTTTTTTTCTTTTTGTAATTATTTTTCTTCCAAGAAACATGTGTTGGAGAAAGTCCCTCATTACGGTAATATCTTTCATATCTTTCTCGCCTTTTCAATTTTTGTCTTGTACATTGAGGACAATGTAGAAATTAGGTTTGGGGGTATTGAGGTCATTTTTCTCCGCTAAAAAAAAAATAAAATAAAAAAAAAAAAAAAAAAAAAAATTAAAAATCCAAAAATCCAAAAATATTTTCAATATAAGTGAGTTTTGAAACAATTTCTTAACATAGAATTAATTCACAAATCTCTCAACTTATAATATTTTACACTTAGCCATATAATATGATCGAAAATGGATATTGAGGCGAAAGTTAATATGCTTAAAGAATACATGTGGAGATTTTAGCCCGGTGAGATATTGTGCCATTCATCGTTTTTGAGAGATTTAAATCAATCCGAGTTAAAATAACTCAAACTTTCCTTCAGTGATAAATTCGTTGATGATCTCAAATTCATTGTTTTGTTCGATTACTGAAAACAAAAGCTCAAAATCAGAATCTTACGCACTAGAAGTCTTAGTAAGTCGTCTTGAGACACAAATCAACTTAATGAAACTTGAGAAATGAGATTAGGCCCTCGTTTGAAAGCCCAAAAATTAAGCCTAAACTCCAACATTTTTTTTACATTGTTACATTGCAAGCCCATTTGAGCCAAAAATAATATAAGTCTTTTGTTGAAAGCCCACTGCCCTACCCAACTCCAACTAGGAGTTTAAAACCCATAAAAAGAAGCCATACCCATTTTCTGAGAATACTAGGGTAAAATTACGGTTGGAAAAAGGCCAAAAGAAAATGAGGTTGCAAGAATGATGTGTGAAAAGAAAAGAATAAAAGAAAAAAAAGGGAGAAGAAAGAAAGAAAAAAAAAGAAGGGAAAAATGCGAGTTTGAAAAGAAAAAAAGGAAAGAGAAAAGAAAAATGGAGGTGAGAAAAAGTACCTAAAAGTCAAAATACCGAAAAACCTCTATATTCTCAGAAATTTTGAACTCCAAAAGCAATTCTTTCTAGCCAAAATTCGAGCCTACAATAAAACCAAAGAAAGTCCTAATCGATCTCAAGTGAAGTTAGTTAAAGTGTGGAGAGAAGATGAATAGGATCTATGGTGTGATTCAATGTTTTCAAAAAGTAATCGATTTTCCGTTCATGAGATCATATTCATCCATTATAAAAATTCGTTCTTGATCATGTATATGTGAAATTTGTTCATATAAATTTACTCTTTTATTCACATATACCGAGAGAAAATAACCCATTTCCGAGTGTTCGATTGTGAGTGCATTTTGTGAGACTTTGAAATCAAAACAAACTTTCGGATAAGAAATGTAACGATCAAATCTTTTGAAATGGACGATTATATTGGCTATGCACACACACACGATAAGTTGAGATTGAAATGTGAAATTCTGCTATATTTATGAAGTTTGCATTCAAACTTGGTTATATTACTTTTGAGTCTCTTGTAAATAGAGTCAAGTTTTTGAATTTTGTTGGTATATTCACTGCAAACCCTCACGAGAAAAAACTCGTCCACTAGGGAAACCTAGTGGTTTAACGGCTTGTTGCACAAGCTAAGTGCAACCGTGATTCCTATGAAAGTGAGTTAGATTTAAAAATTTTAGTTTTGCTCGAGGACTAGCAAAGTTTAGGTTTGGGGGTATTTGATGAGTGCATTATTTTGTATTATTTACACTCAAATCTAAGTGTTGTTATTCCCATTTTATCATAAATAAAGAGCTTTTATAGATATTTTTATTATTTTAGAGAAAAATACAAATTTAAGAATAAATGGGGTTAATAATGCTATTTTGGGAACTTCAAGCTCACATCTTATATTCATTGCTAATCTCTTATTCAAGTTTTTTTTTTTTAGTATTGACAGGTTTAAAAAGAAAGCGGTGAAGTCCGGACGCAAATTGAGCATGAAAAGGTCACTTACGCACCTTCAGGGGAAAATTTGTAAATTCAAATGGCTGATTTCGGACTCGGACCAACCATGGAAATTGAAGGCCTTGAATCAGGGGACGTCTGAGCTCAAACGGCGTATCAATCGGAGTTGAAATGAAGAAGTTATGGCCGTACAAAGTTTGAATTCAAAAGAAAGTCAAAGTCAAAGCCCCGGGTCAATGCCCAAAGTCAATCCCGAGACCTGGACACTACTGAAATATTGTTGGCACCGAAATGAGGGTCACGTCGGTTCAAACGGAAAGTCAATCGGACTCCGAATGAAGAAGTTATGGTGATTTGGGCTATTGTGCAAATTATGAGATTTGGGTTGTAATATGTTGTTAAATATAATTGGGTGTGTATTTATATTAGAAAGAGATGTTAGGTGAGCTGGTTAGGAGATGGAGAGACCTGCGTGAGGTCAGGGGTTCGACCCCTGCCTCTCCCCTATATTTTTTTGCGAAAATCCACTTGCCACTTGCCCACTAACCCATTACCCCACCTTCTAAACCCATTATCCCACCAACCCATGTTTTGATCCATCCGAAAATGCCTTTCCCCCATACCTGTTTAACCCCCACTTTATCCTATTTTGTTGGTTTCTTTTGTTAGTATAAATTATGGACAATGTAGAGACTTTAAAAACACTTTTTTTTTTTACTTTTGGAAGGAAAAAAAAAAAGACGCACTTTGAGAGATAAAAAAAAATTGTGTAGAGAGTATTTTGGAGGCACACTTTGGAGGAGCATATTGTGTATTGTAATTCAAGTATTGGACCCGAAATTTTGTAAGTTGACATTTATTAATGAAAATTATTTTTTCAGCTTGCAATATTTGTGTGTCAATTATGTCGTGTGAGTAGTTTAATTACTAGGACTTAGGTGATGTTTGTCATGACTAATTAAACCATGCATGTTAATTTAATTTCGTACATATTTCGACGTGTTCTAATTTGAAATAAAAAATTCGGTATTCGCTTAAAATTACACGAGTGTGTATTTTTAAACCTCAACGAATTAATTATAAATTCATGCTTTAAAAAATTTAAAGTTGTCATTTTTGATGAGTTATGCTTGCACTTAGATGTTTTGATACCTCATGCTTAAATACACGTTAAAAATTTTAAACATGATATTTTCGAGGGAATAGGGATTTATGGTGTCTAATTTAAGAGACGTTAAAATATTTTGAGCGCATGTATTGTTATATTCTCCGAAATGTACGCGACGAGAGTCGGTATATTTTGTGTTATAAATTCGGAAGTACGAAATTAAATTGATGTGTTAATTTAATTAAAACTGACAAACGGAACCGACGTCCTAGATTCTTCCACATTTAATATTATTTCTTGTACTTGTTCGTTTATTCCGTCTTTATTTTTATTGTTACATAATTTGTGTCACGCATTTATTTATTTATTTATTTTGTTCCATCACTCAATCACATTGACACACTCATATGTCTAGTTGGACAATCGATATTTTATAAAAGTTGACAAAATCTCTGTGGGTTCGACCCGTACTTACACCCGCTATATTTCAATAGCCCGTGCACTTGCGGTAGTTTTATAACAAATATAACTTGACAACATTAATACTGATGCTTTTTCAATAAGAATAATGCACAAAGGTGCAGGGTAAACTGAATCGTTACAACGAATTGTTATGATATCAATTATTAGGTGATAAAGGTTAAATTTGATCCAAATGATCATAATTAAAACAATCAATTGATATAACAACATATGAGTATGGTAATTTTTACACATACTTGGAATCAAATTTGGCTATCATTGAATGAAATCATTAGGAGTTATCAAATAGGCAAAGTTTATTATTAAAGAGGTAAAAGAAACCTACTTGCTTGGTATTTCGAACTTCTTATGGATCAAAAGAGGATATCGGGAGGAGCCGGTCCTTGATTCTCTGTATACAATGTTTGGGTAAATAAGCATTTATAGGAATTGGGGTTGGCTTTGGTCAGTTTATACAAAAAACTGTGTCTTTTAAAGTTTCAGGGGTTTAATTATAATAACATGGGACTTTAAAATCTTGGACTTAAGGTCATATTTGAACTTTGGTGTAAAAAACTTTTTGACTTAATTTTAAAGTACTTATAGGCAAAGTTTGGGGTTCAAATTCCTAAGTTGAAAAAGTCAGAAGGTGTCAAATTGTAATTTAGGAAATATATTTCAAATTTAAAAACACAATGTCCCATAACTTTGGCTAGACATGACCAAACATGGCCTTACCTTGTACAATTTTGACCAGAAAAATAATATAAAAATATTAGAAAAAAATTCAAATATTTTTGATTGGCCACGTGCCCTCTCGCGCGTGGTCATGGTTCCTAGTCAAATAGTTCATCTTCAACCTCTCAATTTTTGACTTTAGGATTTCAAATTTTTGATCAAAGATATCTCCTTAATTTCTAATCCATTTGATATGATTTCTAACAAACTCAACCTAAAATTTCATCTAGAATCCAAATATTTAGGTTTTATGGATTAAGATATAGTATACAGTAAGTTCCATAACTGTGTGTTTTGCCAAAATTTTGACTTAACATTCGTGGCTTTCAAGAATATGACAGGGATTATTATTAACTTAGTTTGGTTTTTGTTATGTTAAGGAGTAATTTGATTTTGATTTCAAGGTTTGAGGTAGATTATATAACTAGAATTTGGGATTTTGAGTTTTCTGGTCCAGAAAACACTTTTAGTCGATTAGAGTTTTTTATGAACATTCGTGGGATTTAATCATTTCACTAGAGTTCCTAAGGTTCTAGTAAAGATATCCAAAGCCTTAAACCTGAGTTTTGAACATTATTTTGAAGTTTACCATTAAAGCTGAAGCTTTAATGGTGAAAATTTCATATTTTTTACCTAAGTCATGTTTTACACATAAAGTTTGTACTAATATGATGCATTCTAGCATTATAACAATACATAAATCATTTGGAATTAAAAGAACTGAATGTAATGCATAAAATGAAGGGTTACCTATTTTGTTAAATATCGAGTCTTTGAAACTATTGTTGAAGGGAGTTTTTTAGGCTGAACTTGTGCGATTTTTATACTGTTAGAGTAGGAGAGTTCATTGGTTTAGATGGGTGGTGGATTTGAACTGAATTTAGAGAGTTTTCTAGGTTAGTTATTAGACTTCATATGTTTGCATGGTTCAAACACGTGATATTTGTCATTTAGTGCTGATGTGCAGGCTTAGGTGGACACCGGGGGGGAGGGGGGGGGGGTTGTGGAAATCACAAATATTTGGTTTTTAGTCCTTAGTTGATAATGTTTGTACTTATATAGCCTTACAAGTTTGATTTTAGTAAAGTTTAGGGGTACTTTTGTGATTTTAGAAAGTTTCAAGTGATATAATTATAATTTCTAATAAATTGAAGTCTAGATGATCAATTTGATATGAAGTTTGGGTCTAGGGGTTAAGTATAGTTTAAGTTATGATAGTTCAAAGTTTTCAGGGTCTAATTCATAATTAGTGAAACTTCATTGATCCTTGGTTAATTTTGAAATTTTGTAGGTCTTATAGGGTAGTTTAATCATTCTTCTAAATATATTTAAAATTTTATATTCTAGTGCAAATAGTGATGCGCCGTGTGTGATATCGATTGGAATAAATTCGCAAATTCCAATACTCATTTATTTAATTAGATTCCATTTAAAAACCAAATAAAATCAGCCTTTAAAAAAACATCTATGTGTGTGCAAGTGTCAAACTAACATAAACACAAATATGCTAACTCACAGATTTCAGGAAAAATCCCCTCAGGAAAAAACCTTTTATTTCACTATAATTAAATCGCAATTTACAATTACAATGAAATATTCAATAAGTTTACTTCAACAAACTTGCATAGACACGTAGCCTAGAGTTAGCAATGGATTCCATACATCGAACCCACATGAACTGCAGTCCAATCTTCAGCAAAGATCCACACGCAAAGAACCTCAATGACCTCAGTCTTCAGATGTAGAGACGCACTCCACAAGGATGAACAAAAACAATGTATGTTCTTGGATTCCAAAATAATTCACCTAAACATTGGGATTTTTGTGAATTGAAAAACAAGGGTTTAAAGCCCTAAATGATGAAGCCAAAAGTGTTAGGTCAATTTTCACTGTTTGTGGAATGAAAAGCAAAAAGATTTCTTAACAAAATACGGCTCGTTTAATGTGTATTTATACAAAACCTTAAGGCGACAGACTGCTCGAACGAGAGCACATCTCGTTTGAATGATGACACGCGTCGCTCGAATAAGCTTCGCGCGAGATGGCATGTTGTTTGAACGACATAGGTTGTTGTTCAAATGAGCCTTTAAATAAATATTTTTACTTTTTCTTTTCCCAGAAAATGCAGCATTTTAAAACTTCAAAAATTAATTTTGATGAAAAACTTAAAAAACTTCGCTCCAACACTTTGAATTTTTTTGATGAAAAATATCCCGATATTCTAAGTGAAATGCTAAGCAATAAAAACACAACCTCTACCAAATTCATCTTACAGAGGCTTGATTGTTGAAGAAACTTGATATTCGTATCCGTCTGGTTGCATATGTGATCTTGAACATTCTTCGACGGTTGTAGAGGTATACGACATACTCTATTGATAACGGACATTTATAAAATTATGTCCTTACAAATCTGTGAGAAAACGTGAAACATGACTGTGTGATAATTGATTAAATTCACAAATTTTTAATTTGGCACACTTATTTAATTAGAGTCTATTTTTAAACCAAATTAATCCATCCCCTAAACATGAATCTAAAAGTGCGTGTGTCAACCCATAAATAAATAAAGCATGTGACACAAATATTCAGGAAAAATCCCCCAAAGGGGCAAAACCTTTTATTTCACTATAATTTTGTAAGAAAATGGCTTACACGGATTACAATAAAATAGGGTGACATACGAAATACCCGCAAGTGTCTGTTTCGATGTCTCGGTTGGAACTTTCCCTTTCCAGGAGGGCAACAATGAAGAAGAGAAATGACTTCTGCACAAGATGTGAACTTTATAAGGGCTCCCTCCATAATAGAACGCAGCTGTCGGTTGTAGAGATCTCCCCACAAAGAATAAACAAGAACAAAAGTTGTGTTAATGAACACCAAAACAATTCACTAAAGCACATGGGAGTTTTGTTAATTGAAAACAAAAAAGGGATTAAAACCCTAAAGGAAGAAGCCAAAAAGAATTCTGCTTTCGCAGTTTTTCTGTTAGTCAAAACGCCGTGACTTCTTAATGAAAACGTTACCAAATAATGAGTATTTATAGAAAAATGCGCCGCCTCGAAAACAGAGCTCGTTCGAACGAGATCAGCATGTCGTTCGAACGAAGGACAACTGTCGTTCGAATGAGATCGCGCGACATGCTATCTCGCGCGAACGACATGCTATGTCGCTCGAATGACTGTTGCGAAATAATCATTATTTTAATGTCCGCTTCAACACCTAGAAAAAATACTCATTTTCAAATTTTGACGAAAAAGTCCGCTCCAACACTTAGAAAATATTTTGTAAAAATATCCCAAAAGCTCTAAGTGAAAAGTTAAGGTATTTAAAACATAACCTTACCAAAGTAAACTTTGTCGAGTCTTGAATGATGAAGAACCATAGTAATTCGAATCCGTCTTTGATGTAGATGTCTCTTGAATGCTCTTCGACGGTGTAGCGGTACATGACATAATAAATTGATAACAGACCTATGAAAATATGTCCTTACAAATCTCCCCCTTTGTCTATGCTGGTGCATACATAAAAAATCCGAATTATCAAAAACCAAATTGCCTATACAAATCTACCCTCCCATGAATAAATTTGCGAGACCTCAAAACTGTTCTTCAATCATCTTCGTCAAATCTCAAAGCTTTTCTCATCAGGGTGTGCAACATCATCATCTTCAATCTTTGTACCTACACACAAGAGATAAATCAAAATATCTTCGTGACGCATCAAGTTTGAAATGATATAAGAATAAAGCATTAATAATCAAATCTCCCCCATAATGCAAAAGCTCCCCAATAACATGATAATTCTTTCTCCCCCTTTTTATGATGTCCCCAAATAGACAGATAAGAAGAAATAATCAAAACATGGAGTTTCACGAAAAAATGCATAGCAAACATGGATCAAACTACGCGCATGCAAAGGTATGTTCCCAAAAATTTCACAAACTATTTTCGAATTTTTCAATTTTTTTCATACAAAAACAGGATATAAAAAAAATCACACCATGGATTTAAACTCAAACAACCAAGTCATGGAAATGGAATGAATGGGTGTGAACACATTCGATAGGTAAATCAACACAATCAAGCATATGTGCACGATGCATATGTGTACCCCTAACGAATGAACATCAAAAATATCCTTAGGTGAAAAGATTGTTGAATTTAGATGACATCGTCTTATACAAATCAACAAATCAAAGTTAAAATGATTTCCACCCCAATAATGTCCAAAACTATTTAGCCCATTTTCAAGAATTTCGAGGACGTGCAAACCCATTATAAAATCTCCAACCAAACATCCTCATATATAATTTCTTTTTAGAGGTAATCTAAAGTCTCAAACTTTGGAGAATTGGTGCAAAAACCTAAATGGCCCATAATTGGCATGAATTTCTTTTTATTGCCTTTAAATTTTTTCGGGCTCTTTAAACCTCTTTGGACCCCGGATAATAAAATTCCTCCATTTTTAGGTCCAATTTAACGGTGGCTTAGTATTCGCAAAGGCAAAATGAACCTTTCGCAGCCCTTTCCCATTTTTAAATAAAACACACAAACTCACAAAACGGTTCTTATATGCACAATTTTTTATCAAGTATTATCGCGCTTGGTTCGTTTTAAGGACATGATTGAAGTGAAAACACCCAACCAACATGTGATAAAACAAGCACAATAATCAAACAAATCCGTGCATGTGTGCAATAAAGGAAGCATGAGTCAAACATGTAGGAAATAACACTTAATTACATCTTAATTACTCCAAACATTATAAAGCACAAGAATAAATTGACCTATTGTCTTAAAACACTATTAAATAGTCACATGAAAATAATGGAATGATGTTGTGACTCGGTCATCCAAAGTGTCCATCCATAAATGGTGCAAACAAAAAAAACAAAAATCTTTTTTTATTTTTCAAAAATTTTCTAAAAAAATATATACAAAAAGTACATGTCACAGTGCTAGCAAAAATATATCAAAAAGCATAACTAGCATATGATAAACATGCAAACACAATCATCTATATGATATGGCAAGAGAAGAATCATGTGCAAGCAAACGAGAATCAACTTGTTTAAAATCTAGTGCCTCTAAAAGTGATTTCCTAACCCAAATATATGTGAAATGTCATGCGGGGGCTTTGGAAATCACGGGAACACTAGACATAAACTTACTAGGATATTTTTCAAGATCAAAACGAAAGTGCCTAAGGTGACCATTCCTACCACAATATGAATATGTGCAAATGGGTGAAACGACACCTATGGGTTGACCTTTTCTAACATCCTTGAAATTGGTTGACCCTCTAAAACAAATAATGGTTTTGGCTTTATCATTAGAAGCATGAGAACAAGATGAGCCACTACCATCACTATCAAACCTACTCGAGTGTGTCAAATCATTTTTTAACTTAAATTTTTTTGACTCGATCAAAGAATTAGAGTCTTCCGAATTAAGGGATGCCATTTTCAAGTTTTTAATAATTCCTAAAAACGTATCTCTCTCTCACTTAATTAAAACAAACTTTTTCCTAAGAGTCTCTTCATGTGCCATAAACTCATTGACTAAAATATTTTTATCATCTTTGGCACAAACACAAACCATCGAATTTTTAAGATCTTCTAATTCTTTTTCTAAAACAAGGAACCTATCATCACTCTCCCTCTTGGACAATTTTAAAGAAACAAAGTCATGGTCCAAGGAAACAAGTTTTTCACGATAAACATCTCTTTGATTTTGAACCGTTTGCAAAAGATCCAACGCGAAATTAAAACGAGAATTTTCTTTTTCCAAAACTTTAATTCTTTTTGCAAACGTCAAATTCAAACGATTTATATCATCAAAATTATGACTCATGTCATCAAAGGGGGGCATCCGATTAGATAAGTGCTCCATCGAAAAAATTACGATTTTCAAAAAACTGATTAGAAAAAAATCCATATCAAACAATTTTTATGAAAAATAGGAATACGCAATAAATTAGCGCAACCTGCTCTGATACCAATTTGAGAAAACGTGAAACGTGACTGTGTGATAATTGATTAAATTCCCAAATTTCTAATTTGGCACACTTATTTAATTAGAGCCTATTTTTAAACCAAATTAATCCAGTTCCTAAACATGCATCTAAAAGTGCATGTGTCAACCCATAAATAAATAAAGCATGTGACACAAATATTCAGGAAAAATCCCCCAAAGGGTTAAAACCTTTTATTTCACTATAATTTTGTAAGAAAATGGCTTACACGGATTACAATAAAATAGGGTGACATACGAAATACCCGCAGGTGTCGGTTTCGATGTCTCGGCTGGAACTTTCTCTTTCCAGGAGGGCAGGAATGAAGAAGAGATACGACTTCTCCACAAGATGTGAACTTTATAGGGACTCCCTCCACAATAGCACGCAGCTGTCGATTGTAGAGATCTCCCCACAAAGAATAAACAAGGGAAAAAGTTGTGTTCTTGAACACCAAAACAATTCACTAAAGCATATGGGAGTTTTGTGAATTGAAAACAAAAAGGGATTAAAACCCTAAAGGAAGAAGCCAAAAAGGATTCTGATTTCGCAGTTTTTCTGTTCGTCAAAACGTTGTGAGTTCTTAATGAAAACGTTACCAAATAATGAGTATTTATAGAAAAATGCGCCGCCTCAAAAACAGAGCTCGTTCGAGCGAGATCAACATGTCGCTCGAACGAAGGACAACTGTCGTTCGAACGAGATCGCACGACATGCTATCTCGCGCGAACGACAGGCTATGTTGCTTGAACGACTGTTGCGAAATAATCATTATTTTAATGTCCGCTTCAACACTTAGAAAAAATACTCATTCTCAATTTTTGACTAAAAAGTCCACTCCAACACTTAGAAAATATTTTGTAAAAATATCCCAAAAGCTCTAAGTGAAAAGTTAAGTTATTTAAAACATAGTTTTTCCAAAGTAAACTTCACGGAGTCTTGAATGATGAAGAACTTGAGTAATTCGGATCCGTCTTTGATGTAGATGTCTCTTGAATGCTCTTCGACGGTGTAGCGGTATATGACATATTAAATTGATAACGGACCTATGAAAATATGTCCTTAGAATCTGGGAGGAATAAATTGAGAATTTAGGCTTCATAATTTGGGTAGAGATATTACAATCTACCTATCTAAAAAAAATCATCCTCGAATTTACCTTGGAAGAGATCAAGATATTGATCTTTCGTATCTTGTTCTGGTTTCTATGTGGCTTCTTATTGATTTTTATTTTCCCAAAGGACTTTGACTGAGGGGATTTCCTAGTTCTTAAGAAGTTTCCCTTGGGGATCCAAAATTTGAATAGGGCGCACTTCAACTTCATGGTTTGATTCAATAGAGATTTGTTGCCATGTGATGGTATGAGAGGGATCATAAATATACTGGCCCAAATGGGACACATGAAATACATTGTGAATGTTGGATAATTCTATAGGTAATTTTAATTGTTGGGCTACAGGGCCAATGCGATTAGAAATAGTGAAAGGTTCGATATATCCGGGGGATAATTTTCCTTTTCTTTCGCAGTGTAATATTCCTTTTCGAGGAGAAACTTTAAAAAATACCCGGTTATTAACTTCAATTTCTAAGGGCTTCCAACGTTGGTCTATATAAATTTTCTGACGATCTTGGGTTGTCTTCAGTATTTCACGAATTTCTTATATCTTCTCAGTAGTTTCCTAGAATATCTCGATAATAAATTTTTGACTATTTCCCGATTCCATCTAACATACAGGCGAACGACAAGGCCTTCCATATAAATCTTCAAAAGGGGAAAATTTAATACTTGACTGATAACTATTGTTAGAAGAAAACTCAACATGGGGTAAATGTTCATTCCAATTTTCAGGCATATTTAATGTACAAGATCATAGCATATCTTCTAATGTTTGAATTGTATGTTCCGATTGTCCAGTCGTTTGTGGGTGGAATGTTGTACTCAAATGAAGTTTGGTACCCATTGCATTTTGAACTTCTTGCCAAAACTTTCCTACAAAATGGGAATCTCTGTCTGGCACTATGAGAAAATAATTCCATGTAATCAGATAATTTCTCAAATGTAGAGTTTGCTAAGCTTTTGAAACAAATCGGTGGCTTTATGGGGAAAATGAGCAGACTTGGTAAGTTGGTCCACTATTACCCAAATGGAATTATATCCTTAGGACGTATGAGGTAGTCCACTAACAAAATCCATGGTAATATTCTCCCATTTCCATTTGGGAATTGGTAAGAATTAGAGGAGTTCACCAGGGTGTCCATGTCCTATCTTTACTTGTTGATAAGTAAGACATTTCCTTACAAAATTCTCGATAACATTTCTTATATTTAGCCACCATTATTGATTATTTAGGGCATGCTACATTTTAGAGCTTTCGGGATGAATCATGAACTTAGAATGATGGTCTTCATGCAATACTTCCTCTCGAAGAGATAAATCATCAAGTACATAATATCAATTTCTAAATTATAAACCTATTTCCTTATCATATGAGAAGTCATGATTCTTATCCTGAAGGGATTGAACAAAAGGATTTTGATATTGTTGGACCAATATTTTCTCTCTCAATTAGGGATATGCAATGATATTAGAAAATTTTGAGAAAGGGGGTATTAATTGAAGATCATATTTCTCTACGGTAGCAGTAATATCATAAGCAATTAAAGTATGGAGTCTTTCTATTTGATTATGACTTAAGGCATTGGCTACCACATTTCCTTTTCCTGGATGGTAGTTTAATTTAAATTGTTAATCTTTTAAAAAATCTATTTAGTGTCATTGTCTTAAATTTAAGTCCTCTTGAATAAAAATGTATTTCAAACTTTTTTGATCAGAAAAGACTAGATTTTTTTTACTATAAAGATAACGAAAGCCAAATTTTCAAAGAAAAAACTATAGCTGCTAACTCAACATCATGGACATGGTAATTACATTCAGGAGTTTTGAGTTGTCGTGACCAATACTCTAAAAATTTATGATTTTGCTTTAAAACACATCCTAAACCTCGCAATGAGGCGTCAGTATATACATCATATCTTACATTACTAGAAGGAATAGTGAGGATAGGAGCTGTAGTTAATTTTTCCTTCAAAATTAGGAATGCCAGACTAATTTCATCAATACATACAAATTGACCTTCCTTCCTAGTTAGCCTTAAGAGGGGAAGAGAGATACAAGAAAATCCTTCCACAAAATGACGATAATAACCCGCTAAAACTAGAATTTTTTTTAACTCACTAATATTGATAGGATTTGTTCATTCCAAAATGGATAAAATTTTGGTAGGGTTGAATTGGATTCCATTCTCATAAATCACAAGTCCTAAGAATTTTATTTCCTTAATTGAAAAATCATATTTGTTCTTCTTAGCATATAACCGATGTTTTTTTAGAGTGCCTAATATCGTCTCTCAATGTTGTGCATGTTCTGCTAAATTTTGGGAATAAATAAGAATATCATCAATAAAAACGAAAACGAATTGGTCAAGAAAAGGTCTAAAAATTCTATGCATAAGATCCATAAAATTCGCAGGTTGGTTAATCCAAATGACTTGACAGTAAATTCAAAATGTCCATAACAAGTTCGAAATGAAATTTTTGGAATTTCTTCTTCTCTGACTCGCAACTGATGGTAACCAGATCATAAAATAAGTTTTGAAAACACCCTTTCTCCTCGAAGTTTATCGAATAGATCTCCAATTAAGTGTAAACGATATTTATTCTTAATAGTTTCTGAGTGCAGTTTACGATAATTTATGCATAATCTAAAGCTTCGATCCTATTTGCTAATAAATAACACAAGAGCTCCCGAAGGATATGATCTAAGGAGAATAAAACCTTGACGAAGTTCTTAAAGTTCTAAAGAATCCATTCGATATAGACGTATCAAAATAGGAAGAGTATTGGGATACAAATTTATACTAAATTCGATCTCTTAGAAAAGGGGTAGTCCTGATAATTCTTCAGGGAAAACATCTTCGAACTGTTCTAAAATTCTAGATATTGACGGCGAATTTTGAATTTGAAAACTTAATGGTTCAGACGAACTTGATGCTTGATATATAAAGGAATAATTTTCTTTATTTTGACAATAAATTTTTTTCGCTTGACAATCGATGTAAGAAAAATATCTTCACAAAGCACCCATTCCGATAATAATGTCAAAACCACAAATATCTAAGATTATAAATTCCACAAAGAGTATACCTAAACCAAGATGAATTTTACAATTTCTATAACCTTGTGTTGGTGTACTAATTTCACCCATAGGTAATTCAATATCCAATGGACCAATTAAATTTTTAGGTAGTTGTCGTATTAATTTAGCTAGTCTAAGACTGATAAAGCAATGTGCTGATCCTGAATCAAATAAACTATGTGCAAGAAAATAATGAAAAAGTATTGTACCTTCTATCATGTCATGGGAGTTTCTTATAGGTAATATCGCACAATTCTTTCCACGACTCGGTACTAGAACAATTTTCTTAGTTGGATTTGGCTAATGAGGATTTTGGATAAGATAGGAATTTAGATTTTATTAAAGATTATCTAGCAGACGACGGACTAGAAGAGATCTTAATTTAGGACAATGTGGCCGGATATGTCCTAATTCTTGACATTCATGACAACGAATCACTAAACGGGTTATGTTATGACAAATTCAGTAATAATCTTGTCCTCTTGAATTGGCATACAATTGAGTTTGAGATTGAGGTAAATCCCTAATCATCTGTTTATTTCTAGTAATGGAGGGAGAAGATCATACTACTACGGAAGAATTTTATTCCTCAATTTTTGCAACGTCGATAAGTTAAGAATATACGCGGAGTTGTAAAGGAGCGATAGAGTCTTAATCATTGGATGTAGTTCTCTTTCAAACTACTTGCATTTCTTTATCTCAGTATCCACATACTCAATGTCGTAATGAGATAGCTTGGTAAATTTTGCTTCATACTGGGCTACAGACAGGTTTGCTTGTTGAAATTTTAAGAAATTTACGGTTCGTTGATCTCTTTTGACTTTGGGAAAATACTTTTTTAAGAAGATATCTTCAAATTGACCCCAAGTAAAATTCATAACATTCTGGCTACGTGACACCGCTTGCCACACAAAATCAACTTCACATTCTTCAACCATATATGTCGTTAAAGCTACTTGGATAGCGGTTGCTATTCCTACTCCATTCAGAATTTTCAAAGTTTGATGCATCCACTTCTCATATTCGCTAGAACTTGACTTTCCAAGGAATGACGAAGGTCGTTGTCTTAAAAATTCTTTGAGATTATTTATCCTACAAATTTCTTCCAAGATTTCCTCTAGAGAAGAGCGAGAAGTTTGTTATTGTTGGGCTAAAGGCTTTAATTCTTGAAGACATAACATGATTCCTTCAGTGTGGGTCTATTCAGTTTGAGTTCCAGTGGAGGGAATTCGAGTACTAATCATCCTAAAATATAATATAATAGTCACAACAGTAAATAAGAACATAAAATAGGAATATGTCACAAGCCTATTATATTATACAAGATAGAGTTTTATAATAAAGTAGAGTTATATCACATCACTTTCTCTATATCAGTTTTTATGCTACAAAAGTTAAAGTTAATCCTCCTCCTAAAGATTAGTAAGACACACTATGTACACTACCTTATTTTTCTATATAACATTAGGAGAGATGAGTTTCTTTTAAATTTGGATTTTCCTCAAGTGGGAACAGTTGCATCATTTTCTGAAGAGTTGAAAATTAGAATATCAAGGTAATCATGTCGTTTGGTAGGATCATCGTCAGTAGAATCACTCGTATCAGAAGACGTGCCAGTTATGAGTTCACCATTAGAAGTAGCAGTGGTGCATTGGCTAAGGCAAGATTTATGGCTTCCTCGAGTATTACTGGATCATTGACATAGTTATCCACTTTCTTCGTTACTTGCATTTCACCCAACACTCGATTAGTCAACACAAGTCGATTTGTAACACTACTAGAACCTAGCCAATGCTCATCTACCACATGAAATGTTTCTCTAATCTTTCTGAGTGCTTATTCTCGGACTGTATTTTACCAATGGTTCGTTCGTCCAATATCCACATTAAACAGAAATAAATCCCACATATCCATGCTGCAAAATGGAATTACCATATAATAGTAATAAAATAAGTTACGAAAAGATAAAATAACTATTATCCTATAACTTTTCCCATATTGAATGCTAACCCGACGATATGTTTAAATTTAAAACATCACTTTAAGACCAAGTTGTCACACCCTGATTTTTGGTATTAATGCACAATAGAGTATATATAACGCAATGAATTAAAGTTAAGGCAGAAAATAAAACTTTATTCATTATGAAAATATTACACATAGTGTATTACCACCATAGGGGTGAATTACATTTTATTTGTCAATGCAAACTATAAAGTAAAAAATCAAAAAGTGCCACTCCTTGCTCCCATATTGCTTAGTTTCCGCCCATACAATCAGGTATGCAAATAAGTGAATGGTATTTGTTTCTAAAGGGGAAGAGATACTATCGTATTTCTCCTGGAGAATCTTGAGCAAAAAGAAATTAGCCTAAATATGCTAAGCAGGCTTTATAAATTCTTTAACAAATATCTGTATTAATGAGAGGTGGAGTGTGTATAGAATTCAGTGTTTAGCATAGTTAAAGAATTAAAGCTCATAATTCCATACTTATCATTTTATTAAGGGTCGTATAAAGAAACTCAAGGATCTTTGAACTGATAATCCCATACTTAGTAGCTCACTAAGGGGGTATAGAATTAAGTAAGCCATTAGTAAAACTAAATAATAAATAATCCAAAACCTTTGGATAATAACTAGCTAGGCACAAAATTAAAGTGGAACTCATACGTACGCATCAATAAATTTGGCTATTAACATCGTAGACCATAGGCCAAGTAGATTCCGTGGTCTACTCGCTAGTTAATACTGATGCTTTTTCAATAAGAATAATATACAAAAGTGCAAGGTAAACTGAATCATTACAACGAATTGTTTTGATATCAGCTATTAGGTGAGAATGGTTAAATTTGATCCGAATTATCATAATTAAAACAATAAGTTGATATAACAACATATGAGTAATTTCTACACATAATTGGAATAAAATTTGGCTATCATTGAATGATATCAATAGAAGTTATCAAATACGCAAAGTTTACTATTAAGGAGATAAAAAAAACCTACTTGCTCGGTATTTCAAACTACTTATGGATCAAAAGAGGACACTGGGAGGACCTGGTTCTTGATTCTATGTATTCAATGTTTGGGTAAATAAGAATTTATTGGAATTAGGGTTGGGTTTGGTCAGTTTATACAAAAAAACTGTATATTTTAAAGTTTTAGGGGTTTAATTGTAAATAACTTGGGACTTTAAAATCTTGGCCTTAAGGACATATTTTAACTTTGTTGTAAGACTTTTTGACCTAATTTTAAAGTACTTATAGGTGAAGTTTGGGGTTCAAATTCCTAGTTGAAAAAGTCAGGAGGGGTCAAATTTTAATTTAGGAAATATGTTTCAAACATAAAACCTCATTTTCCATAACTTTGGCCAGGATTGACCAAACATGGCCTTATCTTATACCATTTTGACTAGAAAAATAAAATAAAAATATTGAAATTTTTTTTTGAAATTTTTATTGGCCACGCGCCCTCATGCGCGTGGTCAAGGTTCCTGGTCAAGTAGTTCATCTTCAGCCTCTCAATTTTTGACTTTAGGGTTTCAAATTTCTGACCAAAGATATATCCTTAATTTCTAAACCATTTGAGATGATTTCTAAATAAAATCAACATAAAATTTCATAAGGAGTCCAAAGATATCGGTTTTATGGATTAAGATGCTATATATAGTAGGTTCCATAAATACGTGTTTTGCTGAAATTTTGACATAATATTCGTGGATATGAAGAAAATGGAAGGGATTCTTATGAACATAGTTTGGTTTCTGCTATGTTAAGGAGTAATTTTGTTTTGATTTTAAGGTTTGAGGTGGATTATATAAAGAGAATTTGAGATTTTTAGTCTTTTGGTTTAGAAAAACACTTTTAATCGATTAGAGCTTATTATGCACATTCGTGGCATTTGATCATTGCACTAAAGTTCCTGAGATTTCACTGAAGATATTCAAAGATTTAAAGCTGAGTTTTATACATTATTTTAAAGTTGACCATTAAAGCTCAAGTTTTAATGGCAAAAATTTCATATTTTCACCTAGGGCCTATTTTACACGTAAAGTTTATACTATTTTGATGCATTCTAGCATTATAAGAACAAAAAAATCATTTGAAATTGAAAGAACTGAATGTAATGCATAAAATGAAGGGTTACCTATTTTGAGGGAAAAATTGAGTTTTTGAAACTGCTGTTGAGGGGAATTTTTAAGGCTGAACTCGTGAGGTTTTTATAATGTTAGAGCGGGAGAGTTCATTGGTTTAGATGGGTGGTGGATTTGAATTTAAAGAGTTTTCTAGGTTTGTTATTGAACCTCACATGTTTGCATGGTTCAAACATGTGATATTTTTCAATTAGTCCTGATGTATAGGCTTAGATGGACGGGGGCTGTGTGGAAATCACAAATATTTGGTTTTCAGTCCTTGATTGATAATGTTTGTACTTCTATAGCCTCAAAAGAGTAATTTTAGTCAAGTTTAAGGGTATTTTTGTAATTTTAGAAAATTACAATGGCTAGAATCGAATTTTTAGTAAATTGAAGTCTAGACGATCAATTTGATATAAAGTTTATACCTAGGGGTTGAGTATAGGTTAAGTGGTGATAGTTTGAAGTTTTTGGGGTCTAATTTATAATTATTGAAACTTCCAGGATCCTTGATTAATTTGGAAATTTTGTAGGTCTTATAGGGCAGTTTAATCCTTCTTTTAAATATATGTAAAATTATATATGCTGGGAGGATTAAATGGAGAATTTGAGTCTCGTAATTTGGGTACGGATATTACGATCTACCTACCTAAAAAAATTTATCCTCGAATTTACCTTGGAAGAGATCAGGATATTGATCTTTCACAGGTTGTTCTGGTTCCCGTATGGCTTCTTATTGATTTTTATTTTCCCAAAGTACTTTGACTGAGGGGATTTACTTATTCTTGAGATGTGTCACTCGGGGATCCAAATTTTGAATAGGGCGTACTTCAAATTCACGGTTTGGTTCAATAGAGATTTCTTTCCATGTGAATGTATGTGAGGAATCAGAAATATACAGGCCTAATTGGGACACATGAAATACATTGTGAAAGTTGTGTAATTCTACAGGTAATTCTAATTGGTAGGCTACAAGTACAGTATAATTAGAAATAGTGAAAGACCCATTATATCTAGGGACTAATTTTCCTTTTTTCGAAGCGTAAAATTCTTTTCGAGGACAAAATTTAAAAAACTCGATCATTAACTTGAAATTCTCAGGGCTTCTAACGCTGGTCTGCATAACTTTTCTGACGATCTTGGGCTTTCTACAGTCTTTCTCAAATCTGTAGTATCTTCTCAGTGGTTTTCTAGATTATCTCGAATCTTCTGTATCGTTTCTAGCGATAAATTTAATCATAACTCGAAATTCACAAGACTCAATTATGTTTGTTCTTTTGGGAGGAAATCTAAAAAAAAAACTAGCTGTCTCTAGTCAAAAACCTCTCAAGTATCAAACCCATCTAGGGTTTGCATGGGTTCCACGTCCAATAATCCCATTCAAAAACCACCAGATCCTCCAAATATCTGGGACAAATCGTTTGCTAGTGTCATTGCTAACAAAGATGCAAAACAACCCGACCTAAAACCTCCTGCAACCGTCAAAGGTGAACCAACTGTGATGTTCTCTTTGGATGATATACATGCTTTAGATTAACCATTTAAGTTCTCGATAGTGAGAAAGTTCTCTCATATAAGTCCATATATAGAAGATATAAGGAAGACTTTTCTAACTTTAAACCTCTAATAATCATTTACCATTAGACTCATCGATAACAAACATGTCCTCATTAAGCTGGATTGTGAAGAAGATTTAATTAGATTGTGGACAAAAGGAACAATGGTTTTTGGGAAGATTTCCTAGGAGAACTTTTAAGTGGTCCCCGTATTTAAGGCTTGATCAAGAGAGTCCTATCATCCGTACTTGGATCTTTCATCCTAATATTCCTATTCATCTCTATGCAAAGTCCTCTATTTTTTTGATTGCTCAGCTTGTTGGAAAACCTCTTAAAATGGATGCTTCAACCCTTAATCAAACCACACTAAGTATGGCTAGGGTCTGTGTGGATATTAATCTTATCAAATAAAATCCAAAGAGGGTTTGGATTGGCTTAGGAGATGGTGGATTATCGCAAGATATCATTTATGAAAATCTTCCCACATATTTATCTTACTATTATAAGAAGGGACATGATAAAAATAAATGCATGTTCTTGAATGGTGGAAAACAAAAAAAAAATCCAAAACCCAACAAAATCCAAGCCTACAACTATCTTTAAACTTATTTTCCAGCAATTTCTAAAGAAGCTAATGTCCATTTAGAAGTTCACCCTCAAAACCCTCAAAATTTCCAAGACCAAATTCTAATTGAAACTCTTCAAGATTGCCAGGAAAACATCCAAGAACTATCTCCTCATCCAATTATTACCCCTAACTCTCCTTGCCTTATTTCTTAAGTCCAAAAAAACCTCTTCTATCCATATTGAAGCATTCGTCACTAGGATTCATCATTGTGATATTATACATACTGAAGCTTTTGTTTTTCATAATATAATGCTCTATCCCAAATGAACTGAGATCCCGGACTATGAAAGTCATCATGCCAAACACAAGAATTACATGTCTGATTCTGAGAAGAAGAAGAAGAAAAAGAAGAAGAATAGGGTTATTCTAATGTAAGAGGAACTTATGACATTTGCTAAGTGTTTCGATAAAAAATGGATCACTATTCAAGCAGGTAAAATGAGGACTATGATGAAGTTTAAAGATATTCAAGATAAAGATCTATCAAGAAATCCAGAGGAGGAGGCTCCTGTAGTGAAATCCAAGAAGTTGCCTGCTGATCCTCTTTTCAAAAGAATTACTAGGGCTAAGGAAAAGGTGAATAATAACACTTTCTCTGAAACTCCATCGTCTCAATGATAAATTTTATTAGATGGAATACTAGAGGTGTATCCAATAAGCCTACTTGTAGAAGATTTAAAAGTTTGTGTAAAGTTTATAATCTGCTAGCCCTATCTATTTAGAGCCTAAGGCAAGCCCAAAGAAAGTGGATAAATTTCTTCTTAAATGGAAGTCTGATGAAGTTATTTGCAATAAGTCTAATAAGATATGGTTCTTTTGGAATCAAGGTATATCAATCTCAATAATTAATGATGAAGATCAATGTCTTTCTCTCAAAATTGAGCATCCAAGCTTTCCTCAAGACATTCTTTTAACTCAGATCTATTCTAAGTGCACTAAGGAGGAAAGAAGGGAGCTATGGAGGGACTTAGAGGATTGTTTTGAGACTTTTGATATGCCTCAAGTCTTTATTGGGGAATGAATTGCCAAATATCTGGCAGGGTCTATCGATCGACCCAAAATGTTGATCGATCGATTGAGCAGGGCCAAACCTTCTGGTTGCTTTGCAAAGAAAAAACTCAACCCGCGGTCGATTGGTGTCCCAAGGCCAGTCGACCGGTACTCTGTTTCTTGTCTTTCTTAGTCCATGAAGAGGGGGAAAGGTGTGCAAACCAAAATGGCCATAGCTCCTCCATCCGGACTCCAAATGACACGCCGTTTATGGCCATGTGATGCTAACTCAATGAACTACGCATCCGTGGAATTCCCATGGGATAGAGATGAAATGTGAATTGACGAAAATGCATTTGAAGTAGCATACGATGATGGAACTTCTATAAAATGCAACGAATCCTCACTTTTAGCATTCCAATACGTACAAAAGCACCATTAACCCCTGCAAAGCATGTATATATCCAAATAAGAGGTTGTCGGGTTAATGAGCATAAATATAGGCATTTAGGACCATAAAAGTGCTAGAATGCATAAAGATAAAGGGCGGAAATATGCAATATTCGATAGGAATCACACCCCCAAACTTAGACATTGCTAGTCCCTCGTGATGAAACAAACAAAACCAGTTCATAGAAGGCAGTACAACACTTATATATGCATCGAAATATAAATACCACTTTTATAGGGAACACAATTGCATTTAGCATATGTAATAAGTCGTTAAACCCCTAGGTCACCCCAGTGGACGAGTATCATCTCGTGAGGGTTTTTAGGGATGAAACCCACAAACATGATATGGTTTCCTCAAAATATGCCCAATCACATGCGACAAACTCAACAATATCGATAAGGATTTCATACGCATTATTGGCATAGTGAAAGAATTCAAATGAGAGTCCATTTCATTAAACATTATAGAATGTACCTCATAGAATTGAAACCTTAAAATGTGGGAGGGGAGCGAGCACATACAAAGTGTGATTTGGTAAAAACTTAAATAAATCGGATACTAAATAAAGCAGGCATATATTCAATCCTCACGGGCATTACACTCATCAAGTGAATTCACTCAAAACAGGGAGTTAACATGATAAGCACCCAAAACTGTACAATTTATACCCCAAATAGACGTGCTTTTGTTGCTAATTCTCGACAATATGGGTCTTATGTGCTTAATTGTTCAATATGCAGGTTTAATTGCAGTTGCGGTGTCAAAAGCTATATTTTCAGGCAATTTGCAGTTAAAATAGAGCTAAATTACCAATACCGTAACCCTAGCCTACCCTAACCTAGCTCCGACCTTCCCAAACCTTCACCCGAGCCCGTGTGTTTAGTTTGTGCTTTTTAGATTTTTCTTAGATTTTTATTTTGTGTCGTTTTATTTTTTTAGGTTTTATTTTAGATTTATTTAGAATTTTTAGGTTACATTTTCTATTTTTCTATTATATATTTTATTAGTGTATTTTTATTTTATTTTATTTTCATTTTTATTAGTTTTTATTTTATTTTATTAGGATTAGTGTTTTTAGTTTATTAGATTTTATATTTTAGGACTTTTGTTTTCACATTTTATTAGATTTTTTATTTTTCATTTTTTATTTGTTTTGTTTTATTGTTTTAGTTTTTAGTAGCTTAGGAGTTTATTTTTTCTTGTTCTAATATTTTTATTTTTTATTGTTTTTAGTTAGTTAGATTTTGTTTTATTATTTTTATTTTTAGGTAGTTAGTGTTATTTTAGGTGTCCAAATTAAACACACACCCTCAAATAACACACACTCATACCACCCACTAATGCCATACACCTCTCATACACAGTAACACTCCACCCCATCATCTTCCACACCATACTACCCTATATCCTCACACACCATAATACCTACCCTTCATCTTCTTCCCAACACCCATCTATTTCTCACTCATCCACCATTAACAACAAACCATACCTACATCTCATCCCATCATCTTACACCACCCTTACCCCATAAACCAACTCTGATACACCCATGTCCGGCCACACCTCAAACCCCCTCCACCAACCTCCGGTCTCTACATCCAACCAGGCCCTCGCCCCTCCAAACCAACTGTAAACCCCAGGCGGTGACACCTCCGACCTCTCTCCCTCTCTTCGCAGCCCCATCGCCGGCGGCCACAAGCTGCCACAGCCCCGGCGTCGATCCCCTTATGCCTGACCTCTCCCCTTCTCCGACGCAGCTAGCTCCGGCGACCTTCTCACCCAAATCAGCACCGGTAATACACCAGCTCCGACCGGAGTAGGATCCGACCACCACCACCATCCCAACCTTGATCGACCCATACCCATTTCAACAAGTCCAAAACCATCTACTACCCAAACCCATTTCCCCTCTTCTCCAAAAGCCACGACCTGCCAATACCAAAGCCAAATAAGCCAAAACCAACTTAACTCCCATATATGCAACTTAAACCCTCTTTTACCCCTTATACCCATTTTACCCCCAATAAACCTTTTACCCCTTCTCCAAAATTACCCCCATTAACCATATCAGATTTTATACCCTCATTCTCCCACTATTATGACCTCACACCCAAACCACATGCACCCTCCATTAAATAACTAAATAAACCCTCACCCAATACCTTACACACCCTCTTGCACCTTTGTCTACCCAAAATACCCCTTAGCCCCATATGTGCCATGCATCTACTATAAAAGAAGACTCAAGACACCATTTGAGGGAGACTCATCATCAAATAGAGAGGAAATTCTAGTGAGAGAATTGTAGAGAAAAATACCATTTATAAATATTTTTATTTTATTCTTTTTATTTTTTTAAGATATTTGTGAGATTAAATATTGTAAGAGAGTTAATTGAGTGAATATATAATTTCAAATCATTTGGATGCTCAATTGGAGGGATTGTATGCTTCAATTTGGATGAGTAGAGTTCAACTTTCTCAAAGAGATTTGGTTTGCTTGTTCTATTCCCTTCTAATTTATTTTAGTAGCCTTGATTATTAATTTGTCAAATTTCATATCATGTTAGGATAAATCCCCTTTCAAGGGGTGGGGGAAACCCTTATTTGATGTTATTTTAGTTTAATTAGTTTGATTACTTGAAAATTCCATTTGAATGTTAATTTTGATCTCTCACCCTTAAATTTACGCCTCGAGAGAGGGTAAATGATTTTTGAGAGAAAATCAAAATTGTATTTATAATACCCATTTTAGATTCGAACTAGAGATAGGGGTTTCTTAAGTGGGGTATTATAACTTGAATTTCAACTCTAAATTTATTTTCTAAGATTGACATATATTTTAATTGATCGATCCTAGCGGGTGATTAATTAAAAGGAGTGTAGATCTATTTTTCTAGAGTTGTGGGGTGTTAAACTTAATATTCTAAAATTACATTTGCAACGAGTGTTGATTTGTAGTTTTGATATTAATTTGAAAGAATTCAAATAATTAAATTAATTAATTATAATCACTAAAATTTGTGGTGTAATCCCACTCCTTGATTGTTCTCACAATTATTTACCTCACTTTATCTCTTATTTTAGTGTTAGACTTTGTTTTCATTTTAGTAATTTTCTAGTTAGTTGTTATCATATCACATTTAGTTTAGTTTAGTTTAAATCATCACCTCACCCAATTGTTTTAATATTTGAAAAAGCTAAAAAAAGTAGAAAAGTGAAAAAAGAACAAAAAGAAAATAAAAAGTGAATTACAATTGAATTTGTTCCATTTTGTTTACATCCTTGAAAGTGGATTGATACCCTTACTTACCGCTACACTTGAGTTTGTTTTATATTTGTAGGTAATTGAGGTTTTGAGTAGAAGGACTTTTCAAGCAACGACGGAAAAAAAAGATACACGTAAAAGTTCTTTCTATCATAACTCATATAACATGTGGGCGTAAAGAGTAAATGTAAATGGAAACTAGGCCGTACACATGTCACAAATGAAGAACGCTATATATGAAATTAAAAATTGTAATCTCAATGAAAGATACTGCACATTAAAGTAGGCGGAATACATTTTCACATATTATCAAAACTATTTTAACTTTTAAATTAAATGCACCCTAAGATCACATAGGACTTGATAGGGTTATAATGTATGTTTGGCTAGGGTACGAAATGAAAGGAATGTATGTACGGATTCAAAGTGTTCGGGATGAAAACTCGGGGTAATGGGAAAATGCTGGAAATATAAAAAATTGGAAAATAAGTCCCATAAAAGGCATTGAATATAACAATGGGGAGAGTAAACAAAGCTTATTGAACACTATAATCAACAAATACATCTTACTCTTTCTTTTTTTTTCTTCCTTCTCTCAGTTTTTCTTTTTTTCTTCTTTTTCTTTTTCCCTTTTTCTTCACTTTTTATTTTCTTTACGTTTCACACTCTCACATGCCTAAATTTCAACCGCAACGCAACATCATTCAATCCCAAGCAACATTTCAAACAAAGTCATGGAAGGTAATACGTATGGTTTAAAATTCCAATTAGGAGTTGATTATGGGATTTTAGGTAATGAAACAAAAGGCTAATATTTAGGCTCAAAGGGGTTGACTAGGGAAAACATATAAGGTGAGGTTAAGGCTAATATGGGTGATATAACAAACATGGCCTATGATCATTTCCTAAAGTTGATGTAATTCTTGAGTCAAAACAATATATGAAAATCATGCTCAAGTAAGACATTTCATGATATAAACTCAATTAATGAATGGTCAAATGAAAGAATAGTGAGATTACAAACGAAAGTGACGTTTTCAAAGAGGAAAGAATAGTGTATACACTCACAAATGAAGGTAATCCGAAAAATCACTCGATGTAAGTATATACAATGCAACAAAAGATTACCAAGTTATAAAGAATCTTAAACCAAATCAATAAAGAAATAATGGTGCATGTGCTCATGGGATTAAAGTTTAATTCATAAAGTTATTCACGATATCAATAATTGAGGACTAAAGTCCAATAACTTCTAAAATTGAGAACATGCATCACTGAGTTGTCTATTGGATCAGGAAATTATTGAAATTTATCATCGAAAACAAAGGCAAAATGCCCAATAAAGGAGGAAAAAAAGAAAGAAAATATTTTTGAAATTTTATATGTTTACAAGAAAAGTATGATTGTTAAGAACTATAATCAAATCAAAGAAACTACCAATGAATGGATAGAATATCCCACACCCCTAACTTAAAACCAGATATTGTCCTCAATGTAAATTGAGAACCAAGTTAAAGAGAGGAAAATAGCGATATTACCCAAAAAGGAGCAATCTCGTGAAAGTACAAGTCCAATGATTCTATAAAACATGTTAGTACCAAAGCATAACAAAAAGAAAGAATAAAAATGTTAACTAATTACGCTAAACTATAAGTAAGAATAAAGAAGAAAAATAAAGAAAACAACAACTAACTATTTACAACCTTCAATTTAGACTCCTAACTAACAATACACTTAAAGTTGAAAATTTTGAGGGTCCACCCAAAATACGATTTGGCTTTGAAAGATCCACGGTGGACCCTCCCTCTCATGCATGCCTCCCAAAAAATAGGAATTCCGTTTGAACAACGGAAGTACTGTATAGGCGGAAGAAATGAACCATCCCTAATTAAAAAATTTAGAGGGAGGATGGGTAATACGGATAAGACGGGTGAAAAATACACATGGCGGCCAAGAAAAAAATGAATAATCTCATAAGTATTTTGAAATTGGAATGGGAGGGGGCACACAAGGAGGCAAAGACGCCTTCATGGAAAGTAACTCGAGCAAGTACTCCTCGTTTGTGAAATGGTTGAACGTTTTAAAGTTTGGTACCTATTCATTGGGTACTTGTAACGGTGTGATAACGGAGAATGAAAAGGGGGAGGAAAGAAATTCAAACTCAAGAGATGGGTTATCATCGCTCAAAGTTGGAATTTCAAAGGAGATAGGATCATTTTCAATGAAACCTTTTTATTTGGGATCCAAAGGCAAAATCATTTCATTGCAAATGGATACTACATCCATTTCATCCTCACTTTCATTCTCTATTAAACCATGGGCCAAGTCAAGAATGGTTTGTTCCAAAGTAGGCATAAAATCCTCATTTGGTTCAAAACATTCCTTGATTCAAAAGTTTCGGAAGACAAATCATCGTCGGATTCAAATAATAAATCCAATTCATGTTCCCACAAACGATTTTCTTCCCGATAATTGTCTTCATACCTCTCATTCTCAAGCATGAGCAACCCTCGCCAAAAGTCATAGTCCGAGGTGCGGATTCTTGGAAAGGAGAAGTTTAAAAATTATTATCGGAACTATACTAAAACTCGTTATTATAAGAATTTTGAAAACTATTACAATTTGTTTCAAAATTCCTATTATAAGGAATTAGAGGCCCAAAATCGTTATCATCCGCCTCAAAATACACGCACTCCGAAGATTAACTTTTGTAATACTCGCTCAAAGACATTTTGGAATTTGCAATTTTTTGGGACTCTAAGTATTGGCCAAAAGTCATAGCAGTACGAGGATTTTGAGAATTATCACAATGATTAGCGAAAGGATTGGAATAGGACATGCTTACCCCAAAGATGGTTCGATGTGGAGAATTCCACAAAGTAGATGCGCGCGCGAAAAATTCAAGCGGTTCTTGGAGCTCAAATGTAGAAGTCCTACAAAAATATTAGGCAAAAAATACAAATAGAAAGAAAATACAATGAAATATAAAATCAAATAAATTCTAAAACAAACTCATCCCTGGTAACGGCGCCATTTGATAGACATGGATTTCGCCGCGGTGCGAGCGTCACCTGCACGCCGACCGTTTTATGTTCGGCTCACCAACTCTATACAAAAACCTAAACTATGACTACACTCTTTTAAGGGAGTATACCGACCAGTCCGGGTATCGAAAATCCACAAAGACAAGTTGCTAGAATTTAATTGATTTATTACCTCTAAAATAAAAGTGTAAAAGATAATTTTCTAACTAAAAAGAAAGAAAAGATAAACTAAGCATGGGTATATTTAAACTAAATTAACAAAGCGAATAAACTATAGGTTGCGTCGAATATTACTCACCCCGAGTTAATTAGTATAAAATGGTTACATGGGTCGACAAGTTATTAAGATTGAGTCTCGTTTCAACAGTTAATTAAATCAAGAGTTGTCACACTCCTAAATTCGCATAAAAGTCTAATAAGATTTTGGCGTTAACAAATACCCCAAAAATTATGCACGCAAGGTCGTAAGTACGGAGCATACATAATACACCCCGTCAAATATCCTAGACGTAATAACTAGGACAACCCACTCAAAATAAACCCGTAAACTCCATCACCAAAGCAAAGCAACTCGTAAACCCTAGGTGACTTCAATCCGACACAACCTAAAGAAAGCATGGTAAAAGAGCGTTAATAAATAAAGCAGTAAATAAAGCACTAAATATACACTACAAAGCACCGAAATAAAGCAAGAAATACAAATAATGGAACTTGAATTAATGGAGAAGATGGTGAATAGTGTTCTACACAACCTCGACGGATCAAACCCCTCTATACGAGCAAACTCTCGGAGGGAGAAAATGGCACACCCATGAAATCTCCAAACCCTAGCTCCCAAAACAAAAACTAACCTAAGAATATAATTGATATCTTTTACAAACCAAAATTTGGCTTAAATAGTAAGTGGAAAAAGAAATAAAAGAAAAAGAAAATAAAAGGAACGAATTGCCAAATATCTAACAGGGTCGATCGATCGACCTAAAACGTCGATCGATCGATCGAGCTGGGACAAACCTTCTGGTTGCTTCGTAAGGCAAAAACTCAAATCGCGGTCGATCGGGGTCCCAAGGCCGGTCTACCGGTACTCTGTTTCTTGGCCTTCTTGGTCCATGAAGGGGGGGAAAGGTGTGCAAACGGAAATGGCCATAACTCCACCATCTGGAATCCAAATGACGCACCGTTTATAGCCACGCGACACTAACTCAATGAACTACGCATCCATGTAATTCCCATGAGCTAGAGATGACATGTGAATTGACTAAAATGCCCTTAAAATAGTGTCCAGCAACAGAAATTCTGCGAAATGCAACGGATCCTCACTTTTATCTTTCCAATACCTACAAAAGAACAATTAACCCCTGCAAAGTAGGTATATATCCAAATACGAGGTTTTATTGTTAACGAGCATAAATGTAGATATTTAGGACCGTAAAAGGGCTAGAATGCATAAAGATATAAGGGAGAAATATGCAATATTCGATACGAATCAGATCATTCTCCCCTCTTTCTCTCTATTAAAAACTTTCTGACTCTTTACCTAAGTATTTTAAATTCAAAAAGATGTGGTTATCCCCCCCAACCTTTTTTCTAGTTGTGAAAGATGTTTGGCATATTGAAGTTCAAGGTTCTCCTATGTTGAAGTTCTTTAAGAAGTTGAAGTCTCCTATATCTGCCTTGGTTAATTGGAATAAGGTAACATTTAAAAATGTTTTCCAAAATGTTATTGATCTAGAAGATATGACGATGATGAAGGGGTATGCTTTTGAAGAAAATGCTACTTCTCAGAACATAATTGATATGTAGATTGCTCAAGAGGATCTGAAGAAATTTTTGGCTCAAGAAGAAACCTATTGGCATCAAAAGGCTAATATTAAATGGCTTAAAGAAGGAGAGCTTAATAATAAATTCTTTCATTCTATAGAAAATACGAGAAAGGCTGCGATTTCCATTCAAAAAACCAAAGATAGTGCAAGTAATTGGAAGGAGATTCAGATGGATATTCAAGCTGTTATAGTTGACCACTTTCAGCATGGGTGGAAGGAAGAGAATACTATTAAAGATGATGAGTTGATAAAGGAACTTCCAAGGCTTATAACTTATGAGATGAACCTTAATTTTTCTAGTATGCTATTTGATGAGGAAATTTTTTCAGCTATTGTTAATCTTCATGGGGATAGAAGCCCAGGCCCAAATGGGTTTTGGGGAGTCTTTTACAATAAATGTTGGGACATTATAAAAAATGACCTTTGTGAGGCAATTAAATCCTTCTTTGTGGGAGCTGAAATACCTAGATTTTGGTCTAGTACTTCCATTATCCTCATTCCAAAAGTTACCAATCCTAATCAGTGTTCTCATTTTAATCCTATTAGCCTAAGAAATTTCTCTATCAAAATTATTTAAAAAATTCTCAATTCAAGAATCTCAGCTTTTCTGGACGAAAGTGGTTTTGTTAGAGGAAGGAATATCCATGACAATATTCTTATGGATAATGAAATGACCTAATCTCTTCACAAAAAATGTAATGGTTCTAACGACATTATGAAGTTAGATATGGAGAAGGCTTATGACAGAGTATCTTGGATTTTTCTCATTAAAGTCCTTAGACAATTTGGCTTTATTGAGAAATTCATTGACTTTATTTGGAGGATTATGTCTAATAAATGGTTTTCTATCGTTGTTAATGGTTGTGGTACATATTTTGTAAACTCTTCCCGAGGTTTGAAATAGGGAGATCCTCTTTCTCCTTCTTTATTTGTCCTCATGGATGAAGTATTAAGAAGAGGCATTGATCATATATTTAAAGATAGACAAGCCACTCCTTTTTCTCATCCCTCTATAAGTCCTCTCATTTCTCATTTATGTTTTGCAGATGATGTTATTATCTTTATCAATGGTGGAAAGATAAGTTTAGTTAATCTGGCAAAACTTTCTTGTCAAATATGAAAATGCTTCAGGTCAATTAATCAACAAAGGAAAGAGTTTTTACACTGTTGATTCTAAATTTCCTCATAAAAGAAGATCTTCCATTTCAAGTTTCCTGCAGCTTAAGTACAAATCATTGCCATTCAAATATCTTGGATGTCAGCTTTTCAAAGGAAGAAGAAAAATTAGTTACTTTTCAAACATGGCTGATGCCATTAGAAACAAAGTCAATGGGTGGAAGACTAGATTTCTTTCAACAACTGGCAAGTTGATCTTAATTAAGCATGTCTTATCTTCTATTCCTATTTTCACTCTTGCAGATCTCAAACCTCCAAAATCTATCATTTAAAGAATTCAGAGAAAATGTTCAGTCATTTCTTTTGGGGAATTTCTAAAAATAGAAATCGTAAACATGCTTGGGTAAAGTGGGAAGAGATCAATAGACCTAAAAGGGAAGGTGGCTTGGTGTAGAATATCTGGAAGATATTTGCAATACTTTTGGAATTAAAATAGAATGGATGACTCAAGTGTCAAATGGTTTCTGGGCTAAATTTATGAGGAGTAAGTACAAAATATGGATGCAGGTTCAGGAGGATCTTCTATCATCAAAGGCATTTGGGATTCTTTTCAATATTTTGAAGAGAATAACATCAAAAGTAAGCATGAAGTAATTTGTAAGCCATCAAATTTAGGGGTTTTCACTTTTAAATCTGCTTATCAGATTGTAAGCCCTCAAAATATGTAAAGCACTTTATGGTCAAATCTTTGGCATACTCAAATTCCTCCAAAACTTACTATTGCAGTTTGGAAAATTATTAGGAAAGCTATACATCTGGATTGTTTTACTACAAAATTGGGAATTAAATTGGCATCTAGATGTCTTTATTGTCACAACCAGGTAGAATCTTTAGAGAATTTGTTTTTGTCAGGGCCTGTTGCAAAGAAAATATGGAATTATTTTTCTCATCTATTGAAAGTCAATCCATGCTTCTCTACTATTCCAGCTATGATTATGTCTTAGTGGTCTTTCAAAAACGATAAAGACTATCTAAAATATATACATAGACTGTTGCCTTTGGCTATTCTATGGAATCTAGAACTCTCGATGTTAAAGTTTATTTGAAGGTATTCCAATGGATGTTTCAAGAATTATTAATAATGTAATCAACTTGGTTTCTTCCAAAGTAGGTTCAGTGAAGTTCATTAATCGTCCTTCCTCTCTACATCAACCACTTATTTGTTCTTTCAAGATTTATATTATTCCCCATTGGCCTGCATTCATAATCACTAGGTGAATTAGACATCCTAATTCATTTATTAAGATTAATGTGGATGGATATAGTAGGGGAAATCCTTGAGATAGTGGCATTGGAGGTATCTTCAGAGGTAAGAAAGGTGAATTCAAATTTTCTTTTGAAGAATTTATTGATCAAGCTTCAACTTTACAGGATAAGATAGAGGCTTTATTTACAGGCATCCGGGACTGTTTGAAGTTTGGTTTAGTGGAGATTCACATTGAATCTGATTCTCTTACTGCAGTTAAAATGATTAGAAGAGAATGGGAAGTGCCTTTGTTTATCAAGTAAAAAATTCAAGAAATTTCAATCTTTATTAATTCTCATCCCATACATATTCATCATACATGAAGAGAAAACAATTTTGTAGCAGATGCTCTAGTTACTCAAGCTTCGAGAATAAGAATTTTAAGATCATTTAGTTATTTCAATGAGCTACCTTTCATTGTTAAGGCATGTTCAACATGGATAGGTTTTCTTTTTTAAATTTTAGAGTATGTTAAGAAGTTATTTGTTTTCTTTAGAAGTTTTGATTCAGTTGTAAAGCCATTGGGAGAGGCTATTTCTCCTTATGCTTAATAAATAAGTCTTATGCAACAGTTATCCGCGGTTCTATTTCCTGAAAGGATATAGCTACCCTCTTCATTATAAATTTTGCAATTGGTTTTGGAAAAGGTAACAGTATGATTGGAATCACAAAATTTCTCTCTCTATATATAATAGGTTATCTTTAAGACTTTTAATTAGTAAGACATCATTTAGAACATGGAGGCCTTCTTAACACAGTGTTCTCTTACCAATGATCTAGGAAGAGACTCAATCTCCAAACAGGACACTACCTCTAAGGAAGTCTGTCTTATTTGTTAATTTGGTCTTATTCCCGATCATGTTTTTGGAAGTACCAACCAATTGAAGTGTGTTGCGCCTTAAGAGCTCTTATGACCATATTGCACTTGAGCTGGGGTAACAGATCATCTTTTCTAACCCAAATAGGCCTGGTTTTAAAAAATTTCTTGGCCTTTGATTTAAAAAAGTTCTGAAGGGTCTTTCTAAATGGTTCATTATTAGTTGTAGGTCCCCCATTTTTCTTCCTATAATTAGAGTTATGCGTGGTTAGCTTTGGGAGAACATACATATTCTTACTCTTTCTTGAATAACTAAAGTTTTAATAGGCAAGTGTGTACAAACTATTTTAAATACACTCGGTAATGGGGTATCCGTAGACATCAAAATAGGATCATTACTGATGAGAGGTAGTCTTACTCTATCACCTAAGTCCTTGAATATGAGTGTGGTCAGGTTTGACACGTTTGTCCAATTTGCAAAAGTCTTAATATTTCGTCTGAGGTCTTTAGCAGGCAGACAAACATACTTAGCTTTACCATTAAGTTTGGACTTTTGATCACACATGTTTTTCTTTGCTTGAGATACATTAACATTAAAAATTCCTTTATGAGTTTTTTCAAAAGCTTGACCTTGTTTTACAAAAATAACATTTTCAGGAGAAACAGTCGTCTTGTTAGTCACATTCTTTTTCCCCAAACCCAGGCCAAATTTGTCTTCAGAATCCATTTTACTCTTATAATAATTTCATCATAAGATTTAACTTGTGTTTCAAAATGAAAACATTTTTTTAAAGACATTTGAAACTTTTTGCTTGGATTCCTCCAATTCAATTATAGTAGCCTTGTGTCTTTCTTCTAAGACAACATTTTTCTCAGAGAGGTCTTTTATCTTTAGAGAAAATTCTTTAGTCGATGTCTCATGAGCAATACATTGTGAGGTTTAATATTATGCATTCTTCCTAATAGTTTTACTAAGTTGTTCAACACGCTCATTCAATTGCTTAACCATCCTATCGAGTTTTGCACTCTTTTTGAGAGTTTTAGTGTACAACTCATGAATATCATGTAGGTCGTCAGCCCTCTACCAAAATAAAACTTTAGTCTCATATGGCTCATTCTTAGCATCACTGTTGAAACATGATTAATTACTAACCACCTAATTACTTTAACAAGAAGTGTCAAATTTTATTTTTCACTAGCATATAAAAAAATTAAACAATACACAATAAGTCCATACACAGTGACAATATAAATTAAATACCTGGTAAAGTCTAAACCTGAGATAAATAGTTAAGGTTCCCGAATAAACCATCGGGTAAGAATCCAATACAATAAATCCAACCAACTAAGAAAACTTTGAAAACATAAATCTGAATAAAAAGGGTGACATAATCAACAATACTAGACTAGAGAACCTAATCTAGAATATCAAGAATGAAATTAGCTACTTAGAAATCCTACAAGCTTCCACGTTAGCTGCAGCTATGTGTACAACGTGGAAAGAACAATTATTCTTGGAGCCTCTGTGGCTGAGCACCTAAAAGTTTTGAAAGTAGATTTGAAACTGGTCACAACCCAAAAACTTTTAAAAACATTTAGCAAGTAATTGAGATGCAATAAATAAATATGCAGTTAAACTTTCCATATTTCAGCCGGTGTTGCACTCTCATAAGATTACCCCTTACCTCTCAGCTATTGTGCACACTTAGCGCCTACATCTTAACCCACCTAGTTACATTACCCTGCCTAACTAGTCTTATTGAAGAAATCATTAGCACACTACCCTGACTTGAGTATTGTCTAACTTTCATTTCTTAATTAGCTATGTTTCACATTAGCTTAGTAAATCATAATCAATTTTTAACTTTATTCTAATTATTTATTGACGTTCATCGTTAACATATTAAGCCCGTATATAATTTATTTCACTACTATAGACATGTATAAGACATGCCACACTAAGAATCTATATACATATATATCACTTGTAATATATGCAACCACATTTTTGAATGCCCTCCACATTTATAACCACGCCACATTATTCCATATTACTCCAACTTTTCATCACACGGTCTATACATTATCGTTCAAACTAGTGACCACTCCACTCCAGTCACCTAACTCCGAAATTCCCACTATTTTACTAGCATTTTACCCCGGTACCCAAATTATTTTTTGTAAATCTGCTTCAAACTTACCCATACGCATACGTTAAACACATATATTTCCACGTCTTCTTGTTGTGGACGATACTGAAAAGTCCAACTAAATAGGGCAACCATACACCCTATATCTCGTGCATATCTGCATAAATACCACCCGACCCCACTAGCCTTAAATCATCAAAGAACTATCAACTCACATTTTTATCCACATACACGTGCAACAACTAAAGTACTAAATCCATGCCTCAAGGACAACATGGCATTCACTAATGTTCATGCGTCGGAAGTATCGCAAGAGAAATCTAAATTAGGAACCCCCCGATACAATACTAACTAGCATAGTCGGTCATAGAGATCCATTGGCCCAAATCACGTAACCAGGGTATCCAAAATCCTATCCCAGACGTACAAGTCTAATCATCGACCCCCACATCACTAAAGGATTTATACAACATGACACTATCACTATCACTAAGTCTCCCACGCTAAATGCATAATGAGATAAATCTCTCCGCTCGACAGTAAACCCAATATACCCTAAATCACATCAGTAAAAGTCCCTACACAATCAACATTGATTTCACTCTCACTCACCCATAAACTAGGACTATTTACAACATTTTCAATAATAGTCAATACAACAGTTTCATTAGAAGGAATAATATCAACATTAAGAGGCATAATACAATCATCAACAACATTATCAATAGGTAGACATGCATTGTCATTAGACTATATGATATTGGCATAAAAGGACATGCATGATTCATTAATAATGGATGACTCGGGCTCATCTTCATCAAAATCACTGATCATTCCAAGTTTTGCACATATTAGCCCGAACATTATTATTGTTCAAATTGACTTTACACTTAGCAACAATGTGCCCCGTTTCCCCACATTGATAACACTTAATATGGAGATTATCTGTCCTAGTCCTATTGTTATCATTCGTCTGTTTGTCATCATTTTTGCCATGAGGTCTATGAGTTTGAGATGTTTAATAACCAGGTCTCCCCTTTTCAGAAGTAACAGAGTTTCTAAACTTTATGATTTTCTTAAATTGTTTGCTCATGAGAGCAATGTGGTTATCCAAACTATCTAAATCAGAGTCCTCACTAGGGTCTAGATTAAAGTCACGTCATTTTAGGGACAGTCATTTGAGATGAGAACACAGCATTTGATCCAACGGATCTTTTGTTCTGGGAGGTCAATTATTTCTTAAATTCTAATTCCATTTATACTGTTCTAAGTTTACTGCTTAGTAATTCAGGAGTCAATGATTCAACTCGAATATTGCATTTATTTACTCTCTTTACTTATGCATTTTATCCCCCATGGATACTTTAATTCCTATATTTATGCTCATTAACCAGACTACCTCCATTTTATATGTTTACATGTTTTTGAGGTATAATTGAGCTATTGTAGGTATTATACTGCTTTGCGGTGCAATTGGTGCTACTCAGGAAGTTTTCAATGTAGTACGCAATTTCAGGGGCATTTTAGTCATTGTAGCATTCGAGCTTCGTGCCCGAACTCTTCACTAAAGTTGTGGACCTTAGAGTCATCTTCACGTGGACTCTGACGGTTTATTAATTTGGTTCCTAAGAGCATGTTATAACCATTTTTCTGGGTAGTTCCTTCTTGGTTATTAGGATAATTCAATTTATTTTATTTTCTCTTTATTTCTTTTACCACTTACTACATAAATGAGTTTTTATTATATTTGATGACATCTTATATATAGTTAGTTTTTATCCTATTTTATTTAGTTCTTAGGTTAGAAAAGGGGGTTGAAAGGGATTTTGGATTTTTGTTTTATCTCTCCTAGGGTTTGACCCAAATGGGTTTGTAAGTACACTATTCATCATCTCTTTCACTAATCCAAGCTTCCATTATTTATTTCTTGTTGTGTTAGTTATCTTTCTTGCTTTGTCATTTAGTTTTTATTGGTTATTAGTTGTTTCCATTAGTTAATTAGTTGTTTTTATTATTCTTTCCATGTCTATTACCTTACTTAAGGGTTGGAATCACATTTCCACCATTAATGAGTTTTGATCTTTGAAGTCTAGGTTTTGGGTAAAAATGCATTTAATTGAAACCATGTGTATTAGAGTTGTAATATTAGGCATTTAACTTTCTTTGTCACACAACGTTAGTGTTTATTGCGATATTTCAAAATTAATTCATTTGTTACCATTTTCGGTTGAATGTTTAATCTTTCATTATTTAATTAATTTTCTCCATGTTTGATAGGTATAATTAATTGATTATGCTCGGTTAAATTTTTTCAAACCAAAATCCTTAATATGCATTTTTTAGCCCATGGCGGGGATGTGATCATAATCTCATTTTATGAATCCTGTTTAGTTTTAATTAACATAACTAACTCATTTTTCCCTTTTCCACTTTTAAACCATCATCACCTTTTACACTTTTATTTTAGAAATAATAAATCATTTAAATTTTTGTCAAACATTCCTTGAGGATTTTTAATACTCAGACTAGCCGCTATACTCCATTTGAGTGTAGTTGAAGTTTAGGTCTTTTGCATTATGGTCGGAAGCCGATAACAACAATTGGTGTATCTACACGGACGCTTAGTTTTTGCCACATCAAAATGGCGCCGTTGCCGGGGAGTGTTTTATTACAGATTGTAGTTGTTTTATTATTTTGTAGTATTCTTTTCTTTATATTTGTATTATTTTCTTTGTCTTTCTTTTTGCCTTGTGCTATATTGTTTCGAGCACCTTGAAATTTTGGTGCTCATCGCGCTTTTGAATTGCCTATTTTGAAATGTCTCGCTATAACTCTTTAGATAACCTTAATTGTTATGAGAATATTTTTTCAAGTTACACTCCCAAGACTGTGAGAGAATTCCTACAGATTCTTGAAAATGAACGACTTGAGCGTGAAATTTAAGAATTTGTAAGTAATCCATCATCGCATTGGGAACATTGGGAATTGTATAATCCTCTAGCTATGAGAAATTTTTTAAAGAAGATGTTATGTCTTCTTATTGGTTTGATCAGGAGTTACCTTTCAAGGAATTGAATGACCAATATGAGAGTCATAAATCTTATGTAACAACCCGAGGTCTTGGAGACAACGAATTATTTATTTTGGGAGAAATAAATAATATTTTATTGGAGAAATAATTAAATTGGCAATTGAGGTCAAAAGTTGGAGTTGTTAGAAAGAGTGTCGAATATCGATTCTGAGGGTACCATAGTGTCCGGAAGGGTCGATAAAGTCTAAATGACTGTACTTAAGGTCTATTTAGGTTCCGAAATAAATTAGGACCGTTTGACTCGAATTAAAGTCACCGAGTCATTTAAAGTGTGTATTATCATTTAAAGATGTGTATCTTGGGATTTAGGGCTTATTAAGCCTACGAGAGACATTTCTCCAAAGAGAGAAAGATAAAAAGAAAGAAAGAAAGAGAGAAGAAGAAAAGGAAGGAGAAAAGAGAGAGAAAGTGGACATTTTCGGCCAAATACGCGATCTCAAGGTGGATTCAGACCCTACGAACCCGAGGCAGGGGATTAAACTTGCTAAATAATTGTTGTGTATCATTTATTGCATGATTTGTGGATTGATATTTTGGGTTTTAGGTTTAGTTTAACAAAACCTAACTTTTGGGTATAATCTTAGATTTGATATGTAGATCTTTGATTTGAGGATAGAAATTAGTTTATATGTATTCTAGGATGATTATTGATGATATATATGTGATTAGGTTGAAGAGAAATGCAGAGAAAATGATTAAAATGGATTTTGAGATTTTTGGCTTTCTAAAAAGTAGCCATTTTCGAGGTTTCTGAAGGGCCGAATCGATTCGGCCTCCTACCGAATCGATTCGGACTCCAGCCGAATCGATTCTTCCTGAGACAGAATCCCAGGTCTGATGACCCGAATAGATTCGCCTTCCTAGCCGAATCGATTCGCCTTCCTAGCCGAATCGATTCGCTGGGCCGAATCGATTCGGAATTGGACCGAATCGATTCGGAAACAGGGTTTTTTCAAGGGATGTTTTCTAAGGAGAATTTCATCCCGTTCTGTTCGAGGTTATCGATTGGGGATCTCTATAGGAGATATTTGGAGTATGTTTTGGAGACTTTTAGAGAGTTTCCCTTATGAGAAATTATTTGAGTCACATTGACTAAATTTGAGGAATACCGATTAGATATTTTGGTATGTTCTAAGTGGGGAAGCCCATCTTGATTGAAGATTCGATTGGGAGATGATAATTATAATCATGTTAAAGAATGAGATACGTTTAGAGACATTGGATCTTAGGATCAAATCCCAAATGGGATCACTTTAAAGGTTCATAAAATGAATTGAACCATATTACGGATGGAGAGGTAGAAATGTAAATATAGGAGTTTTAGGATAAAGAATATCCTTAACTTAAATAAAGTTGAGAGACAATTCACAATTAGAAGCGACATGTGAGCTTCAAGTGAGAAATAGCATAGTGTATACTAAGTTGGGTAATGAGCGAGCTGTGACGGTTAGTGTATCAAGAGAGAGATATACTAAACAATGAAGTTAATCAAATTGCCCCATTGGGCGTATAATAATTATGAACATGATGTTGCAGGTATACCTTATATGATGGTATATCTTTATTATGTGGGATGTATGTATACCTTATATGATGTTATATATGCATGTTTGGCCTACCATCTCCTTGCTTTCATTGGGAAGTTTCGTGCGTAGAGGGTGAGCATCCTGGCTCAAAGAGCAGGGTGTGGATATTCCCCAGGTCATAGTCGTCCATGGTGGTCAGCAAATGACATATATATATATATATATATATATATACATTTATTTATTTTGGGGGTGAAAAGTCGTGGGTATGTGTCGCTCTCACTTGCTGGTTAGGAGCTATGACCGCTTCTCGGGACGTCGTGTACGTGAGTTGATCACGAGGTGGGTGTTGTGGAACCCCACCTGGTGGCCCCAGTTTGCTACGTATATTGGCTACTGGAAGATGACAGCATGTGAGCCTGCGTCCTTCGAGTTATAGCTTGGTTGGATGGTTATTATTACTTGTACTTGTACTTGGGTATCGAGGGCATAATGGACCTCAAGGACTGACATTGCCAGGATTAGTGTATCGGGGGGGTTCCTTGTTTGGATTTCGCTTCGGCGAGATGTACCACGCACGAACTGCAGTGTAATGTTGGAAATTGGGGTTAAGTTTGTCCTTAATGCTCATACTTATATATATATATATATATATATATATATATATATATATCTCGACTATCGACAGTGCCAGGAGTAGTGTAACGGGGGGGTTCCTTGTTTGGATTTCGCCTCGGCGAGACGTCCCACTCATGAAACGCCGTGTACTGTTGAGAAATGGGAATATTAATTAATTAAAATTGGATACTAATAATTTGGGTTACATGCATCTTGCATTGAGGGCATAATGAGCCTCAAGGATCAATATGACCAAGAGTAGTGTAACGGGGGGGGGGGGGGGGGGGTTCCTTGTTTGGATTTCGCCTCGACGAAACGTCCCATGCACGAAACGCAGTGCTGTGTTGAGAATCGGGAGGAGTTTAGTCCTTAACTCTTGATGTTAATAACTCATATATAATAATTACATATATATATTGTTTACATGCCAAATAAGGGAATCACTAGAATATAGTATTTTAGTAAATGAGAATGTTGATGTATTGTGATGTTGTGGTTATGAGATGGATCATGTAAATTTATATGTTAAACAAATGAACATTATAAAGATAACTATAACTATTACATTAAAGTTAATGTATATAATTTATAGATTATAGAAAAAAAAAGGGGTAGATTGGGAGATAGGTTAGACGATTTCACTTAAATACTTCAAATTGGGTTTAAGTTAGAATCCTCTTACCTAAATTAGAATCGGGCATCCATTTGATTATCACATGCATACGCTTAGTGCGCACTTTAGATGAGAGGTGAGTTGAATTATTATGGAGAGTTCGATTCCACCTTAATCATGTAATAATGCATTTATAATTATTATGCATTTTAATACTCTTGCTATAAAATGTTTTTCAACTCGGGCTCTGACCCGTTTATATTTTGTCCACCATGTATATATTGTACTACTTCAGGTGTTCCTCCGCAAGGACGCCTTGATGTTCATCCATTCAGGATTCGCGGAGCTGTGGCAGTAGCGGACTGTTGCGGCACTTTATTTTAGTCGATTCCTATCTTTGTACATCTAGATTAGGATTCAGTTTGTGTATGGAGTTAGTATTCAAGGTGTTGTAAATTAACACTTTCATATTTCATTTCTCAGATTATTGTATTGTTTGTTACCCGACAGCATATTCGGGTATTTCATTGTAGATATTTTATTTGTTCTTTGTATTGCACTCTTGTATACATTGGAGTTTGCACTTATCACTCATCATAGTTAGATGTATATTGTTGGTTATGTTGTGCTATTGGTTTTATTGTTGTTTTTGTTGTTAAATAAAAGTTTTAAAATTTTGACAATCCACTTTTAATGATTTCGGGTAGTTAGCCTTATATTATTAGTATTGTCAGTTGATTTTGAGACTGTGCCATCTGAGATACCTAATTTAATGTAGTGTAAGGCTAGCCACCCATTACTATTTTGAGCAGGTTGTCACAGATGGTATCAGAGCATCATATTCTAGTGTCTTTAGGATCTATGTGCGTTACTAAGATCTTTCGTAAGCGTTCTTGATGTAGAGCCTTATTGTTAGGACGATTGCGTTCATACGTCCATATCTTTATGTGAATCAAAAATATTTGAAAGGCGTTATGATGCAATTGTTCTTATTTCAGATGCCACCGAAGGGAGGTCGTTCAGTCAGGGAAAACAAAGGGCAACCCCAAATGCCTCAAAGGAACATGACTACATATGATGTTGCCAATATTGTGGCACAAGCTGTAACTGCTTCCATTTCTATGATGGCGCAGCAATCTTCCGTTCAAGCAGCCCCACCCCATTTAGGATTGTCTTTATGGGAGAGAGTGAAGGAAGATTTTAGTAAGGGGCATCCTCCCGAGTTTGTAGGGGGAGTCGATGCAATGGATGCAAGTCAATTGAAGAATAGTATACAAAGGCACCTTCGTATGGTTGAGTATAGTGAGGTGCAGAAGCAGTTTTTAGCCACCTTTAGGTTATCGGGTGCAGCTCTCCATTGGTGGGAGTCTGTCACCACATCAGAACAGAGAGATACTTTACCTATAAAAGAATTTTGGGAACTTTTTGATCGAAGTTATTTTCTTTCCTCTACTAGGGATATGAATATTTTTCAGGGTAATAAGACAGTGGCAGAATATGAGTAAGATTTTTCTAGATGGGCAAAGCTAGTACCTGATGAGGTAAATACGAAAGAGAAGCGTATATCGAAGTTTGTTATAGGATTAAATTGGAAAATCCGGCAACATTTGATTGAGAGTCCTAGGTTAGCGACTTTCGTTGAGGTAGTGAATGTGGCACTACTAAAGTGTTATGAATATCGTCTTCGTTCGCAAGAGGGAAGGAATTTTGGAGATTCGAGTTCGTCAAGTAAGTTTGGCAATGAGAGTGCCAGTAATGTGAGTGAGAAGAAAGGATTTGTGGCTAAGTGTTTCTTTTGTAAAGAAATAGGTCATAAAAAGAGAGATTGTCCTAGAAGAGGTAAAGGACCACAGTTTGATGAAATTTTGGAAGTGTAACCCTTACAATATATTCGAGGTCGTTTTAGACCGGGGGACTTTGTTTGGGAACCCATTGATGAGGATGGGCTATCGGACTATAGATGGATGATGTAAGTTAATTTTCCTTTATGAATAGGAGAATTACTAAAATGAGTTTTGGGAATATCGTATGTGAGATATTTGTGAAAGGGTAGTACTATAGCCCTATTATGTATGTAATGACCCTAAGGGGAATTTTGAGAAAGATAGGCTCTTATTCTATTATTTTGTAAAAGAATAGATGATTTTTCAAGGTGCCCAAAAAGATCTTTAAACCTTGTGGTAAATGTAAGAATGGTAATTGTGATAAGTAGTAATGATAAAGCTACTTCTTTTATATAGTCATGATTAGACTTATATAATTGTTGTATTCCAGCTATGGATGAGCCTTATAAATGGCAATGTATTGAAATGGTGTAAGATGTTATTTATGTTTGAATGTTGAGATTGTGGATTGATGGGACACAGGAAAATTTTAGCTCATGATTATGATAATTTTTGTGAGCTAATATAAATCATCATATATATATATGATGATTTAAAAGACCTTGTGTTGGACATAAGGCATTTTATACTATATTATAATATATAAACCTTTTTCAAAATAAACTATTTTCAAAATTAAACTTTTATCGGCCTTCGGGACCTTTCAAAATAATTTTTTTCCCACTAAAATATTTTCAAACTCTATTCCGGATTTAACAAACTCTCAATCCCCGACGTCTCTACATAGTAGTGTATTGGGAGGGTTCCTTGTTTGGATTTCTCTTTTGTGAGACGTCCCCCGCACGAAAGTGGCGAATGTCAGGAATTGAGAGGAGTTACTTCCTTGGACCATCCAAAAAAAAAATTTACTCTATTAAAACGCTAGTATTATGTTTATGGAAATGTGGAACTTGGAGGCAAATAAAGCCTCCTTATGATTACTGTGAGCATAAAGCTCAAATATAAAGGGTGTATGGGCGCCCTTGTGGTGGAAATGTGTTTTATATAACTTACAATCAACTTAAAATAAAATAAATTAAATAAATTCATCGTGGGAGGTTAAAAGTTTGGAGATAGGATTAGTGAGTATGGGTAGATTAGAAGTAGTTGAGCTTTGGAGAATTAGGCTTAGCTAAAATTTCGAGGACTAAATTTTTGTAAGTGGGGAAGTTTGTAACAACCCGAGGTCTTGGAGACAACGAATTATTTATCTTGGGAGAAATAAATAATATTTTATAGGAGAAATAATAAATTGGCAATTGAGGTCAAAAGTTGGAGTTGTTAGAAAGAGTGTCGAATGTCGATTCTGAGGGTAGCATAGTGTCCGGAAGGGTCGAGAAAGTCGAAATGACTGTACTTGGGGTCCATTTAGGTTTCGAAATAAATTAGGACCGTCTGACTCGAATTAAAGTCACCGAGTCATTTAAAGAGTGTATTATCATTTAAAGATGTGTACCTTGGGATTTAGGGCTTATTAAGCCTACGAGAGACATTTCTCCAATGAGAGAAAGAGAAAAAGAAAGAAAGAAAGAGAGAAGAAGAAAAGGAAGGAGAAAAGAGAGAGAAAGTAGACATTTCCGTCCAAATACGTGATCTCAAGGCGGATTCAGACCCTACAAACCCGAGGCAAGTGATTTAACTTGCTAAATAATTGTTGTGTATCATTTATTGCACGATTTGTGGATTGATATTTTGGGTTTTAGGTTTAGTTTAACAAAACCTAACTTTTGGGTATAATCTTAGATTTGATATGTAGATCTTTGATTTGATGATTGAAATTGGTTTATATGTATTCTAGGATGATTCTTGATGATATATATGTGATTGGGTTAAAGAGAAATGTAGAGAAAATGATTAAAATGGATTTTGAGATTTTTGGTTTACTAAAAAGTTGACATTTTCGAGGTTTCTGAAGGGCCGAATCGATTCGGCCTCCTACCGAATCGATTAGGAATTATTCAGGTGCCCAGGTCTGAGTGACCGAATCGATTCGGACTCTAGCCGAATTGATTCGGCTTGAGACAGAATCCCAAGTTTGATGACCCGAATCGATTCGCCTTCCTGGCCGAATCGATTTGCTGGGCCGAATCGATTTGAAATTGGCCCGAATCGATTCGGAAACAGGGATTTTTCAAGGGATGTTTTCTAAGGAGAATTTCATCCCATTTTGTTCGAGGTTATCGATTGGGGATCTCTATAGGAGATATTTGGAGTATGTTTTGGAGACTTTAGAGAGTTTCCCTTATGAGAAACTATTGGAGTCACATTGACTAAATTTGAGGAATACCGATTAGATATTTTGGTATGTTCTAAGTGGGGAAGCCCACCTTGATTGGAGATTCGATTGGGAGATGATAATTATAATCATGTGAAGTAATGAGATAAGTTTAGAGACATTGGATCTTAGGAAAAAAATTAAATGGGATCACTTTAAAGGTTCATAAAATGAATTGAACCATATTATGGATGGAGAGTTAGAAATGTAAATTGAGGTGTTTTAGGATAAAGAATATCCTTAACTTAAATAGAATTGAGAGACAATTCACAATTAGAAGCGACATGTGAGCTTCAAGTGAGAAATAGCATAGTGTATACTAAGTGGGGTAATGTGTGAGCTGTGACGGTTAGTGTATCAAGAGAGAGATATACTAAAGAATGATGTTAATCAAATTGCTCCATTGGGCGTATAATAATTATGAACATGATGTTGCAGGTATACCTTATATGATGGTATATCTTTATTATGTGGGATGTTTGTATACCTTATATGATGGTATATATGCATGTTAGGCATACCCACTCCTTGCTATCATTGGGAAGTTTCGTGGGTAGAGGGTGAGCATCCTGGTCAAAGAGCAGGGTGTGGATATTCCCCAGGTCATAGTCGTCCATGGTGGTCAGCAAATGACATATATATATACATTTATTTATTTTGGGGGTGAGAAGTCGTGGGTATGTGTCGCTCTCACTTTCTGGTTAGGAGCTATGACCGCTTCCCGGGACGTCGTGTACGTGAGTTGATCACGAGGTGGGTGTTGTGGAACCCCACCAGGTGGCCCCAGTTTGCTACGTATATGGGCTGGTGGAAGATGATAGCATTGTGAGCCTGCGTCCTTCGAGTTATATCTCGGTTGGATGGTTATTATTGCTTGTGCTTGTACTTGGGTATCGAGGGCATAATGGACCTCAAGGACTGACATTTCCAGGATTAGTGCATTGGGGGGGTTCCTTGTTTGGATTTCTCTTCGGCGAGAGGTCCCACGCACGAACCGCAGTGTAATGTTGGAAATTGGGGATAAGTTAGTCCTTAATGGTCATACTTATATATATATATATATATATATATATATATATATATATATATATCACCTATCCCGACTATCGACAGTGCTAGGAGTAGTGTAACGGGGGGGTTCCTTGTTTGGATTTCGCCTCGGCGAGACGTCCCACGCATGAAATGCCGTGTACTGTTGAGAATTGGAAATATTAATTAATTAAAATTGGATAATAATAATTTGGGTTACATGCGTCTTGCATTGAGGGCGTAATGAGCCTCGAGGATCAATACGGTCAGGAGTAGTGTAACGAGGGGGTTCCTTGTTTGGATTTCACCTCGGCGAGACGTCCCACGCACGAAATGCAGTGCCGTGTTGAGAATCGGGAGGAGTTTAGTCCTTAACTCTTGATGTTAATAACTCATATATAATAATTACATATATATATTGTTTACATGCCAAATAAGGGCATCACTAGAATATAGTATTTTAGTAAATGAGAATGTTGATGTATTGTGATGATGTGGTTATGAGATGGATCATGTAACCTTATATGTTCAACAAATGAACATTATAAAGATAACTATAACTATTACATTAAAGTTAATGTATATAATTTATAGATTATAGAAAAAAAGGGGGTAGATTGGGAGATAGGTTAGACGGTTTCACTTAAATACTTCAAGTTGGGTTTAAGTTTAAATCTTCTAACCTAAATTAGAATTGGGCATCCATTTGGAGATCACATGCATACGCTTAGTGCGCGCTTTAGATGAGAGGTGAGTTGAGTTATTATGGAGAGTTCGATTCCACCTTAATCCTGTAGTAATGCATTTATAATTATTATACATTTTAATACACTTGCTATAAAATGTTTTTCAACTCGGGCTCTGACCTGTTTATATTTTCTCCTCCATGTATATATTGTACTACTTCAGGTATTCCTCCTCAAGGACGCCTTGATGTTCATCCATTCAGGATTCGCGGAGCTGTGGCAGTAGCGGACTGTTGCGGCACTTTGTTTTAGTCGATTCCTATCTTTGTACATCTAGATTAGGATTTAGTTTGTGTCTGGAGTTAGTATTCAAGGTGTTGTAGATTAACACTTTCATATTTCATTTCTCAGATTATTGTATTGTCTGTTACCCGACAACATATTCAGGTATTTCATTGTAGAGATTTTATTTGTTCTTTGTATTGCACTCTTGTATATATTGGAGTTTGCACTTATCACTCATCATAGTTAGATGTATATTGTTTGTTATGTTGTACTATTGGTTTTGTTGTTGTTGTTAAATAAAAGTTTTAAAATTTTGACAATCCACTTTTAATGATTTCGGGTAGTTAGCCTTATATTATTAGTATTGTCAGTTGATGTTGAGACTGTGCCATATGAGATACCTGATTTAATGTAGTATAGGGTTGGCCACCCGTTATTATGTTGAGCGGGTTATCACATCTTGGTCTTTAGAAATAAATGGCCAACTCAATGAGATTATTTCTTCTTCAGAAAGCCCGGTTGGTTGAAACTTGCGTTACACCTCCACCCCTTTTTGATGGAGAAATAATTGAGAGTGATCAAGGAACTTTTGAATTTAAATCTCTTTTTAATATTTCAAATTCTGTTGAGGTTGAAGGTTGTTACTTTCTTTTATTCCCCACTATTATCGAACCATTAAATTATCACAAGAATTGTTCGAAAGTCTTGAGGACTTTGACCAAACTCTTGAACGAGAATGTCATTTTTAAAGGATTCATCTCATGGGCTATTCGATTGCACTTGCCCCACCTCCTTTTCCAATTGAAAAACCTTGGGGATGTGATTTTAATTTTACTGAGATTAATGTGGTCTTGTCACCCTTCGTATCCAAATCCCCCATCACCCGCCTAAAATTGTTAATTGATGATGGTTATTTTCTTCCGTCGTACACATGCCTTTCGTTGTTCAAACGAAGTTCCTATTTTTTGAAAGGAATGAACTCAATTGAAGGATCGCTAATTATCCCTCAAAATAAATTCATTGTTTGGGTGGACACTCAGAAATTTCAACTCCTTTTTTATAGTTAATTGAGTAATTGAAATTTAGGTTATACATAGTTAATTCTCTTTTATTTATTTATTTCAGTATAGCTCTTAGTGTAATTAGTTCATTTTTTTGTTATTTTTTGTGTATTCTTGGTTCTGACAATTTTTGTAGGTTCAACGAACTGAAATTTGTGAAGATTGTGCGTCCCGAACATGCGATTGTTAAAAAGCTAAAAACAATTAACTCACAAAAATATTTTCTTTTTTTTGCACAGACTCATCCGCACTTCTATGCATAAATTTTCATTTTTTTAGTGTATGTGTGTTGCCCAATGTAAATTTCATCCTTACTTTGCAAAACGAGTGAACTCCTCTTCATACTCTGCCACTGAGCGCTCTCCCTCTACCACCTCACTGAATTTCCTCCTCATCTCGGCCTCAACTGATGGAGGAAAGTACTTGCGATCAAAATGCACCCAGATATCATCGATGGTCATCAAATCCCTGTCTCCAATAGTGGTGATGGACTCCCACCACTGTAGAGCTGCCCCGGTAAACCTGAAAGTGGATAACATCTTCCTTTGTACCTCGCTGTAGTCAACCGTACCCAAGTGGTGTTGCATATCCCTTTTCCACTGGCATGCTAGGACTACCTCAGAACTCCCCTGAAACTCTGGTGGATGGACTTTCTGAAAGGCCGCCCGAACTCTCTACCACTCTGATGGCCCCGGGTGGGCCGGTGCAGCTGGGGACACTGGCTGCTGAGGCTAAGAGAAATGGGCTGCCATTGCTTCCATCGCTGTATTGACCACTTAGGCCAGCACCTCCGCCATCTGAGCTGTCGCCACTAATCCTGGTGGGGCCTGCGGCTGTGGAACCTACGGCTCATGCTGAGCCTCCCTCACCTCGTCCCTAGCTGCTGCCCTAGCAGGTATACATCTTTTAGGTATTAGGTCACTATTAATATAAAAATAAATAGAAGAAGCACGATAACTCATAAGCCCGAAGATAAAGAAATAGTCCTAATAATAGGGCTCTATATCAACAGAACGCTATGCTGAAACGAAAAAAGCCGTACAGATCCTATGGACACTAGAACCTGATGCTCTGATACCATGTATGACACCCCACCTAATATAATATCGGGTGATCAATCCTAGATCAAATTAAAATAGGAATCTCATTCAGTTCATTCTTAGCATCATTGTCGAAAACTTTTTAAAACTTACTAACCACCTAGTATTCAAAAGATGGTGCCAAATTTTATCTTTATTAACCCAAGACAAAAATAAGTACGGAATTAAAATAAAACATCCAATGCTGATAGAGTCAATCATCACATAGAATAATAAAAGTCTTTCCGAATAAACCCCTGGCAAAATCCAAAACCAAACCAAACTAATAGAGAGTAATAAATCCCATACAATCTTAAAAGAAACAAAATAAGTCTTTGAGCAAAATGATCGAGATAAACTGATATGAATCCCTACACTAGGAATAGAAAAATAGATGAGTCTATCCAAATCCTGCAACACCCACATCTGCTATAGCTGCATATCACTGGAATGAACTTAGGCTTGGCGTCCCTATGGGTGGACAGCTAAAAAGTATTGAAAATATTTGATAGCAAGGGTTAGAACCCAAAACATTTTGAAAATATTTAGCAAGTGATTAAATTGCAGAAATTTAAAAAATGCATGAACGCTCTTCATATTTAGGCTAGTGTCGCACTATCTTAAGGACAAACTCACCCCTTAACTAATGTGCACACCTAATGCTTTCTTTATATCCCACCTAGTCTTCTACCTTGTTACTAGATACCTCATATAATTCTTTCCTGATGCACTACTCTAACCCGAGTATGTTTAAATTATGATATATAAGTTATTTTCCACTATAACTTAAATAATCATCTTTCCTTTAAGTCTATATAACATTTACCCGAGTTATATAATTGACGCAATTCACTTCAAGGATTAAATTACCCATATATAACTATTTATCCCATTATATACGTAAGATCATATTACAACATTCACACATGTGTCGAATATATAAATAACCCATCCTCTCGAGTAATAACTCACCAAATGTATTCTCTAAAGTGCTATCAACCCAGGATAATCCACCTGGAGTTCCGAGACAACTATGGTCTGCCAAATCGGAACGTAAATAATATATGTAATGGAGGCGGTCATATTCCCCTGAGTATGAGGACATCATCTTAATTCCCCACCTCTGAAATTGAACGCTACAACCTGGGGATATACTCACCCTTCTCCTCAAGCTAGGGGATTCCCCCACATCGTGCAACCTCCCTCGATAGCACTAGAGTATATAAATTAAATAAATATCTAATCACTAATATTTAAGCACACACAATATATATAATATCACACTACCGTGTATATACTTTAAATTAAATCCCGACTTTACTGTGTACAATTTCGTAACACTTAGCCTAAAACATTCTCGAGTTTATGATTCGACTGTAATTTAATTAATTTACTCATTAATTAATTTAATACCTTCCCGAGTCTATGGTCAGATTCTAAATTAATCTATTTCTCACAATAGTTAATCAAATACCTTGGTGTCACCCAACCAATATACCCGGACTCGCTCACTTAGCCCGATTAACTTTTCAAAATTCAAATGCCCAAATTCCTTTAATAAGTTAGATCCACACTTATTAATTAATTCTAATCTTAATGTCTCTCTCACATTAAATATAAAACAACCTTATGCTGTTTGTCCTTAAAGTCTCAAACAATCCCAGATTTAAGACACTTCCTTATTGTACATAATTCTCCCTTAAATTCCCACCTAGGTCGATCGGTAAAGTAAAAACAAAATGGGATGAATTTTCCATCTCGTTCGAACGAGAAACGACATCGTTCGAATGAAAAGTGATGTCATTTGAACGACAATCATTGTCGTTCGAACCCGAGTCTTGGTCGTTCGAACGACCTATAATGTTTTCTCCCCCTTCATCTAGAATCAGTTCTCTTCCATTAACGAAACCTTAAAACCTTTCTTACTCAGAAACCAACCCAGAATTTACCCAGTAGGTTCTACGAATCAATGCAAATCCCAATATCTTTAATTCCCAATTTATATCTAAAATTAGGAATAAAGACGAATATATATGATTTTTCCACAACTTTTACAGTCAATAACATCTCTAATCTTATTATTTCTTCACAGTATAATATGAATTCATAATCCTTATCATATCAGTCCCAAAATTTGATTCGTAACATCCACAAATTTAAAACCCAATATGTATTAACCCAACCAAAAATCATGTGTTTAACACCTACCATGATATGAATTGAAATCATCCATTTATCTAAAATCAAGTTTATCCACTTGCCTTTTGATTCATAGAGTATGATTAATCCTTTGGTGTAGAGATTTGCTTTGTTGAAGAACACCTCCTTTGTTCTTCCTTTTGGCTTCAAAGAGTTCTCCTTTTTTATTCCTCTACGTTCTCAGATTTCTCTCAATTGTGTTATGGTTGCCCACAACTCCTAAACTTAGATTTTTATCTCCAAATACCGTTTTTAGTCATACAGGCCTAATTAAAATGGCCCAAACACCTCCATGTGGGCCCGATTAGGCCCAAAAATACCCCATGACCCATTTACCACCCATGGGTACACTTTTTCGACTTTATCGACCCATTCGGACTCAACCATGCACTCAGAATTGACATCCGAATTAATTTATAATAATTCTTATCTCATGACTAAATTTGTCTATATGCGGCTCTCGACTGAGATAAATAAATGCCACGTCACTAATACACGTTATGAAGTAATTAAATTATTACTATTCACTTAGAAATTTAAATTTCATAAATATTAACCAATCACTCTCCCGATTAATATTTTAATAAATATTAACATAATTAATTCAATTAAATTACAACACACAAGTAATTTAAAATTTATCCAAATTAATTAAATATATAAATGCACAAAAATACGAGGTGTTATAGGGTGTTTCCCCTATCACCCATGCTTGCTCATGCTTCTATTCCTACTCATTCTGTTGATACTGTTAGTGATGAAGATGATGACTATGATGATGATAATGAGACAGTGGAGGAGTAAACTAATGAGGACTATAGATTTTTCGATTACATCTATGATTATTTTGTTGTTTCTTTTATGCACTTTTCCTTTGAGTACGTCTAAATATTTTTTGTATTTGTCTTGTATTACTCCTATAATGTTTGGACTACTTCATTCTTTGTTTGATGGATGATACATTTGAATATTTGTATGGATTTTTAATTTATCCATATATTTTATAGTTTTTATAATTTCTATATTTTTATTCTCATTCTGATCTGTTCTATTTAGACCTGCTTATATCACTTATTCTGCTTCACATGCATTCATGCTTGATATATCTAGGCTACTAGTTCCCATTTTGAGATTCACATTCTTTACAACACTTGCTATCATATTCACATATTTGAACGATTTTATTGATTTATTGGTTATATATGTTTCTCATACTCTTGATATTTTCCATTGAGTACCTTCATTATAACCTTGGTTCTATGACATGTTTTTTTACCTTTTTCTTTGCTAGTTTTGCATATACATTTTGATTTTGGTTATCTTTACCATGGTATACCCATTATCTATGTTTTTTATACTTCTCTTTGACTTTCCAAGTTAAAAAAAGGAGAAACATGTCAAATCTAAGATGATGGGGGAATTATCCCTTTGCTCATTTATCGGTGGATTAACAAGTTTAGGGGGCAAACATCCATTTTGGGAGAGATGTTTCATAAATATATTAGTTAGCTTAATTCCATGTCAAAGCATTCGAATCTAGCTTTGCTCAAGTCAAAAATCTTGAATTCATATAAAGGTTTGGTTGATAGATTTTTATTCATTAGACATCATGAAAATTGAAATTTGAATATCATAATCGACTTTGTTATGACAAAGACTTATGTAGATGAACTCCCTGAAGATGTATCTTTACCTTTAGATTATGATTGAACATCTATGGCTATGAACACATACATATTTTATTTATATTTTGATAAAATGTTGTTTTAAACTAAAGAAATGATTTTCTATTTTGAGAATTGTTGTGTATAACCTTTAGGAAAAAACTATGTTTTCAAAATGCATTTTGATTAAGGAAAAATGTATTTTCTACCTTGATTTGTTAACACAACTACAATTTGGCTCCGTCCACATGGTCCTGTACATTTTAAGAAAAAAATTATTTTGCCTAAACGCGTGCCTAAGGATGGGATTTGTACTCGTGCAAACATCATCATGTTTTAGGCATGTGTTGGATCCATGTCTAAAATAGTGCACATATAGCCAAATTGCAACCATACGCATGACGGAGCCTAATTTTCAAAAAATTATATAACTAATGTGATTTTCCCTCCATTTCAAAGTATTTGAATTCTTCTTTACTTTTCTAATAATGAGAGTGTATTTTCTAGGTTGAGAGCATTTTAATTGCTTCTCTTTATTCAAGATCCCTTGTTACATTAGCAATTAAGAGAAAACGTTGATTTATATTTTAACTATGATTTGCAAGGAAATGAAAGTGTCTTAGATCAGATTTAGTTAGCCTAGATTCAATCTAATCATTCTACATTAGAATAGAAAATCTACACTCCAAGATCTAAAGATGAGGTGTTTGAGCTATTGGTGTTGGGGTTTTATTCATAAAAATAAAGGATTGTTTATTCATTTTTAAATGAGAATCAAGTTTGTGAGAATGATTAATATTTGCTTAGATATACCAATGTCAGTCAATAGAGCTCAGTAGAAATTCCGATGAGTCGTCTTCCGATTTATCATAAGGAGCTGAAAATTTTGGTTTTAGTATTATTGTAATATATACAACCTAGATATGGTTTACCATCCAATCAAAACGGTTTTGATGAAATTCTAGTAGTTTGTGTCAAACTACTGTAACCTAATTGATGGTTTGAGAACTTATTCGATAGTTTGACAAAGGATTGTGATCGGTACATCCCAAGAATTTATTGAAGAGGACTACCTATGGGATCTGAGTCTAAGGGCTATCTTGATTAGAATTGGGCAATATCACACCATTTGAAAATGGTTCATAAATTCCGAATCTTGAGAATTATGAATATTGGAATTCTAATACGATTGTTGCCTTAATTGCTATGGGTGAGATTCAATTTTATATTGAATCAAATGATCCCTACATATTGTGTGATAACTATGTGAGTAGGTATCAAATCTTAATTCATAAGAATCCTTGTTCGGAGATACCTTGGATCGCGATTGCCCTTTGATAAACTTATAAGTTTTTTTTCCACAAGTTAAACCTAATGAGTGGATTATTTTATAATCCGATGGAGTAGAAAAATAAGTTGTCTGAGAATCAAGGAAATTGACTACATGTTGATTAAATTCGATTATCAAAAAATTAAATTGACTAAGAAAGTACAAGATGCTTAACGTAGGGAATCACATTATGCACCATAATCAACTTTGCAAATAAGACCTCATTATATCCGAGTGGATTTTGAGATAATTCAATTGGTGTGCTGTTATAATTTTTTAGTGAAATTAATTATGATTAAATAAAAAAGGAAAAAGGCTACAAGATTTGTAATTTGGATTTTCAAGTATATCTTTGAAAGCCAATTTAATTATTTATCTTAGGTTCCTAGCATAGTCCATATACCTAAGTAGTTAGGCCCAAAATCTCAAGGAAGATAGCTTGTCCCAAGCCCATTACTTAAACAAGTATATAATGGTTTAAGTCAGGGCTTTATGCTGCATAATTCATTATAAGGGTTTGAGAGGGCGAGAGAAATACTATTCACATTTTTGTGAAGGTAACTAGAGAAAGATGACCATATCTCACTCAAAATCAAGAGTTTTCTTCTTCAAAGTTGCCCACACACCTACTTAGATATGTATGGATCATATATAAAAAATCCAAGCATGACAAAAATTTCTTGCAAGATTTTAGAGATTCAAAATAAGGCAACCTTACTTCATCATCAAATACCTTTTTCCCCATCAGATTGAAACCAAATCCACATAGGTATTGTGCTCGTAATCATAGATTTGTTTCAAACCTAGTTATGATTTTTCATATTTTTCTTATTTGATTAATCGAATATTCAAGGGATGAAAGTTTTTGTTCCGCATCTATCGATCCCTAACATTTGGTATCAGTGCATTTGATTTAGACTAATCATCCTTTGGAAATATTCATGTTGTCCAACTAAGAAAAACCTACTTTTTTTTTGTTGCTGGATTGTGCATCTTTGTGTATATTTAAGTACTAATAAGTTTTTTCAAATATTCTTTGGTGAAATCCATTCCATCAGGGGCATACGTTTTTTTCGTGTGAATGGATCCTACAATGGTTTATCCGTAGTTATTTTTTACAACTTGTTTGATATAGTTGTAATAATTAGGTTTTCGTATTTTTTTTATTATCGATGTATTTGGAGGCTATTGTGAGGGTTTGTAATGTTTATGTACACTTAGAATAATGAATTTATGAGGGTTTGGATGCTGGACAAATTTTCATGGAGTTTCATGAAATTTCGAATGAGTTATGGTCATTTTTTCATGGAAATCCCGTTAGGAAGATGAAGCGCTCAACACAACAGGTGAAAAAGGTAGCCATTCCAATCCCAAAATATGTTAGATCAATCCAACGAGTGGAATTTAGCAAGGTAGGTTTGTTCTTTGTTGTGGTTTTCGGTGGCTTTTCGTGGCAACTGTTCATCATCTCTCTTCGTAGATAAGAATGGAATATTTATACATTGGAAAGTTCATGGACTCTTGTATGCATTGAAGTCTACTTCGTTTTCGACTCTAAGTTAAGAAGAAATCTTCTTCAACGTGGAATTTTGGTCTTGAAGAATTTTATTTTGAAGGAGAAGTGTAGAACATGATGGAAAATGGACATTTTTATCCTTTTATTTTTTTGCTACAATTATTTATTTTCAATGTCTTATTATTATTTTGTTTCATGATTTTGTGGGGTAATTAATTGGATAATTATAAACACCCAATTTTATAGTCAACATGTTTTATACTTAAGATTGACCTAGATCCCTGATTTTATTAAAAAAATTAATGTTAATTTATTATTTTCTAAATTGAATTAATTCGGGGTAGTAAAATTTAAGGTTTGAATAAAATTGAGATATCGAGGTTTTATTTTAATTTAAAAAAATTTAAATTCTTATTTTATTTTTCTGGAAAATTGAAATGTGAGATGAAATATAATTTATGCAAGTAAATTAAAAAATTAAAACAGTGAGATCGGGTAATTTAATTTGTACAAGTAAATTCGAAATTACCAAGGAATTGAATTTGATCTTTTAAAATTGAATGAATTTTCTTTCAAAACCCTTAATTTTTAAAATACTAAGTGGAATAGGAGTTTCAACATAAAAGCCACAGTCTGCATCGGTATTTTATGAATCATAAGCGATTAATTCCTTGTATCAGCTAGTCTACCCCCAATGGATTGAATTAATCACGGCATTAGGGATTCATTTAAATTCTGAAGTGTTAATTCCGAGTACTAGAATGTGAGTGAGTTTAATCCTCCCAATGAGGAAGTCCTTCACGAGAGGGTTCTAATTCATAGAGAACCAGTTGTATACACTTAAACATAATTAATGATATCCTCCCCAATGGAGGGATTACCATTAATTATGGAACCAAAAGGCGTTGACTATTCAATTATGTTTGATAGAGGATCCTGAACTATCCAGATACATAATTGAAAGATGAAAAACTATTTAGTTCAAGATGGGGTGATTTAACCTCGCAACGACAAATCTCACTCCATATGGTAACTAGGATGTTCGATGGGGTTTTATTTTTAAATGGTGGCAAGGGAACCCACTTTAAAAATAAAATGAAGTTAAATTCTGATATGTTTATTTTGAAATTAATTCATTTTAAAAAAATTGTGATTCTCAAATTTGAAAATGGGATATTCATTCAACCTACTTGCTTCAATATTAAAGGACTATAAGTTAGCAACAATCAACTATATTTATTGAAAACATAATCTAGACATTATCCTTACTTCCGAGGACTTTAAGTTTGTCTTAAAGGAGACCTGCCCTACCAAGACGAAGGAAGGGCCACCCGAAAGGGTTGTCTAATCCTACTAGAGGTGGCAAGATGTAGATAAGATAACTCGTTTCTATATATTAGCCTCTATGAATAATGTGTTTCAACACCATCATCAACACATGTCCATTGCCCACGACTTAATTCTTAACCTTAGGGACATGCTTGAGGATCATAATCATTCCACAAGGTTGGTCAACATCATATGCCTAAGGGTACTCCCGTACGCAATAACATTTTAAAGATTACGTCCATCTTATGATAATTAGAGGTGCTTGGATATGAAATCGATGGGGAAATCCAGGTTGGTTTGGTGATCCAATCACTAATTAAATAGTTGGAGTCATTTAAATAGTTTATTCTAAATTATTATGTGAACAAGTTTGACTACTCTTTGGAGCAACTACTTAAAGAAGTCTAGGTTGCAGAAAATATAAATATGCATAAGTGTGTGATTTGAGTTGCTGAGAAATGTTCATCTTCTTCGGTCCTGCTAGGTATGAAAAAGGGCAAGTCCAATGAACAACTTAAAGTGGTAAAAAAAGTTTTTACTCGTCGAATGGATAATAAGTCGAAAGGAGGTTGTTATATCTATAAGCAAAATGGACATTCGAAGAAGTAGTGCCCCGTGTACTTAGACAATAAGAATGGAAACTATAATTTCTCCTATATCATTGAGACATAATTCGTTGTGAAATATATAGGTACTTGATGTGAAGATTCGAGACACAATAATCATGTTTGTAATTCTTTGCAGGCGTTCCGAGTAACCAGGGTCCTCAGTGTCAGAGAAATTTTTTTGTTCATAGGCAATCAACAATAGTAGTAGTAGGAAATTAAATTTTAAATTTTGGTGGAGACAATAAGTTAATATCGGTGGATTGTTTTTATATTTCCAGCAGTAGAAGTAGTTTGATTTCAGTTTAGAATCTTGTGATAAATGGATATTTGGTTTATTTTAACAAATGATTTTTTATCAAAAATGGAAAATCTCTTATTTGTTCTGGTAAATTGAAAAATGATCTTTATATTATAACACTTGTCTCACCGTTACTGCTTAATATTGAAGTGAACAACTTAAATGAAAATAACCTGAAGACAAAAGAACCTTATAAGTTGAACTAAACATATATTTAGCACTTACGCTTAGGTAATATCTATAAAGGATATAAATACTGGTTTTAAATAGGCAATCGGGTTTATTGGAAGTGGAGGCACTTCCAGTCTATGAATCCTACTTAAGAGGGTAAGATGACCAATAGGCTATTTATATCCAAGGCTATAAATACGAAGATGTGTTTTAGTTGGTTCATTTTGATTTGTGTGGTCCTATGACTATTTGGGAAAGTGGTGCTTACGACTACTTGATCACTTTCATCCAAGATTACTAAAGCTATGAGTATGTCCTCATTATGTACCACAAGTTTTAAGGTTTTGATAAGTTCAAAGAGTATCAGGCAAAGGTGGATCATAGTCATGGTAAACTAATCCGTACTATATAACTTGATTATGGAAAATAATATCTCTTAGGAGAGTTTAGGGAACACTTATCGGGGTTGGGCATTAGAATCCACTTGTTTGCACTAGGTACTCCATAGAAAAATTGTGTAGTGGAAAGAAGGAACATGACTCTCTTAGATATGGTTATATCCATGATGAGTTGTTTGGATATGTTGAATTCCTTTTGGGGTTTTGCACTAGAGATTAATTAATATATATTGAACTTAGTTACTTTTAAATATGTCTTAACGACTCCTTCGGAACCTTTGAAACTTAGTTACTTTTAAACCTGTCTCAACGACTCCTTCAGAACTTTGGACTATGCACAAGAGTAGTCTAACAAATTTTCATATATGGGGTTTCCCAACACTTGTGCTGCAGAAGGTGATAGGGAGGCTAAAATCAAGGACAAATGTATATCTATTTATGGGTTATAATAAAGGAAATCAGGGTTGCCAATTCTGACCAAAAAGTGTTTGTTAGAATATACGCTAGGTATTTAAAGGAAGATTATATGTTTGACCACAAGTCCAAGAGCAATATTATCTTTCAACAGTTAAGAGGACAACTGAAACACCCTAAATAGTTGAATTGTTTGAGTCTACACTATTTAGTTTTTAACTATTTGGATAAGTGTGCCAAAATATTTTTTTGTTTTAGAACTACTCCTTTAGTGCATCATCATTAAGTTGCCAATAATATTTAAGACTCAAGACTTCCAGACTTAATGAATGATCATATCAGAGTAAAGTTCTCAATGGTAAAAAGAAAAAACACCATGTGGATGCACATATTACACTTGACATATTTTAGGCCCTCATGCATATTATTTGAATATTATTGATTGTGTGCTTAAAATAATTTTTAAAAGTGAAATTGGATTAATTTTTGTTTAGATTATTTTCATGTTTTTTTAAATAATCAAGCTATCATTTGTGCTTTTTTTAAACCAACAATTAATTTTATGCCTTATAGTTATTGGATTAAATGATTTTTAAAGGACTGGGACAATTTGATTTTAGTTACAGTCCTCAGTTTCTTTCATTTGTACTCTTATTATAGATATACCAATTACCCTTTAGAATTAGGCTATTCCATGATGATTACTTGAATGATTTTACCTCTTAATTTACACATATAATCGAATATAATAGGTTTATAGATTTTAGACCATTTTAGGCGTTCTGCTGTCAATCGATTAGATCATGAGTAGCCTTAGTTATTTTATTAGTTTTGGTATAATCATTATCAAGCCATAGGTTCATTCTTTAAACCAACTAGATGTAATAATTATAAGATTAGGTTCTAGTTGTGATAATTAACCCTGTTGGGTCTTCTTTTTAGACTTTATCAAACATAAGCTTGAGACCAGTAGGTTTATACTTTATAGCGATGGATTTATTAGGAGACTTAAGTACCGTTGCATTAAAACCCGATATTACCTTGGATATAAATTACTATACAAACCTTTATATTATTTTTAATGCCGGTTGTCCTTACTTTGAACTGCTTGAAGTTTGTCATCAAACCATATATCAGTCACAATTTTGATTTTTATCCTCTAAAATGGTTTTGGATGCTTATTTACCATCTTGGTTTAGTTTATCTTTTCTTGTAGGTTCGATATATTGGATGACTTTCTCTAGGAAGTATCTTAATTTCTAAGCACCATTATCAACTTAGGATTAGATCCATCTAGTATAACACATCTCATCACCCCATTCTCAATATGTTTATAGATTCTTTCATCCTCTATTATATAAACCCTTTCATAATCATTGCTAGGTTGGATTTTCAGATCGGTAATTTTTCTAGAGTGAGAAACAAATAGTCTTAGATATTTTCTTAGAGAGAAAAATATAGAGAGTGGAGAGAAAATAATCTAAGAGAGATAGAGTATAATGTTTTACAATGTTTGGTTTATTATTATTGTTGATATTTAGTTTTTACACTTAAACTCTCCATGATCTTGAACAACACTTCATCTCATAATTTAGAGGTTATTTTCTTATGTTGTAGTAGAGACTTTTGTGCTCATATATTCAAATCTATATTTGTTAAAAACTAAACTATCTTGCTAGTTACATCCTATTTTTTATTGAATATGTTTAGAGATCGAATATTTTGATTTTCTTATGAATGTGATATGTTGTTACAATCAGAATTCTAATCGGATCTATAATTTTTATTGAATATGTTTTATAGATTTGTTTTCTCTTGAATGTTTGAGTAAAATAAAACTATGAAAACTAATATGAAATTATTATTTAATCTTGATAATTAGTTTTTGGGTTATAATCTTATGGTAAGATAAAAATGATTATTTAAATTCACGTTTTAACACTTCTCTCATGAAATTGGATTTATATTTAAGAGAGATAAAAAATACAATTTTGTGTAAGAAAAAATTGTTTTTGTATATCCATGATAATGTTCATGTTAGCGCTATACATTTACCTTGAAAGAATGAGTGTTAGGATTTTAATGATGATATCTTTCTATTTTTTTCTTTGTAATTGCATATTGTCTTTGTATGCTTATTGTAATAATTTCTCTAATATTGTTTGAATAATATTTTACTTAGACAAGTGCATGTTGTATATTTATTCTTTGGTATTTCTTGAAAATATTTTTCAAAAAAAGAAGAATGTTAAAATCATTTTTTTCTGATTAATGCTTAAATGCTTATATTCTTGAAAATTTTATAACTCGATATGATTTTTTTATTTTAAAAATTGAAAATCAGTTGTGTTTTTTTCCAGACATAGTTTAGTTATGTTTCTATGTTTGTATGCTTGTATGTTTGTATGCTTGTATGTTTTTTTGTAATAAGTGTGTGTGTGAAGGCTAACACGATAGGTATAGTAATACTAGTTGAGGTGTAACCCCTCTATGTATGGTGATAAATGATAACCCTAGAACTTCTTTAACAAATTCGAAAGAACACACAATATTATATTTGATCAACACTCAGCTTGAACTCACAAGATACTTATGTATAACCCAAATGATAATAAAAGGAACTCATAAGTAACTCAGTCAAAGGGAGAGAGAAATATGCATCATAGATATACCTTGGCAGGCATCCAACACACGAAAAACCTCTAAAGGATCTCTGGTTAGCTATTAAAAGCATCACAATAAATGAAAATGGTGGGTGATCAAGAAATCTGGTTTGCAATTACTCCCCTCTCGTATATTCTCTCTCTAGTCATACTCTAGAAAAGAACTACTGAAAATAAAGAACCCCTCACTTAGAAGTGGTTGAGGCCAATAAATAACCCCCCTCACTACTCCCGAGATTCCTCAGTCCTTCACAGTTGCGAAAGACATCCTTTACATCACAAACATTAAATGCATGATGGACAATTCAGTCCTACGTCATAAACATTAAGTGCCAAAACATGCCTTTTGCCTAACCACTATGCGTCAGACGAGTATCACCACATATGTGGCTCATCAACTGTCTGCCAGCCCCAAATACCACGATGGTTTACTCAAGCACGGATTGGAAAGTGTTTAACTAGCTAATGACATCACCTAACATGGATGTGACGTTTGGTAGAGGGTTATTTGGTTCCAATCTCAACATGCGATGGAACTCAAGGTTACTCTGCGAAAGCTTCCACAGTGAATGGTGTCTTGGTGTTTTACCAAGTGTATCTAAGATGGTCAGGACAACCCCTAATGCCGCCTCACATATCAATCCTCCAAACCAGTTCCCACGATGAGGTCAACCGATAAAGCATGGAAGTTATCCGAGGCCCTTCCAGGCCTGGTCTCTTGTAAGTACCGTTTGACCACACATTGAATAACACTACAATCGTTACATCATTAAAATGTTCATTAAATTATAACTTAACGAAGAAAAACAAATAAGATAAAGGACGAGCTCTCTCAGTTAGTGTTCTTCACGCAAAGATGTCCCCGAGCTACCACACTGAGCTGGCTCACTGAGCTACTACGTTGAGTTGCCTTCCTGCATTTATACTGTTTCATTCTCTTAAGTCTGTTATATTAGCCGGGGAGGCTTATCTTCGAATTAGAGATTATCTTTAAGCCCCCTACATTTTCCCCTTCATGTAGAGATTTGTTGTGGTAATAAGAAATGTCTGTACAAAAACTTCTCAGTCCGATGAACCTTCTACAACATTACAATTTCTTCCGTTATCTATGCTAAAAAAAGTTAACATCTCCCCGATGTACCTGAATCAAAGCGCTACAAATTGTCGAGAATTCCAAGAGGAGAACGCGACTTTTTTCTGTCGTTACATCTCTATCGTTTTGTCTTCTTCACTGGCTATTGGATTTATCTCGAAACATTTGAGGAGACTTCTAATTGCCCATTCTGACTGTTCAAAAGTTAAATTCTCCCATATCTGCACTATTACGTTCCACCGTGCAACGACCTTGTAATAAGTGGGTATTTTCATTAGGACTGCCCTTAGTGGTATAAATTCTCCCTTATAAACATTCCTAGGGTTTTGTCTTGTAAAATTCTCCCAAAGTAACTGGTGAACTTTAGAATTCTCCCCAGTTTCGTCATTCTGTTTTTCTTCCTCATTTTATCTTGTTCAAAAAGTAAAATTCTCCCAGATGTACCTGACCCAAAAGTAAATCCAAACGGGCTTGTGATGAGGGGCCATTGTGAACTTTTTAAAATGCACTGCATTGAGCCTTTCCTCTAACGTTGAAATTCTCCCCGATGCCTCTTCAACCAGTTTTATCTCAGTTTAGGTTTTCAGCGTGGGGAGTCTATTTCTTTTTTTATTTTTATTATGTGACTAAGTATTTTCATTTACCTTCAGGTTCTAACTATCCCTGATATGGCCACATCCATCGTTGGGTCAATTTTGTAGTTCCCTCTAGTGCATCCTACAATTGTGGTGTCTCCCTTTACCAGCATCACTGAGGTGAGATCCTTCCTTGTGTTTTTTTTTTGTTTGCATTTATGTGTTGTATTGCTTATGCCTAAAACTAGGTTATTTGTGTTGCTTTCCCCTCTTTTAACTATGCCTTCTTCATTTGGTCCCCCTATATTATGCCAGCTACCATTGTGACGTATGCTCGTGCAGGGGTTTCTTCGGCCCCTGTGAGGGTTGATGCCCCTTTGAAAGGTGAAATGTTTCTTTCTGATTCGTCCCCCATCCTGTCTCTAGTGCCTTTTCAGAGTAAGGTTCTTTGCCCAGGGTTGGTGTTCCTCTAGTCGGGGAGCCTTCAGAGGCTCAAGGAGAAGCTGGGGGTTCTTCGCCCAGACCTGATGTAGTTTCTTTCGTTGTAGCTACGTCTCCAAGAACGATTATTCCTTAAGTCATTTCTGAGGTAACTTTCTATTTTCCCCATTTACTTTGCATAAGTACTTCCATTATGCCTTTGAAGTAACTTTAATCACTGAAGAAACATTTATTAAAGTGTAAGAGGGCGGTTTAGATTTGATGGAGGCGTAACCCCTTTTGAGTACAGTAATCTTAAGTTAACTAATCACGTTATTGATTAACTATAAGACACGCAAACATAACTTAGTGAAGATAAACTCAGTTTGAACTAAAAAATCTCTCGTGTATAACTCAGAAGATAATAATGAACTCAGAAGCAACTTAGAGGGAGAGAGAAATAAGCACCCTAGATACACCTTGGCAGGCAGCCGAATACCCCAACCACCCTCTAAGATCTCTATTAAGTATTAAAGCTTCATAATAAATGACAATGGTGGGTGAGTAAACTATCTGGTTTGTAATAAATCTCTCTCTAATGTATATTCTCTATCTTAATAACTTATGAACTCTTAAAAAGAACATCCTTTCCCAAAAGGTGGTTGGGGCCCTTAAGTATCCCCCACACCACTCTCGAGATAACTTAACCATTAATAACTATGAAAGACATCCCTCATCCTTTATGTCATAAACATTAAATGCCTGATGCGATAATTATCTCCACGTCATAAACATTAAATGCTAGGACATGCCTTTTGCCTAACCACTGTGTGTCAGGGGGCTGTCGTCACAGAGGTGGCTCATCAACCATCTGACAGGCCCCAATACCACAGTGGTTTACTCAAGTGAAAATTTGACATTCCTTACCTAGTTAGTGACATCACATAATGTAGGTGTGATATTAAGTAAAGGGTTGTTTGGTTCACAACTCAGCGCCAGATGGAACTCAAGGCTGCTCCGCCCGATATTCCACGGTCAGGGTCTTTTGGTGTTTTAGCAGGTGTATCTAAGATGGTCAGGACAAACACCAATGGTGCCTCACTTCTCAATCCTACAAACCAAGTCCATCTAAAGTTCCCATGACGACGTCATTCGATAGAGCATAAAAGCTTTCCCAGGACTTACCAAGCCTGATCTCTCGCGGGTACCGTTCGACCTCACACTAAAAATAATTATAATCGTTACAACTCATGGCCAATATAAATAAAGAGATGCAACAAGACTAAGTTAAAGAAATAGGACTAAAGGGTGAGCTCTCTCAGTCAGCTTCTTCGACGGAAGATCCCTCTAGGCTGCCACGCAGAACTACCTTGCTTGAGATGCTTTGCTGAGCTGCATTGCTTTGGGCTACATTACTGCCTTATTGAGCTGCATCATTTGAGCTGCATTGCTGCATTAATCCCAAACACTGTTGTTAATGAGGGGATTATCTCTAATCTATAGATTACCTTCAAACCCCCTATATTTTCCCCTTCACGTAGATTTGTTGAGGAAACAAGAAATGTCTGCACGAAAACTTCTCAGTCCGATGAACCTTCCTTGTGTGAAAAAATTCTAGCATCTTTTCCTTTGTTACAACTACTTTGGTTAACGCCTCCAAGAAAAGTAAAAAATCTCCCTGATGTACCTGAGTCTAAGCGCTGTGGCTTATTAATGCTTTGTCGAAGGGATATCCTGACTTTTTCCTATTACTGAGCTTCAACCGTTCTGGCTTGACTACTTGAAATTCTCTCGACAGACTTGCTGACTTTCCCAGTTACCCATTTTAACTCTAGGGAAGTGAGATTCTCCCGTGTAAACTTCTTCCCAGTAAATTCTCCCTATTTGAAGGTATTACTTCGTTTGGGCTCTGCTATGTCATCATTTTTTCATGTTCAAAAAAGAAGAAAAATACTTCCCGATGTAGCTGAGTCATAATTAGACAATGTTTAGACTTGTGGCGAGGGGACATCGTAGCTTTTTTGAATCGTTAGGACAGCTTCTTCATTAGGAGTTATAAAAAATGTTTGACAAAAATTCTAGCGCCAAAACTCAAACTTGCCTAGGAAGAAAACCCTTTCTATTCTCCATGAGTCACTTCATTAATGACATGGTGCTATCTTTTCAACTGTCAGGACACTTCCTGAAGTGCCATGTGTCTGTTTGAAATGATTATAGCTAGCTTTGCACATGTGGTGGTGGGAAACTCAAAAGGCATACCTAGGAATTTCAAACGGCTATTATTCAAACACTTAACCATTTCTTCCTTACTTTGCCTTCGTCGTCTTCAACTCCCAGCATTCTTAGTGAGAGAAAACCCTCAGAGCGCCATTGTTGCCAAGCTTTTACCTGGTTTTCCTCTTCCCATCGTCTCTTACACCACCACCTGTGGCCATACTCCTCCATTTTAGTCCATAGCACTTCTTTACCAAGTCGTTTCTTTCATCGCCACTTATTATGTCTTCTTCAAGTGTCTCTAAGCCTACCACCGCCGTTGCTCTGCCAAGATCCACCTCTGCCACCTCTACTGCCGCTGCCACACCTAGCGTCACCACTCTGGATGTTTCTCGTCAAAAGGAACTAAATTTTTATCGTCGGTATCCCATCTTTGGCAAGGGTAATGAATTCTATGGTTTTTGTAAGACCTTCACTTTCAGTGCTAAGTATGATTCTTTGCTTCTTGGGGATGAGGATGAGGATTTAGCTGAATGGGGCTTCCTCCCCTTACAGGGAACTCTGTGTTTTCATCTTGAACGAGGTGACCTCCCTTGGTCCCATATTTATTTTAAGGGGCCTGGAGGTTCCCCTGTTAATTTCTCTACTTAGAATGTGAATATGTGGAGCTCCCAAGCCATGACTCTCACCATGGTAGGGTTACATCAGGCTAAATGGTTTGGCGAGTTCACCTTGTCAAAAAATAATGCTGCTCTTTCAGTCCTGATTTCTCGCTAGAACGTTACAACTCATACCTTTGTAGCTGCATATGGTGAGTTTACCGTGACACTTGAAGATGTTTATGAACTTCTTGGTCTTGAGCCTATCGGGGATGCGCCTTATACCGATGAAGCACTAGATGGCGAAGAGGCTGCTAGTCGTTTGGATTTGGATCATATACTACTTCTTTTGAGATCCTTCTAAAGGTGTTTCTTCTGAAGATGCCCTAGGCCAAGGTACCTCCCTAGAATCGGCAACTTATATTCTTGTAGTCCTTTCTCGCTTTGTTTTTCCTGGGAAACTAAACGATCAGCCCCGTAGGGATCCTATCAACATATCGATCCATTTAGCCCAGGGTGTTAGGATTCCCCTAGCGGAAATGGCCTTAAGATCTATCTATACCTAGCTTGATAGAACCCACTGGGACATGGAACGGTCCCTTGGTCGTTATAACTTAGACAATTTTACGAATGCCATAATTTTGAAAATCTTCCTCTATGTTCGTTTCCCTGCGATAGCGGTTAAGACTATTCATCCTCCCTTTGGGGAAACCGTTCTGCCCCCTTGCTCCTATGTTTTTCATAAGAGATAGAGTCGAAAGGAGTTAATTACTGTTATTGATCAACCTGGGAGTTTTATGATGAGGCCTTATGGAGAGGTGGTCTTCCTCTATACTTGGGTTTTTTTTAAGAATGAAGCAAGGGTGGTCCAATAAACTACTTTAAACCTCATCGTTGAAGACCCTTCGCTAGCCGTGGTTCTTCTGTTCTCATCGGGGTACTTGCCTTCCTACACTAAGTGGGGATACACCAGTGAGCATTACAATCCCAATTGATGCAACTGTCAATTCGATTTTGATCAGGGGCTCCTCGCCCAATTTTACAGTTATCTCATCCCCAAGGTTTCTTTTAGTGAGGCATGTTCCTTGTTCTCATTTAGTGCTACGTGGGGAGTAAGTTACCCAATGGCTGGGTGAGTCACCATCCCAAGCATCACCAAGCAAGGGGATATGACCCCTATTTACAACGAAGTACTAGCCGAGACAGCGGGCCCAAATTTATGAGTTTGTTCAGGGGGCTCTCGTGTATCCCCTAGTTCTTTCATTTTCTTCCCTGGAGCTAGGGCTGAAAGGTAATTATGTTCTTGGGATCGAGTTCCCTCTAAGTAAAATCTCCAAGGATCCTCCCACTGAGCTTCCTCCATATTTCTCCATGATTCCCATTTCTACTCCAAAATCCAAAAAAGCCCCAACACCCAAATAGCCTGCCTCTTCTAGAGGTATTTCTAATGAAGGGGTTTCAATCGATGCAGCCTCTAGTGAAGGACCTTCCCAATCATTTTCCAAAAAAACTAGGGGGTCCAAATATGGGACTTCCTCAAAGACTAACTCCCAAACTCAGTCTCAAAATCCTTTGGAAGCATTCCCCATCGCCTACGTTCCTCCTCTAATGCTTGCAGAAGTGAGTGAGGACTTGAGAAAGAAAATCCAGGCTGAGGTGGAGGGAATAAATGTTGAGTTTCGACGACACTCTCCCGTTGTTCCTCCTGCTACTGTGTTCCCTATTATCTTAGTTGATCTAACGGAACTAGGGTCAAAGAGGAAGAAGAGCTCAAGGGTTCCTCAAAGTGATGGTGCTATGGGTGCGAGGAAAAAGACTTTGGGTACTAAGCCCCATAAGAAACGAGCTCCAGATGTACATCTCGTCCCATCTCCCTCTGCCATTGCCTCCCCTCCTTCTTCACCAATGGTGATATCCTCCCATTATCCCTTTGGATCTGGGGTATTCACGTGTGTTGTTGTTATTACTCCCATTTATAAAAAACAAACTGCATCTGTCTAACTCTTAACAACTTTGGTGCGGGAGGTTGAAGAAGAAAGGCCCAGCCCCCCATGAGTCCTTTCGTGGGGGGACATTAAGGTTCCTCTCAGACCGATGTAACTCTTCTCGTTCCTATATGATCGGGCTTACTTGCTCTTTCCCTTTGGCCTCACAACACGCGAAGGATGTTGTTGTGGGGGTGATTCCGTTGAGTATGTGGGAATCTCCTCTCAATCACAGATGACTCCCCCATCTTCTTTTGAATTGTCACCTCATCCTGAGGTTCTTCTGCCCATCATTCCAGCTGCAGAAAGTTCCCCCGAGGTAACACATTCTCAATCACTATTAGGTCTGACGTCTTTTCTCTCTTCCACCCTTTGTTCCTATTCACCACACTGAACTTTAATCTGTTGGGATGCCTTAGGTCAAAATGGCGTCTTTATTAGCTAACATTCTTCTTCCCACTGTGTTGACGAGACCCATAACTGCAGTTCCCCAATAACTGAGGTAAGTAAAACATAGAGATATTTCTCCTTTTTTCTGTACTTATTCCCCATTTATAACACTTAGCTTCATTTTCGAAGTTTTCTCCAGATCTTTTCCCACCAACTTCTCTTGGTGGTCTGCCTATTCCTAAGGCCATCGTTGATTTTTCTACCCCACGTGGTGATTCTTCTGCATCCATCAATGTTGGGGTATCACTTGAACGTCAAACGTCCTCCACCAGTGGGACCCCTATGTTGGCCTTTGTACCTTTTATTGGCGAAGGAGCTTTACCAGACCTTGGGGCTCCTTTAGTTGAGGGTGAGGTTGAGGCTTCTGAGGAGATAAACCCGCCCCTAACGATTCCCGCCATTGCGGCTTCTTTGGCGAATCCCATTCTTGATCCAACCCTTTAAGAGGTACATCGCTTGCGTCCCTTCGTTTCTCATTATTTGTCCTTTATTCTTGAAAAAGCATAAAATCTATAAGAGTCTAATTTCTCAAACTTTCAAACTCAACTAATGAAATTACTTGTTAAGACTTTTCATCAAATCCCACCAGTAACGGTGACTTAATAATGAAAACATTCATTAAGATTTTTTTTCTTCTAGACTCCACCAATAACGGTGACTTAACAATGAAAACACTTGTTAAGATTTCGCAAACTCCACCTATAACGCTGACTTAACAACCAAAACGCTTGTTAATATTTTTTGCAAGCTCCACCTATAATGACAACTTAACAATGAAAACATTTTTTAAGATTTTTTTCTTACAAACTCCACCTATAACGGTGACATAACAATTAAAACACTTGTTAAGATTTTTTTATTCCAAACTCCACCTATAATGGTGACATAATAATGAAAACACTTGTTAAGATTTTTGCAAACTCCACCTATAATGGTGACTTAATAACGAAAATGCTTGTTAAGATTTTTCGCAAAGTCCACCTATAACGGTGACTTAAAAATAAAAACACTCGTTAAGATTTTTCACTTAACTGATTATTTCTTCTACATGTTCTCAGGTTGCTCGTGAATCCTTTTTGGCGGGAGTGAAATCTCCACTAGTTCTTTCGCCCATCACTTTACCCCACCGGGAACCCTCTATTTCAGAAGATTATAGTCATGATAACCAAGGTTCCACGACTGGTGATGCTTCTTATAGTGAATCTGATTAGAGATTTCTCTGCCTAACCTAGCTCCTCACAACTTTTGCCTTATGGTCCTTCAGCGTTCTCCTCAAATTCCTGCCAGCCATCGCTTAGTAATTGAGAGCTTGCAAGACACCATCCTAAGACTTTTACTGTGGATTGTCTGTATTTGAAAATCCTCATGATGAGCCATAGGCTTCAAGGCATGACGATCATTGTTGAAGATATAATTAGTACTCCTAGTATGAATGTTACCAGGCCTCTCCTTAACTAATTCTTGGGCTATCTCAGGGAGTTAGTCTGCGATGGCTTCTGTTTTGACTGGCTGATTGGTCACTTGAAGACTTTGAAGAGCCAACGATTGGAAAGTCAGAGGGAACTGCTATAGAGACATCGGGAGGATCAGCGGGTTGAGGAAGCTAGGTTGGCCGAGATAGCACCTCTACTAGAAGATGCCAACAAGGGGGTAGAGTACATTGAAGAAGCTCTGTGTCTGACGAAGCTAAAATGAGAGAAACTCCTTATCGAGCATAGACAAGCTCAAATGAGGTTATAGATTTCTATTAATGCCTAACAGTCTTGCCTAGCAGCTTCTTTGGCCATGCCTAAAGATTATTTCTCTGCTTTGAACTTGTGGTTCTTCTTAGGCCAATGAGCTCTTTCACTTTTGTATACATTCTTTTTTTTTTCTTCTCATGTAATTCTTGGGTAATAGCTCCCAATCTTGTAATGCCCCAAAGTTTGTGAATGAAAGAAAAATATGTATGTTTTTATATGCCACTTCTTTATGATGTAGCTGCTTGGATATATTATAATATTCTACAGTTCTTTTATCTCCACTCAAGTTGCAATAATAGAAATAAAAAACAACTTGTATATTCATAACAACAACCACAACTAGATACAACAATGTTCTAAAACTTAGTTGTTTATACATGATAGACTGTTAACCATTTATTATTAATCTTGGATTGTCTTCTTCTATCTTAGAAATTAAGCAATAACCTGAATCATGAGCTTCTTTTACAATGAAGGGTCCCTCCTAATTCACTACAAACTTAGGTAAAGGAAGCCCTATTATGTGATTTACTACTGCTGTCAAAATGAGTTCTCCTTCCAAGAATTTTCTTGGTCTCACCAAGTTATCATATGCCCTGGAGAGATGCTTCGTGTAGATTTGAAAGTGCTGCATCACATTATCCATATCTTCATCTAATGTTTCCAACTGTACATGTCTGTTATGAGGGAGTATGTGACTTCACAAGGCGTATTGGGCAGAAGTAACTTCTAATTCTACCGGGAGAATTGCTTCAGCTCCATAAATAAGTGAAAACGTAGTATATCCTGTGGGCTTCCTTTTAGTCATTCGATAGTCCCACAATACAACGGGCATCTTGCCATCCCATGATTCTGGGAAATCCTCCATCGTCTTGGCCAAGATGTTAACCAATGTTTTGTTAGTTGCTTCGGCCTGACCATTTCCATTTAGGTATGCCACCGTTGAGGTATGATGAACAATGGAGTACTTGTCTATGAGCATTGTTACCTCAGAATTGACTAAGGGGGTTCCGTTATCAGAGAGAATAACCTTTGGAATCCCAAAATGGCAAATGATGTATTCTCTGATGAAGTTTCTCACTACCCCTGTTGTTTCCCTTTTTAGTGGTATTACTTCAGCCCACTTTGTAAAGCACTACGCTGCAACTAGTATCCAGAACTTCCCCCTCGAAGAAGGATATATCGCTCCCACCAGGTCAAATGCCCAGGTGTGAAAATGATAGGGAATTTCCAGGGAGTGTAGATCCACTGATGGGGCATGGATCATATTTCCATGTATTTGATAAGACTTACATTTTTAAACGAACTCAGCGGAGTCCTTCTCCATCATTCTATAATAATACCCCAACGTCATCCGTTGGTCATATAACTTATCCCCTCCTATGTGAGTTGGATCGTGCACTTATTTGAGGACTTCAGCTGATTCTTCCTTTATAATGCAACACAATGGCCGATTGAAGTAGCCCCTTTGATAAAGCTTCCCCTCATGAACGTAGAATCTCAAGGCCCTTCACTTGAGTCCCATCGCATCATTTTTCTATATTAGGATAACTCCATATTTAATGAAGACAATATTAGGCTACCTATAATCTAATTGAGCTTCAATGAAATGGAATTCAGCTGCATCGGAGAATAGTTGGCACTTATCGCATTTTCGTTATAGCTCTGCTGCGTCCTGTTTCATTCTGTGCCAGAAATATCACTCCCTTTAAATTCTACTATAAAGAGGTATCTCAGTTGTTTTGTAGTGCTCCTCATGTGATTTCTTTAACCTCAGATCTGCTTCTTCTAGGTCGATGCATCTTGATAACCATCCTCCTACATTTCTCAAATAAAGGTTTCCCTAATTGGTAAAGTATTGGTTTAATTCCCTCAGCTCCATCGCTCCCTCCCCAGACTCTAGTTGTTTTCTAATCTCTCCCCTCCAGTCAGAGTCATCCTCCATCGGCGGAATTAACTTTACCACTGAAGGAGCTATTGTTCTTTGAATCACAAATATAGTTGTATCATTCCTCGTGACCGTATTCTAAGCGATAGGGGCATAGGCGTATGGATGGGAATTCATTATTCGGAGTTATATCTTGATCTTGGACTGAGGAAACTGGTTGATAAGCCTCTAAATGATTATTCTGTAAGGTGCCAGACTTAGGTGTTTCAATGCATATTCTCCATTCACTTGCTGAATCACCAAATTTAAATCACCCTTGATGCAAAGTGAATGAATTCCCCTTCGAAGGGCCTCCAACAACCCAAATACCAATGCTTCATACTCTGCTTCATTATTAGAACAAGGGAAATCTAACTTGTAGGAAAGACAAATCTCCTCCATTCCTTTTGAAATAATAACCCATGTTCCTCCTTTTCTTTTTATTGAAGATCCATCGAACTGTATGGTCCATTCTTCATCGCTTGCATCTAAGTGATTGTCCTGTAAGTCATCTCATGGAATATTTTCTCTAGGTGGTTTAAACGTCCCAGAGGGGAAGATTACTAAGAGATATGTGTACGCCTAGTCTTGATTACGCGAGGGACCACACACTTCAAATCATATTATGAGAGGATGAGGAACCACCTAGATGCCCTACCAATCAATATAGTTCTTTCTAGAAAAAACTTAATAGGATCATATCTTGTCACAATCTGAATTATAAAAGACAACATATAATGTTTAAGTTTTTTCCCTACAAAGACTAAGGTTAAATAGTGCCTCTCTAAGCTATTATACCTGGCCTCTGGCCCATGTATGATTCTATTGAGGTAGTAGACTAGACATTCCTTCCCGTCAATCTCCTATGCTAATAGAGCTCAAGCAAACCTCTTGGTGGACGTGAGGTGTAACTGCAACGGTATTCCTGCCTTTGGGGGAACCATGGTCCGTGGAGAAACGAGCAACTTCTTCAGCCAAGTGAGAGACTCTTGGTGAACCTCCTCCCACTTGAATTTTGCATTCTATCACAAAATCTGCATCAACGGGTGCTTTATTCCTACCAATCCAGGCACAAATCTCCTAAGGTAGGAAACTTCGCCGAGGAAACTCTTCAGCTCCTTCGCCGTTCTGGGACTTGTCATCTCCAAGATTGCTCGGTGTTTGTCCTGGTCAATCTACACCCCATGTTGATCACCAAAAAAACTAGAAACTTTCCACTAGTTACTTCCAAGACGCACTTCAGAGGGTTCATCTTTGGCTTATACTTACTACATCTGAAAAACACTTTCCTCAAATCGCTCCGATGAGAATCCTCCTTCCTCGATTTAATGACCAACTCATCTCCATAAAATTCCACAAATTTGTGAAAAAAGTCATGGAAAATGGCCATTATTTTTCCTTGATAAGTACCCCAGCATTCTTGAGTCCAAACGAAATTATTTTGTACATGAATTTTCCCAATGGGGTTCTAAACGCCATCTTATTTGCGTTTGTGGGGTCCATCTTGATCTAGTTGTACCCTACATACCCATCCATGAAGTTGTACATCTTATGACTAGCCGTTGCATCTATCAAGCAATCGATGGAGGGTAGAGGGAACTCATCCTTGGGGAAAGCCCTATTTAAGTAACTGAAATCCACATAGATCCTTATTTAATTTTTGTCTTTCTTTCCCACTCTGACAATACTAGACAACCAGATTGGGTGTTGTATCAATTTGATGAACCCTGCTGCCAATAAGCGTTGGACCTCTTCCTTGATCTTCAAGTGAATCTGAGGCTTGTAAGTCCTCATTGCTTGCTTTACCAGAATGGTCAAAGGCATTACATTCAACTTGTGTCACCTCACTTCTTCATGCGACCCTTCCATCTCTGTGTACTTCCACGTAAAAACGTCTATGAACTCCCGAATCACCTCAACCAAGGCCTCTTGTTTCCCCTTACTGAGATCCTTCGAGATGAATATGGGCCTTATGTCCTCCCCTTCTCTGGCCAGATTCAACTTCTTAAACTCTTATGCCTGTGGCTTCGATTGATCCACCACATAGTTTGGTTCTTTGACGACATCTTCCATGAACTCCTGTAAATTGGAGTTATCTATCACCATACATTACCCCCGTTGATCCACTAAAAAATAATCATATATCGGGTTAGCCTCATTATCAGCTTCTTCAACTGCCTATTCACACCATTATAACCGATACACCACCTTCCGTATTCGGTAACAACCTTCTTGCACTGTCTGCTGGCAGTTCCAACTGCCTTCCGCTTCTTTTCTCTAGAAGCCCCAATGACTATTTCTCCTGAGAATCGACTCAGCACACTTTTTCATTGGACCTCATGTTCCATCGAATCCATTCTGGTCCTCATTCTATCTTTGAGATGCTTCAAGATGTTTTGGGGACGAGGGAAGACCTGGTGGGCTTCTTCTGCCATCACTCCTTTACTGCTTGAAACTTTGGTATTCTTCTCATTTACACTCCCCATCCTTTCCCTGATCGAGGGAACCCACACTCCCTCCAATCTTCTCGTTAGGACTCTGACGTCGTCCTCTAATTTTGTGTAAAATACTGCACCTATCCAATGAGTTTCTTCTACAGTGAAGGGCCGTTTCATAGCTCTAATGGTGATCTCCGTTCCTTTGATGTTGGCCTTGGATAATTGATGATAGGTCAAAGGAACTAACCCTTGGTTGTGCACCCACAATCTTCCTATCAAAATATAGTAGGAAGTTACACTCTCTATTACATGGAATTTGATGTGAGAACTCAGATTTCCCATCACGATCCCAATGTTCACATAACTAATGGACTTGGAAGACTATTTGTCATAACCTGATATTACCAAAGGCATGGGAACTAACCTTTCCTCTAAAATATTGGCTACGTGGAAAGAATGGATTGGCATGATGTTGACGGAGGCTCCCCGATCCATAAGAGTCCTTGCAAAGCTAACTCCGTTGATGCTGGCAGTCATATACAATAGCCTATTATGAGGGAATCTCATGACCCTCTCTTCATCGCTAAAAGTTATCTCTGACAGGAACCTATTTACCAACCTTGCCATGGTTCCCTTACATCTCAACGAAGGGATTGCATTCTTCCTTGCAATACCAAGGATTACCTGGGTTATCTCTAACCTACTTTCCTTTGCCATCCTCACCTGGTCGAAGAACCATGCAAACTTTGGAGACTTTAAAACTGCACAGTGTTCCATAGATTGATTTACTTCCTCTTCTTCAATGTTGTAAACGTCCTCCATATCTTTAGCACTTGCTTCATCATAAGCCAACACTACATTATCCATTCCCCTACTGCAGTCTTCTAAAGACTCTTTAAACTCCTCCTGCTTCATTATTAGCTCCCTTGCTTCTCTTTCTACCTCATCGTCATAGGCCACCCCCAGATTGGCCCCATGTGCTGGGAGTGGGTTGTTATTAACATTTTACGGAGGGATTTGTAACTTTCCTACCTTCACATATTTGTCAATGATTCTTCTCAACATGAAATAGCTCTCCGTTTAATGTTACATCTTTCGATGGATCTAGGAATATTTTGGATTCGCTCTAGTTGCTACGTCTGGTTCCCCTGCGGGGATGTCCATTGGTTCATAAACCGTTCCTCCTTGAACCATGGCATTGTAATAGCTGACAAACTCCTCTACTGTACAAGGCAACGGTGGTGGATCCTCCCTATCTCTCCCAAACATTCTCTTACTATCCCTATTCATTAGTTTACCCATGTCTTCTCCTTTGGTGTATCCCACCCATGGGGGTTGAGACCTCCCTCCCACAGGTTGTATCGACTACCTAAACATCATAGGAACCTCACCGAGTTTGGTCATACTACCAACGAGATATTCCTTGCTGCCTTCAGGAACGCTGTAATAGTTCCTTCGCACGTCTCATTAGTAAGATGACAAATGTACTCAGGAAGCAGTCCTTCTGCATAGATTTGTAGTAGTTTTGATTATTTTGGCTCCTCTCTTACATCGAGGGACCTTTCCCTGAATCTTCTAACGTATGCCCCCACCTCTTCCCCTGGTCTTTTCTTCTCTCTCCCTTGTTGGGTTAAGGTGAACTCATATTGCTCCAGAAAGAACTTCTGGACAAATAAAACATGCACCTCCTCCCATGTGGAAACACTCTTAGGTACTAAGTGAGAATACCATGTATATGCTTTATCGATTAAGAATTTGGAAAACTCCCTTAACTAGAGTTTTTTATTGTTGTAGTAAGCCCCCACATGTTCGACTAAGTGTTAAATGTGATCCTTCGGGTTCCCACCCTTTCCTGTATATTTTTCAAAGATAGGAGGAATATAATCCTTTGGGTAGGGCTCATCGTTATACTCTTGACGATAAATCGTCCAAAAGTCATCACAGATCGAAGCTACCTCGCCAGAAGATTGCGAGGAAGCTTGCATGAATTTCAGCATCTCTTTCTGCGTCTCTTTCCTCATCTCTTCTACAGCTGATACCGTTGAAGGAATGACCAAAGGGACCATAGGTGGAGTGCTCATCGTAGATGGAACAATCATTAAAGTTGGAATAATTGGTACTCCTCGAGTTCCCACTGTTGGGTTCACAATATGGGGTATGCTTACGGGGGCCGTTCCTGTTAAAACTGCGCTTGGTGAGGCCGTTGGGGCTACCCTGGGTGTTACGAAGGAGTTGATTTTAAATCCCCAAACACCGTTGATGCTAAGGGAGTTTACAAAAACATGTAAAATTTATTCACGAGGAGTGCCACTTGGGCTGGTCCCAACCCAACGCTCGTGGAAGCTTGAGTCACCCCTGGAATGCCTGTCGCCATTTTAAGTGGAGGTACCTCCAGTCGAGGGGATCCTTCCCTTGAAGCCTCTAACTCTCTCACCGCATGTTCTTCATTGTGTTGAATTCCATCAAAGTTAAGTCTTCGATTAATGTTATATTACGCTATACTCCTTAGAAGAATGCCTCCCTAGTGGAGTCACCAAATGTATGAGGGTAGTTTAGATTTGATGGAGGCGTAACCCCTTTTGAGTACAGTAATGATAAGTTAACTAATCACGCTATTGATTAACTACAAGACACGCAAACACAACTTAGTAAAGATAAACTTAGTTTGAACTCACAAATCTCTCGTGTATAACTGAGAAGATAATAATGAACTCAGAAGCAACTCACTAAGAGGGAGAGAGAACTAAGCACCCTAGTTACACCTTAGCAGGCAGACGAACACCCCAACCACCCTCTAAGATCTCTATCAGTATTAAAGCATCGTAATAAATGACATTGGTGGGTGAGAAAAATCTCAGGTTAGTAATAAATCTCTCTCTGATGTATATTTTCTCTAGTAATAACTTCTGAACTATTAAATAGCCCCATCACTACTCCTGAGATAACTCAGTCATTAATAACTGTGAAAGACATCCCTCATACTTTATGTCACAAACATTAAATGCCTGATGCACTAGTTAGCTCCACATCATATACATTAAATGCCAAGACATGCCTTTTGCCTAACCACTGTGTGTCAGGGGGCTGCCGTCACAGAGGTGTCTCACCAACCATCCGACAACACCAAATACCACGGTGGTTTACTCAAGTGTAGGTTTGACATTTCTTAGCTGGTAAGTGACATCACATAACATAAGTGTGATATTAAGTAAAGGGTTGTTTGGTTCACAACTCAACGCCCGATGGAACTCAAGGCTGCTCCGCCCGAGGTTCCACGGTCAGGGTCTTTTGGTGTTTTAGCAGGTGTATCTAAGATGGTTAGGAAAAATCCCAATGGTTCCTCACTTCTCAATCCTCCAAACCAAGTCCCTCTAATGTTCCCATGGCGAGGTCGTTCGATAGAGCATGAAAGTTCTCCCAGGCCCTGCCAAGCGTGGTCTCTCGCGAGTACCGTTCGACCACACACTAAAAATCATTATAATGTTTACAACTCATGGTAAATATAAATAAAGAGATGCAACAAAACTAAGTTAAATAAATAGGACTAAAGGGTAAGCTATCTCGGTCATCTTCTTCGTCGAAAGATCCCTCTGGGATGCCATGTTGAACTACCTCGTTTGAGATGCTTTGATGAGCTGTATCGCTTTGGGATACATCGCTGCCTTATTGAGATGCATCACTGCCTTAATCCCAAACACTGTTGTTAATGAGGGGATTATCTCTAATCTCCAGATTACCTTCAAGCCTCCCCTACATAAATATTTTCTTCAGATTCCACTTCTTAAGATTTTTCATCAAACTCAACCTATAATGGTGACTTAACACTAAAAACCAGTTGTTAAGATTTTTCATCAAACTCCACCTATAAAGGTGACTTAACAATGAAAACCACTTGTTAAGATTTTTTTTGCCAAACTCCACCTATAACGGTGACTTAACAATGAAAACCACTTGTTAAGATTTTTTGCCAAACTCCACCTATAACGGTGACTTAACAATGAAAACCACTTGTTAAGATTTTTTTGTGAAACTCCACCTCTAACGGCGACTTAACCACTTATTACTATTTTTAGTCAAACTCCACCTATAACCATGACTTAACAACGGAACCACTTGTTAATATTTTTTGTCAAACTCCACCTGTAACGATGACTTAACAATGAAAACCATTTGTTAAGATTTTTTGTTAAACTCCACCTATAACGGTGAGTTAACAATGAAAACCACTAGTTAGGATTGTTTTATCAAAATAATTGTTCTTTATCTCATTTTAGGTTGCTAGGGAGCCTTCTCCTACCAAGGGCAAACCCATAATCCTCCATCGCCTATCGTTTTCCCAAATTAGGAGCTAGCTTCCAGGGATGAGTCAAGCCATTATGATCGTGGTTCAACCACTACCTTTGGATCTGACTGTGAATCCGATTGCGCCGTTCCTCTTCCTAATATGTGTCCTCATGAGTTTTTCTTGCAAGTCCTTTGAGAGTCTCCTCAGTTCTCTGGCTGCTACCGATCCATCATCGAATAATTATCCACCCATTATTCGAAAGCCATTACCTCTGAGTGCTTTTGATCAAGCAATGTGAAGATGGGATTCAAGTTCCAATGTATGGAGACCATTGTTACTGAGGTCGTTAATAGTCCCACTTTGGATCTATCGTGGCACTTTATTAATCATCACTTGGGAAATTTGAGGGAGTTGGGCAGAGATGGCTTTCAGTTCTCATGGCTTATTGATAACTTGAAGGTTTTGAAGTCTGGCCAAATAGCAAGACAAAGGGAACTGTTTGAAAATCATGTAGAGGCCTAACGAGTTGAGGAGGCCAAGTTATCAGAGTTAGTGCTCCTAATGGAGGAAGTTGATCTCAAGGTTTAGGAGACCGAATAATCTTTTCTCAGAGCGATGTAAGAATGGGAGATTCTGGTCATTCAACCAGCCCAATCCAATACCAGACTTGAGGATTCCATCATTGCATAACAAACATTCCTAGCACCTTATTTAGTCTTACCTGAGGATTTCTTTTCTTCCCCAGATCTATGGTTCCTCTTGGGATGACATCCTCCTTGTCTTATGTATACCTTGGGCGTTAGTTCCTAATTTTTTTTATAATCGTTACAAGTAATATCAATGAAAAATATAGTATTTTGTCATCACGTGTTGTTTACTTGCAATATCTCTATTTATCGCAAAGTTCAAACTTTTACGATCAAAATCTTTCTTTTCATTTCGTTACAAGATAAATAACTCATACAAAGAATTACATCATAAAAAAAATGATTTCTAACCGAGGTTACTCGCCTAGACATGGTAAACTTTTAACCATTTCTTATTAATCTTAAAAGGTTTATCCTCTTCCATCTTAGAAATTAAGCAGTATCCTGAATTGCGAGCCACTTTTACAATAAAAGATCCCTTCCAATTTTCAAAAAATTTAGGAAATGGGAGCCCCCAAATGTGCTTCACTGCTGCCTTCAATACTAAATCCTCTTCCATAAATTTCCTGGCCCTTACCGAGTTATCATATGCTCTTAAGAGTTGCTTCGTGTACATCTAGAAATATTGCATCGTGTTATTTTTGTGCTCATCTAGTGCTTCCAACTGTACATTCCAACTTTGAGGGAGCATGCTACTTCGTAAGGCATATCAGGCAGAGGAAACTTCTAGTTCTATGAGAAGAATTACTTCAGCCCCAAACACGAGTGAGAATGGGGTATACCTAGTAGGCTTCCTCTTAGTCGTTTGATAGGCCCACATAACTACTTGAATCTTGTTATCCCATGATCTTGGGAAATCTTTCATCATTTTGGCCAAAATATTGACCCAAGCCTTGTTAGTTGCTTCAGCTTGGAATTTCCCTTCGGATATACCATCGTTGAGGTATGATAGATGATTGAGTATTTATCTGTAAGCATCGTTACATTTTTGTTGACAAACGGGGTCCCGTTATAAGAGAGGGTGACCTTTGGAATCCCGAACATGTAATTAATGTACTCCTTGATAAATTTAGCCACCACACCTATAGTTTCTCTCTTGAGTGGTATCGCCTCAGCCCACTTTGTAAACCATTCTATCGCCACGCGTATCAAAATCTCCCCCCTCGAAGGTGGATGTATTTACCCTATTAGGTCAAACGCCCAAGTGTGGAATGGGTAAGGAGTGTCCAAAGAATATAAGTCCACCAAAGGGGCATGAATGATGTTTCCATGCAGTTGGCATGCCTTGCATTATTGTACAAACTCAGCATAATCTTTCTCCATAGTTGGTAAATAATAACCCAAGGTCATTAGTTGGTCTTATAACTTTTCTCCTCCAATGTGAGCTGGATTGTGAGGTTATTTTAAAACTTTTGTTGCCTCCTCCTTCGTGATGCATCTCAATTGTATATTGAAGTACCCTCTCCGATATAGCTGATCCCCCTGGACGTAAAACCATGGGACCCTTCGTTGAGTCCCATCGCATCCATTTTTTCCAAAGGAGTAACTCCTTCTTCGATAAAATTGATGTAAATCTGCCTCTAATGTTCTTTGGTTTCAACGAAATGACATTCAACAGCCTAAAAAAAGAGTTGACATTTATCACACCTCTGTTGTAACTCTATTGCATCCTGCTTTATTGTTGGCCAATAGTATCCCTCCCTCTGAATTCTTTTGTATATGGGGATCTCAATTTTTTCCCAATATTCTTCATGTGTCTTATTTAGTCTCTATTCTGCTTCTTTTAGATCGACGCATGTTGATAACAACCCTCCCACGTTCCTGAAGCATATGTTTCTGTGATTAGAAAAGTATTACACTAGCTCTTTCACTTTCATCTTGCCTTACCTAGACTCCAATTGCTTCCTGATCTTGCCACTCCAATATGAATCACCTTCCATTGGTAGGATCGATTAGACAACCGATGGGGTTGTTCTTCGTTATATCACCATAATAGTTGTGTCATTTTTTAGCTAATTTCTTAGAAATGGTGGCATAGGCATCAACATGCCTATTCATCGTTCGAGGATGCCTCCTTAACTTGACCTGATGGAACTGGTTGATTAGCCGTTGGATGATTACTTTGTAGGGCGCCAGGATGAGGTGCTTCAATGCATATTCCCCATTCACTTGTTGTATTGGACCACTAAGTTCGAATAACCTTTGATGCACAATGAACGAATGCCCTTTCAGAGGACCTTTAGCAACCCAAATACCAACGCTTCGTGCTCTGCTTTATTATTGGATCAAGGGAAATATAACTTGCAAGAAAGGAAAAATTCTTCCTTCCCTTTAGATAAGATCACCCCTGCCCCTCCCTTCTTTTTCATCGAAGAACCATCGAACATAATCATCCATTCTTCAAGGTTGTCATCCAGAAAGTTTTCCTAAAATTCATCCCTTGGGATGCTTTCTCGGGGTGGCACAAATACAACAGATGGGAAAATCGCCAATAAATCCGCATACCTTTGACTCTTGATCGCACGAGGGACCACACACTTCAAGTCATATTCTAAAAAAATGAGGAACCACCTAGCTGATCTTCCAATCAAAATGGTTCTTGTCAACAAAAACTTAATTGGGTCACATCTTGTCACAATGTGATTTGTGAAAGATATCTTGTAATGTATAAGTTTTTATGCTATAAATACTAAGGCTAAGCAATGTATTTCTACACTACTTTACCTTGCCTCTGGTCTATATATGATACTGATCTGGTAGTAGATTGACCTCGCTTACCTATTAGCTTCCCGCCCTACGAGAGCTCTAATGGACCTTGTAGTAGATGTGAGGTAGAGCTACAACAGTATCCCTTCCCTTAGAGGAATCATTGTTTGTGGAGAAGTGAGTTGCTTCTTTAACCTGGTCAAAGACTCCTGGTGAGCTTCCTCCCATTTGAATTTTGTGCCCTTTCGCAGTAGTTCAATCAGTGGGTGAGTTATTTTGGCTAGTCCTGGTACAAATCTCTTAAGGTAGGAGACTTTACTAAGTTAACGTTTGAGCTCCTTTGTCGTTCTTGGTCATGAAATTTTTAAACTCATTGTTTGTCATAGTCCATCTCCACTCCTTACTGATCTACCACAAAGCCCATGAACTTTCCATTTGTAACCTTGAAAGCACACTTCAGAGGGTTCATCTTTAGTTTATACTTTCTACAACGAATGAATACCCTCCTCAAGTCATCTAGATGGGACTCTTTCTTCTTCAACTTAATGACCAAATCATCCACATAAAATTCCAAAAACTTGTGAAAGAAGTCATGAAAAATGGCCATCATCATCCTTTGATATGTTTCCCCAGCATTCTTTAACCCGAAGGTCATCACTTTGTACATGAAGTTTCCCGATGGGTTCTGAACTCCATTTTCTCTAGGTCTATTGGATCTATCTTGATCTGGTTATATCCTACATATGCATCCATAAAATTGTTCATCTCATGACCAATAGTTGCATCGATCAAGGTATTAATGGAGGGCAGAGGGAACTCATCCTCCGGGTAAGCTCTGTTCAACTGACAACCTCCATCAGTGTACCCTACCCGTGGGGGTTGGCCCTGTGTTGCAATAGGATGTATCGATTGTTAAAACATCACAGGAACCATGATGGGACTTGGGCGAATGACTAGTAATATATTTCTTACCACCTTTAGAAATGCTGTAAAAGTTTCTTCATGCGTTTCGGTAATGAGATGGCATATGTATTCTTGGAGCAAACCTTCAGCACAAAGCTGTAGTAATTTGGACTCATTGGCCTCTTCTCTTACACCAAGAGACCTCTACATGAACCTTCAAATATATGCTACCACGTCCTCACCTGGCCTTTGGTTCTACCGACCTAGATGGGTCAACGTGAATTCATCTTCTACCAGAAATAACTTATGGACAAACAACATGTACGTTTCATCCCACGTTGAGAAACCTTTAGGTTCTAAGTGAGATTACTAGGTGTAAGACTTATCAGTTAGGTATTTGGAAAACTCTCTCAACCTAAGCTTATTGTTGTTTTAATGAGCCCCTAGATGCTCGATGAAGCGTTTGATATGTTCCTTCGGGTTCCCCTTCCCTGTATACTTATCAAAGATGGGAGGAATATAGTCCTTTGGGTAAGGCTCATCGTTGTATTCCTAGGGATAATGAGTACGAAAGTCGTCATACTGATGCTACCTCGTTGGCTGGTTGTGGGGAAGCTGCTATCATTTTCAACATCTCTTTCTGCAACTCTTTCCTCATTTCTTCCAAGGCAGATATAGGTGTTTTCTCAGCTACTGGAGCAATAGGCTGAAGGACCATATGTGGAATACTCGTTATGCCTGGTGAACTTGCCATGGGTGGAACGCCCATCCTACCTGGGAACTGGGATACCCAACATTAGTATAGGAGTGGGTATTATGTTTTTGGAGCCATTTCTCATTGGAGCTGAGCTCAATAGGGCTATTGAAGCAGCCATTGGTGTTACTAAGGAACTGGGGAAAATACACCCAAAACCATTATGGTAACGAGAGTCTGTAAAAACTAGAAGAATTTGCCCATGAGAAGGTCCATCTGTGCTTGTCCCATCCCAGCACTAGTGGAAGATTGCATCCACCTGAGGAACCCCCTCCCTGGAAGCCTCAATATTCCTCACAACTTGTTCTTCATCACACTGAATAACGTCAAAATCTAGGACAATGTTAACATTATCTTATGCCTTACTTTTAGGAGAATACCTCCCCAGCAGAGTTGCCAAAATATAAGAGGATAGTTCCCTTGTAGCCTGGGAATACGGTAATACTAGTTGAGGTGTAACCCCTATATGTATGGTGATAAATGATAACCCCAGAACTTCTTTAACAAATACAAAATAACAAACAATATTATATTTGATCAACACTCAGATTGAACTCACAAGACACTCATGTATAACTCAAATGATAATAAAAGGAACTTAAAAGTAACTAAGTCAAAGGGAGAGAAAAGTAAGCATCTTAGATACACCTTGGGAGGCAGCTCACACACCAGCAACCTCTCAAGGATCTCTAGTTTGCTATTAAAAGCTTCACAATGCATGACAATGGTGGGTGAGCAAGAACTCTGGTCTGCAATAACTTCTCTCACATACCCTAACCCAGTTACTTATTATTAGGTTTGAAAGTCAAAGTGAGTCCAATCATAATTACTTTTACCAAACCATACACATGAGTATCCTTTTTCAATTATTAACATGAATATATAAAACTAAAAGTTTTCACAATTTTAAAATAATTATGTTCATTCAAACTAATTGAAAGGATAATTCGGCTTAAATTACCCCATTTACGTTTGACCATAATCATGATTTTATGCATCCCTTGTTAACCCAACCCGATCTCCTAGATTTGGCAGTGACAAAACAATACCTGAAAACATAAACATATAAAACATAAACATGCTATTTAATCATGGTATATTACGTTTACCAAGTTGATTTTTTAATTTCATTGATCCTTCACAACACTTTAACTACGGTACTAGCCTTATTCTTTAATACTTGCTCCTTTCGATCAATAATTTCCACCGGTACTTCGATGTACGATAAATCTTCTTTCATAATATCTTCAGTTTGTTTATCATTTATACGTAAGGATAATCATCTAATTATTTTTTATCAATTAAAACCAATTCCCAACACATATATTACTTCTTACCTTTATATACATATATGTTGAACATTCACATATAATAGATTATCATTTGTATCAGCATATATTCACAATTAGTGAACATTCTTAACAAACCTAGTGTCATTCTTTACCTTTACCCCTTCATTCCTATAGTCAATCCTTATCATCGTGTAATATTTCAAATCATAAATATCATATTACTAGACTAGCTTATTACACATCACATTTCCATCTTCCATCCAACACCAAATACATGTGTTTGACCTTCACTACTTTCTGCATCATTTCTAAAGTTTAAGAGTATGTTAGATGTCATCCTTACAATTTCTTAATTTAAATATAGCCTCACTACTATTTATATATCGAAACTAAACAATCATGCACTAAATGCTTATTCTTAACCAAGATTTTATATTCACCTTCATGTGTATTTTATAGTCATGCATTATGAACTGAATCTAACTTCTCACTATATTCCCTTTTTCAGTATCATTTGATTGTTCTTTAACTAGACATGCAATGACCTTAGCAATTCATTTGTCCAACACAATAACTTTACAATCATAATCTTATCCCAATGTTTATTAACATGATATTCTTATGCAATATCAATAATATACTCATCTTACCCGTTTGGTAACATGGATGTTAAACGTACCATCACCACTTAAAACTTTAACCACACTTACCAACCCCATAATACTTCACGAACTATTATATGTCGTATTTCTTTCAAATAACCTATAAAAATGCCTTAATATACCCCCTAACGGTATCTCACATTGCACATTATCCTTACACATACTTCTTGGTGACTTCGTAAAATGTCAATTATATTCATTATATGTCATACTCTTAGTGATAACACGTACGTACAATGGCAAATACAACTCAATATCCACCCAAACCAGTTGTCGATATTCCAACCCGATTAACATCTTTCCCATACTCATACACAACACATACTCTTGAAAGGGCTCCCCAATAGTTTAAAATTTCTAACTCTTTAACACCTCGTCTCAGCTTTACTATTCATACAAGCATTTCAAAACATCCCAATAGTAATATTCACTACATATACTCATACTATTATCTCAACTCTTATTAGTCTTTTCTTCTTCTTATCATAATTCAGTATGAACCCTTATTCGGATCAATTTTGATATATTGACCAGTAATTGAATTTCAGACCATTTCCCATATTAAATTTAAACATATACAACTATTAATCTTCTCACTTCACCTTTACCATGTGAATCTTCATTTTATTCACACTCTAACAATTTACCATCTCTTCCTTTAATGGAATATGGGTTCCCTTACCTCACACCCCCACATAAATGGGCACACACCAAACTATGGTTTAATAAGTGAGACAACTGAAGTCTACATATTCCAGTATAAGAAGAGATTACTTTCAATACTTCACAATTTTGGTATACCACATTTTGTCTTTAAATTTTTTTCTCAATGACATGTTTCTCCATACCACATATAAAACAATGTAATGATTCATATTAAAACACCTGTATTCGTTATCATCCCCGAATAAACCTTTACATCTCATTTCCTTTCCTACAAGATCCTTACATTTCATATCCCATACAACAATATACATGTATAACTAACACATGTTAGTCAATAAATCCAATTTTTTTATGACTCAAAATAATTTCTACTTCCACTGCCAAATCTAGGTGCTCCTCCCCTAGAACCTTTAAAACCTAGGCTCTAATACCAAATTTGACATACCCTAACCTGTTACTTATAATTAAATTTAAAAATCAAAGTGAGTCCAATCATAATTACTTTAACCAAACCATAAACATGAGTATCCTTTTTCAATTATTAACATGAATCAATTAGAATAAAACTTTTCATAATTTTAATGTAATTATGCTTATTCAAACTTACTGAAAGGGTAATTAGGCTTAAATTACCCAATTTACGTTTGACCATAATCATGATTTTATGCATTCCTTGCTAACCCAACCCGATCTCCTACATTTGGTAGTGACATCACAGTACCTGAAAACATAAACATAGACACTATGAGCAAAATAGCTCAAAAAATGCATCACTGCTACACTATTGCATAAAATTAAATGCAATAAATCATATACTCATGATGATATATGCATACTTATCCAACCCATTCATAAGGAATTTCCGATTCTATACTTATCCGGCTCATTTATAAAGAAAGACCAATTATATACTTATCCGACTCATTCATAAAGAATGACCAATTATATACTTATTCGGCTCATTCATAAAGAATGACCAATTACATACTTATCCGACTCATTTATAAATAATGACCAACTTCTCAGAATCATGATTTACATAACCTGTCTGCTCTCCCCCATTCCTGGTTGAGGAGCAAACCCTTACCTTCAATAGACAAATCTCCCCCATTCCGGGTCGGGGAGTAACCTCCCATTTAGGTAAACTGAAATGAACAATTTCATATTCAATATTATTCTGAACATATCCATAACCATGTATAATACATCTTACAAATGAGTGATATTCATATCATATCATATCCATAACCATGTATAATACATCTTACCAGTGAGTGATATTCAGATCCTATCCATAACCATATGTAATACATCTTAGTCATGTGTGATATTCTGATCGTATCCATAAGCATTGTGTAATACATCTTACCCATGAGTTATATTCAAACCATCTCGATACCCATGTATAATACATCGCTTTCCAGTGAGTACACTCACCTTGGCCACTTCACGTGTTTTTCCCATGCACTTGTCTGACACTTGTTCAACCGATTCTTCTTCCCTTTCACATATAAATTCTTACAATATTAGTATCATCATAAGGATATTAACAATCCAAAGAATAACTTAAACTTAACCCAAATCACGAGCATCATACAAACCCATTCAAATCATATATTGTAAATGAAGTCCAATTTAAATTCATGATAAGATATTTACCGTACCCAAATCATAGGCCAAATATATTTTATTTTCTTCTTAGTAGTTTCATCCTTAACAAATTGGGTTCCCAATCCAAGAGAAAACATATAATTTCAAGTTTCCTAGAGCAAGATATGCCCATTTATTGGGTACATAGCAAATCTGCCCTATAGGCTCCTCTATCGTTCAGTCAACTTCCAGGAATTTTCATAATTTTTTTGTATCATAACTTTCTATGATATTTCACCCAACATCAATAAACGTATTGAAAAAATACAAAGTTAAAGTTTCATAATTTTTAAGGTTAATTTTTTATGTCAAGCAAAACATCAAACACATGGTGTGCATATTTACACTTTGGGGGTAGATTTTATACCTGAACTTCAAACTACAACCAAAGATTCATTTGTAGGTATTTTCATATATTTTTTGGATATTTTACACATATACAAGTCTATTTTCATCTTCAACTAGAATTATTCAATTCCAATAAATTTACAAAAAATATAGAAATTTGAATACACAACGTTTTCAACCGAAATAATATACATGATTTACATGTTCAACTTTGCTTAAACTCGCATCTATCCATATGTATAACTCAAGACATGTAATTTTAGTAAAAAAAATGATAATTTCTATCATTTCAATCAATAATATAAAAAATATAACAATAATTAAGAGTAGAATTACCTTTGGGACTCTTACATAAGTTCCTACGATTTTTTCTCCAACTTCTCCTCACCCTTTCTTCGTAAACTTCTCGGTTCTCCCTCCTTAGGGTAAAACTCTTCCATGGTTGAAATATGATGAAGGAGGAGATTATTTCAAGGGTTATAAGTCGGCATAAGGTCATCCCCTTGGTCCAATCAAAATATAACACGTGGCTTCTTATAAGACAAAATATCATTTAAGGCTAAATGACTACTTTACCCCATGTTCATAAAAAGACGATATCTTATCACTTGAATGTTCGTTTATTGCACTGTTTGTTGTGTTACAAGCCTAACTCACATATCTAGAACTATATAGTTTTCACCTCAAGTCAATTGTTATATTGTAATGGTAAAAACAAGTCTCCAATTTGAACATTCCTATCGAAAACTTCAAAAATTTGTGTTTGTAAATAATTCTATATGTCTTGAGTTATGAAGGTAGGATTAGACAAAACATAATAACATAACATTATATAAACCAATAAAAAATTTCACCCATCCCATAATGTAAGCATGATTTGAACATGATTTATCATAATTATATCCGGGGTGTCACATTCTCTCTCGTATATTCTATCTCTAGTCATAAATATCTAGAAAAGAACTCCTGAAAAGAAAGAACCCCTATCTCAGAAGTGGTTGAGGCCAATAAATATCCCTCGACACTACTCCCAAGATGCCTCCATCCTTCATAGCTGTTAAAGACATCCTTTACGTCACAAACATTAAATTTATGATGGGCAGTCAATCCTACGTTATAAACATTGAATGCCAAAACATTCCTTTTGCCTAACAATTGTGCATCAGAGGACTGTCACCACAGAGGTGGCTTACCAAATATTTGATAGCTCCAAATACCACGGTGGTTTAATCAAGAACAAACTAGACTGTGTTTAACTGGCAAATGACATCACCTAAAGTGGATGTGACATTTGGTAGAGGGTTGTTTGGTTCAAAAGTCAACTTGTCATTTAACTCAAGGCTACTCCGTGCAAGCTTCCACGGTGAAAGGTCTATCGGTGTTTTACCAGGTGTATCTAAGATGGTTAGTACAATCCCTAACGTTGACTCACTTCTCAATGCTCCAAACCAGGTCCCTCTAGAGTTCCCATGGTGAGGTCAATCGATAGAGCATGAAAGCTCTCCTAAGCCCTGCTAGGACTTGTGTCTCGCGAGAACCGTTTGACCTCACACTGAATAACAATACAATTGTTACATAATTAAAATATGTATTAAATTTCAACTTAACTAAGGAAGAGAAATAATATAAAGTATGATCTCTCTCGACAAGTCTTCTTTACTGGAAGATGTCCCTAGGCTGCCACGCTGGGCTGCCTCACTGAACTGCCACGCTGAGCTGCCTCACTTAAGCAACCACGCCTCACATCCTCTCTGCCTTTAAACTATTTCATTCTCTTAAGTTTGTTATATTAGCTGGGGAGGCTTAACATTGATTCAAAGATTATTTTCAAGCCCCCGCTACAACTTATATTCATAAAATTTTTATAACCCGATATGAGTTTTTTGATTTAACAATTGAAAATCTGCTTTACATATTTTTTTTTTTGCAAAAAAACATAATTATGTTTGTATGCTTGTTTGTTGTTTTGTTATAAATGTGTGTGAAGGAACATTTATAATTTAAGTGAATTTTTAGTCAGTCATTTGTTCACACTGGAACACAATACTATACATTGCACAATCCACTCTGGATGTTGTTTTCATAATTTATATTCTAGTCGACCGTTTGATAGAAAATGCAAGGGATTGTAACATAATAATCGAGTAAGAAGACTATCTTTAGTTGTTTCTTGCATATTTTGGTATATTTTCTAGATGTTCTCTAATATTTTCTTTCTCTTTGTTATAACTTGTACTATCTTGGATTTTAATGCATTTTTATTTGTGGCGTAGAGGTCACCGTGGATGTTTTCCCACTCTTTTTGGGGTTTTACCACGTAAAAATCTCGCATGTTGATTTCTTATTTTATTTCCTAATAATTTGATTAGTTGCTGCTAAATCATTTGTTAGTTCAAATTTGAAAAATCTTAAATAATTATTTGAAGTTTAATAAATAACTTAGGTTATTTTAGACAATAATCTTTTATATTCATTTTTCTCAAAAGAGATACTACACCGAGGAACATAAGATAAAACTTTTTTTTTTATCTCAAACAAAAATTTTCAATTGGTATTAGAGCAGCTCGCTCCGAATAAGATTTAATCGTCTTGAATGTGATCCATGAATTTTTGCGATCTCATGACTTTATGTTAAAAATCTGATTATTTTTATGTCACTTATATGATGCTAAATTATTATATGTATGACCTCATGGATGGCCATTGACTTGATTTTATCTCCTCTATTCATTCTCTCCATATGTTTTGAAATTATGTATTATCTCAAATTTTGTATGTTCAATACAAGTACTCTTATTATGGTTTCAAAGCTAGGCAAAATTTTATTTGACCAAAAGCATTAGTTGAGGGGATAGTGAAAAATTCTTCTTTGTTCTTTACTCATGTGTATTCCAATCTTATAAAATTAATGTCTATTGTCAGCACTTACCGTTATTATTGTTTGATTTGATCCTCCTCTATAAAACTATAAAAATGTACGTTTTTTATTAATCTACCATACATACATGTTTTCCTATCTTAATAATTGTAATGATATGTCCTCGGAGGTTTTTAGGGAACAAATGTTTAAAAATGCAAAAGACACTTCATGAAACAATTTTATGTAGGAGTGACAGTTGATTGGACCCGTTTATATGTGTTTAATGGTATTTCTATTTTTTTTCTCCTTCACTTTCTGATTTTAATATCCGTTGTCTATTTTGAGATGGGGTGGGGGGTGTGTTGGGGGGGGGGGGGGGGGAGTACATTCCTATTAGTCCAATATACTATTTTTAATAATTTATCATTTTTTGTGATATCTTACGCTTGTTCTTGTGACTTTGGTTTTTCAAGTTTTATACTGGAAATTACAAGAAGGCATTAAGGTAATTCATGTATAATAATTATGTCTTTTTTATTTTTCTAGAAATTGAGTCTGGGTAAATTAGTAATTGTTGTATAGGAGTTAAGAATTTTATTTTTTTTCAAATAATAACCATGATGTAATCAAATGGGTTTGTCACAAATATCCAATAGGGAGATTGAAATACTCTAAATAGTTGACTTTCTTGAGTCTACACTATTTACTGTTTCAACTATTTGGATAAGTGTGCCAAAACGTTTTTTTTTGTTTGAGAAAAACTCCTTCATTAAGTTGATGAAACTATTGAAGACTGAATACTTGCAGACTCGATTAGTGATCGTATCCGAGTAAAGTGTACAATGGTAAAAGGCAAAACACCGTGTGGATGCACATATTACACTTGGCATATATTAAGTACTCATGCTTATTATTTGAATATCGTTGATTATGTGCTTAAAATAATTTTTGAAAGTGAAATTCGATTAATTTTTGTTTAAAATTAACTTCATGTTTTTTAAATAATCAAACTATCATTTGTGCACATTTTAAAACTAGCAACTACTTTTGTGTCTTGTAATTGTCAGATTAATTTATTTTTAAAGGAGTAGGACATGTTGATTTTGGTTATAGACCTCAGTTGCTTTTATTTGTCCTTTTGTTATAGTTGTACCTATTACCCATTAGCATTAGGATATTCCATGCTAAAGACTTGTCCAATTGTACCTGTTGATTTACACCTATAATCGAATATAATAGGTTTATACCCTTTAGACCCTTTTAGGCTTTGTGTTATCAACCAATTAGATCATGAGGAGCCTTAGTTAATTTGTTGGTTTCAGTGTAATAATTATCAAGCCATATTTTCATTCTTTAAACCACCAACTGTTGGTTCCTTCTTTTAACCATTAGAAGATTTAGGTTCTTGTTGTGATAATTACCCCTATTGGGTATTCTCTTTAGATTTGATCGAACATAATGTTTAGACATGTAGGTTTATACTTTATACCGATGGATTTACACTTAAGTTCCTATTGCATTAGAACTGGATATTACTTGTGATATAGGTTAGAATATAAACCTTTATATTGTTTTTAATGTCAGTTGTCCTTACTTTGAACCGTTTGAAGTTTTTCTACAAAACCATATACCAGATGTAGTTTTCATTTCTATCATCTAGAATGCTTTTGGTTAGTTTTTTACCAGCTTGGTTTAGTTTATCAATTCTAGTAAGTTCGCTATATTCGATGACTTGCTATAGGAAATAGCTTATTTTTTAAGCTCCATTCTCAGCCGTAGGATTAGATCCATCCAGTAGAACACATCTCAACCCTCCATTGCCAATATATTTCTATATTCTTCCTTCCGCTATTATATAGAGTGAGAAACAAATAGGATTATATATTTTCTTAGAGAGAAAAATGTAACAATCCAGGTTTTTGAGTGGCTATTTTATATTATTTTGCCCGATGGGTTAATTTTATAAAATAGGGGAAGTGGGAGTAAATATTATTTCCCGTGAGATTTAGGGATAATATTTACTATGTTTTGTCTATTTACCGTTATGAGAAGGTAAATAGCAGTATATTGTGATATATTGCGTCGTTGTACGTAAAACGACGGTTATGACCTATACTTTAAGTTGGGTAAAATGAATGAAATAAAATGAATTTAGAACATAAAATTTGTTAACATTTTCCTGAGTGCCAAAATGGGGGTGTAGTTGTTTTTAGAATAGTCGATATAGTCAAAATAAGTTCCAAGTTGTATTTTTGAGTTTCGGGCATTTTGGGGTGTTATGACACAATTATATGGATACGAGTCATTTTAATGGAGTATTAACGATTAAAAGAGGGGAATTTATGTTTTAAGACCTGGTTAAGTCTCCCAACCCTTTTATTTTCTCAATCTTATGAGAGAAGCCAAGAGAGAGAGAGAGAGAAGAGAGAGCTTGGGAGAAATGGAGAAAAGAGAGATAAATGGAGATTTGAGGCCGGATTTTGTTTCTACCGGAAGAGGATCCGAGACTACGAATATCGAGGCAAGTTTCTTACTTGCTAGATGTTGATTTGATGTGATAATTGCAAGTGTAGTTAAGTTTTGGAGATTTAAACCCTAAATGGGTTCTTTGTGGATTTTGAGGATTTAACCCTTAAATATTAGTTTTAACTTGATTTGAGGAATATATATTAGTTAGTAATTGTGTAGAAATGATTTGGGAACAATTATTGTTGTTAATGTTGGAAGAAATCAAGGTTTGGGGTTTTTGGGATTTTAGGGTTCATACAACCCGTAGCCCAAACTGGGCAAATTCCCAAGGCCAAATTGATTCGACTCTCAGGTGAATCAATTAGGTTAAGGGGTAGGTTATAGGTCTGGGAGACCGAATTGATTCGGGTTAAGACCGAATCGATTCGGCTATAACAAAATGTCAGTTTTTGCTCACCGAATCAATTCGGCTTTTTGGCGAATCGATTCGCAAGGGAGAATCGATTCAGCCCAAGGGGCGAATCGATTCTGTTATCGTGTTTTTATGAGTTTTTCCTAGTTTGATTTTTAGCCCTTTTTCTTTTAGGCAAAAGGTTTAGGGACCTTCCTTTGGAAGTAATGGGGAGTCCTAGAGGGATGTTTTGGGTAGACTAATGTCCTAGGATAAAATGGGATAATGGGGCTTACCCCGAGGGCTAGTTTGTATAGGTTAATGTCCGAAAAATATAGGAAGTTAACCTAAAGATAAATCAAAGATTGGATGTTATTGTGGAGACTTTTGAGAGTCTATATTTGGTGAAGACTCACTTTGATGGTTTATGAAGTTACATAAACTTTTGGAGACTAGTTGAGGATGATGACACTTCGGGTCTTAGGTCATTAATAAAATATGACGCTAAGATTAAGAAAGACATATGATAATATGTAGTACTAAAAGAAATAAGTACAAATGAAGTTGAGAATGTAAAAGTGAACGTTTTCAAAAGGAAAAAGTAATGTTTTTCATAAATATTAATTTATGATTACACACCTCCCTAAATCTCTATCATAAGGGAAGTTGCGTGCATATGGTGATGCCCCCTGGCTAATGAATGCAGGGTTGATATAGTCCTTGGCCAAATCAGTGTTTATTTTACTGCACTAGTTAGAAGATTCTTGGTGTGGTCTTGACTTTCCCGTAGGCATATGGCCGCTTCCCGACATTTGTTAGGTTCCCAGGTTGTCTTGTTTGATGGGCCCTGGAAGATGATAGCCATTTTGGGGCGCGTCTAGTGGGGAAACTCAGAGGGGCGGTCTTAGATAAATTTAAAACAATCCATGATAATGAATTGGCTTTAATTACATTTCCCGGATGAAAGAAGGGAAATGGGATATATAGTTTGGCTTCAGATACATTTCCCGGATGGAAGAAGGGAGATGGAAGCATATGGTATGTAAAAGTATTTTTATGATAATAAAAATGACTTTTGATTGCACTTTAGGATGGAAGAAGGGAAATGGGATTTTATGAAAAAGGATAAAGGATTTTTATGATAGTAAAACTTTCTTTAAAAATGTGTTTTCCTGGATGGAAGAAAGGAAATAAAATTGGTAAAGAAAGTTTTGTAATGAGATTGAATTGGTAAACATTTGATAAAATGTTATACCATTTATATATATTCCTTAAGAAGAAATGGGGATTGTGCCTTAAGAGGATGAATGAAATTGGTTATGTGTACATAATTAGATTTTTACGTATATATTTATTACGTGCTGAGGGTCTAATGGATCTCGACGATCAACCTTGCCTAGAAGTAGTGTACCGGGGGGTTCCTTGTTTGGATTTCACTTTGTGAAACACCCCACGGATGAATAGGGCATAGTGTTGAGACTCGGGAGAAGTCTAACCCTCAGTACTATATTCCGAGAAATTAAATTAGATGATAATATACATCAATATTGTACTTAGGTCTAATGGATCTCGACGATCAACCTTGCCTAGAAGTAGTGTATCAGGGGGTTCCTTGTTTGGATTTCGCTTTGCGAGACACCCCACGCACGAATAGGGAATAGTGTTGAGATCGGGGAGAAGTTATCCCTTAGTACTTGGGTTAACTAGATCATCTCATGATATTGCTCTAGGTTGTGCTTTTAGGATGAGAGGTGAGAAATATTATGTTAACTGTGAGAGAATTACGCACTTAACTGTCATGCATTTTAGTCACATGGGGATCATATCAAACCGGTCCCTGACCCGTATATATTTCTTTGTTTCTACATAAAATCCTTGCCGTACAGGTGCTCTACCGCATGGACACCCGTATTTACATTTCCATTCCGGTTGTCATGGAGCTACGGCATATTGCGGATGTTATAGGTTATTTGTATTAGACGCTTCTTTCCATTGTACTCTAGTCATGTTTAGTTTATTTATTCGGGCGTGTGACCCAAAGCATTGCACATAATTATTATAATGTAATATTTAATGTGTAATACTCGGTGTCACTAATTGTATTGGTGTGTTCACCGACAGCTTATTCGGTGATTACTTATTATGATGTCACTCTTTATACGTTGATTTTTTATATCCACCATTTTTGCAAATGGGATTGTCTAAGTGTTTTCTTTTACGTTCAAAATTTTAAATTTGATAGTCCGTTTTCTAAAATGATTGGTGGTTATCTCATACTATTATTTTAATCGACAGTCATGCTGAGAATGGACCATCTGTGATTCCTGTGATTATTAGAGTATTGGGCTGTCCACCTATTATTTTAGTAGGCGGGTTGTCACATATGGTATCAGAGCATCAGGTTCTAGAGTCATTAGGAATCTGTGCGGACGTAGTTCACTTTCAGCTTTACTTATGATTTGATATAGAGCCCTAAGATTAAGATCGTTGATTTCTCTTGTGAGATTTCGTTCTCCTGCTAAGATATGAGAACCCAAAAAATCTTTTGCGCGTTCGTGTGAGACTCGTAAGTTGTCAGATGTAGGGAGTGAGGGATGCCGTTACGAAGGCGTCATCAGGTGGGATTACTAAGAGTTGTAAGTGGTAATTGGGGATGAAGTCCGCTTTAGAGGTCGCTCCCTCCGTAGAATTATTTTAAAATATTGCTACCGTGACTACGGAGCACAGTAGATAGAGTTCTCCAAGTACCACTGCCAGTTGAGAGTGGTGCTAAGATTAGGATTCCAAGCGACATTAAGTTGGTGATGAGGGGTCCTTGATGAGGACCACATGTTGAAGTTCGGTTGGATAGAGGAAGTGTAATCTCATTCGGTGAGAACATAAGGCCTCAAAGTTTTGGCCTAGAGAGGGGTATAGAAGTGCCCAGGTGCAAAGATTGGAGGAAAATATTTCACCCGTTGGAGTAAGATTGATATGGCGGATATGGTAGCCGTCTTATTTTGGTGGAACAGGAGGTTTTGCCAATAGAGAAACCCGTTAGATATTTTCAACGACGAGTTTCTATGGGATAGAAGGAATGATGAGAAAGTAGATTCTCAGATATTCACGCGAGGTTCGGTCAGAGGCCGATCGTGAATAAAGGCTGTTACGGTTAAGGAAGCTGTGCACCGAAATAAGGTTGGTGCAAGGGAGAGAGAGCCTTTCAATGGAAACGATAGGCTTGCAAGTAAGTGTTGCTAAAACTTTTGGAAAAGTAGTATTCGTGAGACCCCATCGGTGGACATCCACCCGGGGAAGACTCATTGAGCTATGGCAGGAGAGGTTAGTAGAATGTTCTCTTTGCTAAAGAAGTTAAGGGAACTATGCGAGTAATCGCCAGAGAAGCTAGAGATGGAGTAGTATTGTATTAACCCTTGATTCAGGTGTGTATATTGAGCTTGTGGTGGTAATTATGTTATTATATAGCGTACCTTTATGGCTTCCATGGTAGGGAAGTTCTATATTTTTCTTCGCTCGTTATTAAGCGAGTGGGGATATTTTAGAGGCGCATTTATGGTATGTGCCACTCGAATTATATGTAATATGCAAGTGGAGATGTTCTTGGATGGGTTGGTTCGATAGCAAGCAAATAAATTGCGAGGCTATCATATCTCTAGTTCTAAAGAGGACTAGTTGTTCTATAATATCTCTCCTGGATACAGGTTGAGACTTTATAGAGGTGGTTTACGGAATGTAGGAAGTTTTCATTTCTTGTTTTGTTTGTTTTATTTGATTGCTTTATTTATTGTATGCTTTGTTTGTTTATGTTGTTGCCTTATCTCCATGACCAACAAGTCAAGGGGATTGTGTCGGAGGGGTTCCTTGTTTGGATTTTGCTTTGCGAGACACTCCGCGCATGAACCTTAACGACATTGGGAGTGGAAAGATGCTATATTTATTTTCCTTTATTTTCTTTCTTTTTATGGTTGAGTGCTGGGTTGGAAGGTTTAGCCGAGAATCACGTAAATGAGTGATGAGAGGGCTATGTCGATGTGTAGTATATGAGCACTGTGATAGATTTTCCTCTGATCGATGTGGGGAAGACTAAGATATGAAAGTCGAATAGAGACTTGTGGTTATGCCTTGATGAGAAGGCTATTTATAAAAAGATGTATCTATAAATGGCATAAAGTATTTATGGCATCTTAGAGAAAGTAAATGCCTAGTTAATTATTATGGTATAAGTGCATTATTAGAGTTACGAGTTAGGACTTTAGCGGTCCCAATCATGTGTCTTCGACATTTACTTCTCGACGATCGACGATGATAGGTAGTAGTGTAACGGGAGGGTTCCTTATTTGGATTTCACCTCGATGAGATGTCCCACGCATGAAACCAAGCTAATGCTGGAAGTCGAGAAAGGTCTTGGACACTAGGGGCATATTTTGTATTATATTTATACGACCAAATAGGATATAGATCGACTTTAGGGTTATTAGGACGTAAGGCCCTTATGGTGTGCGCTATTTGTTTTAGGAAGGTGGTAGGGAGTTGACCACAATAGGTTTGTGGGTTAACTCTAAATAGGATTAGGTCCCTAGAACGAAGAGGTATAGGATCTCGAGTGATTCGGAACGTCAGGCCATAGAAGGTGGGGCCTCTCTCAGATAGAACCTTACATCGGTAACCTATCTTTCGGGGAGTTAAGAGGACGAGTAGACTTTTACTCCTGCACTCGTGTTGTTAAGATCGAGAGTGGATTTAACAAATGAGTCTTTGCCAGGAATGGGAAGTATTAATACGGGAGCATGGAACCATTGTTCATGTGTCTCACAGACTTAACTTTCGTGAGAAGTGTTATCCCCCGCTTGATTTAGAGTTCGTAGCGGTCGTATTCGCCCTTAAGAAATAGTGGAACTACTTCCTGGGCAGGAAATTTGGTCTTTTCACAAGTTGGAGATCGTAAAGGATCAATTGGATATTCCCTTTCCCTAAGGAAATGTGGATGGGATAGTAGGTGCGCTGGGTAGAATACCGTCGGAGAGTAGTGGAGGCATGGAATTCCAAGGGGAACGAGATTAACTGCGGGGATGCTTTTGTTGGAGCGTTCATGTCCATGGTTGATCGATTCACCTACTAGTGAGAAGAGACTAGTGGTGGAACGGGGAATAATGGGAGTAGTAGCATTTAGGGATCGAATTTCAGTACAATAGTTCAGATCGTTTCCTATAAGTATGGTGCCGTGTGTGTGGCCTAGTGTAGTTGGCTGTGTGCCTTCCCTGTTCGTTGGAATGGAAATATCGGACAATATATTTCTTGGACCTGGAGTGGTCCGGGAACATTTCTTTAAGGATTGGGTTCATTGAGCCGTATACTTTCAAGGGCTCCGCCAATGCGAATAGGAGTAAGTAGTGTTGGGTGAGCGATTATAAGTTAGTATAGTTATCCCCTAGTAAGGGTGTAACGTATTTCAGGAAGTAAGGAAATTTGTGCCGAGATATGTAGATATCTCCTACCGTAGTAGAACGATAGGATCGATAGTTCGTAAGGAACGATTGGGTGCTATGTTAGAGCACAATGATGTGGACTAAGATAAAATAGTAATGACCTTAGTCGGAGTCCTATGGGGACTCCACACTGCCGTGGGGTTTGCTAGAATGATAGCACGATAGTTTGGTATAGTATACCCTTGTTATGGTTATGGGGTACGCCTGAATTTTGAGGGAAAAATTCCCCTCTAAGGGGGGAGAATGTAACAACCCAGGTTTTTGAGCGGCTATTTTATATTATTTTTCTCGATGGGCTAATTTTATAAAATAGGGGAAGTGGGAGTAAATATTATTTCCCGTGAGATTTAGGGATAATATCTACTATGTTTTGTCTATTTACCGTGATGAGAAGGTAAATAGCAGTATATTGTGATATATTGCGTCGTTGTATGTAAAACGACAGTTATGACCTATACTTTAAGTTGGGTAAAATTAATGAAATAAAATGAATTTAGAACATAAAATTTGTTCAAATTTTCCCGAATGCCAAAATAGGGAGTGCGGTTATTTTTAGAATAGTCGAAATAAGTGTCAAGTTGTATTTTTGAGTTTCGGGAACTTTTGGGGTGTTATGACTCAATTATATGGATACAAGTCATTTTAATGGTGTATTAACAACTAAAAGAGGGGCATTTATGTTTTAAGACCCGGTTAAGTCTCCCAACCCTTTTATTTTCTTAATCTTATGAGAGAAGCCAAGAGAGACACATAGAGAGAGAGAGAGAGAGAGAGAGAGAGAGAGAGAGAGAGAGAGAAGAGAGAGCTTGGGAGAAATGGAGAAAAGAGAGAGAATTGGAGATTTGAGGCCGGATTTCGTTGCTACCGGAAGAGAATCCGAGACTACGAACCTCGAGGTAAGTTTCTTACTTGCTAGATGATGATTTGATGTGATAAATTTCATGTGTAGTTAAGTTTTGGAGATTTAAACCCTAAATGGGTTCTTTGTGGATTTTGAGGATTTAACCCTTAAATCTTAGTTTTAACTTGATTTGAGGAATATATATTAATTAGTAATTGTGTAGAAATGATTTGGGAACAATTATTGTTGTTAATGTTGGAAGAAATCAAGGTTTGGGGTTTTTGGGATTTTAGGGTTCATACAACCCGTAGCTCCCAGGGCCGAATCGATTCGGCTCCCAGGCAAATCGATTCGGTTAAGGGGTAGGTTACAGGCCTGGGAGACTGAATCGATTCGAGTTAAGACCGAATCGATTCAACTATTACAGAATGTCAACTTTTGCTCACTGAATCGATTCAGCTTTTTGGAGAATCAATTCGCAAGGGCGAATCGATTCGGCCCAAGGGGCGAATCGATTCGGTTACCCCATTTTTGTGAGTTTTTCCTAGTTTGATTTTTAGCCCTTTTTATTTTAGGTCTAAGGTTTAGGGACCTTCCTTTGGAAGTAATGGGGAGTCCTAGAGGGATGTTTTGTGTAGACTAATGTCCTAGGATAAAATGGGATAATTGGGCTTACCCTGAGGGCTAGTTTGTATAGGTTAATGTCCAAAAAATATAAGAAGTTAACCTAAAGATAAGTCGGAGATTGGATGTTATTGTGGAGACTTTTGAGAGTCTCTATTTGGTGAAGACTCACTTTGATGGTATGAAGTTGCATAAACTTTTGGAGACTAGTTGAGGATGATGGCACTTCGGGTCTTCGGTCATTAATAAAATATAACGCTAAGAATAAGAAAGACATATTCTAATATGTAGTACTAAAAGAAATAATTATAAATGATATTGAGAATGTAAAAGTGAATGTTTTCAAAAGGAAAAAGTAATGTTTTTCATAAATGTTAATTTATGATTACACACCTCCCTAAATCTCGATCATAAAGGAAGTTGCGTGCATATGGTGATGCCCCCTGGCTAATGAATGCAGGGTGGATATAGTCCTAGGCCATATGGGTGTTTATTTTACTGCGCTATTTAGGAGATTCTGGGTGTGGTATTGACTTTTGTTAGGTTCCCTGGTTGTCTTGTTTGATGGGCCCTGGAAGATGATAGCCATTTAGGGGCGCGTCGAGTGGGGAAACTCGGAGGGACGGTCTTAGATAAATTTAAAACAATCCATGATAATGAATTGTCTTTAATTACATTTCCCGAATGGAAGAAGGGAAATGGGATATATGGTTTGGCTTCGGATACATTTCCCCGATGGAAGAAGGGAGATGGAAGCATATGGTATGTAAAATTATTTTTATGATAATAAAAATGACTTTTGATTACACTTCCTGGATGGAAGAAGGGAAGTGGGATTTTATGAAAAAGGATAAAGGATTTTTATGATAGTAAAACTTGCTTTAAAAATGTGTTTTCCTCGATGGAAGAAAGGAAATAAAATTGGTAAAGAAAGTTTTGTAATGAGATTGAATTGGTAAACATTTGATAAAATGTTGTACCATTTATATATATTCCTTAAGAAGAAATAGGAATTGTTCCTTAAGAGGATGAATGAAATTGGTTATGTGTACATAATTAGATTTTTATGTATATATTGATTACGTGCTGAGGGTCTAATGGATCTCGACGAACAACCTTGCCTAGAAGTAGTGTATCGGGGGGTTCCTTGTTCGGATTTCGCTTTGCGAGACACCCCACGCACGAATAGGGCATAGTGTTGAGACTGGGGAGAAGTCTAACCCTCAGTACTATCTTCAGGGAAATTAAATTAGATGATAATATACATCAATATTGTACTTAGGTCTAGTGGATCTCGACGATCAACCTTGCCTAGAAGTAGTGTATCGGGGGGGTTCCTTGTTTGGATTTTGCTTTGCGAGACACCCCACGCACGAATAGGTCATAGCGTTGAGACTGGGGAGAAGTTAGCCCTTAGTACTTGGGTTAACTAGAGAATCTCATGATATTTCTCTAGGTTGTGCTTTTAGGATGAGAGGTGAGAAATATTATGTTAACTGCGAGAGAATTACGCACTTAACTGTCATGCATTTTAGTCACATGGGGATCATATCAAACCGGGCCCTGACCCGTCTATATTTCTTTATTTCTAAATAAACTCCTTGCCGTATGGGTGATCTACCGCATGGACACCCGTATTTACATTTACATTCCGGTTGTCATGGAGCTACGGCATATTGCGGATGTTGTAGGTTATTTGTATTAGACGCTTCTTTCCATTGTACTCTAGTCATGTTCAGTTTATTTATTCGGGCGTGTGGCTCAAAGCATTGCACACATTTATTATAATGTAATGTTTAATGTGTAATACTCGGTGTAACTAATTGTATTGGTTTGTTCACAGACAGCTTATTCGGTGATTACTTATTATGTTTGTAACAACCCGCCTAATAAGATACCGGGCGATCACTCCAATATTAAATTAAAACAGGAGTCACATATGGATCATCCTTAGCATCACTGTCGAAAATCCATTTAATTACTAATATCCTATTAGGTGGCCGTTAAAAACTTTTACTTAACTACTCTTTTTAACGAATAAATTAAAACATCCACAATTAAATGTGTAATGAACTAAATGAAAATGAAAGGAACTAAAATAACCGAACACTCGGTCCAAATAATACAACCATATCGAATGCTGTACTGAAAGAATAAATAAATGCAATTGAGCCATTGGCTCGAATGTTTATACAATATCTCCTATCTAGAGTACAAGGAAAGAAACGTCTATCGATAACCTGCAAGCATCCACAGCTGCTGCAGCAGACGTCTGACTCGAAAGAATTTCCATCCAGGCGTCCCTGTGTCTGGACACCTAAATGGAAATTCTTTCGAGTCAGACGTTTGCTGCAGCAGCTGTGGATGCTTGCAGGTTATCGGTAGACGTTTATTTCCTTGTACTCTAGATAGGAGATATTGTATAAACATTCGAGCCAATGGCTCAATTGCATTTATTTATTCTTTCAGTACAGCATTCGATATGGTTGTATTATTTGGACCGAGTGTTCGGTTATTTTAGTTCCTTTCATTTTCATTTCAGTTCATTACGCATTTAATTATGGATGTTTTAATTTATTCGTTAAAAAGAGTAGTTAAGTAAAAGTTTTTAACGGCCACCTAATAGGATATTAGTAATTAAATGGATTTTTGACAGTGATGCTAAGGATGATCCATATGTGACTCCTGTTTTAATTTAATATTGGAGTGATCGCCCGGTATCTTATTAGGCGGGTTGTTACAGATGGTATCAGAGCATCAGGTTCTAGTGTCCTTAGGAATCTGTGCGGACGTACTACGCTTTCAGCATTGCTCTCGATTTGTTATAGAGCCTCAGGATTTGGATTGTTGATTTCTATTGTGAGATTTCGTTCTCCTGCCATATTAGAAGATTATAGAAATCTTTTACGCGCTCGTTGAGAATCGTGTGCGGAGCTCGGAGGGCAGCAGGAGTTGGAGCTTAGCTGGGGGAGATGGTAGAAGATGGGGACGTGGACCTTAGTAGATGCCACTCTCCTTGTGGCAAATGCTAAGGATTGCTGTGACAACTATTAAAGTATAGTAGTTATGAGCAACCAAGTACTACTGTGATAGAAAGTGGTACTCAAGTTGGATTACCCCGTGGAGATAAGGATTCCAAAGGGATCTTATGGATAGTTCTAACCGTGAGTCCCCATGATTCTGTAGGAAGGAGGAAGGATTGTTGGAACCAGTGGTGGAATTTCCTTTTAACAAAGGAGTTAAGAGGATTAGTAAGATGATTGTAAGGAGCAAGGCTATAGAGTCAGATGGTGCTGACGACCCTATCATGGCCAGGAAGACCAGTGATGGAAATGGTATTGTGGAGTGCGGAGCCACACGGTTAGTCTTTTCCCGATAGGAATAAAGGACGAGGTTAGGGTGCCCAGATGGGGCCTAGAGTTGAGAAATTTTGGTAAGACGTGTGACTAGAGGAAGCTGTGGCGTTCGATAGCCTTAGACTCGTGTGTGTAATTCGAGCTCTATATTTGGTCTCGATAACATAATAATGTAGGCTTGTGTGTTTTCCGCGAAAGCGGAATTTTGTTTTCTTTCACTCGCCATAGAGGCGGGTGATTATATTTTGTATATATACGTATAAGGTATTGGGTGATCGGAGCGATAGCCGGATAATGATGGCAAGTCTATCGTGTCTGCAGTTCCTGGAGGGAACATGTAGTTATTGTGGTGTCTCACCTTGATAAAGGTCGAGTTCACCTTTATTATTATGGATTGATGGAACCTCGATGAGTAGAGGCTTCCTTATTTTGGTTGGTGTGTGTGGCAACCTTATAGATATAATTTAAGGCCCACAGGATTATTGTTGAGCTGTAAGATTTAGCTCAGTAATGGTTTGCGCAAGGACTTAGAAATAGTGCGAGCGCTGGGTGGTGTGACTCTTCCTCTCTCTTATATCCTCAAGGGCAAAAGTACTTCTAAATTTCATAGCTCACCCTTATACCCATGTTATCTTTCCTCAAACTCCATTAATGAAGCTCAAAAATCCATTAAAACATCACACAAGGGGTGGGGCAACTTGGTGTGGCTTGAAAGCTTGATTTTAGGAGCATAGGAGTGGAGTTTAGTAGCATTCTAGGAGGACTTGAAGTTTTCCTATCCAAAGTTATCTCCTCTTCATAAATCAAGTAGGGTTTTCCTCTTCCTAAATTTATATTTTCAAAAGCTTAAAACACCCATGTTGATGAAGGATGATTTCTTGTAAAAAAATTGCTAGTTCTTCTATTTTCTATTATGCAAACCCATGCTTGTATGTGTTAAATGAACTAGATTTGTTGATTAAATTTCATAATATCATGCTCGTATAAATGAATGATTAGAACATGAAAATTGTTTAAAAAAATGATAAAATCATATACTACTTGAATATGAATGTGTAGGATGCATATGCATGGATTTCTTAGGTAGAAATCCTCATTTCATGTCAATATACTTGAATAATTTTTTTAGCCTTGATAAATGATATGTTTTGAAATTAAATAGATAGATTAGATCATGTTTTGAAAGAATGATAAATTTCAGCCTCTTATTTGATGATGTTAAAAAGTGATGATAATGACTTAAAATAGTGTAGAAAACTCATTTAAAACCTTATATTTGAACCTTACATTAAAATGGTAATTTTAATAATTATGTTTATGATTAAATGAGTAGAATATTATAGAAAAACAGTAAGGTCTTATAAAGACATATTTTTTCCTTGAAAACCCATTTAAAGGATGCATTTTTTTTTGTGTAAAAATGGCGTTATGGCAATTTTGGTAATTATGTGAAAAACTAGTGGAAGATAACGTTTCTTTACTTTAAATGCTAGTAAAATCATTTTGAAGGTACTAAAAATGTGTTAATGCATTAATGAATAAATAGGGTAAATGATGATTGGATGTTAGTGTTCAAAGCACGATGTTATTATTAGTTGGCCTCCTCGACTATTTTAAAACTATGACAGAAAATGAAGTAAAGAAGTAACACCGAAAGATTAATGCGAGTACTTAGGATAATGAGAATAATTGTAAGAATGTGAATATTTGGAAGAATGTGAATATATGAAAAGATAATGATATTCGTATGTTGGAGGACATGACGTCCTTAGTGGTGAAAGACCCCAAACAACCTGGTCAGTGTAACATATGTGTGCTCGATACCGACCGTGAAAGGCCGTGAAATCGTGGATGTTAGCAAATTGCAAAGTAATAAAAGTAATATTCTTTAATTATTGGGAAAATTAATGGATTAATGAATTTGAATAAACGGATCTTATTAAATGACAACATTGTTGGATTAATAAGTTAAGTCTCTGGCACGAGACCTGAAAAACACTTAAGTGTGAGTTGGGCATATAGCCCGAGTGCATTGCATGTAGTTGTATTAACATTTAGTGAATTGGAAAATATTTTACAAAATACCAAAAGACATTGTATATGTATAGTATTTTGATTATCAAATTATTGCTTAGTATTTCCCACCCTACTGGGCATTCGCTCACCCCTTACTTTTTCCCACCCCAGGTACTTCAGTTGGTGACACTGGAAAGGATCTCGGTAAGGATGCGGAGGGTGTGACTCGATGTTAATTGCTCTGTTGACTATTTCATAATATGTTTAAGATTTATATTTGTAGCACTTTAATTAATATTTTGGAACTTTATTAAGGGATTTGGACTATTGTGTTGTCTTACTCAGTGAACTTTATTTCTATAGATTAAGTGTGGTATTACATGATTTTTCTTGGACAAATTCATAAGTTGAATTATTAGGCATGTCAAATGTTTATTCTTTTTAAATTAAAATTTGGCAAATGAATATCATGTCCTTAAATCAATTAAATAAATATTTTTCTTAAATAACAAAGTAAACTTTTTCCCCCTCCCCCCTTTAACACCCCAATTCGGATTTGGGTTATTCCAATGGTAATCTAAATCCGGGTCGGGGATTTACAAGAGAGGGGTAGGCGGGAAGGTGGAAACTTCCAGGAACTGCTTGTTTTTAAAGGGTTCACTGATAAAAGGGGAAGAATTATGAGGAAACATTTTCTCTGATAATCATGATAAAGCCTATCTAAGTTATCTTATCCAATGTGTCTTATCTCGATTTCGAGATTAGGAAAATGGCTATTAAGACTGCATTGTTAAACGATAATATTAATGAGTGCATCTATATTATGTAAGACATATAATTCTTAACAAAGGGCCAAGAAATCAAAGTGTGAAATATGAAGAGATCCATTTATAGACTTAATAAATTGTCAAGGTCTTGTAATATCCAATCTTATTAGGAAATCAAATACTTTGGTTTTGATCAATATTTGGATGAAACTTGTGTGTATAAGAAGCATGACAAAAATGCGGTGGTAATTTAGTACTTTAGGTAGATGATATTTCAATAATCGGGAATGATGTGGGTGTATTATCTAGTATAATACTGTGGGCGTCTAGTCAGTTTGATACGAAAGACCTATGAGAAGACAATCACATTCTTCGGATCAAGCTTCTGCACAACTTGGTTTGATAAAATTAAAAAAGGGTTTTTCAAAAAGAGAAGGTTGGTTTGCATTCACCTTTAACTTAATTCCGCTCAAGCAAAAGTTTTTGTAGAAACATATAATTTGGGGAACTGCACTGATACCACTTGAAAATTGTTCACAAAGTTTTTAACACAAAGTTAATGATTAAGTAAACTCCGAAATATACTCGTTAAGGAAACTCCTTTTAGAAATTGGAACACAGGATGTGTAAAACTTGTTAAAGTCAGATTTAAGATTTGGAAGCTTCATTACCTAGAGTTTTAATTAAAAACCGATACTAACTATTTCTTAAGAAAACAAACCATACAAGCATTAGGAAAAAAAATCAGTAAAGTTTGGCACAATTTTTTTTAACATGGTAAAACCTCAAATCTGAAGAAACATCCATAGTGACCTCCATGCCATAACCAAAAATCACTAAAAACAGTTTCAATAGTTACAGAAACATGAACATGCAAAAAAAGATCATAAAGATAAAAGATAGAAAATATACCTCGTGAGGTTAAACTCCTTCACGTTATTCTGATTCTCATGCTTTTGATCCTCCTGGACGTTCATTGCTTTCAATCCTTCCTCCTTGTTCCAGTGGCTCAGTTAAACAAAATCTCTCAATGAAAAAACACCTTTTTATGTGTTCCTATGAGGGTGTAGTGATTGTGGAGTGCCTAATATGTAGTATGCAACTCACTTCGCTCTTAAGAATATACAAGGAGTCCTATGAATTAAAAAATTCTATATGACATGCAAGATTTTAATTCTCAAGAAAATCAGACTTCCTTTTCAAAATATTTTAGATCTGAAGTTAAATCTTTCTAAAAATTGATCTAAGTTTGAAAAACTTTATTTATGTACAAAACAAGTTTCACAAGCTGTAAAATTTTGCCTAGAGACGAATCCTTCAGATCTAAAACTGAAACTGATTTTGAAGTCTATTTTTCAAGAAATTGAAATAAGTGAGAATGGATCTAAACATATATATAATAAAACTCAATATCCAAACATAATAAGGTATAAAAATACTAGATTTACGTGAAAATATATCTCAAACATATTTCTCACAATTTCTAGAAAGAAATATAAGAAACACACTTACATTCATCTTCCTAAGAGAGATAATGTTTGAAGAGATTTCTTCATAATACCAAACTCACAAGTCCTCATGAAAACCTAAGGTTCTCACTCTCAATATGGTGTCTTTCTAAAGTGTTTATACTACGAATGTGTATATGTTTGGTTTGGGGAGAAAACCCTAATCTCTCTCTCTCTCTCTCTCTCTCTCTCTCTCTCTCTCTCTCTCTCTCTCTCTCTCTCTCCCCTCTCTTTTATTCTCTCAGATGCACGAAGTAGCAAAAGTCTTTAAATACCTCACCAAGGGTCTCTATTTATACTGGATAAGGAATATCTTGGAAATTCGATCAAAATATACATTTGACATTAAAACTTCAGTTTGAATTCAAATCCAATTGTTGTTATTGCATCACACAACCTCTCTCGCCCATTGTCTCTCACATGTTTCACTTGGAGTAGCTAGGAATGCATGCATATCATTGATAACTATTTATCCAAGGGTTGAGATTAAATCTGAAGAATGAGAGACAAAGATAACACAACTCTGGCCACACAAATGCACACATGCTTCACTTTAACAGGAAGGAAAATGCGTGTGTTGGTATTTCTAAAAATCCCATTTTGTACCTGTAACACCCTATAGATTTTTAAATCGATAATAATTTAAATTAATTCAAAATTCCAAAAAATATTTTTTTTGATTTAATTATTTTTTAGCAATTTAAAATGTTGGATTTTAATTATGGAAAAAAGGATTAAAATCGAAATTTAAAATGGAGGAGAAATCAGGATTTTATTTAACTTATAAAAAAAATGGACGAACTTCCAACCTGATCCAGACCAAATCTATTCACCCTGGAGGGCGAATCGATTTGGAATGGTCAGGTCTGACAGTGTTTTAATTATAATGGGATTCTAATTGGACTTAAAGTCCTAATGTTTTTCCCATAATAAAATAACTTGGGAATATACTTATCTAAACACTTTTCACAAACTTTTCAACCTTAAGACTTCTGTACCTTTACCACCTTTCATCTACAAACCCTAGCCCAAAATTTAATCAAGATTCAACTCAGGTTTTGAAGGATTAATTGGTGTTTTCTCAAGATTGTTCAAGAACAAGTCTTTCTTAATTTTTCGTGAGGAAGACAACCATCTAATTAGAATTTTCAATTGACTTTTCATCAAGCATAAATACTTTTATTCTCTCTCTTTAGTATTATGAATTTTAAATGTCGCCTAAACATTAATTCACATGTTTCTCTTAAAATAAATTAGCAACATTAATTAGGGAAAGTGAAATAAAAATTTGGGACAGTTTTTGTGAAAAATCATAATCTGAATTAAGACCCATAACTCTTGTGTGCTTAGGATAAAGCTTTGGTTTTGTCATTATGGGGGTAGGTTTGCATGTGGAAAATCATAGTTGCGCTATTTAAATGAAAAAGGGACTTGTAAAATCATATGAAATTGTGTAGGTATGATCATCTTATCCACCCATAAGTCACAATCCGAGGTTATGGGAAAAGCTAACGAGGCATTCAAATTTGAGATAGAAGAATTATTAATATATGACTCAAAGTGATCCAAGAATGTTTGAACAAGATCCATATCCGGCGAGGTTGGAACCATCTCAGATTCAATCTCAAGAAAGCAGTGAGCACTCCTAGCCGAAGATAACCTATAATGAATTGGTCCCTCAAGAACACACACAGTGGGATCAATAGGTGTAGACTGGTTCATATTTTTGGATTCGTCGGTAGAGAAAATATGAATCTTAATGGTGGGTTCTTTTGGACATGGAGGGGTTTGATCAATATCACAATCTTTGGATAAAACAACACAATGGTCAACTTGGGACTCGAACCAAAGGGTGGTCTCAAATTTAAGATTCGAGGGGTTATAGGGTTGGTCACACTCAAAATTCATATGAAAAGATGACTAACCATCACTCCACATAAGTGCAATAATGCGTTGACTTGGGGTGGAATCTGACTCTCTCGCACAATGAAATTCATTTAACCTTTGTTCAAGTCGTTGAAGGGCTACAATTTGATATTGAGTAGCTTGATCTTGGTTGAGGATGAACTTTTGCAGGAGGATTCCGAGAGCAGATGTGGAGGGTGGTGGTGAAGTGGCGTTGGGTGGCGATGGGGGTTGGGTGGCCACAATACGTTATTGACACTAGAAAGTGGAGAATACTTATATGAAGTGTGGGGAACTTGGCCAAGTTCATCATACATGAGAGATGCGTCTCCGTCAGAGGCAAAAGTTTGATAATCACGAGGATCATAGTGAGGTTACTGAATAGGATAGGGTGCACTAGGTTGCCATGACAACTGTCGAAAATTGTGAGGATCCACAACATGGGGATGGGATTCATATTGTGTTAGAGGGTGACCAAGCCTCCACGAAGAGTTTGTTTCTCACACCACTCGGTATTGGATGTATTACGATAATATGCTCGGGATGGTTGTGAAGCTATGTCATATGTACACACTTAGGCCATGGTAGGTTCAGATGGATATGAAAGGTAAGGGAATTCATGGGAGAAGTGATGGGCGTGAAAACAATAGGTGCATGTCGAAGCATTGGACGCATTGACACTCATCCTCAGAGGTGAGGGGATATGAGATGCATGCATGGATGACACAAGAGTATCAACGATGTGTGTGAGAGAGTTAAAGCCACTAAGTAATGTATGGAGGTTGGACTCAGTCTCAACTTCAAACATGCTTCGAGACAATGCGAAATGACCAAAGTAGTCCCTTATAGGACGTTCGTCGACCATGACGAGAGTACATTTTTTGAAAAATGTTTTTCGAAAGGAAAGAAAATATTTTTGTGATTTTTTTGAAAATGAGGAGAAAAGAATATTTTTGGATTTTTATGGAGATACTAAAAAGAAATTTATTTTTGGAAGAAAAGATGGTAGAAAAATATTTGGACTCTTGAATTGGACGAACTCACTAAAACCGACTACCAAAAGATTGAATTAGAGACACACAAGTCAAGGATGAATCCCAACGATCACGTAGACAATTTATATGTTCAAAATTAGTGAAAGGGATAGACATATTTTAATGAAATCCGTGGGCGACAAAAATCGCAAAATTTATCTTTGTGATCGCCTTTGTAAAAATTGTGTTCCTACTTATCTAGCTAGTTGCTTGATTTTAAATTTAATGCTAGTTAGGGCAGCATACAATGGATAACTGAGTGAGTCAGGTGATGAAATCACTTCTCATATCAATGATCGGGTGTTAGTCTTAGTTGATTTATTTTGTATTTTTATTTATTTTTACTTTTTATTATTACATATGTTCCGCACATTGTGTCTTGCCCGATGGCCTCTCTTCTCTCTTGAGTAAATACCTCTCATATATCTTCTCTCTCTTCTCTAAAGGAGGTGCCCTCACCACAACCTAAACCACCTTATTGTAATTATTTCAAAACCTTTGCTTCTATCCTTTCTAACCAATCACTACAAGCTGATCTTTCCAAACCAAAAACCTTGTACAAAGGTAAACCTTCTGTTGAGTTTTTTATTGATGAAACAATCATCATCTCTTCTCCTCATAGATTCTCACTTATTGGTAGATTCACTCATAGTTGGATTTCAATGGAGTCTATTCGTACATCTTTTCATGGGTTTTCTTTAAAAGAAACATTTTTCATAGGCTTATTGGATGAGCAACATATTTTAATTAAATTATTCTGAGAGGAAGACTTTATGCATCTTTGGTTACGCAATCAACTGTATAGTTTCAAAGCCCCATTATAGGTCATGAAATGGAGTCCTGATTTTATACCAGGATATGATTGTCCTATTTTTCCAGATTGGGTTAACTTGCCTCATCTCCCAGTTCATCTGTTTGCAAAAATTGCTCTCATTACTATTTGTCAGAGGATTGGCACACCTTTGAAATTGGATGAGTCGACTGCTAGTGTTACGCGTCCTAGTTAGGCTCGTATCTGTGTTGAGGTTGATGTTCTCAAATCTCTCCAACATGGAATCTAGATTGTCAATAGTAAAAAAGGTTTTTGGCAACGTATTGTGTATGTAAACCTACCCAAATTTTGTGTTGAGTGTATGAAAACTGGTCGCTCTTCAGCTGAATTCGCAGATAAAGAATTAGGGTTTGTGACTAACCCTAATAATGAGCAGCTTAACTCTGGCATCACGCCGGCCATTAATATTTTTGATCACCCTATAACTGATCAGGTTCTGCCCAAGAAAGTTAGAACGACTTGGCAAGATAAACGCTCATCCCAGCCAGTTGTTGTTATCAAAGACGTAATTCCAGAAAATACTCTTTCAATTAAGGAGCTCTAAAAAACTAGAAACATCAATATTGCAACGTGTTAGAAGGCACTTAAAGAGTCATCCCATATTCAAGGAAATACTAATGGGGTCCAAGAAATCACTCCACATGGCCTAGACTCTACATCAGATACATGTACTCTTATTTATGCTGCTTTGAAAGGTAAAGAGAAGGTTCCAACAATTATGGAGGATTGTTTTACGCATAATTCGGATGAGGAAATTCTAACCCATAACCCATTTTCTATTTTGGAGGTTTCTGATACCGAAGAAGTTGAAGTCATTCCATATGGCAAACTCATATCCTATGATATGCATTCACACTCTCCTACTAAGTTTGATTCTTCACTTCAACCACAACCCTTCAAAGATTCCAAACAGTGCCTACTTATAGCTTGGAACTCTGCTGATGACATTCCCCCCATTTATAATCAGTCTTTATCTACTGAAGAGCTTCGTGATTTTACCAAGAAACTCCAATTTTTTTTTCACGGATTGATAAGAGTCCTAACCCACTAAAATTTACTGTTGGACCCTCTCAAGTTTCCATGAAAGGGAGGAAAAAGAAAAAGAAGGCCAGAAAAGATTTCAATTTCCTCTATATTAATCGGGTCTCACTATAAATCCTCTGAAGCTCAATATCTTAACCATCTACATGTTTAACATCTTATTTTGGAATATAAGAGTTGTGGGTAATAACTCATATGTTAGAAGGCTCCAAATAATCATCAATAACTATAATAGCTGGATGATAGCTATTCAGGAACCTAAAATTGATGAAGAAAACATTCAATCTCTAGCTAGGAGAATTGGATTTGTCGATAGGATTTTCAACTGTTCCAATAAAATTTGGATTTTCTGGAAATTAGCTGTTCTGTTAATGTTCATAGAGATATGGATCAAATCTTAACTATATCCGTTCAAATTTCTAATTCTCCAATCCCATATGTTGTTTTGTATGTGTATGCTAAATGTAACATAGATGATAAAAGAAGTATTTGGGGGGAAATTAAAACTTTTTCTACCTTGGGATTTCAATCTTAGATTATTGGGGAAGATTTTAACATTGTTTATAAGCAAGATGATAAATTAGTAGGTAATATTATTGATCGAAGGGCCATTTTAGAATTTATTTCTTCCATGATTATTGAAGATCTTCACGAAGTGACTTTTTCAGGAGCTAATTTTACTTGGTGCAATAATAGAGATGGGGAATCTAGAATTTGGGCCCGTCTTGATAGGGTGCTTGGTAATGAAGGGTGGTTTAACAACCAATTTTCCTCGTCTGTTGAACATTTGCATCGCACTAATTCTGACCATGCCTGACCATGCCCTACTAGTGCTTAAATTAATCTCTAAAAATGATTTGGTTCGAAAACCATCCCGTTTTCAAAATATGTGGACCTCCCACCATTATTTTTTGGGCAGGGTAGAGAAAGCTTGGGATATTGAAGTTATGGGGTCTCCAATGGCTAGATTTACTCAAAAATTAAAAAAAGGTGAAACATTCTCTTAAAGTTTGGAATACAAATGTTTCCACTAACATTTTCTCAAGAGTTCGAAAAGCCAAAGATGATGTGATTCTCAAGGAAATGATGTTTGATGATTATCCTTCCTCCACTAATAGGAAAGACTTGCACTTAGCCCATGCAAAGTTTAAAAGAGAGCTCGAGATCGAAGAAATTTTTGGGAAACAAAAATCTAGGCTTAATTGAGTTAAAGAAGGTGACCTTAATTCTAAATTTTTCCGTTCGGTGATAAAAAAGAAACAAAATAATCTTTTTATTCACCATATCCAAAATTAAGCTGGAGAATATTTTTTTACTCCTTTAGAGGTGGAGAACGAAATTGTTTCGCACTTTCAAGACTTATTTGGGACTCAATCGGCTTGTGTTTATGACTACTCAATTTTGGATACTATTCATAAATTAATTGATGTGGAGGACAATCTCTTCTTATCCAAAGTCTCGGAAGAAGCTGAAATCAAAAAAGTTATTTTCTCCATGGACTGAGATAGTGCTGCGGGTCCGGATTGAGTTAACGATTTTTTTACAAAACTTGTTGGAATATCATTTCCAAAGACATTATTAGTGCGATGCAATCTTTTTTTGTTGGTAATGATATCCCCAAAAGTTGGTCCTCTACTAATATTGTACTTATTCCCGAGGTTGAAAATCCTAAAAATTGTTCAAACTTGAGGGCTATAAGTTTGTGGAATTTTTCGAATTAAATAATATCCAAAATTTTATCTAATCGTGTTGGTGTTATGCTTCCTAAGTTGATTTTAGATTCCCAAGATGGTTTTATTAAAGGAAGATCAATTTCGGATAATAACCTTCTTGCGCAAGATATGATGACTCAACTCAACAAAAAAGATAGAGGCTCTAATATTATCATGTAACTGGATATGGAAAAATCGTATGATATGATTACATGGATATTCATAACTAAAGTGCTCCAGGATTTTTGTTTTTCTAAAAATTGGATCGATATGGTCTGGAGAGTCCTCACAAACTGTTAGTACTCAATTATTTTTAATGGTAAAACCTGCGGTTACTTTAAATCTAGTGGAGGGGTGCGTCAAGTGGACCCTCTGTCACTTGCCCTTTTTGTTATTGCTAGTGAAGTTTTGAACCGTGGTATCCAAACTCTTATGGTGCAAGGAAGAATTGACCATTATTCTATTCCTAGAGGTTTCCCTCTGGTGTCATTACTGTCCTTTGCAGATGATATTACGTTTTTCTTAAATGGTAATGTAGAATCCATTGCATCATTCTCTCGGTTCCTCTCAGCCTATGAAAGAAACTCCGGCCAACTGGTCAATTATTCTAAAAGAGGGATCATTTTCTCAAATGTTTGCTCCAGAAAAAGACGGTCTTCAATCCTTAATAAAACAGATTTCAAGTTGGTCAATCTCCCAATTCATTATTTGGGCGTTCCACTATATACTGGTAGGAAAAGAAACCACCTTTTTAACTCTATTTTTAATAGAATAGTGGATATAATTAATCATTAGAATCATGCAGCCATATCTCAAGAAGGAAGGTTGACACTCATTAAAGTAGTTCTCCAGTCTATAGGGTTGCATATGATCGTTTCTTTATAGTCGACCAAACTTTTTTTCGAGGACTTTAATTCGATTTGTTCAAACATTTTCTGGGGGTCAATGGACGATATTCACAAACACCATTGGGTGGCTTGGGAGGTTATTTCGTGTCCCAAATCCGAAGGAGGGCTTGGTTTAAGGGGTTTTAATAACATATGCGATGCTTTTGCTTGTAAAATTTGGGTTCGTTTTTTTTCAGAATAATTCTTTATGGGCTAGAATCATGCACTGCAAATATAAAAAATTTGCTTCGCTCAACTTCAGAGGGTACCATCTTTTGCCAGTGTAACATGGAAGCGGATGCAAATGGTGGGAGATATTTTTTAGGATAATGAGGCGTCGTCTAATAAAAGCTGGATCACACATGGCTTCTCCATTTCTAAAGCGTGGGATGTTATTAGGGAAAAACAATTCTCTCAATTATCATTTTCCATGATATGGGATGTTAGAATTCTCCCTAAACTTTCAACTTTTATGTGGCGTATTTTGCATAAAGCTATTCCTCTTGATTCTAATATCAAGAATATATTTATCCCATTGTCTTCTAAATGTAGATGTTGTTCCTTGTCCCAAGATGAAAATGATGATCATTTATTTCTGGATAGTGATATTGCGTGGGAGGTTTGGAATCACTTCGACAATTTGATGGGTGTCAAAAATCAGAGTTTTTCTCTTAGATCGAAACTAATGAGTTGGTGGTTTAAGTGTCGAGGCAAGAACATTCAATCCATTCTTTGCAAGATTCTCGCATCCTATATTTGTAGGCGAATTTGGTGCTCAAGATGTCATGCTACTTTTGAAAATTCAGTTATGAATGCTAGTATTATCATCAGAGCCATCCATCAAGACATTTTTATGATTTTCAAATCTTTCCCTTTTGAAGATCCCATTTCGTAGATTTTTTCAATCTTATATTGAAGAATTTGAGATTTCTCATATTTTATTGTAAGCCACCGGAGGAAGAATTTCCCCCCCCCCCCCCCTTTATCTTCAATAAATATATCTCTTTGATTAAAAAAAGAAAGATTAATTCATCACACCAGTCAAAATAGAATGCGAGAATAAAAATCACATAAGAGCACGTAAGCACAAATAATATTGGATCTCTTGCGGGAGATTCATGAATGTTTATAAACGTACCTCCCAGGATTTTTACACGCGTGGGGTAAAGATTGATTTGAGTCATGTGGGGGAAGATCGCCTACCTCCGTCGGCCCCAGGATTCCTACCGACCCAAAGTAGAGAGGCTTCTCTCCCTCGCCTTTGGATGCCCTCTCTCTACCTCGTTCGATTTCCCTATCACGCTTTTCTTCTTTTTATGAATTATTAAAAATATAAAGGGAAAAGTAAATGTTGTCTTCAAGAACTGTAATACAAGACAAATGATGAAATCCTTATACAACACTTCTAATAAAAGGAAAAATGGTACTAAAAACTAAAATAAAATAATTAATGAATTTCAATCCAAAAATCTTCTCAAGTGCGTCAATCTCCAAAAAGCTGCAATGATGCCATTTGAAAACTTTCTTTTTGTGTGGATCTTGTTGTTGAATAAGCCAAGCTAATCAAAATCCCTTGAATTACCTACAAAATTGTTAACAACTTGTATTGTAGTAAGTACGGGTATTAATCCAACTTTCAAGAGAGATGCTCAAATGAGAAGATAAATGCAATTCACTTTCAAATATTTTTATTTCTATTTTTTTATTTTCTTTTAAAATAATTTTCAAGGATGAGTGAGATGAAGTAACTAATTGACTAGAAAATAAATAAATAAAACTAGTAAGATGATAAGAAATGACATAAGTGATGTAATTAATATGAGAAGGAAACAAGTCATGAAATCCACCCCACTTCACACAATTAACTCTAATTTGATATAATTCAATTAAGTTAACTTCTAACATATTTATTGAATTCAAAAGTATATTTTCATCAAACTAATGGATAAACATAAACTTGATTTGAAAAAAGTAATTTTAATTCCTACAAGCTCTTCAAAAAAGAAAAAAGAAAATCAATTAAATGAACTACCCCTAGGTAAAATTCATGAAACTAATTTTAATTGAACAATTATAAAACAAGAGTACCTGAAGGTTAGATCATAATTTTAATAATAAGATAAGCCTATCTCTAGTTTGAATCTTAAAATGAAAATCATAAAACTAACTATCAATCCTTTCTCATGGACTTGTTTACCATTTCTCAATGCATAGACTAATGTAAGAATCAAACATTACTAATCAAAGAAAGTTAAATAAATGAGAACTATCAGATTAATTCAGTTGGATTGACGGGGCCTCCAATTCATCCCTTGAATGGGAGATCAACCCTCCATAATCATCATCCAATAAATAATGTGAACGACTAAAGGCATGTAATGGTAAAAAAAGAGTAATTAGAGAGGAAGAGATCAAAAAAAAAAAAATTGAATTGAAATGATTCTCCTTTATTTACATCAACTCCCTTCTTAATTTAATTACAATTCACTCAAATAAAATAAAAACTACAGAATAAAATTTTCTCTCTCTAAAATTGAACTCTCAATGGTCTTCTAAGTATTGTAGTAGCTATTTCCTCTTTAAAATGAGCCTTCTATTTTTTATATACATGGAACTTAGGGGTAATATGGGAATATTAGTGGTATTTTAGGTAATAGATAGAAGACACTTGTAACACATGTGAGGATTTTATTTTTGTTGGTCTTTGGTTTTATTTTGGGTTCGGATATTAACAGAAACGGGTAATGGGTATCCGATTCCCTAACATTTTGTCCAGGGGGATGGGCAGTGTCCTGATTAATGGCTGAAGTGTGGTAGCTTTGGGTTGGGTTGTTGGGTGCTCAGTAAGAGTAGTTGTGGCTAGAATTTATAATGGGATTGGTTATAAGGGGCTTCCATGGGTCAATGTTTTAGGATTAGAGCATATATAGGAGATGGTGGATTAGTAGTTCAGGCTGAGTTAAGGCATGGGCAGCGATAAGTCACTTGTAGAGGGCAAATCGGATGTTGGGTTATGGGGAAATGGGTTATGGACGATTTACTGTGCCAGTCGATTTGGGTTCGAGAATACTTAGATTGGGTATATGGTCGAAGTGGGTCAGGTGGATATGGCCATACTGGTGTGGAAAATCAGGTTAGAAGCAGATGTGAGAATATTTGGTAGGAAGAAATGAAATAAGGATTTGTTTATTAGTGGATGTTTAAGAGAGATAAGATAGAAGTGGGTAAGATGATTATGGGTGAAGAGAGTATAGAGGATGTAGAAATATCATTGGGTATTATGTAAGGTGTTTGAAATGTGAACTTTTGGTCATTTTTGCCCCTCACGACACGTTTTCAAGCCCAAGTGTGCCTATTTTCAAATTCGGGTCCTATTCTTAAATCAGGAGTCCCGTGACTATGCTACCGGTTAGTACATAATATGTCGAACATTCACAAGGTGTTCATGACACTTGCAGGGCCATTTGGGAGCTGTTGGTGGTTTTTTCCCACCCGCGGCACATTTTCAAACCTAAGTGTGCCTATTTTCAAGTTTGAACCTTGTACTCAAATCGTGAGTCATATGACTATGAGATAGGATGCTACGTGTTACGTTGGACAAGTATGAGGTGTTCGTTCCACCTGTGGAACCATTTAAGGGACTTTGGTGGTTTCTTCCCACTCGCGGTACGCTTGCAAGCCAAAGTGTGCCTACTTTAAAATTCGGGTCCTATTCTCAATTGAAAAATGTCGTGACTACACGACCGATTGAGACTTGTTACGTTGGACACACACGAGGAGTTCGTGCCACTTGAGGGGCCATTTGGGTGCTGTTGGTGGTTTTTCCCCACCCGCGATAAGCTTTCAAGCCTAAATGTGCATATTTTCAAACTCAGGTCCTGTTCTCAAACCGAGAGTCCTGTGACTATATGGTTGGTTGATACATGTTACGTTGGTCATGCATGAGGTATTCATAACACTTATCGGGCCATTTTTAGGATTTTTGTGGTTTTCTCCCATTCGGGCACGTTTGGAAGCCTAAGTAAGCTTATTTTCAAATTCGGGTCCTATTCGGAAATAGGGATTCTGACGACTATGTGGTCGGATGCTACATGTTACTTGGACACACACATGAGATATTCATGAAAAAAGTGGGGTGGTTTGGAGGATTTTGGTGTTTTATTGCCACTCGCGATACGTTTTTAAGGCTCAGTGTGCCTATTTTAAAATTCGGGTCATGTTCCCAAATCGGGAGCATCGTGATAACACGATTTGGCTGCTACATGTTACATTGGACACGGATGAGGTGTTCATTTCAATTGGTGGGATATTTGGGGGCTCTTAGTGGATTTCCACCACCTGCAGCACATTTTCAAGCCTAAATACGAGTATTTTTAACTTCGGGTACTGTTCTAAAATTAGGAGTCCCTCGACTACGTGATTGGTTGCTACGTGTTATGTTCAACACATACGACGTGTTTTAGATAGTTGTGGGGCTGGTTGGGGGCTCATGGTGGTTTCTGTCTAGTCGCGACATGTTTTCAAGCCTAAATGTGCCTTTTTTCAAATTTTGGTCCTGTTCTCAAATCGAGAGTCCCACGATTATTGGGCCAATTATTAAGTGTTACATTGGACATTCATGAGGTGTTTGTGCCACTTACGGGCCATTTGGGGGATGTTGATGGTTTTTGCCGACTTGCAGCACCATTTCAAGCCTTAGTGTGCCTTTTTTAAATTCGGGTCCTATTCTCAAATTAGGAGTCTTTCGACTATGTGACAATTTTCTACATGTATGTTGGACATGGAAAAGGTATTCATGCCATGTGCAGAGATATTTGGGGGCCGTTGGTAGTTTTTACCATTTAGCGGCACGTTTTCAAGCCAAAGTGTGAATATTTTCAAATTCGGGTCTTGTTCCTAAACCTGGAGTCCCAGGACTATGTGGCCAATTTCTATAAGTTATGTTGGACACGTACAAGTTCTTCGTGCCACTTGTGTTACCATTTGTAGGCTTTCGGTGGTTTTCACCCACTCTCAGCTCGTTTTCAAGTCTAAGTGTGCCTATTTTTAAATTCGGGTTTTGTTCTCAAACGGTGAGTCCCGTGACTTACGTCTGGTTTCCACTTGTTACAATTGACATGCATGAGGTGTTTGTGCCACTTGCGAGGTCGTTTAGAGGCTTTTGGTGGTTTTTGTCCACTTGCAACACATTTTTAAGCCTAAGCATGCTTATATTCAAATTTGGGTCCTACTGTCAAACTAGGATTCCCACAACTATGCGGGCAATTGCTACATGTTACAATGGACACGCACAAGGTGTTTGTGACACTTATAGAGGGTTTGGGGGATGTTAGTGGTTTTTGCTGACTTGCGACACGATTTCAAGCCTTAGTGTGCCTATTTTCAAATTTGGGTCCTGTTCTCAAATCGGGAGTCTTTGATTATGCGACCAGTAGATACATGTTATATTGGACACGTAAAAGGTATTCATGCCACTTGTATGGACGTTTAGAGGCTTTTGGTGGTTTATGTGCACTCGCGACACGCTTTCAAGCCTAAATGTGCCTATTTTCAAATTCGGGTCTTATTCTCAAACTCGGAGTCCCATGGCTATCCTGTCAATTATTACGTGTTACATTGGATATGCACGAGGTGTTTGTGCCACTTGCGGGCCATTTGGGAGATGTTGATTTTTGCTGACATGTAGTAAAATTTCAAGCTTTAGTGTGCCTATTTTCAAATTCTCGGCCTGTTCATAAACTGGAAGTCTTTCGACAATGCAACCGGTCAGTACCTATGATGTTGGAGAGGCATGAGGTGTTTGTCCCACCTGTGGGTCCGTTTTGGGGAGTTCAGTGCTTTTCACCCACTCGCGGCATGTTTGCAAGTCTAAGTGTGCCTATTTTCAAATTCGGGGTTTGTTCTCAAATTAAGAATCCTGTGACTTTGCGGCTGGTTGTCGCATGTTACATTGGACATGCACGAGGTGTTCATTCCACTCATGGGACCGTTTAGAGGCTTTTAGTGGTTTTCGTCAACTCGCGGCATGTTTTCAAGCCAGAGTGTGCCTATTTTGAAATTCGGGTCCTATTCTCAAATTGGGATTCCTACAACTAGATGTCTAGTTCCTACATGTTACATTGGACACACATAAGGTGTTTGTGCCACTTGTGGGGCCATTTGTGGCTTTTGGTGGTTTCCACCCACTCACAACACATTTTTATGGCTAAGTGTGGCTATTTTCAAATTCAGGCCCTATTCTCAAATCGAGAGTTTTGTAACTATGCTATCAATTGCTACGTGATACTTGGACATTCACGAGGTGTTCGTGGCCCTTGTAGAGCCGTTTGGGGGCTGTTGGACATTTTTAAGCCTAAGTGTGACTATTTTTAATTTCGAGTCTTGTTGTCAAACTGTGAGTCTCGCGACTATGCAATTAGTTACTATGTGTTACTGTAGACATATATGAGGTTATCGTGCTACTCATGGGATCGTTTCAGGGCTCTTGGTGGTTTTGACCTACTCACAGTACATTTTAAAGCCTAAGTGTGCCTATTTTGGAATTCGGAGCTGTTGTTAAACCGAAAGCCTCACGAATATGCGACCAGTTGCTACATGTTATATTGGACACGGGAATTCGGAGGGGTTGGTGGTGGTTTTCGCCCACTCTTGGCATGTTTTCAAGCCTAAGGGGACCTATTTTCAAATTCGAGTCATGTTCTCAAACTGAGAGTCCCATAACTATGGGGCCAATTTCTACGTGTTACGTTAGACATGCCTGAGGTTTTTATACCACTTGTGGGGAAGTTTAGAAGCTTCTGGTGAGTTTCTCCCACTCGTGTCATGTTTTCAAGCCTATGTGAGCCTATTTCAAAATTCGAGCCTTGTTCTCAAACTGGGAGTCCCGTAACTATGCGATCGGTTGACACATGTTACCTTGGAAACACATGAGGTGTTCTTGCCACTTTTATGGTCATTTGGAGGCTTATGGTGGTGTCTTTCCACCCGCAGCACAGTTTCAAGCCTTAGTGTGCCTATTTTTGAATTCGGGTCCTGTTCTCAAATGGGAGTCCCGCGACTACACTACCGGTTACTACATGATACGTTGGACATTCACGAGGTGTTCCTGCCACTTTTGGAGCCATTTGGGGACTGCTGGACATTTTCAAGCCAAAGTGTCCCTATTTTCATATTTAGGTCCTGTTTTCAAACCATGAGTCCAACGAGTACTCGACTGGTTTCTACGTGTTACATTGGACACATACGAGGTGTTCGTGCAACTCGTGAGATCGTTTTAAGGATTTTGGTGGTTTTCGCCCACTCACGTTATGCTTTCAAGCCTAAGGGAGCCTATTTTCAAAATAAGGTCCTATTCTCAAACATAACGTATGTGGTGTTCATGAAACTCGTGGGACTGTTTTAGGACTTTTGGTTGTTTCTGCCCACTCGTCGTATGATTTCAAGTCTAAGGATGCCGATTTTCAAATTTGGGTCCTGTTCTCAACCCGAGAGTCCTGCAACTACGGGCCAATTTCTATGCGTTACCTTAGACATGCATTTGGTATTTGTAGCACTTTTGGGATATGATTAGGGGCTTTTGGTTGGTTTCACCCATTTGCGATACATTTTCAAGCCTAAGTGAGTATATTTCCAAATTCGGGTCCTATCCTCAAGCTGGGAGTCCCGAGACTAAGCGGTCGATTGATACATGTTACATTGGACATGCACGAGGTGTTCATGCCACTTGAAAGTCCATTTGGAGGCTTTTAGTGGTGTCATCCCACTCGTGGCAGATTTTCAAGCCTAAGTGTGCCTATTTTCAAATTCGGGTTATGTTCTAAAATCGAGACTCCCGCGACTATACTACCGTGTGCTACATGATATGTTGGACATTCACGAGGTGTTCGTGCATGTGTGGAGCCGCTTGGGGGCTGTTGGACATTTTCAAGACAAATTGTGCCTATTTTCATATTTTGGTCATGTTCTCAAATCGTGAGTCCTGTGACTACACAGCTGGTTTCTACGTGTTACATTGGACATGTATGAGGTGTCCATGCAACTCGTGGGACCATTTCAAGGCTTTTGGCAATTTTTCCCACTCGTGGCATGCTTTCAAGACTAAGGGAGCCTATTTTCATATTCGGGTCATGTTCTTAAACCTCACGTATGTGGTGTTCGTGCGACCCGTGGGAAGGTTTCAGGGCTTTTGGTGGTTTTCGCCCACTCGCGGCATGCTTTCATGCCGAAGGGTGCCTATTTTCAAATTGAGGTCATGTTCTCAAACTGAGAGTCTCGCGACTATGATGCCGATTCCTACATGTTACGTTAGACATGCATGAGGTGTTCATACCACTTGTGGGGCCGTTTAGGGGATTTTTGTGTTTTTTGCCGATTTGTGACACGTTTTGAAACCTAATTGAGCCTATTTCCAAATTCGGGTCTTGTTCTCAAACTGGGAGTCCCGCGACTACGCGGCCGATTAACCCATGTTACCTTGGACACGCACGAGGTGTTCATGCCACTTCAAGGCCGTTTGGAGTCTATTGGTGGTGTCCTCCCACTCGCGACATGTTTTCAAGCCTAAGTGTGCCTATTTTCAAATTCGGATCCTGTTCTAAAACTGGGAGTCCTGCGAATGGACTACCGATTGCTACATGATATGTTGGACATTCACGAGTTGTTCGTACCACTTATGAAGCCGTTTAGGGGCTGTTGGAAATTTTTAATCCAAAGTGTGCCTATTTTCATATTTGGGTCATGTTATCAAACTGTGAGTCCCGTGACTACACGACTGATTTCTACGTGTTATGTTGGATATGTATGAGGTGTTCGTGCAACTCGTGGGACCACTTCATGGCTTTTGGTGGTTTCTGCCAACTCGTGGCATGTTTTTAAACCTAAGTGTACCTATTTACAAATTCGTGTCCTATTCTCATACCGTGGCCATCCCCGATCCTTGCGGAGAGATAGGAGAGAAGGAGGGTTATCTCTTCATGGTGAGAGGATCTTAGTCCCGCGCATCCCTATCGGGAAAGCTTTGGCCGTCGTCGACGATGTGTGAGGCAAGAAATGTTGAGAAATGGAGTCGCCAGTCTATTCTACTCAAAACAGAAAAAAGAAAATGGATCCATCCCGAAGGACACCATTAAAGTCATACTGATAGATATGAAACCAAAATGATGATTCTAGTAGGGGTTCGGAGGCTAAGTTACGAAATGGGACGGTGTTAGGTACCCATTCCGCCCTTGCGGTCTCTCATGGACTTGTTGTTATTTTCCTTTATTTCCCCGTGATATGTGTGCATGTGTATATGTAATGGAGATATAAATCCTCGACTTCTATCATAGAAGAGATAAAGTGAGTCATCCGTAGGAATGTTTCTAAAAGTAATATTTAGAAAGTAGGATTTACACGATTATCCTTGCGTTGATCATTATAATGGAATGATAACGCATATGGAATAATACGCCACTAAGAACAAATATAAATATATAGAATCTAAGAGAATTAAGTTAAAGAAGTAGAAAAATAGATAATAAAAAAAAATTAGGACTCGAGTCTCGAATTCTACCCCGAGATGACTACGTAGCCTATAGAGGAATCAAAGTCCACATAGTTTGTATACAAAGTGAGGGATGGGGTTTATCCCATAAATCCAATCGGGGACTTCTCTTATGTGTTTGTTTGTGTAAAAAGGTGTTTTAGTTGTGAAAAAAGTGTGGGAATTCCCGTTTGGAATTTATGAACAAACCCTCTTTTTCTTATTTTTTGGGTTTTATTTATATGAAAAATAAGATGTGTGCAATAATACTAAATAAAAAGGTATATTAGGATATGTGAGATGGAGAGAATAAAAGTTCTAAGTAAAAAAACAAGTTAGTGCGAATTTTGGAGAATTTGAGAAAGTTGGACCTTCTTGAAGATCTTGAGCTTGATCTTGAATGTTGGGGAGAAACCCCTTGCACCTGGGTGATGATGAAGGGTTGTTAATTCACTAAGTTTGGTGAAAAAGATAATGAAAAGTGAGGTCTGGAAAGGGATTTGGATGTAGAAATCATGCGGACTTCGAGGGAGGTTTTCTGAATTCGGTGAGAGTGATGGATCTCCGATCGTGGGTCCTCTTTTGCAATAGGGTCAGGCCCTCCTTTTTAGAGGTCTAGGATATTTACGATCGGCATGGGTCTGGTCCTACAAATCGGCAGGTGCTTTTAGGCACACTGCTGATAGGTAGGATTTTGAACCTGCCATTTGGCAATCTCTTTTAGGCTCCTTCAGAAAAATTGTCATAGAACATAAACCGTTGATCCGAATCATGCATGGGGAAAACATTTGGAAAGGTACTTCAGAGACCTCAAAAGTCCTTGGGACTTCTCCTGGGTTCGTTAGTTGACTTTACGTTAAATGTGGCTCAAAATCGCTCGTCGGCCCTTTGGACGGGGGATTGTCGGACGCAAATGGATCGTTCGTCCTTATGGTAAGTCAGAATTACGCACATGGTGGACCGTTGGAAAGTTTAGGAGATGAAATTTTACATTCCAAAGAGTTTGACTCAGTTTGGGGAGTTGACTTTGCTAAACCGGGGCCTGGAAGTGTTCGATGACCTTTCAGAGTAAAACGAATCGTTCATCCGTACCGTAAATCAGAATTGGTCCCAGAGTGGACCATTGGAAAGGGGATTCAGTTACCTTTGAACATTCATTCAGTCTAGATCGATATGAAGAGCTAACTTTGGTCAGATGGAGCCCGGGAGCGTTCGGTGGCCTGGTGATCATGTTTCGAGAGAAAACGGGTCATTCGTTCGCACCATAAGTCTCGCTCGAGCTGAAGAGTTTGACTTTTGGTCAAACGGAGCCTGGGGTGCCCGATGGCCTCTAGGTCAGTACCCAGGGTATGACTTAGGTTTGTAGTGATGAATGGAGGTGCTAGGGACCTAAGGAGAGGTTAGGGTGTCCTAGAATGGGGTGTCTACACATATCAAGATTCCTATGACTATTCGACCAATTTCTACGTGTTATGTTGGACATGCACGAGGTCTTCATGCCACTTACGAGGCCATTTGGGGGTACTGGGTGGTTTCCTCCCACTTACGACACACTTTCATCACAACCTATTTTCAAATTCAGGTCATGTTCTCAAATCTAGAGTCCCGCGACTACGCGCACGGTTGTTACATGTTACGTTGGACACGCACAAGGTGTTTATACCACTTGTGGGGCAGTTTGGTGGATTTATGTAGTTTATCCCATTCGCGACACATTTTCAAGCTAGATGTGCCCATTTTAAAATTAGGGTCCTATTCTCAAATTGGGAGTCTCGCAACAACACAATCAGTTGCTAGGTGTTATCTTCGAGATGGATTAGATGTTCGTGACACTTGTGGGGCCAATTGGAGCCTTTTTGTGGTTCCTTCCCACTCGCGATTTGTTTTGAATCCTAAGTGTGCATATTTTCAAATTTGGGCAATGTTGTCAAATAAGGAGTCCCTTAACTGTGCGACCGGTTGCCATATGTAACATTTGACATGCACGAGGTGTTCTAGCTATTTGCGGTGCCATTTGGGGGCTATTGGTTATTTTCGCCAACCCGCATCACGTTTTCAAGTCTAAGTGTGCCTACTTTTAAATTTGGGTCATGTTCTCAAACTGGGAGTCCCATGACTAAGCGGTTGATTTGTATGTGTTATGTTGGACACGCACGAGGTGCTTGTTCCACTTGCAAGGCCATTTGGGGGCTTTTCATGATTTTTACCCATGCACGCACATTTTCTAGGCCAAATGTGCCTATTTTAAAATTTGGATCCTGTTTTTAAATTAAGAGTCCCGTGACTACACGACCGATTGCTACAGGTTACGCTGGAAATGCACGAGTAGTTCATGCCACTTCAAGGGCCATTTAGGGGATTTGGGTTATTTTTGCCCACTTGCGGCATATTTTCAAGCCCATGTGTGCAAAATTTTAAACTGGGGTCCCATTCTCAAATAGGGAGTCTCGCGTCTATGCTATCGGTTGTTACTAATTATGCTAGACACACATGAGGTGTTCGTGCCAATTTCCAGGTCATTTGGGGACTGTAGTGCTTGCCACGCACCCGTGATAAGTTTTCAACCCTAAGTGTGCTTGTATGTGAATTCGAGTCGTGTTCTTAAATCAGGAGTCACACGACTACGCGATTGGTTGCTACACATTAGGTTGGATACCAAGAGATATTGGAGCTACTTGCAGGACTATTTGGGGATTTCGATGGTTTTCTCCCACTTGCTATACGTTTTCAAGCCTAAGTGTGCCTATTTTCAAATTCTATTTCGTTTCTCATACCGGCAGTCTCCCAACTAAGTGATAGGTAGATACGTGTTACATTGGACAGGCACAGGGTTTTCGTGCCACTTACGGGGCCATTTGGGAGTTGTTGGTGGTTTCCACCCACTCACACACGTTTACAAACCTAAGTGTGCCTAATTTAAAATTTGGTCCCTATTCTTAAATGGGAAGTCCCTCGACTACACGACTAGTGTGACAACCCTGCTTTTTATATCTAATTCGGTTAGCTACGCCCAATTAAATTAAAGCGGAGCGTCAATATGTTGGCATTAGAAACATAATTTAAATAAATGCAGTAAAGTAAATGTGTACACTCCCATACGTGTAACCAAATCACATCATAGCAAGTATAGGATCCACAAGTAATATCAGTACTGAATATAAAATGCCCAAACATACGGGCCCAAAGATAAATTAGGTAAAGAGTATAATGTAAACCTCTCAACACTATCAAATCCCTAACAATGGGAAATCTCTGATACCACACTCTAAGGAAGAGTGACAAAATAGGATAAGGACCAGCGTCCACCACTACAAGATCCTAAGAATAGATGCGAGGTCATTCAGCTCCACGATCTACTGTCCAACGGGGCAAGGACCTGTATAATACATACATAGGAGAGGAGCAAGAAGCAAGATAGACGAACGTGAAAGCAAGAAAACAAGCTATAAGATTATAAGATGTACTTATAATGAAAGCACACTAGTCATTACTCGTCTCCAGTAATTAAATTGTTCAATTACCCAACCAATGTTCCTATGTCGGGACTACCCAACCCAAACTAGAGTAACGTGTAGTCTCATATCGTATCTTGATTAATCATTATTAGTCTCATTTCAGTATTTAACGTATCAAAATATTTCCTTCAAGTATAATATCAAATGCATCGATTCGGGATATTATTTTAAGACACAAGCATAATATCTCACACAAGTCATATCGGGTCACTATCGTTACCCGGGGAAACAAGTCGTAACACTAGGCCTACACACGAATATTTCCCAATATTACGTGGCAAGGGCAATAATACTAAGTCCTGAATCACATGGCGTTTCAAGGTCTTTCTATCTGACCCGCATTACAACCATGTGTCCGGTTCCGGTGGTTTACCTCCGACACGGCACTCGAGCGGAACCTAACCGGATCAATCACAAAAATTTGCATTCAACATGTGCCTACATCGACCGGAGGACTAGTCTAGTGTATACTCGACAATATACATGTAAATCAATTTCACACTTATGTATTTATACAATCGTGTCAAGTCTCTTACTCGAGTTATACAATAGTAATTATTTATAATATAACATAATTTACATCATTAATTTACTAATTCAACACCAAATCATTTCAAGGTTATATATCCCTAATAACCTTAAGTGTGTGATCAAGTTAGGATATTCGGCACCACACCATAATTATCTTACTAACAACATGAAAAATATTATCACTCTTATTTCAACAACATGCTGCACAGAATTTAAAATGCAGATTCAAGGCTCTTCCAATCCGTTTTTGGAAAAACTTAAAACTACAAAGTTGTTCGGAACGTGATTTTCTACAAGGACACACGAGCACGCTACCTTAGCCGGCCTAAAACAAACCCGAAACTAACATATAATATTCGCCCCTGTTTTCGACAACATTCTGCCCAGAATTTTAAAACACCGATTTGAGGTTTTTTCGATCCGTTTTTGGGAAAACTTAAAACTACAAAGTTGTTCGGAACGTGATTTTATACAAGGACACGTGAGCACGCTACCATAGACGGCTTAAAATAGACCCGAAATTAACATATACAGTTCGGACCTGTTCACGATAACTTTCTGCGCAGAATTTTAAAACGCATATTCGAGGATTTTCCGATCCGGTTTTGAAAAAAGTTAAAACTACAAAGTTGTCCAGAATATGATTTTCTACCGGGCAGCGCGGACGAAATATACAATCTCGGAATTAAAACAGCTCAAAATAATTTTTAATATGACAATTTACTCAATTTAATAGATTTCTCAAATTCAAGAGTTTGTTCAACAATTCAATCCCTATAATGATGTTATCGCATTTGAATCTATATGGAGGATGATCCTAATATATTGCATATCATTTTTAACATTAATTTCATATTAATTTAGGGATCCAAATACATGTTCATGTGAAATTTCATTATAGATACATAATATACACATATAGGTTATTAACTTGCCTTGGATTGTATGGAGAAATTGAAATCGTCTTGAAATCCTCTTAGCTTCTTCTCTTCTTACTCTCTCTCTCTACCAAACCCTAGCCTCCATTTCAAATGAAAGAATGAAGACTTCTTCTCTTCCTTTCTATTTATACCTAGGGTTAGTTTATTTACAAAAATGTCATTGCGCCAAATTTAACCCTCCAAATCCTTTTTACGCGTTAATTCGCTTCTAATATTTAAGTCGCACATTCGTATCTTAATTAATTCATTTTAAATGTTCATTTCCAAACATTTCGAATATATATACTTCCATAATTATTATTTTTCTTCAATTAGATCAATTTTAATTCAATAAAAAAAATGCGGGGTATTACATTCTCCCCCTCTACGAACAGGATTTCGTCCTCGAAATTCGAAATAAAATAAATCAATTCAAGTCAAGTAAGATAGTTTCGCACGTACCTTCCTTGAAGAGATATGGGTGAATAATTCGCAAGTCATCCTCTCTCTCCCAAGTGGCCTCAGACTCATCATGATTACTCCACATAACACGAACAAGAGGAATGACTTTTGACCTCAACTGCTGCTCACGACGATCTAGGATCCTGACCGGCCTCTCCTCGTAGCTCCCATCGGGCTGCAACTCAACCCCGTCTAAATCTATGTGTAGGTGTGAGTCCTCGGGACGTAAGAACTTCCTCAACATGGATACATGAAAAACATCATGTACCCGCTGGAGATGGTCAGGTAGGGCTAAACGGTAAGCAATCGGTCCCACCCTGTCCAACACTATAAACAGACCTACGTATCGCGGTGAAAGCTTCCCTTTGGCACCAAAGCGAACAACGCCTCTCATGGGTGAGACCCTTAACAGCACTTGGTCCCCAACGGTGAACTCTAACTTCCTCCGCCTTATGTCAACATAAGTCTTCTGACGATCTTGCGCGGTCTTCATCCGTGCACGAATCAAGTCAACCTTCTCTGAGGTCTCCCTAACAATATCTGGACCCAGCATCCGGTGCTCTCCGAACTCCAACCAACATGTAGGGGATCGACAAGGCCTACCGTATAAATCCTCGTATGGTGCCATGCCAATAGTCTGTTGATAACTATTATTGTATGCGAACTCCACCAGTGGCAAATGCATATCCCAACCACCTTTGAAGTCCAACACACAAACTCGCAACATGTCCTCTAAAATCTGGTTCACCCGCTCCGTCTGACCATCAGACTGAGGGTGGAATGCGGTACTCAAACTCAACTGAACTCCGATTGCCTCCTGAAGTCTGCCCCAAAAATGCGAGATGAAGACACTGCCACGGTCGGACACGATATCACGCGGTACCCCATGCAACTTCACAATCTCGTTAATAAACATCGTGGCATACTGTGATGCCGTATAATCCGTCCTCACTGGAAGGAAATGAGCCACCTTTGTTAGTCTGTCGACGATGACCCAAATCGAATCATGACCGCGCTGCGATCTTGGCAACCCAATAATAAAATCCATGGAGATACTTTCCCATTTCCACTCGGGAATGGACAATGGCTGCAACTCCCCTCCAGGTCTCTGATGTTCCACCTTTACAAGCTGACAAGTGGCACACTTTGAGACAAACTCGGCTACATCACGCTTTAACCCAACCCACCAATACATACGGTGCATATCCTGATACATCTTATCACCTCCGGGGTGAACAGTGAATCTAGATCCATGCGCCTCAGATAATAAGGCCTTCCGTAACTCGGTATCATTCGGCACAACAATCCGTCCCTGATAACGAAGTCCCCCGTCAGAACCGATCGAGAAACCCTGAATGCCCCCAGACATCAATGCCTTCACTTTCTCCTGACAAAAGTCATCAGAAGACTGGGCCTTCACAACCCGTTCAACCATATAAACTGATATAGATACAGTCTCCATAAATGCTCTGCCAACATCAAGGCTACCCAGCTCCTTCCACTGAGCTTTCCAAACACCTGACAATTCAACACTCTCCTCCACATCCAAGGCGGACAATGACGTTATGGGTCTTCGGCTCAAAGCATCAGCAACCACGTTTGCCTTACCCGCGTGGTACTGTATGGAAAACTGGTAGTCCTTCACATATTCCACCCATCTACTCTGTCTCATGTTCAAGTTCTTCTGAGAGAACAAGTACTGAAGACTCTTATGGTCGGTGAACAACATAAACTTCTCCCCAAGTAAGTAGTGTCTCCATGAATACAACGCAAAAACAACCGCCGCCAACTCTAAGTCATGAGTCGGGTAACGATCCTCATGGGGCCTCAGTTTCCTCGAAATATAGGAAATCGGTCTCTCCTCCTGCATCAGAACAGCTCCTAACCCCTGTAATGACGCATCAGTGTACACGCGGTACTCAACCCCAGCTTTCGGCAACGCAAGGACTGGCGCTGACGTAAGCTTCTCCTTCAAAGTTTTAAAAGCCTCCTGACACTCTGAACTCCAGACGAAGGTAACACCCTTCTTTGTCAAATGGGTAAGAGGACTCACAATCTTCGAGAAGCCCTGAATAAACCTTCTATAGTAACCCGCTAGACCCAGAAAACTCCGAATGTCAGTCGGCGTAGTGGGTTGCCCCCACTCGACAACAGCAGTAACCTTGCTAGGATCGACAGTAATCCCAGCCTCCGTCACAATGTGGCCCAAAAACTGCACCTCTCGCAGCCAAAACCCGCACTTGGAGAGCTTAACATAAAGTTGATGCTCTCTCAAGGTCTCAAGAGCCAATCGTAAATGTCCGGTATGGTCCTCCTCGGACCGTGAATAGATCAGGATATCGTCAATGAACACGATAATAAACTGATCCAAGTATGGCCTGAATACACGATTCATCAAATCCATGAATACTGCAGGCGCATTGGTTAAGCCAAACGGCAAGACCCGAAACTCGTACGAACCATATCGTGTCAGGAACGCTGTCTTCGTCGCATCCTCCTCTCGAATCCTCAACTGGTGATAACCGGAACGCAAATCAATCTTCGAAAAGAATGAAGCATCCCTCAACTGATTGAACATATCATCAATATGAGGTAACGGATACTTGTTCCGAATCGTTACCTTGTTCAACTCTCGATAATAGACGCACAATCGAAGTGAGCCATCCCTTTTCTTCACAAAGAGCACTGGAGCTCCCCAAGGCGAGGTACTCCTACGGATAAAACCTTGGCCCAACAGCTGCTGAATCTGCTCCCTAAGCTCCCTCATCTCTAAGGGTACCATACGGTACGGGGCCTTGGCAATCGGTCTCGTGCCCGGCGATAACTCTATGCAAAACTCTATCTCACGAGCTGGAGGTAAACTAGGAACCTCAGCAAAGATGTCCGCGAACTCCCTCACTATAGGGATCGTATCCAAAGAAACGGACACCCCATCAAGAGAATCCTCCTCGATGTAAAACAAATGTGTGCTGGCTCCACCCTCTAGACCAGGTAATGCTATTAGGTACATCTCCTGACCAGGAATGGCAAATGTGATCGCACTCCCACGACAGTCAATCTGGGCATGATATGCATACAACCAATCAAACCCTATAATCACGTCGTAGGTACACATCTCAATCAAAATAAGGTCGACAGAGAAGTGAAGCCTCCCGATCTCAATCGCGACCCCTCTACAAACGTGGCGAAGGTCCGTACCACTCAAAGGTGTACTCACATGGGCAACTATCGCCTCTACAACATCTATCATCCCCGATGTCCTAGCAAACTCATAACTGGAGAACGAGTGTGATGCACCAGTGTCAAAAAGTACTCTCGCATGCGAACTATAAACATAAAACGTACCCTGAATCGCCGATTGTCGCACCTGCGGCTGAAAAGGCTGAACGTCATATACACGCCCATGGTACAACTGTGGATGAATTGGTGCTACTGCTGCCATTGGGAATGCCGGAAATGGTGGTGGTGGTGGTGGTGGGAGTACCTGCTGTTGTGCTCTATCTCCCTGCGCCTGTCCTCGGGGACAAGCCCTCCTCATATGTCCAGTCTCTCCGCACTGGAAGCATACAATAGGACCCCCATCTCGTGCCTGCTGCACCAAAGCTCCGATGTTGGGCCTATTAGCCCGGTGTTGATCTCTCGCACCCTGACCCCGTTGGCCCAGCTGGCCCTGCCCTCTCTGGCCCTGGCCCTGGCCCTGCTGCGGGTGACCCTGACCTGGAATGGTCTGAACCGGATTGGCCTGAATGGCCTGACCCTGCTGGCCCTGGGCCTGCTGCCCCTGGTGACGGCCTCTGTACCGCTTGGCCTGATGGCCTCCTGATTGTTGGCCCCCCTGTGGGCCCTGTTGGCCTGCAACTACAACCTCATGGGGCCTACCCTGTTGGCCTACCACCCCTCGTTTTCCCACCACATGCTCAGAACGATCATTGCAGTGATGCAATGCTGCATTCACCGCTACCTCATAACAGTTAAACGACGGATTCGCCAGTAGGAACCCCCGAATTGGCCAAGATAGCCCTTCAACAAACCTCTGAGTCTTCAAAGCATCATTTGCCTGCACCTCGGGAGCAAACTCTACCAATGAGGTAAACTCTCGCTCATACTCAAAAACTGAACTAGTCTGCTTCAGGGTATCAAACCTTCTCCTCAAAGCCACACGTTGTGCGGGAGGTACAAACTTCGCCTCGAAACGAGCCCAAAAATCAGCAATAGGCATAACATCCCGTTGAGCTGTAGAAGTAATGGACTCCCACCAGCACAACGCCTCCGCAGTCAGACGAAAGGTAGCTAAAATCTGTTTCTGCACCTCTGTGGAGTCAACTAGTCTCAAATGTCTGCATATATCTCGCTTCCACTGAAGCGCCTCCAACGGACCCACGTCACCGGCGAACGAAGGTGGACGTCTCTTCTCAAACCCACTCACAACAGATGCCCAAGTGGGTTGCACAACTACTGGCACCTGTGTCTTCGGCTCAGCCACTGCAGGTGGTGCGATGACAACATGTGGTACTGGTGCTGGTGCTGGCACTGGTACGGGCGCGGGATGCGCCGAAAGTGCTGCTGCTACTGCTGTAGCTACAACCTGTGCTATAGCCGTCAAATCGGCATGGGACAAACCTCCTACAGTCCCCTGTGCGGGTGGGGACGGCTGCCCCTGAGTCCCCGCCCGTTCTGTCGCTCCTGCTAGTTTACCGCTGCGTCTCCTCATCTGAAGAGAGTAAACACAGAGTATGAGAGCTAGAAGGAAAAGTTCGAAACATATATCACATATATAATTGGGTGCAACAGTTTAAAGTGATGAATATATCATGCGAAAAGTCCTAACTCCCGATCAAAGTAAACCTTCGTGCGTGGAGCGTCTCGCAAGCGAAATCCAAACAAGGAACCCCTCCTATACACTCGGGCACACATAGTCGGTCGTGTCGGATCAGTGGCTCGATTTTTTTTTTTTCGAAGTCATAGAATACAAAACCTAGTTGTAAGGCTCAAAGTATCAAAGAAACGATGCGCGGAAAACGTAACGGACGCCCTCAGATCCCTAAAGGCTCTAAAACCGTGCTCTGATACCAACTGTGACAACCCTGCTTTTTATATCTAATTCGGTTAGCTACGCCCAATTAAATTAAAGCGGAGCGTCAATATGTTGGCATTAGAAACATAATTTAAATAAACGCAGTAAAGTAAATGTGTACACTCCCATACGTGTAACCAAATCACATCATAGCAAGTATAGGATCCACAAGTAATATCAGTACTGAATATAAAATGCCCAAACATACGGGCCCAAAGATAAATTAGGTAAAGAGTATAATGTAAACCTCTCAACACTATCAAATCCCTAACAATGGGAAATCTCTGATACCACACTCTAAGGAAGAGTGACAAAATAGGATAAGGACCAGCGTCCACCACTACAAGATCCTAAGAATAGATGCGAGGTCATTCAGCTCCACGATCTACTGTCCAACGGGGCAAGGACCTGTATAATACATACATAGGAGAGGAGCAAGAAGCAAGATAGACGAACGTGAAAGCAAGAAAACAAGCTATAAGATTATAAGATGTACTTATAATGAAAGCACACTAGTCATTACTCGTCTCCAGTAATTAAATTGTTCAATTACCCAACCAATGTTCCTATGTCGGGACTACCCAACCCAAACTAGAGTAACGTGTAGTCTCATATCGTATCTTGATTAATCATTATTAGTCTCATTTCAGTATTTAACGTATCAAAATATTTCCTTCAAGTATAATATCAAATGCATCGATTCGGGATATTATTTTAAGACACAAGCATAATATCTCACACAAGTCATATCGGGTCACTATCGTTACCCGGGGAAACAAGTCGTAACACTAGGCCTACACACGAATATTTCCCAATATTACGTGGCAAGGGCAATAATACTAAGTCCTGAATCACATGGCGTTTCAAGGTCTTTCTATCTGACCCGCATTACAACCATGTGTCCGGTTCCGGTGGTTTACCTCCGACACGGCACTCGAGCGGAACCTAACCGGATCAATCACAAAAATTTGCATTCAACATGTGCCTACATCGACCGGAGGACTAGTCTAGTGTATACTCGACAATATACATGTAAAGCAATTTCACACTTATGTATTTATACAATCGTGTCAAGTCTCTTACTCGAGTTATACAATAGTCATTATTTATAATATAACATAATTTACATCATTAATTTACTAATTCAACACCAAATCATTTCAAGGTTATATATCCCTAATAACCTTAAGTGTGTGATCAAGTTAGGATATTCGGCACCACACCATAATTATCTTACTAACAACATGAAAAATATTATCACTCTTATTTCAACAACATGCTGCCCAGAATTTAAAATGCAGATTCAAGGCTCTTCCAATCCGTTTTTGGAAAAACTTAAAACTACAAAGTTGTTCGGAACGTGATTTTCTACAAGGACACGCGAGCACGCTACCTTAGCCGGCCTAAAACAGACCCGAAACTAACATATAATATTCGCCCCTGTTTTCGACAACATTCTGCCCAGAATTTTAAAACACCGATTTGAGGTTTTTTCGATCCGTTTTTGGGAAAACTTAAAACTACAAAGTTGTTCGGAACGTGATTTTATACAAGGACACGTGAGCACGCTACCATAGACGGCTTAAAATAGACCCGAAATTAACATATACAGTTCGGACCTGTTCACGATAACTTTCTGCGCAGAATTTTAAAACGCATATTCGAGGATTTTCCGATCCGGTTTTGAAAAAAGTTAAAACTACAAAGTTGTCCAGAATATGATTTTCTACCGGGCAACGTGAACGAAATATACAATCTCGGAATTAAAACAGCTCAAAATAATTTTTAATATGACAATTTACTCAATTTAATAGATTTCTCAAATTCAAGAGTTTGTTCAACAATTCAATCCCTATAATGATGTTATCGCATTTGAATCTATATGGAGGATGATCCTAATATATTGCATATCATTTTTAACATTAATTTCATATTAATTTAGGGATCCAAATACATGTTCATGTGAAATTTCATTATAGATACATAATATACACATATAGGTTATTAACTTGCCTTGGATTGTATGGAGAAATTGAAATCCTCTTGAAATCCTCTTAGCTTCTTCTCTTCTTACTCTCTCTCTCTACCAAACCCTAGCCTCCATTTCAAATGAAAGAATGAAGACTTCTTCTCTTCCTTTCTATTTATACCTAGGGTTAGTTTATTTACAAAAATGTCATTGCGCCAAATTTAACCCTCCAGATCCTTTTTACGCGTTAATTCGCTTCTAATATTTAAGTCGCACATTCGTATCTTAATTAATTCATTTTAAATGTTCATTTCCAAACATTTCGAATATATATACTGCCATAATTATTATTTTTCTTCAATTAGATCAATTTTAATTCAATAAAAAAAATGCGGGGTATTACAACTAGTTACTACATGTTACGTTGGAAACACACAAGGTGCTCGTGCCACTTGCGGGGATGTTGGTGTTTTTTTCCCACTCGCGGCATGCTTTCAAACCTAAGAGCGCCTATTATCATTTAGGTCCTATTCTCAAACCTAGAGTCTAGCAACTACGTGGACAGTTACAACATGTTACGTTGGACAAACGCGAGGTGTTCAAGGCACTTGTGGGCCCATTTGGGGGCTGTTAGTGGTTTCCACCCACTCGTGACATGTTTTCATGCCAAAGTGTGCCTATTTTCAATTTTGGGTCCTCTTATCAAACTAGGAGTCCGGTGACTTTACGGCCAGTTGTGACGTGTTACGATGGACACGCAAGATGTGTTTGTGCCACTTGAGGGGGTGTTTGGGGGGTTGTGGTGGATTTTGCCCACTCCTAGCTTATTTTCAAGCCTAAGAGTGCCTAGTTTCAAATTCGGATTTTGTTCACAAACTGGGAGTCCCGCAACTATCCGACGGGTTGCTACGTGTTACGTTTGAGAGGCACGAGGTGTCCCTGCTACTTGTGGGGCTATTTGGGGTCTGTTGGTTGTTTTTTCCCCGTCGCGGCACTTTTTCAAGCCTAAGTGTGCCTATTTTTAAATTCGTGTCCTGTTCTCAAATTGAGAGTCCCGAGACAACGTGGTTGATTGGTACGTGTTACATTGGACATGCATGAGGTGTTTGTTACGCTTACAGGGCTGTTCGGATGCTTTTAGTGGTTTTTGCCAACTTAAAAAATGTTTTGAAGCCTAAGTGTGCCTGTTTTCAAATTTGGGTCTTATTCTGAAACATAGAGTCTTGTGACTACGCAACCGGTTTCTACGTGATACGTTAGACACGCACAAGGTGTTTGTGCCTCTTGTGGGCAACGTTTGTGGGATGTTGGTGGTTTCCACCAACCTGCATCACGTTTTCAAGCGTAAGTGTGCCAATTTTAAATTTGGGTCCTAATATCAAACCGGGAGTCTCTCAACTAAACGGTTCGTTGGTATGTGTTATGTTGGACACGAACAAGGTGTTCGTGCCACTTTTAGGTCCATTTGGGGCCTTTTTGTATTTTCACCCACTCGCTGCACTTTTTTTAGCCTAAGTGTGCCAATTATAAAATTTGGTCCCTATTCTTAAATCGAGAGTCCTGTGACTATGAGACCGGTTGCTATGTGTTACCAAGAAATGCACAAGGAGTTCGTGCCACTTCCAGGGCCATTTAGGTGATGCTGGTTAATTTTTCCAACTTGCGATACATTTTCATGCCTACGTGTGCCAATTTTCAAATCCGAGTCCTATTCTCAATCTGGGAGTCCCGCGTTTATGCTATCGGTTGCTGGATTTTACACTAGACACACACGAGGTGTTCGTGCCATTTTCCAGGCCGTTTGGGGACTGCTGGTTCTTATCGCACACTCATGACAAGTTTTTAACCTTAAGTGTGTTGGTATTAGAATTCAAGTCATGTTCTCAAATAAGGAGTCACACGACTATGCGGTTGGTTGCTACACATTAAATTGGATACCGAGAGATAATGAAGCCACTTTTAGGGCTGTTTGGGGGCTTTCAATGGTTTTCTCCTACTCGCGGTACATTTTCTGGCCTAAGTGTGCCTATTTTCAAATTTAGTTCCTTTTTGCATAACGATAGTCCTATGACTAAGCGACCGATAGATAGGTGTTACGTTGGATACACACGGGGTATTCATGCCACTTGCGGGGCCACTTGGGAGTTATTGGTGATTTCAATCCACTCACGACAGGTTTACAAACCTAACTGTGCCTAATTTATAATTTGGGTCCGGTCTTAAACCGAAAGTCCCTCGACTACACGACTGGTTGCAACGTGTTACATTAGATAGTCACAAGGTGTTTGTGCAACTTGTGGGGATGTTTGGGGGCTGTTGGTGGTTTTCACCCAATAATGACATATTTTCAAACCTAAGTGCGCCTATTATCATTCGAGTCCTGTTCTCAAACTGCGAGTCTAGCGAATATGCGGTCGGTTACTACACATTACGTTGGACATGCACGAGGTGTTCGTGGTACTTGTGGGGACTCTTAGTGGTTTCCACCCACTTGTGGCATCTTTTCACACCTAAGTGTGCCTATTTTCAAATTCGATTCATGTTCTCAAATTGGGAGTCCCGTTACTATGAAGTCAATCGCGATGTGTTATGATGGACACATAGGATGCGTTCGTGCAACTTGCTGGGCCGTTTGGGGGGTTTTGGTGGATTTCACCCACTCGTAGCTTATCTTCAAGCCTAACTGTGCCTATTTTCAAATTTGGGTCCTTCACAAGTTGTTTGTTATACTTACAGGGCCGTTTGGGTGCTTTTGGTTATTTTCGCCCACTTGCGACACATTTTGAAGCCTAAGTGTGCCTATTTTCAAATTCGGGTCCTATTCTCAAATTGGGAGTCCCGCGACTATACAACCGGTTGCTATGTGTTATGTTGCACACGCACAAGGTGTTCATGCTTGTAGTGGGGCTGTTGGTGGTTTTTTCCCAGTCCTGGCATGCTTTTATGCTTAAGTGTGACTATTTTCAATTTCGGGTCCTCTTCTCAAATCGAGAGTCATGCGACTATATAGCTGATTGTAACGTCTTGCATTGGACATGAACGAGCTATTCGTGCCATTTTGTAGGGAAATTTGGAGGATTTTGGTGATTTCCACTCAGTCACGACACGCTTTCAAGCCTAAATGTGCCTATTTCCAAATTTAGGTCCAATTCTCAAAACGAGAGTCTCGTAAATATGTGATCGGTTGTTATGTGTTACGTTGGAGACACATGTGGTGTTCGTATCACTTGTGGGGCCGTTTGGGGACTTTTGGTAGTTTCACCCATTCGCGACACATTTTCAAGCCTAAATGTGCTTATTTTTAAATAAGCGTCCAGTTCTCTAACCAGGAGTCCTGCGACTATGCGTCTGGTTGCTATGTGTTATGTTGGACATAAACGGTGTGTTTGTCCCATTTGAGGGGCCATTTAGGGGTTATTGGTGGTTTTCGCCCACTCTCATCACGCTTTCAAATCTCAGTGTGCCTACTTTCAAATTTGTGTCCTCTTCTCGAACCCAGAGTTCGACGACTACACAGCCAATTATTACGTCCTACATTGGACAAGCACGAGATGTTTGGACCACTTGTGGGGTCTTTTAGGAGTATTTGTGGTTTCCACCAACTCGCGGAACATTTTCAATCCTTAGTGTGCCTATTTTAAAATTTGGGTCGTGTTCTAAAACTGGCAGTAACACGACTACGCGGCCGATTGCTACGTGTTAGTTTGATGCCAAGAGATGTTTGTGCCACTTACGGTGTCATTTTTAAGCCTAAGGGTGCCTATTTTCTAAATTCAGTTCTGGTTCTCAAATTGGGAGTCCCGCGACTAAGTGGTCAGTAGCTACGTATCACACACGGGGTGTTCGTAGCACTTGCGAGGTCATTTCTAGTTTGCTGGTGGTTTCTACCTACTCGCGGCACATTTTCAAACCTAAGTGTGCCTATTTTCAAATTTGGGTCTTGTTTTAAAATCCAGAGTCCGCCAACTACACGATCGATTGCTACGTGTTACGTTGGACACGTACGAGCTATTCGTGCCACTTGCGAGGCCATTTGGGGGTTGTTGGTGTTTTTTACCCACTCGTGATACTATTTTAAACCTAAGTGTGACAATTATTTTAAACCTAAGTGTGACACTTATTTTAAACCTAGGAGTCCCCTGACTACATGTTCACATGCTATGTGTTACGTTAGACACGCAGGAGGTGATCGTGATACGTGCGAGGTTGTTCGGGGGCTTTTTTTGGATTTCTCCCACTAGCGGCACGTTTTTAAGTCAAAGTGTGCCTACTTTCAAATTCGGGTATTGTTCTCAAACCAAAAATCCCTCGACTATGCAATGAGTTGCTATGTGCTATGTTGAACACACACAAGGGTTCGTGGAACTTGCGGGGCCGTTTGGTGGCTATTGGTGGATTTTTCCCACTCACATCACTTTTTTAAGCCTAACTGTGCTTATTTTCAAATTCAGGTCATTTTCTAAAATCGGGAGTTCCTCGACTATGCAAGCAATTGCTACATGTTACGTTGGACATGCACAAGGTGTTCGTTTCACTTGTGGGTCCGTTTAGGGACTGTTGGTTATTTTTGCCTACTCGTGTCACGTTTTCAAGCCTAAGTGTGCCTATTTTTAAATTCGGGTTATATTCTTAAATTGGGAGACCCGCAACTACCTGGACAGTTCCTAAATGTTACGTTGTACACGCACGAGGTGTTTGGGCCACTTATGGGTCTTTTGTCAACTTTTGGTTATTTTCGACCACTCGTAGCTCGTTTTCAAGCCTAAGTGTGCCATGTTTCAAATCTGGATCTGCTTATCAAACCAAGAGTCTTGCGACTATTCCATCGGTTTCTACGTGTTACATTGGTAACACATGAGGTTTTCATTCCACTTGTGGGGCGTTTGGTGGCTTTTGGATCCTTTCTCCCACTCGCGATAAATTTTCAAGTCTAAGTGAGTCTATTTTCAAATTTGGATCTTATTCTCAAATTCAGAGTTTCGCAATTAAGTGACCGATTGGTACGTGGTACATTGGACACGTACGAGGTGTTTTTTAAACTTGCGGGGCCATTTGGGTGCTTTTGGTGGTATTCGCTTACTCGCGGCACGTTTTGAAGCTAAAGTGTGCTATTTCAAATTCGGGTCCTATTTTCAAATTGGGAATCCCCCGACTCTGCGATCAGTTTCTACATGTTATGTCGCATACGCACGAGGTGTTCGTTCAACATACGAGGCCGTTTCCAGGCTATTGGTGGTTTCCTCCCACTAGCGGCACATTTTCAAGCCTAGGAGTTCCTACTTTTATATTTGGGTCCTATTTTCGAATCGGGAGTCCCACGAATACGCGATCAGTTGTTACGTGTTATGATGGATATACACAAAGTGTTTGTGTCATTTGTGGGACCGTTTGGGGGATATTTATGGTTTCCTCCCACTCGTGGCACGTTTTCAAGCCTAAGTGTGCCTACTTTCAATATTGGCTCCTTTTCTCAAATTGGGAGTCCCGTGACTATACGACCGGTTGTTACGTGTAACATTGGAAACAGACGAAGTGTTCATGCCACTAGCAAGGCTACTTTGTTGCTTTTAGTGGTTTTCGCCTACTCGTGGCACATTTTCAAGCCTAAGTGTGCCTACTTTAAAATTCGGGTCCTGTTCTCAAACTGGTATTCCCACAACTAAGCGACTGGTAGCTACGTATTATGATGGAAACGCATGGAGTGTTCATGCCACTGGAAAAATTATTGGTGGTCTTCGACCACTTGTGAAAAATTTTTAAACCTAAGTATGCCTATTTTAGAATTCGAATCCTGTTCTCAAACTTGGAGTCTCACGAATCCACCACTGGTTGCTACGTGTTACATCGGACACACAAGAGGTGTTCGTTCAATTTGCAAGGCCATTTGGGGACTGTTGGAGGTTTCTACTAACCCATGGAGCATTTTCAAACCTAAGTGTGCCTATTATCAAATTCGGGCCCGATTTTAAAATCGAGAGTCTAGCGAGTACACGGCTGACTATTACGTGTTTTATTGGAAATGCACGAGAAGTTCGTGGCACTTGCGTAACCGTTCTGGGGATATTGGTGGTTTTCGTCCACTCGTGACCCATTTTCAAACCTAAGTATGCATATTTCCAATTTCGTGGCCTATTCTCAAACTTGGACTCCTGCTACTATGCGGTCTGTATCTTTGTGATCTAGGGGCCGTTTGGGTGGTTTTGGTGATTTTCCACTCATAATACAATTTAAATCAGTGTTCCTATTTTAAAATTTGGTTCCTATTCTTAAACATAGAGTCCCGCGAGTAAATGACTGGTAGCTACGTGTTACCTTGGACATGTACGAGGTGTTTGTGTAACTTACGGAGCCATTGGGGGTGTTGGTCATTTCCACCCACTCACAACTCGTTCAAACCTAAAGGTTATTATGATCAAATTCGAGTCCTGTTACCAAGCCAGGAGTCTAATGGCTACGCGGTCAATTGCTACGTGTTACGTTGGTCAGGCATGAGGTGTTCGTGGCACTTGCAAGAATGTTTGTTAGCCGTTGGTGGTTTTCGCCCTCTCTCGACATGTTTTCAAACCTAAGTGTGTATTTTTCAAATTCGAGTCATGTTCTTAAACCGAAAGTCCGATGACTACATGGTCGGTTGCTCTGTGTATCATTGGTCGCACAGGAGGTGTTTGTGCTACTTGTGGGGCCGTTTGGCGATTTTTGGTGGTTTCCCCACACCCCGCGGAAAATTTTCAGGCCTAATTGTTCCTATTTTGAAATTTGAGTCTTGATCTCAAACTAAGAGTCCCGTGACTATGCGATCAGTTTCTACGTGTTATGTTGGACACGTACGAGGTGTTTGTGCCACTTATAGGGCCGTTTGGGGGTTATTGTTGGTTTTTTCCCACTTGTGGCACATTTTTAAGACTAAGTGTGCCTATTTTCAATTTTTTGGTCATGTTCTTAAATCGGGAGTCTCGTGACTACATGATAAGTTGCTAGGTGTTACATCTTAGACTCACGAGGTGTTTATGCCACTTACGGAGCCGTTTGGGGATTGTTGCTTATTATTCCCCACTCGCAATATATTTTCAAGCCTAAGTACTCCTATCTTCAAATTCGGGACTTATGACGAAACCGACAGTCCAATGACTAAGTGACCAGTTGGTATGTGTTATGTTGGATATGCATGAGGTGATCGTGCTACTTACCGAGCCATTTGGGATGCTTTTGTGGATTCTGCCCAGTTGTGGCACGTTTTGTAGCCTAAGTGTGCCTATTTTCAAATGCGGGTCCTGTTCTTAAATCGAGAGTCCACCGACTATGCGAATGGTTTCTAGGTGTTATGTTAGACATGCATAAGGTTTTTATGCCATTTGCCGGGTCGTTTGGGGGATTTTGGTTATTTCTGCCCTCCAGTAGCATGATTTCAAGCCTAAATGTGCCTTTTTTTAAGCTAAGGTCATGTTCTCAAATTGGAAGTCCTGCAACTATGCGACCGATTGATACGTATTAATTGGACACACATGAGGTGTGTGTGCCACTTGCAGGGCTATTTGGGGATTATTGTAGGTTTTCACCCACTTGCGGCACATTCTTAAGCCTAAGTGTGCCTAATTTTAATTTGAGGTCATATTCTCAAATCGGTCCTATGACTACACGACCAGTTGCTATGTGTTACATTGGACACTAACGAGGTGTTTGTGCCACTTGCATGGGCGTTTGGAGGCTTTTGGCAGTTTTTGCCCACTCGCGGCACATTTACAAGGCTAAGTGTCCTTATTTTCAAATTCGGGTCCTGTTTTGTAACCAAGAGTCCCTCACTAAGTGATCGGTAGCTACCTATTACGTTGGACACGTACGGGGTGCTCGTACCACTCGCGGGGCCATTTGGTGGCTATTGGTAGTTTTCACCCACTTGCTACATATTTTCATGCCTAAATGTGCATATTTTTAAAGTCGGTTCCTGTTATCAAATCGAGAGTCCTGTGACTATGAGGTCGGTACTAAGTGTAATGTTTGACACACATGAGGTTTTAACACCACTTGCATGGCCGTTTGGGGGCTTTTGATGGATTCCACCCACTCGTGGCATGTTTTCAAGTCTAAGTGTGCCTATTTTCAATTTTCGCTCCCCTTCTCAAATAAGGAGTCCCGTGACTACGCGACTGGTTGTTACGTGTTACGTTGGACAAGGACGCGGTGTTCATGCCACTTGCAAGGCTGTTTGGTGGATCTTAACGATTTTTGCCCACTCCCGGCACATTTTCAAGCCTAAGTATTGCTATTTTAAAATTCGGGTCTTGTTCTTAAATCGGGATTCCCATGACTAAGTGAGTGGTAGCTATGTGTTATGTTGGACATGCACTGAGTATTTGTGAAACTGGAAGAGTTATTGGTGGTCTCCGCTCACTTGTGGAACATTTTCAATCCTAAGTATTCCTATTTTCAAATTCGGGTCCTGTTCTTAAATCGGGAGTATCGTGAATACACGATCGGTTGCTACGAGTTACATTAGACACATAAGAGGTGTTTATCCAATTGCGGTGCCATTTGGGGATCGTTGGTAGTTTCTTCCTTCTCGCGAATTGTTTTCAAATCTAAGTGTGCCTATTATCAAATTCGGGTCTTGTTCTCAAACTAGCAGTCTAATGAGTAGGCGGACGGCTGTTATGTGTTTTATTTGAAATGCATGAGAAGTTCGTGGAACTTGCGTAACTTTTTTGGGGATATTGGTGGTTTTTTCCTGCTCGCGACACATTATCAAACCTAAGTATGCACATTTCCAAATTCGAGTCCTACTCTCAAACCTAGAGTCCTACTACTACACGGTCCGTATCTTCATGTTATATTGGACACGCTGGAGGTGTTTGTGCCAGTTATGGTGCCATTTGGGGGCTGTTGATGGTTTTCGTCCACTTGTGGCATGTTTTTAAGCCAAAGTATGGATTTTTTCTAATTCGGGTCCTATTCTCAAACTGAGAGTGTTGTGACTATGCAAGTAGTTGTTACGTGTTATATTGGACACGCACGAGGTGTTTGTACCACTTAAAGGGGCATTTGGGCGATGTTGGTTATTTTAGCCCACTCGTAGTACATTTTCAAGCCTAAGTGTACCTTTTTTCAAATTCGGGTCTTATTCTCAAATCCAGAGTCCCACGACTATGCTATCGGTTCCTACGTATTACGTTGGACACACACGAAATCTTCTGGCCACTTAAGGGGCCGTTTGGGGATTGTTGGTGGTTTCCGTCCATTCACGGCACATTATGAAGCCTTAGTGTTCCTATTTTCAAATTCGGGTCTTGTTCTCAAGCTGGGAGTCACACGACTACCCGACCAGTTGTTACTAGTTAGGTAAAATACAAAGAAATGTCTTTGCCATATGCGGGGCCGTTTGGGAAATTTTAGTGATTTTCTGCCCACTAAAAATACATTTTAAAGTGTAAATGTGCCTATTTTCAAATGCGGTTCCTGTTCTCAAATGAAGAGTCCCGTGACTAAATGACTGGTAACTACGTGTTTTTTTAGACATGAATGAGGTGTTCTTACAACTTACAAAGCCTTTTGGGGGCTATTGCTCATTTCCTCCCACTCGTAACACGTTTTCAAACCTAAGTGTGCTTATTATCAAATTCAAGTCTTGTTCTCCAGCTGAGAGTCTAACGTCTACGGGGTCATTTGCTATGTGTTATGTTAGTCAGGCACGAGGTGTTTATGGAACTTACGAGGCTGTTTATGGGCCGTTGGTGGTTTTCACCCACTTGCGACATGTTTTCAAACCTAAGTGTGCATTTTTTCAAATTCGGGTCTTGTTCCTAAACTGAGAGTCCGACGACTACACGGTCAGTTGCTATGTGTAACATTGGGCACGTAGGAGGTGTTTGTTACACTTGCGTGGACATTTGGGATTTTTGGTGGGTTTTGCACACCCCGTAATGCATTTTCAGGCCTAAGTCTTCCAATTTTGAAATTCGGGTCCTCATCTCAAACTGAGAGCTTCGCGACTACATGATCGGTTTCTACGTGTTATGTTGGACACGTACGAGGTGTTCGTGCCACTTGTAGTCCCGTTTGGGCGTCATTATTAGTTTTTGCCGACTTGCGACTTATTTTTAAGCCTAAGTTTGCCTATTTTCAATTGTGGGTCATGTTCTCAAATCAAGAGTCTCATGACTACATGACCAGTTGCTACGTGTTACATTTGACACTCACAAGGTGTTCGTGCCACTTGCGGGACTATTGCTTGTTTTTGCCCACTCGCGGTTTGTTTTCAAGCTTAAGTATGCTTATTTTTAAGTTCGGGTCCTATTATCAAACCTAGAGTCCGAGGACTACACGACCAGTTAGTAGGTGTTATGTTCACAAGGTGAGCATGCTACTATGGGGCCATTTGGGTGGTATGGTGGATTTTTCCCACTCATGGCATGTTTTGTAGCCTTCATGGTCCTATTTTCAAATTCAAGTCCTATTCTTAAAACGAGAGTCCCATGACTCTGCGGCTGGTTTCTATGTGTTTATGTTAGACATACATGATTTCAAGCCTAAGTGTTCCTATTTTTAAATTCTTGACTTTTTCTCAAACCGAGAGTCCTGCGACTACGCGATCGATTGATGCGTGTCACGTTGGACACGCTCGAGGTGTTTGTGCCACTTGTAGGGCCATTTAGGTGTTATTGTTACTTTCCTCCCACTTGCAGCACATTCTTAAGCCTAAGTGTGCCTAATTTTAATATTGGGTCATGTTCTCAAATCAGGAGTCATGCGACTACACAATCAAATGTTACTTGTTACATTGGATACTCACGATCTGTTCATGCCACTTACATGGCCATTTGGGGGCTTTTGGTGGTTTTGCTCACTCGCGGTACATTTTCAAGGCTAAGCGTCCCTATTTTAAAATTTGGGTCCTATTTTATAATCAGGAGTCCCTCGACTAAGCGATTAGTAGATGCCTATTACGTTAGACAAGTACGGGGTGCTTGTACCACTTGCGGGGACATTTGATGGGTTTTGGTAGTTTTTGCCCACTTGCGATATATTTTCAAGCCTAAGTGTGTATATTTTTAAATTCAAGTCATGTTCTCAAATCAGGAGTCCTATGATGACGCGGTCAATGGATAAGTGTAATATTGGACACGTATGAGGTGTTCACGCCCCTTGCATGGCCATTTGGGGATTTTGGTGGATTTCACCCACTCGTGGTATGTTTTTAAGCTTTAGTGTGCCTATTTTCAAATTTGGATCCTGTTCTCAAACCAGGAGTCTCTCGACTATGCGATCGGTTATTATATGTTCATTAGACATACACAAGCTGTTGCTGCTACTTTCGGGGCTGTTTGGGGGTTATTGGTGTTTTCCACTGAACCGCCACACCTTTTCAAGCCTAAGTGTGCATATTTTCAAATTTGGGTTATGTTCTAAAACCTTAAGTTCCGTGAGTACGACACCAATTGGTACATGTGATGTTGACACGTACGAGGTGTCCGTACCACTTGCGAGGATATTTTGTGCCTTTTGGTGGTTTTCGCGAACTCGGGACATATTTTCAAGCCTAAGTGTTCCTACTTTCTAATTCGGGTTATGTTCTCAAATCGGTAGTCCCGCGGCTACGTGGTTTGTCGTTTCGTATTATGTTGGACACGCATGAGGTATTCGTGCCACTTGCATGGCCATTTGGGAGCTGATTGTGGTTTTCTTCTATTCGCGGCATGTTTTTGATCCTAAGAGTGCCTATTTTATAGATCGGCTCCTATTCTAAAACTAGGAGTCCCGCGAGTACTCGACCGGTTGGTATTTGTTACGCTGGATAGGCACAAGGTGTTTGTACCACTTGCAGCACTATTTGGGGGCTTTTGGTGGTTTTCACCCACTCATGGCACATTTTCAAGCCTAAGTGTGCCTATTTTAAAATTCAAATCCTATTCTCAAACTGATAGTCCCGTGGTTATGCGGTCAGTTGCTACGTGTTACGCTGGACCTACAAGAGGTGTTCATGCCACTTACAAGGGTGTTTGGGGGTTGTTGGTTATTTTTCCCCACTCGCAGCATGTCTTAAATCCTATGTGTGCCTATTTTCAAATTCGGGTAGTATACTTAGACTGGGAGTCCCGTGTCTATGCTACCAATTTCTATGTGTTACGCTGGACATGCACGAGGTGTTCGTAAGAATTGCGTAGACATTTTAGGACTATTGGTTGTTTCTGTGCACTCGCGACATGTTTTCAACCCTAAGGGTGCTTATTTTAGAATTGAGGTCGTGTTCTCCAATCGAGAGTCACACGACTACCTAGTCAATTTTTACACGTTAGGTTAGATACCAAGAGATATTAGATGCACTTGCGGATCCATTCGAGGGCTTTCTATTATTTTTGCCCACTTAGGATACATTTTTAAGCCTAAATGTGCCTCTTTTAAAATACGGTTCATGTTCTCAAATCGGCAGTCACGCGACTAAGGGACTGGTATTTACATGTAACGTTGGACATTCACGGGGTGTTCAATCTACTTGTGGCCATTTGGTGGTTGTTGGTGCTTTTCGTCCACTCGTAGCATGTTTTCAAACCTAAGTGTTCCTATTTTCAAATTAGGGTTATGTTCTTAAATCGGGAGCCCTGCGACTACACAAATGGTTTCTACGTGTTAGGCTGGAGACGCATCAGGTGTTCGTGTCACTTGAGGGGCCATTTGGGGGTTGTTGGCAGTTTTCACCCACTCGCGACATGTTTTCAAACCTAAGTGTGCCTATTATTAAATTTGGGTCCTTTTATTAAAGTGTGAGTCTAGAGACTACGTGATCAATTGTCATGTGTTACGTTGAACTTGTACGAGGTGTTCATGGCACTTACGGTGCCATTTAGGGGCTGTTGGTGGTTTCCGCCCACTTGCGACATGTTTTTAAGCCTAAGTGTGCCTATTTTAAAATTCGAGTCCTATTCTCAAATTGGGAGTCCCATGACTACACCGTCGGTTGCTACGTGTTTCGATGGAAACGCATGATGGTTTTATGTCACTTACGAGGACATTTGAGGGTTTTGGTGGATTTCATGAACATGCAGCCTATTTTTAAACCTAACTATGCCTATTTTCAAATTCGGGTTCTGTTCTCAAATTGGGAGTCCCTCGACTATGCGACGGGTTGCTATGTGTTACGTTGGACAAGCAAGAGGTGTTCCTGCTACTTACCGGGCTGTTTGGGGCTATTAGTGGTTTTCTCCCCCTCGCGGTATGTTTTCAAGCCTAAGTGTGCCTATTTTTAAATTCGGGTTCTATTATCAAACCGAGAGTCCCACGATTATGTGATCAGTTGGTATGTATTACGTTTGACATACATGAGGTGTTTGTTTCACTTTCGGGGTTCTTTAGAGGATTTTGGTGTTTTCCTCCCTCTTGCAACACCTTTTTTAGCCTATGTGTGCCTATTTTCAAATTTGAATCCTTTTCTTAAACCTAGAGTGCCTCGACTCTGGGCAAGTTTCTACATGTAACGTATGGACACTTGACGTGTTCGTTCCACTTATAGGGCCATTTGGGGATGTTGGCTATTTTCTCCCACTCGCGGCATGACTTTAAGCTTAAGTGTCCCTATTTTTAAGTTCGGGTCTTGTTCTCAAACGGGGAGGCCTACGACTATGTGGCCAGTTGATATGTTTTATGTAAGACATGCACGAGGTGTTCATTCCACTTACGCTTCCGTTTAGGGGTTATTGATGGTTTTTGCGCACATGCAGCATTTTCAAACCTCAGTGTGCCTATTTTTAAATTCAAGTCATGTTCTGAAACTTGGAATCCCATGACTACTCGATCGATTGCTACGTGTTATGTTGGACATATATGATGTGTTCGTTCCACTTTTGGGCCCATTTTGTGGCTAATGGTGGTTTTCTCCCACACGTGGCACGTTTTCAAGCCTATGAGTGACTATTTTCAAATTTGGGTCATGTTCTCAAACTGAGAGTCCCGTGACTATGCGGACGATTGCTACCTATTATGTTTGATACTAAGAGATGTTCATGCCACTTGTTGGTCAATTTTGGGGTTGTTGGCAGTTTTCGCCCACTCGTTGCATGTTTTCATACCTAAGTATGCTTATTTTCAAATTTGGATCCCATTTTCAAATCGAATTTCCCACCACTAGGCGATCGGTTGCTACGTGTTATGTTGGACACACATGAGGTGTTCGTGCCACTTGCGGGCCCATTTTGGAGATGTTGGAGGTCTTCGCCCAGTCGTGGCACATTTTCAAACATAAGTGTGCCTATTATCAAATTCGAGTCCTGTTCTCTAACTGGTAGTCTAGCGACTACACAGCCGGTGTCTACGCATTATGTTGGAGACAAACAAGGTGTTCGTGCCACTGGTAGGGAAGTTTGGGGCATGTTGGTTGTTTTATCCCCCTTACTACAATTTTTTAAGCCTACGTGTGCCTATTTTCAAATTCTAGTTCTATTCTTAAATCGAGAGTCCCGTATCTACGCTACCTATTGCTACGTGTTATGGTGGACACGCACAAGGTGTTCGTGCCACTTGCGAGGCCATTTAGGGACTTTTGGTGGTTTTTGCGCATTCGTGGCACGTTTTAACCCCTAAGTGTGCTTATTTTAGAATTCGATTTGTGTTCTCAAATCCGAAGTCACATGACTAAGTGGGCAGTTGCTTAAAATTTGTTGTCTACAAGGAGATATTAGAGTCACTTGCGGGGGCAATTTGGGGGCTTTTGGTTGTTTTCGCCCACTTGTGATACGTTTTCAAGACTAAGTTTGGCTATTTTCAAATTCTGTTGCTTTCTTCAAACTGGCAGTCCCATGATTAAGAGATCGATAGCTACGGGTTGCATTAGACACGAACAGTATGTTCGAACCAATTATAACACCGTTTGGGAGTTATTGGTGGTTTTCACCCACTCGCAGCACATCTTCAAGCCTAGATATGCCTATTTTCAAATTTGGGTCCGATTTTCAGATCTAGAGACCTGTGACTATTCGAATGGTTGCTACATGTTAGATAAGACATGAACGAGGTGTTCCTTCCACTTACAGGGCCGTTTGGTGGCTTTTGGTGGTTTTTTCCACTCGCGGCATGTTTTGAAGACTAAGTGTGCATATTTTGAAATTCGGGTCTTATTCTTAGACTTTGTGTTCGATGACCAAATGGACAGTTCCTACATGTTACGTTGGACCTGCACTAGCTATTCGTTCCACTTACGGGTTCATTTGAGGGTTGTTAGTGGTTTTCGACCACTCGCGACATGTTTTGAAGCCTAAGTGAGCCTGTTTTAAAATTCGGGTCCTGTTCAAAAACCGCGAGTCTTGCAACTACGCGGTTGATTTCTACCTATTAGGTTGGATGCCAAGAAATATTCATGCCACTTACAGGGCAGTGTGGGGGATGTTGGTGGTTTCTATCCACTCGCCGCACGTTTTCAAGCCTTAGTGGGCCAATTTTCAAATTCGGGTCCTGTTCCCAATTCGTGAGTCCCATGACTATGTAGTTGATTGCAACATATTATTTTGGACATGCTAGATGTGTTTGTTCTACTTATGTGGCCATTTTAGGGCCTTAGGTGTATTCCTCCCACTCGTATCACGTTTTCAAGCTTAATTGTGCCTATTTACAAATTCAGGTCATGTTCTCAAATCGAGAGTTCCTCAACTACATGGGTGGTTATCACGTGTTACATTGGACACGCACGAGGTTTTCATTTCACTTATTGGGACGTTTAGGGGATGCTGGTGGTTTCTACCAAGTGGAACGTTTTCAAGCCTAAGTGTGCCTAATTTCACATTTGGGTCCTATTCTCAAACTGGGAGTCCCATGACTACTTGACAAGATCCTACATGTTATGTTGGACACACACGAGGTGTTCGTGCCACTTTTGGGACATTTTCCAACTTTTGGATATTTTTTCCCACTCGCAGCATGTTTTCAAGCCTAAGTGTGCCTATTTTCAGATTCAGATCTTGTTCTCGAACCGGGAGTCCCATGACTATGCGACCGATTACTATGTGTTATTTTGGTAACACATGAGGTTTTCGTGCCACTTGCAAGGTCATTTGGGGGCCATTGGTTATTTTCGTCAACTCGCAAAAAAAATTCTAATAAAAGTGCATCTATTTTCAAATTCAGATTATGTTCTCAAAGCGAGAGTTTTGTGACTATGCGATTGGTTGGTACGTGTTTCGTTGGAAATGCATGAGGTGTTCGTGCCATATGCGGTTCCATTTGGGTGATTTTACTAGTATTCACCCACTCGTGTCACATTTTGAAGCCAAAGTGTGCTTATTTTCAAATTCGGGTCTTGTTCTTAAATGGGGAATCCCGCGACTATGCGATCGGGTGCTACGTGTTACATTGCAAACACACGAGGTATTCATTCCACTTGCGGGGCCATTTGGGGTTTTTGGTGGTTTCCTCCCACTCACGGTACATTTTCAAACCTAAGAGATGCTATTCTCAAATAGGGGTCCTGTTGTCAAACCGAGAGTCCCGCTACTACGCGACTGGTAACTATTATTACGTTGGACATGCAGAGAGTGTTCGGGCCACCAACCGAGTTATTGTTGGTCTTCTCCCACTCATGGCACGTTTTCAAACCTAAGTATGCATATTTTCAAATCCGGGTTCTGTTCTCAAATAGGGAGTCCCACAACTATGCGACTAGTTATTACGTGTTACGTTAGACACACACGAGTTGCTCGTTCCACTTATAGGGCCATTTGGGGACTGTTGGTGTTTTTTACCAACTAGCACCATGTTTTCAAACCTAAGTGTGCCTATTATCAAACTCGGACCCTGTAGTCAAATCTATAATCTAGTGACTATGTGGTCGATTGTTATGCATTATGTTGGAAGTGCATGAGGTAATCGTGGCACTTCCATAACTATTTTGGGGTTGTTGTTGGTTTTTGCCCACTCATGGCACGTTTTCAAACCTAAGTATGCATATTTCTAATTTTGGGTCCTATTTTCAACCTTGGAGTCCCCTTGCTATGTGGTCAATATCTTCGTATTATATTGGACACGCAAAAGGTGTTCGTGCCACTTGCGAGCCCGTTTGGAGTCCGTAGTTGTTTTCGTCCACTCACGACACGTTTTCAAGCCTAAGTCTGGCTATTTTCAAAATTTATGTCCTATTCTTAAACCGGGATTCCCGTGACTATATGGGCAAATGTTAAGTGTTATGTTGGACATGCACGAGGTGTTTGTGATACTTGCGAGCCATTTTGGGGCTGTTGATTGTTTTCGTCCACTTGCAACACATTTTCAAGCCTAAGTGTGCCAGTTTTAAAATTCGGGCCTTATTCTCCAACCAAGAGTCCGACGAATACGCTATCGATTTCTACATATGATGTTGGACACACATGAGGTGTTTGGTCCACTTAAGAGGCCGTTTGGGGATGTTGGTGGTTTCCCTCCACTCGCGACACATTTTAAAGCCTGGGTTTTTCTATTTTCAAATTCGGGTCATGTCCTCAAAGTGGGAGTGACACGATTACGCGATCGGTTGCTACCAGTTAGGTTGGATACAAAGAGATATTCGTGCAACTTGCGGTGCCGTTTAGGGGATTTTAGTGGTTTTTGCCCACTCCCAATAAGTTTTAAAGCCTAAGTGTGCCTATTTTTAAATGGAGAGCCTATTCTCAAACGGAGAGTCCCGTGACTAAATGACTACTAGCTATGTGTTACCTTGGATACGCACGAGGTGTTCGTGCAACTTGCGGGGACGTTTGGGGTTGTTTGCCATTTTCTCCCACTCGCGTCACGTTTTCAAACCTAAGTGTGCTTATTATCAAATTCGAGTTATGTTCTCAAGATGGGATTCTAAGGACTACACGATCGATTACTATGTGTTACCTTGGTCAATCAGGAGGTGTTAGTGGAACTTATGAGGCTGTTTGTGGGCTGTTGGTGGTTTTCGGTCACTCGCAACATGTTTTCATGCCTAAATGTGCATATTTTCAAATTTGGGTCTTGTTCTCACATCGAGATCTGCTAACTACACCGTTGGTTGCTTTGTGTAACGTTGGACATGCAAGAGGTGTTCGGTCTACTTACGGGGCCATTTGGGATTTTGGGTGGTTTTCGTACACTCCACGACACATTTTCAGGCTTAAGTGTGCCTATTTTCAAATTAAGGTTCTGATCTCAAACAAAGAGTCCCGCGACTACATATATGGTTGTTATGTGTTATATTGGACACACACGAGGTGTTCATGCCACTTGCAAGGCCATTTAGGGTTTATTGGCAATTTTCGCCCACTCGCAACACGTTTTAAAACCTAAGTATGCCTACTATTAAATTCGGGTCATATTTTCAAACTAGGAGTGCAGAGACTACGCGATCGATTGTTATGTGTTACATTGTACATGCAGTAGGTGTTAATGGAACTGGCGGGGCCATTTGTGGGGTGTAGATGGTTTTCACCCACTCGCGGTATGTTTTCAAACCTAAGTGTGCCTATCTATAAATTCAAGTCATGTTCTCAAATTGGGAGTCCATCCACTATCCAGTGAGTTGCTACGTGTTGCGAAGGACACACGAGATGTGTTTGTGCCACTTATGGGGTCATTTGAGGGTTTTAGTGGATGATGGCCACTCTTAGCCTGTTTTCAAACCTAACTGTGCCTATTATCAAATTCGGGTCCTATTCTCAAATTGGGAGTCCCTCGACTACGTGACAGGTTACTAAATGTTACGTTGGATGAACACGAGGTGTTCCTGCTACTTACCGAGCCATTTGGGGACCGTTGGTGGTTTTTTCCCACTCACGGTGCAATTTCAAAACTAAGTGTGCATATTTTTAAATTCATGTCCTATTCTAAGCCCGAGAGTTCCACGACTATGCAATCGGTTGGTACGTATTACATTGGACATGCATGTGGTTTACCTTCCTCTTGCAGTGTTGTTTGACAGGTTTTGGAGGTTTTCGCCCTCTCACGGCACGTTTTGAAACCTATGTGTGCCTATTTTCAAATTTAGGTTTTCTTCTTAAACTGTAAGTCCCACGACTATGAGCCCAGTTGCCACGTGTAACGTGTGACATGCAAGAGGTGTTTGTGCCACTTATGGGGCGTTTGGGGGCTATTGGTTATTGTCTCCCACTCACGACACAATTTCAAGCCTAAGTGTGCCTATTTTTAAATTCTGATCCTGTTCTTAAACCGGGAGTCTCGCGTTTATGCAATCGATTGATATATTCTATGTTGGACATGCACGAGGTGTTCGTGCCACTTGTGAAGACGTTTAGGGGTTGGTGGTTGTTTTCGAATGCTCGCGACATTTTTAAACCTAAGTGTGTCTATTTTCAAATTTGGGTCTTGCTCTCAAACTTAGAGTCTTGTGACTATACTACCGATTGCTACGTGTTACGTTGGACACGAACGAGGTATTAATTCCACTTGTAGGGCCATTTGCAGGATTTTGGTAGCTTTCGCCAACTCGTTACATGAGTTCATGCCTACGTGTGCATATTTTTAAATTTGGGTCCTATTCTCAGGCTAGTAGTCCTGCGACTATTCGATCGGTTTTGAAGTGTACGTTGGACATGTAAGAGGTGTTCATGCCACTTGCATATCCGTTTGGGGTCTTTTGTTGGATTCCGCCCACACGTGGCACATTTTCAAGACTAAGTGTGCCTATTTTCATATTAGGGTCCTGTTCTCAAACCGCGAGTCCCTCGATTATGTGGTCGGTTGTTATGTGTTACATTGGACCTATAGAAGGTGTTCCTACTACTTGTGGGGCCATTTGGGGGCTGTTGTTGGTTTTCGTCAACTCACCGTACCTTTTCAATCAAAAGTGTGTCTATTTTTAACTTTGGGTCCTTTTCTCAAAATGGTAGTCTCGTGCTACGCGGTTAGTTGCTACGTGTTGTAATGGACAGGCAGGATGTGTTCATGACACTTACGAGGCCATTTGAGGGTTTTGGTGGAGTCTACACACTCGCATCCTATTTTTGAACCTAAATGTGCCAATTTTTAGATTCAGGTCCTATTCTCAAGCCGCGAGTCCCTCGACTATACGATGGGTTTCTACGTGTTACGTTGGACAGGAACTAGTTGTTCATGCCACATACTGAGCTATTTGGGGGTTGTTGGGGGTATTTGCCCACTCACGGTACATTTTCAAACCTAATTGTGGTTATTTTCAAATTCGGGTCCTATTCTCAAACCGATAGTGCCACTACTATGGGATCAGTTGGTATATATTACGTTGGACATGAATGAGGTGTCTGTTCTACTTGCGGGCCTAGTTAGAGGCTTTTTGTAGTTTTTTCCCTCTCGCAGCACGTTTTGAAGGCTACGTGTGCCCATTTTCAAATTTGGGTCCTTTTCTTAAATCGAGAGTCCCGCCATGATGCGTCAAGTTGTTACATGTAATGTATGGCACACATGAGGTGTTCGTGGTACTTATGTTGCAGTTTGGTGGCTGTTGGTTATTTCCTCCCACTCGCGACACGGATTTCAAGCCTAAGTGTGCCTATTTTTAAATTCGGGTCATGTTCTTGAACCGGGAGTCCCGCGACTATGCAACCTATTGATACATGTTACATTGTACGTTCACGAGGTTTCCATGCGACTTGGGCGGACGTTAATGGGCTGTTGGTGGTTTTCACACACTCGCGGCATTTTCAAACCTAAGTGTGCCTATTTTCAAATTCAGGTCCTGTTCTCAAATTTAGATTCTGACGACTACTTTACCGGTTCTTTTGTGTTACGTTGGACATGCACAGGGTTTTCATTCCACTTGCAGGGCCATTTACAGGCATTTGGTAGTTTACGCCAACTCATCGCATGTTTTCAATCCTAAGTGTTCATATTTTTAAATTCAGGTCCTATTCTCAAATCGGGAGTCCTGCGACTAATCGGTCAGTTGCTAGGTGTAATGTTGGACACGCAAGAAGTGTTTACGGCACTTGCATGGCCGTTTCGGGGCTTTGGTGGATTTTGCCCACTCGTGGCACATTTTCAAGCTTAAGTGTGCCTGTTGTCCAATTTGCATCTTGCTCTCAAATCGAGAGTCCCTCAGTTATGAGGTCGATTGCTATGTTTTACATTTGACATTCACGAGGTGTTCCTTCTACTTGCGGGGCGATTTGGTGGCTATTGTTGGTTTTCGCCGACTCGTCGCACCTTTTCCATCCTAAGTGTGCCGATTTTCAAATTCAGGTTCTATTTTCAAATTAGGAGTCCCGCGACTACATGACCAGTTGGTACGTGCTATGTTGACACGCATGAGGTGTTCGTGCCACTTACGGGTCCATTTTGGGCCTTTGATGGCTTTTTCCAACTCGTGACATGTTTTCAAGCCTAAGTGTGCCTACTTTCCAATTTGGTTTATGTTCTCAAATCGGGAGTCCTTCGACTACGTGGCCTATTGCTTCGTGTTATGTGGGACACACACGAGGTGTTTGTGACACTTGATTGGCCATTTGGGAGCTGTAAGAGGGGAGTTTAATATGGGAGAACACCCGATTTTCGCATGTGTTTTAGTTGAGCAACTTCGATTGCGCCTACGTATCCGTCATAGTTGGAAATAAAGTCATATTAGTTCATGAATTCATATTATTCACCGAAAAACTCATTATAGTGGAACTCGAAAGGTGAAAGGTTGTGCAACTCTTCTCAAAGAACTCATTTCAAAACTCTTTTTCTAGAACTCTGTCTCAAAACTCATAAGACAAAATCACTCTTCTCTCCCAGGAAGGTCTCTCCTTTAAATGTAAGGAAGTGAAGTCTATTTATAACAAAAACCACCCAAGTGGGATGCCACATGTCTAATATAGTGTGGAGACATGTGTCAAATAATTTATGGTGAGATATGTCTTAATTGGGATGACTTGTGTCCCATAACATATGGTGCACCCTCAATACTAGAATATTATCTAATTAATGTATAAATAATACACAAATATGCGTGATATGCCAGACGCACATAATAATACCTCAGTCGCATAAATACATGAACTTTTATCAATATTAATCATCTCTAATATCATTTAATATTTAAATGAGAGTCTTATCATTAAGCCCATCCTACATTTTACCCCTTGTACATATAGTTGATGTATTGATGCATGCCTGAAATATATCAACTGTATGTACGAAACACCTTTAGTCGGTTTTTTATGTTCGATCATCCTGTGGAACGTGAGTAATAATCTCATATACTTCAATCTCTTATCTCACATTTTATGATATACGACAATCGTATATTTCATATCTCATATTTTAGGTTTTGAAATCATGGGTTATTCCGAAGGACCTCACGATCATTCTTTTCATACGAATGATATACTATGAGTGTTTCCCCCATTCCTATTTAAATGAACATGTATCCACGATTTTATTATGGTTGTTCGTATCTTTGCTTTGGTAAAAAGTATTATCATGAACAAATAATAACTACTTCTTCATTGTCTTTCATCATTATCAACCAAGCTATTTGGAAGTATGTTATGATCCTATAACAACTACTTCATTGTTCAGTTTCATCATTATCAACCAAGCTTGGTGGAAGTATTTTTTATGGATTACATAATAACTACTTCTTCATTCTCTACTATCATATAGTGTATGCACGTGTTTTTGGCTCGTCTTAATCATGACAAGGCTTCTTGTGAATGTACGTGTTACATACTTGCCCAATTTACGACGAGGTTTCATGTGCATGCACATATTATTGACTCGGCCAAATTACCACTTTTGAATGTTTTTCACAAACCCACACCTACGAGGTGACTTAATAATGAAAACACACTAGTTAAGTTTTTTTAAACTCCACCGTTAGAGGTGACTTAACAATGAAAAAACACTTGTTAATATCTTTCGTAAACTTGATCATTAGAGGTGACTTAATAATGAAAACACACTTGTTAAGATTTATCGTCCATCATTAGAGGTGACTTTAACAATGAAAGCACACTTGTTAAGGTTTTTCTTCCACCGTTAGAGGTGACTTAACATTGAAAACACACTTGTTTAAGATTTTTGTCAACTCCACCTTTAGAGGTGATTTAACAATGAAAACACACTTGCTAAGTTTTTTGGTAAACTCCATCGTTATACGTGACTTAACAATGAAAACACACTCGTTAATATTTTTGGTAAACTCCACCGTTAGAGGTGACTTAACAATGAAAACAAACTTGTTTAAGATTTTTCTTCCACCATTAGAGGTGACTTTTAACAATGAAAACATACTTGTTAAGGTTTTTATTCCATCGTTAAAGGTTACTTAACAATGAAATAACACTTATTAAGGTTTTTCTTCCACCATTAGAGGTGACTTAACAATGAAAACACACTTGTTAAGATTTTTCGTAAACTCCACCTATAACAGTGACTTAACAATGAAAACCATTTGTTACGATTTTTTTTCTAAACTCCACCAGTAACGGTGACTTAACAATGAAAACCAATTGTTAAGATTTTTGTAAAACTCCACCAATAACGGTGACACCTAAATGATGACTTAACAATGACAACCACTTGTTAAGATTTTTCGTCAAACTCCACCATTAATGGTGACTTAACAATTAAAACCCCTTGTTAAGATTTTTGTAAACTCCACCTATAACGGTGACACCCATAACGATGAATTAACAATGACAACCACTTGATAAGAGTTTTCATCAAACTCCACCAGTAACGGTGTCTTAACAATGAAAACCACTTGTAAAGATTTTTGTAAAACTCCACTAATAACTGTGACACCCATAACGATGAATTAACAATGATAACCACTTGTTAAGATTTTTCGTCAAAATCCACCTGTAACGATGACTTGACAATGAAAACCACTTGTTAAGATTTTTGTAAACTCCACCTATAATAGTGACTTAACAATGAAAACCACTTGTTAATATTTTTTCATAAACTCATTCTTCTGTATCAGTTTTCAGGACGGAAGCCCATACCTGCCGAATGACAAACTGAGCGTGGTCCTTCATTTATTTGCATTATTGAACAACTTCTCCGGATGACTCAAGTGGCAATGACCGTGGTTCAACCATTTACCAATTTCATCATGTTTTTTTGGAATATAATACACTTCTGAAGAAGAATTACCATAATACTCACAAAGTTCTTGTAATACGATGTCATATCTAAAGGATGACTACGACTTTGTCAATCTCTGAATGACTACTATTTAATCCATCTGAACACTTCGCAAAAGAAGTTGGAGATGCTTTTGTAATGGTATACATGGACGTTACAATACTCTGAAGGTTAATCAATCTAACCTTGTCGTGGATGATGTCAAAAAATCTTTAAACTACAAGCTACATTATATCATAATATCCATTTCCCCATTTATTTTATCTTTATCTCAAGATAAAATAAAATAAATTACATATATCATTTATAATGCCCACCCGAAAAAAAATCAAAGCAACCTAATCATTACATTTTATGGGGTATATCGCAAACCATCATATCTTTGAATAATGGCTTTATGTTAGCGTCGCTCAATATCTGCTCATTCAGAAGCCTCTGCAAGATAGTATCTTTTTGACACACTAACATAATATTGCAAACGGTTAGTAAAACTCAGGAAATATCCAGGTACAGTTCTCATTATGCCCCCTTTATTTTATTTAATGTCACAAATTAAAAGTTAATTAAAGTTCGGGGATATTTGTGTAATGAATCATTACCACCTATACTCGTAGGTGTATCGTGCACAATTTGATGTCATTTGAGCACACACCATATCAAATCTAAAGGTGTATATATAATCTCGAGGTTAATCATGAGTTGTAACTTACTCAATACTTTCATAAATTATTCATCATTTATGAAATGGACATAAAATAATAGGCACAAGTTTTTCTATCAAATATCGCATAGTATTCATCATTTTTAATTTTATGTAATAACGTATAGAGAGATCATGTGATGAATCCTAATAGAAAACCCCCATAGTTCAATCCCAAATGGCGTGGTTCATTACATATACATGTTGCAGGTGTATTGGAAGTAATTCCTGAAGGATAAATGATGTCTATATTTGTCTAAAATCATTGAATAACACTTGCAAATGTTTTTAATATAATAATATATTCATGTGGAAATAAAACGTCCCATGAACATAATAAATACATGATGCAATTTATGTTTCTCAATAAACATGCGCATAAATGTTTCGAGGAAGCACAAAAAACAATATCCATGATTCTCCACTAAGCATGATAAAGACCTCCATTTTCAATTGTGGAGTCCATGCATGCTCTTTTGATATTATTCTAGTGTTAATTTTATTCAAATCACTTGCCACTGCAATATTCATAACTTTTAATAAATAACACCCTCGTGAATTGTCAAAAAAATAACACGCCTCATTAATTTGAGGTTTTCGAAGAATCTAATTCAATAATAGTTTATTCATAATCCAATTGACACTTGGTATAATACTATGAATTTAAAACCATGATAAATATACGTCTTAATATATATGTATAAGTATCGGAATAAATATAACATAAACTCATTTATTCAACAATATTATATTATGACCATTTAACTATCTCATAAAATGCTTAATAATACCTTTTTAAGTATATCCTCATAAAAATTCGTTCCAACTAGTGTTATAACCGAGGAAAATGGTCATCCCCAAATAATTTATGGCTGTCAACTAGCCTTGTGTGAGTTGCTTGTGCTTCCTTTAGAAATGAAAAAAAACTACAAAATCAAGTTGGGAAAACCTATGTAATTCAAAAAATGAAACCTCATAGACTCATCCAAGGACAAAAAAAAGAAGACTAGGAATCTCAAATTTTGGTAAAGCTTTCGGTATGGATCTAGGTGAATCGCCTCTCTTGTATGAATCCAAGTTGAATTTCTTCTCCGTAACTAAGGGATCTCAAATATTGGGACCTTAATAACATTTGGATCCTCACTATGTTTAGATCTGGGTGTCGATTGTTGGGTTCGTTTTGTCCATCACAAGGTCTGTATATTTTGCAATAAATCGAACGTGGAATCTCATGGAGCTTTTCATCTCTCGATTGCAAAAAATGACGTCAATCAGATTATTATCCTTAATTCTGTCATCTTGTGATGTGTCGGAGGTATATCTGAATTGAATCCTTTTTTCAAATTTCATTGTGAGTCGTAATGTCCAGAAAGACCCATTTCATGTGATGGTGATTCGGTTTTAAAATCCCAGATGTAAACTCATCCCCCATCATTGGTACCAGTTGAAGCACTATAACCAAATTGAATCTCCAATTTGGTTTGGGAATAAGCATGGGCAAGTTTTACTGGTTTGGATATATCCACGACCGAAAAACAAATGACAAAACGACAGTGGAGTAAGCGACCAAACTGCCGAAGAGGAAGAAGGTTCGTTGGGGATTAAATCTGAGGTTCGATGAAGCTCAGTAGTTGAAATACATAAAGCGGTAGTGAGTTTTGTCTACAGAGGTCCGATAAAGCTCAAACAAGTAAGGTGACATGGAATAAGGACATAGCCTCCTCTATACTTGCATATTTTTTTATATGCATAGCTTCTATGCAAAGCAGGTTATAAGAAAGATCATGATTTGTAAAATTATTCAACAAACTCTAGTCTGGGTCTCTGACGCACAAATGAGTTTTGAAAGATATTATCACTTTATTTAAATGACTATTCCTTTTTATCTTTACAGCTAACATACAATATATATTGTATGTAATTTACCTTTTTAAATGAATCTGACACGCAAAAAGAAAAATAGGTTGTCTACCAAACTTGATAGGCTCAATGGTCACACTCAATACTCAGATTTTTTTAAAGTCATTTACGTTATAAAAAATGTTATCACATGGGTTTTGATTTAAACATCTTATCTCTATAAAATATCATCTTCTCCGATTTTTATTCAGCAAAAAAAATAAAATATAATACCTTTTTTTATTCAGAGCAATCGAATCTCAATGGATGCCAGTCCACGCAAGTTATAGTAGTGTCCAACTATATTTGGTAATTAATGCCTACATAGGGTCAATCTAAGATTTATGTATAGAGTAAAGAAATATGCCATACCCGTAATTATACTTTTAATTTTTTTTAGCCTCTCATGGGTGAAAACACACTCGAATCGTAATGGTTGAACCAACCCTTATGCACACACAAAATATACAATATCAGGTAAAATATAAATGCCAAACAATTTTTTGTTTTATCATCAAAACATTTGTTTATATTTTGAGATAGACATCATAACTGATACTAATATATAAAATATCATAAAATATGGATGCAAGGTATAAGAGATTATAAGTAGGAAAAATCATTTACTTATCTGATATGAAGTTAAATATTTTCTTCCCATAAATGTTTGAGAAGAAGTTATGTTGTCAACCTCTTTTCTTCTTCTCCATCCACTTTTTCGAGCACGAATGACGCGTTACACGATAAAAATCATGAATACCTCCCCAATGGAGTTGCCAAATGTAAGAGGCGAGTTTAATATGGGAGAACACACAATTTTTGTATGTGTTTGACTTGAGCAACTTCGGTTCTGACGACGTATCCGTCATAGTCGGAATCAAAGTCAACGTAGTTCATGGGTCCATACTATTCGTCGAAAAACTCATTATAGTGGAACTCGAGAGGTGAAAGTTTGTGAAACTCTTCTCAAAGAACTCATTTCAAAACTCTTTTTCTATAACTCTTTCTTAAAACTCATCAGACAAAATCACTCTTCTCTCCTGAGAAGGTCTCCCCTTGAAATGGAAGGAGGTGAAGTCTATTTATAATAAAAAATAGCCAAGTGGGTTGCCACATGTCCAATATAGTGTGGAGCCATGTGTCAAATAACTTACGATGATATATGTCTTGGGATGAATTGTGTCCCATAACATATGGTGCAGCCTCAATACTAAAATACTGTTTAATTAATGTATAAATAATACACAAATATGTAGGATATGCCGTACGCGCATAATAATACCTCAGTCGCATAAATACATGTACTTTTATCAATCTTAATCATCTCTAATCTGAATTAATATTTAAATGAGAGGCTTATCACTAAGCCCCTCCTACATTAGATGATTGTGGTTCTACTCACTTATGACATGTTTTTAATCCTAAGTGTGCCTATTTTATAGTTCAGGTCCTATTCTAAAATCAAGAGTCCCACGACTCCCCGGTCGATTGGTATGTGTTACGTTGGACATGCATGAGGTGTTCATGCCACTTGTGGCGGTTTTAGGGGGCCTTTTTGTGGTTTTACCCACTTGTGTCCCATTTTCAAGCCTAAGTGTGGCTATTTTAAAATTTGGTTCCTATTCTTAAACCAAGAGTGTCTTCACTACGTAGCCAGTTGCTACGTGTTATGCTCGACACGCACGAGGTGTTCATGACAATTACATGGGTGTTTGGGGGCTGTTGGTTATTTTTACCCACTCACGGCATGTTTTAAAGCCTACGTGTGCCTATTTTCAAATTCGGTCATATTCATAAATCGAGAGTCTCTCTTATATGGTACCATTTCTATGTGTTGCGATAGACATGCACGAGGTGTTCGTGCTAATTACCTTGTTATTTTATGACTGTTGGTGGTTTTCGCGCACTCGCGACACGTTTTCAACACTAAGTGTGCTTATTTTTGAGTTCGGGTCGTGTTCTCCAAACGGGACCTACAAGAATACCCATCCTATTTCTACATGTTAGGTTGGATACCATGAGATAGTCAATCCACTTGTGGAGCCATTTGGGGTCTTTTGATGGTTTACGCCCACCCGCGGTACGTCTTCAAGCCTAAGTGTGCCTATTTTTAGATTCGATTCATGTTTTTAAATTGGCCGTCACGCGACTAAGGACCAGTAGCTACGTGTTATGTTGGACTTGAACGGGGCGTTCATACCACTTATGGGGTCATTTGGTGGTTGTTGGTGGTTTCAACTCACTCGCATCACATTTTCAAAGTTCAGTGTGCCTATTTTCAAATTCGGGTCTTGTTATTAAACTGGGAATCCCGTGACCACATAGATGGCGGCTACGTGTTAGATTGGACATGCACGAGGTGGTCGTGCTAATTGCAGGATGTTTGGTGGATGTTGTTGGTTTTCATCCACTCGCATCACGTTTTCAAACCTAAACGTGCCTATTATTAAATCCAGGCCCTGATCTCAAACTAGAAGTCCAACGACTATGTGTTCGGTTGCTTTGTGTTACATTGGACATGCACGAGGTGTTCATGGTATTTGCGGGATATTGGTGGGCTGTTGGTGGTTTCCTCCCACTCATGGCATGTTTTAAGCCTTAGTGTGCCTATTTTGAAATTTGAGTCCTATTCTCAAATCGAGAGTCCCGCCACTAAGTAGTTAGTTGCTACGTGTTGCGATGGACACTTAGGATGGGTTCATTACAGTTCATGGCTGTTTGAGGGTTTTGGTGGATTCCTCCCACTCCCATCCCGTTTACAAACCTATCTTTGCCTATTTTTAAATTCGGGTCCTATTCTCAAACCAATAATCCCTAGACTATACGGAGGGTTGCTACGTGTTACGTTGGACAGCAACAAGGTGATCCCATGACTTACCAGGACGTTTGGCGGTTTTTGGTTATTTTCTCCCCCTCACGGTTCGTTTTCAAGCCTGAGTGTGCCTATTTTCAAATTTTGGTCATGTTATCAAATTGAGAGTCCCACGACTATGTGATCGATTGGTAAGTATTATATTGGACACACATGAGGTGTTCGTTTCAATTGTGGGGTTGTTTGGTGGATTTTGGTAGTTTTCTCCTTCTTGTTGAACATTTTCAGGCTTATGTGTGCCTAATTTCAAATTCGGGTGTTGTTCGTAAATCGAGAGTCTTGCGACTATGCGACCATTTGCTATGTGTACCGTATGACACGCACGAGGTGTTCATGCCACTTATGGGGCCATTTGGGGGCTGTTGATTATTTTCTCCCACTTGTGAAATAATTTCAAGCCTAAGTGTCCCTATTTTTAAATTTGGGTCCTATCCTCAAATCAGGATGCCATCAACTATGCGACTAATCGATACGTGTTATGTTGGACATGAACGAGGTGTTCGTTGTACTTGTGTGTTCGTCCATGTGTTGTTGGTTATTTTCACCCAATGACGGTGTCTGCAACCCTAAGTGTGCCTATTTTCCAATTCAGTCCCTGTTCTCGAACTTGGAATCCCGTGACTACGCAACTTATTACCATATGTTCCATTGGACATGCACGAGGTGTTCGTTTCACTTGTGGGGCCATTCTGATGATGGTGGTGATTTTTTCCCACTCACGACATGTTTTTAAGCCTAAGTGTGCCTATTTTCAAATTCGGGTTCGGTTCTTAAATCGGGACCCTCGCAACTAGGCGGACGGTTGCTACCTGGTAGGTTCGATACCAAGAGATAATCATGCCACTTGTTGGGCTGTTTAGGGGTTATTGGGGGTGTTCGCCCACTCGTCGCACGTTTTTACACCAAAGTGTGTATGTGTTCAAATCTTGGTCCCATTATCAAATTGAAAGTCTCGCCACTAGGTGATCAGTTGTTATGTGTTATGTTGTACACGCACTAGGTGTTTGTGCGACATACAGTCTCGTTTGGGAGCTGTTGGAGGTTTCCACACACTCGCATAACATTTTCAAGACTAAGTGTATCTATTTTCAAATGTGGGTCCTATTCTTAAACTAGGAGTCTAGTGACTACGTGACCGGTGTCTACGTGTTACATTGGACACTCATAAGGTGTTCGTGCCACTTGTAGGGTAGTTTCGGGCCTGTTGGTTATTTTCTCCCACTCGCGACACGTTTTCAAGCCTGTATTTTCCTATTTTCAAATGCAGGTTCTATTCTCAAACTGGGAGTCTGACGTCCATGATACCAAATTCTACGTGTTATGCTGGACACGGACAAGGTGTTCGTGTCACTTGCGAGGCCGTTTAGGGATTGTTGGGGGTTTTTACGCATTCACAATACGTTTTTAACCCTAAATGTGCTTAGTTTAGGATTCTTTTGTGTTTTCAAATTGGGAGTCACATGGCTAAGTGAATGATTGCTTAATGTTTGTTGGATACCAAGAGATATCTGATCCACTTGCAGGGCCGTTTGGGGGCTTTTGGTGGTTTTCGCCCAGTTGCGATATGTTTTCAAGCCTAAGTTTAGATATTTTCATATTCGGTTCCTATTCCTAAATTGGCAGTCCCACGACTAAGCGATTAGTAGCTACGTGATACGTTGGACACACACGGGATGTTCAAAACACTTGCAGGGCCGTTTAGGGGTTACGGGTTGTTTTCACCCACTCGTAGCACGTTTTCAAGCCTAAGTATTCCTATTTTCCAATTCGGGTCCTATTCTCAGACCCCGTGTCCCGTGACTATGTGACTGGTTGTTACGTGTTACGTTGGACATGCACGAGATGTTCCTTCAACTTATAGCGCAGTTGGTGTCTTTTTGTGGTTTCCGACCACCCGTGACGCTTTTTTAAGCTTAAGTGTGCATATTTATAAATTTGGGTCATGTTTTTAAAATGTGAGTTCGACGACTACATGTACAGTTCCTGCATGTTACATTGGACACTCACAAGGTGTTTGTTCCACTTGGGGGGACATTTGAGGACCATTTCTAATTTTTGCCCACTTGTGAAAGATTTTGAAGCCTAAGTGAGCCTATTTTAAAATTCGGGTCCTATTACCAAACCGGGAGTCCCACAACTATGCGACCGGTGGCTACCTATTTGGTTGGATGCCAAGAGATGTTCGTGCCACTTACAAGGTAGTATGTGGGATGCAGGTGTTTTTAACCCACTCGAAGTACCTTTTCATGCCAAAGTGAGCCGATTTTAAAATTTGGGTCTTGTTCTCAAACTTGGAGTCCCGGGACTATGTAATTGGTTAATACATGTTACGATGAACATGCACGAGGTGTTCATGCCACTTATAGGGCCATATCATGGCCTCTAGTAGTTTTTACCCAACCACGACACGTTTTCAAGCCTAAGTGTGCCTATTTTTAAATTCAGGTCCTGTTCTCAAACTGAGAGTGTCGTGACTACACGGCCAGTTCCTACGTGTTATGTTGGTCACCCATGAGGTGTTTATGCCACTTATGTGGACATTTGGCGGCTTTTGGTTATTTTGTACCACTCGCAACATGTTTTGAAACTAAAGTGTAGCTATTTTCAAATTCGAGTCCACTTCTCAAATCGAGAGTCCCGCGAGGCGATTGCTACATGTTACGTTGGACATGCACGAGTTGGTTGTGCCACTTATGGGATCGTTTGGGGGTTGTTGGTTGTTTTTTTCCACTCACGACATGCTTTCTAGCCTAAGTGTGCTTTTTTTTAAATTCAGGTCCTATTCTTAAAATAGGAGTCCCGTGACTATGCTATCGGTTTCTACGAGTTACGATGGACACACACGAGGTTCTTGGACCACTTATGGGACTGTTTGGGAGACGTTGGTGGTTTTTGTCAACTCACGTGATGTTTTCAAGCCTATTTGTGCCTATTTTCAAGATTGGATCATGTTTTCAAATCGGGAGTCATGCGACGACGCGACCGGTTGCTACCTATTAGGTTGGATACCAGGAGTTGTTCATGCCACTTGTAGGGCCATTTGGGGGATTTTGGTGGTTTCCACCCACTCACAGTACATTTTGAAGCCCAAGTGTGCCTAGTTTAGAGGTGGTTCATGCTCCCAAACTGGGAGTCCCGCGACTAAACGACGGTAGCTACATGTTGCCTTAGACATGGACGAGGTGTTGGTGCTACTTGCGGGGCCATTTAGGGGTTGTTGGTCATTTCCTCTCACTCATGACATGTTTATAAACCTAAATGTGCTAATTATGAAACTCGGGTCCTATTCTCAAATTGAGAGTCTTTTGACTCTGCAACATATTGCTACGTGTTACGTTAGATAGGCACGAGGCGTTCGTGGCACTTATGGGGCTGTTTGTGGGATGTTGGTTGTTTTCTTCCACTCGAGGCATGTTTTCAAGCCTAAGTGTGTATATTTTCAAATTTGAGTCTTGTTCTCAAATCAAGAGTCCCGCAACCACACAGACGATTTCTATGTTTTACCTTGGACATGCAAGGGTGTTCGTGCCACTTTGAGGGCCGTTTGGGGGCTCTTGATGGTTTCTGCACACTCGTGGCACAGTTTCAAGCCTAAGTATTTTGTATTTTCAAATTCCAATCCTACCCTCAAGCTTAGAGTTCTGAGACTATGTGGTGGGTTGTTACATTTTACATTAGACACGCACGAGGTGTTCGCGCCACTTGCAGGGCCATTTGGTGGATTTTGGTGGCTTTCATCCCCTCGCGGCATATTTTCAAGCCTAAGTGTGCCTGTTTTTAAATTCGAGTTTTATTCTCAAAATGGGAGCCCCGCGACTACACAGCCAATTACTACGTGTTACGTTAGACACGCATGAGGTGTTCATTCCACTTTCGAGGCCATTTGGGTTCTTTTGGTTGTTTTCTCCCAATCATGACACATTTTCTAGCATACATGTACCTATTTTCAAATTTGAGTCATGTTCTCAAATCGGGAGTCCCGCGATTATGTGAATGGTTGCTACGTGTTATGTTGGACACGTTCGAGGTGTTCGTGCCACTTGTATGGCCATTTGGGGGCTGCTGGTTATTATTGTCTACTTGCTCACATTTTCAAGCCTAAGTATGACTATATTCAAATTTGGGTCCTAATATGAAATCAGAAGTCCCACGACTATGTAACCGGTTAGTATGTCTTACATTGGACATGCACGAGGTGTTGGTGCTTTGGAGGATTTCGCCCACTTGTAGCTCGTTTTGAATCCAAAGTGTGGTTATTTTCTAATTCTGGTCCTGTTCTCAAATCGGGAGTGCCGTAACTTCATTGCGGGTTACGATGTGTTACGTTGGACACGAACTAGGTATTTGTGCCACTTACGGGGCTGTTTGGGGTTGTCGGTGGTTTTCACCCACTTACGAAACACTTTCAAGCCAAAGTATGCCTATATTATATTTCGTGTCCTCTTCTCAAACTAAGAATCCCGCCAATACGCGGTTGGTTGCTACGTGTTACGTTGGTCATGTAGTAGGTGTTCGTATAACTTGTAGGGCCGTTTGGGGTTTGGTGGTGGTTTTTGCCAACTCATAACATATTTTTAAGCCTAAGTGTGCCTATTTTCAATTATCGGTCATGCTCTTAAATCAGGAGTCATGTAACTGCACAACAAGTTGCTACATATTATGTTGGACACTTATGAGGTGTTTGTGCCACTTGTTGGGCCATTTAGGGGACGTTACTTGTTTTTTCCCACTTAGGGCATGTTTTCAAGCCTAAATGTGCCTATTTTAAAATTTAGGTTCTATTCTGAAATCGGGAGTCCGCGACTATGCGGTCTGGCGTTATGTCTTAGGTTGGATATGTAAGGGGGTTATTTGGGGACTGATTGGTAGTTTTTTCCCACTCGCGGTACGTTATCAAGCCTAAGTGTGCCTATTTTTAAAATCGGGTTATGTTCTCAAATCAGGAGTCCTGTGACTACGCGACCTATTGCTATGTGTTACGCTGGACATGAAGGAGGTGTACATAACACTTACGGGATGTTTAGGGGATATTCATTGTTTTCATCCACTCGTGACATGTTTTCAAGGCTAAGTGTGCCTATTTTCAAATTCGAGTCATGTTCTTAAACTTTGAGTCCCACAGCTATGTTGCTGGTTGCTACGTGTTACGTTAGATAAGCACGAGGTGTTGGTGCCACTTGCGAGGTCATTTAGAACCTTTTGGTGGTTTCTGCTCACTCGCGTCACATTTTCAGTCCTTAGTGTGCCTATTTTTAAATTTGGGTCCTGTTCTCAAGCAAAGAGCCCCGCGACTATGCCACCAATTTCTATGTGTTATGTTGGACACGCACGAGGTGTTCCTCCCACTTACGGAACCATTTGGGGACTTTTGGTGATTTTTGTCCACTCGCGGTACTTTTTCAGGCCAAAGTTTGCCTATTTTTAAATTCGGGTTCTTTTTTGAAACTGGGAGCCCCGCGACTATGGTACTAGTTGCTACATGATATGTTGGACCTTTATGAGTTATCCATTCCACTTACGGGGCTGTTGGTAGTTTTATGATCGCTCGTGGCACATTTTAAAGGCTAAGTGTGCCTATTTTCAAATTCAGGTCCAATTCTCAAATCAGGAGTCCCACAACTACACAAGCGTTTACTGCCTCTTATGTTGGACATGCACACGATGCTTGTGCCACTTGTAGGGACATTTGGGGGATGTTGGTTAATTTTTCCCACTCGCGGCATGTTTTGAAGCCTAAGTGTGCCTATTTTTAAATTTGGCTTGTGTTCTCTAATCGAGAGTCCTACGACAACATGACCAGTTTCTATGTGTTACAATGGACACACACGAGGTGTTCGTGACAATTGGGGGGATATTTGGGGGCTTTTGGGGGTTTCCATCCACATGCAGCATGTTTTTAAACCAAAGTTTGTTGATTTTCAAATTCTTGTCCCGTTCTCAAACCGGGAGTCCCGTGACTATACGGCCAATTGCGACATGTTACGTTGGACACGCACGAGGTGTTCGCAACTCATTGATCGGTTGTTATGTGTTACGTTGAACACGAACATGGTGTTTGTACCACTTGCATGGTTGTTTGGGTTCTTTTTGTTGTTTTTGCCACTCGCGGCACGTTTTCAAGCCTAAGTGTGCCATTTTCAAATTTGGCTCCTATTCTCAAATCGAGAGTCATGCGGCTATACGGCCAGTTGCTATGTGTTATGTCGGACACGTATCTTATGGGGCTGTTTGGCGGAATTTTGAGGTTTTCACCCACTCGCGGCACGTTTTCAAGACTAAGTGTGCATATTTTCAAATTCGGGTCCTATTTTTAAATAGGGCGCCCCGTGGACATGAATCTTGTTACTACGTGTTACTTAGGACACGCACGAGGTATTCATTACACTTGCGGCACCATTTGGGGGATTTTGGTTGGTTCCACCCACTCACGGCTTTTTGTTTAGCCTAAGTGTGCCTATTTTCAAATTCGGGTCCTATTCTCAAACCGTGAGTCTTGTGACTATGCGACCACTTATTATATTTTACTTTGGACATACATAAAATGTTCGTTTAACTAGCGGGGCCGTTTGGAGGCTATTGGTGGTTTCCACCCACTCGCAACACGTTTTGAAGTCTAAGTGTGCCTATTTTTAAATTTGGGTCATGTTCAAAATATTGGGAGCCTCGCTACTACTCGAACGGTTGATACATGTTATGTTGGACACGCACAAGGTGTCTGTGCCACTTGTAGGTCCATTTTGTGTCTTTTGGTTGTTTCCACCCACCCGCGACATGTTTTCAAGCCCATACGTGCCTATTTTCAAATTGCAATGCCATTCTCAATTTGTGAGTCCCGCGACTAAGCGACCAATTGCTACGTGTTATGTTTGACATGCACAAGGTTTTCGTGCCACTTATGGGGTCGTTTGGGGATTGTTGGTGTTTTTTGCCCACTCGCGAATCGTTTTCAATTCTAAGTGTGTCTCTTTTCAAATTCTGGTCCTGTTTTCAAATTGGGAGTCCCGTGACTACACAGTTGATTGTTACTTGTTATGTTGAACATGCAAGTGGTATTTACGCCGCTTGCAGGGCCTTTGGAGGCTTTTGCTGGTTTCCACCCACTCATGGCACGCTTTCAAGATTAAGTGAGCCTATTTTCAAAATCGGATCCCGTTCTCAAACTAGGAGTCCCATGACTATGCATTTGGTAGCTACATGATACGTTTAACACGCAAGAGGTGTTTGTTCCACTTTCGAAGCCACTTGGGGATATTGGTGGTTTTCACCTACTCGCGATACGTTTTTAAGCATAAGTGTGCCTATTTTCATATTCGGATCCCGTTCTCAAATTGGGAACCTCTCGACTACGCGACTGATTTCTACGTGTCGTTTGGGGGATGCTGATGTTTTTCTCCCACTCGCGACACTTTTTCATGCTTAAGTGAGCTATTTTCACATTCGGGTCCAATTCTCAAATCGTGTGTCCTGCAACTATGCGACCAGTTTCTATGTGTTACACTGGAGTCTAATAATTGGACATACACGGGGTGTTCGTGCCACTAGAGGGAACGTTTGGGGTCTGTTGGTGCATTCCACCCACTCGCTGCACGTTTCCAAGCCTATGTGTGCCTATTTTCAAATTTAAGTTATGTTCACAAATCGGGAGACCCATGATGACACAGCTAATTCCTGAGCATTACGTTAGACATGAACGAGGTGTTGGTGCCACTTGCGGGGCTGTTTGGGGGATTTTGGTGGTTTTCACCCATTCGCGGCACATTTTCAAGCCTAAGTGTGCCTATTTTTAATATTGGGTCATATTCTAAAATTGAGAGTCCCGCGACTACGCGGCTTGTTAGAACGTATTATGTTGGATATGCACGAGGTGTTCCTACTACTAGCGAGAACGTTTGGGAGCTATTGGTGGCTATCGTCCACTCGCGACATGTTTTCAAGCTTATGTGTTCCTATTTTCATGTTTGGGACCTTTTCTCAAATCAAGATTCCCGTGACTATGAGTCTGATTAGTACGTGTGATGCTAGATATACAGGAGGTGTTCATGCCACTTGTAGGGACATTTGGTGGCTTTTGGTTGTTTCCACCCACTCGCAACACGTTTTCAAGCCTAAGTGTGTATCTTTTAAAATTTGGGTCATGTGTTCACACTAAATGTCCCACGACTATGCAATCGATTGCGACGTGTTACATTGGACATGCACGAGGCTTTCGTTCCACTCGCGGGAGCATTTGGTGTCTTTTGGTGGCTTTCACCCACTCGCGGCAGATTTTCAAGCCTAAATGTGCCTATTTTCAAATTTGGGTCCTATTCTCAAACCTGGAGTCCCCCAACCAAGCGGTCAGTTGCTACGTGTTATACTAGACATTCCCGAGGTGTTCATACCATTTATGGGGCCGTTTGGGTAATTTTGTGGTTTTCGCCCACTCACGACACATTTTCAGTCCTAAGTGTGCCTATTTTCTTATTCAGGTCATGTTCTCAAATTGGGAATCTCGTGACTATGTGATTGGTTGCTACGTGTTACGTTTGATACACATGTGGTTTTCGTGTCACTTGGGGTCCATTTGGAGGATGCTGATGATTTTCACCCACTCATGGCACGTTTTCAAGCCTAAGTGTGCCTATCTTCAAATTGAGGTGTTGTTCTCAAATTGAGGATACCACGATAACACGATTGGTTTCTACATGTTACGTTGGACATGCACGAGGTGTTCATGCCACTTATGGGGCCATTTGGGGGCCATTGGTTGTTTTTGCCCACTCGTGGCACATCATCAAGTAGAAGTGTGCCTATTTTTGAATTTAGGTCCTATTCTCAAACTTGGATTCCCGCGACTATGAAATCGGTTGCTACATGTTAGGTAGGACACACACGAGGTTTTCGTTCAACTTGTGTGGCCTTTTAGGGGATTTTGGTGGTTTTTTCACACTCGTGGCACGTTTTCAAGCGTAGGTGTGCCTTTTTCAAATTTCGGTAATGTTCTCAAATCGGGAGTCCTGCGACTACATAACCGATTTCTACTTGGTACGTTGGACATGCCTGTGTTATTTGTGCTACTTGCGGGGCTGTTTAGGGATTGTTGGTGGTTTTCTCCCTCTCACGGCACATTTTGAAGCATAAGTGTGCCTATTTTCAAATTCGGGTTCTGATTTTAAATTGGGAGTCCCGCAACTAAACATTGATTTCCATGTGTTACGTTGGACATGCACTAGGTTTTTGTCCCACTTGCGGTGTTATTTGTGATTTTTGCACACTCACAACACATTTTCAAGCCTAAGTGTGCCTCTTTTAAAATTCGATTCATGTCCTCAATTTGGGAGTCCCGCGACTACGCGACTGGTTGCTACGTGTAACAATGAATACGAATGAGGTGTTTGTAAATCTTATGTGTGATAAAGATTCGAATAGATGCGCAAATTACAATCACAAACTTATTTAATTAGTGCCAATTTATGAATCAAATTAATTCAGCCCTCAAAATTAACTGGCTACGTGTGTGTATGCGTCAAACCAACATAAATCAAATATGAGACACTAAGATCTGGAAAAATCCCCTTAGGGAAAAACCTTTTTATTTCACTTAATTTTTAAATCATAACTTACACGGATTACATTGAAATACAGTTGTTTGACACATGAATACTCACAGGCGTCGGTTGGCATTGTCACCAATGAATTATGTGCAACAATCCACAAGAATCGCAGTCCTAACTTCAACAAAGTTCGACACGCAACAAACCTCAATGACACGCAACCATATGATGTAGATATCCTCTCCTCAAAGGTTTGAACACTATCAAAGTGTGTTCATAAACTCCAAAACAATTCACAAGTACAATTGGGAATTTTTTAAATTAAAAACAAAATAGATTAAACTTTAAAAGAAGAAGCCAAAGGTTCTGCCGATATTGCACTATTTTGTAGAATGAAAAATGTATAGACTTCATATGGAAAATGGAGTTGAAGAGACCCTTTTATAGAAGACTTAAGGCAATGGGTCGTTCGTGCGAGACACGATGTTGTTTGAAGTATTGCGCGACACACAATGTCATTCGATATACGGTGTCGTTCGAACACAATGAATTAAATACTTTTTTATTGATCTTTTCCTCGTTAAATGCACTGCCTCAAACACTCTAAAAATATATATTTTTGACTAAAAAACATTTAAAGCTCTGCTCCAGCACTTCGAAAATATTTTGTGAAAAATATCCTAATGTCCTAAGTGAATTATTAAGTAATTAAAAACACAACTTTACCAAATTCATTTCGCGGAGGCTTGATTGTTGATGAAGCTTGATATTCAGATCGTTTGATTAGGTATTTGATCTGGAACATCTTTGATGGTTGTAACGATATACGACATACTTAATAGTAATGAACTATGTCCTTACAGTGTTTGAACCACTTACAGGGCCGTTTGGGGGGTTTAGTGGTTTTCGCCCACTCGCGGCACATTTTCAAGCCTAAGTGTGGCTAGTTTAAATTTGGGTCCTGTTCACAAACTAGGAGTCCTGCAATAATGCGATTGATTGCTACTTGTTACGCTGGACAAGCACGAGGTGTTCGTGCTACTTATGGGGCCGTTGGGGGGCTGTTGGTTGTCTTCGCCCACTCGCGGCACTTTTTGAAGCCTAAGTGTGACTATTTTCAAATTCAGATTCTGTTCTCAAATCGGGAAAGCCACTAATACACAGCCGATTGCTATGTGTTACGTAAGACACATACGAGGTCTTCGTTCCACTTATGGGGCCGTTTGGGGGCCCTTAGTGGTGTTTGCCCACCCGTGGCATGTTTTCAAGCTTAAGTGTGCCTGTTTTCAAATTTGGGTACTATTCTCAAACTTGGACTCCTACAGCTATAAAATCGATTTCAGCATGTTCCGTTGGGAACGCACGAGGTGTTCATGCCACTTGTGGGACCATTTGGGTGCTTTTGGTCGTTTCCGCCCACTTGCGACAGATTTTCATTCCTGAGCGTGCTTATTTTCAAATTCAGGATCTGACCAGTTGCTACGTGTTATGTTGGACTCGCACAAGGTGTTTGTGCCACTTCTGTGACTCCTAGTAGTCTTTTGGTGATTTTCGTCCACTCGTAGCACATTTTCAATCCTAAGTGTGCCTACTTTCAAATTTGGATCATGCTCTCAAATTTGGGGTCCCACGACTATGTTATTAGTTTCTACGTGTTACCTTGAACATGCACGACGTGTTTGTTCCACTTGCGGGGCTGTTTGACGGCAATTGGTGGTTATTGCCCACTCACGACATGTTTTCAGGCCTAACTCTGCCTATTTTAAAATTTGAATCCTGTTCTCAACTTAGGAGGTGCTCGACTACACAGCTGGATATTAGTTGTTATGTTGGATACGCATGAGGTGTTCATACCACTTGAGGGGCCATTTTGGGGATATTGGTGGGTTTCTCCCTCTCACGACACGATTTGAATCCTAAGTGTGCCTATTTTCACAATTGTGTCCTCTTCTCAAACCAAGAGTCCAACGACTATGTGGCCGGTTTCTACATGTAAGATTGGGCACGCATGAGGAGTTCGTGCCATTTGCGGGGATATTTGTGATTTTCACCCACTCACAACATGTTTTCAAGCCGAAGTATGCCTATTTTCAAATTCGGGTTCTGTTCTAAAATCGGAAGTCTCACGACTATGCGATCGGTTGTTGTGCATTACGTTGGACAGGAACGAGGTGTTCGTGCCACTTATAGTTCCGTTTGGGGTCCTTTGGTGGTTCTTGACCCCTCGTGGCACGTCTTCAAGTTTAAGTGTGGCTATTTTCAATTCGGGTCCTGTTATCAAATTAGGAGTTCTGCGATAATGCGAGCGATGCTACGTTTTACGTTGGACACACATGGGTGTTCATTACACTTGCAAGGTTTTTTGGTGACTGTTGGTTGATTTCACACAGGCGCGACACATTTTTAAGCCTAAATGTGCCTAATTTCTAATTTAGGCCCTGTTCTCAAAGTGGGAAAACCGCGACTATGCAGCCAGTAGCTACGTGTTAGAATGGACACGCATGATGTGTTCGAGCCACTTATGGGACCTTTAGTGGTTTCCTCCCACTCGCAACACATTTTCTAGCATAAGTGTGCCAATTTTCAAATTTGGGTGTTGTTCTAGAATTTGGAGTCCCCGTCTATGCGATCAATTTCTACATGTTATGTTGGTCACACACGAGGTGTTCGTTCCACTTGTGATTCCATTTGCGTTCTCTTGGTGGTTTCCTCCCACTTGCAATACGTATTCAGGACTCAGAGTTCCCACTTTGAAATTCGGGATGCAATCGGTTTTTACGTATTATGATGGACATGCACGAGGTTTTTTTGCCACTTGCATGATTGTTTAGAGGTTACTGGTGATTTTCGTCCACTCGTAGCACGTTTTCAACCCTAAGTGTGCCTATTTTCAAATTGAAGTTCTCATCTCAAACCGAGAGTCCCACAATTACGCGACTGTTGTTATGTGTTACGATTGACACGCACGAGGTGTTAGTGTCACTTGCAAGGCTATTTATGATTTATGCTCACTCACAACACATTTTCAAGTCAAAGTATGCCTATTTTTAAATTAGGGTCCTGTTCTAAAACTGGGATTCACATGACTACACGAACGGTGGCTACGTGTTACGTTGGACACGTACGAGGTGTTCATGCCACTTACATGGTCATTTGGGGGATTTTGGTGGTTTTCAACCACTCGCAACACATTTTCAAGGTAAAGTTTGGCTATTTTAAATTTGGATCATGTTCTAAAATTAGGAGTCCCCTGACTATGTAATAGGTTGGTACGTGTTATGTTGGACACGTACAAGGTGTTCGTACCACTTGCAAGGCGGTTTGGGGGCTGTTGGTTGTTTTTACCCACTCGTGGCATGTTATTATGCCCAAGCGTGCCTATTTTCAAATTCGGGTCCTATTCTCAAATCGGGAGTCTCGCGACTATGCGACCAATTGGTACTTGTCATGTTGGACATGTATGAGGTGTTCGTACCACTTGCGGCGCCATTTGGGGCCTATTTGTGATTTTTTTCCCACTAACGACATGTTTTGATGCCTAAGTGTGCCCATTTTCAAATTTAGGTCTTATTCTGAATTCGGGATTCCCACGACTATGCGATCGGTTGTTAGGTGTTACATTGAATATGTACAAGTTGTTCGTACCACTTGCGGGGTCGTTTGGGTGTTGTTTGTTGTTTTTCCTACTCATGGCATGTTTCCATGCCTAAGTGGTCCTATTATAAAATTCGGGTCCTGTTCTCAAATTGGGATTGCCGTGATTACTTAACCGGGCTCTATGTGCTACATTGGACACGTGCGAGGTGTTCGTGCCACTTATGCGGTCGTTTGGGGGCTTTTAGTTACTTTTGCCTGCTCGTGGCATGTTTTTAAGCCTAAGTGTGCCTAATTTCAACTCAGGTACTGTTCTCAAATCGGGAGTCTGGAGAGTACGAGGCTGATTACTACGTGTTACATTGGATAAACACGATGTATTCGTGTCACTTGTGGGGCCGTTTGGTGGCCTTTGATGGTTTTTACCCACTCGCGGCACATTTTCAATCCTAAGTGTGCCAATTTTCCAATTCGGGTCATGTTCTCAAATTGGGAGACACTCATCTACGCGACCAGTTGCTATGTGTTAGGTTGGATATAAAGAGATGTTCGTGACACTTATGTGCTGTTTAGAGGCTTTTGGTGGTTTTCACCTACTCGCGGTACATTTTGAAGCCTAAGTGTGCCTATTAAAAAATTCAGTTTTTGTTCTAAAATCGATATTCCCACGACTAAGTGGCCAGAAGCTATGTGTTATATTGGACATACACGAGGTGTTCGTGCCACTTACAGGGCCGTTTGGAAGCATTTTGAAGTTTTAGTCCACTCACGGTACATTTTCAAGCCTATGCGTGTATAATTTCCAATTTGCGTCATGTTCTCAAATCGAGAGTCTCGCGACTATGCGGTTAATTGCTACGTGTTATAGTGGACACACAGTAGGTGTTCGTGCCACTTATGGGGCCGTTTGAAGGCTATTATTTGTTTTCACCCACTCACAGTACGTTTTCAAGCCTAAGTGTGCTTATCTTTGAATTAGGGTCATGTTTTCAAACTTGGAGTCCCACCACAATGCAACTAGAAGCCACATGTTCCATTGGACATGCACGAGGTGATAGTGAAACTTGAGGAGTCCTTAGGGGCTATTGGAGTTATCTTTTTACTCGTAGCACATTTTCAAGCCTAAAAGTGTCTATTTTCATATTCGTGTCATGTTCTCAAATCGGGAGTCCCGCACTACCAGTTACGTTGGACACGCATGAGGTGTTTATACCACTTACAGGACCGTATAGATTTTGTTGTGATTTTCGCCCACTCGCGTAACATTTTCAAGCTTAAATGTGATTATTTTCCAATTTGGGTTGTGTTCTCGAACTGGGAGTCACTCCACTACGCGACCAGTTGCTATGTATTAGGTTGGATACCAAGAGATGTCCGTGAGACTTGCAATGCCGTTTGGGGAATTTTTATTATTTCCTCCCACAAGCGGTATGTTCTCAAGCCTATGTGTCCCTATTTGAAATTCGATTCATGTATTAAAATTTGGAGTCCTACAACTAAGCGATGGTAGCAATGTGTTACATTGGACACGCAAGGGGTGTTCGTTCCACTTGCAGGCGACGTTTGGGGGTTGGTTGTGATATTTTCCCACTCAGGACACATTTTCAAACCAAAGTGTACCTATTTTCAAATTTGGATCCTATTTTCAAGATCAGAGTCCCATGACTTGGTGGCCTATTGCTACGTGTTAAGTTGTACACGTACGAGGTGTTCATGTCACTTGTGGAGCCGTTTGGGGGTTGTTGGTTGTTTCCGCCCACTTGTGGCACGTTTTTAAACCTAAATGTGCCTAATATTAAATTCGGGTCATGTTCTTAAACTGGGAGTCTAGCAACTACATGACCAGTGGTTGCTTGTTATGTTGCACACACACGTGGAGTTGGTGGAACTTGCGGGGCTGTTTGGGGGCTATTGTATTTTCACCCACTTAAGGAGCGTTCTCAAGCCTAATAGAGCATATTTTCAAATTCAGGTCCTCTTATCAAACCAGGAGTCCCGCGACTATGAGATTGATTACTACGTGTTACATTGGACATGCACAAGGCATTCGTGTCACTTGCGAGGCCGTTTAGCGTTTGGTGGTGGTTTCGCCACTAGCAACACGCTTTTAACCCTAAGTGTGCCTATTTTCAAATTCGGGGCCTATTCTCAAACTTGGAGTCCCACGACTATGAGACCAATTGCTACTTATTATTTTGAATATGCAAGTGGTGTTCCTGTTACTCGTGGGGCCATTTAAAGGCTGTTGTTGGTTTTCACCCACTCGTGGCAAGTTTTAAAGCCTAAGTCTGCCTTTTTTTAAATTCGAGTTGTGTTCTCAAATTGCGAGTCCCGCGACTAGGCGAACCGTTTCTACGTGTTACATTGGACACGGAGGAGGTTTTTGTGCCACTTACGGGGCCGTTTGTGGCTATTGGTTGTTTCAACCCACTCGCGACACGTTTCTAATCCTAGGTGTGACTATTTTCAAATTCGGTTATGTTCTCACACTTCGAGTCCTGCGACTATGCGGACGGTTACGTTAAACACACATGAGGTGTCCGTGCCACATGTGAGGCCGTTTTGAGGCTTTTGGTAGTTTTTGCTCACTCACAACATGTTTTCAGGACTAAATGTGACTGTTTTCAAATCCGGGTCCACATCTTAAATTGGGAGTCCCGCGATTATGCGAACAATTGATATGTGTTATGTTCGTGCAACATGTGGTGCCTTTTGGGTTTTATTAGTAATTTCTGTCCACTCGCGGCACATTTTTAATCCAAAGCATTCCTATTTTCAAATTTGAGTCCTCTTCTGAAACTGGGAGTCCTGCGACTGCACTACCGGTTGCTACGTATTATATTGGACATGCACGAGGTGTTTGTGCCACTTGTGGTGATGTTTGGGACTTTTTGGTGGTTACTGCCCACTGTAGGAATGTTTTAAATCCTAATTGTGACTTTTTTAAATTCAGTTCTAGTTCTCAAACCAAGAGTCCCACGACTACACAATTGGTCGCTACTTATTACGTTGGACATGCATGATGTATTTGTGTCACTTGTAGGGACGCTCGGGAGCTAATGCTTATTTCCACCTACTCACGGCACATTTTGAAGCCTAAGTGTGAATATTTTCAAATTCGAGTCTTGTTCTCAACTCGAGAGTCTTGCGACTATGCAACAGATTTTTATGTGTTACCTTGGACACACGTGAGGTGTTTGTGCCAATTGCGGGGCCGTTTGCAGGATTTGGGTGGTTTCCACCCACTCCCAACGCATTTTCAAACCTAAGTGTGCCTATTTTAAAATTCTTATCCAGTTCTCAAATCAAGAGTTCCACAACTATGCATCCACTTGCAACATGTTACATTGGACATGCACGAGGTGTTCGTGCCACTTGCAGGGCTGTTTGGAGGATTTATGTGGTTTTTGCCTACTCATAGTACTTTTTTAAGAGTATGTGTGCTTATTTTTAAATTCGGGTTATGTTCTCAAACCGAGAGTACCATGACTAATCGATCGGTTGCTACGCGTTACATTGGACATGCACTAGGTGTTTGTTCAACTTGCATGGCTATTTGGGTACTTTTGGTGGTTTTCACCCACTCGAAGCACGTTTTAAAGTCTAAGTGTCGCTATTTTCAAATTTGGGTCCTGTTCCCAAATCTGGAGTGAAGGGACTATATGGTCGGTTTCTACCTGTTATGTTGGATATGCACGAGGTATTCCTGCTAGTAGCAGGGCCGTTTGTGGGATGTTGTTGGTTATCACCGACTCGTGGCACATTTTCAAGCCTAAGTGTGCATATTTTCAATTTTGTGTCCTATTCTAATGTCGAGAGTCCTACGACTACGATGTTTATTGGTACGTGTGATGTTGGACATGCACGAGTTTTTTGTGGCACCTTCGGGCACATTTGGGTGCTTTTCGATATTCTTGCCCACTCGCGGCACGTTTTCAAGCCTAAGTGTGTCAATTTTCAAATTTCGGTCCTGTTCTCAAAACGAGAGCCCTGCGACTATGCTACCAATTCCTATGTGTTATATTGGATATGCATGAGGTTTTCGTGACACTTGCGTGGCCATTTGGAGGCTTTTCGTGGTTTTTTCCCACTCACGACACATTTTCAAGCCTAAATGTGCATATTTTCAAATTCGGGTTGTGCGCTAAAACTAGGAGTCCCACGACTATGCGGTTAGTTACAACATGTTATGTTGAACATGTGTGAGGTGTTCGTACCACTTGCGGGGATGTTTAGGGTCTTTTGGTTGATTTTGCCCACTCATGGCACGTTTTCAGGCCCAAGTGTGCCTATTTTGAAATTTTGGTTCTGTTCCAAAATTGGGAGTCCCATAACTATGCAACCTATTGCCACATGTTATGTTTGACACGCTCGCGGTGTTCTGTCAGTTACGGTGCTGTTTGGGGGTTGTTGGTGATTTTTTCCTACTCATAGCATGGTTTCAAGCCTAACTGTGCGTATTTTAAAATTCTGGTCCTATTCATAAACCTAGGACACCTTGACTACACGATTGGTTGCTACGTGTTACATTAGACACGTAAAAGGTTTCTGTGCCACTTGTTGGGCCCTTTTGGGGTTTTTGGTAATTTTCCCCCACTCGCGGCACTTTTTCAAGCCAAAGTGTGTCCATTTTCAAATTTGGGTCTTGTTCCTAAACTGGGAGTCCCGCGACTACGTGGTCGGTTGTTACGTGTAATGTTGGACATGCACAAGGTGTTCGTGCCACTTGCGGGGCCATTTGGGGGCTTTGTTGGTTTTTCCCCACTCGCGGTATTATTTCAAGCCTAAGTGTGTCTATTTTCGAGTTCGATTACTGTTCTAAAACATGGAGTCCCACTTCTACTTGTAACGTTGGACATGCATGAGGTGTTCGTGCCACTTGTGGGGTCATTTGGTGGCATTTGGTGGTTTCCACCCACTTGCGGTATGTTTTTATCCCTAATTTTGCCTATTTTTAAATTTTTGTCCTGTTCTCAAGCCGGTTGTCCCGTGACTACACATCTGGTTACTACGTTTTACGTTGGACAGGGACGAAGTGTTCGTTACACTTACAGTACCGTTTGGTGGTTGTTGGTGGTTTTCACCCACTCGCGACACATTTTCAAACCTAAGTGTGCGTATTTTAAAATTTGGGTCATGTTCTCAAACCGAGTCTCACGACTATGCGACCGCTTTCAATGTGTTGTGTTGGACACGCATAAGGTGTTCCTACCACTAATGTAGGCATTTTGGGGCTTTTACTATTTTTTGCCTTTTCGCGACACATTTTAAAGACTAAGTGTGCCTAATTTCAAATTCGGCTCATGTTCTCCCACTGGGAGTCCCGAGACTATGCGGCCAATTATTACGTGTGACGTTGGACATGCACGAGGTGTTCGTGCCACTTGTGGGGTCGTTTGGGGGTTGTTGGTGGTTTTCTCCTACTCAGGGCACGTTTTCAAGCCAAAGTATGCCAATTTTTAAATTAGGTACCTGTTCTCAAATCACGAATCTCGCAACGATACGAACAGTTGCTACATGTTATGTTGGACATACACGAGGTATTTGTGCCACTAGTGGGGACATTTGGAGGGTGTTGCTAGTTTTCGCCAACCCGCCGCACATTTTCATGCCTAAGCATGCTTATTTTCAAAATCGTGTCCTGTTATCAAATCGGGAGTCCCGCGACTACACATCCATTTCCTAGATGTTACGCTGGACATGCACGAGGTGTTGGTTCCACTTGCATTTCCATTTCGTCAATTTTGATGGTTTTTGCCACCTCATGGCATGATTTCAAGCCTAACTATGCCTATTTTTAAATTCGGATGCTATTTTCAAATAGGGAGTCCGACGTCTACACGATCAGTTCCTACATGTTCAATTCTACATGCATGAGGTGTTCATATCACTTACGGATCCGTTTGGGGGTCTTAGTGGTTTTTGCCCGCTCACGACACGTTTTCAGTCCTAAGTGAGTCATTTTTCAAATTTGGGTCCACCTCTCAAATCAGGAGTTCCACGACTACATGGTCGATTGCAACTTGTTATGTTGGACACACACACGAGGTGTTCGTGTTTCTTGCGGGGCTATTCCAGCTCTCAAATCGGGAGTTTCGAGACTATGTGGTCGACTGCTACTTATTATGTTGGACACACACGAGGTGTTCGTGCTTCTTGTGGGGCTGTTTGGGGGTTGTGGGGATTTTCACCCACTCGTAGCACATTATCAAGGCTAAGTGTGTCTGTTTTCAAATTTAGGTGATGTTCTCAACTCGAAATACCGCGACTGCATTGTTGGATGCTACGTGTTACGTTGGACATGTACAAGGTGTTCGTGCCACTTGTGGGGCCGTTCGGGGGCAGTTTGTGGTTTTTGCCCACTCGCGGTACTTTTGAATCCTAAGTGTACCTGTTTTCTGATTTGGGTCCTATTCTAAAATCTGGTGTTCCGCAACTATGGTGTTGGTTGCTACGTATTACGTTCGATATGCATGAAGTGTTCATACCACTTGAAGGGCATTTGGGGGTTATTTTCTGTTTTTCCCCACTCACGACACATTTTCAAGCCTATGTGTGCCTATTTTAAAATTCATGCCCTGTTCTTAAACTGGGAGTCCGACGACTACGCGACCAGTTTTTATGTGTTATGTTGGGTGTTGCTACCACTTACAGATCCATTTCAGTTTTTTGCAATTTTCTGCCCTCTCGCGACACGTTTTCAAGCCTAAGTATGCCTAGTTTCAAATGTGGGTCCTATTCTCAAACTGGGAGTCCCGCAACTACGCGCTAGATTACAACATGTTACATTGGACATACGCGAGGTTTTTCGTGTCACTAGCGGAGCCTTTTGGGGGGTGTTTGTTCTTTCACCCCACTCGACGCACGTTATCAAGCCTAAGTGTGCCTATTTATATATTTTGATCATGGTCTCAAATCAGGATTCCCACAAATACGTGACGAGTTGCTATGTGTTATGTTGGACACGCACGAGGTGTTCGTGCCATTTGGGGGGCCGTTTTGAGGATGTTGGTGGCTTCTGCCCACTCGCGGCACCTTTTCAAGCCTAAGTGTGCCTATTTAAAATTCGGTAACTGTTCTGAAATCGAGAATCCCGCGACTACACGATCAGTTTTTTACGTGTTACGTTTGACAGATATGTGGTGTTCCTGGCAACTTCAGGGTCGTTTGGGGGATTTTGGTGGTTTCCTCCTATTCGCGACATGTTTTGTTTTGTGGACTAAGTATACATGTTTTCAAATTTGAGTCCTTTTCTCAAATCGTGAGTCTTACGACTATGCGATCGGTTGTTACGCATTACGTTGGACTCACACAAGGTGTGCGTGCCACTTGCAGGGCCGTTTGGGGGCCTTTGGTGTTTTTCGCCCATTTACGACACATTTTTAAGCCTAACTTGCCCATTTTTAAATTTGCATCCTATTTTAAAACTAGGAGTTCCGAGACTGCACATCTACTATGTACGTGTTACGTTCGACATACACGTGGTCTTTGTGCTACTTGTGGTATTATTTGGGGCATGTGGCTATTTCTGCCCACCCGTGGCACGTTTTAAACCCTAAGTGCGGGTATTTTTCAAATTTGGAACTTGTTCTCAATTCGTGAGTCTTGCGACTATGTGATCGATTACTAGGTGTTATGTTTCCATGCATGAGGTCTTTGTTCCAATTACGGGGCCATTTGGAGCCTATTGGTTATTTCTACCTACTCGCGACACATTTTCAAGCCTAAGAGAGCCTATTTTCCAATTTGGGTCTTGTTTTCAAATCGTGAGTCCCGTGACTACAGGGCAGTTCTTATATTTTACGTTGAATATATAAAAGGTGTTGGTGCCACTTGCGGGGCTGTTTAGGGGCTATTGGTGGTTTTCTCCCACTTGTGGCACGTTTCAATTCTAAGTGTGCTTATTATCAAATTTGGATCCTATTCTCAAATCGGGAGTCTCACGACTACGCTACCAGATCCTACATGTTACGTTGGCAACGCACGACTGTTTGTACAACTTATTGAGCCATTTATGGGCTTTTGTTATTTTTCGCCCACTCGAGGCACGTTTTCAAGCCCATGCGTGCCTATTTTCAAATTCAGGTCTTGTTCTAAATTTGTGAGTCCAACAACTATGTGACCGATTTGAACGTGTTAACTTGGACACGCACAAGGTGTTCATGCCACTTACGGGGCAATTTGGAGGTTGTTTATGGTTTTCGCCCACTCGCGACACATTTTTAAGCCTAAGTGTGCCTATTTTCACATTCCTATCCTATTCCTAAATTGGGTGTCCCGCGGCTGCATGGCTAGTCCCTAGATGTTACATTGGACACGTAAAATGTGTTGATGCCACTTGTAGGGTGGTTAGGGGCTATTGGTTGTTTTTGCCCACTCACGACTTATTTTTAAGCCTATTTGTTCCTATTTTCAAATTTGGATGCAATTCTCAAATTGGGAGTCCCGTGACTATGCAGGCAGTTCTTACATCTTACATTGGACACGTATAAGGTGCTCATACCACTTACGGAGCCGTTTGCAAGCTGTTGGTGGTTTTCACCTACTCACGACACGTTTTCAAGCTAAAGTGGGACTATTTTAAAATTTGGATCCTGTTCTCAAATTGGGAGTCCATCGACTATGCAACCTACTCCTACTTGTTACGTTGGACACATAAGGCGAATTTGTTCCACATGCGGGGCCATTTGGTGGTTGTTGATTGTTTTTTCCCACTCGCGACAGGTTTTTAGGACTAAGTGTGCATATTTTAAAATTGAGGTCTTGTTCTCAAATTGAGAGTCCCATGACAATGGGGTCGATTGCTATGTGTGATATTTGACATGCACGAGGTGTTACTACAACTTAAGGGGTCGTTTGGGGGATTTTGGTGGTTTTTTCCCACTTGAGTCACATTTTTAAACCATAGCATGCCTATTTTCAAATTCAGGTCATGTTCTCATACAATGAGTCCTGCGACTACGCGTCCATTTACTATGTGTTACGTTGGACATATACGAGGTGTTCCTACCACTTGTGGGGCCGTTTGGGGGGTTTTGGTTCTTTGCCCTCACTGCCACACGTTTTCAAGCCTAAGTGTGCCTATTTTAAATTTTGGGTGCTGCTCTCAAATTAGGAGTATCGCGACTACATGGACGATTGCTTCATTTTACGTTGGACACGCATGATGCGTCCGTGTTACTTATTATGCCATTTTTGGGCTTTTGGTGGTTTCTTCCCAGTCGCGACATGTTTTTAAGACCATGCGTGCCTATTTTAAAATTTGGGTCTTGTTCTAAATTTGTGAGTCCGATGACTATACGACCGATTTCTACCTGTTATGTCGCACTCGTACGAGGTGGTCGTGCCACTTATGGGCTGTTTGGATATGTTGGTGGTTTATGCTCACTCGCAACACGTTTTCAAGCCTAAGTGAGCATATTTTCCAATTTGAGTCATATTCTAAAACTGAGAGTCCCGTGACTATACGACCAATTCTTAGATTTTACATTGGACATGCATAAGGTGTTGGTGCCACTTGTGGGTCTGTTTGGGGGATATTGGTGGTTTTCTCCCACTCGTGTCACGTTTTTAAGCCTAAGTGTGCTTATTTTCAAATTTGGATCATGTTCTTAAATCGAGGGTCCCGCGACAACGCGTCCAGTTACTACGTGTTCCGTTGGACACGCACGACCATTCGTACCACTTATGGAGCCATTTGGGGGGTTTTGCTTTTTTTTTTCTGTCCTCTCGTGGCATGTTTTAAACCCTAAGTGTACCTATTTTCAAATTCAGGTCCCATTTTAAAATTGGGATTCCCACAACTACACGATCGGTTGCTACGTGTGACATTGGACATGCACGAGGTATTCGTACCACTTGTAAGGTCGTTTGGGATATGTTGGTGGTTTTCTCCCACTCGCAACACATTTTCAAGCCTAATTGTGCGTAATTTTAAATTTGGGTCCCGTTCTCAAACTAGGTTTCTCGCGACTAGGTAGCTGGTTTCTAAGTGTTACGTCGGACATACACGACGTGTTTGTCCCACTAGCAGGGCCGCTCGAGGGGCATTGATTCTTCCTTCCACTCGCCGCATGTTTTCAAGCATAAGTGTGCCTATTTTAATATTTAGATTCAGTTCTCAAATAAGGAGTCATGTGATTGCGCATTCGATTACTACGTGTTACGTTGGACACGCGTGATGTGTTCATGTAACTTGTTGGGCCATTATTGGGCTTTTAGTGGTTTCCGCCCACTAACGGTACATTTTGAAGCCCATGCGTGTCTATTTTTAATTTGGGTCTTGTTCTCAATTAGTGAGTCCCGCGACTATTAGATCGATTGTTATGTGTTATGTTGGACATGAATGAGGTGTTCATGCCACTTGCAGGGCCGTTTGGAGGCTGTTCGTGGTTTCCGCCCACTCATAGCACATTTTTAAGCCTAAGCGTGCCTATTTTCAAATACGTGTCTTGTTCTCAAAGCAGGAGTCCTGCAACACAGTTCGTAGATGTTATGTTGGATATGCACAATGTGTTGGTGCCACTTACGTTGAGGTTTGGGGGCTATTAGCTATTTTCACCCATTCGTTACATGTTTTCAAGCCTAACTGTGGCTATTTTCATATTTGGATGCAATTCTCAAATCAGGGGTCCCATCACTACGCGATCAGTTCCTTCATATTACGTTGAACATGCAGGAGGTGTTCGTACCACTTATGGAGCTGTTTGGTGGCTTTTGGTGGTTTTCACCCACTGACGGCACGTTTTGAGGCCCAAGTTGGCCTATTTTTAAATTTGAGTTGAGTTCCCAAATCGAGAGCCTAGCGACTAAGTATTGCATTGGACATGCATGAGGTATTTGTGTTACTTGTGGGGATATTTTGAGGTGATTGGTGATTTCTGGACACTCACGGCACGTTTCAATCCCAAGTGTTCTTATTTTCAAATTCGGGTCCTATTCTCAAATCGAGAGTCCTGCGACTATGCTACCGATTGTTACGGGTAACATTGGCCTATTGTGAGACGATTTGGTGGCTTTTGATGGTTTTCGCCCACTCGTGGTTCATTTTCAGGCGTAAGTGTGCCTATTTTGAAATTCGGATCTTGTTCTCAAATAGAGAGTGTCGCGACTACGCTTTTGGTTGCTACGTGTTATGTTGGACACACACGAGGTGTTTGTGCCACTTGCAGGGCCATTTTGTGGAATTTGGTTGTTTTTGCTCACTCGTTTTACCTTTTCAAGCGCGAGTGTGCCTTTTTTACAATTACGGTCCTATTCTATAATCGGGTTTCCAACGATTACGGTGCCCGTTGCTTCATGTTACGGTGAACATGCAAGAAGTGTTCATGGTACTTAGAGGGTCGTTTGGGATTTGTTTATTCCTTCTGCCCACTCGTGGCACGTTTTCAAGCCAAAGTGTGTCTTTTTTCAACTTTAGGTCTTGTTCTCATACAAATAGTCCCATGACTATGCAACTAGTTCTTACATGGTACGTTGGACATGCACGGGGTCTTAAAAATACTTACGGATCTATTTGGCAACTTTTGTTGTTTTCCACCCCCTCACAGCACGTTTTCATGGATAAGTGTGTCTATTTTCAAATTTGGGCCATGTTCTCATTCCAGGTGTGTCGTGACTATGCAACCAGTTGTTATTTATTACGTTGGACACTTGCAGGGTCGTTTGGTGGCTGTTGGTGGATTTCACCCACTATGACATTTTTTAAAGCCTAACTGTGCATATTTTTAAATTTGGGTCATGTTCGCAAACAACGAGCCCTGAGACTACTCGGTCGGTTCCTACATGTTTCGTTGGACATGCACGAGGTGTTCATGCCACTAGGGGACATTTGGGGGCATGGGTTCCTTCACCCACTCAACGCACATTTTCAAGCATGTGTGCCAATTTTAAAATTTGGGTCCTGTTCTCAAATTGGGTGTCTCATAACTATGCGTTCGATTGCTATGTGTTTACGCTGGACACGCACGAGGTGTTCGTGACACTTGCGGGGTCATTTCAGAGGGTTAATTTTCTTTCGCCCACTTACATTACAATTTTAGGGTCGTGCCGGCCTATTTTAAAATTTGAGTCGTGTTCTCAATCCGTGAGTCCCATGATAACCCAACCGGCTGCTACATGTTATGTGGGACACGTATGAGGTGTTCGTTTGACTAGCATTGTCATTAGGAGGCTATTTGTGTTTTCCACCCACTCGCAACACGTTTTCAAGTCTAAGTGTGCCTATTTCAAAAAAATTGGTCTCTGTTCTCGATTCGGGAGTCCCATCAGTATGAAATAAAATGCTACGTGTTGTAATAACCAACATAATTTTTGGGGTATTTTCAAAATAAAGAGGAAAAATAAAGTTTTTGATGAAATTATTTTTATTGCTCAAATATGTTGGTTATTATTTTTAAAGGCGAGAATTTCAAACGGTTTCGAAAACGGAGTTAAAACGGATTTTAAAATGATTTTTAAATGTTTTTAACTCTTGGAGTTGTTTTGACTTCCAACTCTTCATTTCTTTGCCTTATTTAAAGGAGTCTTTTGGCTTACAACTCTTCATTTCTTTGCATTATAAAAGGAAGTCGTGGGCAACCTTTTTAACCTACTTTCGGCATAAATTTTGGCAGTAAATATATTTTATATTCCTGTTCTTTTTGTATACATATTGTTCCTTGAGATTTGTGAGTTCCAACCTTAGATTAGAGGTGTTCTTTGGGATATTTTGTTGGAGGTTTTTGGAAGAGCTTTTATAGATCTTTTGAGTTGATCTTGAGGATGTGATCATTGGTTTCTCATCATGGTTTGAGGTATGGAGTTTTACACAATATGCTCCTTAAATCTCGCGAGTGTCATTCTCTTTGAATTCATGTTAATTGAACTCATATTTGAATTGTTAAATTCATTGAAATCTGAAAAATAATTGTTGAAATTATTTTGATTCATGTGGTATCATTATATTGTTGATGAGCACGTTGTCATGATATTTTAATATGGCATGGATGTTGGGCACCCGCCAAAATTCCTGTTTCCCGGGATATGGCTTGATAAAGCATATACGGATGTGGTGAGGCCCGGTGACCCGGTTAAAGTGTTGTTGAGAAATTATAATGATGAAATTCTATTGAGATTTGCATTTTGATTTGAATATTCGTACTTGTGTTGTTACGATTTGTTCATCGTTAATATATTTGTTGAGAATCTTTCTTGTCGTATTGTGTACTTCCCCATATTTTCTTTTAGTTGGCAGGTTAGCGTGGATTGAGCGCCATGGACCAATTGGGATGATTTTAGCGTGGAGTATTTGAGAAGAATTGTATTTATTTTGATGTATAGAGCCTTGGAGATTTGTATTTTATTTTCGAGTTAGTAGTTGTAATTTTAATTCGAGAGACTTGTAGTAATTGAAGAGATTGAGATTAGTGGATTTATATTATTGTGGGTTTATTTAGATGCTCTATACCTTGTCACTTGTGGATTTGGATTTATTTTATCGCATTAGGGCTCCGTTCGCTCTCCCCGGGCGGGCAGGGTGTTACAAATGGTATCAGAGCTTAGGTATACGGCAACCCTCAGGGCTTGAGTTTTGGGTTCATTGCGTGGTTAGCAATTTCTGAAGATAGAAAATTTTAGGTGATATTCGTGATAAGTTTCGAGATTAGATGTGAGGAAATTATTTTTGGAGATAAATTATTTTTGGAGTTAGTATAGTGGCCTGATTTTTTTGAGAGTTAGGCATTCGGCGAATTTCGAGGGCGAAATTCCATTGTTAGTGGGGAAGTGTAATAACCCGCATAATTTTTGGGTATTTTCAAAATAAAGAGGAAAAATAAAGTTTTTGATGAAATTATTTTTATTGCTCAAATATGTTAGTTATTATTTTTAAAGGCGAGAATTTCAAACGGTTTCGAAATCGGAGTTAAAACGGATTTTAAAATGATTTTAAAATGTTTTTAACTCTTGGAGTTGTTTTGACTTCCACTCTTCATTTCTTTGCCTTATTTAAAGGAGTCTTTTGGCTTACAACTCTTCATTTCTTTGCATTATAAAAGGAAGTCGTTGGCAACCTTTTTAACCTACTTTCGGCATAAATTTTGGCAGTAAATATATTTTATATTCCTCTTCTTTTTATATACACATTGGCCCTTGAGATTTGTGAGTCCCAACCTTAGATTAGAGGTGTTCTTTGGGATATTTTGTTGGAGGTTTTTGGAAGAGCTTTTATAGATCTTTTGAGTTGATCTTGAGGATGTGATCATTGGTTTCTCATCATGGTTTGAGGTATGGAGTTTTACACAATATGCTCCTTAAATCTCGCGAGTGTCATTCTCTTTGAATTCATGTTAATTGAACTCATATTTGAATTGTTAAATTCATTGAAATCTAGAAAATAATTGTTGAAATTATTTTGATTCATGTGGTATCATTATATTGTTGATGAGCACGTTGTCATGAGATTTTAATATGGCACGGATATTGGGCACCCGCCAAAATTCCTGTTTCCCGGGATATGGCTTAATAAAGCATATACGGATGTGGTGAGGCCCGGTGACCCGGTTAAAGTGTTTTTGAGAAATTATAATGATGAAATGCTATTGAGATTTGCATTTTGATTTGAATATTCGTACTCGTGTTCTTACGATTTGTTCATCGTTAATATATTTGTTGAGCATCTTTCTTGTCGTATTGTGTACTTCCCCATATTTTCTTTTAGTTGGCAGGTTAGCGTGGATTGAGCGCTATGGACCAATTGGGATGATTTTAGTGTGGAGTATTTGAGAAGAATTGTATTTATTTTGATGTATAGAGCCTTGGAGATTTGTATTTTATTTTCGAGTTAGTAGTTGTAATTTTAATTCGAGAGACTTGTTGTAATTGAAGAGATTGAGATTAGTGGATTTATATTATTGTGGGTTTATTTAGATGCTCTATACCTTGTCACTTGTGGATTTGGATTTATTTTATCGCATTAGCGCTCCGTTCGCTCTCCCCGGGCGGGCAGGGTGTTACACGTGTTATGTTGGACAGACACGAGGTGTTCGTGGGGACAGCAGGGACGTTTGGGGGCTTTTGGTTCCTACGACTTCCAGCCCATTTTTAAGCATTAGTGTGTATATTTTCAAAATAAAGTCCTTTTCTCAAATCGTGAGTGTCGCGACTACGCAACCAGTTGTTATGCATTGTGTTGGAATCACATGAAGTGTTCGTGGCACTTGCGGGGCCATTTGGCGTCTTTTGGTGGTTTCTGCCACTAGTGCCACGTTTTAACCCAAATTGTCCTTATTTTAAAATTCGGGTCCTATTCTCAAACCATGAGTCCGATGAGAATGCGACCGATTGATCAAGGTATACGTGACACGTGTGAGGCCGTTTGGGAGTTGTTGGTGTTTTTTGCCCACTCGAGGCATGTTTTTAAGCCTAAGTGTGCCTATTTTCCAATTTGTGTCCTCTTCTCAAATCGGGTGTCCTGCGACATCAGGGCCAGTTGCTACGTGTAATGTTGGACATGCACGAAGTGTTCATCCCATTTAGTTTCGGCCCACTCGTGGCACGTTTTATATCCTAAGTGTGCCAATTTTCAAATTCGAGTCATGTTCTTAAACCTGGAGTCTTGCAACTATGCAACCAGTTATTATGTGTTACGTTGGACACGCATGAGGTGTTCATAGAACATACACAATTGTATAGGGGATTTTCAATTTTCCGACCCCCACAACATGTTTTCAAGCCTAAGTGGGCTTATTTTCAAATTTTGGGTCATGTTCACGAATCGAAAGTCATGCGACAATGCGACCAGTTGCAATTTGTTACGTTGGACACGCACAAGGTGTTTGTGCCACTATTTGGGTTATTAAGGGGCATTTTTGTTGTCTTAACCCACTTGCAAGACGTTTTGAAGCCTAAGTGTGCCTATTTTCTAATTTGGGTCATGTTCTCAAAGACTGAGTCTCGCGACTATGCGGTCGATTGCTACGTATTACGTTGGACATACACGACATGTTTGTGCCACTAGCGTGTCCATTTGGGGGTGTTGGTCTCCACTCACCACATGATTTTAAGCATAAGAGTGTATATTTTCAAATCCGGATCATGTTTTCAAACCAGGAGACCCGTAACTTTGCGGTCGGCCCTACATCATACGATGGACACACACTTGCCACTTGCGGGGCTGTTTAAGGGCTTTTGGTGGTTTTCGCCCACTTGCGGCACGTTTTCAATCCCATTTGTGCTTATTTTCAAATTATCTTTTTCTCAATCCCTGAGCCCTACAACTATGGAACCAATTTCTCTGTGTTATGTTGGACACGCACGAGGCGTTCATGCCACTTGCTAGGGTCATTAGGAGGCTATTGGTGGTTTCTCCCCACTCGCACCACATTTTAAAGTCTAAGTGTGCCTATTTTCAAATTCGATGCCTGATTTCAAATCAGGAGTCCCATGACTACGCGGTCGGCTGCTATGTGTTATGTTGGATAGACACGAGGTGTTCGTGTCACCTACTCGTGGCACGTTTTCATATCTAAGTGTGCTTATTTTCAAATTTAGTTCCTATTCTCAACCATGAATACCCCGACTATGCTTCTGGTTGGCACTTGTTATGTTGGATACACACGAGGTGTTTGTGCCACTTGCCGGGCCATTTTGTGGCATTTGGTGGTTTTTGCTCACTCGCGGTACCTTTTTAAGCCTAACTGTGCCTATTTTCCAATTCGGGTCCTGTTCTGAAATCAGGTGTCCCGTGATAATGGTTCCGGTTGGTTCACATTATGTTGAACACGAACGAAGTGTTCATTCCACTTGGAGGGCCGTTTGGGGGTTGTTTGTTGCTTCTGCCCACTCGCGGTAAGATTTTCAACTCTAAGTGGGCCTATTTTCAGATTCAGATCTTGTTCTCATACCAAGAGTACCGCACCTCTGTAGCCAGTTCTTACATGTTACATTGGATACACATGAGTTTTTCATACCACTTACGAACCTATTTGGAGGATTTTGATGGTTTTCACCCACTCACGGCACATTTTCAAGCGAAACTGGGCCTATTTTTAAATTTGAGTCGAGTTCTCAAATCGGGTTCCTAGCGACTATATGTCCGATTGCTAAGTATTACGTTGTACACGCATGAGTTGTTTGTGTTACTTACGGGGATATTTGGAGGCCGTTGGTGATTTTCACCCACTCGCGACACGTTTTAAGCCTACGTGTGCTTATTTTCAAATTCGGGCATTATTCTCAAATCGGGAGTCCCGCGACTATGCTATCGATTGTTACGTGTTACATTATCCACTTGCGAGGTGATTTGGGGGATTTTGGTGGTTTTCTCCCACTCACGGTTAGTTTTCAAGCGTAACTATGCCTATTTTCAAATTCGGTTCCTGTTCTCAAATCGAGAGAGCCGCGACTACTCTTCTGGTTGCTAGTGTTATGTTTGACACACACAAGGTATTTGTGCCACATGCACGACTACTCGGTCAGTTGCTACATGTAACGTTGGACATGCACGAGATGTTCGTACAACTAGCGGGGCCGTTTGGGGGCATGGGTTCCTTCCCCTACTCACTGCACATTTTCAAGCTTGTGTGCCAATTTTAAAATTTGGGTCATGTTCTCAAATCGGGTGTCTCGTAACTATGCGTCCGATTGCTACATGTTATGTTGGATGTGCACCAGCTGTTCGTGACACTTGTGAGGTCGTTTCGGAGGTTTTAGTTATTTTTGCCCACTCGCGGCACATTTTTAGGGCCATGCATTCCTATGTCCAAATTCGGGTCCTGTTCTCAATCCGTGAGTCCCGTAACAACCCAACCAGTTGAAACATGTTATGTTGGACATGTATGAGTTGTTTGTTCCACTTGCAAGATCGTTACTCACGGTACATTTTCAAGCCTAAGTGTGCCTATTTCTAAATTTGGTCCATGTTCTCAATTCAGGTGTCCCATCACTAGGCGGTCAATTGCTACCTGTTATGTTGGACAGACATGAGGTGTTCGTGGCAACTGCAGGGCCATTTGGGGGCTTTGGGTAGTTTTCCCTGACTTGCACCATATCTTAAAGCCTAAGTGTACCTATTTTTAAAATTGAGTACTTTTCTCAAATCGTGAGTCCCGAGATTATGCACATTGTTGTTATGTTTTACGTTGGACTCGCACGAGTGTTCGTGCCACTTGCGAGGCCATTTGGGGGTCGTTGGTGTTTTCTGCCCACTCGCGACATGTCTTCAAGCCTATGTTTGCCAACATTCAAATTCGGGTCCTATTTTCAAATTGAGAATTTTATGACAATGCGATAAGTATGTACGTGTTACATTTGACAAACACAAGGTCTTCACTCCACTTGTTGGGATGTTTGGCCGCCTTTGGTTGTTTCTGCCCACTCGTGGGCCGTTTTCAACCTAAACTGTCCCTATTTTAAAATTTGGGTACTATTCTCAAACCATTAGTTCGACGATAACGCGACCGATTGATACATATTACCTGGGGCATGCTTGAGGTATTTGTCCCACTTGGGACCCGTTTGGGAGCAGGTGGTGGTTTTGTCCCACTTGCGGCATGTTTTTAAGCCTAAGTGGGCCTATTTTCCTATTCGGGTCCTGTTCTCAAATCGCGTGTCCCACGATTACGGGGTCGGTTGCTTCACATTACATTGAACTTGCACGAAGTGTTCTTGCCACTTGGAGGGCCGTTTGGGGGTTATTTGTTGCATCGGCCCACTCACGGCACGTTTTAATGCCTAAGTGTGCCTATTTTCAAATTCGGATCATGTTCTCATACCGAGAGTCTCGCGACTCTACAGCCAGTTCTTACATGTTACGTTGGTCACCCATGAGGTGTTCGTACCACTTACGGAGCTGTTTGGAGGATTTTGGTGGTTTTCACCCACTCACGGCACGTTTTCAGGCCAAAGTGGGCCTATTTTTAAATTCTAGTCGAGTTCCCAAATCGGGAGCCTAGCGACTACGCGACTGGTTGCTAAGTGTTGCATTGGACACGCATGAGGTGTTTGTGTTACTTACGGGGCTATTTGGAGGCGGATGGTATTTTCATCCACTCACGGCACGTTTCCAGCCTAAGTGTGCTTATTTTTAAATTCAGATCTTATTCTCAAATCGGGAGTCTCGCGACTACGCTACCGATTGTTATGTTTTACATTAGCCACTTGCGAGGCGATTTGGGGCCTTTTGCTGGTTTTCTCCCACTCGCATTTCGTTTTAGGCGTGAGTGTTCCTATTTGTAAATTCATCTTTTGTTCTAAAATCGAGAATGCTACGACTACGCTTATGATTGGCACGTGTTATGTTGCACACACAAGGTGTCTGTGCCGCTTGCGGGGCCATTTTGTGGCATTTGGTGGTTTTCGCTCACTCGCGGTACCTTTTCAAGCCTAAGTGTGCCTATTTTCCACTTCGGGTCCTGTTCTCAAACCGGGTGTCCCGTGATTACAAGGCCGGTTGGTTCATATTATATTGAACATGCACGAAGTGTTCATGCCACTTGGAGGGCCGTTTGGGGGTTATTTATTGCTTCTACCTACTCGCGGCAAGGTTTTCAACCCTAAGTGGGCCTATTTTCAAATTCGGATCTTGTTCTCATACCAAGTGTCCCATGACTCTGCAGCCAGTTCTTACATGTTACATTGGACACGCATGAGTTTTTCATACCACTTACGGAGCTATTTGGAGGCTTTTGGTGATTTTCACCCACTCACGGCACATTTTCAGGCCAAACTGGGCCTTTTTTTAAATTTGAGTCGAGTTATCAAATCGGGAGCCTAGCGACTATGCGGCCTGTTGTTATGTATTACGTTAGACATGCATGAGGTGTTTTTGTTACTAGCGGGGCTATTTGGAGGCCGTTGGTGATTTTCCCCCACTAGAGGAACATTTTAAGCCTAAGTGTGCTTATTTTCAAATTCGGGCCTTATTCTCAAACCGAGAGTCCCGTGACTATGGTACCGATTGTTACGTGTTACATTACCCACTTGCGAGGTAATTTGGTGGTTTTCTCCCACTCGCGGTTAGTTTTCAAGCGTAACTGTGTCTATTTTCAAATTCGGCTCCTGTTCTCAAATCGAGAGAGCCGTGACTACTCTTCTGTTTATTACGTGTTATGTCGGACAAACATGAGGTGTTCGTGGCAACTGCAGGGCCATTTGGGGGCTTTGGCTATTTTTCGCTGACTTGCACCACATCTTAAAGCCTAAGTGTACCTATTTTTAAAATTGAGTACTTTTCTCAAATCGTGAGTCCCGAGATTATGCATGTTGTTGTTATATTTTACATTGGACTCGCACGAGGTGTTTGTTCCACTTGCGAGGCCATTTGGGGGTCATTGGTGTTTGCTACCCACTCGTGGCACGTCTTCAAGCCTACGTTTCCCAACATTCAAATTCGGGTCTTATTTTCAAATCGAGAGTCTTGCGACTACGCGACAAGTATGTACGTGTTACATTTGACAAACACAAAGTCTTCACTCCACTTGCTGGGCTATTTGGCAGCCTTTGGTGGTTTCTGCTCACTCATGGCACGTTTTCAACCTAAACTATCCCTATTTTAAAATTTGGGTACTATTCTCATACCATGTGTGTGACAACAATGCGACCGATTGCTACATATTACCTAGGACATGCTCGAGGTATTTGTCCCACTTGGGAGGCCGTTTGGGATCAGTTGGCGGTTTTATCCCACTTGCGGCATGTTTGTAAGCCTAAGTGTGCCTATTTTCCAATTCGGGTCCTCTTCTCAAATTGGGTGTCCCGCGATTACGGGGTCAGATGCTTCACGTTACGTTGAACTTTCATGAAGTGTTCTTACCACTTTGAGGGACGTTTTGTGGTTGTTTGTTCCTTCGGCCCACTTACGGCACGTTTTAATGCCTAAGTGTGCCTATTTTCAAATTTGGATCTTGTTCTCATATCGGGAGTCCTGTGACTCTGCAGCCAGTTCTTACATGTTACGTTGGACAACCATGAGGTGTTCGTACCACTTACGGAGCTGTTTGGAGGCTTTTGGTGAATTATACCCACTCACGGCACGTTTTCAGGCCAAAGTGGGCCTATTTTTAAATTCTAGTCGAGCTCCCAAATCAGGAGCCTAGCGACTACACGGCTGGTTGCTAAGTGTTGCATTGGACACGTATGAGGTGTTTGTGTTACTTGTGGGCTTCTTGGAGGCGGATGGTATTTTCATCCACTCGCGGCACGTTTCCAGCCTAAGTGTGCTTATTTTTAAATTCGGGTCTTATTCTCAAACAGGGAGTCCCGCGACTACGCTACCGATTGTTACATTTTACATTAGCAACTTCCGAGGTGATTTGGGGCCTTTTGGTGGTTTTCGCCCACTCGCGGTTTGATTTTAGGTGTGAGTGTTCCTATTTGCAAATTCGGCTTTTGTTCTCAAATCGAGAGTGCTGCGACTACGCTTATGGTTGGAACGTGTTATGTTGGACACACACAAGGTGTTCGTGCCACTTGCGGGGCCATTTTGTAACATTTGGTGGTTTTCGCTCACTCACGGTACCTTTTCAAGCCTAAGTGTGCTAATTTTCCAATTCGGGTCCTGTTCTCAAACTGGGTGTCCCACGATTATGGGGCCGGCTGGTTCACATTATGGTGAACATGCATGAAGTGTTCATTCCACTTAGAGGTCCGTTTGGGGGTTTGTTGCTTCTGCCCACTCGCGGCAAGGTTTTCAATCCTAAGTGGGACAATTTTCAAATTCGGATCTCGTTCTCATACCAAGATTCCCGCGACTCTGCAGCCAGTTCTTACATGTTACGTTGGACACTCATGAGTTATTCATACCACTTACGGAGCTATTTGGAGGCTTTTGGTGGTTTTCATCCACTCACGGCACATTTTCAAGCCAAACCGGACCTATTTTTAAATTTGAGTCGAGTTCTCAAATCGGGAGCTTAGTGACTATACGACCAATTTCTAAGTATTACATTGGACACGCATGAGGTGTTTATGTTACTAGTGGGGATATTTGGAGGCCGTTGGTGATTTTCGGCCACTCGCGGCAAGTTTTAAGCCTAAGTGTGCTTATTTTCAAATTCGGGCCTTGTTCTCAAATCGGGAGTTCCGTGACTATGCTACCGATTATTACGTGTTACATTTGGCACTTACGAGGCGATTTTGGGGGATTTTGGTGGTTTTCTCCCACTAGCTGTTAGTTTTCAAGCGTAACTGTGCCTATTTTCAAATTTGGCTCATGTTCTCAAATAGAGAGAGCCACGACTACTCTTCTGGTTGCTACGTGTTATGTTGGACACACACGAGGTGTTCATGCCACTTGCAAGGCAATTTTGTGTAATTTGTTGTTTTTCTCTCACTCGTTGTACCTTTTCAAGCCCGAGTGTGCCTATTTTCCAATTCGACTCCTATTCTCAAAATGGGTTTCCCACGATTATAGTGCCCATTGCTTCATGTTATGTTGAACATGCACAAAGTGTTCATTCCACTTGGATGGTCGTTGGGGGTTATTTATTGCTTCCGCCCACTTACGACACGTTTTCAAGCCTAAGTGTGCCTATTTTCAAATTCGGGTCTTGTTCTCATTTCGAGAGTCCCACGAATATGCGACCAGTTCTTACGTGTTACATTGGACATGCACGAGCTATTCGAACCCCTTACAGTTCCATTTCACAGCTTTTGTTATTTTCCACCCCCTCGCAGCATGTTTTCATGGCTAATTGTGCCTATTTTCAAATTTGGGTCATGTTCTCAATCCAGGAGTGTTGTGATAATGCAGCCGGATTCTATTTGTTACGTTGGACACTTGTAGGGTCGTTTGGTGGATGTTGGTTGATTTCACAAACTGGCGAAACATTTTAAAGCGTAAGTGTGCCTATTTTTAAATTTGCGTCCCATTCGTAAACAGTGAGCCCCGCGACTACTCGGTCGGTTGCTACGTGTTACGTTGGACATGCACGAGGTGTCCGTACCACTAGAGGGGTTGTTTGGGGTCATGGTTTCCTTCCCCTACTCGCCGCACATTTTCAAGCATGTGTGCCAATTTTAAAATTTGGGTCTTATTCTCAAATCGGGTGTCTCGTAACTATGCAACTGATTGCTACATGTTTTGTTGGACGCACACCAGGTGTTCGTGACACTTGTGGGGTCATTTTGGAGGTTTTAGTTCTTACCGCCCACTCTCGGCACATTTTTAGGGCCATGCATTCCTATATACAAATTCGGGTCCTGTTCTCAATCTGTGAGTCCCGTGATAACCCAATCGGTTGCTACATGTTACGTTGGACACGTATGAGTTGTTCGTTCCCCTTGCAAGGTCGTTAGGAGGTTATTTGTGGTTTCCACCCACTCGCGGTACATTTTCTAGCCTAAGTGTGTGTATTTTTATATTTGGTCCATGTTGTCAATTCGGGTGTCCCATCACTATACAGTCAATTGCTATGCGTTATGTTGGACAGACATGAGGTGCTCGTGGCAACTGTAGGGCCATTTGGGGGGTTTTGGGTAGTTTTTACTGACTTGCACCACACCTTAAAGCCTAAGTGTACCTATTTTTAAAATCGAGTACTTTTCTCAATTCGTGAGTCCCGAGATTATGCACGTTGTTATTATGTTTTACGTTGGACTCGCACGAGGTGTTCGTGCCACTTGCGAGGCCATTTGGGGGTCGTTGGTGTTTTCTGCCCACTCACGGAACGTCTTCAAGCCTACGTTTGCCAACATTCAAATTCTGGTCCTATTCAGGTACTATGCGACAAGTATGTACGTGTTACATTTGATAAACACAAGGTCTTCACTCCACTTATTGGGTTGTTTGGCAGCCTTTGGTGGTTTCTTCCCACTCGTGGCACGTTTTCAACCTAAATTGTCCCTATTTTAAAATTCGGGTACTATTCTTAAACCACGAGTCCGACGACAACGTGACCGATTGCTACATATTACCTGGGACATGCTCTAGGTATTCGTCCCACTTGTGAGGCCGTTTGGAGCAGTTGGTGGGTTTCTCCCACTTGCGGCATGTGTTTAAGCCTAAGTGTGCCTATTTTCCAATTCGGGTCTTATTCTCAAATCGTGTGTCCTGTGATTACGAGGACGGTTGCTTCACGTTACGTTCAACTTGCACGAAGTGTTCTTGCCACTTGGAGGACCGTTTGGGTTTTTTTGTTGCTTCGGCCCACTCACTGCATGTTCTAATGCCTAAGTGTGACTATTTTCAAATTCGAATCTTGTTCTCATATTGGGAGTCCCGGGACTCTGCAGCCAGTTCTTACATGTTACGTTAGACACTCATGAGGTGTTTGTACCACTTACGGAGCTGTTCGGAGGCTTTTGGTGGGTTTCACCCACTCACGGCACCTTTTCACGCCAAAGTGGGACTATTTTTAAACTCTATTCGAGTTCCCAAATCAGGAGCCTATCGACTACGCTGCTGGTTGCTAAGTGTTGCATTGGACACATATGAGGAGTTTGTGTTACTTGTGGGGCTATTTGGAGGCGGATGGTATTTTCGTCCACTCGCGGCACATTTCCAGCCTAAGTGTGCTTATTTTTAAATTCGGGTCTTATTCTTAGAACGGGAGTCTCGTGACTACGCTACTGATTGTTACGTTTTGCATTAACAACTTACGAGGCGATTTGGGGGCTTTTGGTGGTTTTTGCCCACTCGCGGTTTATTTTCAGGCATGAGTGTTCCTATTTGCAAATTCGGCGTCTGTTCTCAAATTGAGAGTGCTTCGACTACGCTTCTGGTTGGCACGTGTTATGTTGGACACACACGAGGTGTTCGTGCCACTTGCAGGGAGATTTTGAGTAATTTGGTTCTTTTTGCTCACTCATTGTACCTTTTCAAGCCTGAGTGTACCTATTTTCCAATTCGACTCCTATTCTCAAATAGGGTTTCCCACAACTATGGTGCCCGTTGCTTCATGTTATGTTGAACATGCATGAAGTGTTCATGCCACTTGGAGGGTCATTTCAGGGATGTTTATTGCTTCCACCCACTCATGGCACATTTTCAAGCCTAAGTGTGCCTATTTTTAAATTCAGGTTATTGTCATTCCTAGTGTCCCATGACTATGCAGTCAGTTCTTATGTGTTATGTTGGACGTGCACGAGATGTTTGAACCCCTTATAGAGCAGCCGTTTGGCGACTTTTATTATTTTTCACCCCCTCACAGCACGTTTTCATGGCAAAGTGTGCATATTTTCAAATTTGGGTCATGTTCTTAATTCAGGAGAGTCGTGACTATGCTTCTGGTTACTATTTGTTACGTTGGACACTTGCAGGGTTGTTTGGTGGTTGTTGGTGGGTTTCACCCACTCTCGGCACATTTTAAAGACTAAGTGTGCCTATTTTTAAATTTGGGTTCAGTTCGCAAATAGTGAGCCCCGCGACTACTCGGTCGGCTGCTACATATTACGTTGGACATGTACGAGGTGTTGGTACCCCTAGCGGGGCCGTTTGGGGGCGTGGGTTCCTTCCCCCACTCGCTGCACATTTTTAAGCCTGCGTGTCAATTTTAAAATTTGGGTTATGTTCTCAAATCGAGTGTCTCGTAACTACGCATCCGATTGCTATGTGTTATGTTGGACACGCACTAGGTGTTCGTGACACTTGGGGGGTCGTTTCATAGGTTTTGGTTGTTTTCGGCCACATGCGGCTCGTTTTTAGGGCCAGGCATTCCGTTGTCCAAATTCGTGTCCTATTCTCAATTCGTGAGTCCTGTGATAACCCAACCGATTGCTACATGTTATGTTGGACACGTATGAGTTGTTCGTTCCACTTGCAATGTCTAAAGGAGGATATTTGTTGTTTCCACCCACTCACGACACATTTTGAAGCCTAAGTGTGCCTATTTCTAAATTTGGTCCATGTTCTCAATTCGGGAGTCCCATCACTATGCGGTCAATTGCTACATGTTATGTTGGACAGACACGAGGTGTTCGTGGCAATTGCGGGGCCATTTGGGGGCTTTTGGTTGTTTCCCGTGACTTGCAACACATTTTAAGCCTAAGTGTACCTAGTTTCAAAATCGAGTCCTTTTCTCAGATCTCGAGTCCCGCGACTACGCAAGCAATTATTATGTGTTACATTGGACTAGCACGAGGTTTTTGTTCCATTTGCATGGAGATTTAGGGTCGTTGGTGTTTTTTGCCCACTCATGACACGTTTTCAACCCTACGTTTTCCAATATTCAAATTCAAGTCCTATTTTCAAATTGAGAGTTTTGCGACTACGCGACAAGTATGTATGTGTTACATTGGACAGACACAAGGTGTTCATGCCATTTGTGGGGATGTATGGAAGCTTTCGGTAACTTCTTCCCACATGTGGCAAGTTTTCAACCCAAAGTGTCCCTATTTTAAAATTCGGGTCCTATTATTAAACCATGAGTGCGACAACAACGCGGTCGATTGCTACATATTACCTTGGACATGCTCGAGGTGTTCATGTCACTTGTGAGGCCGTTTGGGAACTGTTGGATGTTTTTACCCACTCGCGACATGTTTTCAAGCCTAAGTGAGCCTATTTTCTAATTCGTGTCCTGTTCTCAAATCGGGTATCCCGCGACTTCGGGGCCAGTTGCTACGTGTAATGGTGTATATGCATGAAGTGTTAATGCCATTTGGATGGATATTCAGGGATTGTTTGTGGTTTCCACCCACTCGCGGCACGTTTTCAATCCCAAGTGTGCCTATTTTCAAATTCGGGTCGTTTTCTCAAACTAGGAGTATTTCAACCATGTAGCCAGTTATTACGTTTTACACTGGACACACACGAGGTGTTCAAAGAACTTACGGAGTTGTATAAGGAATTTTGCAATTTTGCGCTACCCGCAACACGTTTTCAAACCTAAGTGGGCCTATTTTAAAATGTTGTATCCTGTTCTCGTATCGAAAGTCGTGCGACAATGCGGCCAGTTGAAAATTGTTATGTTGGACATGCATATGGTATTTATTTCACTCGCCGAGTTATTTACAGGCATGTTGGTGGTTTTAACCCACTCGCAAGACGTTTTCAAGCCTATGTATGCCTATTTTCGAATTTGGGACCGGTTCTCAATTAGTGAGTCCCGCAACTACGCGGTCAGTTTTTATGTATTACGTTGGACATACACTGGGTGTTCGTGCCACTAGTAGCTCCATTTGGGGGTGTTGGTCCACACTCGCTGCATGCTTTCAAGCCTAAGTGTGCCTCTTTTCAAATTTGGATCATGTTCTCAAATTGAGAGACCTGTAACTTCGTGGTCGGTCCTACGTGTTATGTTGGACTTGCACTTGCCACTTGCGAGGCCGTTTCAGGGCTTTTGGTGGTTTTCGCCCACCCGCTACATGTTTTCAAGCCCATTTGTGCTTATTTTCAAATTCTCTTGTTCTCTATTTGTGAGTCCCACAACTATGCAAGTGATTTCTATGCATTATGGTGGGCATGCACGAGGCGTTCTTGCCACTTGTGGGGTTGTTTGGAGGCCGTTGGTGATTATTTCCCCACTCGCGGCTTGTATTAAAGTATTAATGTGCCTATTCAAATTTGGTGCTTGCTTTCAAATCGGGAGTCCCATGACTACGCGGTCAGCTGCTACGTGTTATTATGGATAGACACGAGGTGTTCGTGTCACCGACATGTGGCACGTTTTCAAGTCTAAGTGTGCTTATATTCAAATTCATGTCTTATTCTCAACCAAGAATAACCCGACATCGCTTCTGGTTGCTACGTGTTATGTTGGACACACACGAGGTGTCCGTTCCACTTGCGGGGCCATTTTGTGGCATTTGGTTGTTTTTGCACACTCACGGTACCTTTTCATGCCTAAGTGTGCCTATTTTCTAATTCGGGTCTTGTTCTCAAATCAGGAGTCCCGCAATTATGGGGCTAGTTACTTCATGTTACGTTGAACACGTACGAAGGGTTCACGCCACTTGGAGGTCCTTTTGTGGCCTGTTTGTTGCTTCTCCCCACTTGCGGGCACGTTTTCAAGCCTAGGTTTGCCTATTTTCAAATTCGGATCATGTTCTCACACCGGGAGTCTCGCGACTCTGCCGCGAGTTCTAACATGTTATGTTGAACATGCACGAGGTGTTCAAACCACTTACGTATCCATTTGGGGGCTTTTGTTATTTTCCACCCTCTCACATCACGTTTTTATGTCTAATTGTGCCTATTTTCAAATCCGTGACCTATTCTCAATCTAGGAGTCCCATGACTATGTAGAAGGTTGCTATGTGTTACGTTGGACACGCACGAGGTGTTCGTGCCGGTTACAAGGTCGTTTGGGTGTTGTGGTGGATCTCACCCACTTGCAGAACCCTAACTGTGACTTTTTAAATTTGGATACTGTTATCAAAGAGTGAGCCCTGCGACTGCGCATTCATTTGCTACATGTTACATTGGACATAAATGAGGTGTTCGTGCCACTAGTGGGGCCATTTGGGTGGTGTGGGTTCTTTCCCCACTCACCGCACATTTTCAAGCCTATGTGTAAATTTTAAAATTCAGGTCCTATTATTAAATCGAGAGTCTCCTAACTATGCAGTCAATTGCTACATGTTATATTAGACACGCACGAGGTGTTCGTGACACTTGTTGAGTCATTTCGGCGGTTTTGGTGGCTTTCGCCCACTCGCAACATGTTTTTAAGGCCATGCGAGCCTATTTTCAAATCCAGGTCATGTTCTCAATTTATAAGTCCCATGAAAACCCAACAAGTTGCTACATGTTACGTTGGACATGTAAGAGGTGTTTGTTCCAATTGTAGGGTTGTTTCGAGTCTATTGGTGGTTTTCTCCCACTCGCGGTATATTTTGAAGATGAAGTGTGCCTATTTTTAAATTCGGTCCCTATTTTCAATTCGAGAGTCCTATGACTATGAGGTCAGTTGTTACGTGACAAACACGAGGTGTTCATGGGAACTGCAAGGTTGTTTGGAGGATTTTTGTAGTTTCCTCCTACTCGTGGAACGTTTTCAATCCTAAGTATTCCTATTTTCAAAATTGAGTCATTTTCTCAAATCGTGAGTTCTGGGATTACGCAACCAATTGCTATGTGTTACGTTGGACTCGAATGACGTGTACACGCCACTTTCATGGCCATTTTGGGATCGTTAGTATTTTCTGCCCACTCGCAGCACGTTTTTAAGCCTAAGTTTGCCTATATTCAAATTCGGTTCCTATTTTCAAACCGTGAGTCCGACGAATACACAAGAAGTATGTAAACGTTATGTTGGACACGCATAAGGTCTTCATGTAACTTATGGGGCTGTTTGGTGGCTTTTGGTGGTCTCAACCCACCCGTGGCACCTTTTCAACCCAAAGTGTCCCTATATTCAAATTCGGGCCCTATTCTTATAACACGAGTCCGACGACAACACGACTCATGGATATGTATTACCTTAGACATGCTCGAGGTGTTCCTGCCACCTGTGAGGCCGTTCGGGATCTGTTGGTGGTTTCTGCCCACTCGCGGCATGTTTTCAAGCCTAAGTTTGCCTATTTTCCAATTCGTGTCCTGTTCTCAAATCGGGTGTCTCCCGAGTTTGGGGCTGGTTGCTATGTGTAACATTGTACAGGCACGCAGTGTTCATGCCATTTAGAAGGCTATTGAAGGGTTATTTGTGGTTTCCTCCAACTCGCGACACATTTTCAATCCTAAGTGTTCTTGTTTCCAAATCCGGGTCCTGTTCTCAAACAAGGATTCTCGCAACTATGAAACTAGTTATTGCGTGTTACGTTGGACACACACGAGGTGTTCATAACACTTACGGGGTTGTTTAAGGTATTTTGCAATTTTTCGGCACTCGCAACACGTTTTCAAACCTAAGTGGGTCTATTTTCCAATTTTGGGTCTTGTTCTCGAATCAAAAGTCATGCGATAATGCAGCCAGTTGCAATTTTTTAGGTTGGACACATATAAGGTAAATATGCAACTCATCGGGTTATTTAGGGGCGTGTTGGTGGTTTTAACCAACTCACAAGACATTTTCAAGCCTAAGTTTGCCTATTTGCAAATTTGGGTCATGCTCTCAAAGAGTGAGTCTCGCGACTATGCGGTCGGTCGCTACGTATTACGTTGGACATACACAAGGTTCTCGTGCCACTATCGGGTACATTTGGCGGTCTTGGTCCCCACTCGTCACATGCTTTCAAGACTAAGTGTGCCTATTTTCAAATTCGGGTCCTACTCTCAAATAGGGAGACACACAACTTCGTGGTCGGTCATACGTGTTACATTGGACACACAGTTGCCACTTGTGGGGATGTTTCAGGACTTTTCGTGGTTTCTGCACACCTGCTGCACGTTTTCAAGACCATTTGTGCTCATTTTCAAATTCTCTTATTCTCAATCCGTAAGTCCCATAACTATGCAACCTATTTCTACATGTTATGTTGGACACGCATGTGGCGTTCATGCCACTTGCGAGGTTGTTTGGAGGCTTTTGGTGGTTTCTCACAACTCGCGGCACATTTTAAAGTCGAAGTATGCTTATTTTCAAATTTGGTGCCTTATTTCAAATCGGGAGTCCCACTACTACGCCATCGGTAACTACGTGTTATGTTGGATAAACACGAGGTGTTTGAGTCACCTACTCCTGGCACGCTTTCAAGTCTAACTGTGCTTATTTTAAAATCCAGGTCCTATTCTCAACCAGGAACACCCCGACTACGCTTCTGCTTGCTATGTGTTATGTTGGACACACACGAGGTGTTTGTGCCACTTGCGGGGCCATTTTGTGGCATTTGGTGGTTTTCGCTCATACACGATACCTTTTCAAGCCAAAGTGTGCCTATTTTCCAATTCTGGTTTTGTTCTCAAACTGGGTGTCCCGCGATTATGGGGCCAGTTGGTTCACGTTACGTTCATCATGAACGAAGTGTTCATACCATTTGGAGGGCCTTTTGGGGGCTGTTTGTTGCTTCTGGCCACTCACAACACGTTTCCAAGCCTAAGTGTGCCTATTTTAAAATTTGGATTTTGTTCTCATACCAGGAGTCTGGTGACTCTGTATCCTATTCTTAGATGTTATGTTGGACATGCATGAGGTGTTTGTACCACTTACGGAGCTATTTGAAGGCTTTTGGTGGTTTGCACCCACTCATGACACGTTTTCATGCCGAAGTGGGCCTATTTTTAAATTCGAGTCGAGTTGCCAAATCGGGAGCCTAGCGACTATGCGGCTGGCTGCTAATTATTATGTTGGACACGCATGATGTGTTTGTGTTAAATTCGGTGCTTTTTGGAGGCAATTGGTGATTTTTTCCCACTCATGACACGTTTCAAGCCTAAGTGTGCTTATTTTCAAATTTTGGGTCATGTTCTCAAACCGAGAGTCCCAAGACTACACTAACGATTGTTATGTGTTACATTGGATACTTGCAAGGTGATTTAAGGAATTTTAGTCGTTTTTTCCCACTCACGGTTCATTTTCATGTGTAAGTGTGCCTATTTTCGAATTCGGCTCCTGTTCTCAAATTGAGAGTGCGACGACTATGCTTCTGGTTGCTACGTGTTATGTTGGATACACACAAGGTGTTTGCGTCACTTGCGAGGCCATTCTGTTGAATTTGGTGGTTTTCACTCACTCATTGTACCTTTTCAGGCCTGCGTGTGCCTATTTTCCACTTTGGGTCCTATTCTCAAACTGGGTTTCCCACGATTATGGTGCCCGTTGCTTCATGTTACGTTGAACATGCATGAAGTGTTCATGCCACTTGGAGGGTCGTTTGGGGAATGTTTATTGCTTCTTCCCACTCACAACACATTTTCAAATCCAAGTGTGCCTATTTTGAAATTCAGGTATTGTTCTCATATCGAGAGTCCCACGACTATACAGTCAGTTCTTACGCGTTACGTTGGACATGCACTAGTTGTTTGAACCCCTTAAACAGTCGTTTGGCGTCTTTTGCTGTTTGCAACCCCCTCGCGGCACGTTTGCATGGCTAAGTGTGCCTATTTTCAAATTTGAGTCATGTTCTCGATCCAAGAGTGTCATGACTATGCATCCGATTACTATTTGTTAAGTTGGATACTTGTAGGGTCGTTTGTTTGTTGTTGGTGGGTTTCACCCACTCACGACACGTTTTAAAGCCTAAGTGTGGCTATTTTTAAATTTGGGTCATGTTCGTAAATAGTGAACCCCTCGACTACTCGGTTGGTTTTTACATGTTACGTTGGACATGCACAAGGGGTTCGTGCCATTAACGAGGCCATTTAGGGGCGTGGCTTCCTTCCCCCCACTAGCCACATAATTTCAAACTTATGTGCCAATTTTAAAATTCGGGCCCTGTTCTCAAATCGGGAGTCTCGTAACTACGGATCTGATTGTTACGTGTTACGTTGGACACGCACGATATGTTCGTGACACTTGCGGGGTCATTTCTTAGGTTTGGTGGTTTTCGCCCACTCATGGCACGTTTTTAGGGCCATGCGTGCCTGTTTCGAAATTTGGGTCCTGTTCTCAATCCGTGAGTCCCGCGATAACCCAACCGATTGCTACATGTGTTGTTGGACACGTATGAGGTATTTGTTCCACTCCCAAGGTCGTTAGGAGTCTATTTGTGGTTTCCACCCACTCGCAACACGTTTTCAAGCCTAAGCGTGCCTATTTCTATGTTTGGTCCATATTCTTAATTCTGGAGTCCCATCACTATGCGGTCAATTACTGCGTGTTACGTTGGACAGACACAAGTTGTTTGTTGCAACTATAGGGCCATTTAGGGTATTTTAGTAGTTTCCTCCTACTCGGAACACATTTTTAAGCCTAAGTGTACCTATTTTCAAAATCGAGTCCTTTTCTCAGATCGTGAGTCCCACGAGTACGCAACCAGTTTTTATAGGTTACGTTGGACTTACACCACGTGTTACGTTGGACTTACACTAGGTGTTCGTGCCACTTGCGTGGCTGTTTAGGGGTTGGTGATGTTTTTTGCCCACTCGCGACAGGTTTTCAAGCCTAAGTTTGCCAATATTCAAATTCGGGTCCTATTTTCAAATAAAGAGTCTTGCGACTATGTGACAAGTATATACGTGTTACATTGGACACGCACAAGGTCTTCATGTGACTCGTGGGTCTCGTTGGTAACTTTTGGTGGTTTTTGCCCACTCATGGCACGTTTTCAACCCAAAGTGTCCCTATTGTAAAATTGGTGTCCTATTCTCAAACCATGAGTTCGACGATAATATGACCGATTGCTACGTATTACCTTGGACAATCTTGAGGTGTTCGTGACACTTGTGACACTGTTTGCGAGATGTTTGTGGTTTTCGCCCATTCGCGACATGTTTTCAAGCCTAAATGTGTCTATTTTCCAATTACTGTCATGTTCTCAAATCGGGTGTCCGGCGACTTCGGGGCCGGTTGTTATGCGTAACGTTGGAGATGCATGAAGTGTTCATGGCAATCAGATGGATATGCGGGGGATATTTGTTATTTCCACCCACTGGCGACACGTTTTCAAGCCTAGGTGTACCTATTTTCAAATTCGGTACCTATTTTCAATTCGGGAGTCCCATGACTATGTGGTCAGTTTTTACATGTTATGTTAGACAGACATGAGGTGTTCGTGGCAACTGCGGGGCCATTTAGGGAATTTTATTAGTTTCCTCCCACTCGAGTATTTTTCTCAAATCATTAGTCCCGCGACTATGCAACCAATTTCTATGTGTTACGTTGAACTCGCACGAGGTGTTCGTGCCACTTGCATGGCCATTTTGGGGTCGTTGGTGTTTTTTGCCCACTCACAGCACGGTTTCAAGCCTAAGTTTTCCTATATTCAAATTCGGGTCCGATTTTAAAATCGGGAGTCCTGCGACTACGTAAGAAGTATTTACGTGTTATGTTGGACACACACAAGGTCATCATGCAACTCGTGGGGCCGTTTGGTTGATTTTGGTGGTATGCACCCACTTGTGGCACACTTTCAACCCAAAGTGTCCCAACTTTCAAATTCAGGTCCTATTCTCAAACCTTCAGTCTAACGACAACATGAACGATTGCTATGTATTACCTTGGACATGCTAGAGGTGTTCGTTCCACTTGGAGGCCATTCCGAAGATATTGGTGGTTTCTGCCCACTCGCAGCATGTTTTCAAGCTTAAGTGTGACTATTTTCCACTTCGTGTCCTCTTCTAAAATTAGGTGTCCCACGAATTTGGGGTCGGTTGCTACGAGTAACGTTGGACATGTACGAAGTGTGTATGCCATTTGGAGGTCTATACGGGGGCTATTTGTGGTTTTCGCCCACTCGCGGCACATTTTCAATCCTAAGTGTGCCTCTTTTCAAATTCGTTTCTTGTTCTCAAACCAGGAGTCCCACAACTATGTAGCCAGTTATTATGTGTTACGTTGGACACGAATGAGGTGGTCATTGCACTTATGGAGTTGTTAGGGTATTTTGTAATTTTTCACCCCCGCATCATGTTTTCAAACCTAAGTGTGCCCATTTTCAAATTTGGATCATGTTCTCAAATTGAAAGTCATTAGACTATGCGTCTTGTTACAATTTGTACATTGGACACGCATATGGTGTTTGTACCGCTAGTTGGGTCATTTTGGGACGTGTTGGTGGTTTTAACCCACTCGCAGGACTTTTTCACGACTAAGTGTGCATATTTTCAAATTTGGGTCATGTTCTCAAACAGTGAGTCCTACGACTATGCGATCGGTTGCTACATATTACGTTAGACATACATGATGAGTTCGTGCCACTAGAGAGGCCTTCTATGGGTGTTGGTTCTTTCCCACCACTCGCTACATGTATTCATGCCAAAGTGAGCCTATTTTCAATTTCGTGTTCTGTTCTCAAATCGGGACACCCGCAACTGCGTAGTCGGTTGATACGTGCTACATTGGATTCACACTTGCCATTTACGGGTCTATTTCGAGGCTTTTGGTAGTTTTTGGCCACTCGTGACACGTTTTTAATCCCATTTGTGCTGATTTTGAAAGTCTCTTGTTCTCAATCCGTGAGTCCCACAACTATGCAACTGATTTCTACGTGTTATGTTGGAAATGCACGAGGCGTTTATGCTAATTGCGGGTTTATTTGGAGGTTAGTGGTGGTTTTGACCACTTGTGGTATATTTTAAAGCCCAAGTGTACCTATTTTCAAATTCGGTGCCTGTTTTCAAATTAGGCATCCCGCGACTACGCGGTCGTCTATTATGTGTTACGTTGGATAGACATGAGTTGTTCATGGGAATTGCAGGGCCTTTTAGGGCTATTGGTAGTTTCCTCCCACTCGCGACATATTTTCAAGACTTAGTGTGGCTATTTTCAAATTCGAGCTCTTTTCTCAAATCGTGAGTCCTGCAACTATGCGACTAGTTGCTACGTGTTACGCTGGACGGTGTTTGTGCCACTTGCGGAGCCGTTTGGGGGCTATTGGTTGTTTCCTCCCACTCACGACACATTTTCAAGCCTAAGTGCGCATCATTTCATATTCGAATCGTATTCTCAAAATTTAAGTCTAGCGACTATGCGTTCACTGTCTACGTGTTACATGAAACACGCAGGAGGTGTTCGTGCCACTTGTTAGGCCATTTTGGGGATTTTAGTGGTTTTTGCCCTCTTGCGGCACGTTATTAAGCCTAAATGTGCTAAGTTTTAATTCGAGTCATGTTCTCAAACTGGGAGCCCCACGACTATGCAAACGATTGGTATGTATTAAATTGAACATACATGAGGTTTTTCTGCCACTCAGATGGTTGTTTGGGAACTGTTGGTATTTTTCCTCCACTCATGGAACATTTTTAAGCCTAAGTGTGCCTATTTTCAAATTTGGGTCTTGTTCTCAAATCGGGAGTCTCGCGACTATACGATCGGTTTTCTACATGTTATGTTGGACACACACGAGGTGTTCGTAGCCACTCGCGAGGTCATTTTCAATTGTTGGTGGCTTCCTCCCACTCGCGACACATTTTCAAGCTCAAGTGTGCCTATATTCAAATTCGGGTCCTATTTTCAAACCGAGAGTCTCGCGACTATGCAGATGGTTGTTAAATTTTATGTTAGACACGCACGAGTGTTTGTGCCAATTGTGAGGACGTTTGGGGACTTTTATTGGTTTTCATCCCCTCGCGACACGTTTTCAAGCGTAAGTGTGCCTATTATTAAATTCATGTTCTATTCTCAAACCAAGAGTCTCTCAACTATGCGTCGAGTTCCTATGTATTACGTTGGGCGCACACGAGGTGTTCGTACCACTTGCGAAGCTGTTTTGGGGCTTTTGGTGGTTTTTGCCGACTTGTGGCATGTTTTCAAGCCTAAGTGTGCCTATTTTCAAATTTGGTTCCTTCTTTCAAATCAGGAGTTTCGTGACTAAGAGATTGGTTGCTACGTGTTACATTGGACACGCACGAGATGTTCGTATCATTAGTAGGGATGTTTGATGGTTGTTGGTGGTTTTAGTCGACTCGAGCACGTTTTAAAGCCTAAGTACGTCTATTTTCAAACTAGGGTCCTGTTCTCAAACAGGGAGCACGACTAGGCGATCAATTGTTACGTGTTACTAGAGAAATGCACGAGGTGTTCGTTTGGCTTGTGGTGTTGTTCGGGGGCTGGTGGTTTTTTTCCCCTCGTGGCATGTTCACGAGCCTAAGTGTGCTAATTTTTCAATTCGGATCCTATTCTCAAATCGGGATTCTTGCGACTACCACTACACCAAAATGGCCAAAATGTCACCTTTCAGCCGATCACCCTTGTCACGGTCAATGACCGTGACAAGACCGTGACAAAGTGTTGTCACGGTCATTGACCGTGACAATTATTAAAATAATTGTCACGATTAAGGACCTTGACACGACCGTGACAATATCATCAGTAAAAAAAGCCCTAGACTCTTTTTTTTCCCACCATTTTTGGTTTCCCTCTTTCTCTCTCTCTACAAGCGATTTCAGCGCTCTCTCTCTCTCTCTCTAAGGTATATTTTTTTCCTCTCTTTCTCTTTCATTTATATAAGTGTGTGTATGTGTGTATATATATGTGTGTATATGTATGTGTGTATATATATGTGTGTATATGTTTGTGTATATGTGTTTGTATATATGTATGGTATATATGTGTGTATGTGTATATGTGTGTCTATGTGTGTGCGCGCGTAAAGTCCCTTGTAAAAAATTGATTGATTATTAATTTTTTTAGTAAATTAATATATGATTGCCCCTTATTCTAAATTAGTAAATTAATATATACTATGTATAATTATTAATAATTGAATTTGAATATGAATAATACATAATTAAATAATACATACTACATATACTTATTAATAATTGAATTTGAATATACACATTTGTTGTAGACATTGCTATTGGATTATTTTGTTTAGTAAATTTTGGGTTGGTTAGTTTTAAAAGTGGCATGACCACTGGATTATTGTCCATATGGGGGTGGGATTTTTCAACTTTTGAATAATTTAATTTGAATATAAATAAGACATAATTAAATGAAACATACTATATATAATTATTAATAATTGAATTTGAATATAAATAAGACATAATTAAATGAAACATAGTATATATAATTATTAATCATTATTGGATTATTGTGTGTGTGGTGGGGGGCAGGGGGTGGTGTGTGTACGTGTACGTGTACGTGTACGTGTGCGTGTGTGTGGTGGTGGTGGGGTGAGGGGGGAGGGGTGGGGGTGGTGGCAGGGATGGCAGGTGGGTGGTGGGGTTAGGGTGGGGGGCTGCGTGTGTGTCTATGTGTGTGTGCGCGTAGTGTCCCTTGTAAAAAATTGATTGATTATTAATTTTTCAGTTAATTAATATATGATTGCCCCTAATTGTAAATTAGTAAATTATTATATACTATATATAATTATCAATAATTGAATTTGAATATAAATAAGACATAATTAAATAAGACATACTACATGTAATTATTAATAATTGAATTTGAATATACACATTTGTTGTAGACATTGCTGTTGGATTATTTTGTTTAGTAAATGTTGGATTGGTTAGTTTTAAAAGTGGCATGACCACTGGATTATTGTCCATATGGGGGTGGGATTTTTCAACTTTTGAATAATTGAATTTGAATGTAAATAAGACATAATTAAATGAAACATACTATATATAATTATTAATAATTGAATTTGAATATAAATAAGACATAATTAAATGAAACATAGTATATATAATTATTAATCATTATTGGATTATTGTGTGTGTGGTGGGGGCAGGGGGTGGTGTGTGTACGTGTACGTGTACGTGTACGTGTATGTGTGCGGGTGTGTGGTGGGGGTGGGGTGAGGGGGGTAGGGGTGGGGGTGGGGGAAGGGTGGGGGGTGGGTGATGGGGTAGGGTGGGGGGATGCATGTGTATCTATGAGTACTAATAACATTTTTTTTATCTGTACTAATAACATTTTTTACAGCAAATGTCTCCTTCAGGTATTAAGGCGAGGATGATGATGATGGTTATGATGATGTCGTCTGGGCTCGGTGGTAACGGAGGCGACGAGGGCTCCTTGGCCCCTAGGCTCCCTAAATATGGAAAATTAGGGATTACCATCGAGAACAAGTCAGAGCAATCAGCGAGATCCCTCGAGCTGCTAAAGACGGTCATTGGCCCGGGGTTTATGAGTTGGAAGGAGGTGCATATGAGCTCAAGTTAGCTATTTGGGTGGCACTACAGGTCAATGACCGTGATAATTTTTTAAAAAGGGGTCAAGGCTTTGTCACAATTATTAACAGTGACTGAACTTGTCACGGTCATCGCCCGTGACACGACCGTGACAATTCTAACGAACTTGTCACGGTCAATGACCGTGATACATCCGTGACAAAAAAAGTTGTCTCGCCCCGAATTGTCACGGTCATTGACCTTGACAAGTTGAACTTGTCAAGGTCAATGACCGTGACAATTAGGCAGATTTGGTGTAGTGTACGTGGTCGGTTGGTACGTGTTACGTTGGGCATGCATGAGTTGTTCGTGCCACTTGTCGGGTCGTTTCGGTGTTATTGGTGGTTTTTGCCGAATCACGGCACGTTTTCAAGCTTAAGTGTGCCTATTTTCAAATTTGGGTCTCGTTGTCAAGTTGGGAGTCCCATGACTACGCAGACGGTTTCTACGTGTTACATTGGATATGCATGAGGCCTTCATGCCTCTTGGAGTGCCGTCTGGAGGCTTTTGGGAGGTTTTTTCCCACTCGCGGCATTTTTTCAAGCCTAAGTGTGCCTGGCATTTTTTCAAGCCTAAGTGTACCTATATCAAATTGGGGTCCTAATCTCAAAACGATACTCTTCCCTGATTGATTCCTCAACCTAGGATAGATCACCAGCGTCAACCTATTATGCATTGCAGCTTATCCGCTGCAGCTCTTAGGTCTTGGTAGCTAGTGGGAATGTAGGATAGCTCAAGTAAGTAATAGACTGACCCACAATAGCTATTCCTATCTCATACCGTTACTACCTATCCTTCTTGGCCCTCGGGACCCTCTTATTGGCCATGCTCAGTACAGGTGTTCTTGGATTTCTTGTTTGGGCTCATCATATGTTTACTGTGGGCTTAGACGTTGATACCCGTGCCTACTTCACCGCAGCTACCATGATCATAGCTGTCCCCACTGGAATCAAAATCCTTCCTACATGTTACTTTTGTCACGCATAATGCCAGTTGCGGGGTCATTTAGTGCTTTTTGTGGTTTCTCCCAAGTCATGGCACATTTCCAAGACTAAGTGTGCCTATTATTAAATTTGGGTCCTGTTCTCAAATTAGTAGTCTAGCAACTATTTGGTCGGTGTCAACTCATTACACCGAACACGAATGAGGTATTTGTGGCACTTGCGGGGCTATTGGCTATTTTTGCCCACTCAAGGAACATTTTCAAGCCTACGTGTACCTATTTTCAAATTAGGGTCTTGTTCTCAAAATCCGGAGTCCCGTGACTACTTCGTCCATTACTACTTGTTACGTTGGACACACTCGAGGTGTTAGTTCCACTTGCGGCCTGTTGGTGGTTTCGGCCCACTTGCGGCATATTTTCAAGCCTAAGTGCACCTATTTTATAATTTGTTTCTTGTTCTCAAACATGGAGTCCCGTGATTACGCAGCCTGTTGGTACGTATTATGTTCGATATGCATGAGGTGTTCCTGCTATTAACGAAGCTGTTTGAGGATTGTTGGTGGTTTTCACACACATGCGACACGTTTTCAAGCCTAATAGTACCTATTTTTGAATTTTGTCCTTGTTCTGAAACTGGGAGTTCCACGACTATGCGACTAGTTGCTACGTGTTATGCTAAACACGCAGGAGGTGATCATGCCACTCGCGGGGCTGTTTTGGGGCTATTAGTTATTTCCTCCCACTTACGGCACATTTTCAAGCCTAGGCGTGTGCATTTTCAAATTCAGGTTGTGTTCTCAAAATTGGAGTCTCGCGACTTTGGGGTCAGTTTTTACGTGTTACGTTAGACACGCTGGAGGAGGTCGTGCCACTTGCGAGGCCGTTTGGGGGCTTTTGGTAGTTTTTGCTCACTCACGACACGTTTTCAGGACTAAGTGTGCCTATTTTCAACTTTGGGTCATGTTCTTAAATTGATAGTTCTGCGACTACACGACTGGCTACCACATATTATTTTGGACAGGCACGAGGTGTTCTTGCCACTTGCTGTACCATTTGGGGGTTATTGGTGATTTTGTCCACTCGTGGCACGTTTTGAAGCCTAAGTGTCCCTATTTTAAAATTCGAGACATGGTCTGAAACCGGGAGTCTTGTTACCACACGATTAGTATCTATGAGTTACATTTCACACGTACGAGGTGTTTGTATCAATTGCAGGACTGTTTGGGGGGCTTTTGGTGGTTTCCACCCACTCACGGTGCGTTTTTAAACATAAGTATGCCCATTTGCAAATTCTTGTTCTGTTCTAAAATAAGGAGTCCAATGACTATGCGGCTGGTTGCAATGTGTTAAGCTTAAGTTGGACATGCACGAGGTGTTCGTGCCACTTATAGAGCTGTTTGGAAGCTTTTTGTGGTTTTTGCTTACCCGCGACACATTTTTGGGCCTAAGGGTGCCAATTTTTAAATTCAGGTACAATTCTCAAATGGGGAGTCCTGTGACTATGTAACTAATTGATACATGTTATATTGAACACACATGAGGTGTTCATGCCACTTGTGGTGCCATTTGGGGGGTTTTGGTGATTTCATCCACTCGCGGCACATTTTTAGGCTTAAGTGTGTCTATTTTCAAATTCGGGTCATGTTTAATTGACACGACTCAGAATGTGTATCTAAAGTGTGTGCTCTCTAGGCTCAAGTGCAAGCCTATCGTTCAAGTAATAATCCGACAAGTCGGGTATCGATCCTCAGGGAAGAAGGACAACAGAAGTTGTGACGACGGGATAAGATTAAGGAATCCTAACGTTGACTCTAAGAAGAAAAGAAAAAATTGATTTTGGGTTTTTGGGATTGATTAAACTAAATGCAATTATGAAACTATGATAAAATATGCAACTAACTAAATTATCTAGATTAAGAATGAAGGATTGAATTGAAACTTTTAACTAAATGATGAGAAAACGGGATGGGAATACAATCCCCCAACCCTAGTGTAGTGTAGTGATAACGTTAATCATAAATTTATCCGATTAATTCAAACCCGGAATTTAGTACTCCCAAGCATTATGTATACGAGGTTCAAGCCCGCGTCATACCTAATCTGAGGATGAGTAAATCGGTATCGCGGTAATTACACTCAAATTGTACTCTAAATCATCACGAGTACCCATAGGCAAACGAGATATAAAGATCTACAATTATTATGAAATTACGCGATACGATCAAAATTAATCATTAAATTCAGCGGATCGACGTTATACACATGCACTAACACATCAGGTTGGGTTCATGCATCCCAACCTTGAAAAACCTAGCCGGACATGTTACTTTGACTAATGCATGAAATAATAACGTTGCATGTGTATGAATTCATGATAAAACTAAATCTAAACATGTAAATACGTATTATGAATGCGAAAACAAGTTGAATCTAATGGGAAAACAAAGCATGGAAGAACAATAATAAGAAACAAGAATCTTGAATTAAAACTTGCAAAAACAAACCCGAAACAATGAATTCTTGAAGTAATTTATGCCCTTGATGTTCCTAGATATTTCTCTCCTTTTTCTCTATCAAAAACTCTCTAAAAATGGCCCTAAAAGCTGCTCTTAGGTTAATGCCTTCGTTCCCCACAAGTTTGGAGTCTTTTAAACCTATTAGGAGACTTGGAGACCAATCCAAATGAAAGACAAAATTCGCGTGTCAGGTACAGCGAACCGGTTCGCAGGTACAGCGAACCGGTTCGCATGTACCAGCCTGGTCTTGCTCTCAGCACTTAGATTTTTTTCTGGTTTTTCTCTTCTTTTCTTGGATTTTTCTTCAACTTCAACTGAGCATAACTTTTCAACCGTAGCTCGGATTTGGGTGCCGTTTTTTCCAGTGTGCTCGTTGTTCCGAGATCTTCAACTTTCCAGAAGGCTCCACCTCCAGAATCGGGCTGTAAAATTACGAAAATGCCCTTGAACTTGCCTTCCTAGCCTTTCTTCTATGATTTTTCCGCAACTTCAAGGGGTCATAACTCTTTCATCGTAGCTCGGATTGAGGTGACATTTTTTATGGTGTTCTTGTAATTGAAAGATCTTAAACTTTATAGTTGGACCCACTTCCGGACTAAGGCTGAAAAATTACGAAAATGCCCTTGAACTTGCCTTCCTAGCTTTTCTTGCACTGTCTTGCATAATTAACCTGTAAAACCAATAGGAGAAGCACGAAACACGCAATACTCGCCAAGAAGGTTAGAAGCATAAAAGTGAATCAAATCCATATATGTTACATCATTCGGTTTCACAAAAGTACTGAAATTAGGGGGATAAATATACAATATTTATGCCCAATCAAACCCCCCTAACTTAGAACTTTGCGCGTCCCGAGCAATGTAAAAGAATGAAAGTAAGAGTTAAGGACACTTCAAGGACTTTATTGGGATAAAATACCACTTTCGCGGGCAAGCGATTGCATTTAGCGTATGCAACAAGCCTTTAAACCTCTAGGTTACCCTAGTAGGACGAGTTGTGTCTCGTGAGGGTTTGCAGTGAATATACCCACAAAATTCGACTCAAAGAAAATTCAAAATACGCAAAAATTGTACAATTCAAACTTTTCCATAAAATAGTCATCATCAAGTCATATTTACAAGTCTCAAATAGTAGTGTGTGTGTGCGAAGCCGGAAATATAACCGCCAATTTTCATCGATTGATCATTACGTTACTTATCCGAAAATTCGTTTTGATTTCAATTTCTCACGGATTGCACTCACAAACGAATCTCTCGGATTATGGCTATTCTCTCGGCATGCGTGATATAAAGAGTAAATGTAATGGAAGCAAATACACGCATGCAATTAGAAAGACGGAAATTTTATGGTGAAGGGATCTCTTCAACGGATTACGGTTTTAAAAACGGGAACATCGCCTCTATTTCGCGCATTTAACCTCTTATATTATCTTTTGGTGTATTAACTCTCCACGCGGTACTCAATCTACGTAATTTGGACTCGGTTAGGACTTTTTTCGGGTTAAAGGTTGCATTGGGTAAAATAAAGGAGGTATGGAAGGTTGGAATTGGAAAAGTCATTCGTGATGTCCATTTGTGCATTTTCCAGGCTATTGCTCATTTTTTTCTTCTTTTTTTTTTTTTTTTTTTTTCTTGCTATTTTTGTTGAGCATTCTTCTATTTTTTTCTCTTGCCCCTTTTTGTTGCACTTTTCGGACTTAAATTTTGAATTTTTGTCATTTTTCACAATTCCGGGCTATTTTGGGTTTTTCGGATTGTCAAACGAGAGGGAAAATTATTCGGCTCAATTTGGGTTGCAAAGGGTAATTTTTCGCTACTTTTTCTGGCCAATATTTTTGGGGTGACAAACGAGGGCCTACTTCATTGTCCAAATGTCAATTGCATTACCATATGCGTTTCGAGGTGAATTTAAGTTTAGAGACTAATTTGGCACGATTTTCAAGGCAATATTGCACACATTTTTCAAAACCGATCAAAATGAAAGAATTAAGATCCTTGACAACTTATTAAGCGCTAAAAAGAACTTTGAGTTAACAATTAACTCGGATTGATTTAAAAGCTCGCAAAAAGTGATAGGCTCGAATCTCACCGGGTTTGTTAATCTCCACATTTATTCGTTAAGTTGTCAATTTTCGCTCAATTTCCATCTTTGGTCAATTTCGGCTTTGTGTATGTTGGATGTTTACAATTTGAGACTCCAATTTGACTTTTAATGATATTTTTGAAAAATTTGAATTCCAATTTTTATTTATTTTGAACAAAAATATTTTTGGATTTTTCAAAATTTTATGATTTTTTTGGAAATTTTGGGCATTTTTGAAAATTTGTGAAGTTTTAGAAATACGCACTTGTGACCCCCCCTAACTTAGACTTTTGCATTGTCCTCAAGCAAAAAGGACGAAAATCTAACTCAAGGCGAATGAAAAGTGCGGAAAAATAAAACAAACAAATATGAAAAATGCAACAAGACACTATATGACACTCATGCATGACTCAAAAATGCAACAACAATCACCCCATACGCGTCGGGGGTGCGACGACCTCTCATCTCTCCACAAACTCACCCGACCCCACTTACGGGGGTCGATACTCTCCTTGTCACCCCCGTCCTAGGATTATATTCCAGCAATCGGAACAAGTTGGGACCTCGCCCATAGATAAAGGATAGACCGGGAGATTCGTCGTGACTAATTGGAAAGGGATCCTCGTGATGCTGACTCAAAGCATGGTCAACGTGCACTGACTCGGAGGGGACACCTAGGTTTCTTTCAATTTTCAAGACGCATGGGTCGGGCTCTAAGTTGGATGAACCACAACTTTTCTCCTCACTCGCCTTCGGGGCCTCTAGTGTTGTGGGTGGATTGTCACAACGAAGGAATTCATCAATTTTTGCTTTTAATTCACCGTCGTCTAAGTGACTACATGAATCCAGTAGGGATTGGCCTTCAATAGTAACACTTTCATCCACCTTCCCGAATTCTCTTTCAAAATCTTCCATGCTCATGTCGCCTAGTTCTCCCTCTCTAGTAGTTCCTACATCATCTCTTACTTGCTCGATCTCCAACTCCACTAGTTTTCTCTCTTCTACCCCCCCTCTCTCTCTTTCAATTGCGGTCACAACACACCTCTCCCCCTCTTTGCTCTCATCGTCACCTCTACCACTATTACCTGATGAAATAGGGCACACCCCTAACGGCTCTCTCTTGTGGGACCTCTCATTCTCATGGCTCGACACTAAGCAGGACCCCGAAGCATCTCCACAATCATTTTCCTCAAAGTACTCCCCTACGATCTTGTCTATAAAGCTCACCGCGTGAAGGTCATCTTCTTCTTCCGTATGTTGGGTGACATGGAAGATGTTGGTCTCTAAAGTCATATTCCCAAAGGTGAGTTGCATTCGACCATTCCGAGTATTAATGATGGCGTTAGCCGTAGCTAAGAAAGGGCGCCCAAGGATGATGGGAACATGGTTACTCCAGTTAAATGAGGGCTCCGTGTCCCAAATGACAAAGTCTACCGGGAAGTAGAAAGTGTCAACTTGGACGATCACGTCCTCGACTATGCCTCTTGGGATCTTCACAGTTCGATCCGCTAATTGGAGAGTGACCTTAGTGGGCTTGAGGTCGCCCAAGTCAAGTTGCCTATAAATGGAGTAAGGAAGTATGTTTACACTTGCTCCCAAGTCAAGTAAGGCTTTCTCAATTTTATTTTATCCAATGATGCAGGAAATGGTGGGTGCACCGGGATCTTTGAATTTAGGCGGGAGATCATTTAGTAGAATGGAACTCACATTCTGTGCTAGAAAGACATTTTTCTTAACCTTCATCTTCCTTTTTACCGTCAACAAATCTTTGATAACTTTGCCGTAGGCTGGAATTTGCTTGATGGCATTAAGGAAGGGCAAGTTTAGCTTCACTTGCTTAAGTACTTCTAGCACTTCATCACGTGGGCATCCTTTCTGTGAAGGAATCAACCTTTGAGGAAATGGTGCCGCGGAGGGTGATTTCACTACTACCTCGGGCTCACTAGCGTCTTCTTTGTCACTCTCGTTCAAGGGGACATCTTCGGCCTCTTTCGTGCCGGGCGAAATCTCCTTGTCTTTAAGTACGTCTCGTGGGAGAGGTGACAAGTCAACTACTCTCCCACTACGTAGAGTGGTAATTGCGCTACATTGCTCTTGATGGTCGTGGGGTGTTGAGCTAACACTAGTTTGACCTTGGAGAGGTCTTTGGCCCTGGGCAGGAAACTTTCCCTTCTCCTGAACACTCAACGAGGATTGTATCTTAGACAGATTTGCATTTAGGTCGCCAATGAGACGGTCATACTTGGCATTGGTTGCGGCCTGGCTTGCGATGAATTGATTCACAGTATCCTCGAGAGTTCTCCGCTGTGGCGGGATATAATTTCCGTGAGGTGGTGGTGCTTGCGCATGTCCTTGCATATGTGGAGCTTGCTGAAATTGGTGTGGTGGAGGAGGGGCAACATGCGAAGGAGGGTTCATTGCGGCATGTTGTTGCCCGTAGCTAAAACCGGGATGATTTTTCCACGAAGGGTTGTACGAATTCCCGTGCGGGGCATCGAAATTACCCTTATAGCCTCCTATACCACTAACTTGCTCTTGCAACATTACTTTGTAGGCAGGTATCGTCGGACATTCCTCAGTTGAATGTCCCGCCTCACAAATCGCACACACCTTCACGACAGGGTTTTGGATAGATCCAACTACCTCACATAAGTCTCGCAATCCTTTCTCAATGGTGTCCAATCGACTGTCCGTCATAGAATTCTTATCTACGTGGAATAGGCCGGACGCCGATGGAGCAGTGGTGGGTTGTCGATTTCGATTTTGAGCGTTCGGGTCAGAGGTATCCCAGGATTGGGTAGTCTCGGCGACATACCTCATGTGAAGATCAGCATCGTGGGCATCTAGATCGACAAACGGGCCACTTCCCATAGTTTCAACAAGTTGTTTGGAGTTAAGATTTAACCCATTATAGATAAAGGAGATGATTTGCGATGGATCAAATCCATGATGGGGACATGAAGCCACTAACTCGTTGAAACGTTCATAACATCGATGGAATGGCTCATTTTCAAGTTGTCTAAACGCTTGAATTTGAGCCTTGATAAAGATTGTTCGATGTGTTGGGAAGAATTTCTTGAGAAATTTAGACTGTAGCTCATTCCAGGATGGAATCGAGCTTGGAGGTAAAGACCATAGCCAAGCTTTGGCTTTATCTTTAAGCGAGAAGGGGAAGAGTTTGAGGCGGATTACCTCTTGTGTGCAGGTTTGATCATTGAGAGTATCACACACGTCCTCAAATTCCCTTATGTGGAGGTATGGTTTTTCAGAATCCATACCGTGGTAATGTGGTAGCGTCTGGATCATCCCATTCTTGAAACGGAACTGCCCGGCATTATACGGGAGTATAATGCATCCCGGAGTGACGGTGCGCTCGGGATATAAGAATTCTCTCAACGGGCGGTACTGAGGCTCTTCCTCACCGGTAGATGCATTACTGTGTTGCGACATCTCTCTTTCACTCGACGATTCAGCGTTCTCACTGGGTGTGCACGACGTGTGTCCTACGAAGGAGAAGGGAGTGTTGCTAGAGATTGAATGTGACGGTGTGGGAGGTGGGATCCAGAACTGTGGGGCTTGCGGAGTGTGGGGACTGTCAGGATTATACTCAACAAGTGGATTTTCGTGAATGCTGGTTGGAGTATTATGGGGTGTGGGAGTGGTTTCAGAATTTTGCATTAAGCTCAGGAGAGATGATGATTGTGAATCTTTTTGAAGTTTTATTTTTTAATTTTTTAATTTTTTTGGATTTTTTAGAATTTTTGGTCAAAGTTTTGGATTAACTCGATCTAATCCTAAGTCTACCTAATTCCCCGGCAACGGCGCCAAAAACTTGACACGACTCAGAATGTGTATCTAAAGTGTGTGCTCTCTAGGCTCAAGTGCAAGCCTATCGTTCAAGTAATAATCCGACAAGTCGGGTATCGATCCTCAGGGAAGAAGGACAACAGAAGTTGTGACGACGGGATAAGATTAAGGAATCCTAACGTTGACTCTAAGAAGAAAAGAAAAAATTGATTTTGGGTTTTTGGGATTGATTAAACTAAATGCAATTATGAAACTATGATAAAATATGCAACTAACTAAATTATCTAGATTAAGAATGAAGGATTGAATTGAAACTTTTAACTAAATGATGAGAAAACGGGATGGGAATACAATCCCCCAACCCTAGTGTAGTGTAGTGATAACGTTAATCATAAATTTATCCGATTAATTCAAACCCGGAATTTAGTACTCCCAAGCATTATGTATACGAGGTTCAAGCCCGCGTCATACCTAATCTGAGGATGAGTAAATCGGTATCGCGGTAATTACACTCAAATTGTACTCTAAATCATCACGAGTACCCATAGGCAAACGAGATATAAAGATCTACAATTATTATGAAATTACGCGATACGATCAAAATTAATCATTAAATTCAGCGGATCGACGTTATACACATGCACTAACACATCAGGTTGGGTTCATGCATCCCAACCTTGAAAAACCTAGCCGGACATGTTACTTTGACTAATGCATGAAATAATAACGTTGCATGTGTATGAATTCATGATAAAACTAAATCTAAACATGTAAATACGTATTATGAATGCGAAAACAAGTTGAATCTAATGGGAAAACAAAGCATGGAAGAACAATAATAAGAAACAAGAATCTTGAATTAAAACTTGCAAAAACAAACCCGAAACAATGAATTCTTGAAGTAATTTATGCCCTTGATGTTCCTAGATATTTCTCTCCTTTTTCTCTATCAAAAACTCTCTAAAAATGGCCCTAAAAGCTGCTCTTAGGTTAATGCCTTCGTTCCCCACAAGTTTGGAGTCTTTTAAACCTATTAGGAGACTTGGAGACCAATCCAAATGAAAGACAAAATTCGCGTGTCAGGTACAGCGAACCGGTTCGCAGGTACAGCGAACCGGTTCGCATGTACCAGCCTGGTCTTGCTCTCAGCACTTAGATTTTTTTCTGGTTTTTCTCTTCTTTTCTTGGATTTTTCTTCAACTTCAACTGAGCATAACTTTTCAACCGTAGCTCGGATTTGGGTGCTGTTTTTTCCAGTGTGCTCGTTGTTCCGAGATCTTCAACTTTCCAGAAGGCCCCACCTCCAGAATCGGGCTGTAAAATTACGAAAATGCCCTTGAACTTGCCTTCCTAGCCTTTCTTCTATGATTTTTCCGCAACTTCAAGGGGTCATAACTCTTTCATCGTAGCTCGGATTGAGGTGACATTTTTTATGGTGTTCTTGTAATTGAAAGATCTTAAACTTTATAGTTGGACCCACTTCCGGACTAAGGCTGAAAAATTACGAAAATGCCCTTGAACTTGCCTTCCTAGCTTTTCTTGCACTGTCTTGCATAATTAACCTGTAAAACCAATAGGAGAAGCACGAAACACGCAATACTCGCCAAGAAGGTTAGAAGCATAAAAGTGAATCAAATCCATATATGTTACATCATTCGATTTCACAAAAGTACTGAAATTAGGGGGATAAATATACAATATTTATGCCCAATCATTAATCCCGCAATAATGCTATTGGTTGCTACATGTTACGTTGGACATGCAAGAGGTATTTTTCCACTTGTGGGGCCGTTTGGGGACTTTTGGTGGTTAGTTCCCGCTCGTGGCATGTTTTAAAAACTAAGTGTGCCAAATTCCAAATTGGATCATGTTCTCAAACTGTGAGTCTTGTGAATACGCAACCGATTGCTACTTATTACGTTCAACACGCATGAGGTGTTTGTGCCACTTGTAGGTACATTTAGGGGTTGTTGTTTATTTCCACCCACTCATGGCACGTTTTGAAGCCTACGTGTGCCTATTTTCAAATTCAAGTTATGTTCTCAAATCGCGTGTCCCGCGACTACTCGATTGGTTTTTATGTGTTACATTGGACATGCACGAGGTGTTCGTGCAAGTTGGGGGCCGTTTAGGGCCTTTCGGTGGTTTCCACCCACTCCTGTGACTTTTTCAAACCTAAATGTGCCTATTTTAAAATTTTTGTCTTGTTCATAAACTTGAGTCCCTCAACTACACGAAAGGTCACAACGTGTTACATTGGACATGTACGAGGTGTTCGTGCCACTTGCATGGCCATTTGGAGGCTTGTGGTGGATTTTGTCCACTCGCAGTACGTTTTTAAGCCTAAGTGTGCATATTTTCCAATTCGGGTCCTGTTCTCAAACCGAGAGTCCCATGACTATGTGATCGGTTGCTACATGTTACGTTGGACATGCATGAGATGTTTGTACCACTTACAGGGCCGTTTGGAGGCTATTCGTGGTTGTCGCCCACTCGCATCACGTTTTCAAGCCTAAGTGTGTCTATTTTCAAATTCGACTCATGTTCTCAAACTTGGAGTCCCGTGACTATGTGTCTAGTAGATACGTGTAACGTTGTACATGTACGAGGTGTTCGTGCCACTTATGGGGCCATTTAGGGGTTGTTGCTAATTTTTGACCACTCGCAGCACATGTTGAAGCTTAAATATGCCTTTTTTCTAATTCCGGGAGTCACTCGACTATGCCAACAGTTTCTAATTTAGGGAGTCACTCGACTACACGAAAAGCGATGTTCGTGACACTCATGGTACTTTTTCAAGCCAAAACGTGCCTTTTTTAAAATTTGGTTCCTGTTCTCAAATCGAGAGTCTCGCGACTAAGCGGCTGGTAGTTACGTGTTACGTTGGACACACACAGGGTGTTCGTGCCACTTGCGGGGCCATTTTGGGGTTGGTGGAATTTTTCTCCCACTCGCGATACATTTTTAAACCAAAGTGTACCTATTTTCAAATTTGGCTCATGTTCTGACACTCGGAGTCCCGCGACTATGTTGCCTGTTTCTATGTGTTATGCTTGACACACACGAGGTGTTCTTGCCACTTGTGGAGCCGTTTGGGGGTTGTTGGTTGTTTTTGCCAAATTATGGCATGTTTTCAAACCTAAGTGTGTCTATTATAAAATTTGGGTCCACATCTCAAATCGTAAGTCTAGCAACTACACGGTCGGTGGCTACTTGTTACTTTCCACATGCACAAGGTGTTCGTGGCACTTGCAGGGCTATTTTGGGGCTATTGTATATTTTTCCCCCTTACGGCACGTTTTCCAGTCTAGCGGGGCCTATTATCAAATTCCGGTCTTGTTCTTAAATTAGGAGTCCCACGACTACGCGGACGGTTACTACGTGCTATATTGGAAACACACGAGTTGTGCGTGCCCCTTGTGTGGTCGTTTAGGATTCTTGGTGGTTTTCACCCACTAACATCACCTTTTCAAGCCTAAGTGTGCCTATTCTCGAATTTGGGTCTTGTTCTCTAACTTGGAGTTCCATGACTATGCGATGTGTTGCTATGTATTATGTCAGATATGCAGGAGGTGTTTTGTCTAGTAGCGGTGCCGTTTGGGGACTGTTGGTGGTTTTTACCTACTCGCGACACATTTTTAAGCTTAAGTGTGCTATTTTTGAATTTGGGTCCTATTTGCTATACACGTAGGAGTGTTCGTGTGGGGATGTTTGGGGGCAATGGGTTGTTTATGCCTACTAACAACATGGTTTTATACGTAAGTGTGCCTATTTTCAAATTTAGTCGTGTTTTCACACTTTGAACCCCGCGACTATGCAATCAGTTGCCCTATGTCACGTTAAACACGCATGAGTTATTCCTGCCACTTGCGAGGCCATTTGGGGGCTTTTAGTGGTTTCCACTTATTCACGAAAGGTTTTCATGCCTAAGTGTGTTGATTTTCAAATTCGGATCATGTTCTCAAACTAGGAGTTCGACGACTGTGCGACCGGTTTCTACATATTATGTTCACGCCACTTGTGGTACTAGATGGTGTTTACTAGTAATTTTCATCCACTCACGGCACGTTTTAAAGCCTAAGTGGGACAATTTTTGAACTCGGGTCCTGTTCTGAAACTAGGAGTCCCGCGACTATGCTATCGATGGCTACATGTTATGTTGGACATGCACTAGTTGTTCGTGTAACTTGCGGGGCCGGTTGTGACCCGTTGGTTGTTCTTTCCCACTCGTGGAACATTTTAAAGCCTAAGTGTGCCTACATTCAAAATCGGGTCCCGTTCTCAAACCAAGTGTCTCACGACTACGCAACCGATTACCACTTGTTACATTGGACATGCACAGGGCATTTGTGCCACTTGCAGGGATGCTCGAAGGTTTGTGTTTATTTTCACCCACTCACGGCACATTTTAAAGCCTAAGAGTGACTATTTTCAAATTCTAGTCATATTCTCAAACCAGGAGTCCTGCGACCGTGCGATCAATTTCTATGTGTTACATTGGACACGCACAAGGTGTTCTGCCAATTGCAGAGACATTTGGGGGCTTTTAGGGGTTTTCACCCACTCATAGCACGTTTTCAAACCTAAATGTGCCTATTTTAAAATTCTTATCCTGTTCTCAACATGGAGTCCTGCAACTACACGGTCGATCGCAATGTGTTACGTTGGACACTCACGAGGTGTTCTTGCCACTTGCAGGGCCATTTGGAGGATTTTGGTGGTTTTTGTCCACTCGCGGTACGTTTTGAAGCCTAAGTGTACATATATTTCGATTCGGGTCTTGCTCTCAAACTGAGAGTCTCACGACTACATGATTGGTTTTTACATGTTACGCTGGACATACAGGAGATATTTGTGCCATTTACCAGCCGTTTTGAGGCTTCTAGTGGTTTTTGCCCACTCATGCCACGTTTTGAAGCCTAAGTGTTCCTTTTTTAAAATTCGGGTCATGTTCTTAAACTTGGAGTCCCATGACTATGATGCTAGTAGCTACATGTTATGTTGAACATGCACGAGGTGTTTGTGCCACTTTTGGGGCCATTTCGGGGTTATTGGAAATTTTAGCCCACTCATGACACATTTTCAAGACTAAGAGTGTCTATTTTAAAATTTGGGTCATGTTCTCAAATTAGGAGTCCCACGACTATGATACCGCTTGCTACCTGTTACGCTATACACGCATAAGGTGTTTATATGACTTACGGGGCCGTTTTGGTGATATTGGTGATTTCTACCCACTTGCAGCACTTGTTCAAGCATAAATATGACTATCTTCCAATTCAAGTCATGTTCTCAAATCGTAAGTCACTCGACTACGCGACCAGTTTCATTTGTTAGGGTTGATACAAAGAGATGTTCGCGATACTCGCGGTACATTTTCAAGCTTATGTGTGACTATTTTCAAATTGTATTCATGTTCTCAAATTGAGAGTCCCGCAACTAGGCGATCGGTAGATACATGTTATGTTGGACACACACGGGGTGTTCGTGCCACATTAGGGGTGTTCGTACCACTTGCGGGGAGTTGTTGGTTGTTTTCGTCAAATTGTGGCACATTTTCAAGCCTAAGTGGGCCTAGTGTTAAATTTGGATCCTGTTCTCAAATTGGGAGTCTAGAAACTATGTGGTCGATGGCTCCTTGTTACTATGCACATGCACGAGGTGTTCATAGCGCTTGAGGGGATGTTTGGGGGATACTGACTATTTTCACCCACTCGCGGCATCCTTTCAAGCCGAACGATGCCTATTATCAAATTTTAGCCTTGTTCTCAAATCGGGAGTCCCGCAACTATGTGTTCGATTGCTACGTGTTATGTTGGAAACACATGAGGTGTTCGTGCCCCTTGTGGGGACATTTAGGGGTTGGTGGTGGTTTCCACCCACAAACGGCACGTTTTGAACCGAATGTGTGGATCTTTTAAGAATCGGGTTATGTTCTCATACTAGGAGTTCCGTGACTATGAGGCTTGTTACTACGTATAATGTTGGGTATGCACGAGGTGCTCCTGCTTCTAGCGTGGCTATTTGGGGGTTGGTGGTGGTTTTCACCCACTCGCGGCACGTTTTCAAGCTGAAGTGTGCCTATTTTTGAATTAAGGTCCTGTTCCCAAATCGGGAGTTACTACGTGTTACATTGGACATGCAAGAGGTGTTCGTGCCATTTGAGGGGGAGTTGGTGATTAATGGTTGTTTTCACCCTCTCGTGACATGTTTTTAAGCCTAAGTGTGCCTATTTACAAACTTGATCGTGTTCTCACATTTCAAGTCCTGCGACTATGTGATTGGTTGCTATGTGTCACATTAGACACGCATGAGTTTCTTATGCCACTTGTGAGGACGTTTGGGGGCGTTTGATTGTTTATGCTCACTTGCATCACATATTCAGGACTAAGTGTGCCTATTTTAAAATTCGGGTCCTGTTTTGAAATTGGGAGTCCTGCAACGATGCTACCAATTGCTACGTGTTGTGTTCGACATGCACTAGGTGTTCGTGCAACTTGTGGGCCCTGTTGGTGGTTACTGACCACTCGTGGCACGTTTGAAAGCCTAAGGGTGACTATTTTCAAATTCAGTTCATGTTCTCAAATCGGGAGTCCCGCGACTATGCGATCGGTTTCTATGTGTTACATTAGACACAGACGAGGTGTTCGTGCCAATTGTGGGGCCGTTTGGGCAATTTTGGTGGTTCCACCCACTAACGGCTCATTTCTAAACCTAAGTGTGCCTATTTTCGAATAATTGTCATGATCTCAAACTTGGAGTCCCGCAACTATGCGTCAAATCATAACGTGTTATGTTGGACACTCATGACCTTTTCCTGCTAATTGCATAGCCATTTGGAGGCTTTGGGTGGTTTTCGTCCACTCGAGGTACGTTTTAAGCCTAAGTGTGTATATTTTCTGATTTGGGTCCTGTTCTCAAACCGAGAGTCTCGTAACTATGAAATCGGTTGCTAGGTGTTACGCTGGACATGCACGAGATGTTTCCCCACTCACGAGCCATTTGGATCCTATTGGTAGTTTCCTCCTACTCGCGACACGTTTTCAAGCCTAAGTGTTCCTATTTTCAAATTCGGGTCATGTTTTCAAACTTAGGGTCTCGCAACTATGGGATAGTATCTAAGTGTTACATTGGACATGCACGAGATGTTCGTGCCACTTTTGGCGGCAATTGGGGGTTGTTGGCTATTTTTCCCATTCGTTGCAAATTGGGTCATGTTCTCAAATCGGGAGTCCCACGACTATGCTACCACTTGCTACCTATTATGCTGGACACGCACGAGGTGTTTATGCGACTTGTGGGGCTGTTAGTGATTTCTTCCGACTTGCAACACATGTTCAATCATAAATATGCATATTTTCCAATTCGGATCGTGTTCTCAAACCAGAAGTCACTTGACTACGTGACTAGTTGCTATGTGTTAGGGTGGATACCAAGCGATGTTCATGACACGCGCAGTATGTTTTCAAGCCCATGTGTGTTTACTTTAAAATTTTGTTCCTGTTCTCTAATCGGGAGTCCCGAAACTAAGCGACTGATATCTATGTGTTACGTTGGACACGGATGGAGTGTTTGTGACAGTTGAGGGGCCATTTGGTGTTTATTAGTGGTTTTTGGCCACTCGCAATACATTTTCAAACCAAAGTGTACCTATTTTCAAATTTATCTCATGTTCTTAAACTCGGAGTCCCACGATTATGTGTTCTATTGCTACGTGTTACGTTGGACACGGACGAGGTTTTCGTGCCACTTGTGGAGACGTTTGAGGAATGTTGGTTGTTTTTGCCAAATCTTGGCAAGTTTTCAAATCTAAGTGTGCCTATTAATAAATTTGGATCATGTTCTCAAATCGGGAGTCTAGCAGCTATGTGGTCGATCGATACTTGTTACCGTGCACACGCATGAGGTGTTCGAGGCACTTGCGGGGTTGTTCGACGCCCCTTGGCTATTTTTCCCACTCGTGGCATGATTTCAAGCCGAACAGTGCCTATTATCATATTTGGGTCTTGTTCTCAAACCAGGAGTCTTGTGACTACGCGGTCAGTTGCTACGTGTTACGTTGGAAACACACAAGTTTTTCTTGCCCCTTGCATGGCTTTTTAGGGGTTGGTGGTGGTTTCCACCCACTATCAAAACTTTTTGAAGCCTATGTGTGCCTATTTTCAAATTCGGGTCATGTTATCAAAATTGAGTCCCATGACTACACGACCTATTGTTATGTATTATGTTGGATATGCACGAGGTGTTCCTCCTACTAGCAGGGCCGTTGGGGGATGTTGGTTGTTTTCACTCAGTCGCCACATATTTTTAAGCTTAAGTGTGCCTATTTTTGAATTTGAGTCTTGTTCTTAAATCGAGAAACCCGTGACTACACGGACGATTGCTACGTGTTACACTAGACACGCAGGAGGCACTCTTGCCACTTACAGGGTTGTTTGGGGGCTATTTGTTATTTTTCCCACTCGTGACAAATTTTTAAGCCTAAGTGTGCCTATTTAAAAACTCAGTTGTGTTCGTACATTTCGAGTCCCACAACTATGCGATCAATTGCTATGTGTCACGTTTGACACCCTTGAGTTGTTTGTGCCACTAGCGAGGCCATTTGTGGGATTTTTGTGGTTTTCGCTCACTCGCGGCACGTTTTCGGGACTAAGTGTGACTATTTTAAAATTCGGGTCCTGTTCTCAAATCGACAGTCCGACAACTATGTGACCAGTTTCTACGTGTTATGCTCGTGCCATTTGCGATGCCATTTGGCATATATTGGTGATTTTGGTCCACTCGTGGCATGTTTTTAAGCCTAACTGGGACTATTTTAAGATTCAGGTCCTGTTTTGAAATTGGGAGTCCCGCGATGATGCTACAAGTTGCTACATGTTATGTTGGACATGCATTAGGTGTGCGTGCCAATTGAGGGGCCATTTGGGCCCTATTGGTGGTTACTGCCCACTCATGACAAGTTTTAAATACTAAGGGTGCCTATTTTAAAATTCAAGTCCTGTTATCATACCGAGAGTCCCGCGACTATGCCACGAATTTCTATGTGTTACATTCACATGGACGAGGTGTTCGTGCCAATTGTGGGGCTGTTTGGGCGCTTTTTTTAGTTTCCACCCACTCACGACACGTTTTTAAACCTAAGTGTGCGTATTATTAAATTCTTGCCTTGTTATCAAACTTGGAGTCTCGTAACTACGCGACCAATCACAACATGTAATGTTAGACACTCATGAGGTGTTCATGGCACTTTCAGGTCCGTTTGGAGGCTTTTGGTGCTTTTTATCCACTCGCGGTACGTTTTGAAGCCTAAGTGTGCATATTTTCTGATTCGGATCCTCTTCTCAAAATAAGAGTCTCATGACTATGCGTCAAATGCTACGTGTTATGTTGGATTCATAAGAGATGTTAGTGTGACTCACGGGGCCTTTGGAGCCTATTTTTGGTGTATGCCCACTCACGACACATTTTCAAGCCTACGTGTGCCTATTTTCAAATTCGGGTCATGTTCTCAAATTTGGAGTCCCGCGACTATGAGGCTAGTAGACACGTGTTATGTTGGGCTTGAACGAGGTATTCATTCCACTTACGGGGCCATTTGGGGGTTGTTGGATATTTTTGCCACTAATGGCATGTTTTCAAGACTAAGAGTGCCTATTTTCAATTCGGGTCATGTTCTCAAATCGGGAGTCTCGTGACTATGCTACCTCTTGCTACCTATTACGCTGGACACACGCGAGGTGTTTGTGCCACTTGCAGGGCCGTTTGGGGGTTGTTGGTGATTTATGCCCACTCAGGGCACATGTTCAAGCCTAAATATGCCTATTTTCCTATTCGGTCGTGTTCTCAAATCGGGAGTCACTCGACTACATGACCAGTTGCTATGTGTTTGGTTGGATAACAAGAAATGTTCATGACACTCGTGGTACATTTTCATTTCTAAGTGTGCCTATTTTAAAATTTGGTTCTTATTCTCAAATCAGAGTCCCACGATTAAGCGGCCAGTAGCTACGTGTTACATTGGACACGCATGGGGGTTGGTGGTGGTTTTCTCCCACATCTGACATATTTTGAATCCAAAGTGTACCTATTTTCAAATTTGACTCCTGTTCTCAAACTCGAAGTCCTGCAAATATGTGGCCTATTGCTACGTGCTATGTTGGACGCGCACAAGGTGTTGATGCCACTTGTGGAGACGTTTGGGGGTTGTTCGTTGTTTCTTCCAAATCGTGGAATTTTTGTCAAACATTAGTGTCCCTATTATTAAATTTGGGGATAGGTCTCAAATCGGGAGTTTATAAACTATGTGGTCGGTGGCTACTTATTACTTTTCACACGCAGGAGGTGTCCATTGCACTTGCGGGGTTTTCTGGGGGCTGTTAGTTATTTTTGCCCATTCGCGGCACGTTTTCAAGTCTAATAGTGACTATTATCAAATTCGGGTCTTATTCTCAAATCAGGAGTCCCGCGACAATGTAATCGATTTCTGCGTGTTACGTTGGAAACGCATGAGGTGTTTGAGACCCTTGCGGGGACGTTTAGGCACTCTTGGTGGTTTCCACCCACTAGGGGAACATTTTCAAGCCTAAGTGTGTCAATTTTCAAATTTGGGTCCTGTTCTCAAACATGGAGTCCCGTAACTACGCGGCCTCTTGTTACGTATTATGTTGGATATGCACGAGGTGTTTCTACTACTAGCTGGGCTGTTTAGGGGTTCTTGGTGATTTCCACCCACTAGCAGCACGTTTTTAAGCCCAAGTGTGACTATTTTCGAATTCGGGTCTTGTTCTCAAATTTGGAGTCCCACGACTATGTAACCTCTTGCTACATATTATATTGGAAATGAACGAGGTGTTCGTGCCACCTGTGAGGATGTTTGGGGGATTTTGGTGGTTTTCACTGACGTGCGACACGTTTTCATACCCAAGTGTGCCAATTTTTAAATCTGGGTCTTGTTCTCAAATTGGGAGTCTGACGACTACACGACCAGTTTCTATGTGTTACATTTGACACGCATGAGTTGTTCATGCCAATTATGGGTCCTTTGGGGGGATTTTGGTGGTTTCCAGTGACTCGCTACACATTTTCAAACTTAAGTGTGCTTGATTTCAAATTCTTATCCTTTTCTCAAAGAGGGAGTCACGCGACAAGGCGGCTGGTTGGAACGTGTTACATTCGACAATAAGAGGTCTTTGTGTCACTTTTAGGACGTTTGGATGCTTTTGGTAGTTGTCGTCCACTCGCAGGACTTTTTCCAGCCTACGTGTGACTATTTTTAAATTAGGGTCCTATTCTCAAAGCCGGAGTCCACGACTAATCGATCAGTTTCCACATTGGACACACAAGTGGTTTTCGTGCCACTTGCGTGGCTTTTTGGGTTCTTTTGGTGGTTTTCGCCCACTCGCAGCACATTTTCAATCCCAGGCATGCCTATTTTCAAATTTGGGGTATGTTCTCAAACTGGGAGTATCGTGACTATACGGCCAATTTCTATGTGTTACATTGGATATGCACGAGCTGATCCTGCTACTAGCGAGGACGTTTGTGCACTGTCAGTGGTTATAGCCCACTTGTGGCACATTTTCAAGCCTAAGTGTGCCTATCTTTAATTTTGGGTCCAGTTCGAAAATCAGTGGTCATGCGACTATGAGGCAGGTTGGTACGTGTGACGTTGGACATGCATGAGGTGTTCGTGGAACTTACATGGCCATTTGGGGGATTTGGGATATTTTTTCCCACTTGCAGCATGTTTTTCAACCTATGTGCCTATTTTCAAATTCGGGGCTTGTTCTCAAATTGGGAGTCCTATGACTATTTTACTGGTTTCTACTTATTACATTGGACATGCATGAGCTGTTCATGCCACTTGCGGGGCCATTTGGGGGCTTTTGGAGGTTTTCACTCATTCGCAGCACATTTTCAAGCCTGAATGTGCCTATTTTCAAATTCGGGTCCTGTTCTCAAATCGAGAGTCCTGCGACTACACTGTTGGTTGCAATGTTTACGTTAGACACACATGAGGTGTTTCTGCCACTTGCAATGCTGTTTGGTAAAATTTATTATTTTTTTCTCACTCATGGTACATTTTGAAGCCTAAGTGTGCCTATTTTCTAATTGGGGTCCTGTTCTCAAATCAGATGTCCCACGACTATGGGGTCAATTACTAAGTGTTACATTGGACACGCATGAAGTGTTCATGCCACTTGCGGGGACGTTTAGCAGTTGGTGGTGGTTTTTTCCCACTAGGGGCACATTTTCAAGACTAAGTGTGCCTGATCTCAAACATGGAGTCTTGTTCTCAAACATGGAGTCTCGCGACTTCGTAACTGGTTTCTATGTATTATGTTAGAAATGCAAGAGGTGTTCCTACTACTAGCCGGGGCATCTGGGGGATTTTGGTGGTTTTCACCCAGTTGCAGCACATTTTCAAGCCCAAGTGTGCCTATTTTCGAATTTGGGTCATGTTCTCAAATAGGAAGTCCCGCGATAATGCAGTCGGTTGCTACAAGTTACGCTGGACATGCAGGAGGTGGTTGTTCAACTAGTGAGGCCGTTTGGGGGCTATTGGGTGTTTCTACCCACTCATGACACCCTTTTAAGCCTAAGTATGGATATTTTCAAATTCAGTCTTCTTCCCATACTTCGATTCCCGAAACTATGTGGTCGGATGCTATGTGTTATATTTGACACACATGAGGTGTATGTTGCCCTTGAAAGGCCGTTTGGGGGCTTTTGGTGGTTTCTGATCACTCACGTCACGTTTTTCGCCCTAAGTGTACCAATTTTTGAATTTGGGTCCTATTCTCAAATCAGGAGTTTGACGACTACCCTACCGGTTGCTACGAGTTATGTTCGTGCCACTAGAGGTGTCATTTGGCGTCTACTGGTATTTTTTATCCACTCGCACCATGTTTTTAAGCCTAAATGTGCCTATTTTCAAATTTGGATCATATTCTGAAACTAGGATTCCTGCGACTATGCTACTGGTATCTACATGTTATGTTGTACATGCACTAGGTGTTCATGCCACTTGCGGGCCGTTTGGGGTCTATGGGTTGTTACTGCCCACTTGTGGCATGTTTTAAATCCTAAGTGTGCCAATTTTCATATTTTGGTCCAGTTATCAAACCATGAGTCCCGTGACTATGCAACCGGTTGCTACTTATTACATTGGACACGCATGATTCGTTTGTGCCTCTTGAAGGTACGTTTGGGGGCTGTTGTTTATTTCCGCCCACTCGCGGTACGTTTTGAAGCCTAAGTGTGCCTATTTTAAAATTCGAGTCTTTTTCTCAAATCGGGAGTCTCGAGACTACCCGATCGATTACTATGTGTTACATTTGACATGCATGAGGTGTTTGTACGAAATGCGGGGCCATTTGTGGAATTTTGGTGGTTTCCACCCACTCGCGCACATTTTCAAACATAAGTGTGTCTATTTTTAAATTCTTATCCTTTTTAAAATTAGGAGTCCGCGACTATACGACCAGTTGCAACTTGTTACATTGGACAAGCACAAGGTGTTTGGGCCACTTATAAGGCCGTTTGGAGGCTTTTGGTAGTTTTCACCAACTCGACGCACTTTTTCCAAGCCTACGTGTGCCTATTTTCAAATTTTGAACCTGTTATGAAATCGAGAGTCCCGCGGTTAATCGATCAGTTGCTAGGTGTTACGTTGGACACGTGTGATCCCCCGCCTATTTCAGTCCTGGGTGATTAATCCATTATTAAATTATACCGGAATCATTTACGATTTCATTCTTAGCATCACTATCGATAAACTTTTTAATTACTAATAACCTAGGACAAAATAAGTTGGTATCAAATTTTATCTTTTATTATGAATACATGCAGAAATTTATTCAGTGAACTAAACCATTCACACATAAATATAGTCTGAACAATCACACGACAGATATATAAATAATTGAGACCCAATAAACCATCGATTCTCCAAGTTTAAAATCCAATCACAATTTGAAATATGTAAATTAAAATATGAATTCCGTCTGATGCATAACTGAATAAACAAAATAATCTGAAAGAAACATGCCCAACTGAACTGCTAAGGAAATCTCCTATTTATAATGAATGAGTTGAGGCGTCTAAAGTAATATCATGTAAGCCTCCACACCATTACAGCTACGTATCTTTCGATAGGTTCTCTACGCTTGGCGTCCCTGTGGCTAGGCACCTAAAAGTTTTTGAAAATATTTTTGACACGGGTCAGAGTCCAAGTAAAACATTTTGAAAATATTTTTCAAGTATTTAAATCACAATCTAAATCAGTTATTTATTACACATTTATGATCCACGTACACTCACTTGGGTTACTCACGTGTCAACTAATGTGCACGCCTAACGTTTTCTACCTAGCCACTATCCATTTCCTGACTAGTTAATGTATTTGACTATTCTCACTATGTCTTATAACCTCGTATTTCTCAGTACGACACCGTACTAAAATCTCAGTGTATTGATCAATCATTTAAGTTTCACTACTTAAATTCTTTAAGATATACATGATATATCAATTATATTGTCTCGTATAAGTAGTTATATTACACTGGTATATATTCATCACACATATAATATATAAACGAATATAGCATCCCCCGAATCTCCCCTCATGATGTTGTAATAATCTACTATCAAGTCCATGTACCTCTCATACTCAATCAAGGATTATTGGTTCATCAAGTCTCCTCGAAATGAAAATCAATCAACACTACGGTGGAGGCGAACAGGGTTCTAAGACTTTGGGATGCGTACATACCTAATGTAACCAAAGGACGTGTCAGTCCCACTAATACACATCACATAATGGGCCGCCCTAAGTTCCATGCTCTGGGGCACACAGAACCCAATTTCCTTAATTGGTACTTAATATATATCGCTCGCCTATTGGACGTACCATTAATTTCAACTAAAATTCCAATTCCTATAATTTCGAGTATCCTTCACTACTCTAAGGGCCCTACTTACCACTGAATTGATATGTAGTTATTCCCATAGTCAACTACTGGTCATGAACATAAATTCACTCACTCCTACGTGACCTATCTCGAATTTCAATTGTTCATCAATTATGGATAATTTTCTCGAATCCTTAACTTGTCTCGACTTGAGTAAACATAATCTACACTATAGGACAACTGACATTTTTATATTCCCCTCCATAATTTAAAATTGTCCCAAGACTTCCCTCATAAATTATCCAAAATTTCAAGGGTTAAAAAAAGGAAGAATTTTCAATTATGGGCAAACCGAATTGATTCGCCCTTGGGCCGAATCGATTCGAAATGTATCCGAATTCATCTTCTAGTTTACTGTTACGAAATTTTCTACCATTCAAGTCCTCAAACCTTTATACAACAATACCAAACTCCCAATAAATATAACTAAACATCAAATATAAATAAATGGATGAATTCTAACGTAAATTATGTATAAAATGCGTACAATTTCTTCCAATAATTAGATTTAAATTCCATTAATCATTAATCATTAATCCCACCTTTCTATGTTTCTTACATAAGTTCATCAATAAAACCAAGATTTATCCCATGGTTTAAATCCCATCATATCTGATTTCATTTCATTTGTACAATTGGGTTCATTCTACATGAAATCATATTCCCAATTATAAGTTATAATCATCAAATATAAAAAATGTTGTCAAATATCTTTCATTCAAAGACCCTACCCTATATGAGTATTATAACTCATAAAAATTTGCAAGATAAATACTTTCCTCGTATGAAAATAATTTTATTTGATTCTCTTGATGAGGCTTCCCTTTTAATCCACCGTCCAAAAATGGTTTTGATGCAAGAACAAGGGTAGCTTCTCAAAGAAATCTCTTCATCTCTAATGGACTCCAAGTGTTTTCTATTTCATTTTCCATAGCCTCACACAACTACAATTTTATATAACCTTTGGAAACTCGTAACTCCCTTAACCCTAGGCTACAAAATGAATAAAATGCCCTCTCAGGCTGTCAGTTTCGTCTAGAACTGTCTCGGGACCCAAACTATAAACCCGAGTAATCGTGACCTCGAAATCATCATGCGAGTAATTAATAATTAATTTCCTATCTCGACCTCATTTAGTCCACGCGTGAGGCCCGATTGAGATAAAATACTATCATTCACTTCGTAAGTTTTATTCAATAAACATTAATCATTTCTATCCGATGAATAATTTAATCAACCCATAATATTTAATTTCTAATAAATTAGGTCACACGTGTAATTTAAATTTGACCAAATTAATTAACTTTTTTTATTCGTAAAAAATACGAGTTGTTACAACACGCACGATGTGTTCGTACCACTTGCGTGGCAGTTTGGGTGATTTTGGAGATTTTTGCCCACTCACAACAAATTTTCTAGCCTAAGTGTGCCTATTTTCAAATTTGGGGCATGTCCTCAAACTGGGAGTTTTGCGATTACGCGGTCGGTTGCTATGTTTTATGTTGAATATGCACGAGGTGTTCCAACTATAGCGGGGTTGTTTGTGGGTTGTTGGTGATTATCGCCCAGTCATGGCATGTTTTCAAGCCTAAGTGTGCCTATCTTCAATTTTGGATCATGTTCTCAAATTGAGAGTCCAACGACTGTGAGAGTGGTTGGTACGGGTGACTTTGGAAATGCACGAGGTGTTCGTGGCACTTAAAGGGCCATTTGGGGATTTTCGATATTTTCGCCCACGCACGACACATTTCCAAGCCTATGTGTGCCTATTTTCAAAGTCGGGTCCCGTTCTCAAACTAGGAGTCCTGTGACTATGCTACCAATTTCTACTTGTTATCTTCAACATACACGAGGTGCTCGGGCCAATTACGAGGCCATTTGGTGGATTTTGGTGATTTCCGTCCACTCGTGGGACATTTTAAAGCCTAAATGTGCCTATTTTCAAATTTGGGTCATGTTCTGAAATCGAGAGTCCCGTTACTACTTTGTCGGTTGCAACATGTTACGTTGGACATGCATGAGGTGTTTGGGCCACTTGCAGGTCCGTTTAGGGGCTTTTAGTGGTTTTTGCCCACTCAAGGCTCATTTTCAGGCTTAAGTGTGCCCACATTCAAATTTGGGCCCTGTTCTCAAATCAAGAATCCCGCGACTCTGAAATCGATTTCTACGTGTTACGTTAGACACGCAAGTTGTGTTCGTGTCACTTTGGGTGCCATTTGGGGGTCTTATTGATTTTTGCCTACTCGAGGCACGTTTTCAAGCCTAAGTGTGCTTATTTTAAATTTCAGATCATATTCTCAAATCGAAAATACCACTACTGTGTGGGTAATTTCTACATGTTACATTGCACCTGTGCCGTTTGGTGGATTTGATGGTTTCTTCCCACTCGCGGTACGATTTCAAGCCTAAATGTACACATATTTCAATTTGGGTCTTGTTCTCAAACCGAGTGTCCCACGACTACGAGGCCGATTTCTAAGTGTTACATTGGAAAGCATGAAGTGTTCGTGCCAGTTGTGGGGACGTTTAGGGGTTGATGGTGTTTTTTTCCCACTAGCAGCATGTTTTCAAACCTAAGTGTGCCTATTTTTAAATTTTGGTCTTGTTCTCAAACTTGGAGAGGTAGGACTATGCAAACTGTTTCTATGTATTATGTTGGATATGCACGAGGTGTTACTAGTTATAGCGGGGCCATTTGGGTGATGTTGATGGTTTTCACCCACTCGCGACACGTTTTCAAGCCTAAGTGTGCCTATTTTTTAATTCGGGGTTTGTTATTAAATCGGGAGTCCTGTGGTGACGCAACTGGTTGCTACGTGTTTTGATGTACATGCAAGAGGTGTTTGTGAAACTTGTAGGTACATTTGGGAGCTATTACTTATTTTCTCCCCCTCATGACACATTTTCAATCCAAAGCCTTCCTATTTTTAAATTCGGTCATCTTTTCACACTTCCAGTCCCGCAACTATACGATCAGTTGCTATGTGCTACGTTACACACACATGAGGTGTCTGTGCCACTTGCGAGGCCATTTGGGGGCTTTTGGTGGTTGTCGCTCACTTGCGGCATGTTTTCAGGCCTAAGTGTGCCTATTTTCAATATCGGGTCTGGTTCTCAAATTGAGAGTCCAACGACTATGCGACAGGTTGCTACGTGTTTTGTTCACGACACTTGCGATCCCGTTTGGGGGATTTGATATTTTTTGTCCACTCGTGACATGTTTTTAAGCCTAAGTGTGCCTATTTTAAAATTCGAGTCCTGTTCTCAAATCGGGAGTCCTCCGACTATGCGATTTGTTTTATGTGTTACATTGAACTTGCACGAGAAGTTCGTTCCAATTGGGGGGCCGTTTGGGGGCTTTTAATGGTTTCCACTGAGTCGTGGCACATTTTCAAACCTAAGTGTGCCTATTTTAAAATTTTTATCTTGTTCTCGAATCAGGATTCCCACAACTATGTGGCCGATTGCAACGTGTTACGTTAAACACACACGAGCTGGTCGTGTCCCTTGCAGGGCCATTTTGAGGCTTTTGGTGGATTTCACCCACTCGCGACACTATTTTAAGCCTATGTGTGCCTATTTTCAAATTCGGGTCATGTTCTCAAATTGAGAGTCTCAATACTAATCGAGCGGTTTCTATATGTTTCGTTGGAGACGCATGAGGTGTTCATGACACTTGCGCAGCTGTTTGGATGCTTTTCGTGGTTTTGACCCACACGTAGCACGTTTTGAAGCCAAAGTGTGCCTATATTCTAATTTGGCGCCTATTCTCAAACTGCTAGTGCTGCGACTATACGGTTGGTTTCTACATGTTTTTTTTATATACATGGGGTGTCCTTGCTACTAGCAAGGCCGTTTGTGGGTTGTTGGTAGTTATCGCCTCCTCGCGATACGATTTCAAGCCTAAGTGTGCCTATTTTCAATTTCAGATCCTCTTTTCAAATCAGAAGTCTCGCAACTACGATGATGGTTGGTACATGTGACGTTGGACATGCCGAGGGGTTTGTGGAACTTACGGGGCCATTTGGGGGCTTTTGGATATTTATGCCCATTCGCAGCATGTTTTGAAGCCTCAGTGTGCCTATTTTCGAATTTTGGTCTCGTTCTCAAACTGGGAGCCCCACGATTATGCTACTAGTTTCTCCATGTTACGTTGGACATGTATGAGGTGTTCATGCCACTTGCGAGGCCATTTGGGGGCTTTTGTTGGTTTCTCCCACTCGCAGCACATTTTTATACCTAAATGTGCCTATTTTCAAATTTGGGACCTGATCAAACCGGGAGTCTCGTGACTATGCGATCGATTGACATGTGTTATGTTCAACATGAATGAGGTGTTCGAGCCACTTGCATGGTCATTTAGGGGCTTTTGGTGTTTTTCTCCCACTCACGTCACATTTTCAGGCCTATGTGTGCCTATTTTCAAATTCGAGTCTTGTTCTCAAATCGATAGTCCTGCGAGTACGCAACTGGTTACTATGTGTTACGTTAGACATGAACTTGGGGTTATCGTCACTTGCGGTGACGTTTGGGTGTTGTTGGTATTTTTTGCCTACTTGAGGCACATTTTCAAGCATAAGTGTGCCTAATTACAAATTCAGGTCTTGTTCTCAAATCGAGAATACCGCGACTACACAACCAGTTGCTATATGTTACATTGGACATGCACGAGGTTTTCATGCCACTTGCGAGGCAGTTTGGTGGCATTTGGTGGTTTCTTCCCACTAGCGGTACATTTTAAAGCCTAACTGTGCTTATTTTCAAAATTGGATCATGTTCCCAAACCGGGTGTCCCGTGACTACGGGGACTATTGCTACGTGTTACAATAAAAACGCATGAAGAGTCCGTGCCACTTGGACGACCATTAGGGGATATTTGTGGTTTCCACCAACTCGCGGCACATTTTCAAGGGTAAGTGTGCCTATTTTCATAATCATGTCCTGTTCTCAAACCATGAGTATCGTGACTACACGACCGATTGTTATGGGTTATGTTCTTATGAGGCTGTTTTGAGGCTTTTTGTGGTGTCTTGCCACTCTCGACACATTTTTGATGCCCATTCGTGCCTATTTTCCGATTCGAGTCCTGTTCCTAATCCATGGGTCCCGCGATAATGTGACCAATTGGTACGTGTTACGTTGAACACACACAAGGTATTTGTGCTAGTTGCAGGGTCGTTTAGAGGTTGGTGGTGGGTTCCACCAACTCACGATTCATTTTTAAGCCTAAGTATGCCTATTTTCAAATTCGTGTCCGATTCTCAAATCGAGAGTCAAACGACTCCATGACCAATTCCTAGATGTTACCTTGGACATGCACAAGGTGTCGCTACCACATGCGGGGTTGATTAGGGGCTTTTGGTGGTTTTTTGTGACTCGTGTCACATTTTTAAGCCTAAGTATGCGTATTTTCAAATTTGGGTCCTATTTTCAACCCGAGAGTCCCACGACTTTTCGACCGGTTACTACATGTTACGTTGGACACGCACGAGGTGTTCGTGTTACTTGTAGGGATTTTTGGGGGCTATTGGTAATTTTGCCCCTCGCGGTACATTCTCAAGCCTAAGTGTGCCTATTTTCAAATTCAGATCTTGTTACCATAACGGGAGTCCCGCAACTCCGTATCTAGTTCTTATATGATACGTTTGATATGCACGAGGTGTTCAAACCACTTACGGAGCCGTTTGGTGGATTTTATTGTTTTCCACCCTCTCACAGCACGTTTTCATGGCTAAGTGTGCCTATGTTAAAATTCGGGTCCTATTCTCAATCCAGGAGTCCCATGACTATGCAACCTGTTGCTATGTGTTACGTTTGACACACACAATATGTTCGTGCCACTTATAGGGTCGTTTGGATGTTGTTGGTGGATCTCACCCACCCGTGACTACGCTATCTATTTTTGCATGTTACGTTGGACATGCACAAGGTTTTTATTGTTTTCTCCCACTCCTGATGCATTTTCAAGCCTAAGTGTGCCCATTTTCAAATTCGGCTCCTGTTATCAAACTGAGAGACCTGTAACTATGTAGTAAGTTGCTATTGTTGTGTTGGACATGCACGAGGTGTTCATGCCACTTGTAGGGCCATTTTGGGGGGGGGGGGGGGGGGTTAGTGGTCTCCACCCACTCGGGGCATGTTTTCAAGCGTAAATGTGCATTTTTTCAAATTCGGCTCATGTTCTCTAATTAGGAGTACCACATCTACGCAACCGATGTCTATGTGTTACATTGGATATGCGCGAGGTGTTTGTCACACTTTCAGGGACATTTGGAGGCTGCTGGTAATTTTCACCCACTCGTGCCACGCTTTCAGACTAAGTGTGCCTATTTTCAAATTCAGGATATATTCTCTATCGAGAATACCGAGACTATGATTTCTATTACTAAGTGCTACGTTGGATGCGCAAAAGGTCTTCGTGCCACTTGCGGAACCATTTTGTGGCATTTGGTGGTTTTTGCTCACTCGTGGTACATTTTCAAGCCTCAGTGTGCTTAGTTTCAAATTTGGGTATGTACTCAAATCGTGTGCCCTGCGACTACGAGGTCGGTTGCTACGCATTACGTTGTACATGGATGAAGTGTTCATTCCACTTGGAGGGTCGTTCGGGGGTTGTATTTTATTTATGTCCACTCGCGGCTCGGTTTTAAACGTAAGTGTGCCTATTTTCAAATTCAAGTATTGTTCTTAAATCAGGAGTCCCACAACTATGCGACTAGTTCTTACATGTTATATTGGACCCTCACGAGGTGTTCGTACAACCTACAGAGGAGTTTGTAGGATTTCTCTATTTTCCACCCTCTCGTGGACCATTTTATCCCTAAGTGTGCCTATTTTCAAATTCGAGTCATGTTCCCAATCAGGGAGTCCACCGACAATGCATCTAGTTGCTATGTGTTACGTTGGACACGCACGATGTGTTCTTTCCACTTGCGGGGTCATTTAGATGTGGTTGGTGGTTTTCGTCCACTCACGACATGTTTTCAAGCATTAGTTTGCCTATTTTCAAATTCAAGTCTTGTTCCCAAATAGTGAGTCCCGCGACTATGCGATAAGTTGCTACATGTTACGTTGGACATACACGAGGTGTTCGTACTACTTTCTCCCACTCGTCACACGTAGTGTGCCAATTTTGATATTTGGATCATGTTCTCAAATAGAGAGTACCACAACTATGCAGTCGATTTCTATGTCTTACATTAGACATTCACGAGATATTCATGACACCTGTGGGTATGTTTCATATTTTTTTATGGTTTCCTCCCACTCACGGAACATTTTCAAGCCCATGCGTGCCAATTTTCAAATTCAGGTCATGTCCTTAATTCACGAGTCTCGTGACTATGCAACCAGTTGCTATGGGTTAAGTTGGACACGACTGAGGTGTTCGTGCCACTTGTGAGGTTGTTTGGAGGTTGTTGGTGGTTTTCACCCACTCGCGGCATGTTTTCAAGCCTAAGTGTGCCTATTTCAAATTCCGTTCATGTTCTCAATTCAGTGTCCCACGACTATGCGATTGGTTTCTATGTGTTACTTTGGGTAGACACGAGGTTTCCATGGAAACTGCAAGGCCGTTTGGGGGGTTTTGGTGGTTTCCTCCCACTCACGGCATGTTTCCAGGCTTAAGTGTGCCTATTTTCAAATTTGAGTCTTTTTCTTAATTCGTGAGTCCTGCGAATATGCGACCACTTGCTACGTGTTACGCTAGACTCGCATGAGGTGTTCCGGCCACTTGTAGGGTTGTTTGGGAGTTGTGGTGTTTTCTACCAACTCGCGGTACAATGTCAACCCTAAGTTTGCTTATTTTCAAATTCGGGTCCTATTTTAAATAAGGAGTGCTGCGACTACACGACCCGTATGTACGAGATACGTTGGGCACACATAAGGTCTTAATTCCACTTGTGTGTCTCTTTGGAGGCTTTTGGTGGTTTCTACCCACTTGAGGAATGTTTTCAACCCTAAGTGTACCTATTTACAAATTCAGGTCATATTCTCAAACCATGAGTCCCACGATAACATGATCAATTTTTGCATGTTACCTTGGACATGCTCGAGGAGTTCGTGCCACTTACGGGGGACGTTCGGGGGCTGTTGGTGGTTTTTTCCAACTACGGCATGTTTTCAAGCCTAAGTGTGCCTGTTTTCCAATTCGGATCCTGTTCTCAAACCGGGTGTCCCTCGACTATGGGATCGATTGCTACATGTTACGCTGGACATGGACGAAGTGTTCATGCCACTTGGAGGAATGTTTGGGGTCTATTTGTTATTTTTGCCCACTCGCGGTAGGTTTTTAAGCCTAAATTTGCTTATTTTTAAATTTGGGTACTTTTCTCAAACCGGGAGTCCCGTGACTATGCATGAAGTTCTTAAATGATAAGTTGGGCATGAACGAGGTGTTCATACCACTTACAGAGGTGTTCGGGGGATTTTGCTATTTTCCACCCTCTCATGACACGTTTTCATGCCTAAGTGTGCCTATTTTCAAATTCGGGTCCTATTCTCAATCAGGTTGTCCCACGACTATGCAGTCAGTTTTTATGTGTTACATTGGACCTGCACGAGGTGTTCATACCACTTTCATGGTTATTTGGGATTTTTGGGTGGTTTTCGCCCACTCGCGACACGTTTTAAAGTCTAAGTGTGCCTATTTTCAAATTCGGGTCCTGTTCTCAAACAGTGAGTCTCGTGACTATGCTATCGGTTGCTATGCATTATGTTGGTCATACGCGAGGTCTTCGTACCACTAGCAGGACCATTTGATGGTTTTGGTTATTTCCCCCACTCGCCACACATTTTCAAGCCTAAGTGTGACAATTTTAAAATTCAGGTCTTGTTCTCAAATCGAGAGTCCCGTAACTATGTGACCAATTCCTCAACGTTATGTTGGACACGCATGAGGTGTTCATGACACTTGCTGGGCCATTTTGGAGATTTTGGTGGTTTCTATCCTCCCACGACACGTTTTCAAGCACATGCTTGTCTATTTTCAAATTCGAGTCCTATTCTCAACTCGCGAGTCTCGAGACAACGCGATCGGTTGCTATGTGTTATGTTCGATACGCTCGAGGTGTTCGTGCCACTTGAGGGGTTGTTTGGAAATTGTTGGTGGTTTCCTCCCACTTGTGGCATGTTTTCAAGCCTAAGTGTGCCTATATTTAGGAGTCCCGCGACTCTGCGATCAGTTGCTACGTGTTACGTTGGACAAACACGAGATGTTCGTGGCAACTATGGGGCTATTTGGGGGATATTGATGGTTTCCTTCCACTCCCAGCACGTTTCAATTCTAAGGATGCCTATTTTAAAATTCATGTCCTTTTTCTAAAATTGTAGGTCATACGACTATGCGACTGGTTGCTATGTGTTACATTGGACTCGTGCGAGGTGTTTGTGCTACTTGCATGGATGTTTGTGGATTGTTGGTGTTTTTTACCCACTCGTGGCACAATTTCAAGCCTACATTTGACTATTTCAAATTCGGGTCATATTTTCAAACAGGGAGTTTCGTGATTGGGCGGTCGGTATGAATGTGATACGTTGGACAAGCACAAGGTCTTCGTGCCACTTGTGGGGCTGTTTGTTGGATTTTGGTGGTTTTTTCCCACTTATGGCACACTTTCTTCCTTAAGTGAGTCAAGAATAATGAAACTGATTTCTACATCTTATCTTAGACATTCTCGAGGTGTTCGTGCCACTTGCGAGGATGTTCTGGGTTGTTGGTGATTTTTTCCTACTCGCAGCATATTTTTAAGCCTCACTGTGTTAATTTTCCAATTCGAGTCCAATTCACAAACTATTTGTCCCCTAACTACGGGACCGATTGCTACGTGTTACGTTATACATCCACGAAGTGTTCATGCCACTTGGAGGGCTGTTTGTAGATTTTACCCACTCGCGGCAAGTTTTGAAGTCTAAGTGAGCCTATTTGAAAATTCGGGTTATGTTCTCAAATCGAAAGTGTAGACATCAAATTCTAGGACAACCTAAGTCTCTCCTTAGGTCCATAGCACCCCCACATCACTACAAACGCTAGGTCATACTCTGAATACCAATCTAGAGGACATCAGGCACTCTGGAGCCCCGTTTGACTCCAGTCAAGATCAAAAGCTCTTTGAATCTTCGAAGGGCCCTGAATCCCCTTTCCAATGGTTTGCCTCATGTGTGAATCGACATAATGGATCGAACGAACAAATCATTTTACTACTAAAAATCAATTTAGGGCCTTTGGGCGCTCTAGGGCCCTAATTTGACCCCAATCAACTTCATCGTCAGAGCGAAAGATCTTCGAATGTTCGAAGGACACTAAAACCCATTTTTAACGATCCTCACCGTGCACGAATCAACATAATCGATTGGATGAACTATTTATTTTCCCTCAAAAAATGATTCGGACGTTACCCTATGCTTCCAAGCTCTATTTGACCAAAGTCAACTCTCCAGCTCTAACAAAACTGAATGAATATCCGAAGGGCACTGAATGCCCTTTCCAACTTTCTGTCTCGTGCATGATTATGACTTACGGTGAAGACAAATGATCAGTTTTACTCCGACAGGTCGTCGGGCACTTTTGAGGCCCGGGTTGACTAAGGTTAACTTTTTGAACCAAGTGAAAATCTTTCTAAAGTCGAAGTACATCTCCTAACACTTCCAACCATCCACCCCGTGCACGATTCTGACTTACCATGTGGACGAATGAGCTATTTTTGTCCGACGATCTCCCGTCCAAAGGACCGATGTTAGCTTATGAGCTATATTTAACCTAATGTAAACTCCCAAACTCAGGAGAAGTCCAAAGGACTCTTGAATGTGTCTCAATTACCTTTCCAACGATATGCCCAATGCGCGATTTGGATCAACGAATTGCATTCTTCGACCCTTTTTCCGCAAATATCGGCACGAGACTACCAATTGGCAGGTCCAGTTCTCTGCCTATTGGAAGTGTGTAGAGGCGATAGGCAGGAGTAGGTCAATTGGAACCACACCTCACCCTATAAATAAAGGTCATGGCCTCACTCCCAAATCTCACCATAGATCCATCAGAATCAGTGATCTTAGCAACATTCTCTCGAAATCAACGAAGTTCCTCCATGTGAAGTTCCATTCAAGCTTATATTCCCAACATTTTCATACCATATTTGGCAAAAATTACATTCTCTCTCATCCAACATTAATCTCACATTCAGGGTAGTTCTTCCAAGATCAAAAATCAAGCTTCAAAGGTCTAAATCCTTCCCTCTCTCTTTAAATTTGATATTTTACATAATTTTATTAGATTCATAATTTTGTTCTTGTTTTAGTTCATACACATTAATATCTACATTTTTATTGGTATATTGTACATACTTTATTTTCTATAAAAAAACAAAAAAATTAAAAAGAGGGTTACACCCATAAATTCCGAACGGGATTATCCATCACACCATTTCAAAACTAAAACACATTTTTCTACAAATACACATATAGTAAAATCTCATTCGAAACTATGGGATAAACCCCACCCTTATGCGCATGAGAACTACGTGGAATTTGTGACTTTATGGAGTACGTAGGCATTTTGGGTTAAAACTCAAGACTCGAGTCCAATTTTTTAATTTTCCATCTTCCCAATTTTCAACTTTTTCTAGAAATCCCCTATTTTTCTAAATCCTCCAATTCTTCTAAATCCCTCATTTCTGTATTCTTGCATTAGTATACATATTATGTTTGTTAGCTTTTCATCCAACACATATTATCATTCCATCATAACTATCAATATCGCGATAAACGCATAAATTGTATTTCCTATATATTATCTTGGGAAAATTCCAATGGATGACCCCACTCTATCTTTTCCATGGTATGAGTTGAACGATTCCAATATCCATTATATATAGATGAACACACTTCATGGAGAAATATAGGAAAATAATAAAACTGGCCCATGAGAGACCGAAAGGGTGGGATGGGTGACTAACACCTTCCCATTCCGTAACTGAGCCCCTAACCCCTCAAACTATTGGTTTTGTATGCATCACTTTGTCTTTGATTTCATTCTCTTGAGGCGGCGTCAAGTTCTTTTGCCTATATTTTGCAAAATAGGACGGCTACTCCATCGTTTTACATTTACTCCACACTAACGACTGTTGAAGCGTTCATAAGTAGGGGGTGAGTCCTTTTAATCCCCCTTCCTTTCCCATCATCCCTCGGGTGGTAGAAGAGGTAGAAGATCAAGCGGTGCGTACCTTGATCGGGATGGTCACAATGGCCACTCCGCTGAGGAATTTTCATAAGAGGGTTAGACTCTGTTTGAATGGGTGTTTCATTTTCTTGTGTACTACCCTTTTCCCTCCTCTATTATTTTGTGTACATATATAACTCATACTTATATCACTACTCACTCACACACTTAAAGATATTCTCCTTGTACACTTCACATCACGTGCACATAGGATCACTTATATCCACATGTTGCACACGCCACTTACAATATCAATACGTAGGTGTCACTAACACACACCTCCACTTATCACACTTGTATATATTTGATACGACGCAAATATTGCGTATTTCACCCGTTAACCTACGCCTTATTAGCCCCCATGGGTATCTTAATCCCTATACTTATGCTCGTTAACCAGACATCCTCGGATTTCTATGTTAACATGTTTTGCAGGGGTTAATTGAGCTTTTGTAGGTATTTGGATGCTTAGTATGAAGTTCGGACGCTTTCCGAAAATGTTTCGTCGTTTTTTGCAGCTTCGGGGGCATTTTAGTAATTTCATCATTCGGGTTTGAATCCCTAGCTCTTCACGGAAGTTGAAGCCCTCTGATTTCTCTTCGCGTGGCCGCCGACGGTGCATGATTCTGAGTTGTATCGAAAGAGTTATGGCATTTTTAGGATGGTTTTTACTTCAAATTCACACTTAAGGTCACATTCAAGGGCATTTTGGTCATTTCATAATTTGGTTTTTTGGCCCAATGTCTTCTTGGATGTTGTAGTCCTCTGAGTTATCTTCGCGTAGCCTCCGACCGTGCCTCATTCCGAGCTATAACGAAGAAATGGCGGCATTTTCCGTAAAACGGGACAAAGCTGCAGAATTCAGACCTGTAGGTTGCGAATCGATTCGGCCCAAAACCGAATCGATTCGGAATTCTGCAGAATTGCAGATTCGAACTTCCCCTGTTTCCGAATCGATTCGGACCATTTCCGAATCGATTCGGCCCTCCAGATTTTTGGTTTTCTTCCCTTTTATTACAAGTTTGCCATGGGATATTTTGTATAAAACCAATTCTCTCTCATTTGAGAGCAATATATCAGTTTAGGAACGATTTTAGGTTAGGGTTTTGGTTTGGAGAGCTCATTTTCACTTCTTCTTGGGTTGACAACCAATTGGTTTTGTAAGATTGAACTTTTCATTTCCATTTCCTTTAATATAGTTGTATTTCTTTATTTCTTGCTTAATTAGTTTATTGCTTTGTTAATTAGTTTAATTCATGTATTGCCCTTAGATAAATAGGGTCGGGATTTCATTTCCGCCATTTTCGGGCCCCGAGCTCCGAAAACTAGGTTTCGTGAAAAATCGCATTTAATTGAAACCGCGTGTATTAATGTTGGATTGTTATGCGTTTAACTTTATTTGTCACGCAACTTTAGTGTTTATAGCGACAATCTGAATTTGATCCGCGTGTGACCATTTTCCGTTAAATGTTTAATCTCGCAACTTTGGCTTAAATTCCTTATTGCGTGATGTTTATGCTTAATTGAAAATGCTCGATTAATTGCTTTCGAGCCGGAATCTTGATTAGTAGTTGTTTCGATCCGTTGGTAGGATGCGATCCCGATCCTCGCTTTACTTTAATTTAGCGTAACTTCTCTTCTTATTTATTCACGACAACCACCCATCACCTTTTCATTTATTTATTTTACACTTTTATTCCTGAAGTAATTAAAGCAATTAACATCTAAAATTTAATCACTCCCTGTGGATTTCTTACGATACCCGACTTACCGCTGTACTTGCTTGTCAAGTGTAGTAGTAGCTTAGGTTTTTTGCATCGCGGCGGCGAAACGCACAACGATTGTGCACTTACACGCGCACACTTTTTCCGCTCGATCAAAATGGCGCCGTTGCCGGGGAGTGTGTTTTAGATAGTAATTGTTTTATTATTTCGTAGTATTTTTCCTTTTGTATTTGTATTCTTTGTTTTAACCTTTTTTGCAGGATTGCATACTTTGAGCGCTAAGAAACTTTGATTCGCGGTTGCTCACTTTATTTCTTGGATTCTCCATCTTTCAAACAACGAGGTAATCATGTCCTACTATTATAGTTATTACGGTTATTCTAATGATTCATACTTTGGGGATAGTTTTCAAGTTTTCCATTTTCAAGATTTTCTTGAAAATGAAAGACTTGAAAACATTTATCGGAATGAAAATCGTTATTGGGAGCTTGAGTTGGATTCATTATTCGAATCCAATGACGATTCTTATTTCATTACTTTCGAAGATGAGTTTCAACCAAATGAGGAGTACGAGGCTCTTGAGCCGAGGAAGCCTACTTTGGAAGAAACTTTGCTTCTTTACTCCCAAGGTTTGGAAAGCTTAAATGATGCTGGAATGAGACTCGGTGCACTTTGCGATGAGATGAATTCTTATGCACAAAACAACGAGGAGGTGGAAACTTGTCTTTCACCTCAATTTTTCAGAGAATTTCTCATCGAATGTGAATCTTTCTCCCCCGAAATTCAATCTCCTTCCGACGATGAGTCGATTGAGATTGAATTTGTTTCATCACCATATTCGTTTTCCATCATTGAACCATTAGAATTACCAGTTGATTCCTATGAGTCGGTAGAAACTTTTAAAACTTCTACACTTTTTGCCGATGAGGACTCCTTGCCGGACTTGTTTTCGATGGATGTTATCCCCACGTGTGCACCATCTCCCATTCCATTTGAAAAATATTTGGGAGATGAGTCTATTTTTCTTGGACCTCAAGTGTACCTTTCCCCTTTATTATCCAAATCCCCCATCGTCCCCCAAAAATTTCAAATTGGCGATGGTTCACTTTTTTCACTTCCCACATGCCTTCCGTTTTTCAAACGGAATTCATATCTTCCGGGAGGCATGTTCACTTTGGAGGGTCCATCGTTGATCTTTCAAAGTCAAATCCCTTTTTGGGTGGACCCTCAACTATTTAGACTTCTAGTGTATAGTTAGTGTGAAGCCTAAATAGTTAGCTTTTTAATTTTCTTTCTTTCCTTTTTTTTCTTTCCTTTTTAATTTAGTCTAGTGTAATTAGTTAACTTTTTGTTATTTGTTTTTGCTATGCTCGGTACTAACTTGTTTTGTAGATTCCTTTGGACTCGCGCTTATGGAGATCGCTCCAATTTTGGGTAATATCGTTCTTTTCCTCTCTTTGTGTTGTGTTCTTAATGCGCATTGAGGACAATGCAACATTTAAGTTAGGGGGTGTAGGATATTCTATCCATTTCATGTGTAGTTCATGGATTTGCTCACATTTAGTTACTGAGTATGCCTTTTTGTGAAAAATTTAAAAAAATTTCAAAAATATTTTCTTTCTTTTTTCTCCTTTGTTGGGCATTTTGCCTTGTTTTCGATGACAAATTTCAATAATTGCCCGATCCAATAGACAACTCAATGATGCATGTTCTCGATTTTAGAAGTTATTAGACTTTAGTCCTCAAATCATTGATATTGTGAATAGCTTCATGAATTAAACTTTATCCCATGAGCATATGCACTTTCCTTGTTATATTGATTTGGTTTAAGATTTTTATAACTCGGTAATCTTTTGTTGCATTGTATATACTTACACCGAGTAAGCTTAGTACCTTTCGTCGTTTGTGAGTGTTATACACTATTCTAATCTCTTTGAAAACGTTGAATTCGTCGGTAATCTCTCTATTCTTTCATTTGACCGTTCATTAATTGAGTTCATACTCGAAATGTTTTACTTGAGCATGATTTTCATATATTGTTTTGACTCGAGAATTGCGTAAACTTTGTGAAATGATCTTAGGCCATCTTTGTTATATCACCCATATTGACCTTGACCTCACCCTTATATGTTTACCCTCGTCAAACCCTTTGAGCCTAAATATAGCCTTTCGTTCCATAACCCAAATTCCATGACCAACTCCAAATTGGAGTTCTAAGCCATACATACACCTTACATACCTTTGTTTGGAATGTTACTTGGGATTGAATGATGTTGTTGTATTGCGGTTGCAATTTTAGGCATATGAGAGTTTGATAAGCAAAGAAAAGAAAGTAGTGAAAAAAAGTGAAGAAAAAGAGAAAGCAAAAAGCAATAGAAAACAAAAGAGAAAAGTGAGAAAAAGAAGAAAAGAAAAGAAAGAGAAAGTTGTAAATGTTGTGTATAGTGTTCAATAAGCTTTGATTACTCTCCCCGATGATATATCTAATGCTTGTTTTGGAACTTGTTTTCCATTTTTTTGATATTTCCCGCATTTTTCCATTATCCCGAGTTTTCATCCCGAACACTTTGAATTCGTACATACATTCCTTCATTTCGTACCCTAGCATATCCTACATTACAACCCTATTACAAGTCCTATGTGATCTTAGGTTGATGTAATTCAAAAGTTTAAATAGTTTTGATAATCTGTGAAAATGCATTTCACCTCTTTTAGTGTGCGGTATCCTTTCATTGAGATTGCAAGTTTTTCATTTCCTATATAGCGTTTTTCATTTGTGACATGTGTGCGGCCTAGTTTCCATTTACATTTACTCTTTATGCCCGCATGTCCCGTGTGTTACCTCCCTGTTTTGAGTGAATTCGCTTGATGAGCGTAATGCCCGTGAGGATTGAATATATGCATGCCTTTATGTTTATCCGGTTTATTTAAGTTTTCACCAAATCATATTTTGCATTTGCTCTCCCCCCTCCCACTTTTAAGGTTTCAATTCTATGAGGTGCATTCTATAATGTTAATGATTTGGACTTTTGTGTGAATTCATTCACTTTGCTAATAATGCGTATGAAATCCTTTTCGCCATTGTTGAGTTTGTCGCATGTTGGGTTGGGCATATTTTGAGGAAACCAAGTGATGTTTGTGGGTTTCATCCCTGAAAACCCTCACGAGACGACACTCGTCCACTAGGGTGACCTAGGGGTTTAACGGCTTATTGCATATGCTAAATGCAATCGAATCGCCCGCGAAAGTGGCCTTATGCTTTTATACCATACTTTTGTACTATCTTCTGTTCCTGATTTTCTTGTAGTTCTTTTTGTTTCCTATTTCATTGCTAGGGACTAGCAATGTGTAAGTTAGGGGGTGTGATACGACGCAAATATTGCGTATTTCACCCGTTAACCTACGCCTTATTAGCCCCCTTGGGTATCTTAATCCCTATACTTATGCTCGTTAACCAGACATCCTCGGATTTCTATGTTAACATGTTTTGCAGGGGTTAATTGAGCTTTTGTAGGTATTTGGATGCTTAGTATGAAGTTCGGACGCTTTTCGGAAATGTTTCGTCGTTTTTTGCAGCTTCGGGGGCATTTTAGTAATTTCATCATTCGGGTTTGAATCCCTAGCTCTTCACGGAAGTTGAAGCCCTCTGATTTCTCTTCGCGTGGCCGCCGACGGTGCATGATTCTGAGTTGTATCGAAAGAGTTATGGCATTTTTAGGATGGTTTTTACTTCAAATTCACACTTAAGGTCACATTCAAGGGCATTTTAGTCATTTCATAATTTGGTTTTTGGGCCCAATGTCTTCTTGGATGTTGTATTCCTCTGAGTTATCTTCGCGTAGCCTCCGACCGTGCCTCATTCCGAGCTATAACGAAGAAATGGCGGCATTTTCCGTAAAACAGGACAAAGCTGCAGAATTCAGACCTGTAGGTTGCGAATCGATTCGGCCCAAAACCGAATCGATTCGGAATTCTGCAGAATTGCAGATTCGAACTTCCCCTGTTTCTGAATCGATTCGGACCATTTCCGAATCGATTCGGCCCTCCAGATTTTTGGTTTTCTTCCCTTTTATTACAAGTTTGCCATGGGATATTTTGTATAAAACCAATTCTCTCTCATTTGAGAGCAATATATCAGTTTAGGAACGATTTTAGGTTAGGGTTTTGGTTTGGAGAGCTCATTTTCTCTTCTTCTTGGGTTGACAACCAATTGGTTTTGTAAGATTGAACTTTTCATTTCCATTTCCTTTAATATAGTTGTATTTCTTTATTTCTTGCTTAATTAGTTTATTGCTTTGTTAATTAGTTTAATTCATGTATTGCCCTTAGATAAATAGGGTCGGGATTTCATTTCCGCCATTTTCGGGCCCCGAGCTCCGAAAACTAGGTTTCGTGAAAAATCGCATTTAATTGAAACCGCGTGTATTAAAGTTGGATTGTTATGCGTTTAACTTTATTTGTCACGCAACTTTAGTGTTTATAGCGACAATCCGAATTTGATCCGCGTGTGACCATTTTCCGTTAAATGTTTAATCTCGCAACTTTGGCTTAAATTCCTTATTGCGTGATGTTTATGCTTAATTGAAAATGCTCGATTAATTGCTTTCGAGCCGGAATCTTGATTAGTAGTTGTTTCGATCCGTTTGGTAGGATGCGATCCCGATCCTCGCTTTACTTTAATTTAGCGTAACTTCTCTTCTTATTTATTCACGACAACCACCCATCACCTTTTCATTTATTTATTTTACACTTTTATTCCTGAAGTAATTAAAGCAATTAACATCTAAAATTTAATCACTCCCTGTGGATTTCTTACGATACCCGACTTACCGCTGTACTTGCTTGTCAAGTGTAGTAGTAGCTTAGGTTTTTTGCATCGCGGCGGCGAAACGCACAACGATTGTGCACTTACACGCGCACACTTTTTCCGCTCGATCAATATTCATGCTCACTCAAACTTATCACACATCACTTGTAGTTGATCCATGCTTAGGTTCAGTACCACACACTCACTTGTAGATAGCTACACATAACTCACTCTCACATAATCTATGAATAATATAGATTATTTTTATACTTGTACATTGTCCCCTTCTTGGCACGATTCTTATAAATAAAGTTACTTTCTCCATAATGTACTAATCAAGGATCATGCATTTCGCACTCCACATCACCAAAGATCATTGCTACTGACCAAATTTTGTTCTGTAAGCGGGGGTCACTTCATGATGGGCATTGGTCTGGTAGGTCGTAGTTAGTCTAAGCGATATGACTTTCACCTTCCATTCGCCAAGTACCTTCGATGTATATCGAACGGTTCTCCCCGTAACGTACCGCTTGACCTAAATTCATGACGGGAGGTATATTGTAGGGAACGCGTTCACGTATATCGAATTCGTTGTCACACACATTGTCCCCACGAGGTATATAATGAGGCAATTCACATACACTCAGGTATATCAAATGTGTTGTCCACACGTATCAATTGCCCTCGAAAGAAAGACGTATATTGTGGAAGTCATGCCAAAGGGATGAACACTTCCAATTAACCCAACAGCTGCATAACCGCATATAGGCACAAACCTAGGGCACTCATATTTAGTTTGTCAGTTTCTACCTGAAACTCTGTCGAAATGATCGGTCAGCATGCCACCCAAATTTTTATGCACTTTTTAAAATGGGATCCTGCCCATGAGCCTGGTAACAAGCCTAACAATAGTTTTTACATATTTTTCAAAATTGAATTTTTGCAGGCTCGGGTCCCATACGTCATTTCTTTTTGCATTTAGTTAAACCCAATACAAGTGAGAGCATAATAAACATAATGATAATCAAGCCGAGACCCGTCTCTCGTCTTTCCACTTTTTTTACCAAAAGTATCAAAAACACGTTTCCTTATTTTATCAAAAATACCAAAAACATTTTCCCTTTTACTTATACAAAAAAATGTTTTTCCTCCCTTTTACCCAAAAACATTTTGTTTCCCTCTTTTCCTAAAAAATGTCAAAAATATTTTTCTTCATTTTTAAAATATGACAATTTTCCCTCCTTCTCTTTCAAAAATAAAATCTTATTTTTCTCTTCCTCATGTTGATCACATACCCTTGGCCTGGATCCCTATTGGTTTCGGTCTCCAGTCATACCACCCCGAAGCTCCATCAGTTCCCTCACTTCTTTTGAGTCCGAAATTGATTCTCTTTCCATGGAAAACACATATCCAATACCGATTGTGCAGCCAAATTTGATGACGGTTCTATCCCAACGCACTGCTAAGATTAACAACCTTCAAACTTAGGTTCATGAGATGCAGCAAAATTGGGTCCCTGTTCCTAAAGAGCCCATGTTCCTCTTCCCTTACGTTATGGTTCCGCCTACACCCGAGCCTATATGGGTTCTCAAGGAATATCTATTCGCTCCACGTGCCCCTCATGTTAATGGACTGCCACTAACCCAGCTCCCTATGTTGAATCTTACCCAGTCAGAGGCTAACTTACACGTAATCATTGATTCGAAAGAGGAAGAATTGAACAAGGTCAAGTAAGACCTCAAGATGTTGACCAAGAAATTAGACCAAGCCATACTCCCTGTAAACCACATGGACTACATCCACATATCTCCCTATCCCAAAGCCAGGTTACCAGAAAAGTTCAAGATGCCCAACATCGAGAAGTTTGGGGGTAGTGGACCACAGATTGTTCATCTCCATAGTTACCAGCAAACCATCACTCCCCTAGGTTCCTCTGAGGAAATAATGGCCCAAATGTTCCAGCAGCCTTAAAGGATAGCTCTCTTTGCTAGTTCTTATCCCTTAAAGAGTCAAGGATATGCAGTTGGGAGGATATTTCCCACAAATTCATATCATAGTATAAGTACAATGAAGAGTTGGAAGTCACCCTCCATGATTTAGAGCTGCTCAAATAGAACCCTAAGGAATCAATCAGTAACTTCATAGCAAGGTGGAGAGAGAAAGAAGCCACCATGACCAACCAGACTTTTGAAGAGGACCATGTTAGTATCACGAAGAAGAACTTATTACCCTATGTCCGAGCAATGTTGGGAGGATAGTAATCCCGCCATTTTCAACCCCTCCAAGAAGCAGGAGTGGAAATTGAAGAAAGTCTTACTAAGACAGGAGTTGAACTAAAGGAATCATTTTTGCAGTTCACTCCCAGAAAGTTTAAATAGCCAGCCACTATTGCATTTTCAACCATCAAAAACATATCTTAGCCTGCCACTTCATGGGCACCATAAAGCCGCCCTAACCCAGTTCGAAAGGAATATACCGAGCTTCAGTCTCCCATATCTCAAGTTTACTAGGCCCTATTAAGGCGAAACCTCATCAAGACATTGTACCCTCATCCATTATAAAACCCACTTCCCAATAATTTCAAACCAAATGCCCATTGTTACTTTCATCAAACTGCTAGCCATACCCTCGAACAGTGTTTTCACTTTCGAAATGTGGTCCAAGGTCTGATTGATCAGGTATCATCATCCCACCTGCCAATCCAAAACCAAACACTACCCGCAATCAACTCCCCAATCGTACAAATGCCATTTTTATAGAAGAAGATCCAGAATTTCACCCATCTACCCAGATCATACCAAGAAAATCACTTGTCATACCCATACACTCTCCTAAGTTGCCCATACTTTCTTTCACATCCTACCAGCTTCACCGATCAGGCCTTGTCACTCCTTACCAGAGCATGCATCATTGTTCATACCCGTTCGTGAGGTAAAGATATGGAATTATCAAAAGTGTTGAATCAACTTCTAGAGTTTGGGTTGAAATTACCCTCTCGGATGACCATTGACTTCCAGAGATTCAGCGTGTTGTTCCTAGAATCTCAAAAATAGGCTCGAGAATTAAACAATTGGGTGGTACCTACTAATCAGGTCAGTCTAAATGATGTGGTCTAGATCATGGCAGACTTATTCTAACAGACCCTTGAAATTTGTAGTACGTCCGAGCTACTTGATTCTTTTAATCTACAAGGATGCCTAGTCCCGTCACTTCTACATCTCCTCGCTGAATGGAAGGACTTATATGAAGAAGACATTGAGGTTGTGGAGTGTATTGACTTCTCATCGATAGATAATGTCATTCCCACCAAATGGGGAGATGAATTTGATGATTCAAATAAAGAGCAAGGTCCAGATAAGAATACTCCAATAGTCAACATATGCGGGATAATAATATTTGAGGAGCTACTAGGAGAAATAAATAAGGTTGCTAAAAAGCCTGAGATTGATAAGGAAACAGGATTTATGTTTTTCCCCTCTTCTGTAAACCATATGACCAGGTGATGGAGGCTCTACCAAGACCCAAACCTACCACCACCAATAAGTGAAAAAGGAAAAGGTGTTGATAATCTTCCTATACCCAAAATGACCCTTGAGGAGATCAAGATCCTCGATTAGTTAAAGAAGACCCAAGCTAACATCACTCTATGGGGACTCTTTATGTCTTCCTAGATACACCAGAATGCTTCGATCAAGTTACTCACAGGACCCACAGTTACTCATTCAACCATGCCAACAGAAGTAGCAAATCAAGATGGATCCCTGACCTTTCTACTATAATACTCTCTTTCTTTGAATAATAAATCCCTAAGATTGTGCCAAACCACAACTATGCTCTCAGTATCTATGTCGAAGTCATGGGGAAGACTTTCCTTCATTCTCTAGTAGATAATGGATCAGCTCTTAGTGTCTTCCCAGTGAGGACCCGTAATTATTTGGGACTAAAAGTGAGCGACCTTGCTCCAACCTCTACCAATGTATGATCCTGCGATAATACTCATCAAGAAATAATGGGATCAATAAAACTCACAATAGGGGTCGGACCTATAAATCCTACTCTTGAATTCAAAGTTATTGATATCCTAGATTGTTTCAATTTGTTACTTGGATGACCATGGATCCATAGCATCAAGGGCGTGTCTTCCTCCTTTCATCAGAAACTGAAGTTCTTCACCAATGGGAAGGTCATCACAATCTTGGGCGATGACAATAATGCCGAGAATGCTATCCCCAGTAATCAAGTACTTTATATACAACACAAGACGAATGATATCCTTCTGTCAGGATTACAAGTTAAACCACTTCTACTCCCAGAAAGGGATGATTTTGAAGATAAGTTTTTTCGTGAGTATAAACCTCATGGCAACGTCAATGAGATCTAGATGTTTAATAACATGCACTTCATGCCCGGACTGAGGCTGGGACGATGACAACAGGGGATACTTGAATCCATTGTGTTAAAGAAATATTCTCTTCCTTGTGGCTTGGGCTATCAACCGTCAAAAGAAGAACTCCGAATGATCCACCAACCTCGGCTGAAGAGAAGGCCAGAATGCACCAAAATTGTCTCAAGAGATTCCTTAAATGGAAGATTCCTGAAAAAGGGTGAAGATTTCCCCTTCTTCGACTTTCCTAAACTATGGTATGATCATGTGGATAAGAAGATGAAACCAAGAATGGAGATATTTTTCCAAGACATCTACTCATGGGCCGAGAGTTCCCAGCTTCATGTGAAACCACTCATCGAAGATACCATAACCGATACCGGAGATTCTTAATGGAGTGACTCCGAGGATTTTTTCAACTTGTAGACACTGGGGTTGACACTCCGCATGATCCACTCAGGGGTACATCATCATATCCATCCCATTTGATCAAATTTATTGATGAACCTCTCCTTAACTGGCATGATACAACTAAACTACCTACTTATATTAAACTTAACCCTAATGTTTATCACATTTCCCTTTCTTTTGTTGTTCCTCCTTACTCTGACGTAATTAAGACCTCCTTTTATGAGGTTCTCAATGTTGTTTTTCCAATCAATGAAATAAACGATGATTTTAAGTATCTTGTTATGCCTTACATTAATTATCTTGATTATAATCAAACTCATGATGATGATGATTTTGCAAATGAATAATTCTTAACTGATTTTAATAAGGTTAATAGCAAACAACATGTTCGCATTCAAATTAATGAAGATGAAACTGTTGTTATTAATCTAGATTATAGTGGCGAACAACATGAGATTAGGATAGGGGCCACCCTTGACGAGCATGAGCGTGCACAACTCGAAGAATTAATTAAGGAATTTGTGGATGTCTTCACATGGTCCTACGAAGATATGCCCGGCATTGATCCCAAAATAGCTCAGTATGAGATTCCAACTCTCCCAAAATGCAATCCAGTCAAGCAAAAATTGTGAAAGCTTCGCATCGAATGGTCACTTAAGGTTAAGTAAGAAGTGGTCAAATAGTTGAGTGTGGGTTTCATTCGTGTGATCAAATATCCCACATCGCTAGTCAATATTGTACCCTTGTCAAAATCAAAAGGAAAGGTTTGTATGTGTGTTGACTACTGAGACTTAAACAAAGCTTCTTCGAATGATGATTACCCGCTACCCAGTATCGACATGATTATGGAAAATATAACCAGTGACGCTCTTAAGTCATTGATTGATGGTTTTGTTGGATATAATCAGATTAAGATGCACCTGAATCATCAAGAGGAAACTGCATGCATCACCCATTGGGGAACTTTTTGCTACACCATAATGCCATTTGGTCTAGAAAATATAGGGGCTACCTACTAGAGGGTTGCCACAGCCATCTTGCATGATCTGATAAACAAAGAAGTCGAGGTCTACGTGGATGACATGATTATAAAATATATTACTAGGTAAGGTCATATTCCTGTTCTTCGGAAGTTCTTCGAGCGACTGCGATAATATTAGATGGGACTTAACCCACCGAAATGTGTCTTCGGCATTAACAAATGGAAGCTCTTGGGATTCATGGTTAGTAAGAAAGGGATAGAAGAAAATCCTTCCAAGCTGAAAGCCATAATCAAAATGCCACCACCCCGAACGGAGAAGGAAGTCTGGAGATTCCTTGAGAAATTATAATATATCAGTCTGTTCATCAGTCAATTGACTTCCATCTCTGAGCCCATATTCATACTCCTATGAAAGGATTCAACGAAATTCTATAATGGAGCTTGCTAAGAAGCCTTTGATCGAATAAGTCAATACCTAACCCGACCTCCGGTACTCATGCCATCGCAGCCTGGTCTTCCCATACTCTTATACCTAACCATAACAGATATCACAGCTGGGGCTTTGCTAGCCCAGTTCTTTAAAAAAAAACCATAAAAAAGATCCATCTACTATACCGATCGCAAGTTGGTCGAGTACAAAATTAAATACATTGCCTTGGAAAAAGCATGTGTTGCCATTGTCTTGGTCACCCAAAAGTTATTGCATTACATGCTCGCCTTTTCCATCAAACTTGTGTCCCAAATGGATCCAATTAAGTACCTGCTCGAGAAGCCTTCCCTTTCAAGATGAATGGCTTTATGGTTGATGCTTTGAGCTGAGTTCAATATCATGTATGTCACACAGAAAGCCATGAAAATAAGATCCATATCTGACTACCTCATCAACTACCCTATAGAAGAAACTGATGTCTGGATTTTTGATGTCTCGAATCAGAATATCCTTTGTACCTCCCAAGAAGATCTTCGATTGAAAATATTCTTTTATGGCACTGCCAATAAGAAAGAGTATGGCATTGGGATACTATTAATTTCCTTTGATGACTCTCATACACCCATTTCCATCAAGATGGATTTTCCCTCCACCAACAACATGACTGAATACGAGGCGTGCACAGTAGTCCTCAAAGTTTCCCTCGAGAACAAAATTTGATACCTAGATATCTATGGGGATTGAGCCCTAATCATCGGTCAAGTACTCAGAAGATGGAAATTCAATTCCATGACCACCTAGAAGATCTAAACTCCCAATTCCAAGAAACCACCTTCCCCTACCTTCCGCGAGCAAAGAATAACCTAGACGATGCCCTTTCTACCTTAGCCTCCATAATTGGCATGCCCAAAAGAATAATAATGGACCCTTTCCTAGTACAAAAGCAAGAAAAACCAACCCACTGCTACCACATCAAATTCATCATAGAAGAAGATCCTAATATAGCCGACTATTGGTACTATGATATTTAGTGCCTCCTCATACATGATAGGTATCCCTAAGGTTCTGATAAGAAAGATCGAGCAAACTTTCATAGACTTGCTGCCCAGTACATTGTCTATGATAAAGCACTATTCAAGAGACACTTCGATGGAACCCATTTGCACTGCATCACAGGAGCTGACATTAAAGAGATGATGCAAAAAATCTATAGTGGGGAGTGAGAACCCCACATGAATGGTTGTATGACCGCTAAGAAGATCATTCGATAGGGTTACTACTGGACTACCATGGTTTAGGATTACACAGCGTAAATTCGAAGATCCCTTAAATGCCAACAATTTTCCAACCTACAACACTTGCCTCCATGAGAATTGTACAACATGACTTCTACCTGGCCATTCTCCTCATGGGGCATCGACAACATAGGTAAAGTTACACCCAAATCATTAAATGAACATGAATTCATCTTGGTTGTCATTTATTACATAAATAAATGGCTCGAAGTCGAGTCATATGCAGTTTTGAATTCTAAGAAAGTGGCAAAGATCATCAATAAAAACATCATTTATCGATATGGGCGCATAAGCTGGTATCAGAGAATCGATAACATTTCGAGGTATAAGTCACGGAGGTGGTAGACTAGTATGGGATTCATAGACACAAATATTCTACCTACCGACCTCAAACAAATGGTGTAGTTGAAGCCGCCAATAAGGATCCTTAAGCCATCATGAGTAAGATGACCAAGAGTTATTGAGATTGGGCCAACCGGATACCTTACGTCCTTTGGGACTATCACACTTCAGTTCAAACCTCTACTGGGGCTAACCCTTACTCTCTAGTGTATGACATGGAAAAAGTTCTACCCGTGGAGCTAGAAATCCCTTCCCCACGCATCATTCTTGAAAGCAAAGTCAGTGAGGAACACTAGCATCAGAGCTGGCTTGACGAGTTGTCACTCTTGGAAGAAAGGAGACTGAAGGCTCTATATCATAATCAAGGTTACTATGTCGGATAGCGCGATCATTCAACTAGAGACTCAAGGACCATGGTGTCTGAAAAGGGGACTTATCCCCTAAAGAAATTATAAAGCCCATCTGGGACCCCGAAGGGAAAATTCAAACCCAATTGGAGAGACCCCTACATCGTAAAGAAAATCTTGTGACGCGACGTCGCTATGCTCACTATCCTTGATGGGGAAGAAATGGCCCATCCAGTCAACCTAAATTGTCTCAAGAAATTTTATCCCTAGTCCAAAATCTCGGCGCACTACGACTCTTTTCATCTCCCTTCTATCCCAAAAAAATAAATAATAATAATAATAATCATAAAATTATTCATTTCCCTCCACTAAGAACTAAGTAGGACATGATCCTCTAGAACCCTTTTTTCTTTCGAAAATGCATTTTAGATTATTTTCAAAAACCCTCAAAAGTACATTTTAGCAGCTTATACATTTTACATGAGCACAACCCTTTTTTCACAAAATGTTATTATTTTCTTATCCTGGAGAACGACAGTTCATTTTAACATGTACATGAACAAAAGGATTATGTATGCCTTAGTGATTGGTATAGTTAATTCAAATGAAAAACTCATCAAGAGGCACAAATAGATGATCAAAAACTTTTTTATTCCATTATTAAGAAATTTTGGTACAATTACATTAACATACGGAGTTAAACAACTTCCCTTGAGACCCTACTCTTACCTTCCTAAAACCAAAATAGAAAAAAATCCCATTACACCTAAAATAACCCTCAAATTATTCCTAAACACGCAACAAAACACTCATTCCAAATGCTTCACAAATAACCTCCCTAGGGATTTTACCCCCAACTGCTAGAAGAGCTGGCCCCATCATCACCCATATCCTGGGGTCACCAAACTTCCCCTGCCTGAATAGAGTGTCTAAGACACTCCATGGAATGATAAGCCCTGACCAGCCTAGGAAAAACCATAACACCTCCCTACATGGTATTAGATATGTTGAACCACCTTTGCCAAGTCTCCATATCCAGCACCTTGGAAACTACTTTTCTCCATAACCACTTCATGTAGTCCCCTAAGATATGCGAGATTGCAGAGTCGATTTTTACATGTTATGCTGAATACACATGAGGTGTTTGTGACACTTGCGGAGGCATTTCGGCGCTATTGGTGGTTTACGCCCATTTGCGACACGCTCTCAAGGCCATACATGCCTATTTTCAAATTCGGGTCATTCTATCAATCCGTGAGTCGCATGTCGTCGATTGCTACGTATTCAAGCCTAAGTTTTCCTATATTCAAACTCGAGTCCTATTTTCAAACCGGGAGTCCCGTAACCATGTTGCCGGCACGTATATGTTACGTTGTATGTGTGGGGCCACATGTCGACTTTTGGTCATTTTTAAACACTCGTGGCACATTTTTAGCCTAAGCGTTCCTATTTTAAAATTTGGGTCATGTTTTCAAACAATGAGTTCGAAGATAACACGAACTATTGCTATGTGTTACCTTGGACACGATCGTGGTGTTCGTTCCACTTACGGGGCCGTTCGGGGGTTGTTAGTGGTTTTTGCGCACTCGTGGCATGTTTTGAAGCCTAAGTGAACCTATTTTTAAATTCGGGTCATATTCCTAAATTGGGAGTCCCGTGACTATACGGATGGTTTCTATGTGTCACATTGGACACACACGAGGTGTTAGGGCCACTTGCTGGGCCATTTGGTGGTTGGTAGTGATTTTTGCCCACTCGCGGCATGTTTTCAAGCCTAAGTTTGCTAATTTTTAAGTTCAGGTCCTATTCTCAAACCGGGACTACCACGTCTATGTAGACGGTTACTATGTATTACATTGAACAAACACGAGGTGGTCTTACCATTTACAGAGATATTTGGGGATTATCGATAGTTTTCGCCCACTCGTGACACGTTTTCATGCCTAAGTGTGCCACTTTTCAAATTTGGGTCCTGTTGTCAAAGCGAGAGTCACGCGATTACGTGTCCCGCGATTATGCGGACGGTTTATTACTTGTTATGTTGGACACACAAAAGGTTTTCGTGCCCACTCATAAGGCCGTTTGGGGGGTTTTCACACATTCCTTGAACGTTTTCAAGACTAAGTGTGCCTACTTTCAAATTCTGATCATGTTCTCAAACCAGGAGTCTCGTGACTACACAACCAATTGCTACGTGTTATGTTGGACATGCACGAGGTGATCATGCCACTTACGGAGACGTTTGAGAGATCTTGGTGGTTTTCTCCCACTCGCGTCACATTTTCAAGCCCAAGTGTGTCTATATTCAAATTCGAGTCTTGTTCTGAATTCGGTATTCTCATGACTAGCCAGTTGTTACATTTTATAGTGGACACAAACTTGTTTTTGTGCCACTTGCAGGACCGTTTGGCGGGCTCTAGTGGTGTCGTCCACTCGTGGCACGTTTTCAAGCCTGAGTGTGCCTATTTTTTAATTCGAGCTTGTTCTCAAATCGGGAGTCCCTTGACTACGCGAGTAGTTCTTATGTGTTACGATGGGAACTCAAGAGGTGTTTGTACCATTTACGGAGCCATTTGGGGGATTTTGGTAGTTTTTTTTTATTTGCGACGCGTTTTTAAGTGTAAGTGTGCCTATTTTAAATTTTAGGTACTGTTCTCAAACCGAGAGTCCTGCGACTAAGCGACCGATTACTACGTGTTCCCTAGACAAACATTAGGTTTTCATGCCACTTGTAGGGCCGTTTTGGGGTTGTTGTTGGTTTTTGTCGGCCCGCGATATGTTTTCAAGCCTAAGTGCGCCTATTTTTAAACTCTAGTCCTGTTCTCCAATCGGGAGTACCATGACTACGCGGTCTCTTATTATGTGTTATGTTGGAAATGCTTGAGGTGTTTGCTCCACTTGTGGGCCATTTACGGGCATTTGGTGTTTTTTCCCTACTCGCGACAAGTTTATAAGCCTAAGTGTACCAATATTTAAATTCGGGTCATGTTCCCAAACCAGGATTCCCATGACTATGCGATGAATTTCAACATGTGATGTGGGAACGTACAAGGTGTTCGTTCCACTTACGGTGCCGTTTGGGGGTTGTTGTTGGTTTTTTCCCACCCGCAGCACTTTGTCAAGCCTAAGTGTGCTTATTTTTAAATTCGAATATTGTTCTCAAATCGGGAGTCCCGTGACTATGCGGATGGTTGTTACGTGTTATATTGGATACGCACTCGGTGCTCATGAATATCGCGTGGTCTCTTGGAGGCTTTTGCGGGATTTTACCCACTGGCTCCACGTTCTCAATCCAAAGTGTGCCAATTTTCAAATTCGGGTCCTGTTCTTAAATCGGGACTCCCACGACAGCGAGGTCAGTTTTGGTATGTTACGTTGGAAATGTATGAGTTGTTCTTGCCCATTTTGAGGAAGTTTGGGGGTTGTTTTCTTTTTCTGCCCACTCGTGGCACGTTTTCAAGCCTTAATGTGCCTATGTTCAAATTTGGGTATTGCTCTCAAATCAGGAGTCCCACGACTATGCGGTCGATTCCTACATGTTATGTTTGACACACATGAGGTGTTCGTGATACTTTTGGGGCTTTTTGCGGGATTTGGTGGGTTTTCATCCACTTTTGGCACGTTTTTAAGCCTAAGTGAACCTATTTTAATATTCAAGTCTTGTTCTCAAATCCAGAGTCCCACAATTATGTAGTCAATTTTTTCATGTTACGCTGGGCATACACGAGGGATTCGTGACACTTGCATGGGCCATTTTAGGGATGTTGGTGGTTTGCACCTATTCACAGCATGTTTCAAGGCCACACGTTCCTATTTTCAAATTGGGGTCATGTTTTTAATCCGACTCCCACGACTATGCCGCTAGTTGTTATGTTTTCACGCCTAAGTTTGCCCATTTTCATATTCGGGTTCTATTTTCAAGCCAGGAGTCGCGCGACTACGCGACAGTCATGTCCGTGTTACGTTGTACATGTGGGGCCGTTTATGGGCTTTTCGATATTTATGCACCCTCGTGGAAAATTTTCAAGTTTGGGTCATGTTTTCAAACTGTGAGTCCCACGAAAACACGATCGATTGGTACGTGTTACCTTGGACACGCTCGTGGCGTTCGTGCCACTTGCAGGGCTGTTTGGGGCTGTTGGTGGTTTTGGCGCATTCGCGGCATGTTTTAAAGCCTAACTGTACCTATTTTCAAATTCGGTTCATATTCTTAAATTAGGAGTCCCGCGACTATGCGTCTAGTTTCTACATGTCAAGATGGACACGCACAAGGTGTTCGTGCCACTTACGGGGCCGTTTAGTGTTTTTAGTGGTTTTCGCCTGCTCGCGATACGTTTTTAAGCCTAAGTGTGCTAATATTTATATTTAGGTTATGATCTCAAACCGGGACTCCCACGTCTATGCAGACGGTTTTTATTATTACATTGAACACGTCCAAGGTGTTCTTGCCACTTGAAGGGCTATTTGAGGACTGTTGATAGTTTTCGCCCAATAACGGCACGTTTTCATGCCTAAGTGTGCCTCTTTTTAAATTTGGGTCCTGTTCTCAAACCAGAAATCCCGCGACTATGCGGATGATTTGCTACATGTTATGTTGGATACACACGAGGTGTTCATGCCACTTGTGGTGTTTTTTGGGCACCTTGGGGGGTTTTCGGTCACTTATGGCACGTTTTCAAGCCTAAGTGTGCTTATTTTCATGTTTGAGTCATGTTCTCAAACTGGGAGTCCTGTGACTATGTAGTCGATTTTTTCATGTTACTCTAGACACGCACGAGGTGTTTGTGCCACTTACGGGGCCATTATGGTGTTATTGGTATTTGGCACCCATTCGCGGCACGTTTTCAAGCCCATGCATGCCTATTTTCAAATTTGGGTCATGTTCTCAATCCGTGAGCCCCGCGATTACACCGCCAACTTCTATGTTTTCAAGCCTAAGTTTGCCCATTTTCAAATATGGGTCCTGTTTTCAAACTAGGAGTCCCGTGACTATGAGGAAGGCATGTACGCATTATGTTGTATGTATATGGGCTTTTGGTTGTTTCTGTACACTCACGACGCATTTTCAAGACTAAGCGTGCCTATTTTCCAATTTGCGTACTATTTTCTAACCGAGATTCCCACGACAACACGTTGATTACTACGTGATACCTTAGACATGCTCGTGGTGTTTGTACCACTTGTGGGGCCGTTCGGGGGCTGTTAGTTGTTTCTTCCCACTCGCGTCATGTTTTCAATCCTAAGTGTACCTATTTTAAAATTCGGGTCCTATTTTTAAATTGGGAGTCCCGTGGCTATGCCGTTGGTTTTTACGTGTTACGTTGGACACGCACAAGGTGTTCGTGCCACTTGCGAGGACATTTGGTGGTTATTAGTGGTTCCCACCCGCTCGCAGCACGTTTTCAAGCCTAGGTGTGCTAATTTTTAAATTCAGGTCCTGTTCTCAAATCGGGACTCCCACGTCTACGCAGACGGTTGCTATGTAGTGCACTAAATATGCATGAGGTGTTCTTGCCACTTGCAGGGCTTTTTGGGGACTGTTGATAGTTTCTTCACACCCGCGGCACGTTTTCATGCCTTAGTGTATCTCTTTCAAAATTTGGAAGTCTCGTTAATACGCGACTTGTTTGTTACATGTTACATTAGACACACACGAGGTGTTCATGCCCACTCGTAGGGTCATTTGGAGGTTTTGGGTCATTTTTTCCCACTCGCGGCACATTTTCAAGCTAAGTGTGCCTATTTTCAAATTTGGGTCTTGTTCTCAAACCAAAAGTCTTGGGACTACGTAGCCAATTTTTACATTTTACATTGGACATGCACAAGTGTTCGTGCCACCTGCGGGGTCATTTGGGGGTTTTCGTAGTTTTTGCCCACTCCTGCACTTTTTGAAGCCTGCATGTGCCTATTTTAAAATTTGGGTAATGTTCTCAAATCAGGAGTCCCACGACTACGCGAATGGTTTTATGTGTTACATTAAACATGCATGTGGTGTTCATGTCATTTGCGCTGCCGTTTGGGAGCTAGTGGTGATTTTTGCATACTCGAGGCACGTTTACAAGCCTAAATGTGCCTATTTTTAGATTAAGATCCTTTTCTCAAATTGAGAATGTTGTGACTACACGATCGGGTGATACGTGTTACATTAGACTCGCACGAGTTGTTTGTGCCACGTGCGGGGCCGCTTGGCCGAATTTTGTGGTTTCTGCCCACTCGTAGTATGTTTTCAAGCCTATGTGTGCCAATTTTCCAATTTGGGTGATGTTCTCAAACCGGGTGTCTCGCGACTATGGGGCCGATTACTAAGTGTTCCATTAGATACGCATGAAGTGTTCATGCCACTTGGAGGTTCAATTGGGTACTTTTTGTTTATTTCTCCTAGTTGCGTCACATTTTCAGGCCTAAGGGTGTCTATTCTCAAAATTAGGACTTGTTCTTAAACCGTGAGTCCCACGACTACGCAATTGGTTGCTATGTGTTACGTTGGAGATGCATAAGGTGTTCATGACACTAGTGAGGTCGTTTGGGGGATGTTGGTTCTTCCCCCCACTCGTCGCATGTTTTTAAACCTAAGTATGCCTATTTTAAAATTCGAGTCCTCTTCGTAAATTGGGAGTCCCGTGATAATGCGACTGATTACTATGTGTTACGTTGGACACGCATGATGTGTTCATATCACTAGTGGGGCCGTTTCGGTGCTTTCGATGGTCTATGCCCACTCATGGAAACTTTTCAAGCCCATGCGTGCCTATTTTCAAATTCGGGTCCTATTCTCAATCCATGAGTCACACAACTACGCCACCGATTGCTACATGTTATGTTGGACACACACAACGTGTTCGTGCCACTTAAGGAGCCATTTGGAGGCTTTTGTGGTTTTCGACCATTCATGACACATTTTTAGGCCTAAGTGTGATAATTTTCAAATTCAGGTACGGCTCTCAAATCGGGAGTCACGCGACTACGTAATTGGATGCTACATGATACGTTGGAAACGCATGAGGTGTTCATGTTACTTGTGGGGCTATTGGTGATTTTCGCCCACTCGTGGCAGGTTTTTAAACCTAAGTGTGCCTATTCTCAAAATCGAGTTCTATTCTCAAATCGGGAGTCCCGCGATTATACTATCGAATGTTACATGTTTCATTAGACATGCCTAAGGTGTTCTTCCCAGTTGCGAGACAATTTGTGGGTTTTGATGGTTTTCGCCCACTAGCGACATGTGTTCAAGCCTAAGTGTGCAAATTTTTAAATTCGGGTCCTATTCTCAAATCAGGAGACCTATAACTAAGCGATCGGTTTTTATGTGTTATGTTGACACGACGAGGTGTTTGTCCCAGTTGCGAGGCCGTTTGGGGGGGGGGGGGTGGTCTCCATCCACTCACGACACGTTTTCAAGCGTAGGTGTGCCTATTTTTAAATTTAGGCCTTATTCTCAAATTGGGAGTCCTACGACTACGTTGTTGATTGCTATGTGTTACTTTGGATATGCTCGTGAGGCTCGTGCCACTTGCGGGGCTATTCGGGGGCTATTGGTGGTTTCCTCCCACTGGTGGCATGTTTTCAAATCTAAGTGCAACTATTTTTAAATTCGGAGTACCATGACCATGTGGCTAGTTTCTACGTGTCACGTTGCACGAGGTGTTTGTGCCACTTGCGGGGACGTTTGGTGATTGTTAGTTATTGCCACCCACTCACTGCACATTTTTAAGCCTAAGTGTGCCTATTTTCAAATTCGGGTCCTGTTCTCAAATCGAGAATATTTCAAATTTGTAGTTAATTGTTACATTTTACATTGAATATGCTCGAGTGTTCGTGCCACCTGCTGGGTTGTTTAGTGGGTTTTGGTGGGTTTTACCCACTCGCTGCACGTTTTCAAGCCTAAATGTGCCTATTTTCAAATTCGGGTCGTGTTCACTAACTAGGAGTCCTGCGACTATGCAACCGATTGCCATGTGTTACGTTGAACTTGCACGAGGTGTTTGGGCCACTTGTCGGGCCATTTGAGGGCGTTTAGTGGTTTTTGCCCACTCGCGGCACGTTTTTAAGCAAATATTTTCCTATATTCAAATTGTTGACCCATTGTCAAATTAGGATTCTCATGATTATCCAGTCGTTACGTTTAACGGTGGACATGCACGAGTTTTTGTGCCACTCGGAGGGCTGTTTGGAGGCGTTTGGGGCCTTTTGATGGTTTTCGTCCACTTGCGTCATGTTTTCAAGACTATGTGAGCCTATTTTCAATTCCAGTTCCTGTTCTCAAATCGGGAGTCCCCTGACTAAGCGACCGGTTGCTACGTGTTACCCTAGATAGACACGAGGTGTCCGTGCCACAAGCATGGCTATTTGGGGGATATCGATGGTTTTCGCTGACTTGTGATACGTTTTCAAGCCTAAGTGTGCCTATTTTCAAACTCGGGTCGTGTTCTCAAATAGGGAGTACCACGACTATGCAATATCTTATTACGTGTTATGTTGGAAGCAAACGAGCTGTTCGTTTCACTTATGGGGCCATTTGGTGGTTTATACCTGCTTACAACACGTTTACAAGCCTAGGGGGCCACTTTTCTAATTCGGGTCATGTTCTCAAACCACGCGCGACTACACAACGGATTACTGCATGTGATGTTGGACACGCACAAGGTGTTCATGCCACTCGTGGGGCCGTTTGGTGGTTGTTGGTGGATTTTTCCCACTCATAACACGTTATCAAGACTAAGTGTGCCTATTTTAAAATTTGGGTCTTGTTCTCAAACCGAGAGTCACTTGACTAAGCGTACCGTTATTACGTGTTATGTTGGATATACATTATGTTCTCATGCCTATTATGGGGTCGTCTGGAGGCTTTTGGTGGTTTTTTCCCACTCGCGACACATTTTCAAACCTAAGTGTGCCAATTTTGAAATTCAGGGTCTGTTCTCAAACCAGGAATCTCGTAACTACGCGACTGGCTCCTACGTGTTACTTTCGACACGCATGAGGCATTCGTGCCACCTGTGGGGTCGTTTGGAGGATTTTGGTGGTTTTTTCCCACTGGCACCATATTTTCTAGCCTAAGTGTACCTATTTTTAAATTCGGATCCCATTTTTAAATTAGGATTCCCGCGACTATGCAGCTAGTTTCTACGTGTCACATTGGACACGTACGAGGTGTTCGTGCCATTAGCGAGAATTTTTGGTCGTTGTTAGTTGTTTCCAGCCACTCGCGTCACTTTTTCAAGCCTCACTGTGCTATTTTTTAAATTCAGGTCCTATTCTCAAATCGGGTCTCCCACGTCTACGCAGATGGTTTCTATGTAATACATTGAACATGCACGAGGTGTTCTTGCCCCTTGCAGGGCTATTTAGGGATTGTTGATAGTTTTTGCACACTCATGGCAGGTTTTCATGCCTAAGTGTGCCTATTTTTAAATTCGGGTCCTATTCTCAAACTAGGAGTCTCGTGACTACGCTACCGATTGTTACGGGTTTCATTCGACACATACGAGGCGATTTGGGGGCTTTTTTTTGGTTTTAGCCCACTCACGGTACATGTTAAATCTTGAGTTTCCATATTTTCAAATTTGGGTCATGTTCTCAAACTAGGAGACCTGTAACTACCCGATCAGTTTCTACGTGTTATGTTGGACATGCAAGAGGTGTTCTTGCCACTTTTGGGGCCATTTGGGGGGTTTTGGTTGCCCCCACCCACTCACGACACATTTTCAGGCGTAAGTGTGCCTATTTTTAAATTTGGGCCCTGTTCTCAAATTAGGATTCTTACAACTACGCTGTCAGTTACTATGTGTTACTTTGGACACCCTCATGGTGTTCATGCCACTTGCGGGGATATTCGGGGGTGGTTAGTGGTTTCCTCCCACTCACGTCATATTTTTAAGCCTAAGTGTACCTATTTTTAACATCGGATCCTATTATTAATTTGGGTGTCCCGTGACTATGTGGATGGTTTCTACAAGTCACGTTGGATACGTACGAGGTGTTCGTGCCACTTGCGGGTCATTTAGTGGTTGTTAGTTATTGTCGCCCACTCGCGGCACGTTTTTAAGCCTAAGTGTGCCTAATTTCAAATCAGGGTCATGTTCTCAAACTAGGGGTCTTGCGACTATGCAACTAATTGTTACATTTTTAGTTAGACATGCACAAGTGCTCGTGCCACCTGTGCAGTCGTTTGCCGGCTTTTGGTGGTTTTTGTCCACTAGCTGCGCGTTTTCAATCCTAAGTGTGATTATTTTTAAATTATGCTCATGCTCTCAAATCAAGAGTCCCACGTGTTATGTTGGACATGCACGAGGTGTTCGTGCCACTTGCGGGCCCATTTGAGCGATGTTGGTGGTTTCCTGCAACTCGCAACACATTTTTATAGAAAAGTGTGCCAATATTGAAATTTGGGTCCCTTTCTCAAATTGGGATTCTCGTGACCAGTTGTTACCTTTAACGGCGGTCACGTTTGATTTTCATGCCATTGCGACAACATTTGGGCGATTTTGGTTGTTTTCATCAACTCGCGGCACATTTTCTAGCCTAAATGTGCCTATTTGTCCTGTTCTCAAATCGAGAGAACCATGACTACACGGCCAGTTCCTACATGTTACGTTGGTCACGCACGAGGTGTTTGTACAATTTGCATACTCATTTGGGGGCTTTTGGTGGTTTTCGCCGACTTGCTTCATATTGTCAAGTCTAAGTGTGCCTATTTTCAATTTGAGTTCTTGTTCTCAAATCGAGAGTCTCACGACTAAGATGCTTGTTGCTACGTGTTACCCTAGACATACACGAGGTGATCATGCCACATGTAGGGCCATTTGGGGGTTGTTGGTGTTTTTCACTAACTCACGACACGTTTTTAAGCCTAAGTGCACCTATTTTCAAACTCGGGTCCTATTCTCAAATCGGGAGTACCATGACTACGCGATCACTTGTTACATGTTATGTTGGAAATGCATGAGGTGTTTGTTCCACTTGTAGGGCCATTGGGTGGTTTCTGTCTACTTACGACACGTTTACAATCCTAAGTGTGCCAATTTTGTAATTTAGTTCCGGTTCTAAAATCGGGACTCCCACGACTACACAGTGGATTGCTACGTGTGACGTTGGACACGTACAAGGTGTTCGAGCCACTTGCGGGTCTGTTCCGTGGTTGTTGCTGGTTTTTTACCACTTTTAACACATAGCCAAGCCTAAATGTGTCTAGTTTAAAATTCGGGTCATGTTCTCAAACCAGGAGCCCCTTGACTATGCGGATGGTTATTACGTGTTATGTTGGATACACACTAGGTGCTCATGCCTCTAGTGTGGCTGTCTCGAGGCTTTTGGTGGTTTTTGTCCATCGCGGCACATTTTTAAACCTAAGTGTGCCTAATTTTAAATTTGGGTCTTGTTCTCAAATCGGGAGTCCCATGACTACGCGCCCAGGTTCTACGTGTTGTGTTGGGAATGCATGAGGTGTTCGTACCATTTACGGAGCCGCTTTGGGGATTTTCGTGGTTTTCACTGACTTACAACACGTTTTGAAGCCTAAGTCTTCTTATTTTCAATTTTAGGTCCTATTCTCAAACTCGGAGTCCCGTGAGTAAGCGACCGGTTGCTACATGTTATAGTGGACAGACACGAGGTGTTTCTTCCACTTTCAGGGCCATTTAGGGGTTGTTGGTGGTTTCCATCGACCCGTGACACATTTTCTAGTCTAAGTTCGCCAATTTTAAAACTCGGGTACTTTTCTTAAATTGGGAGTACCATGCTATGGGGTCTCTTGTTACGTGTTACGTTGAAAATGCATGAGGTGTTCGTTCCACTTATGGAACCATTTGGTGGCTTTGGGTGGTTTCTGCGTACTCACGGCACATTTACAAGCCTAGATGTGTCAATTTTTTTTATTTTTGGTCTTGTTCTCGAACCGAGACTCCCGCGACTATGGGGAAGATTGAAACATGTGATGTTGGACATGCACGAGGTGTTTCATCCCACTTGTGGGGCAGTTTAGGGTTTGGTGGTGATTTTTGCCCCCTCGCAGCGCGTTGTCAAGCCTAAGTGTGCCTATTATAAAATTCAAGTCCTGTTCTCAAATCGTGAGTCCCGTAACACTGCGGATGGTTGTTACATGTTACATTGGATATACATTTGGTGTGAATGCCTCTTATGGGGTCGTCTCGAGGCTTTTGGTGGTTTCCATCCACTCACGACACGTGTTAAAGCCTAAGTGTGCCTATTTTAAAATTCGACGTCCATTCTCAAACCGAAAGCCCCGTGACTAAGCGACTGGTAGTTATGTGATAGATTATACATGTGTGAGGAGTTCGTTCCACTTGCGGGTTTATTTGGAGGCTTTTGGTGGTTTACTGGCACCACGTTTTCTTGCCTAAGAAGGCCCATTTTCAAATTTGGGTCTTGTTCTCAAATTAGGAGTCCGCAAGAAGGAAATGGGTTGTGATATGTTACGTTGGACACGCACGAGGTGCTTGTGCCCCTTTCAGGGCAGTTTGGGGGTTGTTTAGGGTTTCTACCCATTCTTGGCACATTTTCAAGCCTTTGTATGCCTAAGTTCAAATTCAAGTACTATTCTCAAATTAGGAGTCCCACGACTATGCGACCGATTCCTACATGTTACGTTCGAGAGACATGAGGTGTCTGTGCCACTTATGGGGCCGTTTGGGGGGTTTGATGGTTGTTGTCCACTCGCGGCATGTTTTTAAACTTACGTGTGCATATTTTTAAATTCGGATCATGTTCTCACATAGGGAGTACCATAACTATGCGGCTAGGTCCTATGTGTTACGTTGAGTACGCACGAGGTATTGGTACCATTTGAGGATCCATTTTGGGGATTTGGGGGGTTTCCACCAACTTTCAACATGATTTAAAGCCTTCTTCCAATTTTCAATTTCAGGTCTTGTTCTCAAACTTGGAGCCCCGCGACTAAGAGACTGATTGGTACATGTTACGCTGGACAGACACGAGGTGTTCGTGCCACTTACAGAGCCATATACGGGTGGTTGGTGGTTTTATCCGGCTCATGTCATGTTTTCAAGCCCAAGTGCGCCTATTTTCAAACTTGGGTCTTGTTTTCAAATTAGTAGTACCAAGACTACACGGTCACTTATTACGTGTTACATTGGAAACACACGAGATGTTCGTTCAACTTGTGGGGCCATTTGGTGGATTTTGGTTGTTTTTTCCTACTCACGACATGTTTACATGCCAAAGTGTGCCAAGTTTTTAATTCGGGTCATGTTCTCAAGATGGGACTCCCACAAATACGCGACAGATTGCTACTTGTGATGTTGGACAAACGTAAGGTGTTCGTGCCACTTACGAGGCTGTTTGGGGGTTGCTGGCGGTTTGTTCCCACTCGTAGCAAGTTGTCAAGCCTAAGTGTGCCTAATATAAAATTTGAGTCTTCTTCTCAAACCGGGAGTCCTATGACTCTGCGGATGGTTGTTACGTGTTCCGCTGGATACGCACTTGGTATTCATGCCTCTAACGGGGCCGTCTTGAGGCTTTTACTAGTTTCTGCCCACTCACGGCACGTTTCCAAGCGTAAGTGTGCATATTTCAAAATTTTGTTTCAGATCTCAAATTGAAAAGTCTCGCAACAAAGTTGTCGGTAGCTACGTGCTAGGTTGGACATGCAGAGGGTGTTCGTTCCATTTATGGGGTTGTTTAGGGGTTGGTTGTGGTTTTTGCTCACTCGTGGCATATTTTCAAGACTAAGTGTGCCTATTTTCAAATTCGGGTCTTGTTACCAAGTCGGGAGTTTTGTGACTATGTGGATCATTTTTACGTGTTAGGTTGGATACACATTAGGATTTCATGCCTCTTGCGGGGCCGTTTGGAGGCTTTTGGTGGTTTTCGCCCTCTCGCGACACGTTTTCAAGCCTAAGTGTGAGAATTTTCAAATTCAAGTCATGTTCTCAAACCGGGAGTCCCGCGACTATGGACCAGATCATACGTGTTACTTTCGACATGCATGAGGTATTCGTTCCACTTACGGGGTTGTTTGGAGGTTTTTGGTGGGTTTCGCCCACTCGTGCCACGTTTTTAAGCTTAAGTGTGCCTATTTTCAAATTCGGGTCCTGTTCTCAAATCGGGAGTCCCGCGATAACACAATAGGTTGCGATATTTTATGGTGGACACGCACAAGGTGTTCGTGCCCCATTCGGGGTAGTTTGGAGAGTTTTTGTGGTTTTTTCCCACTTGTGACATTTGTTTGAAGCCTTAGTGTGCCTATGTTCAAATTCGGGTACTATTCTCAAATTGGGAGTCCCACGACTATGCGGATGCTTCCTATGTGTTGCGTTCGACACACACAAGGTGTTTGTGCCACTTGTGCGGCCGAGCCTTGTTCTCAATTCGGGAGTCTCATGACTCTGCAGACAGTTGTTACGTGTTACGTGGGATACGCACTTAGTGTTCATGCCTCTTGTGGGGTCGTATGGAGGCTTTTGGTGGTTTCCTCCCACGCGCGACACTTTTTGAAGACTTAGTGTGCCTATTTTAAAATTCGGTTTTTATTCTCAAATCAACAGTCTCGCAACTAAGCGACTGGTAGCTATGTGTTATGTTGGACATGCATGGGGTGTTTGTGCCATTTATGGGGCCGTTTGGGGGTTGGTGGTGGTTTTTTCCCACTCGCGGAAGGTTTTCAATCCTGAGTGTGCCCATTTTCATATTCGAGTCCTGTTCTCAAACCGGGAGTCCCGCGACTACGTAGCCAATTTCTGCGTGTTACGTTGGATGCACATGAGGTGTTCGTGCCAATTTAGGGTTCATTTTGAGGCTTTTGGTGGTTTCACCCATTCGCGACACATTTTTAAGCATGTGCACGCCTATTTTCAAATTCGGGTCATGTTCTCAATCCGTGGGTCTTGTAACTATGCGATCGGTTGTGACGTTTTCAAGACTATGTTTCCCTATTTTCACATTCGGGTCCTATTTTCAAACTGGGAGTCACGTGACTACGTTGTCATCATGTACGTGTTATGTTAGACACGCATGAGGTCTTCGTGCCACTCGTGGGGCCGTTTGGGGGCTTTTAGTGGTTTCTGCACACTCGTGGCACATTTTCAAGCCTAAGCGTGTCTATTTTTTAATTCAAGTCATGTTGTCCAATCGTGAGTCCCACAATAACTCAACTAATTGTTTCATGTTACCTTGGACACGCTCGTGGTGTTCGGGCCACTTGCGGGGTCGTTCGGGGGCTGTTTGTGGTTTCAGCTCACTCGCGGCATGTTTTCAAGCATGAGTGTACCTATATTTTAAATTCGGGTCCTGTTCTAAAATTAGGAGTCCGATAACTATGCGACTGGTTTTTACATGTCATGTTTGACCCGCATGAGGTGTTCGTTCCACTTACAGGTTCGTTTGGTGATTATTTGTGGTTTCCTCCTGCTCACGGCACACTTTCAAGCCTAAGTGTGCTAATTTTTAAATCCAATTCTTATTCTCAAATCGGGAGTTCCACGTGTACGTGGACAGTTGATATGTATTTTATTGAACACGCATGAGCTATTTTTTATGCCTGCAGGGCTATTTGGGGACTATTGGCAGTTTTCACCCACTCGCGACATGTTTTCATGCCTAAATGTGCCTCTTTGCAAATTTAGGTCTTATTATCATATCGGGAATCCAGCAATTACCTAGGCAATTTTCTAGATGTTACGTTGGACACACACGAGGTATATTTGGGGCCAGTCGGTGGTTGTCGCCCACCCATGACACGTTTTCAAACCTTAGTGTGCCTATTTTGAGATTAGAGATAAAACCCCACAAATGTAGAGGGGACTTGAAGGTAATTTTGAGATTAGAGATAAAACCCCATTAGTAACAGTGTTTGGGGATTAAAGCAATCGAGACAGCTCAAGTGCGGCAACTCAGCGAGGCAGCTTAGCGTGGAAACTCATACTTTAGCTTGTTGTGTTAGTCATATTGTATCTTTGTTTATATTGACTGTAATCTATAACGGTTGTAATGATATAACGAGAATAATAATGAATTTTAGTGTGAGGTCAAATGGTACTCGTGAGAGACCAGGCTTGGCAGGGCCTGAGAGAGATTTCATGCTCTATCGAATGACCTCGCCGTGGGAACATTACAGGGACTTGGTTTGGAGGATTTATAAGTGAGGCACCATTGGGGCTCATCCCAACCAGCTTATATACACCTGGTAAAACACCGAAGAACCCAGACCGTGGAACCTCGTGCGGAGCAGCTTGGAGTTCCATCGGGCGTTGAGTTATGAACCAAACAACCCTCTACTTAATGTCACATCTACTGTAGGTGATGTCACTAGCCAACTAAACAATATCAGACATGTACTTGAGTAAACCACTGTGGTATTTGGGGATGTCAGGCAGTTGGTGAGCCACCTCTATGACAACAGCCCCCTGACACATAGTGGTTAGGCAAAAGGCACGTCTTGGCATTTAATATTTATGACGTGGAGACAGCTAGTGCATCCGTTATTTAATGTTTGTGACATAAAGTGTGAGGGAGGCCTTTCACAGGCATTGATGACTGAGTTTCCTCGGGGGTGGTGTGGGGGGCTATTTAAGGACCCCAACCACCTTTGAGGGAAGGATGATATTTTGAGAGTTTAAGAAGTTATTACTAGAGAGAATACACATTAGAGAGAGAATTATTACAAACCATAGGTCTTAATCACTCACCATTGTCATTTATTACGAAGCTTTTAATACGTGACAGAGATTCGTGAGGGTGTTTGGGCGTGTTTGCCTACCTACCAAGGTGTATCTAGGGCGCTTACTTATCTCTCCCTCTAACTAAGCTACTTCTAAAGTTCATTACTATCTTCTAAGCTATACACGAGAGTCTTTGTGAGTTTAAACTGAGTTTCTCCTCATTGGGCTTATGTTTGTATGCCCTATCCTTAATCCAAAGCTTTGGCCAATTTGCTTATCATTACCATACTCAAATAGGGGTTACGCCTCCATCTATAACCTAAAGTACCCTCTTACAATTATCATATCGAGAATCAAGAAATTACCTGGGCAATTTTCTAGATGTTACATTGGACACACACGAGGTGTATTTCGGGCTAGTCGGTGGTTGTCACCCACCCGTGACACATTTTCAAACCTTAGTGTGCCTATTTTCAAATTTGGGTCCTATTCCCACACCTAGAGTCTCCCAACTATGCATCTGGTTGTTACATTTTAAGTTTTACACGCACGGGTCTTCGTGCCACTTGCAGGGTTGTTTAGAGGGTTTTGGTGGTTTTCGCCCACTCACTGGATGTTTTCAAACCTAAGTGTGCCTATTTCCAAATTCTGGCCATGTTCTCAAATCAGGAGTCCCATGACTACACAATCGATTGCTACGTGTTAAGTTGGACACGTACGAGGTGTTTTTACCATTTTTGGGCCCATTTGAGGGCTGTTGGTTGTTTATGTCCAATCGTCGCACGTTTTCAAGCCTAAGCGTGACCATTTTCTAATTCGGGTCCTCTTTTGGAACCGAACCTACCACGACTATGTGTTTGGTTGTTAAGTGCTATGTTGGACACACAGGAGGTGTTCGTGACACTTTTGTGGCCATTTGGTGGCTTTTGGTGGTTTTTGCCCACTCGTGGTGCATTTTTGACCCAAAATGTGTGTATTTTCAAATTTGGGTCTAATTATCAAATTGGGATTCCCGCAAAAATGCGGTTGGTTTCTATGTGTTATGTTGGACACAAACGAGGTGTTCGGGCCACTTGCCTGGCCATTTTGGGGTTATTGGTGGTTTTCGCCCGCACGCGACAAGTGTTCAAGCCTAGGTGTGCTAATTTTTACATTTAGGTCCTATTCTCAACCTTGGAGCCCGACAACTACGTGAACGGCTGCTATGTATTACATTGAAGATACACGAGGTGTTCTTGCCAATTGGAGGGGGTTTTGGGGACTGTTGGTAGGTTCTTCCCAATTGCGTCACATTTCCAAGACTAATGTGCCTATTTTCAAAATCGGGTCCTATTCTCAATCCGGGAGTCCCGCGATTATGAGATTAGTTTTCTCCATGTTACGTTGGACACATGCGAGGTGTTCGTTCCCACTTGTGGGACTATTTGGTTGATGTTGGTGGTTGCCACCCACTCACAGCACATTTGCAAGCCTGAGTGTGCCTATTTTCATAATTGGGTCATGTTCTCAAATCGTAAGTCTTTCGACTATGCAACAAATCGTTATGTTTTACGTTGGACATTCACGAGTGTTCGTGCAACCTGCGGGGTTATTTGGGGGCTTTAGTGGTTTTCACCCACTAGCTACACATTTTTAAGTCTAAATGTGTCAATTTTCAAATTTTGGTCATGTTATCAAGATGGGAGTCCCGCGACTACGCAACCGATTGCTATATGTTACATTTGACATGCACAAGGTGTTTGTGCCACTTATGGGTCCGTTTGAGGGCTTTTGGTTGTTTCCTCCTACTCATGGCATATTTTCAAGCCTAAGTGTGCCTATATTCAAATTCGGTCCTATTATCGAACCGGGATTCTCGCAACTATGTAGTCTGTCATTATGTTTTACGTTGGACATGCACGAGTGTTCGTGCAACCTGTAGGGTCATTTGGGGGATTTTGGTGATTTTCTCCCACTCGCTCCACGCTTTGAAGCCTATGTGTTCCTATTTTCAAGTTATGGTCATGTTCTCAAATCGGGAGTCTCGTGATTATCCAGTGGGTTATTACGTTTTATGGTGGACACGCACGAGGTTTTCATTCCCTTGTAGGGATATTTGGGGGCTTTCAGTAGGTTTTGTCCACAAGCGGCACATTTTGAAGCCTAAGTGTGCCTATTTTTAAATTTGGTGTCGTTCTCAAATTGGGAGTCCCGTGACTATGCGACCAGTTCCTACGTGTTACGTTGGGTACGCACGAGGTGTTCGTACCATTTTCTGTGAGGACATAATTTTATAAATGTCCAGGGTAGAATCTACGAATTTTCTATTTCTCCTAGATCACAGTGTGTATGTCTGATACCACTACATTCGGCACATCAACATGACCATCCACGAAGGCCTTATTTCGAATCCATGCATCCACCATCTTCACACGTGCATCACGCTACATGCGACGTGCTACTCAATTCATTCCCACTACTCCACTACGCAATATTGGTAAAATGATTTATTGGAGTTGTTTATATTTGCATAAATATTTGGGAATTTTTTAGAAAATATTTTTTGAAGTCTAAATTGTTTTTTACCAAAAGCATAAATTTTTATAAGTGTAGAAGCGGACTACCTCAGTCAACAAGCTCGTTCAAACGATATAGCATAATTTTTCGAGCAACATACGCATCTCACACGATGTCGTTCGAGCGACACATGTCCTTCGTTCAAGCGAGATGTCTATCTCGTTCGAGCGACGCCGCCGCCTCAATTTTTGTATAAATATCTGGGTGTATTCTACACATTTTTCTAAGTCTTTTTCTCACAAGTTTCTGCATTTCATAGCCTAGAAAATAGACTTCATGTTTTAAGGTTTTATACCTTGTTTATTCACATAACCACTCCCATATATGTATGTGAATATTTAAACCTTCAAGAGGATCATTTTTTTACTCATCTGGAGTATTTTGTGAAGAAGACGTCTTCTTGTCTATTGCTACCCACCTAGAGTTCTTGCGGGAGATTCCAGTCGACGACATCAGAACCGACACCTGAGGGTATTTCGTATGTCACTCTTATTTTCATTGTAATCCGTGTAACCATTATTTACAAATTATAGTGAAAATAAAAGGTTTTGTCCCTTTGGGGGATTTTTCCTCACTTGTGTCTTTTGTTTGTTATTGACTGTTCTTGCATGATCATATTGATTTCAATCACACCTAGATGCATGTTTTAGGATTTAATTGAAAAACTGAGTTTAATTAAATAATCTCTTTATTGGAACGCACGCGCACTCTTCAAATTGGTATTAGAGACAATTACACAATTCTACCGTGTAATTTTCCGCAAAATTTTTCTAAGATATCAAATTTCTGAAAAATTGTTTTATGAAAAAGGGCGTGTTCATAATGGAGAAATTATATAATAAAATGTCAGTTTTTGACAGGACAAACTATACTTACTGGAAAGCCAGCATGAAATCTTCTTTAAAATCCATTGATGAAAGAGTTTGGATTTTGGTTGAAAGAGCGTGGACTCCTCCCTGCATCACTATTGATAACGTGACTAATTTAAAATCTGTGACTGCATGGATTGAAGAAGAATTCAAATGGTCATATTTTAACTCTAAGGGTCTAAGTGCTATTTATGGATCCGTCAAACCTGACGAGTTCCGATGGATAATGATGTGCACATGTCAAAAGAGGCATGGGATGTTTTATAACTTACCCATGAAGGAACTAATGTTGTGAAAGAGTCTAAATAGAAAAATTTAATAACTCAATTTGAAACTATCACCATGCTTGAGTCTGAATGTTTTGATGAATTCTATGCTAGATTGTCTGATATTGTTAACACTAGATTTAATCTTGGTGAACACATTCCTAATGCTAGAGTTGTTAAAAAGATTCTAATATCACTGCCTATGCGTTTTATATCGAAAGCCATTGTTCTAAATTCTATGGGTAATTTAAGCACGCTTAAATTAGAGGAATTGGTTGGAGACTTACAAACCTTTGAAATTGACATGTTTCCTAAGTCTGTTAAACCAAAAGATAAGGGAATTACACTTAATGCCCAGGAGAGGAAGAGTGAGGGGTCGGCAAGAAAGAGAGTAGAGTCATCTAGAGAGAGGTAGAAAGAAACGTCATATTCTGAGTGTGACCTTGATTTAGATGATTTGGACTTGTTTGCAAAAAAATTTAAGAAAATTTTTAATTTCAAGAAAAATGGAAATTTCAAAGATAAAAAGAATTTTGAGAAAAATAGGTTTGAAAAGAAAAATGAAAAAGATTTTAAAGACCCTCCTAAGAAAGACAGTGAGAGATGCTATGAGTGCGACGGTTAGGGTCATAGAGCTTTTGAGTGTGCTACTAGACTAAACAGACTTACCAAATAAAAGGGAAAGGTCGTCCCTAATGCTACCCTTAGTGAGGACAGTAAGGTCGAGTCGATGGACTCCGGAGATGAGTAATCTCATTAGTGTAACTTCAATGCATTCATGGCTAGTCATGTGAGTAACTCTAGTGCTCCTCATGACGATGAGGATGCTTCTTCACGGAGACACCTCGACAGTGAGAACGAAGTGAGTGAGGGGGGATGATGCAACTGATAGCGAGAGTGATCTCCAACGCGCCTACGCGGAGTTATATTCTGAGTCATTTAAAACCAAAAATCATAACAAAGTGTTAGTTCTTAGGATCACCGCTTTAGAGGGAGATTTAGGAAAAGCGAGAGAGAGAGAGAGTCCTCCACCTGCACTACCTTAAATGAGAGGGAGAGTCTGCCTGTGTTGAGAGAGAAAGTCAGTTTAGAGAGAGAGAGAGAGAGAGAGAGAGAGAGAGAGAGTTTGGAGAGAGAGAAATTATTTTGAGAAAAAGAAAGGGGACTTGACTAAACAAGTGGATAGTCTTACGAGTGATATCCATTCCTCCCCGGAGACTTGGAAGAAACATGAAGCCCTTATAGCCCAGCTTACTCATGATCTTGAGAGAGCACGGGAAGTCAAGGTTCAAATCGAGGGCATATCTGGAAAGATGCTCCTCGGTCCCGGTTTAGGTTTTGGTGATCGGCAGGGAGTAGATTTTGATGGTGCTTCCACATCCCAAATTGCACCTGGACCATTTTCGAAGTTTACTACTACTCCATATGGCCATTATCAAAAACCATGAAGGAGAGTTCGACCAAGAAAAGCAAACCAAGGTCTGCCTAAGACTGTGTACTTTTGTACCTACTGCAAAATAAAGGTCTACCTTAGGGAGTTTTGCCATAGTTTGGGTCGGACATGACTACCTATTGCTCTGCTACCTGCCAGTAGTAATTTCTCGAGTCTGAGAGATCGTATTGAGTTTTTAGCCGCCAAATCACAGAGTTTGATGGAGGAATTCCGATGGATGTCATTGTGGTTAGTGAATGCTTCCCACATCTCAATTAAATCCAATAACAACAAGAGTAAACAAAAGTTTACCACTTCTTGGGTACCTAAGAAATACGAAAAGGCCCTTTTTGTTCATGTCGCTCTCAAAGCACATAATACCTCACAGTGGTATATCGATAGTGGGTACTCCAGACATATGACCGATGATGTCTCATTTTTTACCTACCTACAGGATCATAAGGAAGGTAAAGTCACCTTTGTAGACGTGAGAAAATCTAGCATTATAGGACGAGGTACAGTAGAGTTACCAGAATTTCCTAAGATAGAGAATGTTTTGTACGTCAGAGGTTTAAAATGAAACCTTCTCAGCATTAGCCAGTTGTACGACGCCGACTTTGCTATAAAGCTTAACTGGGACATGTGTAATGTCTATAATCAAGTCGGTAAACTTTTAGTGCAAGGGGTGAGGATAGAGGATAATTTCTATAAGACTATGCCCAAGTCCTCACTTGTCTGCAACAACGCCACGATCACTCATATGGATCAGTGGCACCAATGTCTAGGTCACGTGAACTTTAGATATTTGACATGTTTAGCTAAAATGGACCTAGTACGTGGCTTACAATCTCTTGGAAAGACAACTTCCAAGGTTTGTGAACAATGTCAATTGGGAAAGCAAATCTGTAGTCCCCATATGAAGTTGTATTCCATTACCACCTCCCGTGTGCTTGAGTTAATTCACATGGATCTTATGGGTCCTACTCGTACTGAGAGTCTGGGTTGTAAGAGGTATATCCTCATGATGGTAGATGATTTCTCAAGATATTCGATTGTAGGTTTTCTGAGAGAGAAATCTGATGCTGTAGATTTTTTAACGACCAAGTGTCGTATCTGGAAAAACCAACACGGAGTCACTATTAACAGGATACGTAGTGATGATGGCACATAATTTAAAGAAGAAAAGGTAGACATTTACTTTGATAGCCTTGGTATTAAGAATGAGTTTTCGGTCGTAAGGACTCCTCAACAAAATGGCTAGATCTATGCTTCTAGGTCATAAGGTTGCTAGGAGATTTTGGGCAGAGGTAGTGTCTACCGCATGCCACACAGTGAATAGGGTTTACCAGCTTCCACACACACTTAAGATGCCTTATGAATTGGGCACTGGTAAGAAACCCAACCTTGCATATTTTCGTGTCTTTGGGAGTAAATGCTACATCCTACGGGATAGAGAGAAATTAGGAAAGTTTGACTCCCGGAGTGACGAGGGAATATTCCTTGGATATTCATCAAATAGTATAGCATACAGGGTTTTTAAACTGAATAGCTCTAAGGTTATGGAGTAAATAAACGTCACCGTGCAAGATGACGAACCTCCGACGTCTGTTGACCCTAGCCTTCAATGTAATATGAGGAATTTTTTGGCAGCGACTTACTTGCTCGCATACACATCCTGTGGACCCTACTCCTATTTTAGGGGACACACTTTCTTGGGTTTGTAAGAGTCATGACCCTGCCTCCATTGTAGGTGATCCCACTTTAGGGGTCAAGACTCGTGCTCAGCTAGAGAATGTTGTTAGCCATTTTTTTCTACACGTCTAAAGTCGAGCCCTAGAATCACAAAGAATCACTCAAGGATGAACTATGGATATCTGTTATGCAGGATAAGTTGCTTCATTTTAAGAAGAACAATGTCTGGGAACTTATCCCACGACGTAGTGAGACAAATGTGATAGGTACCAGGTGGATTTTCAAGAATAAAATGGATGAAAATGGTACCATAATCAGAAACAAGGCTAGGTTGGTCGCTCAAGGCTACACATAGATAGATGGTGTAGACTTTGGGGAGACATTTGCTCCTGTTGCGAGGCTTGAGTCCGTCCTCTTACTACTCGCCATCGCATGTAATCTGTAATTCAAATTATATCAGATGGATGTCAAGAGTGCCTTTCTAAATGGTATTCTACAGGAGGAGGTTTACGTAGAACACCCAAAAGGATTTGAAGAACCTACGCATCCGGAGCACGTTTATTATCTGAGGAAAGCCTTGTATGGTTTGAAATAAGCACCCCATGCTTGGTACGAGAGGATTACTTCCTATCTCTTAGCCCATGGCTTCAAGAGAGGGGGAGTTGATACGATATTGTTTGTCAGTAGAGATGATGGTGCTATTTTGGTTGCCCAGTTCTATGTGGACGACATAGTCTTTGGATCCACGTGCTCCCAGAATGCTCCCCACTTTGAGGAGGAGATGAAAAGTGAGTTTGATATGAGCATGGTAGGTGAGATTACTTTCTTCCTTGGTCTCCAGGTTCGTCAGCTAGTGGATGGGATGTTCATCTCCCAATCAAAGTATGCTAGAGACCTAGTGAAGAAATTTGGTTTAGATTTCGCTAAGCATGCACATACACCTATGAGTACCACTACCAAGCTTAGTAAGGACACTTCAGGCAAGGACGTAGAGCAAACTTTGTATTGGAGTATGATAGGTAGTCTTCTCTACTTGACTGCCAGTCGTTCCGATATCACCTTTAATGTTGGAGTCTTGCGTGATATCAAGTGTCCCCTAAAGAGTCACACTTACTCATTCTTAAATGTATTATCAAAGACATGAGTGGGACTCTCTCCCATGGCATTTGGTATTCCTTTTATACCACTAACCATTTGTCCGCATACTCGGATGCTGACTGGTCTTGGGATGTAGATGGATGTAAGATCACTTCTGGTGGGTGTTTATTATTTGGTTCTGCTCGTCTAGTGGTTAATCAATAAGCAAAACTCCATCTCTTTGTCCACTGCGGAGGTTGAGTACATCGCCGCCGGGAGTTGTTGCACGAAACTCTTGGGAATGTAGTAAATATTGGAGGATTATGGGATTTCAATGGAAACCATGACCATCTCATGTGACAACACAACCATGATACACATATCCCGTAATCCAATCCAGCATTCATGCATAAAGCACATCGGGATACGCGATCATTTTATACGTCAGTTAATTGAGGAGAAAGTCGTATCCCTGAGTTTCGTACCCACTGACCTTCAGTTAGCTGATATTTTCACGAAACCTTTTGATGCCCTTAGATTCGAGAGTCTTATGAAGTATTTAGGGATTTTCACAGTTGACTGAGGGGATGGTCCATGTATAGGATAGGATGTACTGTCATGTTCATATCATATGATTCCTATTGCTAGTTTGTATCATTTGTATTCTTATTTTTTCATTTTATATTTTTGTGAAAAATCCAAAAAGATTTTTTTTAATAAAATTTTTAAAAAAGAATAAAAATATTTTTGTATTTTGTTTACACCTTTTTTTTGGAAGAGCATTTAAGATAGCCGAGTCACAACTTCACTTCCATTATCCATGTGACTGTTTGACAGTGATTTGAGATGCTAAATCATTTCATCCATGTGATTTACATTGTTTGGTGTCTTTGAGATGTGATTAGTGATATCTTTATACATGTTTGGCTCCTTATCTACTTTATTGCACACATGCACGACTTTACTTGATTATTTCACTTGTCTATCACATATTGATTTGAGTGTTTTTATCTCAATTCTTTCTATACAACGAACCTTATGCAATAAAGCTTGACAAGTTTGGAATGCTTGTAAATCCCAGTTGGTGAGATTGTGTGGTATTTTCTCAACGATGAAGGGCTACGAAAGGTACATATATATCCTTTGCGATCAAGCTGCCGTTTAAATTGGACAAAAAAAATTGAGGTATTTTAATTATCCAGGGTCTAAGAGGTTAAAATATCCCAAAAATTTTTTAAAAGCAATAAAAAGCAATATATGCCAAATATGGGCCATTAGGTTTCACCATCAATTCTCCAATGTTTGAGAATTTAGATCACCTCATTCAAAATATAAATCTGAGGGAGTTTGGTTGGAGAATTTAAATGGGTTTGCACTTCCTTGAAAGTCCTGAAAAAGCATTAAATCGTTTTGGACATTATTGGTGTAGAAATCACTTTGAGCTTTGATTTGATAATTTGATTGAGTCAATTTCTTATAATTCCACCTTTTTACACCTAAGGAAGAATTTGAGTTCATTTGTTAGGAGTATCCGATATTCATCGTGCACATATGTTATGTTTGTATGCATTAATTTTCCTATCGAATTTGATCACACGCCTACATTTTCGCTATCATCGACTTGGTTGTTTTTGTGTTTGTTCATGGTGTGATTCTTTGTTGTATATTTTGAGTGAAAATTTTTGAAAAATTCAAAAAATTGTTTGTTTACTATCTTGTGACATTCTCCATTTGCAATAATTTGTGCTTCTCATATCTGTCTATTTGGGGACATCATAAAAAGGGGGAGAAGAATTATAGGGGAGAATTATTTGGTGTTTGGGTGATTTATCAATGATTTGCTTAAACTTAATTGATATTTGATTTTTTCATATCATTATATTTCACAACGTTTCTTGTCACGAGTATCTTCTTTATCTCACGTGTGTAGGTACATAATTGATTATTATTAGATTGCACACCCTGATGAGAAAAGCTTTGAGAGGTTTTGAAAAGTTGAAGCTTTGAAGATGTTGAAGTTTGATTGACGACATGTCAGCTAGTCAGTTTGAGGGTTTGATGGGGATATTATCTTGTATGTCATTTTCTTTGTTGAGATAGCATAATTCGAATTTTGTATGTATGTACCGGCATAGACATAAAGGGAGATTTGTAAGGACATAATTTTATAAATGCCAGGGGTAGAATCTAGGAATTTTCTATTTCTCCTAGATCATAATATGTATGTCTAATACTGCTACATTCGGCACGTCAATATGATCATCCATGAAGGCCTTGATCCGAATCCATGCATCCACCATCTTCACACGTGCATCATGCTACATGAGACATGCTGCTCAACTCATTCCCACTACTCCACTACGCAATATTGGTAAAATGATTTATTGGAGTTGTTTATATTTGCAAAAATATTTAGGAATTTTTTGTAAGATATTTTTTGAAGTCTGAATTGTTTTTTATCAAAAGTAAAAAAAATTCTAAATATAGAAGCGGACTGCCTCGGTCGACGAGCTCGTTCAAATGACATACCACTATTGTTCGAGCGACATACGCATCTCGCACGATGTCGTTCGAGTGACACGTGTCCTTCATTCGAGCGATATGTTTATCTCGTTCGAGCGAGATGTTTATCTCGTTCGAGTGCCGCCACCGCCTCGATTTTCGTATAAATATCTGGGTGTATTCTACACGTTTTGCTAAGTCTTTTTCATACAAGTTTCTGCGTTTCACAACCCAAAAAACAAACTTCTTATTTTAAGGTATTATACCTTGTTTATTCACATAACCACTCCCATATATGTATGTGAATCTTTAAACCTTCAAGAGGATCATTTTTTACTCATCTGGAGTATTTTGTGGAGAAGTCGTCTTCTTCTCTATTGATACCCACCTGGAGTTCTTGCAGGAGATTCTAGTCGACGACATCGGAACCGACACCTGAGGGTATTTCGTATGTCACTCTTATTTTCATTGTAATCCATGTAACCATTATTTACAAATTATAGTGAAAATAAAAGGTTTTGCCCCTTTGGGGTATTTTCCTCACTTGTGTATTTTGTTTGTGACTGATTGTTCTTGCTTGATCATATTGATTTTAATCACACCTAGATGCATGTTTTAGGATTTAATTGAAAATTTGAGTTTAATTAAATAATCTCTTTGTTTGAACCCACGCACACTCTTTAGATGCAGAGGCGTATGGCGGCTTTTGGTTGTTTTTGCCAACTTACGGCACATTTTTAAGCCTAAATGTGCCTATTTTCAATTTCGGGTTCTGTTCTCAAATCAAGAGTCCCGTGACTAAACGAATGGTTGCTATGTGTTACATTGGACATACACGTGGCCTTCGTGCCACTTCTAGGGCCATTTGGGGGTTGTTGGTGATTTTTTCCAACTCGCGGCACGTTTTCAAGCCTAAGTACCCCTATTTTTAAAATTGGGTCCTATTCTCAAACTGGGAGTACCAAGACTACGCGATAGGATGTTGCGTGTTATGTTAGAAATGCATGAGGTGTTTGTTCCACTTGTGGGGCCATTTAGTGGCTTTTGGTGGCTCCTTCCTACTCGCGGCACGTTTACAAACCTAAGTGTTCCAATTTTTTTACTCGGGTCCTGTTCTCAAACTGGGACTCCCGTAACTACACAGAGGATTGCTACGTGTGATGTTGGATACGCACGAGGTTTTCATGCCACTCGCGAGGTTATTTTTATGGTTGGTGGTGGTTTTTGCCCATTTGCGGCACATTTTCAAGCCTAAGTTTGCCTATTGTCAAATTTGGTTCATGTTCTCTTACCGAGAGTCCCATGACTATGCAGACGATTGTTACGTGTTACATTGGATATACGCGAGCTGTTCATGCCTCTCGTGGGGACGTCTGGAGGCTTTTATTTGTTTCCACCCACTCGCGACAAGTTTTCAAGCCTAAGTGTGCCTATTTTCAAATTCGGGACATGTTCTCAAATTGGCAGTCTCACAACTATGCGATTGTCTCCTATATGTTACTTTCGATATGCATGAGGTGTTCATGCCACTTGTGGGGTCGTTCGGTGCATTTTGGTGGTTTCTGCCCACTGGCAGCATGTTTTCAATCCTAAGTGTGCTTATTTTCAAATTCGAGTCTTATTATCAAACCGAGAGTCCTACAATAATGAGATCAGTTGTAATAGGTTATGTTGGACACACACGAGTTGATCTGCCCTTTCCAGGGCAATTTGTGGTTGTTTCCCACCCGTGGCACATTTTTAAGCCCAAAGTGTGCCTATGTTCAATTTCGAATACAGTTCTCAAACTGGGAGTCTCGCGGGTATGAGATCGGTTCCTACGTGTCATGTTCGACACACACACACATTGTGTTTGTGCCACTTGTGGGGCCATTTGGGGGCTTTTTTGGTTTTTTGCCCACTCGCGGCACATTTTCAATCCCATGCGTGCATATTTTCAAATTCGGGTCATGTTCTCAATTCATGAGTCTCGCGACTACGCGATCGGTTACTACGTGATACGTTGGAGACACAATGTTGTTCGGGCCACTTGCGATGCCATTTGGGGGATGTTGATTGTTTTTTCCCACTTACGGCACATTTTCAAGCGTAAGTGTGCGTATTTTCTAATTTTGGTTATGTTCTCAAATCGGGAGTACCACCATTACGCGGTCAGTTATTATACGTTATGCTGGACATGCACGAGGTGTTTGTGACACTTACGGGGCTATTTCAGGGTAGTTGGTGATTTCCTCCCACTCGGGGCACATTTTCTAACTTAAATGTGTCTATTGTCCAAGTTGGGTCGCGTTCTCTAACTGGGAGTCACTCGACTACGCGACGATTTTCTCTGTGTTAGGTTGGATAACAAGAGACATTAATGACACTTGTGGGGCCATTTGAGTTCTTTTGGTGGTTTCCACACACTCACGATACGTTTTCAAGCCTAAGTGTGCCTATTTTAAAAATCAGTTCCTGCTCTCAAATTGGGACTCCCGCGACTAAGTGGTCGGTATCTACATGTTACGTTGGACATGCATGTGGTGTTCATGCCACTTACGGGGCCATTTGGGTGTTGTTGGTGGTTTTTTCCCACTCGCGGCACATTTTCAAACCAAAGTGTACCTATTTTCAAATTCAGCTCCTATTCTCAAACTGGGAGTCCATCGACTACGTTGCCAAGTACTATATGTTACGTTGGACACGTAAGAGGCATTTGTGCCACTTATGGAGCCTTTATGAGGCAGTTGGTAATTTGTTCCCACTTGTAGAACGTTTTAAAACCTAAGCGTGCCTATTATTCAATTCGGGTCATGTTCTCAAAATCCGGAGTCAAAGCAACTACGCGATCAGTGGCTACTTATTACGTTCGACACACACGAGGTGTCCGTGGCACTTGTATCCCCTTTTGGGGGATATTGGCCATTTTCACCCACTCGGCCTATTTTTAAATCTGTGTCCTATTCTCGAACCGAGAGACCCACGACTACGCCATCGATTTCTATGTATTATGTTGGACATGCACGAGGTATTTGTACCACTTGTGGGGCTATTTAGTGGTTGGTGGTCATTTCGACCCACTCGTGGCTCGTTTTCAAGCCTAAGTGTGCCTATTTTCCAATTCAGGTCTCAAATCGGGAGTTATAAGACTATGCGGCCTGTAGCTACGTATTATGTTAGATATGCACAAGGTGTTCCTTCTACTAGCAGAGCTGTTTGGGTACTTTTTCTTATTTTCACCCACTCGCGACACATTTTCAAGCCTATGTGTGTCTATTTTCAAATTCAGGTCATGTTCTCAAATTGGAGTCCCAAGACTATGTGGCTAGTTTCTACGTGTTATGTTAGACACGCATGAGGTGTTTGTGCCCCTTGCCAGGTTGTTTGGAGGCTTTTGGTGGTTTTTGCTCACTCGTGACACGTTTTCAGGCCTAAGTGTGCCTCTTTTAAAATTTGGGTCCTGTTTTCAAATTGGGAGTTTTGTGATTACACGACCAGTTTCTACGTGTTATGTTTGACACGCACGATGTATTCGTTCCACTTTTTATGCCGTTTGGGGATTATCGGTAATTTCGATCCACTCGCAGCACGTTTTCAAGCCTAAGAGTGCCTATTTTCCAATTCGGGTCATGTTCTGAAATTAGGAGTCCGTGACTACAGTACCGATTTCTACATGTTATACTGTGCATGCACGAGGTGCTCGATCCACTCGTGGGGCCTTTTGGGGGCCTGTTGGTGGTTACTGCCTTCATGTGGAACGTTTTAAAGCCTAATTGTACCTATTTTAAAATTCGGGGCCTATTCTCAAACTAGGAGCCCCGCGACTGTGCAACCGGTTGCTACTTATTTCGTTGGATATGCACGAATTGTTTGTGTGACTAGCAAGAACATTTGGGGATTATTGCTTATTTTCTTCCACTCGCAGCACGTTTTGAAACCTAAGTGTGCCAATTTTCAAGTTCGAGTCCTAGTCTCAAACCGGGAGTTCCACGGCTATGTGGCTAGTTTTTGTTATTACATTCCACATCCATGAGGTGTTCGTACCAATTACAGAGGTGTTTGGGGGTTTTTTGTGGTTTTTATCCACTCATAGTATGTTTTCAAACCCAAGCGTGCTTATTTCCAAATTCTTGTTATGTTCTCAGACTAGGAGTGTCGCGACTATGCAACCGATCGCAACGTGTTACGTTGGACATGCACGAGGTGTTCATGCCACTTGTAGTGGTTTTTGCTCACTCGCGGCACGTGCTTAGGCCTAACTCTTCTTATTTTCAAATTGGGGTCCTGTTCTAAAATCGGGAGTCTCGCGATTACACGGTCGGTTGCTACAGGTTATGTTGGACATGCACGAGGTATTCGTTCCACTTACGGTGCCATTTGGGGGCTATTGGTAATTTTTATCCACTCGTAGTAAATTTTCAGGCCTAAGTGTGCCTATTTTTAAATTTGGGTCATGTTAGGAAATTAGGAGTGCTACGTCTTACGTTGGACATGCACGAGGTGTTCATGCCACTTGTTGGCCGTTTGGGGACTTTTTTTAATTTTTGACCACTCGAGACACATTTTCAAGCCCATGCATGCCTATTTTCAAATTTGGCTCGTGGTCTCAATCCGTGAGTCCCACGACTACGTGGTTGATTTCTATGTGATACATTGGACACACACGAGTTATTCATGCCACTTGTAGGGCCATTTGTGGGATGTTGGTAGTTTCTGCCTACTCGCGGAATGTTTTCAAGCCTAAGTGTGTGTATTTTCTAATTCTAGTCCTATTCTCAAATTGGGAGAACCACAACAACGCGCTCAGTTGTTACCTATTATGATGGACACGCATAAGGTATTTTTTCCACTTAAGGGGTCGTTGGTGACTTTCGCCAATTCGAGGCAGATTTTCTAACGTAAATGTGTCTATTTTCCAATTTAGGTAATGTTCTCCAACTGGGAGTCACTCGACTACGCGACGAGTTGCTATGTGTTAGGTGGGATACCAAGAGATTTTGTGACACTTGTGGGGTCATTTGGGTGATTTTGGTGGTTTTCGACCACTTGTGATACATTTTAAAGCCTTAGTGTGCCTATTTTAAAATTCAGTTCATATTATCAAATCGAGAGCCGCGCGACTAAGTGGATGGTATCTACGTGTCACATTGGACATGCACATGGTGTTCATGCCACTTACGAGGCCATTTAAGGGTTGGTGGTGGTTTTTGCCCACTCGCGGAATATTTTTAAACCCAAGTGTACTTATTTTCAAATTCTGTTCATTTTCTCAAATTGGGAGTCCCGCAACTATGTGGGCAATTATTATATGTTACGTTGGACACGCTTGAGGTGTTCGTGCTACTTGTAGAGTCGTTTGGGGGTTGTTGGTGGTTTGCGCCCACTTGTGGCACGTTTTAAAATGTAAGCATGTCTATTATTAAATTCAGGTCATGTACTCAAAATCGGGAGTCAAGAAACTATGTGACTAGTGGCTACTTGTTACGTTGGACACGCATGAGGTGGTCGTTTCACTTGAGGGGCCGTTTGGGGGCTATTCGCTTATTTCGTCCACTCGCGGCACGTTTTAACCCTAATAAGGCTTATTTTCAAATCCGAGTCCTGTTCTCTAATTGAGAGACCCGCGACTACGTGGTCAGTTGGTACGTGTTACGTTGGACATGCACAAAGTATTTGTCCCAATTGCGGGGATATTTAGGGGTTCTTAGTGGTTTTGGCCCACTCGCGGCTCCTTTTAAAGCCTAAGTGTGCCTATTTTCCTATTTGGGTTTTGTTCTCAAACTTTGAGTCCCATGACTATGAAGATTCTTGCTACACATTATGTTGGATATGCCCGAGGTGTTCCTGCCACTACCCGGGCCATTTAAGGACGTTTTGTTATTTTCACCCACTCGCGACACATTTTCATGCCTAGGTATGCTTATTTTCAAATTCGATTCTTATTCTCAAATCGAGAGTCCTTCGATTACATGGTCAGTTGCTAAGTGTTATGTTAGAAATGCACGAGGTGTTCGTGCCATTTACGAGGTCGTTTGGAGGCTTTTGGTGGTTTTTGCTCACTCGCGACACGTTTTCATGCGTAAGTGTGCCTTTTTAAAAATTTGGGTCACGTTTTCAAATTGGGAGTCCACAACTATGGTACTGGTTGCTACGTGTTATGTTGGACATGCATAAGGTGTTCATGATACTTGTGGGGCCGTTTGGGGCCTGTTGGAGGTTATTGCCCGCTCGTGGAACCTTTAAAAGCCCAGGTGTGTTTATTTTCAAATTCGACTCATGTTCTCAAGACATGAGTCCCGCGATTATGCAATTGGTTGCTAATTATTACGTTGGACATACACGATGTGTTTGTGCCACTTGCAGGGATGCTTGGGGATTGTTGCTTATTTTTTTCCGCTCGTAGAACATTTTGAAGCCTAAGTGTGCCAATTTTCAAATTCGAGTCTGGGTCTCAAACCGAGAGTCCCCCGACTACATGGCTAGTTTATGTGTTTTACAATGCAAAAGCACAAGGTGTTCGTACCAATTACAGGGGTGTTTGGGGGCATTTTTTGGTTTCCACCCACTCACAGTACGTTATCAAACCTTATTATGCCTATTTTCAAATTCATGTTATGTTCTCAAATAAGGAGTCCCGTGAATATAGAGCCGATTACAACGTGTTATATTGGATACTCATGAGGTGTTCGTGCCACTTGTATGGACATTTGGATGCTTGTGGTGGTTTTCTCTCACTCACGATACATTTTGGGCCTAAGTGTGCTTATTTTCAAATTTGGGTCTTTTTCTCAAATCGGGAGTCTCGCGACTATGCGACTGGTTGCTACGTGTTATGTTGGACAAGCACGAGTTGTTAGTGCCACTTGCGGTGCTATTTGGGGGTTGTTGGTGATATTTGTCCACTCGCGATACATTTTCAAGCCTAAGTGTGCCTATTTTAAATTCAGGTCATTTTCAGAAATTAGGAGTCCCGCAACTAGGCTACCGATTGATACGTGTTACGTTGGACATGAACGAGGTGTTCATGCCACTTTCGGATCCGTGTGGAGCCTACGAGTTCTTATTTCCCGCTCATGGCATATTTTAAAGCCTAAGTGTGCCTATTTTCAAATTCGGATCCTGTTCTCAGACCGAGAGTCCCACGACTACGCAACCGATTGCTACATATTTACGTTGGACATGCATCAATTGTTTGTGCCACTTGTAGGAACCTTTGGGGGTTGTTGTCTATTTTCTCCCACTCACGGCACATTTTGAAACCTAGGTGTTCCATTTTTCAAATTTCAGTTTTGTTCTCAAACCAAGAGCCTTACGACTACGCGACCGATTTTTGCGTGTTACATTGGACAAGCACGAGGTTTTCATGCCAATTATGGGACCATTTGGGGACTTTTGGTGGATTCCAACCACTCGTGGCACGTTTTCAAGCCTAGTTGTGCCTATTTTCAAATTTGAGTCTTGTTCTCAAATCGCGAGTCCCGCGACTATACGACTAGTTGTTACGTATAACGTTGGACATGCACGAGGTGTTCATGCAACTTGCTACATCTCGTTGGGGCTATTGGTGGTTTTTGCCCAATCACGACACGTTTTCAGGCCAAAGTGTTCCTATTTTCAAATTTGGCTCATGTTCTCAAACCATGAATCCAGCGACTACATGATCAGTTTTTACGTATTATGTTGGACATACCTGAGGTCTTTGTGCCACTAACGGGGCCGTTTGGAGGCTGATGGTGGGTTATCCCCACTCGTGGCATGTTTTCAAGCCTAACTGTGCCTATTTTGAAATTCGTGTCAAGTTATCAAACTGGGAGTCTCACAACTACATGGTCAGTTCCAAGATGTTACATTGCACATGCACGGGGTATTGGTGCCACTTGTGGGACTATTTGGTTTTCAAGCCTAATTGTGCCTATTTTCAAATTCGGATGCTATTCTCAAATTGGGAGTCCTGTGACCATGAAGTTTGTTGCTACGTGTTATGTTGGACACGTACAAGGTGTTCGTATAACTTATGAAGCCATTTTGGAGGCTTTTGGTGGATTTCGCCAACTCACAGCATGTTTTCTGGCATAAGTGAGCCAATTTCCAAATTCGAGTCATGTCCTCGAGTCGGGAGTCCCACAACTACGTGATCAGTTGCTATATCTTGTGTTAAACATGCACGAGATGTTCATGTTACTTGCGGGGCTGTTTTGTGGTTGTTGGTGATTTTCTCCCCCACTCGTGGCACGTTTTCAAGTCAAAATGTGCTTATTTTCAAATTCGGATCCTGTTCTCAAACCAGGAGTCCCTCGACTACTCTAACGATTGCTACATGTTACGTTGGACATGCACAATTGTTCGTGCCACTTATGGGGATATTTGGGGGCTTTCGTTAGTTTTCTCCCACTCACGGCGCGTTTCAAGCTCAAATGTGCTTATTTTTAAATTCGGTTCCTATTCTCAAACTGCGAGTCCTGTAACTATGCAGTTGGTTTATATGTGTTACATTGGACATGCACGAAGTGTTTGTGCCACTTGTGGGGACGTTTGGGGAGTTTTGGTTGTCTCATCCCACTCAATGTACGTTTTCAGGCGTAAGTGTGTCCATTTTTAATTTTTAATCACGTTCTTAAATCGAGAGTCCCGTGAGTACGCGACCGATTGCACTGTGTTACGTTGGACACGTATGAGTTATTCGTGACAATTATGGGGCCATTTGGGGGGTTTTATCAATTTTTGCCAACTTGCGATGCATTTCAAGCCTAAGTGTGCCTATTTTCAAATTTGGGTCCCATTCTCCAACTACGAGTCCCGCAACTATGTGGTCGATTGCTATGCGTTACGTTGGACAAGCACGAGGTGTTCGTGACACTTACGGGGCCATTTGGGGGGTTTTGGAAGTCTCATCCCACTCACGGTACGTTTTCAGGCGTAAGTGTGACGATTTTCAAATTTTGGTTATGTTCTAAAATCAGGAGTCCCATGACTATGCGAAGATTGTTATGTGTTATGTTGCACATGCATGACGTGTTCGTGCCACTAATGGGGTCCTTAAGGGGCTGCTATTGATTTTCACCCACTCGCGGCACGTTTTCAAGCCTATGTGTGCCTATTTTCAAGTTCTGGTCTTGTTCTCACATTGGGAGCCTTGTGACTACATGGGCGGTTTCTACGTGTGACATTGGTCATGCACGAGGTGTTCGTGCCACTTGCGGTGGCATTTGGGGGTTTTGGTTGTTTTCGCCCCTCGCGACACGTTTTCAAGCCTAAGTATGACTATTCTTAAATTTGGGTCATGTTCTCATACCATTAGTCCAACGACTAGACTCCTGGTTGCTACATGTTACGTTGGACATACACGAGGTTCTCATGCCACTAACAGGGCCATTTGGAGGGTCTTGGTGGTTTTCGTCGACTTGCGACATGTTTTCAAGCCTAAGTGTGCCTATTTTCAAATTCATGTCATGTTATCAAACTAGGAGTCCCACAACTACACCACCAGTTCCTAGATGTTATGTTGGACATGCATGGGGTGTTGGTGCCACCTATGGGGCTATTTTGTGGGTTTTTGCAGTTTTCATCCACTCGCGACATGTTTTCAAGCGTAAGTGTGCTGATTTTAAAATTCGGATGCTATTCTCATATTAGGAGTACCACGACTATGTGGTCAGATCCTACCTATTACTTTGGACATGCAAGACATGTTCGTACAATTTACGAAGCCGTTTGGGGGCTTTTGGTTGATTTCTCCCACTCAAGGTACATTTTTAGGTCTAAGTGTGCCTATTTTCAAATTTGGGTCCCAATCTTAAACTAGGAGTCCCGCGACTACACCACCAGTTTCTACGCATCACGTCGAACATGAATGAGGTGTTCATGTTACGTGCGGGGATATTTTGGAGCTTTTGGTGGTTTTCACCCACTCTCAACACGTTTTATCCTAAGTGTGCCTATTTTCCAATTTGGGTCATGTTCTCAAACTGTGACACCTACAACTACGATAGCGGTTGCACCGTGTTATGTTGGACATGCACGAGGTGTTCATGGCACTTGGGGGGCAGTTTATGAGGTTTTGTGGTCTCATCCCACTCATGACACATTTTTAGGCATAAGTGCGCTTGTTCTTAAATCGGAGGTCCCATGACTACGCGACCGGTTGCTATGCACTACGTTGGACGTGCCACTTGCGATGCCATTTGGGGGATTTTGGATGTTTCCCCCACTCACGGCTCGTTTTCAAACCTAAGTGTGCCTATTTTCAAATCCAGGTCCTATTCTCAAATCAGTAGTCCCGCGACAATGCTAGTGATTGCTATATGTTAAGTTAGACATGCATCTTATGTTTGTACCACGTGTGTGGCCATTTGTGGCTTTTGGTGGTTTTTGCCCACTCGCGTCACATTTTCAAGCCTAAGTGCACCTAATTTCAAAATTCGGGTCCTGTTCTCAAACCAGGAATCCCTCAACTACACGATTGGTTGCTACGTGTTATGTTTGACACGTATGAGGTGTCCGTGCCACTAACAGGGCTGTTTTGGGGATTTTTATTTGTTTTTTCCAACTCAAGATACGTTTTTAGGCTTAAGTGCACCTATTTTGAAATTCGGTTCTTGTTCTCAAATTGGGAGTTCTGTGACTACGCGGAAGGTTGCTACGAGTTACAATGGACAAACAATAGGTGTTTGTGTCACTTGTAGTGCCATTTGGTAGTTGTTGGTGATGTCCACCCACTCGTGGCACGTTTTTAAGCCTAAGTGTGCCTATTTTCAAATTCAGGTTACGTTCTCAAACCGAGAATACCGCGACTACGAGGTCAGTTGCTATTTGTTACGTTGGACACGTACGAGGTGTTCGTTCCACTTGCGAGGAAGTTTGGTGAAATTTGGTGGTTTATGCCCACTCATAGTACGTTTTCAAGCCTAGTTGTGCCTATTTTCCAATTCGGGTCTTGCTCTCAAACTAGGTTTCCCGTGACTACGGAGTCATTTTCTACGTGTCAAGTTTTACACACATGAAGTCTTCTTGTAACTTTAAGGTCCGTTTGGAGGATGTTAGTGGTTTTCGTCCACTCACGACATGTTTTCAATCCTAAGTGTTCTATTTTCAAATTCGTGTCATGTTCTAACATCGGGAGTCCCACGACTATGTGGACAGTTCTTATGTGTTATATTGGACACGCACGAGCTGTTTGTGCTACTTACGGAGCTTTTTGAGGGATTTTGCTAATTTTTTCCCTCTCGCGGCATGTTTTCAAGCCTAACCGTGTCTATTTTTAAATTTGGGTCATATTCTATAATTGGGAGTTTAATGACTGCGCGACCGGTCTCTATGTGTTGTGTTGGACATGTACAAGGAGTTCATTCCACTTGAGGGGTTATTTGGGGGCTTTTGGTGGTTTTCACCCACTCGTAACACATTTGGAAGCCTAAGTGGGCCTATTTTCAAATTCGAATCTTGTTCTGAAATCGGGCATCCCACGACTACGTGACCTGTTGCTAAGTATTACGTTGAATATACATGATGTGTTCCTACTACTAGTAGGTCCGTTTGGGGGGCAATTGGTTATTTTTTCCCACTCGCGACATGTTTTCAAACATAAGTGTGCCTATTTTCAAGGTTGAATCATGTTCTCAAATTGGGAGTCCCGCGACAATGCGGCCTTTCGCTACGTGTGACATTATGCATGAACGAGGTGTTCATGCCTCTTGCGGGGAAATTTGGTTAATTTTGGTTATTTCCACCCCCTCACGGAATGTTTTCAAGTTTAAGTGTGTCTATTTTCAAATTCAGGTCATGTTCTCAGACCGGGAGTCCCATAATAACGGGACTTATCAATACGCTTTATACTGGACATGCACGAGGTGTCTGTGATACTTGCATGGCCATTTGGGGGCTTTTGGTGGTTTTCTCCCACTGGTGGAATGTTTTCAAACCTAAGTGTGTCTATTTTCAAATTCATTTCCTATTCTTAAACTGGGAGACTCGTAACTATGCAATCAATTTCTACGTATAATGTTGGATATGTACAAGGTATTAGTGTCACTTACGGGGACATTTGGTGGAATTTGGTGATTTCACCCCACTTGCAACCTATTTTCAAGCCCAGGTGTGCCTATTTTCAAATTCGGGTCCTGTTCTCAAATCGGGAGTCCTCCGACTACACTACTAGTTACTATGTCTTACCTTGGACACGTATGAGGTGTTTTAACCACTTACGGAGCCATTTGGGGGCTTTTGTTATTTTCACCCTCTCGCGGCACATTTTCAAGTCAAAGTGTGCCTGTTTTCAAATATGAGTCCTTTTCCAATACAGTGAGTCCCACAATGATGCAGCCAGTTTCTACGTGGGGCGTTGACCATGCACGAGGTGTTCATGCCACTTGTAGGGTCGTTTGTGGGCTATTAGAGATTTTTGCCCACTCGTGGCACGCTTTAAAGCCAAAGTGTGCCTATTTTCAAATTTGGGTCTTGTTCTCAAACCATTAGTCTCGCGACTACGTGGCCGATCGCTACGTGTTACGTTGGACATGCCCGAGGTGTTCGTGCCACTAGCGGGTTCTTTTGGAGGACGGTGGTGGTTTTCGCCCACTCACTGAACGTTTTCAAGCCTAAGTGTGCCTATTTTTTAATTTGTGTCATATTCTCAAATAGGGTGTCTCTCAACTACACGACCAGTTCCTAGATGTTATGTTGAACATTCGTGAGGTGTTGGTGCCACATATTGGGTTGTTTGGTGGCTTTCGGTGGTTTTCGCCCACTCGCGGCACATTTTCAAGCCTAAGTATGCCTATTTTCAAATTTGGGTCCTTTTCTCAAACTGCGACACCCACACTATGCGAGCGGTTGCACCATGTTATATTTTTCATGCACGAGGTGTACGTGCCAGTTGGGGGGTCATTTGTGGTGTTTTGTGGTCTCATCCCACTCACTACACGCTTTTAGGCATAAGTGTGCCTGTTCTCAAATCGGGGGTACCACGACTACACGACCAGTTGATATGCACTATGTTGGACGTGCGTGAGGTTTTCATTCCACTTGCCGGGGCATGCCCCCATTATTTCCTCATTTTTTCTGGTTCTCAGTTTTGTCGCTTCCTTTCGCAGCGAGCTTGGTTCGACCATTCTCTCCCTTGCTGAGGCGAGTGACATCCTCCACCTTGGCGTATTTCTCAATGCAAGCTACCAGGTCGTCGATGGTCGTGGCCTCTTTCTTCGTTAGGGTTTGGTACAGAAGGGAAGAGCTGGGTAGCCCAATTTTGAAGGAGGCCACAGCTACCTTCTCCGAGTAGTCAATGACTTCGTTGAATAACTCCTACTACCTCTTCGCATAGTCTAAGAGGGTCTCTTGAGGTATCTTTTTTCATTATTAGTAAGGCATCCATCCTTTTGGGATGGGAGCTACTAGTAATGAAGCGGGCCGTAAAGAGCTCGGTCAGGGACTCAAAGCTTTTGATGGACATGTGGGGGAGCCTTTTGAACCATTTTTGTGCCACGTCATACAGGCTCGAGGGAAAAATTTGGCACATAAGTGCGTCCCGATCGTTCCAGATGGTCATGGCTTGCCTGTACTGCCTAACGTGATCAATGGGATCAGTTTTACCATCATAAATATTGAACCTTGGAATAGAAAATTTCTTGGGGGCTTCCTCTTCTTCTATTTCCATTGAGAAAGTTGATTTCAATTGAGTTTTGAGGGCTCGCCTAGAGAGCTCTCAGGTCGATCTGGCACCGCGATGCGCAGGGTGTTGGTCCATTTCCCTTCTCACCAAATTTTGTATGTTATCGTTACTGCGAGCTGGGCTCCTGTAATGGCGAGCTAGTTGTAGTTGCTCAAGCAGGTCATCCTCTGATTCGTCTCCCTAAACTTTCTGGGACCCGCGTCTAGGGCTCCTTCCTCAGCTGCGAGACTTGCTTGCCTGAGGGATAGGAGTGTGGTACGGACGTCTCCTGGTGCCACGATGGAGCTCTCTCTCCATTCTTTCTAACCTTCTTTTGAGGCGAGCATTCTCAACTTCGTGCTTGCGAGAAGACTCCCTCTGCTCTTGGAGCCTCGCCTTATATGCATCAATCAACCTGGATATTTATGTGGACCTCGCTGGTCCTTGGATTTCTTCTGAGGCTAGCCTCTCTAGGCGAGCCCTCTGATCTAAATGCCAAACTTCAAATCTGACCCTGTGAGGAGTAGGTTGTTCCTTCCTGAGGAGCATTACTACTGTGACCAGACATTTCAAACTTCTTTGCTGGTGTGGGCTTTCTCAGGGAAGATAAACGTTCCCACAGACGGCGCCAATTATGGTGACAAATATTGTGGTGACAAGTATTTGCAACACAAATAGATAAGAGAAGCGCAATCACCAAGCAAAATATAGAAGATAAAATGCCAATCACACAACAGGGGATGTACGTGGTTCATCAAGAATACCTATGTCCATGGTGGTGCAGTCAGTTTTATTTCTATATACTTCAGGGAGCATTTACAAAGAATACAGTGCGTGTTTTTTGCCCCAAACTTAGGGTTTATTATATACATGTTTGTCTTCAGGGAGTGGGGGTGTTGGACTCCCCCACGTTTACCATCTTCTCCTGAAACATCTCTTTACGAGATCATGGGAGAAGACTCAGTCATAATTCTATTCAGTTTAGGCAAGGGGTCTGAACTTTGGGCCGCTTCAATTAGGCTACTCGTTCGGGCCCGTAATGCCAAATTCGAGTACCCACAGAAAGTTATGAGATAAAATGAAATTTATTTGGTAAACATTTGATAAAATGAATTACCTTTTATGTATTTCCTAAAAAGGAAAGGAATTGTGCATTTAGATTGTGAAAAATTGATATGATGTCTCTTGAGTGCATATAGATGAGTTCTCCCATTCTTATATGATCATTGAGCATTAGCATTGATATTACGCTAAGTTTTGCTTCTAGATTGAGAGGTGAGAAATTGTACGATCTATATTGCGAGAGATATTTACGTTCACAACTGTCATGCATTTTAGTCACATGGTAATCATATCAAACTGGGCCCTGACCCGTCTATATCTCTTTGTTTTGCATACAACTCTTTGTCCGTTCAGGTGCTCTACCGCGAGGATGCCCGTATTGACCACTCCTTTCAAGTTGTTGTGGGGCTATAGCATGTTGCGGATGTTGTAGGACTTTTGTTCTAGATGCTTCTTTCCATTGTATCCTAGTTATGTTCAGTTTATTTATTCGGGAGTGTTGCCCAAGCATTGTACTCATTTATTATATTGTGATATTAAGCTGTAATACTTGGTGTAACCTGTTTGTATTAGTGTGTTAACTGACAGCTTATTCGGTTATTGATTTATGCTATTGTCATTCTTTTACCTGTTGATTTTTGGTATCCACCGTTTTTGCAAATGGGATTGTCAAAGTGTTTTTCTTTTACTTCCAAAAATTTAAATTTGACAGTCCGTTTCCTAAAATAATTGGTGGTTATCTCGTACTATTATTTTAATCTACAGTGATGCTAAGAATGGACCATCTTTGATTCCTGTGATTATTTAAGTATCGGGTTGGCCACCCCTTATTTTAGTAGGCGGGTTGTCACAAATTCATCACTTATAGATCATTTTTTTTAAATTTCTTTTGTGGCGCTCATTTAATGTTCTATTATATGGGAACGATAAGCTTAAATGTTACACGTGTTTCATATTTTCCTCATTTTTTATGGAAGACATCTTACCCAACCTTTAAAGAATAGAATTCCAAAGTGCAACCATCTCTTATTCCCTCCATTCCACCCCCGTGCTTATAAAAATGAACTATAAGAAAAGTTATATCGACGTCTCTGAAAATCACAAAAGAAACTGAAAACTTCGACGTTATATTTTATAATGGCAAGTGTAAAGAAAATTGTTGAGGATAGAGAGATATGTACTAACATATGGTTTACTTAATATTTTTCAATGTACGATTTGTTGGAAATTTCATTTCTTTCTTTATTGTTTGAACTTTTTTTTAAATTTCTTTCTTTCATATTGTTTGAACCTTTTTTTATTTCTTACATGTCTCGAAGTAGTAATTCGTCTCCTGTGATAAAATGACGTAAAACTTAACCTCCACTTGTAAGATAATAATAAGCACACAACGTGTTGAAAAATGATTTATCAAGACATCAATTTGTGAATAGTACAAAAACATTACATTCGATGGAAAAGAAAGTTATTTGGGGTTTGCCCCCACCAATTATTTGAAATTGAGTTTGACTTCCGTGATATTCATTTCTTGGGGTTTAGTCCCCAACATGACTTTTAACGGCACAAATTGTCACAAAATATTTTTCCAATTATTTTTTGTTAAACTTTTTTCGTCTCTAAAATTCATATTGATTATTGGAAATGGGTTTTGGAAAAACAGTAAATGAGTTGTTTTATGCTCAATTTAATGTGTTACTAACACTCAGATTTAGTCGGGACCATGAATAAATATGTTCTTCTATGTGAGGAGTATAACGTAATATATTTGTTTATCCATAACTATTAAATAATGAGTGAGAAATTTGTCTCAAAAGTGACCCATTTGAATGAATAAAAATTATTGAATTGTGTATGTAGACAACAATCCAACAACAAAACTTTGTTGGAAAAGTGAAAGCTTTTATGTACAAAATATTTGGTCTTAACCCACTTAAGTGGAAATGACAGGACTAAGATTGATGTGGGTTAACCACATGCATGCGTCGTCTGTACGTCCGTCCGACTAGGTTTGGCTCGTCCTGTAGGCTTAGGCTTCTAAAAATACATTCATTCTGGACCAACTTAATTATGTTCCTGGGTCGGTTTTAAACCATTTTTTGACCCATTTGGCTTTTTGTTTAACCCAACAGTTACAATTATTCATAACTATTTTGTCTGAACAGTTAACTAGGAAAACTATAATTTAGCTACCCTGTTCATTTAGAAAACACACGAAAAAAATCAGAATTCGCTCCTTTTTTCCATTGCATTCCATGATGATCAGTTCGAGTAAAACACAAAATTTGATTTCGCTGGAGCTTATTGTTATTACTGATATTATAAATTTGAAATAAAAAACTGAATATATATAAATACAGTAATTACATAAAATGCATATATATATAAATTCATAATCTTACTTATAATAAACTGAAATTGCAGAATATAAGAATGATTTTTGAGAGAATATAATATCAGCCCTGTTTAGAAAAGTCTCCTTAAGACAAATTTATTCCCTCCACAATGTTCTTCAAGGTGATGAATAATTGTCTCCCAAGATAAGACGAATTTCCAAAGTAATCAAGCATCACATCAATGATTAATCCCAATGAACACAAATATGTGTTTTATACTCAACTAGGCAGAATGAACAATGTGTATGAAATGTATACAGTAGCAGTAATGGAGGAAGAACTATTGTTGAAAAAGGTGTTTCATTTTCGTAATTTTTCATTTGTCAAAAATTGGAGGGAGGACATATATATATATATATATATATATATATATATATATATATATATATATATATATATATATATATATATATATATATATATATATATATATATATATATATATATATATATATATATATATCAAATGAGTGACTTCTGGAAAAAAAACTGCCAAGCAGTTAAATTCATTTTAACTAATGACTGTTGGCAAAAAACTGTCAATAGTTAATTAATTAATTTCATAATTAATTAATTACAACCCAGAAATTTAATTAAATCCGAACCAAAAATTTAAGGAATTTTCCTACACCTAAGCCTAAGCCCAAGCCCAAGCCCAAGCCAAATCAGCCATCCGAATGCGCGCGTGCATGTAGACCTTTGATCGAAAGTCAACCGAAGCATAGCTTAGGTCATCTCCATTTCAAAGAGTTAGGATACCTCCAAGGCACTAAACCTTAGTGTAATTTTTTTGTATATTAACTCTTCACATTTCCACCACTCTTCCAATGTGGGACAAGAGCTACACACACCCAATTGAAACTGGACATGTGACATGTTTATCATTGCTTTATGAATCACTTTAGGGACATGTTTATCATTCATAACTTAATGAAATTGGACATGTGAATATACTACGCTAATCTTCTTGCGAAGGATAATATATTCATATATGGTCCCACAGTTATCGTGGTATGGATCCCATCTAAATTTAAGCTCAAAGTTGCTCAAAATTTATTGTCCAATACCCATTTTCTAGCAATCCTCCACATGAATGATATATCGTTATGTAAAGATGTGCAAGATGCAGATGTAGACACAAGTTGAGTAAAATTGAAAATTTATTGCATCGGGAGAAGTATCCTAGTGGCCTTGAACTTTCATTAGTGATTTACTATTGAATTTACTTTGTTAATTGGTAGACTTCATATCTTTAAACCGCCAACCATTTCTGTAAACCTAGATAATAATTTTCACACAATAATTCTTCAACACAGTTGGTTCTCACGTTTGTGTTCGTTTTGGCCATAAACACCACTTGGCTCTGTGAATATTTTAGAGAATTTTCTTTTCATTATTCTCATAGAAGTGCCCCCCTTCTTATTCACATAGGTGATATCCATAAGGAGTATCCTGCTATACCCCACTTAGACATACCAAGATATAGATGTCATTAAAAGCATAACTTATACTAATTTCACAGTAGATGTGCACTCTCTTATATTTAGAATGGATAGGATTAAATATCCCCTAATGCATACTGAATACAATGTAATTCGTTTTCCCATTGAACCTAAATCTTGGGATCTCCAGTCAACTAGGTCGGATTGCCACTATATTAGTTCCTATTTATTTATAGGCTTTAGACCCATTCCTCTTGATGATATTTCAACTTTCTCTCGGTTGAAACCTTTCATTAGTGGATCCGCTATATTATCTTTTGACTTTACATAGTCAATTGAGATAAGTCTATTTGAGAGAAGTTGTTTAACGATATTATGTCTATGACAAATATGTCGATACTTTCCGTTATACATGTGATTCTGTGCCCTTCCAGCTGTCGATTGACTATCACAATGTATACATATTTCGGGCACATGTTTTGACCAATTTGGAATATCCTCTAAGAAGTTTTGATGCCATTTAGCTTCTTCTCCATCTTTGTGTAACGCAATGAATTCAGATTCCATTGTCGATCTATCAATGCACATTTGTTTTGAGGATTTCCAAGATACGGTTGTACATCTAAGGGTAAACACATAACCACTCATAGATTTAGAGTCCTTTGTATCAGATATACAATTTTCATCGCAATGTCCTTCAAGTATAGTTGGATATCTTAAATAGTGCAGTCCATAGTTTTGAGTGTATTTTAAATAACCCAAAACCCTTGATATTGCCTTCCACTTATCTCACCCTGGATTACTCATATATCGACTTACCTCACTTATCAAGTATGTTATGACCAATCGTGTACAATTCATGATATACATTAAAATGCCGATAATACGAGAGGACTCTAGTTGAGATATGATTTCACCATTATTTCTTTCTAGATGTAAATTTACATCTGCAGGTGTATTGGTAGGAGTGTATTATACTTCTTGAATTTTTCAAGTACTTTCTCTATGTAATGAGATTGAGGTAATATAAGTCCTTCCGATATTTTAGAAATTTTAAATCCTAATATAACATCGGAGATACCTAAATTTTTCACGTCAAATCGACTACTAAACATATGTTTTGTAGTTTTGATAATTTCTATATTACAACCCATGATTAGTTACAACATAGAGGCATACAGTGACATATCCATTTTTGAATGCTTTTAAAGAAAACATATTTACCGCACTCATTAATTTTGAAATCATTTGATAACAATGCATTATCAATTTTTTCATGCCATTATTTAGGTGCCTGTTTTAATTCGTAAAGTGATTTCACAAGCTTACATATTTTTTCTTCTTGTCCGGGAGACTTAAACCCTTCAGGTTGGTCCATGTAAATTTCCTCATCTAGTTCACCGTTTAAGAATGTAATTTTTACATCCATTTTATGTATTTCAAGTCCATCAATGGCAACTATTGCTATTAACATTCGAATGAAGGTAATTCTCATTACCGGTGAGTATATGTCGAAGTAAGCCAATCCTTCCTTTTGCCTATATCCTTTAGCTCCAAGTCTTACTTTATATTTATTAATTGATCCATCGGCCTTCAACTTCTGTTTGAATTTCCATTTGTAACCTAACAGTTTTGAACCTGGTGGAAGATCCACTAGTTCCCATGTATGATTTTGCAAAATGGATTCAATTTCGTTATTAAGTCCTTCTTTCCAGCTAGAAGCATCGGGTAAGGATATCACTTCTTTGTATGATTGAGTTTCATTTTCTAGCAAATATGTTAGAAAATCCGGACAGAAGGAAGTTGAGGTTCTTTCTCTTTTACTACATCTTCGTTCATCCTCTATTGATTCAATAGGTTGATGAGTACCATTTGTAGTATCTTGAATTGTCCTTTTAGAAGGAACATATTCTTCGATCATGATATATGGAAATTAATTTTCAAAAAATGAAGTGTCACTTGATTCAATAACCGTATTTACATAAATATCTGAAATTTTAGATTTACAAACTAAGAAATGATATGCACTGCTATTAATAGCATAACGGATGATCACACAGTCAACGTTCTTTGGTCCTATTTTTACCTTTTCAGGTTTAGGAACCATGACCTTGGCTAAGCACCCTTACTATGACAACCCAGATAAAATTATGATAAATTCTATTTAAATCATGATTAACTTATGTTATATGGATAATGTGTTATTAATTTATGTATATATATATATATATATATATATATAATGTTAGGATGTTATATTTAGCCTAATCCTACCTTCAAAAATAGTGAAATATCAAATTGGGTAGAAACATAAAATTTTGAAGTTTTCGGTAGGAAGGTTCATGTTGGAGACTGGTTTTTACCCTCATAATATAACAATTGACTCAAAGTCAAAACTATATAGTTGTAGTTATATCAGTTATCTTTTTGACACAACAAACGACGCATCAAAAGGATGTCCGAGTGAGAAGTTATGCCGAATGTACGAAGAAGGGCAAATATGTCCATTCCTTTAAGTGGTAATTTATTTTTTAGTGAACCAAATGGTTTAAATTGGTTAGTTGGAAAGGATGGTTGCATTTTGCCAAATTAAACCTCTCCATCTAACATATTTCTTCAGAAAGTTAAAACCCTAGATTCAGTGTAAAGAGTGTTTGGCTTGAGGAAAGAGAAAGTATAAGTTTAAGGAAGAAGATTACATGAAAAGCTAGGAAAAAATTCCAACAAAATCCTTAAGGTCTTTCCAACGTATAATTATGTGTTAATATTGTTTAAATCATGGATTATACTTATTTCAAAGTATATAAATCATTAATTAATGATTAAAACTCTATCCTCCTTTGTGATAATGAGTATTGGTTCATATGTGAGACAAGTGGTGTTTATAGGCCATATTGCTTTGTATTGAAACCCCTTGTATTCAAACTTGCATATATTTTTGTGTGCTTACTGAAATTGAGAAATTTTAATTGGAGATGAAACTAGACTCATATATTCATATCATATCCGAAAATTATAACTCCTTTTGGTTAGGCCTTAGTGATGGTTTCAAGTTGGTAACTAGTTGTTGTTTGTATATTTCATTTCGATATGCCCCGCGTTTGGTAAAGCTTTTGACATAGAAAATGACCGCTAAAAATTATGAAAAATTAACTATGAACTATTATGTTTAATGAAAATGGGTGTAAAATCATGGAAAGTTATGATCGATAAAAATTATGAAAATTCTTGGAAGTTGAAGGAACAATAGAGGGGCTTGTAGGAAAATTTATTATGTTGTAAAGAAATGGTCATAACTTGCCCTAGGAAGCTTGAAAAATAACACTGTCACTTGTAATGGAAAGTATCTCAGATATGTTTCCATATTTATAAACTTGGACACTTGTATTTTTACAATTTATGAATATAAGATGGTTAAGTGTGGAAGATAATAAATTGAGGCCGTGCTAGATACCCTATGAATGAATGTTTGTACCTCCTCCTTCCAAAGGGTATTTTGAGTACATGTTTCATCAGTATATACATTGAGAAGTATACTTTTATGTTTACCTGGTGTTAGTTATAAATTCCTTATGAGGTATTTGATACGGTTGAGTGTTCACAACTTTATCAACGTATATACCATTGTTTCGTCTTTACTCATGTTTCATGGAATGTGACTTAAGTAGATTATTTTGTTGTTGTATAGTCATTGAAAGTTACATAAATATATTAAGATAATACTTATGATTGAGATTCAGTACCAATTTAGTTCGATTGACAGGTATAAGGTCAAATCAACCCAGTTCAGCTCCACCTCAAGGAAACGTAAATATATAGTTGACAATCCAAGGTGAGTGTGCTCACTGGAAAGAGATATTTGTATCATATTATTGATATGATCAGAATATAATGAATATGAAATTATGTATTTCGATTTACAAAAATGGGAGCTTACTTCCCGACACGAAATGGGGAAGATTTTTCTATTAATGATAAGGGGTTACTCTCGACCGGGAATGGGGGAGAATTGTCTATTACAGACATGATACGTAAATCATGATTCAGAAAGTTAGGTCATTCATTATGAATGAGAATGATAATTTAATACATAATTATATGGACATGATTTATAGTATTTAAATTTATGCAGTAGTATAGTAGTGATGCATTCACTAGGTTATTTTGCTCACGGTTCCTACGTTCATGTGTTTCAGGTAACGTGATATCACTACCAAATCTAGGAGGTCGGGTTTGGTTAGCTAGGAATGGGTGAAACAATAATTTTTTTAAAATTTAAATGATGTAATTATGCAACTTATCCTTCTAGAAAGTTTGTGTAAGCATAAGTACTTTAATGTTGTAAAGAGTTTTTTGTTTTATGGATTTATGATGATGACTCTATAATTAAGACTCGTGTTTATGGTTTGGTACAATTAGTTATGGTGTGACTCACTTTGACTTTCAAACTTAATTAGTAACTGAGTTGGTGTGTGTCAGCTTTTGGTATCAGAGCATAGGTTGTAGAGGTTCTAGAGTTAGAATAGTCTAGATTTGGCAGTGAATGTAAGTAATACGTTTTGTTTGGTACTAACAATTATGTTAGAAAAGTGTGCACATGCTGGAAATATTCTTGACTTGGCATCGATGGGGATTGAATTAAGTTTTTCAAAAAATGGAGGACTATTACCACTTGTAACAGTGAGACCTTTATTGGCAGAACGTATACGAAAATTACAGATCAATAATCCATTCATCGAGAAGAAGAAACAGGAAGTTCAGGATGGTAAAGAGAGTGACTTTGAGATTAAGAATGATGAATCACCGTGTTACAAAAATAAGATTTGTGTACCGAACGATCCATTATTAAAGAAGGATATATTCGAAGAGGCACATAGTTATATTTATTTGATGCATCCTTGAGGTACCAAAATGTATAGATATTTGAAAGAGTATTACTAGTGGAACAATATGAAATGGGAGATTGCAGAATTTGTAGCTAAATGTTAAGTATGTCAGGAAGTGAAGGTGGAGCATCAGAAGCTGATAGGATTATTGTAGTCATTGCCTATTTCAGAATTGAAGTGGGAACATATAACGATGGACTTTGTTACAGGATTACCTCGGTCATCAAAGGGGCATGATTCTATTTGGGTGATTGTAGACCGATTGACGAAGTGAGCTCATTTTCTTCCAAGTAAGACCATCTATTTTGTTGATAAGTATGCACATATGTACGTTGATGATATTATCCGTTTATATGGTACACCAGTGTCAATTGTATCAGATAGAGATCCAACATTCACTTCTAAGTTTTGGCCTCGTTTACAGAATGTCATGGGAACAAGTTTGAAGTTCAGTACTGCATTTTATCCACAAACTGATGGGAAATCAGAAAGGACGATTCAAACATTAGAAGAGATGTTACGAGCTTGTGTATTTGACTTCATGGGTAGTTGGGAATATCATACTGCATTGATAGAATTATCATATAATAATAGTTATCAGTCCACCATTGGTAGGTCTCCTTATGAAGCTTTATATGGTAGGAGATGTGGAATGCCCTTGTGTTGTGATGAAGTGGGTGAAAGGAAAATTTTGGGTCTTGAATTGATAGATATGACAACTAAAAAGATCAAAATGATTCGGGAACGAATAACGATAGTGCAACACAGGTAAGAAATTTATACAGATAAGAGGAAGTATCCATCGCAATTTCAAAAAGGGGATTTTATATTCCTACGTATTTCACCGTGGAAAGGCATTATGAGATTTAGGGAAAAGGGGAAACTAAGCCCAAGATACATTGGGCCATATGAAGTGCTGGAAATAACTGGGACCCTGGCATATAGATTAGAATTACCTCCAGAGTTGTCTTGTTTACATGATGTGTTCCACGTATCGATGCTTCGTAAGTATTTGGTGGATTCATCTCATCAATTGAAAACTCAACCTATTGAACAGAAAGAATACTTATCGTACATTGAGGAACTGGTGGAAATTCTTGATCGTAAGGAGCAAGTATTAAGGAACAAAGTTATTCCCTTAGTTAAAGTTATGTGGATGAGCCATAGAATTAAAGAAGCAACTTGGAAAATCGAGGATAGCATGAAGAAACAGTATCCCCATTTTTTTGGTAAGTGATCTTTATATTAAAATTCGGGGGCGAAATTTTCTAAGGGGGGGAAGTTGTGACAACCTGGATATAATTATGATAAATTATATTTGAATCATGCTTAACTTATGTGATATGGATAATATGTTATTAATATATATTTATAATGTTAGGATGTTATATTAAGCCTAATTTTACCTTCAAAAATAGTGAAATATCGCACGGGACCAATGTAACTTGTAGGAACTGGTAGCGTAGTCCCGGGGCTCCGATTTGAGAATACGATGATAATTTGCAAAAATCACACTTAGACTTAAAAACAAGCCGGTAAAGGGTGAAAACCCAAACCAGCCCCCAAATGGCCCGGTAGGAGGCACGAACACCTCACACGGGACCAATGTAACTTGTAGGAACTGGTCGCGTAGTCTCGGGGCTCCCGGTTTGAGAATACGACGATAATTTGCAAAAATCACACTTAGACTTAAAAACAAGCCGTTAAAGGGTGAAAACCCAAACCAGCACCCAAACGACCCCGTAGGAGGCACGAACGCCTCGCACAGGACCAATGTAACTTGTAGGAACTGGTTGTGTAGTCCCGGGGCTCCCGGATTTAGAATACGATGATAATTTGCAAAATTCACACTTAGACTTAAAAAAAAGTCGTTCAAGAGTGAAATCCCAAACTATCCCCCAAATGACCCCGTAGGAGGCACGAACACCATCTGATTAGGCATAAATTCTTCACATTTATCCCCTTAATATCGGTATTTTTATGATCCCGTGCATTTTAAATAGCTTGGATTTGTTTTATATTTATGCTACTAACCCTTTTTGGCAAGTATTCCGTATTTTTTGTATCTCTTATGTGTTTTACAGGTATTTCATGCAAATTAGTGCGAAAGAGAACGCAAAACAGTGAAAGAAAGCAAGAAATGGAGAGTTCAAGGGCATTTTTGTAATTTTACATCCAAATTCCAGAGGTGGGGAAAACTATAAAGTTGAAGAGGTCTAAATTACAAGAAAACTGGAAGAAACGACTGTCAAATCGGAACTCTGGATCAAAAGATTTGGCAAGTCAAAGTTTAAATTAATTTTGGAAGCTAAAGATCTTCAACTCTTGAAATTTCTTTATAATTCTGTTTTATTAGTTGTAAAACGTGTAGAGGCATGGAAAAGTCATATTTGGGAAATATAAAAAACCAATCCCTAGAGTAATGAAGGGAGGAAGAGAGAGAGTTCCTTTTGGGATTTAATTTCATATTTTCTTAGGATTTAGAAACCCTGGTTTGTAAGTTGAACAAGAGCTATTCAAGATTCAAGTTTCAAGTTCATATTTCCTTCTTCTATTCAAGTATTGCTAATTTCTACTTTCCATTTCTATCATATTGTAAGTTTAAATTGCTCTTGTAGTTCAATTTTGTTTCTCAATTCAAGTTTCTTTTCAATGCATAATAGATCTATGATTTCTTGCACATTTAGAATTTTATTTTCATTTAATAAAATCTTGTCTAGCTAAGTTTTTTTAGGGTTGGGATGCATGAACCCATCCCAATGTAAATTACATATGTAGAAAATAGAATTTAATTTAAAATTTTGAAAGAGTCGTGCAAGATAATTCTACAATCATTATAGGTCTTTTAATCTCACTTGCCCTAGGTACTTGGGATGTTTAAGAATATAATGTGCGTAAAATTATTTAGCACCGCTTTATATTTCCCTTTGATTTCATATGATGCGGGATTGAACCTTATATATGTAATGCTTAGGATCTATAAACACTGGATTCATTCAAATTTATAATTTATAATTTTAGTATTCTGCTAAGTAATTACTAAGGATTGGGGGATTGTATTCCCAACCTGTTTTCCCTTCATTCTTATTATGTCATTCTTAGTTTGTTACTTTTGCTCACATAGTTAATGAAGTAGTTTAATTTAGTGTGCATTTAGTTAATTAGTTATTTCCCATCTCAATCATCTTTTTATTTCTTTTTAGAGTCAAGTTAGGTTTAACAGTCTTACCTTTGTCGTCACGTTCCCTCTCCTAGTTCCCTGAGGATTCGATACCCAGACTAGCCACTATACTCCAAAAGAGTGTAGTCAAAGTTTAGGTTTTTATATTGCGGTTGGAAGCCAATAACAACGACTAGCGTATTTACACGGACGCTCAGTTTTTCCACTCGATCAAAATGGCTCCGTTGCCGGGGAATTAGGTAGACTTTAGGTTAGGTTGGTTAATCCCGAATTTGACCTTAGAATTTTTTTTAAAAAAATACAAAAATATGTGTGTCACGTTTTTGAATTACCCAATTTGAAATGTCTTACTTTAACTCTTTTGGTGGCTTTCATTGTTATGACAATAGAGAAGATGATGATTCATTCAAGACTTATGAACATTGGATCAATATCACTAAAGATGAGTCTCATAAATACAAGCCCAATGCTAAGTCCATCCAAATTTATCAAAATGAATTACTTGAGGAAGAAACACTTGAAAAATAATATCGAAAAAAAAAATCCTTTTTGGGAGCAAGAGTTAGATGCATTATTTGAACCCAATGATGATTTTTCTTCCGATATTTTTGAAGATGAAGTAAGTTTTCGAACAAATGAGGAATCCGAGGTGCTAGAAGCAAGGAAGCCTACTTTTGAAGAACTCTTTCTTATTAGCAAAAATGAATTTGATGACCTTACTGCTACAGAGTTGAAAATTAGAGAAACTAGCAAGGAGATTGATGCTTATCTGAAAAGCTTAAAGCAGGGCGAGACTTATGCTTCACCTAACACTTTTGAGGAAGAAATCATTGAGAGTGATTCAAGTACTTTTGAATCTCAACCTCTTATAAATATTTCAAAATCTATTGAGGTTGAAGATCCTTCGTTTCCTTGTGTCCCCACTATTATCGAACCGTTAACTCCATCATAAGAATCGGATGAAAATCTTGAGGATGTTTACCCAATTCTTGAACGAGAATGTTTGTTTGAGATGCTTCATCTTATGGGTTATTCACTTACACGTGCACTTGTAAGGACATTTTTCTCATGTCCAACATGTTACATTTGTGTATGTCGTACGCCGCTACATTTGGCACGTCACCTCACGATCTCACATGACGGCCTCTATCCGAATTTCGGGAATCAAGCATTCAACATCTCCATTAATGTGTCCCACATCTGCCTCAAATACTTCACGTTCCAAGATTTTAGGGACTTAATGCAAGTGGTACGCAAGGGAAGTCAAAACAGTGAAATAAGGCTTGATAGGGAAGTTCAAGGGCATTTTCATAATTTCACATCCATAGTTCGGAGGTCTGGTCAACTATAAAGTTGAAGATCTCGCCGCAACGAAGATACTGGAAGAAACGGCACCTCAATTCGAGCTACGGTGAAGGAGTTATGACCTTCTGAAGTTGGAGAAAATTCCTTGAAGAATGTTGTTTTTTTTTACCCCATACCAGAATGGTACCCCAAACCGCATGGGGAACCGGTTCGGGGGAGGGGGCGAACCGGTTCGGGGTACCCCAGAACCGGCTCGGGGTACCTGACGCTGCAAAAGTCCCCAAGTTTTAAAACTCTTTTGGTTTCCTTATAAAAGCCAACTTCGGGGGAGCTGTTTTGCAAGACTTTGGAAGACGTTTTTGAGAGTCCAAATACCTCTAGTCTTCATATTTTTTGAGTCCCAAGACTCATGTTTTGATTCACACAATTTCCAATCCTTTGTGAATCTTTTTGGTAACCCAAGAACATAACCTTGTGTTTGTTCAAACCTTTGTGGAGAGATCTTTGCAACCGAGGGCTGCGTGTCATTGCTGAGGGAGTCTCTACAAAGTTTCATGGCTGCGTGTCATTGAGGAGTGCTGCGGTTCTTCCTTTGTTGATTGGACTGAGGTTCATGTGGGTTCGCTGCGTGTGGATTCATTGCTGCCCTCCTGGAAAGGGATATTTCCAGCCGCCGACTACAGAATCCGATACCTGAGGGTAATTCTTAGTCAAACTGTATTTCATTGTAATCCGATTGTAAGCCATTTTCTTACAAATTATAGTGAAATAAAAGGTTTTGCCCCTGTGGGGGATTTTTCCTGAAATTGTTTGTTTTTTATCCTGCATGCTATATTTTATTTGATAAATCATCTAGATGCATGTCTTAGGGTTTAACTAAAATTTGGGATTAATTAAAATTGGTTTTTATTTGAGAAGTCGCAATATTTCCGCTGTTGCTGCTCTCTCAAATTGGTATCAGAGCGGGTTACGCTAATTTATCGCGTGATCCTGATTTTTCAAGGATTTATTTTCTGATACAATTTGTCTACTTACGTTTTCAAATTGGTATCAGAGCGGGTTACGCTAATTTATCGCGTGATCCTGATTTTTCAAGGATTTATTTTTTTTTATACAATTTGACTTCTCACGTCGTCAAATTGGTATCAGAGCCTGTTGCACTAAGTTATTGTGATTTGATTCTGATTTTGAACAAAAATGGCTTTTGATGGTTTTGATGATCTTCGATGTCAATTTTTTGAAAAAAATAATTGGAAAATTCACACGAACTCTTGTTTTAAATCTTCTGTTGAAAAAGAATCTGAGAGGTGTCCTTATTGTGAGGGTGTTGGTCACACATTACATGAGTGTACCACAAATTTAAAGAAGAAATTGAATAAACCGATTTCTCATGTTTCCACCCTTAGTGATTGTGATTCGGAAGAAGAAGTTTTTTATGCTTCTAGGCGAGAGTTTCCCATCCATGTGATTAGTGATGATAGTGAAGATGATGGGAGTGTGGATGAAAGTGAGGAGGAAACTGTAGATGAGCATGACTTGCAAACTGCTTTCAATGAACTTTATGCTGAAACTTTGAAAACAAAGAAAGAAAATTTGAAATTGAAAGCTCAATTGAAAGAGTGTGCCATAAAAAATAATGATTTTTTAGTTGAAGAACTTAGGGCTCATGTGAAAATTTTGAAAGAGAAGCTTGAGTACGTCGAGGGTGAGAGAGATAGTCTTAGAGGGTTGATGGAGACTATGAAAAAGGAGCTTTTAGAGTTTGAGGATTCTAAACGAGTACTTAAATCTAGGATATGTGAACTTGAGTGAAATTGAAAGATTCAAGTAAAGTAAAATTTGATTTGGAGTCTAGGTCTGAAAAACTTGATAAGATTTTAGGCACAGTCGAGATCAAAACGGATAGGGGTGGGATTGGTCTTGAAAAATATGTTGCACCCATTCCCACACGTGTGAGAGAGCATCCTAGGTTTGTTAAGAAAGAGGCACCTAAAGTTGTTAGGAAAGCCCCCCTTAAGAACATTGTGTGAGAACCTTCTAGGATCATTAGGAGAGACCCACCTAGGCAAATTCGGAAAGAGCAACCGATAAATTTGAGGAGAGGGCCACCTTTAGGTAACACACACCGCCCGATTTACACTTGCACACATTGCGGTAGGCAAGGTCATCTTAGGCGATTTTGTTACAAGCTTTTAAATGGACCTAGGAAGGTTAATGAAAGAATAAATTTGATTCCCAAAACCCCCACACTTTGTTACACATCAATTTGGGTTAGAAAATCGGATTTAGAGGCTTATGGTTTATTTGTCCACGATTCCCGTTTGCTTGCACGTGATTCACCCCATGTGAAATCTTTTGGTTGATTGTGGTTGCATGTTTGTCATACACTAGTTGTGGTTTCATGATATATTTTTACAGTGTGATGACTTGTACTTTTTGTATAAATTCTTGTTTTTGAATTTTTTTTGAAAAAATACAAAAAGATTTTATTTTGATAAAATTTTGAGAAAATCCAAAAAGATTTTTGTATTGCACCGTTTATGGATGAACACTTTGGATGACCAAGTCACAACATCATTCCATTTTTTTCATGTGACTATTTGATAGTGTTTTGAGATAATAGGTCAATTCATCCTTGTGCTTTATAATGTTTGGAGTCATTAAGATGTAATTAAGTGTTACTTCCTACATGTTTGACTCATGTTTCCTTTATTGCACACATGCACGGATTTGTTTGATTATTGTGCTTGTCTTATCACATGTTGGTTTGGGTGTTTTTATCTCAATCCTGTCTTTAAAACAAACCAAGCGCGATAATTTTTTATAAGGAAATTGTGCATATAAAAACCGTGTTGTGAGTTTGTGTGCTTTGTTTGAATAACGGGGAGGGGCTGCGAAAGGTAATCATCTATCCTTTACGCAAAAGCCACCGTTAAATTGGACCTAAAAAATTGAGGAACTTTATTATCCGGGGTCCAAAGAGGTTAAAAGAGCCCGAAAAAAATTAAAAGGCAATAAAAAGAAATCCATGCCAAATTATGGGCCATTTAGGTTTTTGCACCAATTCTCCAAAGTTTGAGAATTTAGATTACCTCTAAAAGAAAATATATATGAGGGTGTTTGGTTGGAGAATTAAAATGGGTTTGCACGTCCTAGATATTTGAAAACGCGCTATATAGTTTTGGACGTTATTGGTGTGGAAATCATTTGACTTTGATTTGTTGATTTGCATAAGACGATGGCATCTAAATTCAACATACTTTTACACCTAAGGATACTTTTGATGCTCATTCGTTAGGGGTACACATATGCATCGTGCACATATGATTGATTGAGTTGATTTACCTATCGAATGTGTTCACACCCATTCATTCCGTTTCCATGACTTGGTTGTTTGAGTCTAAATCCATGGTGTGATTTTTGTATCATATTTGTTCAAATTGGTATCTTATTTTTGTACGAAAAAATTTGAAAAATCAAAAATAGTTTGTATTTTTTTTGTATACCGTGACACCCCGATATTGCTTATTTGATTCATTCTTATCATTTGTCTATTTGGGGACATCATAAAAAGGGGGAGAAAGAATTATCATTTTATGGGGGAGTTTGAATTTTGGGGGAGTTTTGAGATTTGACTTATGCTTATCATATATTGGTATCTATGTTTATCTCATTTCAAACTCGATACGTCACTTGGTATTTTTTTCTTTTTCTCATGTGTGTAGGTACTACATTGATTATCTCTGAATTGCACACCCTGATGAGAAAAGATTTGAGATTACTGAAGATTTGAAGAACAAACGATGAAGACTATTCAGTTGTACCTTTTCCAGTTTTGGGTTCATGGGAGGGTAGATTTGTATAGGCAATTTCATATTTGATAATTCGGATTTTTTATGTATGTACCGGCATAGACATAGGGGGAGATTTGTAAGGACATTTTTCTCATGTCCAACATGTTACATTTGTGTATGTCGTACGCCGCTACATTCGGCACGTCACCTCACGATCTCACATGACGGCCTCTATCCGAATTCCGGGAATCAAGCATTCAACATCTCCATTAATAAGTCCCACATCTGCCTCAATGACATCACGTTCCAAGATTTTAGGGACTTAATGCAAGTGGTACGCAAGGGAAGTCAAAACAGTGAAATAAGGCTTGATAGGGAAGTTCAAGGGCATTTTCATAATTTCACTTCCATATTTCGGAGGTCTGGTCAACTATAAAGTTGAAGAGCTCTCCGCAACAAAGATACTTGAAGAAACGGCACCTCAATCCGAGCTACGGTGAAGGAGTTATGACCTTTTTGAAGTTGGAGAAAATTCCTTGAAGAATGCTGTTTTTTTTTACCCCATACCAGAATGGTACCCCAAACCGCATGGGGAACCGGTTCGGGGTACCCCAGAACCGGTTCGGGGTACCTGACGCTGCAAAAGTCCCCAAGTTTTAAAACTCTTTTGGTTTCCTTATAAAAGCCAACTTCGGGGGAGCTGTTTTGCAAGACTTTGGAAGACGTTTTTGAGAGTCCAAATACCTCTAGTCTTCATATTTTTTGAGTCCCAAGACTCATGTTTTGATTCACACAATTGCTAATCCTTTGTGAATCTTTTTGGTAACCCAAGAACACAACCTTGTGTTTGTTCAAACCTTTGTGGATAGATCTTTGCAACCGAGGGCTGCGTGTCATTGCTGAGGGAGTCTCTACAAAGTTTCATGGCTGCGTGTCATTGAGGAGTGCTGCGGTTCTTCCTTTGTTGATTGGACTGAGGTTCGTGTGGGTTCGCTGCGTGTGGATTCATTGCTGCCCTCCTGGAAAGGGATATTTCCAGCCGCCGACTACAGAATCCGATACCTGAGGGTAATTCTTAGTCAAACTGTATTTCATTGTAATCCCATTGTAAGCCGTTTTCTTACAAATTATAGTGAAATAAAAGGTTTTGCCCCTGTGGGGGATTTTTCCTGAAATTGTTTGTTTTTTATCCTGCATGCTATATTTTATTTGATAAATCATCTAGATGCATTACTTAGGGTTTAACTAAAATTTGGGATTAATTAAAATTGGTTTTTATTTGAGAAGTCGCAATATTTCCGCTGCTGCGGCTCTCTCAGCACTACCTCCCATTCTCACTGGAAAAAATTTGGGAGATGAATTGAATTTTGATTCCCATAAGTTGGTTATAACTTTTGAAATAGTTAAAACTTCTATCGACCAGGAATATTTTCTTGAATTGGTTTCCAAGATAGATTCTTCCTTTTTGTTTTCCCCTCTTCCCATACTACTTGAAAAATCTTTGGGAGGATATTCTATTTTTCTTAGATCCTAATTGTATTTTTCACCCATCATCCCTTTAAAAATAGAAATTGGTGATGGTCCATTTTTTTGCCTTACACATGCCTTCCATTGTTCAAACGGAATTCTTATTTTTTGGGAGGCATGCATCCGAATGAGGGTACATTGACTACCCCTCAAAGTCAAATTGTATTTTGGGTGGACCCTCAAATTTTTCGACTTCTAGTGTATAACTTATTAGAATTTCAAATCGTAGGTTGTACATAATTAGCTTTTTCTTTTTCCTTTTCTTTTTTTTATAGTTTAGAGTAATTAGTTAATGTTTTTGTTATTCTTTTTGTTATTCTTGGTTCTAACATGTTTTGTAGATTCAATGGAATCGCACTCATCGGGGATCGCTCCATTTGGGTAATATCTTTCGTTTCCTCTCTTTATGTTGTGTTCTTGATTCGCACTGAGGACAATGCAACATTTAAGTTAGGGGGTGTGGGATATTCTTCCCGTTTATTGTTTAGATATATTAATTTGATCACATGTCCTTTCCAAGTGTGTTTTTTTTAGAAAATTTCAAAAATTTAAAAAAAAATTAAAAAAAATTGAAAAAAGCCAAAAATATTTTTCTTCAAAATAAATAAAAATTGGATTTTAAAAGCTTCAAAAATGTCACATTTTTTGTGTCTCAAATTGTTAACAATCAAAATGCATTAAGCCAAAATTGACCGAAGATGGAAATTGAAAGAAAATGGACGACTTAACGAATAAGTGTTGAGATTGATCAAACCCGGTGAGATTTCGAGCCTTTCAATTTTTTATGAGTTTTTAAATCAATCCGAGTTTCTGATTAACTCAAAGTTCTTTTCAGCGCTTTAATAGGTCTTTGATGATCTCAATCCTTTTTTTGATCGATTATGGGAAATGTGTGAAATGTTGTCTCGAAATTCGTGCTAAATATATCTCTAAACTTAATTAATCTTGAGATGCACATGGTAATGTGATTAGAAATTTGGACAATGAAGTAGGCCCTCTTTTATTTAACCCAAAAATATTAGCCATAATAAATTTGTGAAAAAATTATCCCTTTGCAACCCACTTTGAGCCTAATAAAATATTTTCCTTTCATTTGATAACCCGAAAATCCCAAATAGTCTGAAATTGTGAAAATTTGGAAATTCATCAAGTCCAAAGTGTGTAAAAAGGGGGGGGGGAGAAAAGAAAAATAGCAAGAAAAAAAGAAGAAGAAAAAAAAAATGAAAATAGAAAAAGAAAGAGAAAAATGGGAAAATGCCCGAAAAAGCACTAATGGACGTCATAAGGACATTTTCCAATTTCGTACATTCCGTCCATTCCCATTTTTAACCTTCACACTTTTTAACCCGAAAAGTCCTAACCGAGTTCGAATGGAGAAATTCATTACTGCATGGAGAGCTAAGGCATGAAAAGATAATAAAAGAGATTAGACCGATGTGATTAAGAGATGATGTTTCCCGTTTCCTAATAACTGTATTCCGATGATGAGATCTTTTTACCATATATTTCCTTCTTTTCAATTTTGTATGCGTGAATTTATGTACATTATATTTACTCTTTATATCATGCATACCGAGAGAAAACAACAACAATCTGAGTGATTCGTTTGTGAGTGCATCCGTAAGAATTTGAATCAAAACGAATTTTCGGAAAGTAACGTAATGCTCAATCGGTGAAAATTTTGGTTACATTTTTGACATCGCACATACACATTTCAAATTGAGACCTGTGAATATAATTTTAAGGTGACCATTTTTGGGAAGTTTAAATTGTACAATTTTTAAGTATTTTGATTTTTCTTTGAGTCAATAACGAATTTTATGGGCATATTCACTGCAAACCCTCACGAGACACCACTCGTCCTACAAGGGTAACCTAGGGGTTTAAAGGCGTGTTGCATGCGCTAAATGCAATATCTTGCTCGCGAAAGAGGTATTCTATCCCAATAAAGTTTTTGAAGGGTCCTTAACTCATATTCTTATGCTTTTACATTGCTTGGTATGCGCAAAGTTCTAAGTTGGGGGGGTTTGATTAGGCATAAATTCTTCACATTTATCCTCTTAATTTCAGTAGTTTTATGATCCCATGCATTGTAAATAGCTTGGATTTGTCTTATATTTATGCTACTAAACCTTTTTGGCAAGTATTTCGTATTTTGTGTATCTCTTATGTGTTTTACAGGTATTTCATGCAAATTAGTGCGAAAAAGAACGCAAAACAATGAAATAAAGCAAGAAATGGGGAGTTCAAGGACATTTTTGTAATTTTACAGCCATATTCCGGAGGTGGGGAAAACTAGAAAGTCGAATAGGTCTAAATTACAAGAACACGGGAAGAAGCGTCAGTCAAACCGGAGCTCTGGATCAAAAGATATGGCAAGTCAAAGTTGAAATTAATTCTGGAAGCTGAAGAGTTTGAACTCTTGAAATTTCTTGTATAATTCCCTTTTATTAGTTGTAAAACAGGGAGAGGCATCGGAAAATTCATATTTGGGTAATATAAAAAGGCAAGCCCTAGAGTAACGAAGGGAAGAAGAGAGAGAGTTCCTTTTGGCATATAATATCACATTTTCTTAGGATTTAGAAACCCTAGTTTGTAAGTTGAATAAGAGCTATTCAAGATTCAAGTTTTAAGTTCACATTTCCTTCTTCTATTCAAGTATTGCTAATTTCTACTTTCCATTTCTTTCATATTGTAAGTTTAAATTGCACTTGTAGTTTAATTTTGTTTCTCAATTTAAGTTTCTTTTCAATGCATAATAGACCTATGATTTCTTGCACATTTAGAATTTTGTTTTCATTTAATAAAATCATGTCTAGCTAAGTTTTTTTAGGTTTGGGATGCATGAACCCATCCCAATATAAATTACATATGTAGAAAATAGAATTTAAATTAAAATTTTGAAAGAGTCAAGCAAGATAATTCTACAATCATTATAGGTCTTTTAATCTTTCTTGCCCTAGGTACTTGGGATGTTTAAGAATTTAATGTGCGTAAAATTGTTTAGGACCGCTTTATATTTCCCTTTGATTTCATATGATGCGAGATTGAACCTCATATATGTAATGCTTATGATCTATAAAGACTGGATTAATTCAAACTTCTAATTTATAATTTTAGTATTCTGCTAAGTAATTACTAAGGATTGGGGGATTGTATTCCCAACTTGTTTTCCCTTCATTCTTAATAAGTCATTATTAGTTAGTTAATTTTGCTCACATAGTTAATGCAGTAGTTTAATTTAGTGTGCATTTAGTTAATTAGTTATTTCCCTTCTCAATCATCTTTTTATTTCTTTTTAGAGTCAAGTTAGGGTTAACAATCTTACCTTTGTCGTCATGTTCACTCGTCCTAGTTCCCCGAGGATTCGATACCCGGACTAGCCACTATACTCCATAAGAGTGTAGTTAAAGTTTAGATTTTTGTATTGCGGTTGGAAGCCGATAACAACGATTAGCGTATTTACACGGACGCTCAGGTTTTCCACTTGATCACCCTCATAATATAATAATTGACTCAAGTCAAAACTAGATAGTTGTAGGTATATGAGTTATCTTTGTGACACAACAAATGTTGCGTCAAACGGATGTCCGAGTGACAAGTTATACCGAATTTATGAAGAAGGGCAAATATGTCCATTCCCCTTAAGTGGTAATTTGCGTTTTAGTGAACCAAATAGTTTAACGTGATATTTGAATCATGATTCAGAAAATTAGGTCATTCATTATGACTGAGATGGATAAGTTAATACATAATTATATGGACATGATTTATTGCATTTAAATTTATGCATTAGTATAGTAGTGATGCATTCACTGGGCTATTTTGCTCATGGTTCCTATGTTCATGTTTTTCAGGTAGCGTGATGTCTCTACCAAATCTTGGAGGTCGGGTTAGGTTTGCTAGGAATGGGTGAAACAATAATTTTATTTAAATGTAAATGATGTAGTTATGTAACTTATCCTTCAAGCAAGTTTGACTTTAATATTGTAAAAAATGGTTCTATGGATTTTAATGATGACTCTATAATTAAGACTTGTGTTTATGGTTTGGTACAATTAATTATGGTTTGACTCACTTTGACTTTCAAACTTAATTATAAGTAACTGGGTTGGGTGTGTCACCCACACTTGTAAAAAATTATAGTAAGGTATTCGACCTTTCCATAACTCATGAGGGGAGTTTTCTTATGTGGTACTTTGTTAAGATTATAATTAGAAAAAAGTATGGCTCCCCCCCCCCCCACCCACCCCCACCCCCACCCCAACACACACACACACAAATTCTGGGGAGATCCTGAACTTATTAACATAGAGTTAATCATTTCCTTTAATGTACGATTTTTGTGCTCAGAAATGTCATTTGATTGAGGATAATAAGGAGCAGTGGTTTGATGGATATTTCCTTGTTTGGAACAAAATTCCTCAAAATGAAATTCAAATTCACCTCATCTATCACTCCTTATAGCGTTTATCTTTTTACTTAATTGATTCTCAACTTCATTTTTATATTGTTTAAACCCCTCAATGGCCTCATCTTTACTATGTAACAAAAATACATAACAATATTTTATGCAATCATCAATAAAAGTAATAAAATACTTTTTTCCACGTCTAGTTTGTACAAATTTTAAATCACAAATATTCGTGTGAATTAAGTCTAATGGTTTGGTGACCCTTTCAATAGAATGAAAAGGTAATCTTGCTAATTTTGATTCCACACAGATATCACCACTTATGATTTTTATCAATATTAAATTTTGGAAAAAATTTCAAATTAATTAATCTACGCAAGGTATCAAAATTAATATTTCCTAATCTAGCACGCCAAATATTAGAAGACTCAGTCAAGAAAGTAGAACTAAAAATTTGATCCATTAAGGATGCCTTTGGCATCAATGTCATTACATTCATTTTAAAGATCCCCTTCGACTGTTAGCCCATTCCCACCTACAGATCATATTTGGACAAACTTATTAGAAAAAAATACAAGTTTAAACTCATTCTTGCTTAAAAGTGAATCGGAAATCAGATTTTTACGGATGTCAGGTACGTGCAGCATATTGTTAAGGGTAATGTATTTTCCCGAAGTCATCTTCAAAATTATCTTTCCTTGTCCCGTGACTTTAAAACTCCAAGTGTTCCCCATAAAAAAGGGTCTCCTCATTTTCCAAAGCCTTGTAAGTAGTAAACATCCATTTGTTTGCACAAATGTGGTGTGAAGCCCCAGTGTCCACCCACCATTCCGTGGTATTTCCTACCTGATTGCATTCAGATACAAGAATAGAAAATTTTATGTATGTGATACCATCGAAAATGTTCTCACCCTCCGTCACATTTTCTTGAGCATCGGTCATTTTGGCGTTCTTTAGTTTGCAACAATCGCTTGAGCAATGTACCTTCCTCATCATGCTTACATTTAGATTTAAGACCTTCAACCACATGAGCCTTGGACTCCATGATATTTTTCCCACTTTTCTTTTGAGATTCACGGTCGTCTTTTTCAATCTGTAGTTGAACTACCAATTCTTCAACATACATCTCTTTGCATTTGTGCTTAAGATAATATTTGAACAAGTTCCAAGATGGAGACAACTTTTCAATTATTGTCGCCACTTAAAATGTGTCGCTGACTGACATTCCTTCAGCATGAATGTCATGAAGAATAACTTGTAGTTCCTGAACTTGTGCAATAACCAGTTTGGATTCAACCATCTTAAAGTCTAGAAAATGCCCCACTATGAAATTCTTCATGCCCGTATATTTCGTTTTGTATTTATTCTCCAAAGAATTCCGTAATTCCTTAGTGGTTGTCATGGTGTTGTACACTTGTTACAATGTGTTGTACGAGTATGTCAGTATGTAGTTTTGGCATAGAAAGTCAGAATGTTTCCATGATTCAATGGCAGGAACTTTCTCAATTTCATCTCCATCGTTCAAAGGGGGACAATATTCATATAGAAACTTTGCCAATTGGAAGGTTGTGAGATAGAAGTATATCTGTCATTGCCAACGCTTGAAATCGTTCCCGTTAAATTTTTCCGATTTCTCCCCATGTGGCATGTTCATGGGGGCAGCAATAATAGCATGATTCACATTCACGGTCGGCAGGCTTGTGTTTGTACTTTGTGATTCCATTTCTATTACAAAAACATGATTTTTATCATTAATAATATTCATTTGTATTGAATTTCTCAAAACAGAATACCAAATTCTGTTATACTAATTTTCTAAAATTATAGTTAATACTAAACGAATTCTAATAAGAATTCTAAACACTATTCTGAAATATATAGCACAAAATTACACAAATAGTGAATAGTAATATTTACTAATCTAAATTGATTAAAAAAATCAGTTTCAAATTAATTATGAAGATTATTTGAAATCTCTACAAAACAAAATTTTTAGAAAGTACACACTTTGAAAAAAAATCTATACAAAACAGAATTTTTACAAACATAATTCAAATTCAAATTTTTCATTAAAAATATAAACTGATACAGAATTATAATTTTTGTAACAATAAAATAATATTTATGTATGAATTTATAAAACAGTGAACAAAATAAATTTTTCTTAAGATTGGTATTACTTATATTATAAATTTAAAATAAAAAAACAAAATATATATATAAATACAGTAATTACAGAAAATGCAGACATATATAAATTCAGAATCTTACTTATGGTAGATTGAAATTTAAGAATATAAGAATGATTTTTGACAGAATATAATTTGGGCCCTGTTTCGAACAGTCTTCTTAAGACAAATTTATTCCCTCCACAATGTGCTTCAAAATGATGAATAATTATCTTCCAAAATAGAACGAATTTCCTAATTAATCAAGTAGTACAACAATGATTAAGCCCAGCGAAACCAAATCCGTGTTTTATACTCAACCAGACATAATGAACAATGTGTATGAAATGCAAGCAGTAGAAGTCATGGAGGAGGAACTATTCTTGAAAAAGGTGTTGCATTTACGGAAATTTTAATTGGTAAAAAATTGGAGGGATGACAAATATATATATATACCAACTGAATGACTGTTGAAAAAAAAATGCCAATTAGTTAACTTCTTTTTAACTGTTGATTATTGGCAAAAAATCGAACGGACAGGCGCGCGCGTGAATCTTTGACCGAAAGTCAGCCCAAGAATATCTTGGGTCATCTCCCCTTCAAAGAGTTGGGATACCTCTAAGGCACCAAACCTTTGTGTCAGTTTTTTGTATATTAACTCTTCACATTCCCACTACTCTTCCAATGTGGGACCAGAGTTATACACTCCCAATTCATTAACTTTCACTGCTTTATGAGTCACTTTGGGGACATATTTATCATTCATAACTTATTGGAATTGGATATGTGAATATACTACGTTAATCTCCTTGCGAAGGAGAACACGTTCGTATATGGTCCCATAATTATCGTAGTGTGTGTACCATCTAAATTTGAGCGCAAAGTTGCTCAAAATTTGTTGTCCAATACTCATTCTCTAACACTTGAAAGATTGAAGTGCCTCTTATTCAAACCACTAATTTGTTCTATCTTCGGAGATGATAATTCATAACCTTAATCATTGTGAAGGGAATTAAATCGTCTTAAGGATATTATTAGTATCATAGAGTTGTGATTCTTTTTCTATCATCTTCTGTTTATTTTTAATATGAGTAGAAAATTTCTTTCGTTGAAATTATGTTATATATATATATATATATATATATATGATATAAAATTCTTAAGATGATGTTATTATTTTTCTTACTATATAGTACAATGTATAAAAAATTCATCCACTAATAAATTATCAGTTTTGTTTTAAACTGAACTGGAATGATTGAACAGTTCTTCTATACTATTTTTGAAATACTATGATATAATAATTCCGCCATCCTTATTTTATAACAAAACCAAAACTAACTAAATTTTATTTCTCTGTTTTATTAGTTAATTAATTTTATTACTGTAATAATTCTAACATTCAAACTAAATTTCTAGTTTGTAATAGAAATGACATCAACTACTGTTGATCCTGCACCGACACCCACACCCGCACCTGTGACTATGTCTCATGGTGAGAATCTTAAAAAGTTTAATAGAACGCACTTCAAGCGTTGGCAACAAAAATGATCTTTAATCTCACTACTCTAAACTTGGCAAGGTTCCTTTAAGAGGAATCTCCTACAATTCTTGAAGGGAAAACTGATAAAGAAAGATTTGTTAGTGTGGATGCATGGAACCATGGACAACTCTTGTGTAGAAATTATGTTCTTAACCAATTGGACAATTTACTATACAACGTGTATTGTACCAGTAAAATGGCAACGGACCTATGGGAATCTTTAGACAAGAAATATAAAACTGAAGATGCTAGTATAAAGAAATTCATAATTGGTAGATTTCTTGACTACAATATGGTAGATTCCAAGGTAGCAATTATTCAAATTCAAGAACTACAAGTGATTATTCATGACAGTCGTGCTAAAGGGATGCACCTAAATGACTCATTCCAAGTAGCTACAATGAATGAAAAATTACCGCCTTCTTGGAAAGATTTCAAGAAATATCTAAAGCACAAATGCAATGAGATAATTATTTAACAAATAATTGCAAGGGTTAGGATTGAAGAAGACATCCATGTATATGAAAAGAATAATGGAAGAAACTCCATGGAAGCCAAGGTTAATGTTGTGGAACAAGGATAAAATAAATAAAAGGAAAAGTGAAGGCGAAGGCACTTCAAAGTGTAAAAAGAATTTCAAAGGCAAATGCTATAATTGTGGCAAACCTGAACATCGTTCAAATGAATGTCGTAAGTCGAAGAACTTCAAAAAATAAAATACTCAAGCTAACATGAATGAATACGAAAATCTTTTAGACAGCATGACTGACATCAATCTTCATGCGGTTGTATCCAAATGTAATTTGGTAAGAAACCCTAAAGAATGGTGGGTGGACACCGATGCAATGCGCCACATTTTTTACAATAAATGGATGTTTTCTACATACAAACCTATGAAAAATGAAGAGAGTATATTTATGGGTAATTCGTCCATTTTCAAAGTTGAAGGGCGTGGAAAGATTGTGTTGAAAATGACATCCGGAAATGAAGTCACTCTAAATGATATGCTTCACGTTCTGGACATTTTCAAGACTTTTATTTCGGCTTCCATACTGAGCAAAAGTGATTTCAAGTTGCTATTTGTATCTAATAAATTTGTACTCTTTAATAATGATATGTATGTGGGGAAGGTCTACATGACTGAGGGGCTCTCTAAAATGAATGTAATAATCATTTTACTGAAATATATTGATAATACAGTTAATTCTGCTTATTTGGTTGAGTCCTCAAATATATGGCATGCTAGATTATAATATGTTAATTATAATACCATACATAGATTAATTACCATAGAATTTCTACCAAAATTATTGATAAAAATCATAAATGTAATATATATGTGGTATAAAAATTAACAAGATTACCATTTCATTCCATTCAAATGAAAAGTGAACCTTTAGACCTGATTCATACTGATATATGTGATCTAAAGTTTTTACAAACTACAGGAAGTAAAAAATATTTCATTACCTTTATTGATAATTGCATAAAATATTACTATGTGTATTTGATAAGAAGTAAGGATGAGGCTATATATGTGTTTAAACAATGCAAAAATGAAGTTAATTAACTTAGTAAAAAAAATAAAAGAAATAAGAAGAGAAAGAGGTGGTGAATATGAATCATGTTTTGAAGAAGTTTGTGTAGAAAATGGCATTATTCACTAAACTATCGCTCCTTACTCGCCTCAATCTAACGGTGTTGCGAAACGCAAGAATCATATATTGAAAGAAATGATGTAAGCTATGTTAGTAAGTTCTAAAGAGCCACAAAACTTATAAGGGAGTCTTACTCTCCACCTATTATATTATTAGAAAAGTGGCTCACAAGAAAACTCACAAAACATCCTATAAATTATGGAAGGGTCGCAGAACTTGCTATAAATATTTAAAAGTGTGGGGGTGTTTAGCAAAAGTGATGGTTCCTAAACTTAAAAAGGTTAAAATAGGACCAAAAATCATTGATTGTATATTCATCGGTGATGCAAATAATAGCAGCTCATATCAGTTTCTTATTTATAAATCTGAGATTCTGAATATTCGTGTTAATAGGATTACTGAATCAAGGGATGCCTCATTTTTAGAATATGAATTTTCATATAACATGGCTCAAGAATCCAGTCCAAACAAAATGAAAAATGATGCTATAATTAGCCATACTCATCAAGAGTCACTAATTGATGAGCCTAGATGTAATATAAGGGAAAGAACATCGACTTCATTGGGTCCGAATTTTCTAACACATTTGTTGGAAAACTATCCGCAAACGTACAAGGAAGCCATATTTTCGCCAAAAGCATCAAATTGGAAAGAAGCAAATCCATAATGCAAAATCATACGTGGGAACTACTGGATCTTCCACCAGGTTCTAAACCCCTAGGGTACAAATGGATGTTCAAAAAGAAGATCAAATAAAATGGATCTATTGATAAGTATAAAGCAATACATGTTGCTAAAGGCTACAAGTAAAAATAAGGGGTTGGATTATTTCGACACTTACTCATCGGACATAAGAATAATGTCCATTTGAATGTTAATAGCAATAGCTTCATTAAATGTCCTTGAATACATCAAATAGATGTAAAAATAGAATTTTTAAATGGTGAGTTAAATGAAGAAATAAATATGGAACAATTCATAGGGTTTAATACTCCAGGACAAGAAAGTAAAGTATGTAAGCTTATTAAATCACTGTATGGATTAAAACAAGCACTAAAGCAAAGGCATGAAAAATTTGATAATGCTATGCTATATAATGGTTTTAAAATCAATGAGTACGATAAATGTGTTTATTCCAAAAACACTAAAAATGGATATGTCAATGTACGTGTCTATGTAGATGATATTCTAATAATGGGTAGAAACTTTGATATTATTAAGGCTACCAAACGTATGTTGGCTAGTCGATTCGACATGAAAGATTTAGGTGTCGCCGACTTGATACTAGGAATTAAATTTTCCAGAACATCCGGTAAACAGATATTATCCAAATCTCATTACATCAAAAAAATACTTAAAAAATTTATGAAGTATAATATTAGTCCTAATAAGATACCAGTGGATATTAGTCTTCATGTAGCAAAAAATAACGAAACAACATATCTCAATTAGAGTAATCTCGTATAGTATGCAGTTTAATGTACGTAATGAATTGAACTATACTTGATATAGCATACTAAATAAGTAAGCTAAGTTGTTATACGAGTGATTCAGATAAAGATCACTGATGTCACACCCCGATTAATTCTAGCATCGGTCGCCACCAAAACCAAGCCGAGTGAGAGTAAATAAATATCATTCTCAGCATGTGACAGATATGAGACATTATAAAACCAATCCACAAGATAAATATTTGAATCAATCCCAAATGATAATAACAACTGAGGGATAAAAGATCCATCACATGCTAAAACTCTAAGTAAAACCAATCTCTAATAAGGATTAAATAAAATTTGAATAATAAAATCTGGTACGCCACCTCTGCCACAGCCCTTAGTTTAATTATATTTAACTAAAAAAATATTTCCTATTAGTCAAGGCCCAAATCCGTGACAAACGCCTTCCTATTTTTTTGTTTTATTTTATTTTTTTAAATCCCACTATGACTCCGATTTTAATTTTGATGTAAGTTTTATTCTTCTAATAGTAAGACCAACATATTTAACTAATAAAAATTATTTCATCCAATTATTTATTTTTCTCAAATTTTCCAATTAAATTAAATTAATTAATAAAAACACCAGGTGTTACAAACTTCCCCACTACTAAAAGAATTTCATCCTCGAAATTAGACGAAGCATACACATCAATGCGTAAATTCACGCAACGTAAAATAAGGCTCACATATGCCTAACTGTAGAGTATCATGATTAGGCACCCATTTACCCAATCCTACACATATGAAAACCCACGAACAACAATATATATGTATATATATATATTTATGTATATATATATATATATATATATATATATATATATATATATATATATTGCCTATATACATACACATAACTATGAAAATAATGGCGTACCACACGCTCTCACAAATCCCCACTCGATCCTATCTCCAAAAGTCTTCGCAATACCTAAATCCTCAAATTAAATTACATCGATATAGGACATACCCAAAATTTATAATAATGATCTCCCAAATAATTATCGTCTCCAAAATCAATCCTATGGATCCTCACATCAAGCTTACTAACTCTAAACTCGATGCCTACAACTTCTTTACCACAGGACTCTATATCTCCAAGAAACATAGCTATCACGTATGCTAGACTCACTACCTCTAGGAGTACAAATAAACAAAGAGGGTCAAAGATTGGTAACGCATAAGGTAAATGGACTCAAAACCTACGAGACCTAAGACCATGCTCATATATCATCTATCACACCCCGCTTAATTCTAGCGTCGTCCGCCACCAAAATAAAGTTGGGTGTGAGTAAATAAATACCATTATCAGCATGTGACAGATATGACATATTATAAAATCAATCCACAAGATAAATATTTGAATCAGTCCTAAATGATAATAACAACTGAGCGATAAAAGATCCATCAGATGCAAAAACTCCAAGTAAAACCCATCTCTAATAAGGATTAAACAAAATCTGAATAGTAAAGAACTATGAATAATCCAACTGAAATCCTCTAACAACTTCGAAACCGAAGGGCCTAATAAAATCCCAAAATGAAGTCTCATAATGAAATACAACTGAAAAAGAAAGTCTAACTAAATAAAGTAGGAAAATTAATAAACTCCAGCTGCACCTCCAAACGATAAACTCCGATAATCCTATGCAGCTTCCCCAAAACTTATCCTGAAAAAATCAGTCAACACACGAGGTTAGAGCCCCGAGCATGAATACACACTACTCCCCTCAAATAGGTTTCATGAACCCAGACAATAGCATTATACACAATAAATATCACAATAGAATATTTTCAATACGAATATAATTAAGCGTGGAAATATAAATCTCTAACCAACCCCAAAGATTTTTTCTAACAACACATCAATATCATTTTAATTATCCCGCATCCCTAAAGCGTTAATTTAATTAAATTCACCCAATGTATGATGCTTCTCACTTTATTATTAGGTATGGCGGTCATCCCGTCTTGGGTAGTTTTCCCACCAAAATATATTATTATAGTGGTGCTTCCGCCACGGGTGATTTCTCCACCCAAATACACATCCCCTCATAAAAACCCAAGCATATCCGCTTAAACGGTCAACCCCTGCTGATTGACGAAGTTCCAATCATGATATGACATAAATCACCGACTTGTCCGTTTAAACTGTCGCCCCTCGCTGATTATGTCGCCAACAAATTTTAATACCCGTCTAATTATCTTAGGTATTAATTCTCAATTTTAAATTTCATAATTAACAAATTACCCCACCGTTTTAATCGATGTGAGATCCTCAAAATATCCCTTAGTCCTATACATAAGGGTCCCCAAGTTACCAATACGTCCTACCCTATGTATAGGATGAATTTCTAACATAAATCTCGACTTAGTCTCATGCCTAGGCTAGCGTAACGACGATAAATTATCAAAAATCATCCCACCCCCGACATAATAAAGTCATAATAATCTACCCTCACTTGTCCCATACCTAGAAGGCGTAAATCATCAAAAGGCCTACCCACTACTCCCATACCAATAAGGCAGCCTAAAATATAGGGAGAGAAAAAACACCCAACAACCCATCGGCACAATGGCAATTTAATAATACCAACAAGTCACATAAACAAGCATAATTAATCAACGTATAAAACTATGCATAATAATACAATTCAATTAAATCTTAATTTAATTATCACATCGTCACAAATACCCAATTAATCCTAATTAATTATATTAAATTAAATACATTGAGATTTCATCATTAATACATCATATTTCCAATTTCATTATTCCTACACCATTTACATGAGTTATACGTCCCCAAAATTCATTTAATTCAAAACCAAGGTTATTCTACATGCAACCTATAATAATAAAACCCAAAATACACTCATCAATCCTACGTACCCAAGGGTTATAATTATTATTCAGATTAAAAGATTCAATAAAAACAGCTCAGCAATTAGTGTTCACTTTCTCTAATTAAGTTTTTAATTGATTTTAATCAAAAACGCATGATTAAGGTTTTAGGCAACACTTAAAACGCATGATACTAAAGGAAAAGAAAGAGTATTCATGTCTGGGTGAAGATCAAATTGAAAATTTGATTAGAAATCTAGATTCCTCTCGAAAAATTAGCAAAGCCTTGTTCTTGGACAAACTTGATTAAACCCGAATTAAGACTTCAAAACCTGTGATTAAAACTTGCTTATGTTGGAGGTTGATGATTATGGAGGAGAGGAAAAACTTTTGGAAGAGCTCTCTGGTGAAAAAATTGGGAAAAAATGATTATGAGAAGTCCCCCCACGAATTAGAATGGTTTAATACCAAATAAGAATCCTAAACCAACTTAAACTCTACAAATAAAATCATCAAACCGCCTCAAATCTGGGCATAGTCGATCGATCGATCGATTAGGTACGCCGCCTCTGACAGAGCCCCTAGTTTAATTCTATTTAACTAAAAAACATATTTCCCATTAGTCACGGCCAAAATCACTGAGAAACGCCTTTTTATTTTTTTATTTTATTTTATTTTTTAAAATCCCATTATGACTCCGATTTTAATTTTGATTGAAGTTTTATTATTCTAATATTAAGACCAACATATTTAACTAATAAAAATTATAAAATCCAATAATTTATCTTTCGCGAATATTCCAAATAAATTAAATTAATTAATAAAAACACGTGGTGTTACATACTTCCCCACTAGCAAAAGAATTTCGTCCTCGAAATCAGATGAAGCATACACATCAACGCGAAAATTCACACAACGTAAAATAATGCTTACATATGTCTACCCGTAGAGTATCATGATTAGGCACCCATATACCCAATCCTACACGTACGAAAACCCACGAACAACAAATTAATATATATATTGCCCATATACATGCGCATAACTATGAAAATAACGGCGCACCACACGCTCTCACAAATCCCCACTCGATCCTATCTCCGAAAGTCTTCGCGTTACCTAAATCCTCAAATTAAATTACATCGACACATCGATATAGGACATACCCAAAATTTATACTAATGATCTCCCAAATAATTATTGTCTCCAAAATCAATCATAGGGATCCACACATCAAGCTTACTAATTCTAAACTCGATGCCTACAACGTCTTTACCATAAGACGCTATATCTCCAAGAAACACAGCTAACACGTATGCTAGTCCCACTACCACTAGAAGTACAAATCAACAAAGAGGATCAAAGATCGGTAATGTAGAAGCTAAACAGACTCATAACCTACGAGACCTAAGACCATGCTCTTATACCATCTATCACACCCCACTTAATTCTAGCATCGACCACCACCAAAACCAAGTTGGGTACGAGTTAATAAATACCATTCTCGGCATGTGACAGTTATGACACATTATAAAATCAATCCACAAGATAAATATTTGAATCAATCCTGAATGAAATTAATAACTGAGTGATAAAAGATCCATCACATGCTAAAACTCCAAGTAAAACCAGTCTCCAATAAGGATTAAATAAAATCTGAATAATAAAGAACTATGAATAATCCGACTGAAATCCTCTAACAAATTTGGAACCGAATGGCCCAATAAAAACCCAAAGGAAGTCTCATAATGAAATACGACTGTAAAAGAAAGTCTCACTAAATAAAGAAATAAAATGGATAAACTCCAGTTGCACCTCCAAACGATAAACTCCCATAATCCTATGCAGCTTCTCCAAAACTTATTCTGAAAAAGTTAGTTAACGTATGTGGACAGAGCCCCGAGCATGAATACACACTACCCCCCTAACATAGGGTTCGTGAACCCAGAAAATAGCATTATACATAATAAATATCATGATAGAATATTTTAATTATGAATATAATGCTAACCAACCCCAAAGATTTTTTGATAAAAATACACTAATACCATTTTAATTATCGTGCAGCCCCAAAGCGTTAATTGAAATAAATTCACCCAATGTATGATTTTTCTCACTTTATTATTAGGTATGGCGATCCTCCCGCCTCGGGTGGTTCTCCCACAAAAATATATTATTATAGCTCTCCTCCCACCCCGGGTGATTTCTCCATCAAAATACACAACCCCTCATCAAAACGCCAGTTGATCCGTTTAAACTGTCGACCCCTATTGATTGACGAGCTTCCACACACGACACGTAATAAAATGCCAGCCGGCCCATTTAAATTGTCGGCCATCGCTGATTATGTCGCCAATATATTTTAATACCCATCTTATTATCTTAGGTATTAATTCTCAATTTCTGTATTAACAAATTACCCCACCCTTTTAATCGTTGTAAGATCCTTAAAATATCCCTTAGTCCTATACCTAAGCGTCCCCAAGTCACCAATACGTCCTACCCTAGGTATAGGATGAATTTCTAACATCAATCTCGACCTAGTCTCATGCATACACTAGCGTAACGACGATAAAGTATTAAAAATCAGCCCACCCCCGACATAATAAAGTCATAATAATCTACCCTCACTAGTTCCATACCTAGAAGCCGTAAATCATGAAAAGTCCTGCCCACTAGTCCCATACCTATAAACATCCTATAATATAGGGAGGGAAAAAATACCCAACAATCCGTCGTCACAATGGAAATTTAATAATACCAACAAGTCACACAAACAAGCATAATTAATCAACGTTGAAAGAGTTGCGCTTGTGTTCAAATTAAGAAGTTGTATAAATAAACTCAGTTTTTATCAATTAAGTCCTAAACATGCATCTAGATATGATTGATGATGATAAAATCAATTAAGAACATTCAAACACACACCACTGAGGAAAAATCCCCCAAAGGGGCAAAACCTTTTATTTTTCACTATAATTTGTAAAATACAATTACACGGATTACAATGAAAAACACAAGTGACACAGAAATACTCGCATGCGTCGGTTCCGGTGTCGTCGGATAGAATCTCCCTCGAGAACTCTAGGTGAGCAGTAATGAAGAAGAAGGACATTCTTCTCCACAAGGGTTGAACAAACACAAGGTTGTGTTCTTGGGTTACAAAGTGGATTCACAAAGGTATGAGAAGTTGTGTGAATCAAAACATGAGTCTTGGGACTCAAAAAGGTGAAGACTTAGATTATTTAGGACTCTTAAAATCGTCTATCAAAGTCTTGGAAACAAACTTCCCAAAGTTGATTTAAATAAGATAACCTTGGCGGAAAAAATCTCAAACAGATCTGTGCGATTTTATCTCAGGCGGATCAGCCCGCTTCTGATGTCGGACCGGTCCGATAGCAGATCGGTTCATTTTTGAAAAGGGCCTCTTCGGTTTTCAATCGATCCGGGGTATACTGGTGCAAAGTGGATTGGTCCGGCTTGAGGCAAATCGGTCCGGAGGTGGATCGGTTATTTTTCCAAATGGGCGGACCGATCCGGGGAGGATCGGTTCGTTTTAAACAGGCGGACCGGTCCGGTTATGCAGAAACCAAACTCCAAGTTGATGAAGCTTTGATATTCGGATCCGTTGATGTAGATTCAATCTTGAATTTCTTCAACGGTGTATTGGCGTACGACATACAAATAGATAATGGACAAAAATGTACTTACAAATCTCCCCCTATGTCTATGCTGGTACATACATAAAAAATTCGAATTATCAATTAACAAATTTGCCTATACAAATCTACCCTTCCATGAACCCAAAACTGAAAAGATACAAATGAATAAGTTTTCATCGTTTGCTCTTCAAGTCTTCAAAAATAATCAAAACTTTTCTCATTAGGGCGTGTAATCAATTGATCTTTAATCTTCATACCTACACACATGAGATAAAGCAAAATACCAAGTGACGTATCGAGTATGAAATGAGATAAACATAGATACCAATTTAAAATCAATCCTCAAACTCACTCCCCCATATGATAATTCTTTCTCCCCCCCCCTTTTTATGATGTCCCCAAATAGACAAATGAGAAGAATAAATCAAACAAGCAAAATCAGGGTGTCACAAGGAAAAAAAATAATTTTTACACAAAATATACAACAAAGAATCACACCAGGAAAGAACACAAAACAACCAAGTCGATGATAGCGTGAATGTAGGGGTGTGATCAAATTCGATAGGAAAATCAATGCATACAAACATGACATATGTGCACGATGAATATTAGATACTCCTAACAAATGAACTCAAAATCTTCCTTTGGTGTAAAAAATGAGGTAATATGAGACATTGACTCAATCAAATCAACAAATCAAAGCACAAAGTGATTTCCACACCAATAATGTCCAAAAATTATTTCATGCTTTTTAAGGACTTTCAAGGAAGTGCAAACCCGTTTATATTCTCCAACCAAACTTCCTCAGATATATATTTTGAACAGAGGCGATCTAAATTCTCAAACTTTGGAGAATTGATGGTGAAACCTAATTGCCCATATGTGGCATATATTGCTTTTTATTGGCTTTAATTTTTTCAGGCTCTTTTAACCTCTTTGGACCCCGGATAATAAAATTCCTCCAATTTTTAGGTCCTTTTTAACAGTGGTGATGAATCGCAAAGGCTAAATGAACCTTTTGCAGCCCTTACCCGTTTTTAAATAAACACACAGTCTCACCAAAACGGTTTTTACATGCATTCCAATCTTGTCAAGTTTTATCGCATATTGTTAGTTGTATAGACATAATTGAGATGAAAACACTCAAGCCAATATGTGATAGACAAGTACAATAATCAAATAAAGCCGTGCATGTGTGCAATAAAGGAGATAGGAGTCAAACATGTAGAAAGATATCACTAATCACATCTCAAAGACTCCAAACAATGTAAAGAACATGGATGAAATGATGTAGCGTCTCAAATATCTATAAAATAGTCACATGGATAAATGGAATGAAGTTGTGACTCGGCTATCTTCAATGCTCATCCATAAAAGGTGCAAAAAAAATACAAAAATATTTTTGTACTTTTCTAAAATTTTTATAAAAGAAAATCTTTTTGGATTTTTAACAGAAATAAATATCTGTACAACAAAGCAATAATACATATAAAACAAACTAGCAATATGAAGCATATGATATGAACATGAAAAATCATCCTATCCTAGACACAGACGAATCCCTCAGTCAACTATGCAAATCCCCAAAGACTTCCTAAGACTCTCAAATCTAAGGGCATCTAAAGGTTTCATGAAAATATCGGCTATCTGACAGTCGGTGGGAACGAAACTCAAGGATACGACTTTTTCCTCAACTAACTGACGTATAAAGTGCTCGCGTATCCTGATGTGCTTTGTGCGCGAATGTTGGACTGGGTTGCGGGATATGTGTATCTCACTCGTGTTATCACAGGAAATCGTTATGGTGTCCTGTGAAATCCCATAATCCTCCAACATTTGCTTCATCCGCAAGAGTTGCATGCAACAGCTCCCGATGATGATGTACTCAGCCTCCGCAGTGGAAAAAGAGACGGAATTTTGCTTCTTGCTCAGCCAAGAGGTAAGAGAAGAACCAAAATAAAAACACCCACCCGATGTGCTCCTACAACAATATACATCCCCGGCCCAATCGGCATCCGAATAGGCGGATAAACGGTCATCGGTATCAAAAGAATACCAAAAATTGTATGAGAGAGTTCCACTCACGTATTCAATAATACGTTTTAGAGAAAGTAAATGTGACTCTTTCGGGGATGCCTGATATCGCGCATAGACTCCAACACTAAAGGCTATGTTAGGACGACTGGCAGCCAAGTATAGAAGACTACCTATCATACTCTGATACAAGGTTTGCTCTACGTCCTTGCCTGAAGTGTCCTTACTAAGCTTGGTAGTAGTACTCATAGGTGTACGTGCATGCTTGCGGAGTCTAACCCAAATTTCTTCACTAGGTCTCTAGCATACTTAGATTGGGATATGAACATCCCATCCTCTAGCTGACAAACCTGGAGACCAAGGAAGAAAGTAAGCTCGCCAACCATGCTCATCTCAAACTCACTTTTCATCTCCTCCTCAAAGTGATGAGCATGTTGGGAGCACATGGATCCAAAGACTATGTCGTCCATATAGACCTGGGCAACCAAAATAACAATGTCATATCAACTCCCCCTCTCTTGAAGCCACGGGCTAAGAGATAGGAAGTAAGCCTCTCGTAACAAGCACAGGGTGCTTGCTTCAAACCATACAAGGCTTTCCTCAGATAGTAGATGTGCTCCGGGTGCTTAGGGTCTTCAAACCCTTTTGGTTGTTCCACGTAAACCTCCTCCTGTAGAATGCCATTTAGAAAGTCACTCTTGACATCCATCTGATATAGCTTAAAGCACAAATGACATGCGATGGCGAGTAGTAAGCGGACGGACTCAAGCCTCGCAACAGGATAAAATGTCTCCCCAAAGTCTACACCCTCTATCTGTGTGTAGCCTTGACCGACCAACCTAGCCTTATTTTTTTATTTTGGTACCATTTTCATCCATTTTATTTTTAAAAATCTACCTGGTACCTATCACATTAGTCTCAATAGGTCGGGGGACAAGTTCCCAGACACTATTCTTTTTAAACTGAAGCAACTCATCCTGCATAGCAGATATCCACTGTTCATCCTTGAGTGCTTCTTTGTGATTCTTGGGCTCGACTTTGGACGTGTAGCAAAAATGGCTAACAACGTTCTCGAGCTGAGCACGAGTCTTTACCCCTAAAGTGGGATCACCAACAATGGCATAAGGATCATAACTCTTGCGAACCCAAGCAGGTGTGTCCCCTGGCACAAGAGTAGGGTCCACAGAGTGTGGGTGAGGTACTAGTAAATTATTGCCAGAAACATCCTCGTCCACACACTCAAGGCTAGAATAAATAAACGCCGAAGATTTGTCATCTTGCACGGTGACGTTTATTGACTCCATTACCTTATAGCTCTTCAGGTTAAAAACTCGGTACGCTCTACTATTCGATGAATAGCCTAGAAATATTCCCTTGTCGCATTGGGAGTTAAACTTTCCTAATTGCTCTCTATCCCGTAGGATGTAGAATTTACTCCCAAAAACATGGAAATATGCAAGGTTGGGTTTTTTGCCAGCCCACAATTCATAAGGCGTCTTAAGTGTGAGTGGACGCAGGTAAACCCTATTCACCATGTGGCATGCAGTAGACACTACCTCTGCCTAAAATCTCTTAGAAACCTTACGACCTAAAAGCATAGATCTAGCCATTTCCTAGATCATCCTATTCTTTCTCTCAACAATCCCATTTTGCTGAGGAGTCTTCACGCCAGAAAACTCATGTTTGATCCCAATGCTATCACAGTAAAGATCTACCTTTGCTTCCTTAAATTCAGTGTCGTTGTCACTACGTATCCAATTAATAGTGACTCCTTGTTGATTTTGCAGGACACGGCACTTGGTCATTAAGAACTCCACACATCGGATTTCTCCCTCAAAAAACCTACAATTGAGTATCTGGAGAAATCATCCACCATCACGAGGATATACCTCTTACCACCCAGACTCTCAGTATGAGTAGGACCCACAAGATCCATGTGAATAAGCTCAAGAACACGAGAGGTGGTAATGGAATACAACTTCCTATGGGGGGCTACGAATTTGTTTTCCCAACTGACAGGGTCCACAAACCATCGAAGTTGGCTTTCCAAGTGATGGTAAGCCACGTACTAGGTCCTTTTTGGCTAAATGAGTTAGATCTCTAACGTTCACGTGACCTAGACGTTGGTGCCACAGATCCATAGGAGTGATCGTGGCGTTGTTGCAGACAAGTGAGGATGTGGGCTCAGTCCCATAGTAATTATCCTTTGTCCTCACCCCTCGCACTAAAAGTTTACCGGCTTGATTATAAACCTTACACGCGTCCCGGTCAAACTTTACGACAAAGTCAGCGTCGTAAAGCTGGCTAATGCTGAGAAGGTTTGCTTTCAAACCTTTGACGTACAAAATATTCTCTAGCTTAGGAAATCCTGGTAACTCTCCAGTACCACGTCCTATAATGCTAGGATTTATCCCATCTCCAAAGGTGACTCTACCATCCTGATAATCCTCAAGAGAAGTAAAAAGTGAGGCATCACATGCCATATGTCTGGAGCACCCACTATCAAAATACCACTGTGAGGTATTATGTGCTTTGAGAGAGAAATTAACAACAAAGGCCTTTTTATCTTTTTTAGGTACCCAAGAAGTGGTGACCTTTTGTTTACCTTTATTGTTGTTGGTTTTAGCCAGAATGTGAGAAGCATTCACTAACGGTAAAGACATCCGTGAGAATTACTCCATCAAACTCTGTGATGTGGCAGCTAAAAACTCAACTCGCTCTCTCAGACTGGAAAAATCATCAGTATGCTGTGGTGGAGCAGTAGTACATCGTGTCCGACCCATACTATAACAGAACTCCCTGAGGTGGCCTTTTCTTTTGCAATATGTACAAAAGAACACAGTCAAAGGCGGACCTTGGTTTGCTTTTCTTGGTCGAGCTCTCCTTCGAGGTTTTTGACGATGGCCAAAAGGAGTCGTAGTAAACTTAGGAACTAGTCTAGGTGAAATTTGGGACGTGGAGGCACCATCATAACCTATTCCCTGCCTATCACCAAAACTTAAAGCGAAGCCGAGGAGCATCTTTCCCATCTTCCCAGATCTGTCCTCAATTTGTACCTTGACTTCCCGTGCTATCTCCAGATCATGAGTAAGTTCGGCTACAAGGGCTTCAAGTTTCTTTCGAGCCTCCATGGAGGAATGGAGCTCACTCGTAAGGCTAGGCACTTGTTTAGTCAAGTCCCCTCTTTCTTTCTCAAAACAACTTTCTCTCTCTCTTAAGGTAGTGCAGGTAGAGGACTCTCTCTCTCTCGCGCTTTTCTTAAATCTTCCTCTAAAGCGGTGATTCTAAGAACTAACACTTTTTAGTTTTAAAAGACTCATAATAAAGCTCGGCGTAGGCGGGTTGAAGATCACTCTCGCTCTCACTTGTGTCATCCTCCCCCTCACTCACATCGATCTCACTGTCGTGGTGTCCCTGTGAAGTAGCATCCTCATCGTTGTGAGGAGCATTAGATGTACTCACATGACTAGCCATGAATGCGGTGAAGTTACACCCATGCGGTGACTCATCTCCAGAATCCACCGACTCGACCTCACTATCGTCGCTAAGGGTAGAATTAGGACACCTTTTCCCTTTTCTCTGTTGAGTCCAATAGCACACTCAAAGGCTCTATGATCCCTACCATCGCACTCAAAGCATCTCTCACTGTCTTTCTTAGGAGAGTCTTTAAGCTCTTTCTCATTTTTCTTTTTAAACTTATTTTTCTGAAAATTCTTTTCATCTTTGAAATTTCCATTTTTCTTAAATTTGAGAATTTTCTTGAAATTTTTAGCAAATAGAGCCAAATCATCTAAGTCAAAATCACACTCAGAATTAGACGTTTCAATATCTATCTTTCTAGATGACTCAACTCTCTTTCTGGCTGACCCCTCACTTTTTCTCTCTTGGGAATTAAGAGCAATCCCCTTATCTTTAGGCTTGACTGATTTAGGGAACATATCAATTTCATATGTTTGCAAGTCTCCTACAAGTTCCTCCAATTTCAGCGTATTTAAGTTACCCATAGAATTTAGCACAGTGACTTTAGGGATAAAATGCTTAGGCAGTGATCTAAGAATCTTTTTAACAACTCTAGCATTAGGAATATGTTCACCAAGATTAAAGCTAGTATTAATAACATCAGATAACCTAGCATAAAAATCATCAAAACATTCAGTTTCAAGCATGGTGATGGTCTCAAATTGAGTTGTTAAATTTTGCAATTTAGATCATTTCACAGCATTAGTTCCTTCATGTGTAAGTTGCAAGACATCCCATGCCTCTTTTTCAAAAATCAATTTTTCAGAAAATTGGTATCCTAGAAAAAATTTACGAAAAATTAGGAATACGCGATAGATTAGCATAACCTGCTCTGATACCAATTTGAAAGAGTTGCGCTTATGTTAAAATTAAGAAATTGTATAATTAAACTCAATTTTTATCAATTAAGTCCTAAACATGCATCTAGGTGTGATTGATGATGATAAAATCAATCAAGAACATTCAAACACACACCACTGAGGAAAAATCCCCCAAAGGGGCAAAACCTTTTATTTTTCACTATAATTTGTAAAATACAATTACACGGATTACAATGAAAAACATAAGTGACACAGAAATACCCGCAGGCGTCGGTTCCAGTGTCATCGGCTAGAATCTCCCTCGGGAACTCTAAGTGAGCAGCAATGAAGAAGAAGTACGGTCTTCTCCACAAGGGTTGAACAAACACAAGGTTGTGTTCTTGGGTTACAAAGTGGATTCACAAAGGTATGAGAAGTTGTGTGAATCAAAACATGAGTCTTGGGACTCAAAAAGGTGAAGACTTAGATTATTTAGGACTCTTAAAATCGTCTATCAAAGTCTTGGAAACAAACTTCCCAAAGTTGATTTAAATAAGATAACCTTGGCGGAAAAAATCTCAAACAGATCTGTGCGATTTTATCTCAGGCGGATCAGTTCGCTTCTGATGTCGGACCGGTCCGATAGCAGATCGGTTCATTTTTGAAAAGGGCCTCTTCGGTTTTCAATCGATCCGGGGTATACTGGTGCAAAGTGGATTGGTCCGGCTTGAGGCAGATCGGTCCGAAGGTGGAACGGTTATTTTTCCAAATGGGCGGACCGATCCGGGGCGGATCGGTTCGTTTTAAACAGGCGGACCGGTCCAGTTATGCAGAAACCAAACTCCAAGTTCATGAAGCTTTGATATTCGGATCCGTTGATGTAGATTCAATCTTGAATTTCTTCAACGGTGTATTGGCATACGACATACAAATAGATAATGGACAAAAATGTACTTACAAACGTATAAAACTACGCATAATAATTCAATTCAATTAAATCTTAATTTAATTACACATCCTCAAAAAACACCCAATTAATCCTATTTAATTATTTTAAATTAAATACATTGAGATTTTATTATTAATACATCATATTTCCAATTTCATTATCTCTACAGAATTTACATGAGTTATACGCTCCCAAGAATCATTTAATTCAAAACCAAGGTTATTTTACATGCAACCTATACGAATAAAACCCAAAATCCACTCGTCAATCTCACGTACCCAAGGGTTATGAATATTATTCAGATTAAAAGATTTAATAAAAATAGTCCCATAATTAGTGTCCACTTTCTCTAATTAAGTTACTAATTGATTTTAATCAAAAACACATGATTAAGGGTTTAGGGGACACTTAAAAGGCATAATACTAAAGGAAAAGAATAGAGTATCCATGCTTGAGTGAAGATTGATTTGAAAATCTGATTAGAAATCTTGATTCCTCTCGAAAAATTAGCAAAGAATTTTTCGTGGACAAACTTAAATAAACCCGAATTAAGCCTTCAAAACTTGTGACAAAAACTAGATTATGTTGGAGGTTGATGATTATGGAGGAGAGGAAAAACTTTTGGAATATCTCTATGGTGAAAAACTTGGGAAATAGGTGATTATGATAAGTCCCCCCACGAATTAGAATGGTTAAATACCAATTAAGAATCCTAAACCAACTGAAACTCTATAAATAAAATCACCGAACCGCCTCAAATCTGGGCATAGTCGATCAATCGACTCCCTAGGTCGATTGATCGATCGATCAGGTACGCCGCCTCTACTAGAGCCCCTAGTTTAATTATATTTAACTAAAAAAATATTTTCCATTAGTCAAGGCCTAAATTCGTGACAAACGCTTTTTTATTTTTTTATTTTATTTTATTTTATTTTATTTTTTTTAAAATTCCATTATTACTCTGATTTGAATTTTGATTGAAGTTTTATTCTTCTAATAGGAAGACCAACATATTTAACTAATAAAAATTATTAAATCCAATAATTTATTTTTCTCAAATATTTCAATTAATTAGTTAAATTAATTAATAAAACACGGGGTGTTACATATTTCCCCACTAGCAAAAGAATTTCATCCTGGAAATTGGACGACGCAAACACAACAGCGTGTAAATTCACGCAACGTAAAATAAGGCTCACATATGTCTACCCATAGAGTATCATGATTAGGCACCCATATATCCAATCCAACACGTACGAAAACCCACGAACAACAAAATAATACTTATATATATTTCCTATATACATACGCATAACTATGAAAATAACGGCATACCACACGCTCTCACAAATTCCCACTCGATCCTATCTCCGAAAGTTTTCGCAATACCTAAATCCTCAAATTAAATTGCATCGCTACATCGATATTGGACATACCCAAAATTTATACTAATGATACCCGAAATAATTATCGTCTCCAAAATCAATCCTAGGGATCCTCACATAAAGTTTACTAATACTAAACTCGATGCCTACAACGTCTTTACCACAAGACTCTATATATCCAAGAAACACAGCTAACATGTATGCTAGACCCACTACCTCTAGGAGTACAAATCAACAAAGAGGATCAAATATCGGTAACGCGGAAGCTAAACGGACTCATAACCTACGAGACCTAAGACCATGCTCTGATACCATCTGTCACACCCCGCTTAATTCTACCGTCGATTGTCGCCAAAACCAAGCCATGTGCGAGTAAATAAATACCATTCTCAGCATGTGACAGATATGAGACATTATAAAATCAATCCCCAAGATAAATATTTGAATCAAATCCAAATGATAATAATAACCGAGCGATAAAAGATCCATCACATTCTAAAAATCCAAGTAGAACCAATCTCCAATAAGGATTAAATAAAATCTGAATAGTCAATATCTCTGAATAATCCAACTGAAATCCTTTAATAACTTTGGAACAGAATGGCCTAATAAATACCCAAATTAAGTCTCATACTGAAATACAACTGAAAAAGAAAGTTTAACTAAATAAAGAAATAAAATGAATAAACTCCAGCTGCACCTCTAAACGATAAACTCCGATAATCCTATGTAGCTTCTTCAAAACTTATCATGAAAAAGTTAGTCAACGCATGAGGTCAGATCCCCCAGCATGAATACACACTACTCCCCTCAAATAGGGTTCGTGAACCCAGACAATAGCATTATATGCAATAAATATCATGATAGATATTTTAATTACAAATATAATTAAGCGCGGAAAAATAAATTGCTAACCAACACCAAAGATTTTTTATAAAAACACACTAATATCATTTTAATTATCCCTCTACCCCAAAGCGTTAATTTAATTAAATTCACCACATGTATGATTCTTCTCACTTTATTATTAGGTATGGCGGTCCTCCCGCCTCAGGTGGTTGTAACACCAAAATATATTAATATAGCGGTCCTCCCGCCAAGGGTGATTTCTCCACCAAAACACACATCCCCTCATCAAAATGCCAGCTGAGCCGTTTAAACTGTCGATCCGTCCTGATTGAAGAGGTTCAAAACATGACACGGCATAAAATGTCGACTAACCCGTTTAAACTGTCGGCCCTCGCTGATTATGACGCCAATATATTTTAATACCCTTCTTATTATCTTAGATATTAATTCTCAATTTCTAAATTTCATAATTAACAAATTACCCCACCCTTTTAATCGATGTGCGATCCATAAAATATCCCTTAGTCCCCAAGTCACCATTACGTCCAACCCTATGTATAGGAGGAATTTCTAACATAAATGTCGATATAGTCTCATGCCTAGGCTAGAGTAACGACGATAAAGTATCAAAAATCAGTCCACCCCGACATAATAAAGGCGTAATAATCCACCATCACTAGTCCCATACCTAGAAGGCGTAAATCATCAAAAGGCCTTCCCACTAGTCCCGTACCTAGAAGGCATCCAAAAATATAGGAAGAGAAAAAATACCCAACAACCCGTTGTCACAATGGAAATTTAATAATACCAACAAGACACACAAACAAGCATAAATAATCAACGTATAAAACTACGCATAATAGTCCAATTCAATTAAATCTTAATTTAATTATCGTCACAAACACCCAATTAATCATATTTAATTATTTTAAATTAAATACACCGAGATTTCATCATTAATACATCATATTTCCAATTTCATTATCTCTACACAATTTACATTAGTTATCCTCACCCAAGATTCATTTAATTCAAAACCAAGGTTATTTTACATGCAACCTATACCAATAAAACCCAAAATCCACTCATTAATCCTACGTACCTAAGGGTTATGAATATTATTCAGATTAAATGATTTAATAAAAATAGTCTCATAATTAGTATCAATTTTCTCTAATTAAGTTACTAATTGATTTTAATCAAAAACACATGATTAAGGGTTTAGGCGACACTTAAAATACATAACACTAAAGGAAAAGAATAGAGTATCCAAGCCTAAGTGAAGATTGATTTGAAAATCTAATTAGAAATCTTGATTCCTCTCGATAAATAAGCAAAGAGTTTTTCTTGGACAAACTTAATTTCACCCCAATTAAGCCATCAAAACCTGTGAGAAAAAATTGATTATGTTGGAGGTTAATGATTATGAAGGAGAGGAAAAAAATTTGGAAGAGCTCTCGGGTAAAAAACTTGGGAAATTGTTATTATGAGAAGTCACCCCACGAATTAGAATGGTTAAGTACAAATTAAGAATCCTAAACCAATTGAAACTCTACAAATAAAATCATCGAACCGCCTCAAATTTCGGCATAGTCGATCGATCGACTCCCTAGGTTGATTCAACGATCGATCACGTATGTCACCTCTTTCAGAGACCTAGTTTAATTGTATTTAAATAAAAAAATATTTTCCATTAGTCACGGTCGAAATCCGTGACAAATGCCTTTTTATTTTTTATTTCATTTTCTTTTTTAAAATTCCATTATGACTCTGATTTTAATTTTCATTGAAGTTTATTTCTTCTAATAGTAAGACCGGCATATTTAAATAATAAAAATTATTCAATCCAATAATTGATTTTTCTTGAATATTCCAATTATTTAACTAAATTAATTAATAAAATCATGGGGTGTTACATACTTCCCCACTAGCAAAAGAATTTCATCCTCAAAATTAGACGAATCATACACATCATCGTGTAAATTAACGCAACGTAAAATAAGGCTGGCATATGCCTACCCGTAAAGTATCATGATTAGACACCCATATACCCAATCCTACACGTACGAAAACCCACGAATAACAAAATAATATATATATTGCCTATATACATACGCATAACTATGAAAATAACGTCGTACCACACGCTCTCACAAATTCGCACTAGATCCTATCTCCGAAAGTCTTTGCAATACCTAAATCCTCAAATTAAATTGCATCGCTACATCGATATAAGACATACCCCAAATTTATACTAATGATCTCCCAAATAATTATCGTCTCCAAAATCAATCCTAGGGATCCTCACATAAAGTTTACTAATACTAAACTCGATGCCTACAACGTCTTTACCACAAGACTCTATATCTCCAAGAAACACAGCTAACATGTATGCTAGACCCACTACCTCTAGGAGTACAAATCAACAAAGAGGATCAAATATCGATAACGCGGAAGCTAAACGGACTCATAACCTACGAGACCTAAGACCATGCTCTGATACCATCTGTCCCACCCCGCTTAATTCTACCGTCAATTGCCGCCAAAACCAAGTCGTGTGCGAGTAAATAAATACCATTCTCAGCATGTGACAGATATGAGACATTATAAAATCAATCCCCAAGATAAATATTTGAATCAAATCCAAATGATAATAATAACCGAGCGATAAAAGATCCATCACATTCTAAAAATCCAACTAGAACCAATCTCTAATAAGGATTAAATAAAATCTGAATAATCAATATCTCTGAATAATCCAACTGAAATCCTTTAATAACTTTGGAACAGAATGGCCTAATAAATACCCAAATTAAGTCTCATACTGAAATACAACTGAAAAAGAAAGTCTAACTAAATAAAGCAATAAAATGAATAAAGTCCAGCTACACCTCCAAACGATAAACTCCGATAATCTTATGAAGCTTCTCCAAAACTTATCCTGAAAAAGTTAGTCAACGCATGAGGTCAGAGCCCTGAGCATGAATACACACTACTCCCCTCAAATAGGGTTCGTGAACCCAGACAATAGCATTATACCCAATAAATATCACGATAGAATATTTTAATTATGAATATAATTAAGCGCGGAAATATAAATCGCTAACCAACCCCAAAGATTTTTTATAAAAACACTCCAATATCATTTTAATTATCCCGCAGCCCCAAAGCGTTAATTTAATTAAATTCACAACATGCATGATTCTTCTCACTTTATTATTAGGTATGGCGGTCCTCCCGCCACGAGTGATTTATCCCCCAAATTACACATCCCCTCATCAAAATGCTAAGTGATCCGTTTATACTATCGTCCTCTAATGATTGACGAGGTTGCACACACGACATGACATAAAATGTCGACTAGCCCGTTTAAACTTTCATCCCCCGTTTATTATGTCGCGAATATAATTTAATACCCATCTTATTATCTTAGGTATTAATTATTAATTTTTATATTTCATGATTAACAAATTACCACACCCTTTTATTTAATGTTAGATCCTCAAAATATCCCTTAGTCCTATACCTAAGGATGTCCCCAAGTCACCAATACGTCCTACCCTATGTATAGGATGACTTTCTAACATAAATATTGACCTAGCCTCTTGCCTGGGCTAGCGTAACGACGATAAAGTATCAAAAATTAGCCCACACCCGACATAATAAAGTCGTAATAATCTACCCTTACTAGTCCTAAACCTAAAAGGCGTAAATCATCAAAAGGTCTACCCACTAGTCCCGTACCTATAAGGCATCCTAAAATATAGGGAGAGCAGAAATACCCCATAACCCGTCGTCAAAATGGCAATTTAATAATACCAACAAGTTATATAAACAAGCATAATTAAACAACGTATAAAACTATGCATAATAGTCTAATTCAATTAAATCTTAATTTACTTATAACATCGTCATAAACACCCAATTAATCCTATTTAATTATTTTAAATTAAATACACTGAGACTTCATTATTAATACATCAAATTTCCAATTTCATTATCTCTACACAATTTACATGCGTTATACGTCCCAAAAATTCATTTAATTCAAAACCAAGGTTATTCTACATGCAACGTATACCAATAAAACCCAAAATTCACTCATCAATCATACGTACCCAAGGGTTATGAATATTATTCAGATTAAAAGATTTAATAAAAATAGTCCCATAATTAGTCTCCACTTTATCGAATTAAGTTACTAATTGATTTTAATCAAAAACACATGATTAAGGGTTTAGGAGACCCTTCAAACGCATAATACCAAAGAAAAGAATAGAGTATTAATGCCTGAGTGAAGATCGATTTCAAAATCTGATTAGAAATATGGATTACTCTAAAAAAATTAGCAAAGAGTTGTTCTTGGACAAACTTGATTAAACACCAATTAAGCCTTCAAAACTTATGCCAAAAACTTGATTATTTTGGAGGTTGACGATTATCGAGGAGAGGAAAAACTTTTGGAAGAGCTCTCTTGTGAAAAGGTTGGGAAAAATTGATTATGAGAAGTCCCCCCACAAATTAACATGGTTAAATACCAATTAAGAATCCGAAACCAACTAAAAGTCTACAAATAAAATGATCGAACCGACTCAAATCTGGGCATTATCGATTGACCGACTCCCTAGGTAAACCGATCGATCGATCAGGTACGCCGCCTCTGCCAGAGCCCCTAGTTTAATTTTATTTAACTAAAAAAAATATTTCCCATTAGTCGCGGCATAAATTCGTGACAAATGCCTTTTTATTTTTTTATTTTATTTTTTAAAATCCGATTATGACTCCGATTTTCATTTTGATTGAAGTTTATTCTTCTAGTAGTAAGACCAACATATTTCAGTAGTAAAAATTATTTAATCCGATAATTTATTTTTCCCGAATATTGCAATTAATTAATTAAATTAATTAATAAAAACACGGGGTGTTACATACTTCCCCACTACCAAAAGAATTTCATCCTCGAAATTGGATGAAGCATACACATCAGCGTGTAAATTCACACAACATAAAATAAGGCTCACATATGCCTACCCGTAGAGTATCATGATTAGGCACCCATATACCCCATCCTACACGTAGGAAAACCCACGAACAATAAAATAATATATATATTGCCTATATACATACGCATAACTATGAAAATAACGGCGTACCACACGCTCTCACAAATCCGCACTAGATCCTATCTCCGAAAGTCTTTGCAATACCTAAATCCTCAAATTAAATTGCATCGCTACATCGATATAGGACATACCCCAAATTTATACTAATGATCTCCCAAATAATTATTGTCTACAAAATCAATCCTAGGGATCATCATATCAAGTTTACTAATTCTAAACTCGATGCCTACAACGTCTTTACCATAAGACTCTATATCTCCAAGAAACACGGCCAACACGTATGCTAGACCCACTATCTCTAGGAGTACCAATCAACAAAGATTATCAAAGATCGGTAATGCGGAAGCTAAACGGACTCATAACCTACGAGACCTAAGACCATGCGCTGATACCATCTGTCACACCCCGCTTAATTCTAGCGCCGTTTGCCACCAAAACCAAGCCGGGTGCGAGTAAATAAATACCATTCTCAGCATGTGACAAATATGAAGCATTATAAAATCAATCCACAAGATAAATAGTTGAATCAATCCCAAATGATAATAACAATTGAGCGATAAAATATTCATAAGATGCTAAAAATCCAAGTAAAACCAATCTCTAATAAGGATTAAAAAAATATGAATAGTAAATATCTCTGAATAATCCAATTGAAATCTTCTAACAACTTTGGAACCGAATGGCCCAATAAAAACCCAAATGAAGTTTCATACTAAATACGACTGAAAAAGAAAGTCTAACTAAATGAAGCAATAAAATGAATAAACTCCAGCTGCACCTCCAAATGATAAACTCCGATAATCCTATGCAGCTTCTCTAAAATATATCCCGAAAAAGTTAGTCAACGCACGAGGTTAGAGCCCCGAGCATGAATACACACTACTCCCCTAAAATAGGGTTCGTGAACACAAACAATAGCATTATATGCAATAAATATCATGATAGAATCACTGCATCAAATATGTCGAATTGTCACAGTCATTGATCGTGACGAGTCCAACTTTTCAACGTCAATGATCGTGACAAGTTTGGGGGTGACAACGTTTGTTGTCACGGACTTGTCACGATCATTAACCGTGAAAAGTTCATTAGACTTGTCACGATCATGTCACGGTCATTGACCGTGGCAAGATTAGTCGCGGTTATTAACCGTGAAAAACCGTGACATTTAATAAAAAAATCAAGGTCATTAATCGTGACAATTATCCTTTGTCACAAACTGGTCACGGTCAATGACCGTGACAATTCTGGGCATAATCGAAAAAAATCTACTGGACAGTATGGCAACTGCCACTGCCCAACAGTATATTTGTACCTGTTACTACAACGTTGTACCTATTCAAACATCCTATATCCAAATAAAATAGAGATAATGCAAATATACATTCAAAACAATATGCATCACGATATAATCCAAATATAATTCAGATGAAACAACTTAAAACAATTCAAATTTAACAACTTCGAACAATCCAAAACAATTCAAATAATGTCACTACATGTCTGGGGTAGGTCTAAGGAGGTGAGTGGGCCACACGATATACGAATTGATACACCCTTGAATATGCATCGTGTTGCATATTAAATGAAATTAAAATTGAAATATTCATATGAATATAAATATAAATACATTACCGGTAGTGCCACCCAAATAGCTAACTTGAGCTCATTTAGCACCTCCCTCCAACTAGTGTACCTCGGGCCGATGATAGTCTTTACCAGCTCGAGGAATCTCGCTAATAGCCTCGTCTTGTTCTCGACAACCATCCCCAATTTGCCCCATTTGGGGAGCCTAGGGATCGAGGAGCCCTCGTCGCCTCCACTACCACCGAGCTCAGACGAAATCATCATAATCAACATCATTATCCTCGCCTTAATACCCGAAGGAAACATTTTCTATAAAAAAAATGTTGTTATTAGTACAAATCCTAATGAATTAGAAGAAGACGTGCAAATATGTACAATTACTACAAATCTAAATGAATTAAAACTGTTTAACACCTCAATTCTGAATTCCAAAACAACAACATCTAACTCATAATATGTACAATTACTAAAAATCCGAAACATCCCCACCCCACCGCTACTGCCCACACACATTCACACTACACACACATTGCCCCCCCCCCCCCCCAACACACATACTTATATATACAAAGGAAAGAGAGAAAGATAAAAATAGTTAAAACGATAAAGTGCAAATCAATTAAAAGCATTAAAAATGGATTGATAAATTACAAATTGGAATATTTATTACAAATTAAAAAATAGTTTCAAATTCGAGTTATCATCAAGAATGGATTGATATTCAGTAGGAGCAGCCAAGTCATCCACATTACTATTTAGACGCTTTAGCGCATGTAGGACAATTGACCACGGCTCTTTGTTGATATACTCCGAGTAAAACACTTGGTTGACCTTTTAAAATGCACAAACAAATGGCTCATCGCTCACATGGTCATTGCTCTTCAACTTGGAGAAGTCAACCATGATCAAATAGGTTCCAGGATCAACTTTACAACCATTTGTCTCCTCAACTCTTACCCAGTCACAGTAAAATACAACCTCTTTGAAGCTTATATAATCCAATTCAAATATATTTCGAATTACACCATAGTAGGTCATTTCTTCTTCAACGAGATTTTTATCTTTTTCGCTCGCTCGAAAGAAAGTAAGAGCCTTGTACGAAATGCCCGAGTTCTTTACATTTGTACTTTTCTCATACACTTTTGCACCGAATACGTAACCGTTCCATCGATACTTTTTTTACTCTTGTTCCATGAACAAGGTTCCAGTGGCTAGACGATCAAGCCTTGATGTCGCATCACCCGTCTTTAAGAGCTGAGAATATAGAAAAATTAATTAGGTTAGTTGTAAAGTTTGAGTGTAATGAAACGTTATATGACGACCATTTTCATTATAATTATCTCTTGTGACAACCACAGCCTAAATTCGTTATCTGATTGTACCATTGTTTTTCCTCTATTATTGTTCTCACAGGCTTCATATTTTCTGCATATTACAAAATTAATCATTTATAAAATAATCAAAAATATTTTAAAATAATGTAAAACTTAAAATAATTTAAACTTACTTTTTCCATTCTTCGACATCTTCATGTGTGTGAAATAGATAACGAGCTACTTGTTCATGTTGCAAACTCGTTAATTTCACTCGTTTTCCAATCACATGACCACCATCATCGACGAACTCATTAGTGCCATCAACTGGTCGAGTTAGGCATATATTCCCGAGTATAGATTGATGACTCCACGGTGATGTATTTCTCTGCAATTGATCCGGTAATGTATCCCATATTCTTGACGTAATATTTAGAAACTTTCATCAATCTTTCAAACGGATACATCCAACGATATCTAACTGGACCACAAATAAGTGCCTCATCGCATAGGTGTACTAACAAGTGAACACTTATGTCAAAGAATGCTGGGGGAAAGTACTTCTCCAACACAAAAATCGCTCCGGTCACTACTAATTTTGCAGCCACTGTGTGTTCTCGATTGACTACCTTCTCACACTAAAGTGAGAAGGTAATACTAATTTGCATAATAGCCCTCCACAAATCCTTATGCTTGGAGAAACCATGCTTAAACAATAGAGGAACCAATTGCACGATCACATGCCAATCGTGGAACTTACACTTATGTAAATCATGAGTAGCATAATTCACAATCCTTTGCAAGTTGGAAGAAAAATTAGATGGACCCTTAAAATTATATATTGTGTCTAAAAGCACCTTCATTTCTCGACTCGCCAAAGTAAACGCACTAGGGGGAATTATTTTCCTTCCCCTACTATATTCTTTCGACCATAGTTGTGGCTTAAGTTTTAACGATTTAAGGTCTTTTCGTGCATTTTCTCCATCCTTCGAATGACTCCCCCCAAGGCAAGTACCCACAATATGTTCAATGACATTCTTCTCTACATGCATCAGATTCAATACATGGCGCACTGGGTTATTCTTCTAATAAGGCAAGTCAAATAAAATTGACCTCCTAGACCATGTCTTTCTTGTCTTAGTTTCACTCCCAGTTGGGGTCTTCTTATGCTTGACATTCTTAAATTTGGGATTCTTACCTGGCATATTAGTTAGAAGATTTACTTTCAATTTTTGAACCTGCAAGTTGTCTCAGTGGTAGCATGTGTTCAACCTCGCCCGATAAAAAATTAAAACCTTTCTCAAATCTGAAACTATGAGCTGGGGGTAAAAACCTCCTATGGCAATGGTATACATTTTTTTATCTAGTGGATAAACGAAGAGATTCAATCTCCTCTCCACAAATAGGATATCCCAAATAACCATGTACTACACAACCAGATAATGTCCCATAAGCTGGAAAATCATGAATTGCCCACATCAACATAACTTTCAACGTAAACTCTTTTTTTTTAAAAGAGTCAAATGATTGCACACCCTCTTCCCACAGCTCATATAATTCTTCTACCAAAGGAGTTAGGTAGACGTCAATGTCATCAACCTTTGGCCCAGATATCAACAAAGACATCATCGAAAATTTAGGTCTCATACACTGTGAAAGAGGGAGGTTGAGTGAGTAGGGCTAGTATCACTGGCCATACACTCTGATTGGTGCGTAGATTTCCAAATGGATTGAAACCATTTGTTGATAGAGCCAAACGAATCTTACGTTGTTCTCGAGCTAAATCGGGATACTCATAATTCATCCTCCTCCAAGCTATAGAATCAATAGGATGACGCATTAGATTACCCCCTACTTCTTCCCTAGCATGCCAAGTCATTGCCTCCGCTATCCATGGTATTGTGAAAAATTGCTTTAATCTAGGCCCAACGGGAAAATATTTCAACACTTTTTGAGGCACTTTTGAGCTTGTGCCTTCCTTTCCAGTAGATTGGACATATCTAGGTTCATCGCATACCGGACAATGATCGAGATTTTCATACTCCTTTCGGTATAGTATGAAGTCATACGTACGAGCATGAATCGATTTATACTTCATTCCCAAACCTTTTAAACTTTTCTTCATAATAGGATAGCTATTTGGAAGCGTATTCTCCTTGGGTAGTAAGCCCTTCATCCAATTCAGAATTCCTGCCACACTATTGCCAGACAAACCGTAATGTGTCTTTAAACTATGCAAACGAACCATGGCATGTAAAGTTGTTTGATCTTTCTCACAGCCAGAGTATAACAGTTGGGTCACCTTAAATTTTAAACTTTGGTAGTCATCGTCAAGGTTTATCGTGATATCTTCACGAGCACCTGAACCTTGTACATCATCAGTAGACTCATTCTCCTCCTCTTCAAATACTCCGTATGCATCATCAACTAAATCCTCTAACATATTATTATCTATGTCGTCCCTTTCTACATCTATCCTACTTCTTAAAGGTTGTTGTGAAGGTTGTTCGGGGACAAAAGGAACTTTCAATTCACCATGAAAACTCCAAAATCAATAAATATCTTGCATACCCCATCTTAACAAATGTAGTTCAACTGTTTTCCACTCAAACACTTTACCATTCTTACACCTAGCACACGTACACGGAAACTCTTCATCATTATGACATCTCTTTGCATATTTCACAAATTCATTAGCACCTCTACGAAATAAATCTCCCATTTTATTTGTCTCACCCATCTACTCTTTGTATTTAGGATATCCCATCACAGCTACCAGAACTAATCACTTATTAAAGGTAAGAAGCGTATATTCATGGATTAGTATAAATAAAACTTAGATTTATAGTATGTTTCATTTAATTATGTCTTATTTATATACGATTTTTAAATTTCAAGTTCAAATTCAATTTATAATAGAAATTCCTATTTCATCCACCTCCTCTAAAGGGTGAGTGGTCCTATCCCATTCAAGACCACATATTTCTGTAATATACTTAACAGCTACTACACATTGTTACGATTTGAGAAAAATTTGGCAGCATATCCCCGTAGTTCTCCAAGTACACGACATAGATTGGTAAGTGTGAGTGTTATTTTAATAGATCAATTGAAATAATAGTCACACTTGTTAATCTAGTATGTACCCAGAGAACATTAGGATATGACCGCATATTTCCTTCAAAAGTAACAACTTTAAGCCACTAAGAATATTATTATACAGAAATTATGCAGTCCTAAACTGTCCAAACAGGACAATTCGAGAGATCTCATTACAGGGGTAATGACTCTCGAACGGGTCAAAGGGATATTGAATGCGTACGCATAAGAACTAGAAGGCTAGTATCTATGCGCACTAAATTTAATTTCAAGTATGTTTCATTTAATTATCATACTATATATATATATATATATATATATATATATTGTTCGTGATACAAAGTAATTTTAAAAAAAAAGTTAAAAAAATCCCACCCCCATATGGACAATAATCCAGTGGTCATGCCACTTCTAAAATTAATCAACCGAACATCGATCCACTATAATACAACCGCAATAGCAACAAGAAATGTGTATCCTGTACTCCTTCTAATTCATCTACTCAATTAATTCTTTTCATCAATTAAACTAACAATTAAAGTATACAATTATTAATTTACTAATTTACAATGAGGGGAAATCTTACTTGCATATGAAAGGGACACTAATTATTAATTTACTAAAAAAATTAACAACCAATCAATATTTAATCAATCAATTCTTTTACAATGGACACTACTTGCATATCCAGGGGCAATATCTAATAAACCAATAAAAATTTAATTAAAAAAATTACCAAGCTGCACCCCATTTCCCCTACTCCATCTCACCGCCCCCCCTCCCCCCCCCCCCCCCCCACACACACGCAAGCACACATATACATACACACACATCCCCACATCCCCAGCCCCCCACTCCCAGCCCTGCCCCCTCCCCCCCACTACCACGGCCCACCACACGCGCGCGCACACACACATACACACACACACACATGCACGTACACACACACGCATATACAAACGCACACACACACACACGCACACATATGCACATATACCCCCTGCCTCCCCCCAGCCCTACCCCCTCCCCCCTACACACATATATACATCACACACACACACACGCACATTTACATACACATATATACATATACACACACATATACACAAATGGAAGAGAAATAGAGAGAGAAAACGTACCAAAATCATAGAGAGAGAGTGTGCAGTCGCTTAAAGAGAGAGAAGAAATGGAAGGAACAGAAATCGCTGGGAAAAAAGAAGGGAAAAGGGTTTTTTACTGACAGAATTATTACAGACATGTCACGGTCCATGACCGTGACAAGTTTATAAGGTTTGTCACGATCATTGACCGTGACAAACCTTTGTCACGGTCTTGTCACGGTCATTGACCGTGACAAAAAATGCGTGTTTTTTTTATCACTGTCAATGACCGTGACAAGGTTGGTCGGTTAAAGGGTGTCAATTTGACCATTTTGGTCTAGTGAATATTTTAATTACGAATATAATGAAGCGCAAAAATATAAATCGCTAACCAACCCCAAACATATTTGATAAAAACACGCCAACATCATTTTAATTATCCCGCAGCACCAAAGCGTTAATTTAATTAAATTCATCGCATGTATGATTCTTCTCACTTTATTACTAGGTATGGCGGTCCTCCTACCTCGGGAGGTTCTCCCACCAAAATATATTATTATAACGGTCCTCCCGCCACGGGTGATTTCTCCACCAAAATACACATCCCCTCATCAGAGTGCTAGCTGATCCGTTTAAACTGTCGACCCATAGTGATTGACGAGGTTCCACACACGACATGACATAAAATGTCGGCTGGCTCGTTTAAACAGTCGGCCCTCGTTGATTATTTCTCCAATATATTTTAATACCCATCTTATTATCTTAGGTATTAATTATCAATTTCTAAATTTAATAATTAAAAAATTACCCCACCCTTTTAATCGATGTTGGATCCTCAAAATATCCCTTAGCCCTATACCTAAGGGTGTACCCAAGTCACCAATACGTCCAACCCTATGTATAGGATGAATTTCTAACATAAATCTCGACCTAGTCTCATGTCTAGGCTAGCGTAACGATGAGAAAGTATCAAAAATCATCCCACCCCCGACATAATAAATTCGTAGTAATCTACCCTCACTAGTCCCATACCTAGAAGGCATCCTAAAATATAGAGAGAGCAACAATACCCAACAACCCGTCATCACAATGGCAATTATATAATACCAACAAGTCACATAAACAATCATAGTTAATCAACGTATAAAACTACGCATAACAATCCAATCCAATTAAATCTTAATTTAATTATCACATCGTCATAAACACCCAATTAATCCTATTTAATTATTTTAAATTAAATACACCAAGATTTCATCATTAATACATCATATTTCCAATTTCATTATCTCTACACAATTTTCGTGAGTTTTACGTCCTCAAAATTCATTTAATTCAAAACCATGGTTATTCTACATGCAACCTATACCAATAAAACTCCGAATCCACTCATCAATCCTACGTACCCAAGGGTTATGAATATTATTCAGATTAAAAGATTTAATAAAAACATTTCCATAATTAGTGTCCACTTTCTGTAATTAAGTTACTAATTGATTTTAATAAAACACACACGATTAAGGGTTTAGGAGACAGTTAAAATGCATAATACAAAAGGAAAAGAATAGAGTATTCATGCCTGAGTGAAGATAGATTTGAAAATCTGATTAGAAATCTGGATTCTTCTCGAAAAATTAGAAAAGAGTTGTTCTTGGACAAACTTGATTAAACCCCAATTAAGCCTTCAAAACTTGTGATAAAAAGTTGATTATGTTGGAGGTTGATAATTATGGAGGAGAGAAAAAACTTTTGGAAGAGCTCTGTAGTGAAAAACTTGGGAAAAAGGGATTATGAGAAGTCCCCCCACAAATCAGAATGGTTAAATATCAATTAAGAATCCTAAAACAACTCAAACTCTACAAATAAAATCACCGAACCGACTCAAATCTGGGCATAGTCGATCGATCGACTCCCAAGGTCGATCGATCGATTGATCAGGTACACTGCCTCTGTAAGAGCCCAAGTTTAATTTTATTTAACTAAAAATATATTTTCCATTAGTCACGGCCTAAATCCGTGACAAACGCCTTTTTATTTTTTGTTTTATTTTATTTTTTTAAATTCCATTATGACTCCGATTTTAATTTCGATTGAAGTTTTATTCTTCTAATAGTAAGACCAACATATTTAGCTAATAAAAATTATTAAATCCAATAATTTATTTTTCTTGAATATTGCAATTAATTAATTAAATTAATTAATAAAAACACGGGGTGTTACATACTTCCCCACTAGAAAAAGAATTTTGTCCTTGAAATTAGACGAAGCATACACATAAACTCGTAAATTCACACAACGTAAAATAAGTCTCACATATGCCTACCCATAGAGTATCATGATTAGGCACACATATACCCAATCCCACACGTACGAAAAACCACGAACAATAAAATAATATATATATTGCCTAAATACATACACATAACTATGAAAATAACGGCGTACCACACGCTCTCACAAATTCCAACTCGATCCTATCTCCGAAAATCTTCGCAATACCTAAATCCTCAAATTAAATTACATTGCTATATCGATATAGGACATACCCAAAATTTATGCTAATGATCTTCCAAATAATTATCGTCTCCAAAATCAATCCTGGGGATCCTCACATCAAGATTACTAATTCTAAACTCGATGCCTACAACGTCTTTACCACAAGACTCTATATCTCCAAGAAACACCGCGAACACATATGCTATACCCACTATCTTTAGGAGTACAAATCAACAAAGAGGATCAAATATTGATAATGAGAAAGTTAAACGGACTCATAACCTACAAGACCTAAGACCATGCTCTGATAACATCTGTCACACCTCGCTTAATTCTAGCATCGGCCGCCATATAAACCAAGTCGGGTGCGAGCAAATAAATACCATTTTCAGCATGTGGCAAATATGAGACATTATAAAATCAATCCACACGATAAATATTTGAATCAATCCCAAATGATAATAACAACTGAGCGATAAAAGATCCATCACATGCTAAAACTCCAAGTAAAACCAATCTCCAATAAGGATTAAATAAAATCTAAATAATAAAGAACTGCGAATAATCCAACGAAAATCCTCTAACAACTTTAGAACCGAATGGCCCAATAAAAACCCAAATGAAGTCTTATAATGAAATAAGACTGACAAAGAAAGTCTAAATAATTAAAGTAATAAAATGAATAAACTCCAGTGGAACCTTCAAACGATAAACTCTGATAATCCTATGCAACTTCTCCAAAACTTATCCTGAAAAAGTTAGTCAACGCATGAGGTCAGAGCCCCTAGCATGTATACACATGACTCCCCTCAAATAGGGTTCATGAACCCAGCCAATAGCATTATACGTAATAAATATCACTATATAATATTTTAATTACATATATAATTAAGAGCGGAGATATAAATCGCTAACCAACCCCAAAGATTTTTTATAAAAACACGCAATATCATTTCAATTATCCCGCAGTCCCAAAGCGTTAATTTAATTAAATTTACCACATGTATGATTCTTCTCACTTTATTATTAGGTATGGCGGTCCTCCCGCCTCGGATGGTTCTCCCACCAAAATATATTATTATAGCGGTCCTCCCGCCACGGGTGATTTCTCCACCAAAATACACATCCCCTCATCAAAATGCCAGTTGATCCGTTTAAACTGTCGACCCCTGCTGATTGATGAGGTTCCACACACGAAATGATATAAAATGTCAGCTGGCCCATTTAAAATGTCGGCACTCGCTGATTATGTTGCCAATATATTTTAATACCCGTATTATTATCTTAGGTATTAATTCTCAATTTCTAAATTTCATAATTAACAAATGACCCCACCCTTTTAATCGATGTGAGATCCTCAAAATATCCCTTAGTCCTATACCTAAGGGTCCCCAAGTAAGCAATACGTCCTACCCTATGTATAGGATGAATTTTTAACATAAGTCTTTATCTAGTCTCATGCCTAAGTTAGCGTAACGACGATAAAGTATCAAAAATTAGCCCACCCCCGACATAATAAAGTCGTAATAATCTACCCTCACTAGTCCCATACCTAGAAGGTGTAAATCATCAAAAGGCCTACCCACTAGTCCCATACCTAGAAGGCATCCTAAAATGTAGGGAGAGCAAAAATTCTCAACAACTCGTCGTCACAATGGCAATTTAATAATACCAACAAGTCACGCAAATAAGCATAATTAATCAATGTATAAAACTACGCATAATAGTCCAATTCAATGAAATCTTAATTTAATTATAACATCGTCATAAATACCCAATTAATCCTATTTAATTATTTTAAATTAAATTCACCAAGAATTCATCATTAATAAATCATATTTCCAATTTCATTATCTCTACACAATTTACATGAGTTATCTATCCCCAAAATTCATTTAATTCAAAATCATTGTTATTCTACGTGCAACCTATACCAATAAAACTCAAAATCCACTCATCATTCCTATGTACCCAAGGGTTGTGAATATTATTCATATTAAAAGATTTAATAAAAACTGTCCCATAACTAATGTCCACTTTCTATAATTAAGTTACTAACTGATTTTAATCAAAAACACATGATTAAGGGTTTAGGTGACACTTAAAACACATAATACCGAAGGAAAAGAATAGATTATTCATGTCTGAGTGAAGATCGATTTGAAAATCTGATTAGAAATCTAGATTCCTCTCGAAAAATTAGCAAAGAGCTGTTCTTGGACAAACTTGATTAAACCCCAATTAAGCCTTCAAAACTTGTGACAAAAGCTTGATTATGTTGGAGGTTGATGATTATGGAGGAGAGGAAAAACTTTTGGAAGATATTTCTAGTGAAAAACTTGGGAAAAGTGATTATGTGAAGTCTCCACACGAATTAGAATGGTTAAATACCAATTAAGAATCCTAAACCAACTCAAACTCTACAAATAAAATCACCGAACCGCCTCAAATCTTGGCATAGTCGATCGATCGACTCCCTAGATCGATCGATCGATCGATTAGGTATGCCGCCTCTGCCAGAGCCCCTCGTTTAATTCTATTTAACTAAAAAAAATCCTATTAGTCACAGCCGAAATTAGTGACAAACGCCTTTTTATTTTTATTTTTTTTTTTATTTTTTTTAAATCCTATTATGACTCCGATTTTAATTTCTATTGAAGTTTTATTCTTCTACTATTAAGACTAACATATTTAACTAATAAAAATTATTGAATCCAATAATTTATTTTTCTCGAATATTCTAATTAATTAATTAATAAAAACACGGGGTGTTACAACTGAAAATCAATAAAGAGAGTTTTAGGTTATTTAAAACATATTCAAAATTATGGACTACACTATTCAAGATATCCAGTTGTAATCGACGGTCATTGCGATGCAAATTATAGATCTGATACAAAAGACTCTAAGTCCACGAGTGGATATGTGTTTACCATTGGAGGTGCAATTGTGTCTTGGAAGTCCTCTAAACATACGTGTATAGGTAGGTCTACAATGGAAACATAATTCATTGCATTAGACAAAGATGTAGAAGAATCCCAACGGCTTTGAAACTTCTTGGAGGATGTTCCAAATTCTTCAAAACTTGTGCCCTCTATATGTATACACTATGATAGCCAATCGACAATTGAAAGGGAACATAATTATATGCATAAGGGCAACTCACGTCATATTCGCCATAGACACAATACCATTAGACGATTGCTCTAAAATGGAATTATCTCAATTGACTATATAAAGTCAAAAGATAATATCACAGATCCGATTACCAAAGGTTTGAATCTAGAGAAAATGGAAAGATCATCGAGAGGAATGGGATTAAATCCTACACATTATATAAGAATCAGTGACAACCCAACCTAGTTGACTGGAGATCCCAAGATCTAGGTTCAATAGGCAATAGAACAATATTGTATTCAGTAGGCACTGGATAAAATTTTCTTTTGCTACCCATTCTAAAGATGAGATGATGCACCTCTGTGGTGAGAAATAGGGTAAGTTAAAACCTTAAAAAATGTCTAAGTGGTTATTGTAGTTTACTTTTTATGAAAATCACCTATGTGAGTAAGAAGGGGGACACTTCTGTGAGAATATTAAAAGACAAAATTCTCTAAGATACTCACGGAACCAAGGGGTTTTCACAGCCAAAATGAACATAAACATGAGAACCAAATGTGTTTGAAAAAACTTGTGCGTCTACTTTTGTCTAGTTTTACAAAAATGATTAACATATAAAGACATCAATTCACTAATTAACTAAGTAAATTCGATACTATATCTCTAGGAAAAGTTCAAGGCCACTAGCCTACTTAACCCAATCCAATATTTTCCCATATTTACTCGAACTAGTGCTTGCATTTTCAGTAGTATGTTGTAACACCAATTTTCGTTCATGCGAGAGATTATTAGAAATGGATTTTGAAAAAATAGTAAATGAGGTATTTTAGGCTCAATCTAATCGTGATTGATTAGAGCCGCTGGCGCGGACCCACATTTAATAAATGATGTTGGTCCGGGAATGTAGGTTCGCGCGAGTGGGAATAATCAGTCGTGAATCTAAAACATTAAATTAAACAGTTTTTTTTTATTAAAATTAAAGCAAATATTTTTTTTTTAAATAAAAAAACTATGTTTCCTATTAAAAATCCCCTCGCGACAAAAATAAAAAAGCTATGTTCCAAAAAGTCACTCACTACATAAAAAGCACTCAATGTGTGTCACTGACGCGAACTTTTAAAAATAAGATAATATTAGTTAAATTACTGTTTGAGTATTTTTTGGAACAAAATAAAAACACACAAAGTGTGTTGCTGGTGCGAACCTTTAAAAATAAGATAATATTGGTTAAATTAGTTTTGAGGACTTTTTGGAACAAAATAAAAACACTTAAAGTGTGCTGCTAGATCGGACCTTTAAAAATAAGATAATATTGATTAAACTAGTGTTTGAGGATTTTTTGGAACAAAATAAAAACACTCAAAGTGTGCCGCTAGCGCGAACCGGTAAAAATAAGAGAATATTGGTTAAATTAGTGTTTGAGGTATTTTTGAAACAAAATAAAAATAATTGGACTAAATGTGTTTTAAAACAATATTTGAAGGACTTTTTGATAATTGATCCATTAAATATTAGGTTAATTTAAAATTATTTTAAATTTAAAATAAATCATAATTGTAGTAATTTATCAATTTAAAATAATTTTTTTTAAAAAAATAAAAGAATAGCTTTTAGTTTTACTTTAAAATAAATCATTAACTCTAGAAATATCATACATTATTTTTAAAAATTAAACTAAGGGTCAAGATTATTTTGACATGTAATGGAATCAATGATTGAGAGCTCGCCTTCCGGGGATTCTATCATTATTCAAAAGGGTGTCATATTAGATTTTGGGTATTCATTATAGAGTGGTTAAAGTTAACAATCCATTAGTCCACAATGGTCATTTTTCTTCCATAATCAAAATGTATACATTTTATTAAAACTTCATCGTTTAAGGGTCGACTCCTTCATCTAAAACAGTTCAAACATCAAAATTATATTTGAAAAACGAATAAGCACTGGCAAAAAAAACTGGTAAAAAAATATAAAAAGAATGGTACACAAATTAAATTAAGGCCTGTAAACAAAATCCATTTTATGAAAAATCCCTAACATGCCTTGGGGAATTGGGCCGATCAAACCTATCAAATCTGACACTAGTGTACTATGAAGAGACAAATTAATGTATAAAATACCAAAGCTCACCATCATCACATGTCTATAAACAGAGATTTATATTAACTAGTTGTGCCTACGTGCGTTGCACATGTTTGTGAGTCCAGATATACTTCTTTGCTTTGAATTAATATGAATTATGTAAAATTAAAAATCTAAAGCATCACAAAATATGTTTTTGTAAGACTTTGGATAATAACTATGTTTAATCGAACGAAAAAGATATTGTATTTATCAATCTTGGATAACACAAATCTTTAATCAAAAAGAAAAAGAAAATGTCTTCATCAGATATGTTGTTTTTGACGTTTGTTTTGATGTGAAGGTTCTTCTTCCTCTTCAATTTTGTAAGCGACGAAACGTGCCAGGTTTCGATCTGATTCTTTAACTGACTTTCCTTTAATATAGAATCTGTAGAATTTGTCAATGCATGTGTATAGCTTTCGAATATGTTCTGAGTGCAAAATTTCCTGTGGAGTGAAAGAATAAATATGAATATTAAGTATATTTTTTTAGTATTGAGCGTATTGAATTTACAAATGAGTATGAATTGGTAAAAAAAAATTATATTACCTTATCTTTAGAAGCAATGAAGGTTGGAATGTTGCACCCAATGAAAGATTCTGCTTCGTTGAACATTGTCACTGATGCTCTTTCGTTGTCGTCTTGGACCACAAGTTGAAGTAAGTACCTTAAGTTTGTTTATATAATGTGTAAGCAAAGGTATGTGTATGATGAGTTATTTAAATTAAAAATCATAGATTATTAAAAAATAAATAACTTATTGTGTAATTTCCATTTGAGGAACCACAATTTAAGCATGTTCCATTTTCGTTAGCAACAGTGAGTTTCTTGTTGCAAACATTGCAAGCGTCATACCATGGGTTTTCTTTGATTTTGACCTCCATAATCATGGCAACGAAAGAACAGAAAAGATTATGTGCAATGTGAAAATATTTTATGTTACGTTATGGTAATGAAAATGTTAGACATGTAAAGGTGATTCATAGTAAATTAAGTATTACCTCATTTGTTGATGCAATTCCATTTATAATATCACGAATATAAACCTTGTTTGCATTCATGATTATTTTTTGTGACGGCGAACTAAATTTCTTGAAATTTGGGGATGTTAATGAGCTCTTCAACCTGTAGGTTACATTTTGTCAATATATTTATGTAATGTAGAAACTAAAGTGTTTGTGAAAAGAAAATCAAAGAATTATTTTAATTCGATAGCCCGTATGATATCAGGGTTAATCTGAATTGTAATCTTTGATACGCTACTTAAGCTATATTCGCCTGTTAAGAATAAATTGATGAAATTGGAATTAGTAGGACCTCTATTCGTTGTTGCTTGAAGTGCAAAATAATATTTTACCTTCGTAAGATGAAAGTTTATAACTATTAAAGGATATTCGACTGTTAAGCAACTTAATTGCTATCCTTTATTCTCTGCTAAGTCTCCCCATAAAGTGAAATTCATTGATTGGAATCTATGATAAGTAATAAATTATAACATGAAATAGTATATTAAGTAATGTGAAATAAATTTACATACATAAAAGTATATTTTTAATATAATGAAAAGTTAAATTGTAGGATTCATACTTTGTATCTCGGAGAGTTATATCGCGTAAAATCACTTTTGCCGAGTTGGATGCTTTTGTAATGGTCCTCATTGGTTTCACATTTATGACAAAAGCTATCACATCTGTATGTTTGAGAATTAGAAATAGGATAAAATAATTAGTTTTTATAATTGTATGAGCAAAACTTTTGTACTAATAATTACCATAGGTTTTCTCTTCATCTTTCTGTGCGAGTAGATCTTCAAAGGAGATGAATTTGTAGAACGTTGACGGGAATATGAAATAATGATCTCGTTCAACGACCTAAATGTATTTATTTAAGGACAACTCGATTTTGTCGTGAACGGTTGAGTAAGCATCATTAACGCCCTTTACCATACCTTTAGTGAGGGAATATTATTTATGACTTTCAAGAAGACCTTCTAGTCGATTTTGTCATGAACCGTTGAGTAAGCATCATTAACACCCTTTACCATACCATTAGTGAGGGAATATTATTTCTGATTTTCAAGAAGACCTTCTAGTCTTTTAATAGGGACAAACTCCTAGTGCGCACGGTGTAAAATGTGAATTGTTTACTATAAACGGTTATACTCTCTTCGATGGTTTGACGCGGTGGGATGCAAAATTAAGGGTAACATCCATTATATAAAATATTTATCACTTATCACATATTAAATCCATTGATATTGGTATTTTTATTTTATATACAGAGTATTGAGATGATATGTCAATTCGTCGGCCTCTTAGGTGTAAGGATGTATTATCCATTGTGTGCCTATGTATAAGTTTGAAAAAGGAAAATGAAGCTCTCTCAGTTGGGTAGCTTTTAACCCATGTGGTGGGTGAATAGAAAACCTTGACGCATACCTAAAACAACTTAATGGTGAAAGGCTCCTTAGTCCTTAACAATTTTAGAAGCGGTTTGACATCTCACAGCTCAAGCTTTCAATGGTGGGATCGAAAATACCAGACCTACAATTGGGATCAACTATATTGTAGGTTCACCTAAGCAATTTCAAGGCCAATCAACGAGAAAAGTAGCACCTACTTTACTCCCCTGTTGTATGCCACTAATGCTTTTATTTTTCTTTAATTCATTTCCTCAATCACAGTTCTAATTTAATGTAATTTGTACATTAAATTTATATTTCTTGCACTTTTGTCTACATACTTCTTTTATTTTTTGCCTTCAATTTTACGTAGTTTCATTTGCAATACTCAAAATGACACATAGGTTTACGGTGACTAAGGACACGGAGGTGAATGCCTATTCTAGCTGATAAAACAACAATATTATAGCAAACCTTTTATTCTGAAATATTCAAGTAGAATAGTATCGTTAGGAAGGTCTATAACTTTATTCTGAAATATTAAAGTATAATAGTATCGTTATTTTGTTTCCTATCATCCTATAACAATTTCATGACATATCAAATGAATGGCATTACAGACATGAATACGTAAGTTTAGGTTAAAAAAACATAATGAAGTGAGTTTAACGAAATAACTTGAGTCGTTCAAGAGAAATTATTTTAGAGGTCGAAAAGTGTAGAGAACGGTGACATAACAGAGCGAAGCTTTAGCAACAATACTCGAATACTAAAAAAATTCCTCAAACTAAAAATTATAGAACGTAATATTTTACATTAATAGAACAAAAAATGAACATTATTACTAAAAAAAATCTCAAAACTAAAAATTGTAGAACGTATGATTTCACATACCTCCTAAACAAATGAGGAATTCCTTCAGTCGTCTCTGATTTAGAAGCCGAGCTTGTACAACAAATAACGATAATAACCTATGATATTTCAATTAACATTTCATTAGGAAAGTTAAGAGATTTTAAAATTTTGTAATTTGTAGTAAGAATTAATTTTATATGAGTAGGCATATTGGAACCAAAAAATTAACTTGATTTTAGAATAAGAAACAATAAGAAGAAAGGATGCAATTTAAAATAATCTCTTGTTGTGTTTTTTAATTTATATAACTTTGGAAAAAATTATTGAACAACTTACTATATCAATTTAACAATATCAAAAAACGAACATTATGAGTAAAAAAATTCTCGAAACAAAAAATTGTAGAACGTATGATTTCACATACCTGGTAAACAAATGGGGAATTCCTTCAGAATCAGAGCTTGTACAACCAATAATTATAATAACCTATAAGATTTCAATTAACAATTCATTATGAAAGTTAAGAGATTATTGAACTTGGTAATCTGTACTAAGAATTAATTTTATATGAGTAGGCATACTATAAAAAAAATTCATAACAGAAGTGAGGAAAAATTCTATACAGAAGTAGGATTATTTATCTTGATTTTTTAAGAAGTAACAATAACAATAAAGGATGCAAGAAGGAACAATAACAACAAATGATGCAATTTCAAATAAATAGACATATACAAAAACTCAGCATACCTCATATTGACCTTTGGTTTTTCCAGGTGCCATCTGATAAGATCAATGAACAAATGTTTAAGATTTCGTGTTCTCTTGAAAGATGAGAAGATTAATGAATCTTTTTCGTGTAACTTAAAAGATGAGAAGATGAATGAATGTTGGGATGGAGATACGACTCCTCATTTGTAGGGCATGGATGTTTGATCGGGTGTGATAGGGGTATTAGGGGATGAACGTATTAGTAAGGCTATTCTAGGAATAAAATATTTAATGAGGATATTTTGGTCATTTGACAAGTAAAGAAGAAGTTCCCTCTTTTTTAATAGTAGTGATAGTGATAGTGATAGTGATGATTATGAAATGATATTTTTTTTGTTCGGAGGTTTAAAAATATTTGAAATGGGTGTTGATCAAATCGGTGGGAATAGTGAAATCTCTATATACTATAAAATGTAAAACAAGGCATTTATGAATATTTAAGACTCCTCCTCATTGAGAGTGTCCACGTGGCAATCTATATTTTATACTTCTATAAAATACTATACAAGCAATTTAATAGATGCATTGAACTATTGAGTTTTCTCTCTCTCTCTCTCCTTCAATTTAATCCATCTACGAAACCAAGTCAAAAGCAATTAAGAATGATACATTTCTTTCGTCCCAATATATAAACATTATTTTTAACTACTGCCAATCACCATGGTCATCACCATAGACTTCCCCAAAGACCCAAAACCTTCTCCTGAACAAAGGGTTGCACATATGTTAAATCGCCGCCAAAGTTCTCGGCAGGTAATTTCCTTCTTTTCTTTCGTTGATTAATTCGTTAGTTAAGATTAGTAGGGTTTGGAGGTTCCCCACTATTGATAAACCATTTGCTTTCTCTCTTTTTTGGGTTATTTCTTTAACACTGTTTTTTATAACCATTAAATTATATAAAAGAAATGTTTTTCTAAAAAAAACAGTTTATAATTGTTAAAAGGTTCTTTTATAAACTGTTTTTTTAACTTTTCTATAAAATTAATTTTTTACATAAAACGTTAAAAACATTAAAAAAAAGTTGAAATAAAAACGTTGAAAACACTATATTTAGCTGTTTTTTTATAAACGTTAAAAAATAGTTTATATAAACCACTATTTTTTTTTTAAAACACTGCTTTTAAAAATGTTACAAAACACTGATTTTTTAATTGCTTTTTACAAATGGTCAAAAATATTTTATATAAAAATGCTTTTTTTTTTTTTTAAAAACATTGTTTACTAAAAACATTAAAAACACTCTTTTTAATAAACTTAAAAAAATATTTTATATAAAAACACTTTTTTTTAAAAAACACTTTATATAAAAATAATGTTTTTAATTTTTTTTTTATAAACGTGAAATGGTTTTTTATAAAACTTTTTTAACGTTTTTTTTATAAATTAACTTTTTTTATAAACATGTTCAAAAACAGTTTATATAATAACGTTGAAAAATACTGTTTTTTTTAACGTTTTTAACATTTATATGAAAATTGTTCATATAAAAAGTTGTTTTTAATAGTTTATAAAAACTTTTTTTTAACATTTTTGATGTCTTTTTATAAAAAAAAAATTGATTTTATAAAAAACAGTTAAAAAGGGTTTATTAGAAAACATTTTGATGTTTATAACTGTTTAAAAAAAAGGGTTTTTGTATAAGGAGTTTTTAACGTATATAAAAAACAATTAAAAAAATAGTGTTTTTTTAACCTTTTTAAAAAACAGCGTTTTTAACAAAAAGTGTTTTTATATAAAGTATAAGAGCTTTTCTCTCTCTTATCTCTCTTATTCTTACTTTCTCTCTTTTTTGGATTATTTTTTTAACACTTTTTTTAATCGTTAAAAAAACACTGTTTTTAAAAGTTAAAAAAACACTGTTTTTTATAAACATCAAAAAACCATTTATATAAAATCAATGTTTTTAAAAAAAATCAGTTTATAATCGTTAAACGGTTTTTTTATAAACAATTTTTTTAACTTTTTTTATAAAATTATTTTTTTACGTAAAACATTCAAAAACAGTTATATAAAAATGTTAAAAACACTATTTTTTATAAATGTTAAAAAACTGTTTATATAAACCACTATTTTTTTAAGGAAAAAATACTTTTTTTAAAAAACATTACAAAACACTGAATTTTTAACTGTTTTTTATAAACATTCAAAAACAGTTTTATAATTCTCTTTAAAAAATGTTGTTTTTATATAAACCATTTTTTAATATTTTTTTAAAAGAGTTCTTTTTTTTAAGAACAGTGTTTTTACATAATTTTTTTTAACGTTTATACAAAAAACTGTTAAAAAAACTGTGTTTTTAATGTTTTTATATTAAGTGCTTTTTACGTTTTTAATTTATTCTTATAAAGAATTGGTTTTATGAAAAAAGTTGAAAATAATTTACAAAAAAACTTTTGACATTCATAAACTGTTTTTTTATAAGATTGTTTTTATATAAAGTTTTTACAATGTTTATAAAATAGTTAAAAACAATATTTTTTAATGTTTGTAAAAAAAATGTGCTAAAAAAAGTTTATAAAAAAACCTTTTGATTTTGTAAAACTTTTTGATTTAAAAAAAAATGCTTAATAAAAAAAGCGTATAAAACTTTCTCATTTTATAAAACTTTCTCATTTTATAAAAAAGTGTTAGTAAAAAAAGTTTTACTATTTAAAACAATAAGATATAATGCAAAATTTGTTTTAATACACTAATAAATACTTATACTAATGGGTAAAATAGTCTTTTTGATTGGAAAATGAGTCTACTGATCATCAAACTAGCTAACTAACGTTTTTTGTCGATTTTGAATCGCAAACGAGTAGAATGTAAACAAATGGAATAAAACTCTAAATAACTATTGGACCCCAAATAGTAAAAAATCCTTACAAAATTGACAAGAAGCCATAGAATAGACTGTGATTTTATTTAAGTAGAATGTGTTATGTGAAGATTGAAATAGTGTTTTTCTTCATTTTTGTTGAAGAGAAATAAAAACAAAACAAAAGAAAAGCAGTTTGTAGGTTTTTTTTATCTCTGTTTCCCAAATACATTATTTACTCATCTAAGAAAATTGATGTAATTAAAATTTTAGAAAAGTACACTAAATATGAGAATTTTTTTTAATTTGGTTACGAAAACTGTATATTTTTTTCTTTAACATATGTTGAAAATAATTAAGGGTTTTGTTCTCGCATCATTCAATTCCTCAACTACTGTAGATTTTTTTCCTCATTACAATTTACATACCTATATATTTATCCTAATTGCAAATATATTGTATGACTATAAATTTATTTTTAATTACAAATTTTTGAAGGTTTAACAAAATTTATGGCTAGAGTTGAATAGTGAAGCAAAAAGTGCTCATTATCAAGGTTAACAACTAATGTATTATTAAAGTGTGATCGCGCATCGCGCGGGTTTCCACCTAGTATCACCAATAATTCAATTAACGTGGACGATCATGGTGATAAGAGGTATCATTGAAGGACAATAAATGTATTAAATATATGAGAGAGAGAGAGAGAGAGAGAGAGAAGTGGAACAATTAACGTGATGAGAGAAAGTCAAGGGAGGTGGGTCTAGTCATTTGATTATTAAGAAAAGATTGTTAAATTTGGTTATTGAGAAACTTAATTTGATTATTGAGAAAAGAATTGCTAAATTTTAGTTAGGCCCCCTAAATTTGATTAGTCGTTCTAATTTGATTAGACTGCGGGAGATACTCTTAAAGCTTAAAGGGACGTGTGTCTGTGGCAGATTCTGCTAAAATCATTGTATGAACTTAGAGGGAATATGTGTCCAGATGCATTTTTAACTAAATTTCCAATCTGTCTAGGAATTTTCACTCGCCACAGCTGTCATGGTACCTCACTTAACAATCAAGGTAAATTTGGGGGGCCAGCATTTTATTTCAACACAAAGTAGCTGCTGAAGTTAAAAAAAAGCTAATTTTCTTAGGGTGGGAACCTAGTCATATGAGGATTAAGTGAAATATCATGAATAACTTATTAATGAATCTAATCCTTTTTAATTAGTTATTTATTAACCCTCACCATAGCAGTAAACAAATTTGATCTTAGGAAGCATAGACGTAACGAAACCAACGAAGTAAGTCTTATCTGTTTCATAATTTTCATCTTTATTGGAACATGTCAATTCCATTTCCAGTTAGAGTGATAAACAGAAGTTAAGTGGGTCTGGTTTCGTTTCGGCCAAAGGTGAGGCCCGAGGATGAATTATTTTGGTGCGGAGATAATTTGAGGGTCTCCAATGTTGGGTAAATATTTATTTTAAGATAAAAAATATATGCTTTTAAGAAAAATATAATTTATTAAGGAATGTGGACGCATTAACAATGTGTAAAATTAATGTTTATACAATGAATAATACTTGATACACAAGACCGCGTCAATATGCATTATTATAATAAAATTCACTAGTTCCCTCACTTCTTTTATTTATGAATAATGATATAAGTACCAAGAACTTTTATTAAGTTCTTAATCCAAGTAACATCGTCTCTGCTCATTCTCTCACCTCCCCATTATTTACCATTCTTTTCTCTCTCCAACATAAATTACCCGATTTCTTTCAAAATCCAAAATGAAACCTATTTTACAACTAGCCCTTTTTTTGTTTACTAATCCATTTGATATATATATATATATATATATATATATATATATATATATATATATATATATATATATATATATATATATACTAGGGTATGCCCGTGCCTGAAGGCACGATGAAAATTTTTAAAGTACGTAATTGCAAACGGTAAAAAATTTCAAAACACGTAATTGCAAAACGAAAAAAAATTACATTCCCCAACATAACAAATTGTAATATTAAAATATTGTTCTTAAAATTTGAAGAAAATTTCTTTTGTTTATAGACCTACCCACTTTGTTTAAAAATACACTAACAAAACTAATATTATGTATTAACAATACAGATAGTTTGTCCTAAACATAGGGTTGCTTTGCAATCTTACAACCAATAGCAATCACTAAGAAAACATAACTTATTTAACTCCCAAAACCGACAAAATAACATAATATTTTTTTAAATAATAATGCAACATTTTTAACTCCCCAAACCAACAAAAAACATAACCTAGCGGGTAACCCGTGTCCGTGACATGGACATAAATTATATTAATTGGTGTACAATTTATAAACAATTTAAAATGCATAATTTTTTGTAATAATGTAACAATTTTATAAGACAATTTTAACACTAACATTTAAAAAAAAGTCCAAAATATGGCAATGTTAACAAAATAATATTATTTTTTATTAAAAAAATGGGTAAAAAGATCTACATTTGTTTTTGTAGTTTTAAATTAATGTATCGTATTAAAAAAAATATTAAAACTTTGATTTTTTGAACAAAAGACTTTTGGGGCTTAACCCTCTCTAATAATAACATATTTGACATAACCCTTAAAAAAATAGGAAAATTTTTGTCCAAAATTCAGTAGGTGGAAAAAGCTCTTTAAAAATCTCTTTTTTATTTAAAATACTTCTTAAAATGATTTTTATACATTTTGTTGATTCGTTTTTGGTTTAAACGAATATTTTGTATTGTGTTGCTATTACTTGGATAAAATCATGATTGGAAAAATAAATATTTCATGTTGTCTCGTGTTGTGTTATTTTTATTCTGATGGGACTCATTTTTTATTTAAAAAAAAACATTGTTTTACGAAACTTTTATTTAGGTATTTTCTTAATTGATAAAAAAAATAATGTCTTGTTTATTTTGGTTCGGCTCGTTTTTGGTTAAAAAACTATTTTTCTTTGTGCTGTTTTTAATTGAATTGGATTCAAAATACGTAAATAAAAAATAAATATTTAATGTTATATCGTGTTGGGTGTTTATTATTGTCCCGTGTAATCCCGAAAACATTTGGGCCAACAATTTTTATATAGTTATATAGATAACAGAAATCGGTACAATAATTAAAAGAACGTGTCAAGTATTGAGCCATGAGTCAAATATGTCAAGTGATTCAAAAAGACGCATCAAATATAAACTAAATATCTATCTCAAATATTTCAACGACTCCAAGTTAACCTTGAACCATGCGCTAATTTTCTTGCTTTTAAGTTTTGCGAGGCTGAAGAAAAAAAAAATTGAGCCATGGGCTCATATTTCACTTTCTCCAAAAATGCAAAATTTTAATATGAAAGACGTCCACAAAAGTGAGACAACATGAACCCAACGCCAGCCATAAACAAACTACATTCTATTTCTTTAAAACTTTTATTTTCAAAATCATAATTAGAACCTTTCATATATGTATGTTAATAAAGTACGTTTGTTATTTTTTCTCACCACTCATAAATCAAGTACATTTCTTAGGGCCCCGCATGCCACTCAAAATCTTTCCAACTTTGGTAGTGAAGATTTATCAAATCTTATTTTGACAGCATTAGACAAATTTTTTTAACTCTATCAAATCCAATCAACTTTACATATACAAAACTTATCATGATATTATATTTATACGTTTATATATATATATATATATATATATATATATATATATATAAGAGGAATACTTGGAACGCGTAAGGATGGAATGGAACACTGTTTTTTCTATATCTTTTTAAAAGAAAAGTTAAAAGTGCTTGTTTTTTTACAAAGAAAAAGTCTGAAGCATTTTTAATAAATAAAACGAAACTTTTTTATGAATTTTTTTTCATAACATTTTGTAAAATGTTTCTTAAAGACTATTTTTTTATGTTTTATAGAGTGTTTTGTAAAATTATTAAACTTTTTTTTAGCTTTTTCTATAAAATGATTTGTAAAAAATTACTTAAAAGTGAAAATTAAAGAAAGTTCATTACCACAGAGTAAGGGGAACAATTTTAAAAATGACATGAAAAAACGACACGGAACGACGCAAAATTGACCCGAAATTGATACGATATGTCGTTCTTGTGTCATGTTCGGGTCATGTTTTTTTTACACGAAGTCGTGTCGTGTTCGTGCCTGAATTATGTCATGTTCGTGTTCGTGTCTTGTATTCATGGCGTGACGTGTCATGTCGTGTTATTTTTTATTCGGGGCGTGTTCATTTCAACTAAAAAAATACGAATTCGTGTCCTGTCGTGCCTAAAAAAACCTTGTCGTGTCGTGTCGGCCCGAAACACGACCCGTTAACCTTGCCGACGAAGGCGGGTCTTAAATGTTTGATCCATGTCACAATTTGTATTGAACAGAGGTATGAAATATAAAGTATGAATATAACAATTATATAATGTCATGATTTCACAGTTTTCTGTCAATTGCTCGGTCCAAAATTTCGTCTTTTAAAAAATAAAAGACAAATGAAACAACTTATTAACAAATAATATTATTTTTGCATTGACTAAAAAATGCAATACATTTGGTTGGATACATTGAATTCTAGCATTCTTATGAACTAAAGTTGTATCCGAACTAATGTTTTATTTCTGTTTTATTTTTAAAAAAATGAAAAGTAATTTTTAAAATTGTTTAAGAACTAAAAAAAAGTTTTGTTTTGTGTTAAAAAAATGAATACAAAAGAAAACTCAAGTGGTGTAAATGGGAAAAAAGGTTAAATAGATATAGTAAAAATGGTTCCAATGTTTTAAGAACATCATACACGGAAACTCAATAGTTTATTGGCATGTCACGATTCCATCACCTGCCCAGAACAAAAAAAGTTCATCACCTGCCTAGAACAACAAAAATTAAGTGACGTACATACATACTCCTCCACGATCCATCACCTGCCCAGAACACATAAATTTCAACTAAAAGAATAAACTAAATAGAATAAGAAAAAAAAAAGAAATATAAACAATAGCAGAATAAAACGTAAGACACAACTTTCTACATCCCCAACTCGTGTATGAAAAACTCAAGATTCAAATACTAAACTTACATTGAAAACAAATTCTTCTTCACACCTATGGAATGCATTCCCTCTGGAAAAAAAAAAATAACAGTATTAGCAAACTTTATAAATTTAAAGAAATCTCTTGAACCCATTTCTGAAAAGGAACTATATATACACCTTGAAACTCACTGACACAAAAAAAAAAAAAAAAAATTCAAAAGCCACAAAAATTAAGTGAAACCACCAGGACAAATAAGAACGCAGGTCATAAACTAAACACATTTTATTTCTTACAAAATTCGCTAAAATCGAACAAAAAAATGAACCCGAAACCTTTAAAAAAAATTCGACGATCTTACCTGTTTACCTCTAAATTCAGTGCAAATCTTCTTACATGCCCTCTTGAGTGGTTAGTCACAAACATTCGTGAACCACATTACTCAAATATATGGAGATCTAAAAAAAATTCAGACACAAATAGGAGAGGGTAAAGATCTTAAAACTTTAAGATTTAGGCCATAGAAACCCTTATATATATATATATATATATATAAGGGAAAACCCCCCAAAAATTCAAGATCTGAAAATCAAACAGAGAAACCCTGAATAAATACTCAACCATTGTAGGGAGGCGGAGAGGCGAACAGTTGTGAGAAAGGACGGGGTCTATGGGGGCGGACAACCGTGGAGCTCAGAGGGTGATGGAGGCCGAGGGGGAGAGTGAATGGTGAGGATCTAAAAGAGAGAGAGAGAGGTTTGGTTAAAAATAAACAGATGTGGTGGGTTTCAAAGATAAGGGAGAAATATTGAGTGTCTCGAGCCTTGCGCTCTGTTATGAAATAGATTACCTCGAGCCTTGCATTGTAAGGGACAAATGACTTATTTTACCAAAGAGTCTTCCTAATATCAAATCATTTACAATCGTTAGATTATACACGTGGCAAGTTGTAGGGCCTTTAATTATTTTGATAAGTAGACATAAGAAGATCAATAGTGTTAACGCAAAAATTCTCCATCTACGAAGACCAATCAGAAAAGGACACATGTCATCCTACGTGGCAATATTCGACACCCGAGGAGAGTTGGTCGGCATCCGAGGAGAGTTGGTCAGCACCCGAGGAGTATTAGTCGGCACCCGAGGAGAGTTTTTCAGTACCCGAGGAAAATTGGTCGGCACCCGAGGAGTATTAGTCAGCACCCGAGGAGAGTTGGTCGGCACCCGAGGAGAGTTAGTCGGCACCCGAGGAGAGTTGGTCGGCATACCAACCAGGAAGATCAAAGGATAACTATGCATTTAATGTGTAATAATGAAGATGGCAACGCATTTAATGAGCCATAATGTACATTTATATTGTATTAATAGATGACAACACATAGCATACCAAGCAATTCAACAATTAGATTCGTTGAATATAGACATAAATGTCTACATACAATGAATCTCTTTATCTCCCATCACTATAAATACATGTATTCCCTTAGCCAAAAAGAGGAGATCCGAAAGAGATCCGAGATAACCTAGAAACACCATACACAAGATACACCTCTTTTCTCTCTCTACACCCTATGGTGCTATTGTAAACCCCTGGGAATAAAATAACAGTGGACGTAGGCTTTTTCTTATAGCCGAACCACTTTAAAAATCTTTGTCTCTTATGTGCTTGATTGGATTGCTTTCATTTATTTATCTGTGATCATAAAACTGGGATTCGGTCCAGTTTTTTGCATCAACAGATTGGTGTCGTCTGTGGGAATCGTGTTACAAGCGTTGTTCTCCATCAAAAGCTAAGTTTTTATTTTCTCTAAGTATAATCAATTATACATACATCTTTTGATTCAATCATGATTTTTATATTTATATACATAAATTAATTGTCCAATTTTTATCTGGAAAATATTGCATATCATGATTTTAAAATCATAACTGTTAGATTAATTCTTATTTAGAAATCTGAAAAATAATGGATTTCATAAATCACAACTTTTTGCTTGATTCTCAAGTTTCAATTTTATATCATGGAATAAATATTTTAAATGATTATATATACCAATGTATATGACGGTGGTAAGATTTGGTAATTTTTATTATAAATTTTGTAAGATCTTTGATGTCTATTCAAATTCCCATCATATTTTTAATCAGAGAATGTGAAAAGGTTAAATACAATAAAAAGTTTTCTCATGGAAATCATGACCCAGATCTATTTTCTCTCTCTTCAAGTTTGAGTCTCTTTGCATTCATTTTTATGAACTATATACTTAATTTGGTTCATCTTCCATCTATGTCAATAAAGTCTCATTGACTGATTTTTGATATAAATTTGGTAATAACTTCGATCATTCAACATATTTTTATCTCTCCAAGTAGGGAATAGGCAAGGATCAATATAAAAAATAATTTTCTCTCACCTAAAAAATCATTACCCACCTCTTGTAAAAGAGGATCAGTAAAACAAATCATGACCATATCAAGGCTCTTTGGCACAAGTTTGATATGTTGGCCCCTCGTTCATCACATCACATGGTTTCTTTATCGGAATCACACGATATAGTGGATTAGATAATTATTCATTTAATTAACATTCTTAATGCTTAAATTTTAAATCGAATGTTATTTTTCTGATCTATTGGTTCGAGATATTTTGGGACATAGAAATCTCATGAAAAATTTATCACCGTGGCTCATATGGTTGTTCGAAATGATCCACTTACAACCCCTATTTCTGGTCAGCCATACATATTGTTGGTCGGCATCATCTCGGGCCATCTTTTATTAAAGGCAAGCTTAACCAGACCAATTTTTTTTGTTGGAGATAAGATGTGAAGATCCATCAACAACGTTGAAATAATTTTATCCAACTACGAGGTATCTTATTATTGGTCGGAGACTCATATTGTAGCTCGGTGGATCCAATTACAGGTCGACGATCATCTACTTCTTGATCGGTGACATCCTAGTCTTGTTAGGAGGGTTCAATTTACTGGTCGGAAACTATCCAACCATCCACTTCTTGGTCGGCGACATCTAATGTTGTTCGGTGACCATCCAACAGCTAGTCGGCAATATCAATGCACCATTTTTGTTGATCGGCGAAATCGCTCTGCTGGTCGGGGACCATTTGCTTCTTGGTCGGCACCATATATTCTATAACTTGAGATATCCTTAAATGTTGGTCGGCAACATCCATGCCATTTGTCGGCAGCAGTAGAATCTTGGGCTATTAAAAAATGCGAAGCACCATTTCTTTAAACACGAGTTCAGCTTGGGGACAAACAGGAGGCTTAAGTCTTTTTTAACTTGTGATCACCCCAAAAATATTTTTAAAACCAAGTGATAAATAATTTTCAAACAGCAACTTATACCTGATTAGTTGTTGGAGATTAAATAACTTTACAAAAAACTCTACGACTTATTTATGATGCATATCTGGTAAAATTTTGTCCACTTACACACATTTGGCACAAAAATATTATTTCATATTTTGAAAATTTTATTATTTTATGCTGATTGTTTGTCTGAATAATTATTCTCATGATAATAATTATTTTCTCTAGTCTCGACAGGTGCTCGGGAAGCTTATTAAAATTTCATAGGGACGAGATTCAATCCCGATGAAAGCTCTCGTAAACCTCTGGAAAAGTAGTATTGCTCGACATCAGGCAATTGTGCCTCGCCATATCAGCCAACATATATTATTTCATTTTTTGAAATTAATATTTTTATTTCTCAAGCATATACATATCATATATTGATTGGATGAGTAAATTATTCTCACGACTAATCAATTCAGCCTACACAAATGGTAGAGCAAGATATTAATTTTTACAGGTACAAGATTCAACTCCGACGAATGCTCGGAAATAATCTTACTCTTCTGAAAAATATTATCATAGCTCGGCCGTATGAAATTTCACCTCAGAGAGGAACTACTGATTTTATTTTTTCTATGATATCTGCTCCAGCACAAATGATTATATATATCCATTGGGATTCATATTCTATATTCATCTCTTCATGGAGCTCGGCGAAATACTTATTATCATATTCAGCTCTGAGGAAAAGCTACAACAGTTATTATATTTCACCCCCAACGGATAGTTGGTCGGGGCAATTCTTATTTATATTCAGGCCCAGATATCGTCTCAAGAACAAATTATTCTATATATCCCTTGGGATTCATATTCTATATTCATCTTAACATGGAACTTGGCGAGATACTTATTATCATATTCAGCTTCGAGGAGAACTATAACATTTATTATATGTCACCCCCAACGGATAGTTGGTCGGGGTAATTCTTATTTATATGCAGGCCCAGCAAAGTTATCGGCCATATTCTTATGTTCTGGAAAATATTATTCTTATTCGGCATAATGAAATTGTGCCTCGACAAGATACTTATTCAGCTTTAAGGAGAATTACAACATTCGTTGTGTTTCACCCCCAACGGATAGTTGGTCGGATAATTCTTATTTATATTCAGGCCTCACAACATTCTCGGCCATATTCTTATGTTCTGGAAGATCTTATTCTTGTTCGGCATTATATAATTCTACCTCGACAGATCAACGAGGCACTTTATTATTTTTAATTATTCTTTATATCTATTTGGATGCATATTCTATTCTTATTTCAGCATGGAGCTCGAGAAATATTTATAATCATATATTCAGCTCCAAGGAGGTCTCCAACATTTATATTATCTTATTCCCAACAATCTGTTGGTCAGCTCCAAGGATGTCTCCAGCATATATTATCTTATTCCCAACAATCTGTTGGTCAGCTCCAAGGATGTCTCCAGCATATATTATTTTATTCCCAACAATCTATTGGTCAGCTCCAAGGATGTCTCCAGCATTTATTATATCTTATTATATTCCCAACAATCTGTTGGTCAGCTCCGAGGAAGTCTCTATCATTTATTATCAAAAATGTATTCCTCCGGGAAGTAAAACTTGTATTCCTTTCGGGAAGTAAAACTTGTATTCCTCCGGGAAGTAAAGCTACTTGTATTCCTCCGTGAAGTAAAGCTACTTTATTCCTCCGGGAAGTAAAGCTACTTGTATTCCTCCGGGAAGTAAAACTTGTATTCCTTCGGGAAGTAAAACTATATATTCCTAAAAATGCCAACTTATGTTGGTTAGGAAGTAAATCTATTCCCAAAAATGTCAACTCAGGTTGGTCGGAAATAAGAAGCTGTCAACTACAGTTGGTCGGAAACAAAGTATGAGTATGTGAAAGCGATCAAGCAAAAAGCATTCAAAGTTCACATTCCACACTTGGGGGCTTCTATTACAGATACAGTTGTTCATTCGGTGGCACATTCTCATAACATCATGCAGTCGAGCATCAGATTCAGCCCCAACTAATTATCATTCAGAAGTTATTTTTCTTACTCAGGAGCTAATTTTGCTTATGAATTTCAAGAGGAATATTGAAGTTCAGGAGGTATATTGAAATTCAGGAGGCGTATTCAGAAGTTCAGGAGGTGCATTCAGAAGTTCAGGAGGCATATTCAGGAGTTATTATGCACATGCTATAGAAGTTCAGAAGTCAAATTCAGTATCTACAACACTGAGATCTTTACTACTACTGTCTCGACCAACATTGAAGAAGAAGTTGTATGAAAAAGTTTCGAAGTCCACCGTAAACTTGGTACTAATCAGATTGAAGGTTGGGTTCAAAAGCTAGTATGTTACTCGACAAAGTATGCAGAGGATCATAAATCAGAAGAATCAAGCACGTGAAGTTAGCACTCAGTTGTTCGGCACAGTCAGCAGTTGGTCGGCTAGCCAAACCAATCAACATACTTGAAGATTATGACAAGCTACAAGCTGTATACTATGGCATGGCTGCATCCAAATTCCCAGGGGTGATACATAGCACACGGAGTTCCTCAAAAGAAAGATTAGCAACCATCGATCAGCCTGCATCATATGTCGTCCAGGAGATAATGCACTTTATGTTGAACAAATCAAGAAGGTAGATCAAGAATTTCACGAGCACCGAGCAACACTGCAGAATAAATACTCCATCCTTTCAAGTAAACCATCAAGCATGGAGCATTGGGGGCTTCTGTTAACGCAAAAATTCTCCATCTACGAGGACCAATCAAAAAATGACACATGTCATCCTACGTGGCAATATTCGACACCCGAGGAGAGTTGGTCGGCATCCGAGGAGAGTTGGTCGGCACCCGAGGAGAGTTGTTCAGTACCCGAGGAAAATTGGTCGGCACCCGAGGAGTATTAGTCAGCACCCGAGGAGAGTTGGTCGGCACCCGAGGAGAGTTAGTCGGGACCCGAGGAGAGTTGGTCGGCATACCAACCAGGAAGATCAAAGGATAACTATGCATTTAATGTGCATTAATGAAGATGGCAGCGCATTTAATGAGTCATAATGTACATTTATACTGGATTAATAGATGACAACACATAGCATACCAAGCAATTCAACAATTAGATTCGTTGAATGTAGACATAAATGTCTACATACAATGAATCTCTTTATCTCCCATCATTATAAATACATGTATTCCCTTAGCCAAAAAGAGGAGATCCGAAAGAGAACCGAGATAACCTAGAAACACCATACACAAGATACACCTCTTTTCTCTCTCTACACCCTATGGTGCTATTGTAAACCCCTGGGAATAAAATAACAGTGGACGTAGGCTTTTTCTTATAGCCGAACCACTTTAAAAATCTTTGTCTCTTATGTGCTTGATTGGATTGCTTTCATCTATTTATCTGTGATCATAAAAATGGGATTCGGTCCAGTTTTTTGCATCAACAAATAGTAAAATGAATGGGAGAGAATGAGAATTTGTTTGAGTCGTGGGAGACCAAAATGTTATAATACGCTTGTACCCTTATGTTTAAATTTTGAAAAAAGGAGGAAACAAATTAGAGTGTATAAAAAGAGGGGGAATTCAAAGTTTTTAAGGGTAAAATAAAGAGTGCAAAAAAAATTCATTTTGTGATGTCATGGTTGAATCTTATGACATATATAAGTTTTGTAACTTATTATGTAGATATATATATAATTCTCTTGTGCGGACTAGTCCGCATTTTAAGAAGCGGACCGAACATGTGTCACCTAACCGTGCGCCTAGAAATTATCACCTAAATTATAGGCACACTTTCTCTCTCTTCTGGGCTCACCGTCAGGTGACACATGTCCGGTTCGTATTCTTAAAATGCGGACTAGTCCGTACAAAAGCAGGATTGTATATATATATTTATATATATATATATATATATATAATATATCCATTTGAAATTAACTAACAATCAAGATTTTAATATACCCATTTGAAACTACCCATGAAGACTTTTATACACCCCTTCAAGTATGATTAGAACAAACTGTTACGATACTCATTCTAATGTTTTTCATGTTTAATAAACCCATTTCATGTTTATTGTTAATATATGTATTAAATGTTAATATATCTATTTATAAAACCGCTTTAAAAAGTAAAAAAAAAAAACTATTTCCAATGTTCAAAAAAATTAACTGTTGTTTAAAAAAAATTGTTTTATAAATTTGTTAAACAATTTAAAATATATGCAAATAAAACTGTTTTTATTATAAAAACTGTTTATTATAAAAAACTTGTTAAATTTTTTTTTTTGTATAAAAACTGTTTTTACAAAAGTAAATTATTTTAGCTTTTAAAAATCCGAATTCTATATAAAAAATTGTACTTTTTTTTAAAAAGTGTTATACAAAAAATGTCTTTTATAATATATAGAAACCGTGTTTTAGTTTTTATAGGCAATTTTAAAAATAACAATCAATTCATTTTAATTGTGGAAATAGTTTTTTGTTTTATTTTTTAAAAAGGTTGCATAAAGTAAAAAAATATTTTAAAAAAATAATTGTCTAAAATAAATATTTTTTACAATCAAAGAAATTTATTTTGTTTAGTCACATGTTTAAAATGTTTTTTGTTAAGTTTGTACATTCCTTTTGTTTGTTTTTAAAAGAATGTACAATTTTAACTAATGCCATAACAAAATTTAACATTTTCCCTAAATAAATTGTTTTGATTATAAAAATATTTATCTTAGAAAATTATTTGTTTTTAAATAATTTGTATGAGTTTTTTTTAACTTTATACAACCCTTTTAAAAAATAAAGCAAAAATCTATTTCCACAGTTAAAATAAATTGATTGTTATTTTTAAAAATTGTCAATAACAACTAAAACACGGTTTCTATATAATATAAAAGACATTTTTTGTATAACACTTTAAAAAAAAATGCACAATTTTTTATATAGAATTCGGATTTTTAAAAGCTAAAATAACTTACTTTTGTAAAAAATAGTTTTTATATTATATAACAAGTTAAAGACAGTTTTTCTACAAAAATTTTTTTTTTTTTTATTTTTTGGAAAAAGTTTTTTTTATAATAAACAGTTTTTATAATCAAAACATTTTTATTTGCATGTATTTTAAATTGTTTAAAAAAAATTAAACAGTATTTTTAAAACAACTGTTAATTTTTTTGAACAGTGGAAATAGTTTTTTTTTTACTTTTTTAAAATAGTTTTATAAATAGATATATTAACATTTAATACATATATTAACAATAAACATGAAATGGGTCTATCAAACATGAAAAACATTAAAAACGAGTATTGTAAGAGTTTGTTCTAATCATATTTGAATGGGTGTATAAAAATCTTCATGAGTAGATTCAAATGCGTATATTAAAAAAATGTATACTTATATATTAAATGTATATATTTCAAATGGATTACTAAGCAAAAAAAAAATGGGTAGTTGTAAAATAGGTTTCTTTCTGGACTATGAAAGAAACCGTGTAATTTATTTTGGAGAGAGAGAAGAAGGGTGAGTAATGAAGAGGAGAGATAATAAGTGGAGTCTATGTCACTTGGGTTGAGAACTTAATAAAAGTTCTTGGTATGTATATCATTATCCTTTATTTTTTATTGTCTTGTTATTAATTTGTCATTCTTTATGGACAGGGACGTAATGAGGATTTTTTGATATTGGAGGCTAATTTAATGATAATACCTCTGAAATTAGAAATCCTAACTAAATTCAAATTTAAAACCCTAGATAAATATATAATTAGAATCTCAATAGCGAAACAAACAAATACAACCAATCAAATAAATTAAACATATACAAAAAATAACCAAACGAAACAAACAATAAGAGAAAGTGTCTAAAAAAGAAAAAAAAAATTTGTATTTTTAGTTTTACCTATTGTTGTAAATGAGAAGCAGTTTGAAAAGAGGAGACAAGTTGGCGTCGGAGGTGAGTTGATGCTCGAGGTGACTTAGTGAGGAGTAGAGAAGAGTTGGAGCAGTGGGGTGGTTTGGGTTAAAGAAGTCCTGCTCTGTTTTTTGTTGTTTTGTTTTGTTGTTAAGAGATTAGGTTTTAAAGAATAAATTGGTTTGGTTTATTTATAATAATACCCACAAAATCTTTTTTAATTTAATTTTTATCCCAAATATTTTTAGATACCTACTTTTCTATCTTTTTTAAATCCGTGGGGGCACAAGCCCTCACTCATCCCTGAGAAGCCCCGACCCTGTTTAGAGATGGCATATCATATCAACATGTTAAGTAATTTCTACGGTTTACAGTTATCATTCTTTTATACAACGTCTTGTTTAGTAAATTATTATTCTTTATACATGTTGGTACATCATGTCAACCCTTTACACAGCTAAATATAGTGGTTGTCCTTCTTAATATCAAGGTTCTAAAAAATGTGGGGTGTGATCTATGCGTGTAGACCAAGTCTTAGGCGTGAAAAAGTGTTTAGGCCTTCTTAATATATTTTAATATTTTTTAACCATAACAAGGCTATTAAAATACTAATTGTGCATATCATAAAAATATGTCTGAATATATGCAAATTAAAATACTATTTGATTATTTTGGATAAGATAATGGCCCGATTAGTTAAAAATTCTTTAAAAGGGGATATCGTTTCACTATAGCATTGTTGTTGTTGATACCAAATTTAGTCTGCTGACGTGGATCAGTTAAGTGGAGACACATGTCAATCTACAAACATTTCTGAACAACACCTTGACTTCGAGGAACTCAACCTTCCCGACCAACTCAGACACTCCGAGCAACAGGTGCTCTTCGAGGAACTTTATTATACCGAGCAACTCATATATACCGAGCTACTTAGGCGGTCCAAGCAGCTCAGGCAGTCCGAGCTGCACCTCATTCGGAGCATTTATAACTGAATAATTAAGAGGATTGAATGCGCATTAAATGTTGATTATTATCATACAGATGTACACGCCTATTGGACACCTATGTAATATTCTCTTGCATGTACAACCTCAAGGCTATAAATACATTGTAACCTCCTCATTAGCAGGGGACTCGAAATTTCTTGGTAAAACCTGTAATCGAGAATTCCCAAACAGTCAGCAATAACAAAACAGTGGACGTAGGCCATTCCTTTAAGGCTGAACCACTTTAAAAATCTTTTATCTTGTTTATTTTATTTGTGATCGATTAATTAGATATTAATTAGAGATAATCTAATTTTTTAAATCAACAGATTGGCGTCGTTTGTGGGAAACGACTGAAATTCTCATTTTTCACCAAAATAATTTATCACCAATGGCTGATAATCCCGAATCCAGTAATCAAAACGCTGGAAACCACCCGAATCCATCCGCTCCTCCAAATGTCCAAGATCTGGCTGAAATTATGGCCAATTTGGCTCAAGGCCAAACGGCTATGCAAGAGACTATGCGATAACTCATGCAAACTATCCAAGGTGGAGCGCCGACCCATTCAGGACAACGAAGTGTTCAAAGAAATACCCGTTTAGTTTCTTCGCGTATTAGGCAAAGCGACTCATATCGCACTGAGAAATCTGTTGATTTTTCTTATCGACCGGATCGAACTTCGTCAGTACTAGCCACAGATACTGAGCAGCACATCACTCTCTCTCCAGAAAGGACTAGTGCATTGGAGAGATTAAGTAGGATCTCTCATTTTGATCGATTGGGCCCTAGGAAGAATAAAAGTCCTCATAAGGCTGTGTTGAGAAACTTTCGATGACCATCTGATCTAAGAGAGGATTCTGCCCAATCACAACCAGTTGCTCGACATGATAGATCCCAGGAAGCGACTTCAACACGATCAATTGCTCGAACCAATAGGCCCGAGGAGGGAAAGGATGCATGGAAAGGCTCTATTCAAAGGTTGGAGGATAGACTAGGGGAAATGGCTAAGGCTAAGAATCCTCTACAAAAAACTTTCGTCCAAGGGACGCCTTTTATACAGGCAATTGTGGATTTTCCCACACCATCGAAGTTCAAGGCACCTGTTGTGACCCCTAAATATGATGGAAAAACTGACCCTGTCCTTCATATAGAACAATACCAAGCTGCTGCCGACATCTATGTCGTGCCAGACGAGATGAGATGCAGGGCATTTTCGGGAACTCTTACCGGATCTGCACAAATATGGTACAATAATCTTCCTCGGGGGAAGATTTCAACTTTCTTTCAACTGGCCGAGCTCTTCATTGGAAATTTTTATTTTGGAGCAAAACCTGTTAAACGAGTAGCACATTTGTTAAGTGTTAGACAAAAAATAGGTGAGAGCACCAGGGATTACATAACACGTTTTAATAATGAGAAGCTCGAAGTTATTGATTATGAGGAAAAGACAACAATTACTGCTTTGATGAGTGGACTGTTGCCCAATAAATTGTACTATACTTTGGCCAAAGATCCACCCAGAACCATGTCAGAACTAATGGAAAAAGCAGCCAAGATCATGAATGCCGAGGAGGCTATTGCTGCGAAGAAGAACATGGACACCAAAGAGACCAAGGTGGAGGTTGATAAAGCTAAGAAGAAAGAACATAAGAACAATGGTGGTGACAAGCAGTCAAAAGCAAAGCCATCATGGGAAATATTGAAGAAATTTGAAAATTATACTCCTTTGAAATTAGACATAAACCATGTCCTGGAAGAGATCAAGAACAGCGAGGAACTGAAATGGCCTGAGAAAATAAAGTCAGATCCTGACAAGAGGAATAAGGCCAAATATTGCGAGTTCCATAAAGACCATGGTCACATGACCAAAAATTGCATAGCTCTCCAGAATGAAATCGAAGCACTCATCAGACGAGGAAAGCCGGCCAAGTACGTTGATCGAAGAAATGAAAGAAAAATCAACGACCGAGCAAGACAGAGGTCTAGATCTCCTCGTCAAGAAGAAGAAAACAAGAAAAGAGATCATGAAGATGATCCAGAAGACGACCCTGATCTCCCCAAGAGACCAGGACAGCCAGAGCGTGAGGTATTTTTAATCCGTTTTGGATCATTTGATTGTAATGTTATTACAGGTGGAGATGCAGGAGGTGGGGACCTTACTGCGGAAAGGAAAGCTTACCTCAATGAGGCTCAAGCTTGTTCATACATTCAGTGAATAAATCTAGCTGAAGATGATCGCCCGAGGAAGGTGAACAAAGAAAAACTGGTCATCGGTTTCTCCAAGAATGACCTCACAGGTGTACTATATCCTCATGATGATCCACTGGTGATCAAAATGAGGATGACGGAAGTAATAATCTCAAGAGTACTGGTGGATAATGGTAGCTCGACGAATATCATGTTCTACTCATGCTTCGATAGTTTAAATCTAAAGTTGTCTTAGTTGGAACCTTAACACAGGCCCCTCCTCGGGTTTGCTGGCGAGAAAGTCTTTCCACTTGGGACGATCAAGTTAGATATGTTCATCGATACATGGCCCACTTGTCGAACATAAAGAGTACGTTTCTTTGTGATGGATAAGAATGTCCAGTCAGCTTACAATATCATCATGGGAAGGGTAGGTTTGAAGAAGTTCGAAGAAGTACCATCTATTGTACATCAATGTCTAAAGTTTCCAACTAATTTTGGAGTAGGAGTTGTAAAGGGTGACCAAAAAGTTGCTCGGGAATGTTATTACTCATCTGCCGAGCAAGAAGAACTGGAGGAATATAGGAAAAAGACTACGACCTACCAAGTGGATGAAGGTACAGAGATTAAAACATTGGATCCTAGATACGAGTAGCAGCTCGTGAAAGGTCAGGTGGTGGAAGCTACTGAAAATATCATTTTGGACGACGAGCACCCGGAGCGAACAATTCAAATAGGTTCGTCGTTAGATGCCTCACTAAAGAGGAATTGATAGTTTTCCTAAAAAGCAGAAAACAAACTTTTGCTTGGAGTCATGAGGATATGCCAGGAATAGACCCAAATTTCTTATGTCACGAGCTCAATGTAGTGAAGCAGAGACGAAGAGTGTTCAGCCCCGAGAAGAACCAAGCCATACAAGAGGAGGTCGAGAAGCTCCAGAAAGCTTGCTTTATTGACGATGTCAAATATCGAGACTGGTTGGCAAATGTAGTAATGGTAATGAAGAAAAACAACAAGTGGAGGATGTGTGTAGACTTTACCGACCTTAACAAGGCATGCCCAAAGGATTATTTTCCTTTGCCCCGGATTGACCAATTAGTGGATGCTACCTTGGGACACGAGTTGTTGAGCTTCATGGATGCTTATTCTGGTTACAACCAGATTAAAATGAAACCTGAAGACAGGGAGAGTACCTCTTTTATTACCCCTAGGGGAACTTATTGTTATAATGTTATGCCTTTTGGTTTGAAAAATGCAGGTGCAACATATCAACGGCTGATGAACAAGGTATTTGCAGAACAAATCAGTTACAATATGGAAGTTTATGTTGATGATATGCTGACGAAAAGCAAGACAGCTGCTGACCATCTAATTGACTTAGGCCAGACCTTTGATCAACTAGATAAATATTAAATGAAGCTGAATCCCACCAAGTGCATATTCGGAGTACGAGAAGGCATGTTCCTCGGGTATATTATCAACCAACGAGGAATCAAAGAAAACCCCGAGAAGATCAAGGCTCTATTGGGACTGCGATCTCCAACGACGAAGAAGGAGGTCCAAAGTCTCACAGGGCGAGTTGCAGCACTTAATATATTTGTATTACGAGCAACTGATAGATGCCTCCCATTCTTCAAAACACTCCGAAAAACATTTGAATGGAATGAAGAATGCGAGAAAGCCTTTCAAGAATGGAAGAAATATCTGGGAGCACCTCCACTATTGTCCAGGCCAGTGATGGGAGAAAGATTGTATTTATATTTGGCAGTGTCGGAGAATGCAGTTAGCTCAGCATTGATAAGAATGGAGGATGGAGTGCAAAAACTAATCTATTACACTAGCAAGGCCTTCCAAGGAGCAGAGATCAGATATCCAAGACTGGAAAAGTTAGCACTAGCATTGATTGTGGCGAGTAGGAGAATGAGGCCGTATTTCCAAGCTCATACCATAGTCGTGTATACTAATATGCCATTGAGGCAAGCTTTTCATAAACCAGAAAAATCAGGGAGATTGATGTATTGGGCAGTAGAATTTGGTGAATATGACATAGTTTATAAGCCTAGATCGTCGCTAAAAGGTCAAGCATTAGAAAATTTTATAGCAGAGTTCACCTATCCTGATACCTCCGAGGAGCAAAAGTTGCACACTGACCAACCTGTGGATGTTACAAGATCATCAAATTTAAACCCCGATCAACTTAAGGTGGTCGGCGAGCAAGAGAAGATGGTCGATGAGCAACAAGAAGTGCTAGAGGAGGATAAAAGGAAGCAGAAAATATTCCACCGAGGAACTCTGTCCGATCAAAAATTTGAAGACGAGGTACCTATATGGAATCTATATGTAGATGGATCTTCGTGTACTGCAGGTTATGGAGCAGGGATTATTCTGAATAGCCCGAACGAGGTCGATGTGGAGTATGCTTTGCGCTTCCAATTCAAGGCTTCTAATAATGAGGCTGAGTATGAAGTTATGATTGCAGGTCTTAGTTTAGCAAAAACTATGGGGGCAGAGCAGGTCATCGTATTCAGTGATTCACAACTAATCGTGAATCAAATATTGGGGGTATACGCAGCCAAAGGAGAATTAATGATCAAGTATTATAAAAAAGCAATGGAGATTTTATCAAGTCTAATGGCAGCGCAGATAATTAGAATACCAAGATTGGAGAATGCAAGAGCAGATGCCTTAGCCGATTAGCTTCAGCCACACGCACCGAGCTACGAAGAACAATCCCAATAGAAGTCTTGGCTAGTCGGAGCATAGATGAAGATCTGATGATGAACTTTATTACCCTTTGATTTAGGACCATCTTGGATGGATCCTATCAGGGCATATATTGAAGAAGGGTATTTGCCAAATGATAAACTCGCAGCCAAGAAACTAAAGTTTAAAGTTGCTCGTTATGTATTGACCAATGGTGTTCTATATAGACGAGGAATTATAGCTGGCTTGCAGAGATGTGTACATCCCGCCGAGGTGAAAGACTTGATTGAAGAAGTCCATGAAGGGTCTTGTGGAGCCCATGTTGTTGGTCGGACACTTTTGTAAAAAATAATGACACAAGGATACTATTGGCCGACGATGAGGGCTGATTGCATAGCCTATGCCAAAAAATGTGACAAATGTCAATGCTTCTCCTCTATCAGAAGAACTCCCCAAGAATTGTTGACACCCATTACTTCCCCTTGGCCATTCTTCATGTGAGGAATTGACTTGGTCGGGCCACTTCCAACGACCAGAGGAAGATTTAAATATCTCGTCATCGCAGTAGATTACTTTACTAAGTGGGTGGAAGCCGAGCCTCTTGTCGACATGACGTACGAAAAGGTGTACCGATTTATTTGTAAGAATATCATCTGTAGATATGGTCTTCCCCATGCATTCATCACCGACCATGGAACATAATTTGACAATGAGGAGTTCACTGCATATTGTCATCAGTCGAACATATTAAAAACCCACTCTGCACCAGGCCATCCCCAGAGCAATGGGCAAACTGAAGTAATAAACAGAACGCTGCTGAATGTCTTGAAAAAAAGATTAAATGATGCAAAGGCAAATTGGATCAATGAGCTACATTCTGTACTATGGGCTTATCGTACTACTCCACGAGCAGCCACAAGAGAATCTCCATACATGCTAGCATTTGGAAGTGAAGCTGTTATTCCTGCCGAGCTGGGCCTCCCAACACACATAGTGCTGAATTTTAATTCTCCCATCAGCGACTTGTTGAGAAGATTGGACTTGGATATGCTCGAGGAAGTTAGAGAAGAAGAAGCCATCAGGAATGCTGCATACTAGCAATGAACATCTCTGTTTTACAACAAGAGAGTGAAGAAGTGCAACCTGAAAGAAGGAGACTATATGCTAAAGAAAGTAATTCAAAAGCACAACAAACTGGAAGCTAACTGGCATGGGCCCTACAGAGTAACAGAGGTTGTTCGACCAGGGACATATAGGATCGAAACCTTAGAAGGAGAGGAGTTTAAGAATGCATGGAACGCCGAGCATCTTCGCAAATATTATCAGTAGTTTAATCTCTATGTAATGCAGTTTTCTACGATATGAATAAAGTTTTGGATATTTCGACCAATTCTCTCCTTTTGCTGAAATTTTTTCGGAGTACTAGTGCTACACAGTACGCATCAAGCCCAGAAAAACCAACTATGGTTGGTTGGGAAGAAAATCCACTAACTATAGTTGGTTGGGAATAATTTTTTTTCCAGAAATACCAACTACGGTTGGTTGGGAAGAAAATACACCAACTATAGTTGGTCGGGAATAAAAAATTTCCCAGAAATACCAACTACGGTTGGAAAGAAGAAAATCCACCAACTATAGTTGGTCGGGAATAAAAAATTTCCTAGAAATACCAACTACGGTTGGTTGGGAAGAAAATCCACCAGCTAAGGCTGGTCGGAAAGAAGAAAATCCACCAACTATAGTTGGTCGGGAATAAAAAAATTCCCAGAAATACCAACTACGGTTGGTTAGGAAGAAAATCCACCAGCTAAGCTTGCTACGGTTGGGAAGAAAATCTACCAACTAAGGTTAATCGGGAACAAAAACCACCAACTCCGGTTGGTCGAAAATAGTTGGTTAAACAAATGAAAGTCATTTCAGGGCTTAAAATTAAAAAGTGATAAATTTCTTGATACTTATGACATTTTAAACTACCACCATAGTTGGTCAAAAATCGAAATATCACCAACTCTGGTTGATCGTCAGATGATTATCATCAATTCAGGATAATCAACAATAAGCTTTCACTAACTTTAGTTTGTCGACAATATAAAATAACACAATATTGTTATCTTTTTAATAGATATACATGCACATTCATTAATAAATAAAAGAAATGTTTTACAGAATATTTTCAAGACAATGACAATCAAGATTTGCAAAGAAATTTTTTTCATTAAATCCAGAACAAAATACATCGAGAATGAAATACATATTACATAAAAAATTGTTACACCAAGAATCCTATTCTATTGGTTTTTTCCCCTCTGCCTTTGAAACAGGTTCTTCACCAGCGGGAGGATCGTCTAAGGCATAGGGGGAATTGATGAAATTTAGATCTTTGAGCATCTTGATATTCATTACTGATGACCGATTAAGTAGGTGTTCAGGGCGAGATATCTCAACGTTGGAATGAAAATTGTAGTCGCCGAGATATTTAGAGATTAAATATCGAGGGATTGCCCGAGCAGGGGTCCAAATCATATCCAGTTTGAAAGGTGGCACTAAAAACTCGAGCAACCCAGGGTCATAGTAATCCCACAAATAGTGACCCTGTTCCAACTGCAGCACACCCAAGGCATTCATCCATCCTTGCTTGTAATCCTCATTATTTGCATTTTGGATCCGATCATCTAAATGGTAGAGGGATTCATTATAACCAGCCATCTAGAATTCTCTGGGCTGCTTGTGGAATTGGTAAGTCAACCTTTCTAGTTGCTCATGGAGACTTTTTACAAAAATTTCTTTATTCTCCAAGGCGGATCCTTGTGTGGAAAGTTGCTCGTTAAGGTCCAAAATCTTCTTGGACATCTCTGCCAGAGCTTTATTCTTCGCAACCAACTGAACTGCTTGATTTTCCAAAGATGCTTGAGTTCTTACCTCTTCAATAGTAAGTCTAGCAGCCCTTGCTCGTCCCCGAGAACCTCTTGCTCGACCACGAGAAGAAGTAGAGGCTCCAGTTCTCTTCAAGGTTTCCAATTCATCTCTCAGATTGGCATTTTCGACCTCCAAGAAAAAAAAAACTTCATCGTTGATAAGAACCAAGGCTCCCGAGGTAGAGGCTGTAGATTTCAGCTGAGATATCTCTCCTCGCAAATTATTATTTTCCCGCTCTAACAATTTGGCGATCTGCCTATGCTCTTCAACTTCGGTCTTCAAAGTCCTTTCCTTTATATCATAAGCAACAATCAACTTATCATATCCCTTATCAACACTTAGTTGCTGATATTTCTTCTCATATCCCTGATGCAGAAGGGTAGTAGACTCCTTATAATGTTTTTGAAGTTCCTCGAGGGTACCTTGGAGATCTTCAATCATCTCATAGTACGCCATATTATTAGCAACTGCACGGTCGAGCAGGCATTTCAAATACTGGTAGGCTTTAATTGCTCGCTCTGAAGCATTTGCACCGAGGATATCGACAATTTGAGATTCATTCAAGTCAGTATGACCAGCCTTGAAGTAGTCGTTACATTTTTTCATCAGTTCTGTATCATGGGCTGACGAGAGTTCCATTCTAGCCATAAACTAGTAAAGAAAAGAGATAGAAATAATCAATAAAATACAGACAGAGCAAGAAGAATAAAAGCAAAGCAAGAAAAAAGGAGTTAAGATGTACAACTAAAAACTTCAAATTTTATTACATCATAATAGAAGTACATATCCCAGAGTTACATTTAACAAAAAAGCAAAGAGAAAAAGTCCGAACAACGCTACACCTTCTCCTTGTCTCCTAAAACTTTCTCGGGAGGTTGGGACGAAGAGGTAGATTTGAAGCACCTTATACCTTTGACTTACTTAAGTCTATACTGTATAAGTGTTCAACTAGTTTGGAAATAGTGACAAAATTGGTTGTCTATCCTAGAATCCAAAAAGCCTCAGAACTTATCTCTCTAATCCTCTTCAATGATCCATGAAGGTATAAATTGAATCACACTACACACATTAGAAGTGCATACATGTGTACATATTGCTTTAAATTAATTGTGTGATTAATTCCCCTTAAAATGGAGCTTTAATAATTTTTTTGGGAATTTTTAAACATTTTTAAATAAATGTTTTCATTAATAAAATGTGTTTATACAATTTGTGGGGTTAATATTCTATTTTGAAAACTTCAGTTTTCACTGAAAAGTTTGTTTGGGTAGAATGCAAAAGCGCTAGAGAATTCAGGGGGCTGCTTGTAAATATTTTAGACGCGCGTTTGAGAGCCACTCACAAGCCAACACTTGTCTCTTTCATGATGTATCTGTTTGTGTTTGTTATGTGAGAGGATTGGTTGGTGGATTGCTGATCGTTGGATCATTCCTTATCGATGGACTACATGTGTTTTTAATCAATCCCAGTGCTATCTCTATGAACCAATCAAAATCATCTTAACCACCGCTGTTTTATAACCCTTAGATCAAGTCAATCGTAGGATGATTTAATCTCAGCCATTGATTCCATGCGCATTTCCAGAATCTTCCCTCACCCCTATATAAACCCCCCACTTCTCAGACTTCCAAGACTTTTGGGCATTCGTCATTTCTGAGAGAAAAAAATAGAGAGAAGAGAGAAGTGAGAGAGAAGAGAGAAAATAAAAGAGAGAAGAGAGAGAAAGAAAACTCTGTTAGCCCAAAACCAAACCCTAACCCTAAACATTTCATTTTTCTGAATCAAACCTTCGTATACACTTAACCCCAAACACAACCTTGAGTGTTTGAGAGAGAGAGTGGTTTGTTCACTTGAAGCTGTAACCTCTTTGTCCTTGATCTTGTTTACAACTTAAACATTCGTGTGAAGATCTGTGTTTCTTTTTCATAGAAACTTTAGATCTACATTCTGCATGTTACATTTTCACTAGATCTGCATATTTCTTACTTGATTTAAGAAAATATTTACTGATTTGGTTTTGAAAATGTTTTATGGTTTCTGTTCTTACGAAACTTAACCTTGACCTAGTTGGATTCACACTTTGATATTTTCAATCTCAAAAATATTTTTAAAACCGAGATTGATTAAGATCTTGACCGATTTTGAAGCGAGATATTCGTGGAATCTGGGTTATATTAAAGGTCAAAAAGGTTTTTAGTTTTGTAAGAAAGAAAGAAAACAAAATCACAGCATATAGACTTTATATGTAATTTTTCTAGGACTGTCTATAAATCTAAGTGTGTGTGAGTTCATGCATGTGAATAGGAATCACTTCACAAACACTTAACACACTACTACTCTGAAAGTGTTGTGTATAAGATCAAAGATCATTGAGTCGACGTAAGGAAGCTAAAGCAAAGGAAGTTATCAAACTGGAAGAACATCATCAACAATCAGATCTATGAGAAGTTAGAAGGACACCAAGTGGGGTATATTCCTAAACTTAGAATAGGTTGATTTGTGTGCATGTATGTTGTATTGTTTGTAACTATTATTTGTTATTAGTAGATTTTTATTTTTGTGACTTAGAAGTCACCGTGGATGTTTCCTCTGCTGGGAGAGGTTTTACCACGTTAAAAACTGTGTGTTGATTATCTTCATCTCCTCATCTCAGTCTATAGTGTGCTGATTTTTAAAACTGTCTTGTTTTAAAAACTGATTACAAAGTCTTAATTACTCTCGTACATAAGTTTTTTTTGTAAACACAACTTGTTGTTTATAATTTTTATTTTCAAAATAAAAGGGTTTCTCCAACAAACTTTTCGGAGTTGCTTATACAGTTTAATCTTGTATTAAACGGCATTAGCAACGTTTTCAATTGGTATCCGAGCCCTGTTAACTTTTATTTCAAAAAGATCTTGTGTTTCTGAAATCATTTTCTGAAAAACCTAACTATGGACGAGAAGAATGAAAGGTTTGGTAATCTGTCCAGACCTCCACTCTTTGATGGAAACAACTTTGCTTACTGGAAAGTAAGAATGGTTGCCTTCATCCAAGGGACTTTAGGAGATGATGTCTAGGACATTATTGAAAACGGATACACTTATCCTACTAAACCAGCCACTGAAGGAAGTGATGAGAGGGTAAAGAAAATCTTAAGTGAGTTTACACAAGAAGAGAAAACTATTTCTCGAAATAACAACAAAGGCAAGAATGCCATTTTTATGTCTATAAATGAGTATGAGTTCAAGAGAATCTCATCTTGTGCCACTTCTAAGGAAGCTTGGGACACATTAATCACTGCCCATGAAGGAGACTCAAGAGTTAAAGCTGCTAAAACTCAAATGCTTACCCAGCAGTACAACTCTTTGATTATGTCTGACTCTGAGTCTTTTGATGATTTCTACATGAACTTAACTGATATAGTCACCAAGTTGCATGCTAATGGTATAACTTATGATAGGAATGAAATTGTCTCTAAAATTCTAAGATCATTACCACAAAAGTTTGACAGCAAGAGGTATGCTATTGAGGAAATGAGTGATCAAAACCTTACCCCTGAGTTACTCAGTAGCAAACTTAGAAATGTGGAAATGGAATTAGACTTTAAGAAACAATTAAATCACTCACAAAGAAAATAGCCCAACTCTAACTTGAGTTTTGCCTCTAAGATATCTAAACTTGAGACTAATTTGACGAACTCTGACTCTGATGAGGAGTGTGATATAGACAAACTAGATAATCAGATTGCCTTAATGTCTAAACAATTTAAGTAAATTGTTAAATTTAGAAACAAACAGGAAACTAAACAAGGCAAGCCTTATTATCCTACTCTGTCTAATCCCAAACCTCATGAGAGAGGTCTTGACAAACATCCTAAGGACAACAATTCCAGACCCACTAGAGACCTTAAAAAGATTGAATGTTGTAGATGTCGGAAACTAGGTCACATTGCTCATGATTGCAGAGTTAATCTGAACAAAGCCAACACACACAATAGAGCCAATGTCTGTAAAACTTGGAATGATTCAAGTGACTCTGATGAAGAGGAACGTGAGTCATCTAATGTACTTGACCCTTGCATGTCCTTTTATGCTAAGATCATTTACAATGATGATATACCTGTGTGTGATAATGATGCTCATACTTCTGCTTTGATTGGCCTAGATGCTTTATTGTCTGAAAATGTTGCTAGTTCTAGTTCCGTGTGTGTGAGTCAAAGTGATCTCGATAACGACGATGTAAATGGGTGCGTGAGTACTAAAACTGAATCGTTAGGGGTCACTACACACACTTCACTTAGCGACTCAGACACAGATGACCTCCCAGATATCCATACTTTGTATGCTAAAACTCTTAAAAAAGGCACTAGACTGAAGAAGACTGTTAGAGACCTGACTAAGAAATTAGATGATCTAAGTCTTATTGTGAAGCTGAATGCCGAAGAGTACACTAACCAGTGTCTGTCTCATCAATCTGAAATTGAAACCTTTGATCAAAAATTAAAAGAGTTGACTAAAACTAATGAAACCCTGGAAATGAAATACAAGGGAACATTATTACAACTGGAGGAAGCAAAAACAAAGACAGCCACTGTTTTCAAAAAAATTTCTAAGTTTGAAAGCAATTCAAATTGTTTTACTGACTTTGTTGTTGACTCCAAGACCAATTCTGATGATAGAACCGGTATTGGATTCTGCCCTAAGAACAAACCACAAACTACAAATCTTGAACCTATTAAGTTTGTTTCTGGGGGCAAAAGACCAATTGAAACATGTCCAGACTTTCATTTTATTAAAGAGGAATTTGATCAAAAGCAACAACAGAAAGACATTGGAGAGTCTAGTAATTCTAAGGCTGACACTGCACTTAAGACTATATACGTCTGTCCTTTGATCAGAAAGGCTGATTCTACCTATAAGACCATCCCTCCTAGGAATAGCACTACTGAACAGAATGCTGTTAAACCCATTTTTAGAAGTTTTCCTAAGGAAATTCATCCCTCAAGCAATCAATATTGCTCGTACTGTGACATTTATGGTCATTCCTTTGAAGGTTGTTATGCTAGGCATCTAAACACCCCTGTGTACAACTCTTCTGTCTACAAGAGCTTTAACTATTCTAGGCAAAATCGTAACCATTATGTCCTTCCAAGACAACCTGATAAGAACTCTAACTACAGAAATAGAAAGACCAAAACTAAGAGTTCATTTAAGAGAAAGGCTCCCAGAAACTTTCCTAAACCAAAAGCTCAAATTTTTCACAATAATCAGGTTGTTGCCCCAAATGTTTTTCGACAAAAAGTTATTTCACGAAAATTTTATCAAATGAGGGCAAACTTGCGCAAAATTAAAACTAGAGCTATTTGGGTTAGAAAAGATGATCTTTTACCCCAAATGAAGTGTAACATTGTTATCACTGCCTTAAAAGCTGAACACACTTCATCTGGTTGGTACTTAGATTCAGGATGTTCCAAACATATGACAGGAGATGAAACAAAACTTTTAAACAAAACCAAATTTGTTGGAGGCAAAGTTGTTTTTGGTGATGGAGTTTCATCCCAGATCATAGGTAAAGGAACCTTAAAAGAAGAGGGAATGCCTACTCTCGAAAATGTACTTTTAGTTAAAGGCCTTAAAGCCAACCTCCTAAGTATATCACAATTTTGTGACTCTAACCATACTGTTACCTTTTCAAAGAACAATTGTAAAATTCTAAATGATAAAGGTAAATGCATTATTACCGGATTTAGAACACCTGACAATTGTTATACTGTCAAGACTGGTTCTGAAACCTGTAACATTGTCAGAATGGATGACAATGAAATCTGGCATAATCGTATGGGTCACCTAAGTTATGATATCCTTGGTAGATTGTCTAGTTAAGAGATTGTTAGAGGAATTCCTAAAATTAAACCTATTTCAAGTGTTGTCTGTGGTCATTGCCAGGAAGGAAAAATAGTTAAGACTTCGCATAAAAAGGTTAAAGACATTATCACCTCTAGACCTCTAGATCTCATCAATATGGACCATATTGGTCCCTCTAGAACTGTTAGTCTTTGTGGACACAGTTATATCCTTGTCATGGTTGATGATTTCACACGATTCACTTGGGTTGCCTTCTTGAAACAAAAATCTGACACGTTTCAGAATTTTTTGAAAATTTTACTAAGAATTGAAAATGAGAAGAACACACAAGTCAATCTCATTCATAGTGATAGAGGGGGAGAGTTCATAGACACAAGAATAGTTGAATATTGTGACTACAACGGTTACAAACATGAATTTAGTGCCCCTAAAACTCCTCAGCAGAATGGTATTGCTGAAAGGAAAAACCGAACTCTTCAAGAGATGGCACGTGTCATGTTGCATGCCAAATCTCTACCTAAATACTTCTGGGTAGAATCTTTTAGAACTTCCTGTCATATCACGAATAGGGTCTATCTAAGGAAAAAATCTAAACAAACCCCTTATGAGTTGTGGTACGGTAAGAAGCCTAATCTGAAATATCTAAGAACTTTCGGAAGTCAGTGTTATGTCTGTAAAGATAGAGAACATCTGTCTAAATTTGAGACTCGTGGTGATAAAGCCATCTTCTTAGGATACTCTCCAAACAGTCGTGCTTATCGTATATACAATTTGCGTACTAAGGCCCTTATGGAATCGATAAATGTAATTGTAAGAGACACTATTGTCGAAAATAAGATATCTGAATCACCGATTGTGGTTGAATCTGAAAATGATTTCAAAACTGATTCACCAGAAATAGATGACTCATTACCTATTGAGAGTCTAGAAGTACCTGGCTGGGTATCTAAAGATCATCCCATTGATAACGTGGTCGGTAATCCTAATGAGCCAGTTCGTACTAGATCCCAGTTAAGAAGTTATGCTAATTATGCATGTTTCGTCTCCCTTGTGGAACCGAATTTTTTTAATGAAGAATTGAATGACACACACTGGATTTCTGCTATGCAGGAAGAACTTTTACAATTTGTCATTCACGATGTCTGGTATCTTGTACCGCGGCCTCAAAACAAAAATGTTATTGGGACACGTTGGATTTTTAAGAACAAATCTGATGAAAATGGGGTAATCCTTAGAAACAAAGCTAGACTAGTTGCTCAAGGCTACTCTCAAATAGAAGGGATAGATTTCAGTGAGACATTTGCCCCTGTCACTCGTCTTGAATCTGTTCGACTTCTTTTCGCCATAGCGTGTCACTTAAAATTCACACTTTATCAAATGGATGTCAAATCTGCTTTCCTCAATGGAATCCTGTCCGAAGAAACGTATGTAGAACAACCCAAAGGGTTCATTGACCCTAAATACCCTAACCATGTCTTTCGTCTAAAAAAGGCTCTATATGGCTTAAAACAAGCTCCTCGAGCTTGGTATGAACGCCTTTCCAACTTTTTGTTGGATAAGGGTTTTAAGAGAGGAGGAAATGACCAGACTCTCTTTGTCAAACATTTTGACAAAAACATTATTATAGCCCAAGTCTATGTAGACGACATCATTTTCGGTTCAACTTCAAACTCTGAAGTTAAATCTTTTTCTGCTATTATGCATAAGGAGTTTCACATGTCCCTTATGGGGGAGCTACAACTTTTCTTAGGATTCCAAGTGAAACAGAATTCTGATGGTCTATTTGTCTCTCAAACCAAGTATGCCTTAGATCTTGTTAAGAAATTTGGTTTAGATAATGCTAAAGTTGCCAAAACGCCTATGAGTACTACTGTTAAATTATGTAAAGATGAAAATGGTAAGTCAGTTGATTCCACACTCTATCGTAGTATGATTGGTAGCCTACTCTATCTAACTGCCTCACGACCAGACATAATGTATGCTGTATGTCTGTGTGCTCGTTACCAGAATAACCCTAAAGAGAGCCATTTATTGAGTGTAAAACGTATAATAAAGTACATAAAGGGCACTCTTAATCTTGGACTTAGGTATACTAAGGATACCTGTAGCACCATCATAGGGTATACTGATGCTGATTGGGCCGGGTGTACTGTTGATAGTAAAAGTACATCAGGTGCCTGTTATTATGTCGGCAATAATTTAGTTGGTTGGAGTAGCAAAAAACAGAATTGCACATCTTTATCTACGGCTGAGTCCGAATATATAGCAGCAGGAAGTTGCTGTGCTCAATTGTTATGGATAAAACAGATGTTAAGTGATTATGGGATTAAAGAAGATCAGTTACAATTGTATTGTGACAATCAAAGTGCCATTAACATATCTAAAAACCCGGTTCAACACTCGCGAACTAAGCATATTAAAATAAGACATCATTTCATACGCGAACTTGTTGAAACTAAGGAATTAGAAATTCATTACCTGCCTACTGATCTGCAACTTTCAGACATGTTCACTAAACCTTTAGACTATAATAGATTTCTGTATTTGCGAAATTCTATAGGTATGGTATGCGCTGATTAAACTCTTAAGACCTTAATTTTTACCCTTTGTCCATTTGAGACAAAATGGGGGAGAAATTTGAGTCTTATGGGTTCAATGTTTTGTTCACATTTCATCTAAACTGCTTGATCTTAGTGTGCATATTTGCAGGAATCTCTTCTACTGATTGTCTACCATTTCTAGTGTAAAATTTTGTAAATAGTTGAGTTGTGTAATTTTTGACTTTCTAGGAAATGGGTAGATAGTATCTTTTGTATAGGACTAGGTTTTATTTTTTTTGGTTCCCTACGAGTTTTAAGATAACTCAAAGGAGATTTTGTCTCATATTTCCAAAGGGGGAGATTGAAGCACCTTATACCTTTGACTTACTTAAGTCTATACTGTAGAAGTGTTCAACTAGTTTGGAAATAGTGACAAAATTGGTTGTCTATCCTAGAATCCAAAAAGCCTCAGAACTTATCTCTCTAATCCTCTTCAATGATCCATGAAGGTATAAATTGAATCACACTACACACATTAGAAGTGCATACATGTGTACATATTGCTTTAAATTAATTGTGTGATTAATTCCCCTTAAAATGGAGCTTTAATAATTTTTTTGGGAATTTTTAAACATTTTTTAAACATTTTTAAATAAACATTTTCATTAATAAAACGTGTTTATACAATTTGTGGGGTTAATATTCTATTTTGAAAACTTCAGTTTTCACTGAAAAGTTTGTTTGGGTAGAATGCAAAAGCGCTAGAGAATTCAGGGGGCTGCTTGTAAATATTTTAGACGCGCGTTTGAGAGCCACTCACAAGCCAACACTTGTCTCTTTCATGATGTATCTGTTTGTGTTTGTTATGTGAGAGGATTGGTTGGTGGATTGCTGATCATTGGATCATTCCTTATCGATGGACTGCATGTGTTTTTAATCAATCCCAGTGCTATCTCTATGAACCAATCAAAATCATCTTAACCACCGCTGTTTTATAACCCTTAGATCAAGTCAATCGTAGGATGACTTAATCTCAGCCATTGATTCCATGCGCATTTCCAGAATCTTCCCTCACCCCTATATAAACCCCCCACTTCTCAGACTTCCAAGACTTTTGGGCATTCATCATTTCTGAGAGAAAAAAATAGAGAGAAGAGAGAAGTGAGAGAGAAGAGAGAAGAGAGAAAAGAAAAGAGAAAAGAGAGAGAAAGAAAACTATGTTAGCCCAAAACCAAACCCTAACCCTAAACACTTCATTTTTCTGAATCAAACCTTCGTATACACTTAACCCCAAACAGAACCTTGAGTGTTTGAGAGAGAGAGTGGTTTGTTCACTTGAAGCTGTAACCTCTTTGTCCTTGATCTTGTTTACAACTTAAACATTCGTGTGAAGATCTGTGTTTCTTTTTCATAGAAACTTTAGATCTACATTCTGCATGTTACATTTTCACTAGATCTGCATATTTCTTACTTGATTTAAGAAAATATTTATTGATTTGGTTTTGAAAATGTTTTATGGTTTCTGTTCTTACGAAACTTAACCTTGACCTAGTTGGATTCACACTTGGAGATTTTCAATCTCAAAAATATTTTTAAAACCGAGATTGATTAAGATCTTGACCGATTTTGAAGCGAGATATCCTTGGAATCTGGGTTATATTAAAGGTCAAAAAGGTTTTTAGTTTTGTAAGAAAGAAAGAAAACAAAATCACAGCATATAGACATTATATGTAATTTTTCTAGGACTGTCTGTAAATCTAAGTGTGTGTGAGTTCATGCATGTGAATAGGAATCACTTCACAAACACTTAACACACTACTACTCTGAAAGTGTTGTGTATAAGATCAAAGATCATTGAGTCGACATAAGGAAGCTAAAGCAAAGTAAGTTATCAAACTGGAAGAACATCATCAACAATCAGATCTATGAGAAGTTAGAAGGACACCAAGTGGGGTATATTCCTAAACTTAGAATAGGTTGATTTGTGTGCATGTATGTTGTATTGTTTGTAACTATTATTTGTTATTAGTAGATTTTTATTTTTGTGACTTAGAAGTCACCGTGGATGTTTCCTCTGTTGGGAGAGGTTTTACCACGTTAAAAACTGTGTGTTGATTATCTTCATCTCCTCATCTCAGTCTATAGTGTGCTGATTTTTAAAACTGTCTTGTTTTAAAAACTGATTACAAAGTCTTAATTACTCTCGTACATAAGTTTTTTTTGTAAACACAACTTGTTGTTTATAATTTTTATTTTCAAAAGAAAAGGGTTTCTCCAACAAACTTTTCGGAGTTGCTTATACAGTTTAATCTTGTATTAAACGACATTAGCAACGTTTTTCAAGATTGCTCGGAAGGCATAGAAGGCTGCTTAGAGGGTGTTGGAAGTTGCTCGGTTGAAATACTGGTCGGTTAAAGCTGCTCGCAGGAGGTCTGGACAACTGGGGGATGAGAAACCTGATCTCCGATCACCATAGAGGATTCCTCGTAGGCAGCTTCGTCTTCTTCTTCCCCGGGAGAAGGAGGGGGGCCAGGAATGTGTCGCTGAAATAAGTCTGAATTCTCATCGACATTCATCTCTTTCAGAGTAGCAACCCAACCATCCTTGAAGTATTTGAGGCTTCCATACTCCATTTGTGAAATCATGGCAGCTAAACCCTTATTCCACCCCTTATCCCACCCAGCGCTGAAGGATTTCTTAACAGCCTTTCTCATTTTTTCTCTCTCTCAGGAGGTCCTTTCCCTAAGGAGCTCCTCCACACCCTTAAGATTATTCTCAACTTCTTCCTTCCGACGACCAACTTCACGAAGCTTGTTTAACTCTTCCTCAGCAGACTTGAGCTTACTTTCAAGCTCTTCAGCATTTTGGAGCTTCCCCTCGAGCTCTTTATTCTTACTTTCCAAGTCTTTTATTTTCTTCTCCAAACCCTTGGAGACTTCAATAGCTTTATCTCTCTTTTTCTCGGTGGCTTTTAATTTCTTTTCCCAAGAAGTTTTATCTTCGTCATACTTCTGACAAGAATCCTTTAATGACTGTGTCAGACCTACAAGAGCTTCCTCCACACCCGACGAGGAGCTCGAAGCTTTAATAGCTTCATCCTTTTTCAAAATGGTGTTGAAGCATGTTACCAACTGAGAAAAAGAAAATAATTGTATGTCAGTACAGGGACATAACATTGAAAAATAAAAGTTTAGAGTAGTAATACTTACTGAGGCAATGTGTTGAGCTGCCAAGGTGGTAACCCTATCTCAAGAAAGACTGTCTTCAATACCTTGGATCTCGAGGATGATCCAAGACTTCACCGAGCTCATAGCAGAGCTCGGAGCAACAAAAGTGGGAACACCACTTCCAGTAGGTAGAGGCTGAGAGATGGATTCATCCAAATTATCCGAGGACTTTTCTTCAACTTCCTCGTGGGAGCAGGAACATTGTCGACCAAGGATGTCGTCTTGGTCGGTGATATAACTATAACCTCGCTTGGAGGTGAAACAGCTGCAATCTTGCTTGGAGCCACAGGGGGCTTCTCGGCAACCTTCTTAGTAGCAGCTGGAGGAGGTGCCTCAATTTGTTTTGTCCCTTCTTTTGGGACATCCTGCTTACTTTTCTTTGCCTCTCCAGCAGTAGAGGCAGACTTATCGAAGAGGGCAGGAGCTCATCTTCTCTTCATTCTGTCACTGAGGGGAATATGAGATTCAGGAGAAGAACCTTCAAAAACTGGTGCCGGTTCTATGTTACTTATCACTAGACGAGCAGTGAAAGACAAGGTGTAACTCATGTACTGCAATAAGTACGTGGATGATCTTATGTGTTCGTCAACAACAGTTTGATGTAAACCCCAGATAAGTTTCAAATGCTTTAAATTAACTTCTGTCTCCTTTGGAGACCTTCTTTTGCTGTCAATTGCAAATAAATAAAAATCAAAATATCAGTGATGCATTTTATCGAATATAAAGAAAACATGATTTCAAAAACTAAATAAAATAAAATTAACCTATCCCATTGCCATAGGGAGGGCATCTGGGACCCTGATATACGTCATTTTCAGTTAATGGAGCATGTTGCTAATTTTTCATAACAACCCCATGCTCGAAGTAATCCCTGTTGGCATCTGGGAGATTGACAACTAAAGCCCTATTTAAAAACCAAATTTTCAAATAAAAAGTACTATCACTGACAGCCCATCTATAGCAAAACATAATCTCTGGAATTCCTAAACGGGTTCCATGAATCTGATTTAACCTATGGACTCCATTAACTATTCTCCATGTATTGGGGGATATTTTTGCAGGTACTACATCAAAATATTGACATAATTCCAAACACAAGGGGTTTTAAGGAAAATAAAAGCCACATTCGGCTACAAAGAGACTGGAGAACCAATGTCCCTCAGCCAAACGAAAAAAAACAGGAGGACCAGAAAGTTCTTCCAAAATGACCCAGGAAGGAATAGAAAAATCAGAACGAAATTTATCAAGCGACTCAATAAGGTAAACCATGATGAACAAAGAAAATAAAAGAGAAGGAAGAAGATCTTACAGAAGAAGGGTAGATCAGTTGAAAACGAACGATGGAAGAAGAAATGGAGAGATCAAAGATACAGATTTGAAAAAGTAAGAGACGATAGGATTTTCTGCAACGCTTAAATACCTTACCTTGGGAAGGGGTAAAAATAATGATTACAAAAAAATATGTTTGCGCTACCGGCGGCTAAAAGGACAAAAAAGGCACGGAGACCAAAGCAGTGAGAAAAATTCAAAAAGTCTGATTCTATGAATTTGAAAGGAAAAATAAATACAAGGAAAACACTCATAAAATTAAGGATGACTATTTAATCCCGCCATGTTTCGAGAAGAATGTTCCACACTCCTCAACCTCGAACTGTGAAGCATTGGGGGCTTTTAATGATACCAAATTTAGTCTGCTGACGTGGATCAGTTAAGTGGAGACACGTGTCAATCTACATGGCACTTACAAATATTTCTGAACAACACCTTGACTTCGAGGAACTCAACCTCCCCGACCAACTCAGACACTCTGAGCAACAGGTGCTCTTCGAGGAACTTTATTATACCGAGAAACTCATATATACCGAGCTACTTAGGCGGTCCGAGCAGCTCAGGCGGTCCGAGCTGCACCTCGTTCGGAGCATTTATAACTGAATAATTAAGAGGATTGAATGCGCATTAAATGCTTATTATTATCATACAGATGTACACACCTATTGGACAGCTATGTAATATTCTCTCGCATGTACAACCTCAAGCTATAAATACATTATAACCTCCTCATTAGCAGGGGACTCAGAATTTCTTGGTAAAACCTATAATCGAGAATTCCCAAACAGTCAGCAATAACAAAACAGTGGACGTAGGCCATTCCTTTAAGGCTGAACCACTTTAAAAATCTTTTATCTTGTTTATTTTATCTGTGATTGATTAATTAGAGATAATCTAATTTTTTACATCAACAGTTGTTTTTAGAAAAAAATGCGCCTTAAGGGTTTTACCAAGAATAAGGCGTAAAAAACTTAAGATGGGGCGTTTCTCCCAAGCCTTAAGCCTAAGGGGAGCCTAGACGAGTTTTTTAGAACAGTGCTTAACATTATTTGATTTTAAGATGAAATTATCAATTAAAGTAGTTATAGCTAAATATTACACTGAGGGTCGCCTCATAGTGGAAAACCATGACCATTGCAAGGAGAAAGTAGGAGCACAAAGTGTTCAATCATCACCTAAGTCAAGAGTACGTGGGATGATGCTAGTGCGTGTGCGAGTGCGGGTGTGAATTCGCGAATGCGTCATTTTAAAAAAATTGTAAATGCGGGAGCGGAACTAAAGCGGCTATTAATCTATTGATATTAAACTATATATTAATTTAAACAATATATCCCATTTTATTGCCAACAATTATAATCAATTTTCATCGGATTGGAAACACATTTATCCATCTTGAAATATATCCACATGATCAATATATTCATTAATATTTAACTTTTTGGACAAAAAGTAGGAAAAAACACTACTTACAACTTTAGCTCCCTTACATATTCATACATGAACCTACACTAAAGGTAATAATAGCTATCTTGATATTTTTCAATAGCTTCAAATGAAAATATTTGTGCAGTTAAGTATTTGTTGTTCATAAAGGGTACCGTAACTCAATTTCACAATATATACCATAACTATTGCCACGTTAAATTGTCTCTAGTTTGCTCTTTTATATTGTTTTCTCCTGCTATGACGCTTCTTATTGTATATTTTTCCTTCTTCAATATATATATCTGGTTCTTAAAGTTTGTCTTAACTTTGTTTGTTAGTCTTGGTAAACAAATTTCAAAATAATTTTATGTGATGATGTAGATTTTAAGCTTGAGTTATGAGGGAAGATCAACATGTTCAATAGTCCTATTTTTTAATCTAAAATAAGGACATAAAAGACCTTATATGTAAAAGGAAAAGAGATGAAATCTATCTAAAAGAGAAGAAAAGTCTATACATTTTGTAAGTTAATAAATGTTGAATGACTACAATGAAGAGGCATGAATTATTTTTTGCTACAAAAATTATAAAGTTGACTGTAATTATCATTATATTAAAGACATTCCGAATTGAATCCTTTATAATTCAGAAATTTACAATTAATTAGTAACTGCATTAAATTAAAACATTACGAAAACCTAAGCCCATGTTTGATAGCCACGCCTCTCCCAAAGATTTTTACAAGGCAAATGCCCAAAATGAAGTTTTGATTTTTTTTTCTAGGTTAAACAAATGATGTCATACAGATTAGGAAACCGAGAAATTCCAAATATTCCATATTTGCCTATCTATCAAAACCACCCTACTATTTTAAACTTAACAAAAACTCATAATAAGAATTTTACTAAATTGGAACTTGTCCCGTGTATTTTTTCATTGGCTCCTATTTATTAATCATTATATAAGGACATTCCCATTTCCAAGTTTTTGCACTATCCAAGCCAAAACATGACTACTAGACACCTGTGGATATTGTTCCTTGTGGGAGTGCTGTTTATCACTACCACCTCCTAGCGGAAGAAAATTTAATATATGAGCTTATATATAAAATAATTATGAATTATAGGCTGTCAAATAAAGTTAGGCCAATTAAAATGATTAATTTAAGTTTTGGGGCCATAATAATGTATTATTAAAGTGTGGGTTTTAATGTGTAGAGACAAGCGTAATTTCTATTTTTATGATGGGTTAAAATAAAAATATACGAAATATGAAAAGATACAATTGTCATATAAATTGGGGTCATGGTCCCCAGATCACACAACTCTCTTCTTCTGATTCCCATTGTCAGAGAGAAATTCAGGCATAAAATAAACGTGTTGATCTTGAAGATCATAAGATCTCAGACTCAGATATTTTACTTTTCTCGTTATGGATTCAGGCACGCTTTCGCAAATTAAATATTTTTATTTCTTGATAATTCAATATGAATGTTCCTAATTTTGTGATGGTTTTCATAAAATAGAAATTAATCAAACATGTGGTATTAGAGCTATTTCATGTTGAATTGTTGAGAATATATTAGGATTGTATTGATATTAATTTTGGGTTGAAAATATTTTTTTCGAAAAGTTCAATATTTCTAAAAATTTTGGGTACAAAAATATTCTTCATTTCATTACGATTCCAACAATATAAAATTCATGAAATTTGGACTAGCGGTTGATTTTATATGATTTTTTAAAAATTAAGAAAAAAAATGTTGATTTGATGGTAGTGGAAGGTTAAAGGTTCGACTCTTAGTATTTCATTTTTAAGCCTTTTAAATGAAGAAAATTATGAAGGATCCCAAGAGTTTTTGAACCCATGATCTTTCAAGTCTGGACCTAAGGGGTTTTGAACCCATGACCTTTCAAGTTGAATATTACTTTCATGCTTGTAATACCAAAAAAATTTAAATTCAAATGGTTGTAATACCATATATATATATATATCGAGATAAATTAAATTAAACAATACGTCACCAAAGTGACCTTTTTTGTTCAAAAATTAATTTTTATTTCGAAATATAAAAAGATTATGTTCATGTAATTTGTGTGAATATTAATCGGCCCAAAGGAAGATTAATTTTTAACAAAATTGTATGTGCACCTTTAATAATAAGCAAGTGATAATTATTTGATTTTTTTACATATGAATAATAAATCGGCCCAGAGGAAGAATTATTGTTCGATATGTTCTTATTATTACTGTTTGATTACTATACCAAGATATCACTTACAAGTGAATATTTTGGCCAAAGATAAAATATTAATAGAGTGTCCGATATCTTAAAATGGGGTTTGCCTTCATTTGAATTTATATTTGTTTTTAAGACTTATATGAGCTAGTTTTATTTGGTTGTTGTTCTCTAGATTCAACTATCAGTTTTGCTTTTAACATTACTACCAGTATTAATTATATTCCTATGCTTAATGGCACAAACTTTGAGTTATGGAAAGAGAACCTCCATATAGTTCTCGGTCTCATGGATCGGGACCTTGTGTTAAGGGTTTCTTCTCCTACACCTCTTACGGATAAAAGTTCCTTTGATGATAAAAAACACATTTAAAGATAGGAGAAGTCAAATCGTATGTGTTTGATGATCATAAATAAGGCTATTCCAGAAGCATTCAGGGCACAATATCGAAAACAATAAAGACAGCCAAACAGTTCCTAGAAGAAATTAAGAATAGATTTCCTAATAATGAAAAGGCTAAAATAAGTACACTTTTGGGAAGTCTCATCTCAATCAAATATAAAGGTAATGGGAACATTAGGGAGTACATTATGAAAATATCTCATATCGCTTCAAAGTTAAGATCACTTAAGCTTGATCTCTCTAAGGATTTGCTTGTGAATTTGGTTTTGATATCTCTTCTCACACAATTTACTCAATTTAAGGTGAGCTACAACTGTCAAAAGGAGACTTGGTCTCTTAAAGAGATCATCTCACATTGTGTGCAAGAAGAGGAAAGACTGAAGGAAAAAAAGATAGAAAGTGCTCATTTAGCTAGTACTTCCAAGGATAAAGGGAAGAAAAGAAAGAATGATAAAGAAGCTGCTGTGGTTCCATATAAAAAGAAATAACATAAAAACAAAATGTTGATGGTTGTTTCTTTTATGGAGTTGCGGGACATAGAAAGAAACAATGTACCAACTATCATGCTTGGCATGTAAAGAAAGGTACACTTCTTAATCTAATTTGTTATGAGGTTAATTTGACTTCGGTATCTAAACACACTTGGTGGATATATTCTGGTGAAACCACTCAGATCAGTGTGTCTATGTCGGGTTGTTGAGTTGCCAAAAGACAAATGATGGTGAAAGATATCAATTGGGATATTTACGTTATTATTAAAGTCTGGTACTTATTTAGCTTTTAATGAGACATTTATTGTACAGTCATTTAGACAAAATTTGGTTTTCGTTTCTCTTTTGGACAAATTAAATTATACTTATTCGTTTGGAAAAATAAATTTAGTCTTCTTCATAATTCAAAATTGATTGGTACTAGTTTTTATTATTATGTGGATAACCTTTATATACTTGATACGGTTGCTTCATATCATGATACCTTGCAGTTAAGTACTCGAGGTGTTAAAAGGAAATTAACCAATGAGAATTCCGCATCATTATGGCATAATAATTAGGTCACATATTCCAAAAGAAAATTGAAAGACTTGTGTTGGATAGGATTATCGATTCCCTTGATTTTTTAGATTTTGAAAATTTGCACAAATTGCATAAAGGGAAAACATAAAAACATAAGGATATTTGGTGCCAATAGGGTCACAAACATCTTAGAACTGATACATACAGATATTTGTGGGCCATTCCCTACGATTTTATCGAACGATCAATAATATTTTATCACATTCATAGATGATTTTTCACGTTATGGCTACCTTTATCTCATCCATAAAAGTCCCAATCTCTGGACGCTTTCAAATCATTCAAGGTTGAAGTTGAAAATCAACTCAGAAAAAGGATTAAAAGCGTCAGATCTGATTGTGGTGGTGAATTCTAAGGTAGTTATGGCGGTTCAGGTGAACAACGCCCAAGACCGTTTGCTAAATTCCTAGAGGAATGTGATATCGTCTCACAGTACACTATGACAGGCTCTACAAGCATGAATGGTGTTTCTTAAAGGGGAAACATAACGTTTAAAGACATGGTAAGGAGTACGATTGGTTATTCTAACTTACCAGATTTACTCTGGGGTGAAGCATTAAAGACTGCAGTGTATATCCTTAACAAAGTACCAACTAAAGAAACTTCTTAAACCCCTTTTGAACTTTGCATAGGAAAGAAGCCTAGTTTGAAGCACCTTCATATTTAGGGACGTCCAATTGAAGTAAGTCCTTATAGGCCACATGAAAATAAACTGAATTCAAGAACGGTTAGTTGCTATTTTATTGGATACTCTGAAAGATCTAGGAGTTACAGATTATATGATCCTACTACAAAATCAATTTTTGAGATGGGAAATGCCCAGTTCTTTGAGGATGTTGAGTTTGTCAAGGGGGGGATAAGGCTAGGGATTTTTGTTTTGAAGTGGAATATGTTGATATTCCCACAACTGTTATTAACCTTTATCAAGCTCATATTCCTGACATTGTGAAGAAAATCCTAAAATAATATCCAAGAACTTCCCGTTTCAGAAGAACAAACTCTACCACCTCCAGAACCTATGTCATTAATGAGATCCACTAGAGAAAGGATAAGTGCTATGCCAGATGATTACATTGTATTTCTCTAAGAACATGAGTTTCACATTGGTGCGGTGGATGATGATCCAATCACCTTTGGTCAAGCCATGGAAAATTTTAAATCTAAAGAGAGGATTGATGCCATAAATGAGGAGATAAAGTCCATGAAGGACAATGACATTTGGGATCTTGTACCATTACCTGAAGGTGTGAAACCCATTAGTTGCAGATGGATATTTAAAACCAAGAGGTATTTGAAAGGTGATGTAGAGAGATACAAAGCCCGACTTGTCACTAAAGGCTTTACATAGAATAAGTCATAGATTATAAAGAGACTTTCTCTCCGGTTTCATCGAAAGACTCTTTTAGGACAATAATGGCACTAGTGGCGCACTTTGAACTTGAGCTTCATCAGATGGGTGTTAAGGCTGTGTTTCTCAATGGAGACATTGATAAAACAATATATATGGGGCAACCAGAAAACTTTGTGTCGGGGGATGCAAAGAAGACAACTTACAAATTAAAGAAATCCATCTATGGTCTTAAGAAAGCTTCTCGTCAATGGTATTACAAGTTTTATCAAGTTATTATCTCGTTTGGTTTTTAGATGAATCTTGTTGGTGATTTTATATACCACAAGTTCAGTGGGAGTAAGCATATACACTTGGTTTATAAAAAAAGAGCTATATCGAGAAAGTTCTTAAAAGGTTTGACATGCATGATTATAAACCAAGTGACACCCCTATAGCTAAAGGAAATAAATTTAGTCTCAGTCAATGTTCCAAGAATGATTTTGAGATTCGAAAGATGCAAAAGATTCCTTATACGTCAGTAATAGGAAGTCTTATGTATACTCAAGTATGTACGCATTCAGATATTGTGTACATTGTTGGCATGTTGGGCAGATACTTAAGTAATCATGGAAAGGATCACTAGATAGAAGCCAAGCGAGTCATGAGGTACTTACAGAGAACAAAAGACTACATGCTCACCTATCGGAAGTCAGATCAGTTAGAGATCGTCGGATATTATGCCTCTAATTTTGCTGAATGTCAGGCGTCTAATCATGGAATATGGTTACAAAGTTTTGTCATGAGGCTGCATATTGTGGATGGCATCAAAAGACCACTTAAGTTATTTTGTAACAATAAATCAATATTACTGTATTCCATTAACAACATGAGTTCTTAGAAGTCATAGTTTATTGACATCAAGTTCCTAGTTGTAAAAGAAAGAGTTTAGAGTGGACTTATGTCTATAGAGCACATTGGAACAAACTCCATGATGGAGTATCCACTAACTAAGCGATTACCACCCAAGGTCTTTCATGATCACACTGCTCATATGGGTGTAGTTTCTTTTTAGGATATTTCGGTTTAGTGGAAGTTTGTATTTTAGATGCTTTCATAGACACATTTGTTATGGATTTTATAGTTATTTACTGTAGTAAAGTATTCAGTTTATATTCATTTTAATTTTATATGGTTTGATGTCACTAAGGTTTAAGGAGGACCAGTTGAAAATAGGCATGTTAAGATCACATTGCATGAAATTTCTATGCTACAAATCCACACTTGATCTTTGTCATTAGTTGCATGGATATATGTGATCATTGATGGGTCTACTTATGAAATATGTAATGACGATCGGTTTGGTTCTATATTGGTGCAATCAACGGACAAGATTGTTAAGATTCATTAAGTTTTGATAGCAAAAACTCATGAGCTCATAAAGTATAATTCAAGTTTATAAAGTTACATATATAGCCCAAGTGGGAGAGTGTTAGAGTAAAATTTAATATATGGGCTTATATATGAAATAAATATGAATTATAGGCTATCAAATAAAGTTAGGCCAATTAAAGTGATTAATTTAAGTTTTGGGGCCTTAATAATGTATTATTAAAGTGTGGATTTTAATGTTTAGAGACAAGAATAATTTCTATTTTTATGATGGGTTAAAATAGAAATATAGGAAATATGAAAGGACACAATTGTCTTATAAATAGGGGTTATGGTCCCGATATCATATAACTCTCTTCTTTTGATTCCCATTATCAGAGAGAAATTCAAGCATACAATAAACGTGTTGGTCTCGAAGATCATAAAACCTCAGACTCAGTTATTTTACTTTTCTCGTTATGGATTCAGGTACGCTTCCGCAAATTCAATATTTTTATTTCTTGATAATTCAATAAGAATGTTCCTAACTTTTTGATGGTTTTCACAAAATATAAATTAATCTAACACCTCCTCCATTGCTGATCACCACAAACCAGATCATGGCCATGTACCACCAACACCAGAAGATGCCCATCAGAAGAAAGTAACTCCCGATCACCACAAACCAGGTCATGGACCGTACCACCAACACCATCCACCTTTGGTGGGGGGATATGGATTGGAGTAAGGAAGACCACCCGTTCAGCTCCCCCCATCATCCTCTAGGCTTCCATATCCCTAGCCCTCCTTAAAAAAATATCCAAATAAGGTTTTAATTTGTTAATAATGTGGGGTAGTCAGTTGATATGAAACCAGTCGTCTAATACACCACTGTGTTATGTTTGTGTGCATGTTTTAGTTTGTTGTTACTACACTAGTGTGAATGTTTCACTTCCAAGTTCACCTACTTGTGTGTTAACTGGAGCGTTTATATCATGTGTCAGTTTTATCCTATGGTTCTAGCTACTATCTATTAGGTCATCTCCAATAATAGTATTTTTACATCTATTTATATTCCCTTTGTCAAGTACTTCCTAGAAATTGTCATGGTCTAGAGCATGTGCTAAGTGACTAATAGTACAAAGTCCTCCTATGGTGTATTTGTTATTACTTATTTATTAAGAACTCATTTTTTATATCAATACACATAAAATAGGTCTATTTTTTAATTTTTGCAAGGGGACTTGTCATTTTTTATCAATCTCAGGACCGGCCCTTCCTAGAAAAGTTTTATATCCAGCTGGCGTTATTTTCACATGAATAGAAAAGTTGTTAAAAAACATCTCCAAAGGGTTCTATGTCCCAACCCATTTATCGGGCATATCTGTTATCCATGGAGCTTCACAGGGAGAGTTTTTTCCTTTGACAAGTAGTTCACCGTCAAAACTCTAGAGTGAAGCCAAAAACCATCGTTCACGTCGGATAGAAATTTTGAATGGAAATTTCTATACCCAAATGATGCCATGTCATATTGGGGTACATAAAGATATTATTGTTGGAGACTGTTTTTTATTTTATAAATTTTTATAGAAATTTAAACAGATAGAAAGAACTATTGGAAATTGCTTGATATGGATTTAAGTAAAGATTGTGGTGTCTTCATTTTTCACTTTGAAACATCCACAATTTTCTAACAATGATAGACACACCGGGAGTAACTACCGGATGGTGAGGTGGTATGGACTCTTCCTCAATGAAAACAATACATAAACATGCTCACTTTTCCTTACACCAAAGATAAAAGCAACACCCTCGCTATTTTTTGAAATAGAAAAAGAAAAATTCCGTGCTAGACTTATTTTGTTGTGAAAAGTATTTTCTATTTTCTATTTTCATATTCATTTTTATTTCATTTTTCATAAAAAAATTTAGAAAACTAGAAAATGCGTTTATATGATAGATAAATTATTGTTTTCATAATGAAGCTTATAGAAAATTTGGGGGTCAAAGGTAATATACATAAAGTTCAAGGCTATAATTATAGAAAATTCAGGGTCCTAATGTAATTTATAGATAGTCAAAAGGGTTAAAATAAAATCCATAGAAAATTTAGGGGCCAAAATGTCATTCAGAAAAAATGAAGAAAAAGATGTCTTTTAAAAATAAAATAAAATTAAGAGATTAAATTCTAAGTTAACAAAATATTGAGGGTCTAGATATAAGTTATAGAAATTTCAAGGTTAAAATGTAATTTTGATACTAAAAATTGGTTGAAAACTTGTTAAAGTTGTTTTTAAATTTTCTGGAAAATTGGAAAACTTTTTTTCAATTTTCAGTTTTACAAAAATATCAAACTTGAATGCATTTTCTAATTTTCTATTTTTGTTGAAATTTTTGTGGAACCCTTGTTTTCCATAACTAAAGAGACGCTGGAATTCTCTCATCTTTTAGCTATGCCATACAAATATATACATATAAAAATACCAATTAAAAAAAATGCTTTCCATATAAGATCAGGAATTAAAGGATACAAAGTGATTCCCATTCAAGAACTTGTGTATAAACTCATTATTTCGATCAAAATACACAACTGAAAAGGGGTCAATTCATAATGTCTTAAAGCTTAACAAGTTACTCGAGGGATGGATGAGTTGAGGTCTTCGTGACTTTTCTTTTTAATTTTACTATGCAAAGTATTCTCATATTGTTCCCACAAATTATTTAAATGATGTTAAATTGACGTACACAATGGAAAATCTAGCAATTCCGGGGAGGAAGTTAAAAAGCACACTTATTTTGTTGTGATTTTTGTTGAAAAGTGAAAATATTGTATTTATTTTTCTCATATGTTAATCCGTGAGAAAATTTATTATGATCGGAAACCCAAAAAATTTGTTGAGCAAGTAAATGATTTTATTATGTGCCAAAGATAAATCGTAAAAAACTATCACGAATAAAACTGTTTGAAATCAATGAATAATAATTTTCACTGGTGAAAACGTGAAAAATATTTGATCAACAACTGTTTAAACGTATTTTGTCACGTTTTCAGAGAAAACAATTTAGTGATGGACGAAGCAATTAGAAAATATAATATAAGTATTAATGTAAAAAATGCCAAAAACTTGGGAGGGGAGCCTCGAGGCCCTACATGGGTCCACCACGGACGTACGTATAAAAAAACATTCAGATTCTCACTTTGTTATGTGATTGAAATTTCATCCCAAAATGTATCTTTAAAAAACAATGGTATCTCTCCGCATAATAACCACATAACCAACAATTATTTTCGAGCCTATTTCAGCAAGAGAGAGAACGATTCCACTATTTAGAAAAAGTATGTTACAGAGGTAGGATTTTACAATAGTAATGGACACTCTTAATCCAAACCCCATATACACTCAAATCTCATTGTGGAATCAAGTTTAGAACCCTAGACATCTCTCACTTTCTTTGCCTCTATTGATGAATAAATCTCTCAATGTCAATAAAGCCGAGATTAGAAATCCCTCATATCATTTTATTTATATCCCAAAGTGTTACAAACAAAAATTCCCAAAATACCTTCACAAAATCCATTTTCTCATATTTGGGTTACCTATTTGCTGAAGCAAACTAACATCTTCCGGAGGAGTATAATATACTCATGTGACCCTGCTTGGTTGGATTGTCATATTATGGTTTCCAAAACACATTTTTGTGTGCGTCCAAGTGGAATATATTATATAAAGAAGAATCTTCAACATGAAAGACTTTGAATATGACCTTTATTCATCACCTCATGATCATATTTATGATAAAAGTAAAATGACCGAGTGGATATAAATTTTTTTTTGTTATGAAGTAAAAATGATAAATTATTTTCAAAACCTATGAGATTGTTTGTGTTTTCTGTTATCATATGTCGTAATACTTTTTGAATATAAAAATCTCGTTCAAAAGGACGTTGTTTTAAAAAATCTAGGACCTTCACTAACGCGAAGACCTTTCTTCACGGGTCACAAAAGAGTTGGGGTCTTTAATCAAAACTCTGGTTTGGTCACGACTTGCCTACGCGGGTTACTCACTGGTAAGTAGAATATCTTTGCCTCAACAAAGAACGTTTGCTATCGTACCAAAAGCAAAGATCTCTGTAAAGTGTATACCAAGTCACACTTTCTAAGTTGATCAATAACAAAGAGGAAGAAGAAATTTGTGACCCCTTATACAATTTTATAACCCAATATCTTTTTACAACTTAAGACCTTTATTCATTTTGGGATATGTGAATGTGATTGTGTGGTTCATTTTACGGGATTCATCAAGAGTTCAATCGAGATATACTTTATTTGTAAAGAGGACAACCTTCGAGTTGATTCAAAGGAGACATTGTTGTCATTTTAATCAAGACATCGGATTATTGGGAAAATAACTTGGCATTGACTTTTAATATGCAAGGAAAAAAAAAGTCCTAAAAATATTTGATTAATCATGCATTGAATAGAAAAAATAATAACTAGGTTTAAAGATTCGACCTAGTGTTTCAAGAATTCATAGCGAATCTTGTTCTGATTTGTATGATGATAAATAATTTGTTGTTGATGATGAAGTTTTTGACCATCCAAGGCATCTAAAAACCTTGATTAAACCATATGTATACAAAGATCATCTAGTGTATGATCCTCCCCAAAGATAGGTAGGTGGGTGGACATCTTTTGAGATGAAAATCCTTCCTTATGAGTGAGATATTGTCCGATACCTTTTGAGATAAAAACCCTTCCTTATAAGTGAGATATGGTTATCTCTATCCATGCCTCTTCACAAAAATGTGAATTGTGTTTTCTTTCACCCCTCTCAAACCCTAATGATGACTATTAGCCTTAAAACCCATTTCAACAACTTTATATACAAGCACAAAAAGTTAGATTGGGCCAAACTATGTTTCTTCAAAGTATGTGCCTAACTACATGGGTATGGGACTATACTAGGGATCCAAGACAAATAATTAAATTGGATTCAAATAAATACTAAAAAATACCTAATTACAATCACGACAATGTATTGCCTTTCTTTCTTTAGTTATAATTAATTCCACTAGATAATTATGACTGCACTCCAATTTAATTATCTCATAAATCATCGAATATAATGAAGTATTATTTGCAAAGTTGATTATGATGCATAATGTGATTACTCGAGTTAAGCTTTCGATACCTACTTGGTCAAGTCAAGTTACTGTTAATAAACTTTAACCAACATCTAATCAAATTCATTGATTCTTACGTTTAGCTTATTTTGCTACCTCCGTCGGTTTATAAATAATCCATTGATGAGGTTTACTGGTGGAAATAAAAACTTATAAGTCAATCAAGGAGGTATCACAATCCTAGGTATCCCTGGATGCGGATTCCTCCAAATTAAGATCTCAAACCTACTTAGATAATTTCCACTCAATATATAGGGATCATTTGATTCAATCTAATATTGAATCACACCCATAGCGATCAAAGCGACAACTACATAAGCATCAAAATCCTCTTAATTCTCAGTATTAAGAATCTATTCACCCATTGCAAATGGTGAGATATTTTTTGAGTCTAGTAAAGAAAATCCTTAGACTCCAATCTCATGGGTGGTCCCGTTTAATATATTCCTAGGATGTTCCGATCACAATCCTCTATTAAACTATCTCACAAATTCTCGAAACATCACCTGTTCCCCTTAGATTGAGATAAACTACTAGGATTTCATCACAACTGTTCTGATAGGATGTCAAGCCCATATCCAGGTTTCGAATGATTCAATAGTGCTAGAACTAGAATCTATATGTCCTAGTGATCAGACCGAAGCCGATTAACCAGAGTTCCTACTGATCTCTATTGACCGACATGTCTACAATATATTTAAACCATATATGAGGCATTATCGTAACCATGATTCCTATTTCAAAATGAACTAACACTTTTTATCGAAAAAGGTAACTGTCATACATGGTTTTAAGAATAAAACCCCAACACAAATATGTTGATATTTTGTTTAATGTTACAGTTGCCCCCGACCTTTTAGGATTCGGTGAAAAAGGGTGAGGTGTGAGTTAATGTAAAAGATAATCTCTCTTGAAAATGATCTTATCTCCGCTAAAAGTTTGAAGTTTGATTTATAAGATCAACCAAAGAAGTTTGGGAAAATGATTTATTCACACCCATATTTTAATGATAAGGGTGGTATTGGGTCTACAAACTTGAACATACATGCAACGAGGAATCCGTAACCAAATTTGTTAAAATGTCTCATGCGACTCAAACTCTTAAAAGTCTCTTCCAAAAAGTGAATAAAAATATTTCAAAGCATCCTAATAATATAGTGCAACACATTGTATTTCATTTCAATTGTTTGACTAAATAGATTTTTAAATAAAATATGGTTATAACTTCGAAAAACCACGATGACCAAGAGACCCCATAATTTCCATGTTTTTGAGGATTCATTATTAGAGTTGATTTCTATATCTTTGTTTAAAATAAAACCTATTTTTTCTAAATTTAAAAGGATTTCAAAAATTGAAAATGTTATACCTGGTTCTAATTATTTAGGTAAGAGTGTGAAGACCAAGGACGGTGGGAAAACTTCTACTCCAAAAAAAGAAATAAAATGTCATGTCATTCACACAACTTTAGTGGCACAAAAATCGTCATAATGGTACTTTAATAGTATGTGTTCTAGGCATATGACCGGTGATAAGTCACTATTGTGTGGGTCTTATTATTAAAACAACGTTCATGATTTTTTTAAATAAAATATTGTTAAAATTCATCATGAAATATGAGTCAAGTTTATAATAATGCCTTATATTTATTTTAAATATATTGTATATGTTGGTCAATTGTGCTTAGTAAGAATTCTGATGGGTTTGGTTCGGCTAGATCATAAAAGATCAAAATTTTGATTCTAGTGCAATTGAATAATTCACAACCAAGATAGAGAGTTGACACCCTATTGGTACAACCTAGATAAGGAGTTATAAGAGGAATGTATCGATACATCAAGGATGTATTGAACGAGACCAAGGGTTGATACTTAAGTCTAGGTGCTAACTTGATGTAAGAGCAAGTTTTATAATTGTTCAATGTAATTTTATTTTGGCTTATCCCATTACACATACACTGAACCTACATTAATTCTTCTACATATTTGAAATTTAGGTTGAAGAATTTTGAAAGCTTGAAGAATCCTTCATCTCAACAACATTCAGAAGAGTTATGACTGCTTTGGTAAAGCCTTTATTTTTTCAGGGAATCTTATAATTTTAAGAGTTTGTATTTCCAAATGGTTTAATATATTTTTTAAAGAAGTTTTTGGAAATCTCACTCGGTCGTTAGAACAAGTTAGCATTGTAATTCGAACATGATACACGAGGTCGTTAGAAAGAGCTTCCCATGGTTGAACAAGTCAAATTTTCACCCTTCTCTAGAATACCGTTTGATAGGTCGTTATAACATGGTTCGAACATAATTGGGTACGTCGTTCGAACGAGGTACCAAGTGATTCGAACGAGCGCATGAGATTTTTTTTAAATTAAATCTGATCCAAATCTATTATGTTATCTTTTTATAACAAACTTCCTTATAAAAAGAAATGCAGGATTGGAGTCTTCAAAAAATCTTTACAAGCTTTTCCAAACCCTTTTAGAGTTCTATTTGTGATTAAACTCTTTCAAAAATCATCCAAACCCCTTGAAAATTTGTAGATCAATTTATCAAATTAAGAAAAACACTTTCATTGCTCAAAGACCTTGTAGAGTTCATCTCTACTACTGATTTGTGGAGTTAAGGCTCTACTGCTGAAGAAGAAGGCTAATCGGTGGATACTGAGGGAAGACTGCTTCCTGTGGGTGGTACTAGACTGTGCCGTTGCTGTAGAAGATTTGAAGAACTGCGCATCATACTAAGTGAGCTAAGTATTTTTATAAGTTAATCATGTCTGTAAAATCTTGTATAGTGCTCAAATAGAGGTTTATCACTTAAAGGGATTTTTCCTACTTCTTCGGAGTTTTGCATGCTTGATTTGTTATATTTAATTTGGACCACATCTTTGCATGCACACTAAATTAATTCAAAGATAAAATTTGATAAAATTAAATTTGTGTGTGGTTGGACTAATATACGAATCAATCTATGGAATCCTCGCATTCTTAAATTGGCATCAGAGTCGGTTACTCTATGTTTTTGTGTGACCCGTTAAAATTTGGATTTTATAGATAATTTGTATAATAGAATGCCTATTTTTGACCGGTCAAATTCTATAAATAGGAAAGCTAGTATGAGGTCTTCTTTGAAATCAATAGATGAAAGATTTTTGGCTTATTTATAAAAGAGGGTGGACACCACCCACAGTGACCAATGGAATTGTCACAGATCCAAAACCTGTATCTGCATGGACAGAAGATGACTTTAAATGGAGAAATTTTAACTCACGGGATCTAAGTGCCATCTCTAGAGCCGTCATCCCTGATGAGCTCCGCCGCATCATGACGTGTACCACGTCTAAAGAAACTTGGGATATCCTCCAACTCAGTCACGATGGTGCCAATGATGTGAAAGCTTCTAAGATTCAAAACCTCACCACATAGTTTGAGACTATCACTATGCTAGAGTCTGAGTCTTTCGATGAATTTTATGCACGATTATCTAATATCGTAAACTCTAGTTTTAATTTAGGTGAGAAAATTCCTGAGATGAGTTAAAAATATTTTGTGATATCTTCCAGCCCATGCTATTCCTAAGGTTACTATTCTTAATTCGTCGGGGATATTATATACACGTAGGTTAGAAGAACTCGTAGGATACCTTTAGACTTATGAGATCGATATGTTTACCAAAACATTTAAACCTAAGGAAAAGGGAATTGCGTTAAAAGTACAACCTAAAAAGAAAGAGGAAGTGTTATCTGACTCTGAGTATGATTTTGGTTTGGATGATTTAGCCCTTTTTGCAAAACAATTCAAAAAATTTCTCAAACTTAGAAAAGAAAATACTTACAAAGAAAATAAAAGTTTTGAGAAAGATGAAAATATAAATCGGGTAAGAAAAATTTTTAAAAAAGAAAGAAAAATATTACCCTAAGAAAGAGGACGAGAAATGTTATGAGTGCGAGGGTAAGGGTCATAAAGCTCACGAGTGTCTGACGCGGTTAAAGAGAGAAAGCAAAGGAAATGCTTCCTTCAATGCCACCCTTAGTGAGAGCGATGTCGAGTCAATAGATTCCAGGAATGAATCATCGCATGGACGTAACTACACCGCATTCATGGCTAGTCATGTTAGTACATCTAGTGCAACTTGTGTCGATGAAGAAGATACAAAACATTATTACCTAGACATTGAGTCTAATCATTCCGGATAGAGTGAGGGACATCATGTTTTAAGTGAGAGTGAGAGTGACCTTCAACATTCTTACGCCAAGATTTACGCTGAGTCCTTTAAAATGAATAAACAAAATAAAGGTTTAGCGATTAGAGATTTATCTTTAGAGAAGGATTTGAAAGATGCGAGAGAGAACAAGCCCTCGGTGAGATTTTCGTTGGGAGAGCGAGTCATTTTGGTTGAGAGGGAAAATGGTGACTTGACTAATAATATGGCTAGTATCCTAACAACCATTAAGACTCGTGAGAAACTTAAAGCCCCTATATCCTAATTCGAGAAAGATATCGAATGGGATTGGGAGGTTAAGTTTACTATAGAGGATATATATCAAAGAAGGTTGGAATGATGCTCCTCGATCTAGCTTAAGGTTTTGGTGAGAGGCGAGGAATAGTTTACGATAGTGCATCCACTCCCCATATCACATCGGAACCAGTAAGGACAAATTTCCAATCGAGTCAATTAGTTTGTAACTGGCATAACTCCGGACAAAACGTTTGACTCATAGGATTGGCTTTGAGTTGATGATCCCATGAGCCTATAACGTTGTTTGCTGAATACGTAGCGAGAAAGCTTCAAAGAGTTAATATTCAAAGCCCTATTTCCCGTGCCACGTTTGTCTTCACATATGCCGAGGGTCTCACAAGTACGAACGTATATAGTTTATGAGTCATTGGAATTTTTAATAATGGTCTTTTGGTTTTAAAATCGTTTAGAACTTATTTTTTCCAAAAATATGTTTTCTAAGTTTACTATAGGCGGAGTTTAAAATTTTGTTGAGTTCGTTCAAAATACATCTCACTCTCGTTCAAACGACATTGCTAGGTCGTTCGAAGTATGTTTTGTTCTGTTTTAGTTTTTGTTACATCGTTATAAGCAAGAGAGCATCTCGTTGGAACGAGATATGTATCTCGTTAGAATGACTGCTTCAAATCATTCGAACGATGAGCCACCTTAGTTTTTCTATAAAAGGATTTTTAGACTCAGTTTTTCAGTGGACTTTTGATGAAAGTGAAAAGTAGAGCTATTTTCAAGAGTTCCATCTCCGAAAGTTTCACCCTTTTGTTTACAAGATCCAAGATTCATAAATCATATACTTTGAGATCTTGTTTGGGCATCTAGTTTATTTTTTCCATCATAAGAAGAACTTGTTTTCATGCGGTGGACTCCGTACGTGCTGATTGTGGTGAAGAAGTGGTGGACTCTATGTTTTTAATTGTAGATGATTTTCGAGCTACATCGGTGGATACCGAGGCACACGTGGACAAGTGTAATGTGGACCTGGCGTAGGTGGACTCCTGCGTTTCACTGTGGAGGAGTGGTTGAAGATAGAAGAGTGTCAAGGCTTATCGGTGATTGAGTTATTTTGTAAGTCTACTGTGTATACTTTGTAAAACTATATCATACTGATTGTCTGGCTAGGTTATTCGAGGTTTTTTTCCCTTAGTGGTTTCCCCTTTCATTGGTGTCTTGTGGTTTGATATATTTTATTTATTTTCTACAACCTATATGCATGTTTAGGGTAAAAATTTAAAATTTAGTAAATCGATTTCCAAAAGAAAATTTTAATTGGTGCTAAATTTAATTGGGTGAATTTTGTTTAAAGTTATATAAATAAAATTGATTACCCTAGGAACTTTGCATTTTCAATTTAGTATCACAGCGGATGCATTAGTTATTATGCAGATCTTTGTTTACAACTTTTTGGGTTGTTATTTTTTTTCTCTCTTTTGGCTTTTTTTTATCTCTCGATGGATTCTCATTTGAATTTGAAGTTTGCCGAAAGAATTGAAATTATTGAAAATGAAAATTCTTGTTTTAAAAATATTTTGGAACTTTTACAAACTGTTCAAAATCAAAGAGATATCATTTTTGAGAAGTTTGTTTCCTTATATCGTGATTTTAAAATTTTAGAATTTTCCAAGAAAGAGAGTGATGATAGAGTCCGATTTTTAGAGAAAGAATTAGAGGACTTTAAAAATTCTAGGTTTTGTAATTGTGCCGTTAAGGATAATGTCTTGATTAATGATTTTATGTCACGTGAGAACACTCTTAAGGATAAGTTTGATCACATTGAGGGGGAGCAAGATAACCTTCTAGGAATGATTGAAAATATGAAGAAGGAGTCCTTAAAATTGGAAGAGTCTAATTCTTTGCTTGAGTCTAAAATTTAAAGTTAAAAGATGATTTAAAAGAGTCAAGTAGTGTTGGTAGTAATGGTAATAGATCATATGTTTATAATGTTTCGAATATTAAAACTGAAACCATAGTTTGTTTTAGAGGGTTAACCGCATCCAAGGACGTTAGAAAAGTTCAACTCATAGGTAACATTCCTCAAGTTTACACATGTTCACAGTGTAGTAGGAAAGGTCACCTTAGGTGTTTTTATTTCGATCTTGGAAGAGGCCCCAGGAAGTTGAAGTCTAGTGTCCCATTGGTTCCCAAAACCCCTATTCATCATTTCACATCTATTTGGGTTAGGAAATCAACTTTAGAGGCACTAGATGGTAGACAAGTTGATTCTCACATGCTTGTACATGATTCGTAACTCGCCATATCATATAGATGATTGATTGCATAATTTTGTATGTCATACTAAAGTTGTGTTTCATGATATATGTTTTCTAGCTCTATGACATGTGTACTTTTTGTATTATATAGTTCTTTTATTGAGTCATATATGAAAAATACAAAAAGATTTTCGTTTGATATTTTTTGTAAAATAAAAAAGATTTTATTTTTGAAGTGTTTTTTAAAAAAAATACAAAAAGAATTCTTTTTTTGTGAATTTTAGTTTTACACATTTAGCGTGTTATATTGGTGTGTTTGAATCCAATTCATTCCTCAATTTCCATGTGGCAACAACATTTGGTTATGAATTTAGATACTTAGATTATTCTTAACCATGTTTATGGAGTTATTTCAAAATTGATTTGCATTATGGATTCGACTTTGTATATTCTGCTGCACACACATGCACGATCTTATTGGAGTTTTACTTCATTATGCACATTTGATCTTGTTGATATGTTCTCCCATCAATTGTGTCATCTACATGTATATCTAGATATGGTGGATTTGTGCTTGTTAGAACTGTTGCCCGTGAGAGTTTGTATATCTACATGTATATCTAGCTAAGTAATCACCGAAAGTTCGGAGGAGTGTACTCCAACTCCATTTTCTCACATTGAATTAAAATCACTTAGTTATTCTCACATGCGTAGTTAATTCACTAGTTTAATTAATTTGCATTACTGATAAGAAAATCCCTAAAATAATCATCTTTCCTTTTCTTTCTCCGAGTCAAACTTAAGGTTATTCGTCATTCCTATTCGTCGTCACGTTCTACGTCCTAGTCCCTTAGTTTGACACCCAGTTTACCGAGTATTACTTGAGCGAATGGCTTACACTTGAGCCGTAATCACATGCGTAAGGGACACATTTATTTAGTCACGTTATATTTTTTTCTTCGTTGCCAGGGATTAGGTAGACATTTAGGTTAGGTCGAGTTAATCCAAAAATTGACTCTAATTCTTATAAAGCCAAAAAAATCATATAATCAAAAGTTCAAAAAACATTCAGAAAAAAATATAGAATCTCTCAAATCATTACATGAAAAATCCTCGACTAACTCCTTAATCAACTCCTACCATAATTCTCACAAATCCTATAGTAGATTGCAATCCCGATAGCCACACACTCCTCACATTCCACAATATTGGGTTCCATCTCTTATACAGCCTAACTCCATTACGAATCACACTGTGAGTCACACTCCTAGGGTGTCGAGTGAGGATATTAAGTCATTAAGGGAGAGCACAATGTCTGACAAAGCTAGTTATGGTGCGGGTGAGGGTGAGTTACCATACTGCCCTATAAGATACCTCTTATATCCTGAGCGAACCGTCACTCCGGGATGCATTATATTCCCTTACAATTTGGGGAAGTTTCATTTTCCAAATGAGATGATTAAAATCCTCCCTACATTCCACGGTATGGAGTCAAAAAAACCATACCTCCACATTCGAGTGTTCAAGGAGGTGTGCGAGACTTTCACCGATCAAACGTTAAGTGCGTATGTCATTCACCTAAAACTTTTTCCCTTCTCGCTGCAGGATAAGTCAAATATTTGGCTATGGTATTTCCCACCGAACTCAATTGGAACATGTAGGGGCATGCAAGAAAAGTTTCTCCAAAAATTATTCCCCCCACATCTAACCAATTATATCGAAACTCAAATTAAAACATTTTAAAAACTAGAAAATGAGCCTTTCGATTGATGTTGGGGCATTTTAATGAGTTTCTTAATATGTGCCTGCACCAAGGTTTCAAGAAATGGAGACTTATCTCCTTTTTCCATCACGGGCTAAGATTAAGTTCCAAATAACTCGTTGAAACCATGTGCCCCGGGGAATTTCTAGGGTTAGACATGGACGATGCCGAGGGTTACCATAAGTACATCACCGAGACTACTCAAGCATGGGACACATCTGACATAAACACCCAATCTCGATCTCGACAAACGTCCACAACTCCTTCTGCGTTTGAACTTTATCATTTGGACAAAGAAGACATGTTGAAGTTTGAAATCAACCAACTTACCAAGAGGTTGGAAGAAGTAGTCGAATTGAGAGGAAGAGAAACATTCGGCTGCACATGAGCATCGATAGATGAGGTGTATACAATTTTTGAGGTGGGACATCGAATGAAGGAATGCTTGATAATACCCGTATACAATGTGATGCTTCAAGAGTAAGTGGAGGCGGTAGGAGCTTTTAAGGGTAATTTTAATGCCCCTTATGGGAATTATTTTAACCCTTCATGGAAGAACCATCCCGATTTAAATTATGGGCAACCCCACGCAGTGACGAATCCTAATTCACATGTGACCCCACCCCCACCACCGCTCCCGTATTTCCAACAAGCTCCCCCTATGCAAGCACCACCTCTTGCGACTTATATCACCCCAACGCATAGAAACCTAGAGGGCACTTTGAACCAATTTATGCAAACTTAGTCGGCGATCAACGCTCAAAATGGCCAATATTTTGCCGAATTAAGAACGTCGTTGTCTAAGTTGCAATCATCCTTAAGTGTCCAAGAGAAGGGAAAGTTTTCAGTACAAGGCCAAAAGCCTCCCCATGGTTAAACTAGTGTTAAATTTCCTTCTGATGAATAATAAACAGCATTGTTAATCTGTGACCACTCTATGTGGAGGGAGAGTTATTTATTTATCATCTCTCCCACACGACGAGCTTAGAGACAAGGAGGTTTTGCCTGACATGAAAGAGGCCGAAGATTCCCTCTTGAATAAGAGTGACAATGATGACACTATTAGGCCCGAGGTTGCAGTGAAGCCACACACTTCTACGCCTTTCCATCAACGATTGGTTCCTCCTCCAAAAGGAGCCTCCCATGAATATGTTCTAAATATACTGAAGCAAGTCAAGATTAATTTACCTTTTCTCGAGGCAATCAATAAAATTCCTGCCTATGCAAAGTTCCTTAAAGACTTATTGATGGTAAAACGTATATTAAAGGTGAAAATAATGTCCTTCTAGAACCAAATATAATCTCATTTTTTTTAAGTGACCTCCCACTGAAGTTTAAAGATCCGCGTGAACTGACCATTTCGTGCATGATTAGATTTAGGGGAGAGTGTTAACATTCTCCCTTAGTCAATCTATAGGCAATTAGATTTAGGGTACCTCAATCCCACTAAGATCACTCTCAAACTCACAGACCGTACTGTGAAGATACCTCGAGGGATTTTTGAGGACGTGATAGTCTAATTGGATAATTTCTACTTCCCGATAGATTTTGAAATTTGGAACACAGAGATCTCCACTCCCTCGAGTAAGAATTTCCCCCTAATCCTTGATCACCCATTCTTAATTGCGACTAATGTACTGATTAATACTCGAAATGGGAAAATGAAATTCACATTCGCGAATATGACTCTTGAGACAAATATCTTCAACATCACCAAGCATGTGGGTGATGAGGATGAGTTTCATACGGTGGATCTTATAGAGGAGGTAGTAGATGAGCACATAGAGGGAAATTTTAGTGGGGATTCGTTAGGAGCTTGCCTTATTTCGGGTAGTGAGAGCACCGAGACGTACACCAATATCGAGCGGGAGGTCAGTGAGTTGAGTGCGATTTTGGATGAGGATGTGAGAGACATTAGATGTGTTTCTAGATTCGAGGAATTACCACTGAGGGAGTCGCGTATGATTACCTCCGATGAGAAATTGCCCACCCTTGGATTGAAGAAACTACCCTCAAACTTAAAATATGCTTATTTAGGAGGGGATGAGACATTTCCTATTTTTGTCTCCTCGAGTCTAAATAAAGATCAAGATGGTGAGCTATTATCTATTTTGATGAGGGATCGTAGTGATTTTAGTTACAGTATCACGGATTTGAAGGGTATACGTCTCGTAATTTGTACGAATAAATCCACCGAGGAGGACGTGAAGCCTTCGAGGGAGATGCAAATGTGTTTGCATCCCATGATGAATGATGTCATGAGGGCATAAATTATTAAGTTATTGGATGCGGGCATCATTTATGCCATTTAGGATAGCAAGTGGGTGAGTTATATTCAAGTCATCCCGAAAAGTCAGGAATAACTGTGGTCGAAAATGCAAAGGGTGAGCTTATTCCACAACGTACCACCACCGGGTGGCATGTTTGCATTGACTACCGGAAGCTCAGTGCCGGCACTAGGAAAGATCACTTCCCCTTATGGTTTATCAACCAAATGCTAGAGAGAGTAGCAGGACACCCATTCTATTTCTTTCTCGACGATTATTACGGGTAAAACCAAATTAAGATAAATATGTTAGATCAAGAAAATATGACATTCACATGTCCTTTTCGGCACATTTGCCTTCAAACGTATGCATTTTGGATTATGTAATGGACCCTCAACCATTAAAAGGTTCATGCTTAGTCTTTTTAGCGATATAGGCAAAAGGGTCCTTGAGGTTTTTATGGATTACTTTAGTATCTTCGGCCTCTCTTTTGACCTTTGCCTCACTAATCTCGAGAAAGTGTTAGCTCGTTGTATGGAAAAGAACTTGGACATTTATGGTTATCGAAGGAATAGTTCTTGGACACATAGTTTCCAAGGGTATAGGGAAAAAATAGACGTCATTGATAATCTTCCCCCACTTAAGTGAGTAAAGGATGTGTGCTCTTTCTTGGGCCACGTGGGTTTCCAGCGAAGGTATATTAAGGACTTTAGTTCTATCTCTAGGACCTTGAGTAAACTACTTGTGACTGATGCCCCTTTGAGTGGAATAAAGCGTGAAAATTGAAAATCATGCTCGTGTTCGCTCCCATCATGCAAGCTCCGGATCATTTCCTTCCATTCGAGCTTATGTGTGATGTGAGTGATTATGCTATAGGGCCTATTTTGGGTCAAAGAAAAAATAAGAAGGCTCACGTCATCTACTATGCTAAGCAGACGTTAATAGGACCACAACTCAATTACTCCACCGTGGAGAAAGAATTGCTAGCCGTAGTCTTCGCCCTAGATAAATTCCGCTCTTACCTCATAGGTTCACCCATTACATGATTCACTGACCACGCGGCTCTTAAGTACCTCGTTTTTAAAAAGGATGCTATACTGCGTCTGATAAGCTAGATCCTATTCCTACAAGAGTTCAATCTCTCCATAAAGGATACAAATGAGTAAAAAATATCATAGCCAACCATTTGTCGAAGCTTTCGTCCGACGTACTTAGTGATCCCATACCCATAGACAAACACTTTCTGGATGACCAATTATTTTCCACTTATTCTCTCCCCTGATTTGCAGATATAATGAATTAACTTGTCACAGGGGCCGCCCCCCCGATTGGACACCGCAAGAGAGAAAGAAGTTCCTCACTTGGTCGTGCATGTTCTTCTATGATGATCCCTATTTGTTCATGTATTATGTGGACCAAATCATATGAAGATGTTTACCGGATGACTAGATATCTAGCATCATCCATTTTTATCATACAGAGGCTTGTGGATGCCAATTCTCGATGAATAAGATGGTCGCTAAGATTATTCAATGCGGTCTCTATTGGCCCATAATTTTTTGGGATATAAGTTCTTATTGGAAATCTTACGATAGATGTCAAAGGATGGGAGCCATCACTTAACAAAGCATGATGCCATTGGCCCCTATTATTATCATCGAGATATTCGATTATTGGGGCATTGAATTTATGGGTCCATTTCCCCCTCCTTTGGACTCCTACACATCTTGTCGTGAGGTTGAGGCCATAGGTGCGAAGATAATTGACAACAAGATGGTGATAAAGATTTTACAAGAACAAATACTTTCTCGCTTCAGAGATCCGAAGGCAATCATTAGTGATAACGACAAACACTTTTGCAATAAGCCGTTTGAAAAACTCATGAGAAAGTATGGGGTCGTCTATAAGGTTGGTATGACTTATCACCTGCAAATGAATGACAAGCTAAGCTAGCAAATCATGAAATTAAGCACATTCTAGAGAAGACCGTCGATCTTAACCGAAAGGATTGGTCTTTTCGATTAAACAATGTGCTATGGGCTTACCGAACTGAATATAAGAACCCCCTCAGGATGTTCCCATTTTTCTTTATCTATGACAAGCCTTTCCATTTCCCTATGGAGCTAGAGCATAAGGATTTTTGGGCAATCAAGAGGTTGAACTATAACTTGGATCAAGCTGGTAAAGAACACAAGCTTCAATTGATTGAGTTAGAATAAATACGCAACGATGCATATGAGAGAGCTAAAATATCCAAAGAAAGGATGAGACTAGCACATGAGCGAATTATCCTTCGAAAGGAGTTTCATTAGGGTTAAAAAGTGCTCCTATACAACTCCCATTTATACTTGTTTTGCGACAAGTTACATTCGCGGTGGACCGATCCATTAGTTATGAGAGAGGTGTTTCCCCATGGAGCCGTCGAGTTAGAAGATCCTAAGGGGGAGACACGTGTAAAGTTAATGGACAATGCCTAAAGCCATATCTAGAGGCGTGTGTTGAGGAAGCTGATACAATTTGGTTATCGAACCCTATTTACGATGTTAAATGAGCTTAAAGGAGAGGTCATCGCACCCCTAACACATATGGGATGAGTAGGTGTTGTATAATAGTGAGTAGAGTTAGTTTTAGGGTAGTTTAAAAGTCCGTAGAGGTCGTGAGGTAGGAAGGTTTTGAGCACCACATTGGGTTATCACGCACATTTCGAGAGTGAGGTTGAGGTGTTCCGGGGTCCCAAGTGTTTAGGGAGGCTTGAGATACATTAGCGAGGATATATTGAGGTTTGGAAAATTTAGAATGTGAAAAACAAGGCAGTTTTGAGGTTTGAGGAAAAGAGTTTAGCAGAACCAGTTCGCAAGCGAACTGGTTCGACTGCGCACCCGAACTAGTCCGGATGACCTAATAAGATATTCCCCCCTTTCCCAAATTCTTCCCCCTTTACCAATTCCATCCTTATGAAAATACATCCCTCCAACCTTCCCCCTAACTAATTTTTCCACCCTTTTCCTACCCTCCACCCTTTCCCACCTCCACCTCCACCCTTTCCATTCCCTCCCAAATCCCACCCCGCCCCACTTATAAATACCACCCCATACTACCCCAAACCTCTGCCCTCCAATTACTCAAATCTCAAATTCCTTCACACCATGGCCCCGTCACAATAACCAACTCCACAAATATGACTCCACCACCATCCTCCATGAGTTTCGTTCCCTACAAGAATGTGATTGGTTCCCAGCATACTTCAGTACCACCTTCACAATCCATATTGATCATCGATTTAATTGGGATGTGCAGCCCAACGAGGTCACCGCCCTCTTCCATCGTTGAGGGCGGTGCACTTTATTTACCCTGCCGCATGATCGAGTATATGACGAGGATGTGTGATTTTTCTATGGTATTATCGTTTGGAAATCCCCCACTCTCCATGAGGCTTTTGTGAATAACATTCGCATCCCATTATCCCTTGATATTATCCAACAAAAGATGCGTGAGAAAGGGGTTAATTTAATTGAACAATTTGACTATCCAAACAATGGATCACCGCACACAAAATCCGAATGCATAGCGCACATGGCCCCGAATGAGGAGTGGATCTTAGATACTTTCCGTTGGGAAGTCTATCGAAGAAGGTGCGCTATGTGAAGTTCATCACTTGTGGCACAATTCTTCAAACCACCAATGACTCGGTGGTCCACCAACACAACGACAATTTCATCTGCCATTTTCTTATCCCGGACAACGCCATCAATCTCTCCTAGCTTTTCTGTACGGAAATCATCCATGCCACATATGACGATAAAGGTAAATATTCTCTTCTATATGTGCACCTCATTATCGACATCATGTATGATGCCAGGGTGCATGGGTCCCCTAACTCGTAAATAAAAATTTGAAAACTGATTGGGGAAACTTCCACCACCCGAAGTTTCTGCCAAATGCAAGTGGCCTACCCCATACTGCCAGTTATTGATGATGATGACCCTATTGGGAACAATGCCCTAATGCTTGATGCGGGTGGAGATCCTAAGGAGGAAGAGTATGATGAATCGGCGAAACCGAATTACGATCCCGACTCAGTGGAAATCTCTCGTTGCCTTGATAACTTGGATGCTCGTCTCAAAACTTTTACGAGTAATTACCAGCATGATACGAGCATGATGATTAAGCTCCAAGAGGAGATGTACTTGATGCAAGTCGTACCAAATGTCTCACTCTCGACGTACTTCTATAATCCATATGACCCTAGCGCACCCGACTCCTCCCATCCACCAACACAGTAGCTCTCCCATTGCTTGATGTTTTTGATGTTATTTTCTTTACCCTTTCGTTGTGTACTTATGTGGTGGTTTTAGTGGGAGAGTTACATTTTAAATATTTTCTTCTTTTATTTGTCGCACCTATTGATTTTTCTTATTTAGAGTTTAGTCTGTTTGATTGAAGACAATGGAAAAATCTGGGGGGAGGGGGACAAGTGCGTATTTTAGAAAAAGTTCACAAAATTTTAAAATTTCCAAAAAGAACTGAAAAATGTCAAAAAGTTCAAAAAAATTAGAAAATTACAAAAAAAATCCAAAAAAAATTGAAAACTTTCGAAAAAGCAAGAATAATTTTATTCAAAATAAATTAAAATTGGAATTTAAAATTTTCAAAAATATCACTAAAATTTTGTTTAAAGTCTCAAATTGTAGAAATCAAATGCACAAAGTCGAAATTGACTAAAAATAAAAATTGAACGAAAATTGATGACTTTACGAATAAGTGTGGAGATTAATTGATCTGTTGAGATTTCGAGCCTTTAATTTTTGTGGTTAATTAAATCAATCCAAGTTAAAATTAACACAAAGTTCAATTTAGCTTTAAATAAGTCATTGAAGATCTCTATTCCTTTGTTTTGATCGATTACGAGAAACGAGCTAGTTGTTGTCTTGAAAACGCACTAAAAATATCTATAAATTAAATATAATCTCAAGACGCATCCGATAACGTAATTAGTAATTCAGATAAATGAAGTTAGGCCATCATTTGTTACCCAAAAATATTAGCCATAAAAAGTAATGAAAAATATCCTTTTGATAGCCATTTTTGGCCTAATAATTTTTTTTAATTTCGTTGATAACCCGAAAAATCCATTTAGTCCGGAGTTGTGAAAATAAAGTTCCTTAAGTAAGTCCAAATGGTGAAATAAAAAGGGGCAATTAGAATAGAAGAAGAAAAATGTTCAAAGAAAAATAGCAAGAAAAAAATATAGAAAAATGAGAAAATCATGAGAAAAAAATGTAGGGAAAAAAAAGAAAAGAAAAGAAAAAAAAGTGCAAGTGCTCGAAAAATTGCCAACAGACATTGTAAGTACAATTTTTTGACTCCGAATTTCTCAGCCTTTTCCACATTTTCCAATACACTTTATAACCCGAGAAAGTCCTAATTGAGTCCAAATAAAAAATTTAATTGACGCGTGTAGGGCCTTAGACACGAAAAGATAATAAGATATATTATCTGGTGAGAAATAAGAGGCGATGTTTCCCATTTTACAATAATCGTAATCTGATTCTAAGGTGTTTTCACTATAAAAATTATATCTTGCAAATTTGTGTGCGTGAATTTGTGTTCCATTACATTTACTTTTAAAAACCATGTACACTGAGAGAAAATAGCCACATTTCGAGAGTTTCATTTGTGAGACAATCCCGTGGGAATTGAATCAAAATAAATTTTCGAAAAGTAAGGTAGTGATCAATCGGTGGAAGTTAGCGATTAATTTATTGCTTCGCACACACAATACAAATTGAGACTATTGAATATAAGTTTACGGTGACTATTTTTGGGAAGTTTAAATTGTACAATTTTTAAGTATTCAGATTTTTCTTTGAGTCAAAAAATGAATTTTGTGGGAATATTCACTACAAACCCTCACGAGACACTACTAGTCCTACTAGAGTAGCCTAGGAGTTTAACGGATTATTGCATTGGCTAAATGCAATTGCTTGGCCACGAAAGAGGTTACATACCAATAATATAATGACCCCACTTTTATAGGCTCATATATAGTTTGTTTCTACAATTGCGTCTGACTTATTATCTGATAAATGTTGTATTATTACAAATTTGATATTACAGGTTCTTAATATGACAAAACCCATTTTTAAATTTAAAGAATTAATTGTAAAATGGGTCAAATTGAAGTTTTATGGCACGTCCTAAGCTAAATGATAAGTTTTGGGGTGGAAATTGTAACTTTATGAAACTTTAGGGACTTGATTTTAAATAAAGAAAGTTTTAGGGAATAAAATGAAAAAATAAAAAGGACCATTTTGTAAATAAAATATTTTCAAGGACCTCTAAGAAATATTGAAAATATATTGTGTGAAATTACCGAAATACCCTTTATGAGTAAAATGACCCTTGTACCCCTAATAACTTTCCACCTCGTGCTGTATTTTTTCCACCACACCTTACATGTGTCATCCATATAAATAAGGATAAAAACATGCCATGCATTTAAATAAAGCTAAAACACGTGTCACCGTTTGGTGAAATAAAGACTGCAAGATAGCTCCGTTACGCGACACGTCAACGCCGACTCACCAAAATGGAATCTTAGTCACCCAGACACGTGTCAACACCCAAATAACTTTGAAAAGCTATAAATAGAGCTTTTAGGATCAGTTAATACACTAAATTCATTCAAGATAAATAGTGAGAGAAAGTATGGGGAAGTTTAAGAAGAAGTTTCGTTTTAGTGATCCAAGACCCAATATCTGTAACTTCGTACTTCTATTTTAGGTGAGTACTCTGTGACATTCCTTGCGTATTTTGATTATATGATATTATGCAAACTATATCTATTTTATGAAATGTTTTATCCTCAAAATACATCTGATACCGATGATTTTGTCGTTTGTTATATGTGTATATCTCTCGATATATACATCTTATTTAAATTCTGAAATTATTGATTCGATCTATGGAAACTCTCTTACTATTTTGGCCTTGACTACCGGGTGAAAATATTTGGGTGGTACCTTCCCAGCTAGTTTATCTCTGGTATTCCCTAAATAAGGTGTTGTTCTAGAGATCATGATTTTCAGTCTGTGTTGTTGCCAGGTGGAAACAATTGGTAACACTATCTATTTATCTGGGTATTAGAGCGTACATGGCCATCAAAATAAAATTGAATAATTGACATATTTCTCAATTATTTTATCTGTTCTGAACTATTTATTCTAAAAATATTTACCGTCGATTACTTTATATATATATTACTGCAAAGTCCTGTCTCTATATACATGCCTTCTATTCTAAATTGAATAGGTATCAATTTTATGAAAAACCTTGGAATGTCTTGAGAATTAATCTCACTTGGCTTTTAGCTAACGTTGTATAAATAACCATTTTTTAGGAAATAAGTAGACTCGTGGAGAGAACATACAAGGACTATGTTGAAGATTTAGCTTTTAGATCTTTTTTGGTTATTATCTTTGTTTTATCATTTAGAGCATGCTTGGCTCTCTTGTAATATTTTTTAAATTTTTTCTTAAGTTGTAACTCGCTGTAACTTTTATTATATATGAAGTTTCCTTTTAGAAAGCTCTGATGACATAATTCCTTCACTTTCAGTATTTTACGATTCATAACCATGTGATTGTATTTCCGTTGCATTTATTTAAGGAAACAACTTAAGTCGGAATATTTTTTGCCTTAGTGACATGTCAAGACACTCGTTCTCTACTAATATTTTGGGTTGGGGTCGTGAAAAATAAATCTTTTGGAAATATTTTTAACTCATACTTTTATTCTTTTACATTGCTCGAGCTGCGTAACGTTCCAAGTTAGGGGGATTTGATGAGGCATAAATATTTATCCTCTTATCCAATCACCCTAACTTAGAACAGGGCGCGCCCCGAACAATCTAAAAAATAAGAGTATGAGTTAAAGAAATTTGCAAAATTTTTATTGGAATATAATACTTCTTTCGCGGGAAAGCGATTGCATTTAGCGTATGCAATAAGACATTAAACCCCTAGGCTACACTAGTAGGACGAGTGGTGTCTCATGAATATTCCCACAAAATTCATTTTTTGACTGAAAGAAAAATCAAAATACTTAAAAATTGTACAATTTAAACTCCCCAAATATAGTCACCATAAATTTATATTCAATAGTCTCAATTTGTAGTGTGTGTGTGCGAAGCCAAAAATTAAATAGCTAACTTCCACCGATTGATCATTATGTTATTTTTCGAACTGATTTAATTCTCACGGGATACTCTCACAAATAAAACTCTCGAAAGGTGGCTATTTTCTCTCGGTGTACGTGATTTTTAAGAGTAAACATAATGGAGCACGAATTCACGTACGCTGAGGGAAAATAACCGCAATATGAGAGTTTCGTTTGTGAGAGTATCCCTCGAGAATTGAAAAAAAATGAATTTTTAGAAAGTAACATAATGATCAATCAGTGGAAGTTAGCGATTTAATTTCGGCTTCGCACACACACACTACACAATGAGACTATTGAATATAAATTTACGGTGACTATTTTTGAGGAGTTTAAATTGTACAATTTTTAAGTATTTTGATTTTTCTTTGAGTTGAAAAATGAATTTTATGGGAATATTCACTGAAAACCCTCATGAGACACCACTCATCCTACTAGAGTAGCCTAGGGGTTTAACGGCTTGTTGCATACGCTAGATGCAATCACTTGCCTGTGAAAGAGGTATTTTATTGCAATAAAGTTTTTTGCAAATTTCTTTAACTCCTTCTTTTATTCTTTTACATTACTCGGGACGCGCAACGTTGTACGCAAGGGGAATTTGATAAGGTGAAAAAATTTCATATTTATTCCCTTAATTTCGGTCCTTTTATGATCATGTGCAGTGTAAATAGACTGGATTTATCTCATATTTATTTTACTAACTCTCTATGGCGATTATTTCTTGTTTTGAGTATCTTTCATGTGTTTTACAGGTATTTCATGCATGTTAGTGCGGGAGAGAAACCGAAATAGTGAAAGAACCAAGAAAAGGATAATTGAAGGAATTTTCTTAATTTTACATCCTTAGTTCGGTGGAGGAGGCAACTAGAAAGCTGAAGGATTCAAAATCACAAGAACATTGGAAGAAACAACATCCAATTCTGAGCTACGAAGGAGAAGTTATGCAAATTCGTAGTTGAGAGTGAAATCCATATGAAAGAAGAAAAATTATAAGCAAGGGTAGCAAGTTCACCCAAACCACACCCCAATCCAGTATGAAGGCGAACCGTTTCCCCTGACCATTCGAACTGGGTCGGAGTACCTGACACGCGAATTTTCCCTTCATTCTGATTTTATTTTAGAGTTGTATGAAAGTGGAACTCTTGCAAAAATGACAATAAGAACTTATAGTGTGATATTGGACCTACTTTTTATTAGTTTTTGACATATCATTACAGAGTAGAAGAGGCAATAACCATAGTGTTCAATTTCTTCCTAAAGATTACACTTTTGTGGATTCATTTTTAAGATTTAAAGTTTGTGCTCTCCACTTTATTCTTGAATCTTCTTCCTTTTTGCATGTTTTGTTTATTTTTCGGGATTCTAATAACTTCATGCATGTTTAGATATAATTTCATCATGGTTTTTACTACATGCAACATTATAATTTCATTTAATACCCACATCACCATGTCTGGCTAAGCTATTAGAAGGTTGGGGTACATGAACCCAACCTAGTGTTACAAATGGATATAAAAGCGTATAAATTTTAATTAACAATTCAAAGTCTTGATTTCTTATCGAAGTAAACATTGTAGGTCTCTTAATTCCATTTTTCCTACGTAATCGAAAGGTTTAAGGATAGATTATGAGTTTCGGTAATTTGTCATTCCCGTTAAATACAATTTTTAATTTGATCTTGTGAGGAGTAAAATTCGCATATGTCAAATGCTTAGAACTTATTTGACGTTTCTTTGAATTGAGAATTAGGTTTTTGAAGGTTTTAGTTTCTAAGTAATCACAAACAGTTCGGGGGAGTGTACTCCGACTTCGTTTTCTCACATTGAATTAAATCACTTAGTTATTTGTGCATGTGTAGTTAATTCACTAGTTTAATTAATTTGCATCAGTGATAAGAAAATCCCCATTTAAATATTCTTTCCTTTTTTTTTCTCTGAGGCAAACTTAAGGTTATTCATTGTTCGTATTCGTCTCCACATTCTGCGTACTACTCCCTAAGTTCGACACCCGATTTACCAGATTATTACTTGAGCGAACGACTTACACTTGAGCCATAATCACACGCGTTAGAGACACTTTTATTAGTTATGTCAGTGTACTAGGTAAAGGGCTGTGAGAGACAGGTTGACTCGTCGTGAAAGCCACCATTTGAAAAGAGCCCAAGAAAAAAAGGCAATAAAAGGAAAAATAAGGGAATTTAAGTCATTTTACAACCCGAACTCATAGGTAGAGCCTAAAAGGAAGTATAAAAGCTTGAAGCTACGAGCATACTGGAAGAAAAGGCTTCCAAATATGATCTACAATGAATAAGTTACATGCAATTAAAGTTGAGAAGAGAATCTAAGGGTAAAAGAGGAATTTCATAATTTCAATAGCCAAATCGGTTAGCCCCTAGTCTGAACTGGATCGACCGTTCAGTTATAGAATTTTTAGTTTAATCCTAGATTTTAGCTCAAGAGTTGTATGGGTTTAGACTACTTCCAAAATGACCCCAAGTGGTTGTAACTTGTAATTAGACTAGTGAGAGTTTAGTTTTGTCCTAGTTTTACATACTTTGGAGGCAAGGAAGAAGGGTTGCAAGAAAAATAACAAAAAATATACATTATTGTCATATTTTTGCTCATATTCTTTATTCAAGTATACCTTCTTATCTTCTCTTTGAAAGTTGGATATTTAGGTTATAATTGTTCTTATTTTATGAGTTTGTTATTGAATACGTGTTTGCTTGCGTTCTATATATCTCCATGTTTTAATGCAACATAGAAACCATGCGTAAAGTTAATTATTCCATATCTAACTAGGTTTTTATAGGGTTAGGGTACATGAACCCAACCTAGGTAATTATGGATGGATATAAAATTAGATAAAATATAATAAATAATTTAGAGGTTTGAAATTATGTCGGAATAAATATTGTAGGTCTTTTAATTTCGCTTACCCTAGGTAACCGGAATATTTAAGGGTATAATATGCATATCGATAATTTGTCTTTAACATTAAATAAATATTTGAATTGATATTGTGAGGAGTGAAATCTTCATATGTTGAGTAATTGGATAAATTTAATGTTTTCTTTGAATTGTGAATTAAATTCTTAAATGTTTTATATTCGACGCAATTACCGATGGTTCGAGGAATTGTATTCCGACTCCATTTTCTCATATAGTTTATTTCGAAATAAAAAGTTAGTCTTGCATTAATTTAATTAGTTTGCATTCATTAATTAAGTTGAATTAGTTCGTATTCATTCTAAAAAATAATTCATCACCTTTTATTTTCTCCTTTTTGAGTCATTCCTTAGGTATTAGGATCTCGACGTTTGTGTTTTCATGAAGTTTCATCTTAGTCCCTGAGTTCGATACCCGAATTTCTCAAAATTATTACTTACGCGATCAACTTACACTTGAGCCGAACTTACACGCACTAGAGACATATTTAGAGTCATATCACTAGTCTTAGATAGCAAGACGAGTTCCTAGTCATGACTTCACATAACTTAATGGAAGAATTTCAATTGATGTCTTTGATGTTTGCAAACTCTTATAACGCTCTTACTAGTGTCAACAATGATAAAGGGAAAATTAAAGGTTACCTACACTTGGGTACTTAAGGAAGATGACAAAGATCTTATTGTTAACATTTCTCTTAAGGTTCAAAATACTTCCCAATGATATTTTGATAGTCGTTGCTTTGGGCACATGACTGGTGACATATGATTTTTTACCAATCCTGAGGATCACACGGACAGAAAAGTCACTTTTGGAGATGGGAGTAGGTCTAGTGTCTTAGGATGTGGATGTGTTGAGATACCCAAATTTCCTAAACTATACAATGTGTTGTACGTTAAAGGGATGAAAGTGAACTTAATTATCATAAGCCAACTATACTATGCAAACTTTGTGGTAAAGTTGGACCGATCTGAATGTAACACTTGTGATAAATTCGGTGAACTTTTATTACAAGGAGTGACGATCGAAGATAATTGCTGTGGGATTGTGCCCAAGTTCTCCTTTGTGTGCAATAGTGCCATGGTCTCGTCTATAGACCTTTGACATCAACAACTGGTTCATGTGAATTTTAGAGATCTTGAAAGATCAATGAAAAATGACCTAGTTCGTGGCTTACCGTGACTTGAGAAACCAACTTCCTGAGTTTATGGACCTTGCAAAAGGGAAAAAAAATTGATGTCCCCATCGAAATTTGAATACCATTACCGTCACCCGTGTTTTGGAGTTGATTAACATGGACCTTATGGGTCCTACTCGCTCGGAGAGCTTAGGTGGTAAGAGATACATTTTCTTGATGGTTGATGATTTTTTTATATATTCTATCATGGAATTTCTTAAAGAAAAGTAGAATGCGATTGAGTTCCTAACAACTAGGTACCATGTACTATAAAGCCAACACGGTGTTACTATTAATCGGATGCGTAGTGACAATGACTCTGAATTTAAATAAGCTAACATGGATAGGTAATGTGATGGAGTGGGCTTTAAATATGAGCTTTTGGCCGTTCGTACTCCTCAACAAAATGGGATTGTTGAGAGGATGGACCGAATGATACAAGAGATGGTTGGATCCATGGTTCTTAGGAGAAATGTGCCTAGGCAATTTTGGGAAAAGGCAATGAGTACTGCATGCCATACAATGAATAGGGTATATATTCGTCCACACATTCTACACACGCCATATGAGTCGGGGATAGGGAAGAATACTAAGCTATTATATTTTTGTGTCTTTGGGAGTACTTGTTAGATATTGAGAGATAGAGAGCAATTAGGAAAGTTTGACTCCCGAAGCGACGATGGGACTTTTTTAGGTTATTCATCGATCAATAGGGATTATATGGTGTTTAACCTTGAAAGTTCTAAGGTTATGGAGTAAATAAGCATCATAGATGATGATCCGCTGACATCTAATAACCCTAGCCCCTAGTGTGAGGATGATGCACCACCCGGTGACGATCCCATTATTTCCCATACTACTTCAGTGGACCCCACTTCTGATTTAGAGAACCCCCCGCTTGGGTTTGAAAGAGTTATGACCCTTCCGCTACACTTAGTGATCCCACACTAGGTGCCAAGACTCTTGCTCAACTTGAGAATGGGGTTAGCTATTTGTGCTACACATCCTTAGTCGAGCCTAAGAATGTGAAAGAAGCACTCAAGGATGAACATTGGATATCTACTATGTAAGATGAGTTGCTTCAGTTTTGCAAAAATAATGTCAGGGAGTTAGTCTCCCGACTTAGCGAGACTAATGTGATAGGTACCAGATGGATTTACAAGAATAAGGTGGATGAGAATTGTACCATAGTTCGCAATAAGTTTAGCTTGGTCGCTCAAGGCTACACACAGATTGAGGGTGTATACTTTAACTAGACATTCACTCTTGTTGCTAGGCTTGAGTCCGTCCACTTAATACTCGCCATAGCATGTCATCTGCGCTTCAAGTAATATCAGATGAATGTCAAGATTTCCTTTCTGAATGGCATTCTACAGAATAAATTTTACGTGGAGCAACCAGATGGGTTTGAATACCCAAAGCATAAGGGACACATATTTTATCTTAAGAAGGCCCTATATGTTTGAAGCAATCATCCCGTTCTTAGTACGAGAATCTCACTTACTATCTCTTAGCTCGTTGCTTCAAGAGAGGGGGAGTGGATAAGATGCTGTTTGTGAGGAGAAAGAGTGGCGCTATTTTGGTTGCCTAAGTCTATGTGGATGACATAGTATTTGGAATCACGTGCTCCTACCATGCTCACACTTTTGAGGAGGAGATGAAATACAGTTTGAGATGAGCATGGTTGGTGAACTTACATTCTTCCAAGGGCTCCCAATTCGTCAGTTAAAGGATATGGTATTCATATCTCAATTCGAATATGCTAGGGACCTAGTGAAGAAGTTTGGTTTAGACTCCGCTAAACACTCATCCACCCCTATGAGTACATCGACTAAGATTAGGAAAGATACTTTAGGCAAGGACGTGGAGCAAACCCTTTATAGGAGAATAATAGGTAGTCTTCTCTACTTGACATCTAGTTCTCCCGACATTGACTTTAGTGTTGGAGTATGTGCGGGATACCAGGCATCTCCAAAAGAGTCTCACATGATCGCACTTTAATGCATCATTAAATATGTGAGTGAACTCTTTCCTATGGTATTTGGTATTCCTTAGATACTGATGACCATTTGTTTGCCTATTCAGATAGCGAGTTGGCTGAGGATGTTGATGGTTGTAGGAGCACCTCGGGTGGGTGTTACTTTGGGAGTTCTTTTATCTCTTAGTTGAGAAAGAAGCAAAACTCCATATCTTTGTCCATGGTGGAGGTTGATTACGTAGCCACCAGGAATTATTGCACGCGACTCTTATAGATGAAGAAAATGTTGGAAGAATATGGGATTTTACAAGGAAAAATGACCTTTTCTTGTGATAATAGAGTACGATCCATATATCCCGTAATCCAGTCCAACATTATCGTACAAAGCACATTAGGATACGTGAGCATTTTATATGTGATCTCGTTGAGGAGAAGGTCGTGTTCTTGAGCTTTGGGAACACCGAACGTCAATTAGTCGATATTTTCACGAAACCTTTAGATACACTTAGATTTGAGGATCTTAGGAGATCTTTAGTTATTTCCACCTTTGATTAAGTTCGGGTATTTTATCTAGTGTCGGATATTTATCATGTTCATGTATTATATTCTTATTTCTAGATCGTATTATCATTGTATTGATATGGTTTTATTTTTCATATATTTTTTAAAATTACAAAAAAAAAAGACTTTTGTTTTTCTGGAAAAAGTTTAAAACTTACAAAATGATTTTTGAAGATTTTATTTTGATGAAGTTTATGAAAAATAGAAAAAGAGTTTTGTATTATCATTTTTCTTCCTATATGGATAAACATTTAAGATATTAAGATCATCCCTGCAGTCCATCCATTCACGTGATTTTTTATTGTGTTTTGAGACATGACTTTGTTTCGTTAGTATGCTTAATAATGTGTTGATAACATTTCATTTCTCATTGATGATTACTGTCTAAATGATAGACTCTTTGTCACCTTTATGCCACATGTGCCTGAACTTTATGAACATTATGCTTACTTGTCATTTGTCAAATACGATGTTCTCATCTCAATTCTTGTTAATAACAAACGAAATGTAATAAGAGATAAGTTGTTCTTATAAGAACCATTGCCATGATTTTTTCCCCAAAAATATTGCTAAATTTAAAGCAATGGAAAAGGGTTACAAAAGAACAAAATATTATTTGCATTAAAAGCCACCATTTGCAAAAAAGATTAAAGGCACATAAAAATAGAAGTTCCAAGGCCATTTAGTTTGTATTAATTGATGCTTCGGTATATATGAGCATTATGATTTCTATAAAATATTTGAGAGTGAATTATTATAAATGTGAGATGTTCAGGGAGTTATAAAGTATAAGATCAATGGATTTTCTCAACAGACTTTCTTAAAAAACATTAAATAGTTTGGCATTATTGGTGCACGAGCCATTAAAATTCATGGCATATTTCATAAGTTGAGTCAATTTCATTTGAGTTCACAATTTTTACACCTAAGGTGGACTTTGAGTTCTTTCTTTATATGTATCTGAGGACTTGTGCACCTATGTTATGAATGTTTATGTTGATTTGCCTATATTATGAATCTTTATACATGTATCTGGACTTGTGCACCTATGCAGACTTTTTAGTTGAAGATTTATAGAAGAATGCACTTTCATTTCTCGATTTAGGACGGTATTTATTGTATCAGTCTTTAGGAGTCAGTTTGGCTTCAGTTTGTGTTTTATACCAGAATATACAAAGGAGAAGATTTGTTTGAGAAAGTTTTTGTAATAACCCATAATTTTAATGACTTTTAATATGAGATTAATTAAAAGTTAATGGGCCCAATAAATGGGGATTAATTGGATTTAAATATGAAAAATTAATCGGGATTAATTCAGATTAAATATTACTAGAGATGAAAGTAATATTTGATTTTGACTATACGATTTGGAATATTACTTAGAGATATAAAAGTAATATCGGAAAATAATAATTATTGCCGGGAGCTACAAATACGAAAATAATGGAAATTAAGTCGGGACGCGCTTATGAATTGTGTCGGGACCAAAGGTGGGAAATAAAATTAGATTGATTTCTTAGTCATTCGGATGATTATTTTGAGTGCGCCGTTGAGTCCGGAAGGGTTGAAATAGGCAGAAAAGTCTACCCGAGGATTTGTTTTGGGTCTCGGGTCAATTGGAAGATGAAAAGCACCCCAAAGGGACATTTTAGTCATTTTGCTTGGGAGATGAATAATACCCACATTTTTTGTCTTTTAGCTAACATTGGAGACTTATTATATACGTGATTTTAGATGTACTTAAGATTCATTTCATCAAAACACCATCTCTATGCCTTGCACCACCACTAGATAGCGACCGAAAAAAAGAAGAGGAGGTGCCAAACACTTGTCTTCATCAAAGGTTAAGACCTACACATAAGGCAAGTGTAATTCGTGCTTTATTTTGGTGCTTATATTATCCATGTTAAAATAGAATTTCTTTTTGGACTGGTGAACTTATGAATTCGGGATTTAAAATGATTGATAAATCAAGTTTAATGAATAGGCAAATTCATGTAGTTGGAGATTTATACATGTAGAGACTATGAACATGAAAATGGATATAAATGTAGAGACTATGGACATGGAAATGGATAGGTTTTACATGTAGATTATTTATTTGTTTATTGAAGATATGAAAATGATGTTAAGTATTGCATGTAGATGAATTCTACTCATATTGAATATCAAAATTTTATGATTTAGTTATGAAATGATAATTTGAAATTATGGGATTTTACGAGGTATAAAAATGGAGGATTTAGATAAATTGGAATTTTAAGGATTTAATGGTTTTTATAATAATACCCTTATGAACATATGAATTTGATGTTATTCTTATGTGAAACTCATCCTTGAACATGTTAGAACAATGTTAGAATATCTAGGGTTTTGGTAGAATATAATCCAAGAGGGTTTGGGTGTAAGAACATGAAGAAAAATGCAGAAAACTGGGGTTCAAGACGAAGTGGAATGACGCTGATCTCGTTCAAATGAGACATGCTGGCTTTCAAACGAGGTGCCATCTCATTTGAATGAAATTTTTGGGTTTCTGACAAGATTCCACAAATTCTGTTTTAGCACATATTAGTTTGGAGAATTGTATTTTTATCCCACAGTAGGATCTGAATAATTTTGGTACATTAACAAGGAGTGAGGAACTTGGGTTAATATTGGAAAATTATATAAAATTGGGGAATAAAAATTATGTAAGAGATATCTACATAATAATAATACGATTAAGAGATCAATAATTGTCTTGGTCAAGTACGGGTTAATATTGGTGATATATATATATATATATATATACGGGTGCTTGGGATTAAGTGAGTGATAACTACATAATAAATATACGATGATAATCGTGATTAACATGTACGGGTGGTATTTGAGAAATACGATGGGTATTTGGGGTAGGATGAAATCCTAATATGATATTGTTCGAGGGCATACCGAATTTTATATAGGTTGATGTGTATACCTATTTCTTGTTTAATTTATGTGTATGACATACCTAGCCTACTTGCTATCGACGGGAGGTTTACGCGTAGAGGGCAATCATATCCTGATGAGCCTTAAGGGGGATCTTTGACTTATTGCCTCAGAACATAGGACTTAGGTTGAATTACCATTAGTGAGAACAATGGTATTGAACGATCATTTAGGTGCGTAGGTATGTGCATAGGCCAAAGTCTTAGGACTATGTTCGCCTCCCCCTGTTTGTGATTTGTTAATTATGGTTCGTGGGACATACCGAAACTATGGTCCTTTATATAGTGATTAGATGTACTAGGACATGATAGCAGAGTACGCATGCATCGCAGCTGAGCCTCGGGGTGCAGTTTAGTATATATAATAGAGTGAATATGTATATATACTTGTGATAGTGTTTACTGTGTGAATTAAGTAGACATGAAAGATAATGAAATCTGAAATGAATTAAGTAAGTGAATACTTAATTATTGAATTGAAAAAGGGCTTATCCATGTTATAAAGAAATTGGATATATATGTATTACCTGTATTGCGATAGAAATACATGGGATAGATACGGGCTATGGTTAGTTGGCACTGATATGAACCAGTTAGCACGGGAATAGAAACTAGTAAGATTTTAAGGTACGTTAGGTGTTCACTCTAGATGAGAGGTGAGGATCTCAAGAGAGAGTTTGAAAATCTAACATATATATATATATATAATAATTGTTGAATATGGCATTTATTCACTTGCTGTTTTCTAGACTATTTTTACAATCGGACTCTGATCCGTTTTCTTTCATATTCTCTTCTCTCTTGTATCTCCTATAATAGGTGTCCAGCCACAGAGACGACAACCATAGAGGATTGAGATTTTTGACGAACTATGAATGCTATGGAGTTTTGAACTTTATTTAGATTATTTCATATTCATTGATTCATACTATGTAGTTGACCTTTCATTTATGGCATGTTGCCCAAGAGGATTCTTGTTATTTCTTTCCTATTGTAGAGATATTAAGTTCTTATGTTGTTTTTTGGTACATTTTATTTTGATGGGATTATTGCATTGGGATATTTAAATTGGAGAGTTTTAATCGAGTTGCATTTTATTCAGTTTTGATGTTACTCAGTTGTTACTCATTGTGTGAATGGATTTTGTTAAATGGTTTATGTTTTAAAAGTGTAAATTTTATTTATATTAAAACTTGAATAATTTAACACCTGCTTAATTGGATATTAGGTGATAAAAAAATATTTTTCGACAGTGATGCTAAGAATGAACCAACTATAAATTGTGTTTTAATTAGGTATATGACTGATCACCTGGTATTTAATTGAGCGGGGTGTTACATGTGGTATTAGAGCATCAAGTTATAGAGTCTTTTAGGATCTGAATGGTTTATTATGCTTTCAGCTTAGCGTTCTTTGATATAGGGACCTATCATTAGGACTGTTGTATCCTTATTTGTGCATATATGATCTTCATCTATTATTTGAAATTTAAATTAAATACTGATGAGATTTTCTCTCATTCCAGATGCCTCCTCAATGTGCACCTCAGCCTATCCCAGCTCAGGGTACAATGAAATCTGGAGAAGTTGTTGCCATTGTTGCTCAGGCAGTCAACACAACTTTAGCTGTTGTTCAATAGGCACCAGTTGTGCCACCCGCACCCGGGTAAGTGTTTCTTACTGCTTGGGAACGTATAAGGGATGCTTTTTAAAAGGCGCATCCACCCAAGTTTCATGGTGGTTCTGATGTTGTGACTGCTAACCAATGGAAGAAGGACATCCAAAGGCACTTGCAAATATTTTAATGCATGGAGGTTCTACGTCAGATACTAGCTACATTTAAGCTAGTTGGGGCAGCTCTAAAGTGGTTGGAATCTATTACCACCATCGAGGAGAGAGATACTATGACTATCCAGGACTTCTAGGTTCAGTTTGATCGTAAATACTTTCCCTTCGCCATTCATATTGAGATGAGGCAGAAATTACTCAACCTAATCCAGGAAGGGAGGACAATGGAAGAATATGAGGAGGAATTTACTCAGCTGACAAATTTAGTGCCAGGAGAGGTACCTACCGTAGAAAAGAGAATTCAGATGTTCAAAGATGGCCTGAATTTGAAGATTCGCCAGCACTTATTGGGCAATATTTCATTACATTCTTACGCATATGTTCTTAATGCTGTGATGCTTCACTTTCAGGATAACCACTTACATGCTAAGGATGGTAAGTGGGGGATTGAGTCAAGCTAACAAGGGTTCCCAATCGGGGGACTATGCTAATCGTTTCTGGTCCAGAGGATTTCATTTTGGGAAAGGGGTAATAGGCAGGGCTAGTAGGGGCAACAAGGCCATCAGGGTCAGCAGGGCCAAGGGAGATGTGGTAACTGCCAACATGGACAAAATGGGGGAAAGTTTCTTGGTAAAATTTTTTTGTGTGGCAAGACTGGCCATAAGAGACTTTATTGTCCGGATAAGGGCAAATTTCCTCAGTAGGGAGTTCGTAAGGAGCCGCAGAGACCAATATTTCCACTAGTTTCTCTCCGAGCACCAGCTCAAGTGCCAGCATTACCTACCATTCCAGTAGCTCCAGCATAGCAGGGACAGTACGGGCGTGTGTATAACTTCCATCAAGTAGCAGTTCAGTAGCCACCGCCCATGATTGAGGGTATATTTTCTATCTATGGGGTGCATTCTATTTGACACGGGGGCCTCACATTCATTTGTAGACACTAGATTTGCACAGGCCATAGGGTTACTAGACTTGGCTAACAACACTGTTACTAGACTTGGCATCCCACTACTCATCGATGGGTAGTGGGATGCCTATTTTCTTTATATGTCGTAGTATGAGTATAGAGATTAAGAGTCTGATTTTACCTGCGGATTTACTTATTTTGGACATGTCCGAGTATGATGTGATTATCGGCATGGATGGGCTTGTTGCATATAGGGCCATAATTGACTGTTATAGCCGATTTATTATTTTTTCTATTTCGGGACATGATATGTTCATAGTGGCATTGACTCGTTCTGAGGGAGGGTTATCTACTCATTTGTATTATATAAAGGAGGAGACCTATACGGGAGTAAAAATATCCCTTGATTTGATACCGAAGGAGACCTCTACGGGATAGATTAAGTTTATGATTGATTTAGTGCTGGACACTTGGCCTATTGCTCGTGCGCCTAACGATATGGATCTAGCAGAGATGAGGTGGCTCAGGGACCAAATATAATAGCTTTTGGGGTAGGGGTTTATTCACAGGAGTACATCGCCTTGGGGTGCCCTGGTGTTGTTTGTAAATAATCAAGACGGTTCTTTACGACTATACGTAGATTTTTTGGAGCTTAATAAAGTCACAATACAGAATAAGTATCCATTGCCTAGAATTGATGAATTATTTGATCAGCTGAGAGGATCAGCCTACTTTTCAAAGATAGACTTAATTTCTGGTTATCATCAGCTACATATCAGGGAGCAAGTTATTTCAAAGACTGCCTTCTTAAGCAGATATGGATCATATGAGTTTTGAGTTATACCATTTGGGCTGACTAATGCGCCAGAAGTATTTATGGACTTGATGAATAGGGTGTTAAGAGAATTCTTAGACCAGTTTGTCATTATTTTCATAGATGACATCCTGATTTATTCTTAGACTGAGGAGGAGCATGCCAAGTATTTGTGGCAAGTCCTACAGACACTGCGTGAGCATCACCAGCATGCAAAATATGATAAGTGTGGGTTTTGGCTTTGGGAAGTTCAGTTTCATATGCATATTATGTCTGAAATGGGAATATCGGTGGATCCTAGCAAGGTTTTAGCGGTGAGAGAGTGGGTACAACCCACGACACCGACAGAGGTGCGCAGTTTCTTAGGATTGGCGGGTTATTATAGACGTTTTATTTAGCGTCTCTCAAAAATTGTAGGTTTGATGAAAAATCTAACCTGTATGGGCGTACCATTTATTAGGATGATGTGTGTCAGTTAGCATTCGATGAGCTGAAAGATAAGTTGACTTCGAAACCCGTACTACCACTGCCCAAGCCAGGAGTGGAGTACTTGGTTTATAAATTATATTGATGCATCATTAGAGGGGCTTGGTGGAGTATTACTGCAGGAAGATAAGGCTATAGATTATTACTCTAGAAATCTTAAGCCTCATGAGAATAATTTCCCTACCCATGACTTGGAGCTTGCATCAGTCATGTTTGCTTTTTAGATATGGAGAAATTATTTATTTGGGGAGAAATTTCACCTATTTACTGATCATAAGTCACTTAAGTATTTGTTCACTCAGTGGAGTTGAACATGCATCAGTGAAGGTGGCTTGAGTTTGTGAAAGATTATCAGTTTGAGATACATTACAACCCAGGGAAGGCTAACGTGGTAGCAGACACATTAAGCTGAAGGTCGGGAGGTCAGTTGGCCATAGTATGGAAAGCAAAGTGGAAGAAAATGGGACACCAGGATGAAGTTGCCCAATCATTTATGTCAGTCATGACTGTTACACCTCAGATTGTGACAATAGTAGTTCGGGCTCAGGCAAGAGATCTATTTTGTCAAGAAAAAATTCTACAACTTTTAGCCGAGGGGAGCTCAGTCTTACTCAGTGAGTTTTGATGGGGGCTTGAGCTTCAATAGTAGATTGATTGTTTCAGAAGGTGTAAATTTGAGGCATGCAGTGATGACAGAGTCGCACGGATCCAGATTTGCGGTACATCCCGGAGGGGATAAGATGTACCACGATATGCGACGACACTATTGGTGGAACGGGATGAAAAGAGACATTGATGATTTCGTCTCTAAGTGTGCCACTTATCAATTAGTGAAAGTGGGCCATTAGAAGCTGGATAGGTTTCTTTAGCCATTAGAGATCCCAATGTGGAAATGAGAGAGCATTTCCATGGACTTCATCACATGGTTACTTACTTCTCAGAGGGGTCACAATCCCATATGGGTGATTGTGCATCGAATGACTAAGGTAGCTCATTTTTTTCCAGTTCAGAGTGATTACTCTATGGGACAGTACGCCCAGATTTTTATAGCCGACGTAGTGAGGTTACATGGGGTACCGCTTAATATTGTGTTCGACCAAGACAAGGTTTCACTATCCCGATTTTAGGAGAGTTTTCACGAGGCCATGGGTACCGAGGTGCATTTGAGTACAACCTATCACCCGTAGACATATGGGCAGTTAGAACTATAAATCAAATGTTAGAAGATATGTTACGTATGTGTATCCTAAACTTTGGCGGAGGTTAGGAGCAGTACCTTCCACTAATGGAGTTTGCGTATAATAACTCCTATCAGTTCACCATCGGTATGACTCCATTTGAGGCACTTTATAGTATACCTTATCGTTCTCCTGCATGTTGCTTAGAGGTGGGGGACAACAAGATACTTGCGTCAAAGGTAATTCAGTACACGCCTGCCAATATTGAGATGATTCGGAGTCATATTCGGATAGCCCAAGATAGGCATAAAAGATATGCCGATGTGAAACGATTCTTTCGGGAATTCAGTGTGGGGGACCAGATGTTATTGCGGGTATCTCCTATGAAGGGGATCATGAGATTTGGAAAGAAGGGGAAATTAACACCCATATATGTAGGACCATTTTCTATAATTGAGAGAGTTGAGCCGATTGCTTATAGTTTGGGGTTTACAGAGCACTTACATAGGATACATGATGTGTTCCATATTTCTTCACTGAGGCAATATCTTCGAGATAACTTGGCTCACATTCATGTTGTCTTAGAGGAGATAAATTTGCATCCAGAGAGTTCTTACGAGGAGAGACCGATAGAGATCTTGTATTATAGCAAGAGACGGTTGAGATCGAAAGTATTTCCATTGGTGCATGTCCAGTGGGAGCACCATCACATTGAGGAGTCTACTTGGGAGCGCGAGGACGAGATGCGCGACAAATACTTAGAGTTATTTTTACCAGGTATGCGTTTATTTTCTGAATTTCGGGACAAAATTTCGTTATAAGTGGGAATGTATGTAATGCCCCATATTTTTATTGACTTTTAATACGAGATTAATTAAAAGTTAATGGGCTAAATAACTGGGAATTAATTAGAATTAATTATGAAAAAATAATTGGGATTAATCCAGATTAAATATTACTAGAGATTAAAGTAATATATGATTTTGAGTAACTTAGTGATATAAAAGTAATATGTGAAAATAATAATTATTATCGAGAGCTATAAATATGACAATAATGGAAATTAAGTGGGGATGCGCTTATGAGTCGTGTCGGGACTAAAGTTGGGAAATAAAATGAGATTGATTTTTTAGTCATTCACATGATTATTTCGAGTGCGCCGTTGAGTCCGGAAGGGTCGAAATAGGCAGAAAAGTCTATCCGGAGATTTGTTTTGGGTCTCAGGTCAATTGACAGTTTAAAAGACGGGCATTTTAGTCATTTTGCTTAGGAGATGAATTGTACCTACATTTTCTTGTCTTTTAGCTAACCTTGAAGACTTAATATATATGTGAGTTTAGATATACATAAGATTCATTTCATCAAAACACAGTGAGGTCTTTTGAGAGAGAGTGAAAAGCCTTAGAGAGAAAGTGAAACGTTATGTTGAGGCGAGGAATAGTTGTTTGGAAAGGAAGAGTCACCTAGGGAAAACTAAGGGGACAACCGCCATCTCTACACCTTCACCACCACCGGATAGCCACCGAAAAAAGCAAGAGGAGGTACCAAACACTTGTCTTCACCAAAGGTCAGACCTACACATAAGGCAAGTGTAATTCCTGCTTTATTTTGGTGCTTATATTATCCATGTTAGAATAGGATTTATTTTTGGATTAATGAACTTATGAATTTGGGATTTAAAATGATTGATAAATCAAGTTTAATGTATAGGCAAATTCATGTAGTTGGAGATTTTTACATTTAGAGACTATGAACATGAAAATGGATATACATGTAGAGAATATGAGCATGAAAATTGATAGGTTTTACATGTAGAGGATTTATTTGTTTATAGAAGATATGAAAATGATGTTAGGTATAGCATGTAGACGAATTCTACTCATGTTGAATATGAAAATTTGATGATTTAGTTATGAAATGATAATTCTAAATTTTGGATTTTTAAGAGGTATAAAAATGGAGGATTTAGATAAATTGGAATTTTAAGGATTTAATGGGTTTGATGATAATACCCGTATGAACATATGAATATGATGTTATTCTTAGGTGAAAATTAGCCTTAAACATGTTGGAACAATGTTAGAATATCTTGGTTTTGGGTAGAATATATTCCAGGAGGGTTTGGATGTAAGAACAAGAAGAAAAACGCAGAAAACAGAGGTTTAAGACGAACTGGAATGACGCTGATCTCGTTCGAACGAGATGCCATCTCATTTGAACGATATTTCTGGGTTTCTGACGAGATTCCAAAAATTCTGTTTTAGCCCAGAACAGTTTGGATAATTATATTTTTAGCCCACAATAGGTTCTGAATATTTTTGGTACATTAACAAGGAGTGAGGGCCTTAGGTTAATGTTGGAAAATTATATGAAATTAGGGAATAAAAATTATGTGAGAGATATCTACATAATAATATGATTAAGAGATGAATAATTATCATGGTCAAGTACGGGTTATTATTGGTGATATATATATATATATATATATATATATATATATATATATATATATATATATATATATATATATATATATATATATATATATATATATATATATATATATATATGGGTACTTGGGATTATGTGAGTGATAACTACATAATAAATATACGATGATAATCATGATTAACAAGTACAGGTGATATTTGAGATATACCATGAGTACTTGGGGTAGGATGAAATCTTAATATGATATTGGTCGAGGGCATACCGAATTTTATATAGGTTGATATGTATACCTATTTCTTGTTTAATTTATGTGTATGACATACCTATCCTACTTGCTATCGACGGGAGGTTTACGCGTAGAGGGCAGTCATATCCTGATGAGCCTTAAGGGGGATCTTTGACTTGTTGCCTTAGAACATAGGACATAGGACATAGGTTGGATTGCCATTAGTGAGAGCAATGGTATTGAACGGTCTTTTGGGTGCGTAGGTATGTGCATAGGCCAAAGGCTTAGGACTATGTTCGCCTCCACTGTTTTTGATTTTTTAATTATGGTTCATGGTACATACCGAACCTATGGTCCTTTATATAGTGATGAGATGTACTAGGACATGATAACAGAGTACGCATGCACCGCAACTGAGCCTCGGGGTACAGTTCACTATATATATAATAGAGTGAATATTTATATATACTTGTGATAGTGTTTAGTGTGTGAATTAAGTAGACATGAAAGATAATGAAATTTGAAAAGAATTAAGTAGGTGAATACTTAATTAATTAATTGAAAAAGGGCTTATCCATGTTATAAAGAAATTGGATATATATGTATTACCTGTATTGCGATAGAAATACATGGGATAGATACGGGCTATGGTTAGTTGGCACTGATATGAACCAGTTAGCACGGGAATAGAAACTAGTAAGATTTTAAGGTACGTTAGGTGTTCACTCTAGATGAGAGGTGAGGATCTCAAGAGAGAGTTTGAAAATCTAACATGTATATAATAATTATTAAATATTGCATTTATTCACTTGCTGTTTTCTGAACAATTTTTACAATCGGGCTCTAACATGTTTTCTTGCATATTCTCTTCTCTCTTATATCTCCTATAATAGGTGTCCAGCTGCAGGGATGACAACCATAGAGGTTTGTGATTTTTGACGAGCTATGGATGATATGGAGTCTTGGACTTTGCTTAGACGCTTTCATATTCATTGATTCATACTCTGTAGTTGATCTTTCATTTAGGGCATGACGGCCAAGAGGATTCTTATTATTTCTTTTCTATTATAGACATATTAAGTTCTTACGTTGGTTTTTGGTACATTTAATTTTAATGGGAATATTGTATTGGGATATTTAAACTGGAGAGTTTTAAATCCAATTGCATTTAATTCAGTTTTGATATTACTCAGTTGTTATTCAATGTGTGAATGGATTGTGTTAAATGATTTATGTTTTAAATATGGAAATTTTATTTATATTATAACTTGAATAATTTAACACCTGCTTAATTGGATATTAGGTGATAAACAAATATTTTTAGACAGTGATGCTAAGATTAATTAGGTATTGGACTGATCACCCGGTATTTAATTGAGTAGGGTGTTATAGTTTATAGTTGCTCAATAAATTTTTATTTTAGCTTATCATATTACACATACACTGCAACTACATGACTTTTTCTACGTATTCGAATACAAATTTGAAGACTTTGGGATGATTGAAGAATCGTTCGTCTTAACAACATTCAGAAGAGTTATGATTGCTTTGTTAAAGCCTTTATTTTTCAGGGGATTTTATAATTTTAAGAGTTTGTATTTCCAAATTGTTTAAAATGTTTTTTGAAGAAATTTTTGTAAATCTCACTGGGCCATTAGAACAACTTATCATTGTCGTTCGAGTGAGATACACGAGGTCATTAAAATGAGGTTCCCATGATCGAACGAGTCAATTTTTCATCCTTCTGTGGTCGTTTAATAGGTTGTTGGAAGCTGGTTCGAATGAAAACGGGTACGCCATTCGAACGAGGTAGCAAGTCATTCGAACAAGCGCGCGATAATTTATTTTTTAATTAAATCTGATCCAAATCTCTTATACTAATATTTTCATAACAAATTTCCTTATAAAAATAGATGCGGGATTAGAGTCTTGAATAACTCTTTTACAAACTTTTCCACACCCTTTTAGAGTTCCATTTGTGATCAAACTCTTCCAAAAATATCTAAACACCTTGGAAATTTAGAGATCACATTATCAAATCAAGAAGAACAATTTAATTGTTCAAAGACCTTGTAGAGTGCATATCTAATGCTTATTTATGGATCCGAAGCTCTACCGATGGAGAATAAGGCTGATAAGTGGATACTGATGGAAGACTGCTTCCCGTGAGTGGTGCTGGAGTGTGTCGTTGCTGTAGAAGATTTAAAGAACTGCGCGTCATACTTAGCGATCTAAGTAGCTTTTTAAGTCAACTATGTCTATCAATTCTTATAGAGTTCTGAATAGAGGTTTTTTCCTTAAAGGGATTTTTCTTACTTCTTCAGATTTTTGCCTGGTTGGTTTGCTATATTTAATTTGGACCACATCTTTTCATGCATACTAAATTTAATCACAGATAAAATTTGGTAAAATTAAATTCTTGTGTGGTTGGCCTAATATACGAATCAATCCATATAATCATCACATTCTCACTCGATTAAAATTTTACAATATCTAAAGCTTGCAAATGGTGCATAAATTCTTAATCTCGATGATTATGAGGACCGGATATTCACATAATTACGTATTTGATTTTCTATGGGAGAGATTCAACTTATTGGGTCAAGAATCTCTGTACGTTGGGAATCATTATGTGAACATGTCTGAGATCATATTCCGAAAGAATCCTCATTTAGGAGATATATTGGATTTTTCTACTCCCTTTATAAACTTATAAGTTTTGATCTTACCAATAAACTTATCCAATGAATTTTTATCCGATAAAATATCAAATAAGTTAAGTTTGAGATCAAGGAATAAATAAGATATTAGTGAAAATCGATTTGTGACAAATTTAATTTCATCAAGTGGGTAATGAATATATAATGCATGGAATCATAATATGTGCTATGCAACTTTAAAAACAAGGCCTCACTATTCAAGTAATTATGAGGTGATTAGACTAGAGTGAAATTGTAATTATTTGATGAAATTAATTATAAATAAACAAAAAAGGATATAAATTACAGGTCATGAATTTGGATTTCATATTTATGCTTGGAAGCCAGTTTAATTATTAGCTTTGGGTCCCTAGTATAGTCCATATACCAAGTAGTAACTCGAAGACACTTTAAAAATCCTAACTGATGCAATCCCAATATATATATATATATATATATATTGGTGGGTAAGGGGAACAAGTAGCATCAATGCCCTTAAGGGTTACAAAGATAAAAAAAATTGATTCATGTTATTGTGAAGGAATGATGAGAGAGAAAGTTATTTTTTTCTCCTATTTCACCAATTTTTATCTCCTAAAGTTCCCACACACATAGCTTGCTTTGGATGGATCATATACTAAAAGATCTAAGGCCTACTGCAAAATCTAATGAAGGATTTGGAAGTGGTAGATCAACAAAACCATCTTCTTCATCAAATCGTTCTCCTATATCAAATCACCTACAAGATCGGCAAAGGAATCGTAATCTGAACCCCTGGCCTATTCTTTAGATCTAGATCTTTTTGTCTACATTCTGAAAATAATAATTCAAAACTCTTAGGCATCAAAGATTTTTATTATTAATCGCCATCAATTAGTATTAGAGCTCCAATTATGGATTGATCATGTTTTACAAAAGTCCATGTTTCCAACAATGGAAACCCTAGGTTGTATGTTAGAAAATATATGCATGGATTCGTATATTTTGTACTAGCATGGTTTTATAGGATTCTTATTACTCCCTCCATGATGGTAACATGATTATATTATGTCCATGGACCCCATAATGTTTAATCCAAAATTAATTATTCTAGACTGAAATTGGTTGTAATAATGAGGTTATATTAATTATTTCATAAATTGATGTATAAGAAGGATTTTTTTAAGGAGATGCAATAGTTTTGATATTATATAATCCTATATTGTAGTGGGTTCTAATCGTTTATGGTGGGTGATCCATGCATATTTATTACTTTCGGCTCAAGTTTGAAGGTCCAACAATGGAGTTTTTGAAGTTGCATAAAGGGTCAAAATGACATAGTTTTTATAACATAAACATAAAACTATAACCAAAACCAAAGGATCATGGTGACAACCACGATCACGGCAATAATAGGTGCAAGCATGGGTCGAGAGGTGCAAACCCGACCCAAAAGGGAGCGACCACCACCTAGGCAGGCACGATATCGGTACTCCTAAGGGTGGTATTGCGTATCAACGGGAAAGTGGAAGTTTTGGTGGATTTTGACTTCTCTTCTTCTAGAACAGTAGATGCATGTTGGACTCTTCTTCAAGGAGTTTTTTTTACCCTAAAGGACTCGACTCAAATAAGAAGTTTCAGCCATGATGGAAATGGAATATATTTCCTTTTGATATATAATTGCATGTGTTTGTGATTGATTATATCTTTGTCATATCATATTTATATGTTATCAATTTAGTCTGTTGATTATTACATTATTCTAGAACCCACATTATTATGGACAACATGGATTTATTATGTGACCAACTTAGATCAAAATGTTTTCTAATAAAATAAAAAACTTGTTTATTCTTATTCAAATTGAATTAATTCATGTAATTAGTTTAAGGTATAGATTAAATTTTGGTATCCCAATGCTTATATTAATTAAGAAAACTTTTATTTTAGAGAATTAAAATAATGAGACCAGGTAGTTGCATTTGCACAACATATTAGGATAGTGTTGTTGATCTGATTCATGAAATTAGAATTGAATAAATACTTTTTAAATGCCCTCAATTCAAAATATTAAATGGGAGAGGGGTTTCCAAATAAACTCCACGGTCTCCATCGATATTTTAAAATGTGATGTGATTAATTCCTTGTATGAGCTTGACATTCCTTGCCAATAGAGGGAATTAATTACGGCATCACAAGATTTTAAAATTCTTAAGTGATAGTTCTTTGAAATTGAATTCAAGTGAGTTCAATCCTCCCCAAATAAGGCAAGTTTTCTTGGGTGGATTTAGTTTTAAAGAATGAACTGATGATATACACTTAAACGCAAGTATTGATATCCTACCCAATAGAGTCACTGTCACTAATTGTGAGACAAAAAGATGCCATCTATTTTATTATGTTAGACTAAGGTTTTATGGACTATCTGAGTAACTTAATTGAATGATGTAATGTTTCCTTAATTCAATATGGAATGATTTAAGATCCCGATGATAAATTTCATTTCAATAGGGAATTATGATGCTCAATGTGATTAACTCTAATTAACGTTAAAGGGATGCGAGTTAAAATTTAGTCAAAAGTTTAATTCTCACATATTTAATTGTAAGTTAATTTTTTTTAATGACGATTCTTAGATTTAACAATGGGCTCAAATTTCAAACCACTTGCTTCAATTTTAAATGAAATTAATTTATAAATTTCAGTGACTGAATAAGGAACGTAAACATTGTTCTCACTACTAAGGATTATAAAATTGTTTTAATTGAACTATTCCTTCTAAAGTTCGATGAAGGGGCATCCAAATTGGATGTCCAAACTTACTAGAAGAGAAATAATGCTATTCAGATGGCTCGTTGCTATATATTGGCATCTATAAACAATGTACCACGACACTAACACTATAATATGTCAAGTGCTAATGAGATAATTATGATATGCAGGAAAATGTTTAAGGATGAAAATCTTGCTACAAGATGCTATGGCATGGCAGGTAAAACACAAAGATGGTCGATGGTACTCCTATAAGGGACCATGTTCTAAAGATGATGTCCATCTTAGGCTAACTGGAGGTCCTTATATCTGAAATAGACGGGGAACCCATATAGATTTTGTGATCCAATCACTCACGAAGTCCTCTAAGTAGTTTCGCCTAAACTATTCTATGAACAAATTTGACTACTCTATGGCGCAACTACTTAAAGAACTCCAGTTATGGAGAATATCTTCAAACATAATGGTGTTGTACATATTGTTGATATAGTCTCACTTGCCTTTATCTTAAAAGGTAAGAATATGAAGAACGATGGGAAGTCTCATGTACAGCCCGTTGTAGTTAAAATAGTGGTTAAACCTCATGTGGTAGGGAAAATATTCGAAATGCAAGTGATACACCTAAAAACATATAGGACATTGGAAGAAGAAATGCCTTGCATACTTAGGAAAATAGAGAAATGGAAATAATAATTCCTCCTTTATCATTGAGACATGTTTTGTATTACAATTTACTGGGATCTGGTGTAAAGATTCGAGAGACACTAATCTGGTTTGCAGTTATTTCTAAGGGTTCCAGGTCACGAGGAAGCTCAATGAGGGAAAAAATTTCTATTTATTAGTGATCACATTAAGGCATTAGTATTAATAGTAGGACATCTATTTTCAGATTTTTGTGGAGATTAAAATATAATATTAGAGAATTGTTTTTATGTACCCATTATTAGAACAAATTTTATTTTATTTTCTCTATTAATGATGAATGCATATTATGTTTATTTCAATAAAGATGTTTTTATCAAAGATATAAAATCTTTTATCTATTATGGTACATTGGGAAATGATTTGTATGTTATAAAGATCGTCTCACCATTATTAATAAAAACTAAAATGAATAATTCAAACGGAATAACCAAAATATAAAGAAACATATTAAGTTTGGAGAGTTTATGAATCATTTATCAAAAGTGGGGATTACATCCCAATTATCTGCATCGGGGAGTCCAAAGAAAAATGGTGCAACTTAAGAAGGAACATGATATTTTCGACATGGTTTGATCCATGGTGAGTTATTTTGGTTTGCTAGATTCTTTTTGGGTTATTAATTAGACATGGCTACCTATTTATTAAACTTAGTTCATTCTAAATCGGTCTCAACGAATCCTATGGAACTGTGGACTAGGTGTAAGCCTAGTCTAGGATATGTTCGTATATGGGGTTTCCCAACACATATGTTGTGCAAGGATCTAGGAAAGTTAGAATAAAGGACATAAGTATGTATCTTTGTAGGTTATCCAAAAGGAACTAACGGTTTTATATTATATAATCTTAGGGACTAATTACAAGTACTAATGCTTGATACTTAGAGGAGGACTACATAATAGACTACAAACCCAAGAGTAAGTTGATCTTATAAGAGTTAAGTGGGAAATACCAAGTAGTTGCTTTTGAACTTGATAGGCAAAAAATGCGTCTCTTGTGTATGTGTCGTTGTTGCAACTTTTTTCCATCAAAATTCCCTTGATCCTACAAATAAACTAAAAATATGCATAGGGTAAGTAAAGGAGTCAATCCAAATCTAAGGATGAAACAAAAAATAATTGAACAATTGTGTAAATTCATTTGCTTATTATTATTTTTTATGATTTTTCTACTTTTGCATTTTCTATTTTTTTTAATGGATTTTTCAAGGGATTATTAATTAACTAACTATACTAATTTTTAAAGTACAAACTAAGATGTAAAAGCTAATTATAAAAAAATGAGATAAACAAAATTGTGCTGAAAGGCAAACTAACTAAATTGAAATCATGAGGGCTTCAAAACCTCATGCGCCCGAGAAAACTTGGTCATGCTACCGGGAAGGAACCTCACGCTACCGAGAAAACTCGATCACTGCCCTCATTGAAAACTCGGTCATTCATCCCTTAAAAAAGGAGATTTGCCCTCGTTAGTCATCATCCAAAATATAAACTAAACAAATAAAAGCATGAAATGAGTAATTAAAGAAGAATTGATCAAACCCAAATTTTTACTTGAATTGCGATAGGCTTCTTCAATTATATCAACAATCTCTCAAGTACAATAACTCACAAATGTATCTACTGATTTTAAAATTAAAAAAACTACAAAATAAACAAATAAAACCTAATTACAATATATACAATGGATGAATTCATAAAGGACACTTAAATAATGAGAGAGATTTACAAATCCTCAAATTATAAAATTGTACACTAGAACTCATCTAAGGAAATAAATTCTACATCATCACTTTATGTTGAGATATTTCCTAAAAATGCAAATATTCATCATAAGGGAATGGATTAGAATTTACTTCCTAAGGGGATTAATTCAACCACGTCACTCTACATTGAGATAGTTGCTAAAAATGCAAAAAATTCACTATAGAGGGGTGGAGTGGAATTCATCCAAGAGATAAACTCTACCACACCACTCTATATTGAGATATTTGCTAAAAATGCATATACTCTATATAGAGGGGTAGGGGGAGAATTTAGCACACAAAGTTAAAAACTAAAATGAGGATCTTTCTTCAATGAAACCAAGTCTTCAATATTTAGGTGTAATGAGGCAAGGAGTAATTTGGATAATGAAAGGTTTTAGAGTGCATGAAAATGGCAAGGTAGAAATCTGATTTGATACGAGGGGAAAGTTGGGGGTATGTTGGGCATTGCACATATATGTGCATATGGGAGAGGTGATAAGGGTATTGTGGGAAAAAGGGTCAAAGGTAATTTGGGTAATGGAAATAAAAGGATTTAAAACATGTGGGTTTTGTTTCATTCTTGGCTTTGGTTTTGTTTGGGATTGGAAGGTAGAAATCGTGTGTGGGTTGAATGATGGGTTTCTGGGTTGCGACTGGAGGTACGGTTCGGGTTGCCATGGTGATAGGTTGCGGGTAAGGGAAAAAGGGCAATGGACGGAGGCTGGTTTTCTTGCGTTGGAAGGGATTGCGAGTCGGAGTAGGTTTTGTCTCATCTGGATATTGATGGATGTGGTATAAGAGCTTGGGTTAATGGATTGGGTTTGATGATGGAGCTATAATATTGGTAATTGGTTGAGGTATGGTTTGGGTTAGAGGTTGAAATGGGTTCCGGTTAAGCAGGTGGGCACGGGTATGGTATTTTTTTCGGGTTTGAAAATGGGTATAGGGAGAGGTGATTTAGCCCTTTCTTGATGCAAATTCCTCAAAATAGAACTTTTGGAACTGCAACTGCAATCAAGCCTGCAGAATAGACAATTACGCGCATAAGACCCATTTTGTCGAGAAGTAGTAATTAAAATACGTCTATTTGGGGTATAAAATATACACTTTTGGGTTCTTATCACACCACCCCAAATAGAACATTGCTAGTCCTCGAGAAAAATATAGAGAGAAAGATAAGAAACCAAAAGTGTACCACTTTGGCACGCACTTGCGATTGCACTTAGCATGTGAAACAAGCCTTCAAACCTATAGATTTCCCTACAAGACGAGTTTTATCTCGTGAGGATTTGCAGGTAATATACCCACAAAATTCTTTATTTGCAAATGGCAGTCATTCTCTTATTAGACGTAGAATAATCGCACAATCCATCACGAGATAAATATTTTGAGGAAATAGAAGCTATAAGTGAATAAAAAGTTTAGCTAAGTAAATATTCAAAGCACATCCTTCTTAGAACACAACGTGTAGTGTGAATCAGTCAACATGAGTCGAAAATCAGAAGAGCAATTACTAGATTGCCTTCTTGGAATCAATGCTTCAACTTCAAAATCTCACAGATATATCTCTCTCAAACGAACTCACGAGATTTGGGTAAGTGTATCGCTCTTTTGTGTGAGGAGGTGACTAAATGTAATCAAGTTCAAATGTCTCACACACATATAAGAAAGAACGAACATGTAGAAAGAAAAGTGATCTCATGAAAGAATGTTAATCACTATAGTGAGAACTGAAGCACCTTATACCTTTGACTTACTTAAGTCTATATTGTATAAGTGTTCAACTAATTTGAAAATAGTGACAAAATTTGATTTCTAACATAGAATCCAAAGAACCTCAGAATTATTCACTCTCTAATCCTCTTCAATGATCCAAACAAGGTATAAATTGAATCACACTACACACATTAGAAGTGCATACATGTGTATATATTACTCATAATTGATTGTGTGTTAAATTCCCCTTAAAACGTTGTTTTAATAATTTTTTGGGAATTTTTAAACATTTTTAAAATAACGTTTTCTTAAATAAAAGTGTGTTTATAAACTTTGTGAGGTTAAAATGCTATTATGAAAAATCAGTTTTTCATTAAAATGTTTGATTGGGTAGAATATCAATGCGCCAGAGACTTTAGGGTGTTGCATGTAATTATTTTAGGACGCGCGTTTACCAGCCAATGGAATGCCAACACTTGTCATGTTCCTGTTATCTCATTTTGTGTTTGTTTTGTGAGAGAACTGCCTGGTGTATTGTGGATCGTTAGATCAAACCTTATCTATGGCCTGCATGTATTTATAGTCTATCCATGTGCTATCACTTTGGACCAATCACCTTCATTTTAACCACCGCTATTTTACCACCTTTGGATCAAGTCAATATAAGGAAGACTGAATCTCAACCGTTGATTTCGATCAGCAATCCAGAACCTTCCTTGGCTCATATATAAACCCTCTTATTCTCAACCTTTAGGAACTTTTGGCAGTCGTCCAACTTGAGAGAAAAAAAAGAGAAGAGAGAAGTGATAGAGAAGAGAGAAAAGAAAAGAGAGAAGAGAGAGAAAGGGAACTGAGTTAAAGAAATCCTAACCCTAACCCTAAACAACTTCAAACCATATTCAAACCTTCGTACATTCAGAAATCCAAACACAACCTTGAGTGTTTGAGAGAGATTGGTGTTACTGGTTTGATCGTTTGTCGCTGTAACCTCTTGATCTGTGATCTTGTTACCAACTTAGACATTTTTGGTGAGATCTATATTTCTTTATCATAGAAATCTTAGATCTACACTTTTCATGTCACATATCACTAGATCTGCATATTTGTTTCTCGTTTTAAGAAAATCTTTGTTGATTTAGATCTGTAAATATTTTTATGTTTTCTATTCTTATGAAACTAAACCTTGACCTAGTTGGATTCTCACTTGGAGATTTTCGATCTCGAAAATATTTTTAAAAACTGAGATTGATTAAGATCTTGACCGATTTTGAAGAAAGATATCCGTGGAATCTAGGATAGATTAAAAGGTCAAAAAGGTTTTAAGTTCTGTAAGAAAGAAAGAAAAGAAAATCACAGCATATAGTCTTTATATGTAATTTTCTAGGACTGTCTGTACAAACTAAGTGTGTGTGAGTTCATGCATGTGTTTAGAAATCACATCATAAACACTTGACACACTACCACACTGAAAGTGTTGTGAATAAGATCAAAGATTATTGAGTCGACGTAAAGAAAGCTAAAGCAAAGGAAGTTATCAAACTGGAAGAACATCATCAACAATCAGATCTACAAGAAGTTAGAAAGACACCAAGTGGGGTATATTCCTAAACTTAGAATAGGCTGAGTTGTGTGCATGTATGTTGTATTGTTTGTAACTGCTATTTGTTTTTAGTGGATTTTTACTTTCGTGAATTAGAAGTCACCGTGGATGTTTCCTCTATTGGGAGAGGTTTTACCACGTTAAAAATAGTGTGTTCTGATTATCTTCATCTCCTCATCTCATTCTATAGTGTGCTGATATTTTGAAACTATCTTAGTTTTAAAACTGATTACAAAGTATTGGTTATTCTCGTACATAAGTTTTTGTAAACACATCTTGTTGTTTATCATTTTTATTTTCAAAAGAAAAGGGTTTCTTCAACAAACATCTCGGAGTTTCTTATACAGTTTAATCATTGTATTAAACGACATTAGCTACGTTTTTCAATTGGTATCAGAGCCCTGTAAACTTTTATTTCAAAAAGGATCTTGTGTTTCTGAAATCATTTTCTAAAAATCTTAACTATGGACGAGAAGAATGAAAGGTTTGGTAATCTGTCCAGACCTCCACTCTTTGATGGAAACAACTTTGCTTACTGGAAAGTAAGAATGGTTGCCTTCATCCAAGGGACTTTAGGAGATGATGTCTGGGACATTATTGAAAATGGATATACTTATCCTACTAAACCAGCCACTGAAGGAAGTGATGAGAGGGTAAAGAAAATCTTAAGTGAGTTTACCTAAGAAGAGAAAACAATTTCTCGTAATAATAATAAAGGCAAGAATGCCATCTTTATGTCTATTAATGAGTATGAGTTCAAGAGAATCTCATCTTGTGCCACTTCTAAGGAAGCTTGGGACACATTAATCACTGCCCATGAAGGAGACTCAAGAGTTAAAGCTGCTAAAACTCAAATGCTTACCCAGTAGTACAACTCTTTAATTATGTCTGACTCTGAGTCTTTTGACGACTTTTACATGAACCTAACTGATATAGTTACTAAGTTGCATGCTAATGGTATAACATATGATAGGAATGAGATTGTTTCTAAAATCCTAACATCATTACCACAAAAGTTTGACAACAAGAGGTATGCTATTGAGGAGATGAGTGATCAAAACCTCACCCCTGAGTTACTCAGTAGCAAACTTAGGACTGTGGAAATGGAATTAGACTTTAAGAAACAATTAAATCAGTCTCAAAGAAAACAGCCCAACTCTAACTTGAGTTTTTCCTCCAAAATATCTAAACATGAGACTAATTTGACCAACTCTGACTCTGATGAGGAGTGTGATATAGACAAACTAGATAATCAGATTGCCTTAATGTCCAAACAATTTAAGAAAATTGTTAAATTTAGAAACAAACATGCGACTAAACAAGGCAAGCCTAATTATCCAACTGTGTCTAATCCCAAACCTCATGAGAGAGGTCTTGACAAACATCCTAAGGATAACAACTTCAGATCTAACAGAGACCTTAAAAAGATTGAATGTTTTAGATGTGGGAAACTAGGTCACATTGCTCACGATTGCAGAGTTAATCTGAATAAAACCAACACAAACAATAGAGCCAATGTATGTAAAACTTGGGATGATTCAAGTGACTCTGATGAAGAGGAACTTGAGTCATCAAATGTACTTGGCCCTTGCATGTCCTTTTTTGATAAGATCATTTATAATGATGATATGCCTGTGTGTGATAATAATACTTCTACTCCTGCTTTTGTGAATACTGCTTTGACTGGCCTAGATGCCTTGTTATCTGAAAATGTTGATAGCTCTAGTTCCGTGTGTGTGAGTCAAAGTGATCTCGATAACGATGATGTAAATGGGTGCGTGAGTACTAAAACTGAATCATTAGGGGTCACAGCACACACTTCACTTAGCGACTCAGACGCAGATGACCTCCCAGATATTCATACTTTGTATGCTAAAACTCTTAAAAAAGGCACTAGACTGGAGAAGACTTTTAGAGACCTGACTAAGAAATTAGATGAACTAAGTCTTATTGTGAAGCTGAATGCCGAAGAGTACACTAACCAGTGTCTGACACATCAATCTGAAATTGAAACTTTTGATCAAAAATTAAAAGAGTTGACTAAAACTAATGAAACCCTGGAAATGAAATACAAGGGAACATTATTAGAACTGGAAGAAGCAAAAACAAAGACAACAACTGTTTTCAAAAAAAATTCTAAGTTTGAAAACAATTCAAATTGTTTCACTGACTTTGTTGTTGACTCCAAGACCAATTCTGATGATAGAACCGGTATTGGATTCTGCCCGAAGAATAAACCACAAACTAAAAATCTTGAACCTATTAAGTTTGTGTCTGGGGACAAAAGACCAATCGAAACATGTCCAGACTTTCATTTTATTAAAAAGGAATATGATCAAAAGCTCCAACAGAAAGACATTGGAGAGTCTAGTAACTCTAAGGCTGACAGTACACTTGAGACTAAATACGTCTGTCCTTTGATCAGAAAGGCTGAATCTACCTTTAAAACCATACCTCCTAGGAATAAGACTTCTGAACAGAATCTTGGTAAACCCATCTTTAGAAGTTTCCCTAAGGAAGTACATCCCTTAAGCAATAAATATTGCTCCTACTGTGACGTTTATGGTCATTCTTTTGAAGGTTGTTATGCTAGGCGTCTAAACACCCCTGTGTACAACACTCCTGTTTACAAGAACTTTAACTACTCCAGGCAAAATCGTAACCATTATGTCCTTCCAAGACAACCTGACAAGAACTCTAACTATAGGAATAGAAAGACCAAAACTAAGAGTTCATTTAAGAGAAAGGCTCCCAGAAACTTTCCTAAACCAAAAGCTCAACTTTTCCACAAAAATCAGTTTGTTGCTCCAAATGTTTTTCGACAAAAAGCTGCTTCTCGAAAATTTTATCAAATGAGAGAAAACTTGCGCAAAATTAAAACTTGAGCTATTTGGGTTAGAAAAGATGATCTTTTACCCCAAATGAAGTGTAACATTGTTATCACTGCCTTAAAGGCTGAACACACTTCATTTGGTTGGTACTTAGATTCAGGATGCTCCAAACATATGACAGGAGATGAAACTAAACTCTTAAACAAAACTAGATTTGCTGGAGGTAAAGTAGTTTTTGGCGATAGAGTTTCATCCCAGATCATAGGTAAAGGAACCCTAAAAGAAGAGGGAATGCCTATTTTGGAAATTGTACTTTTAGTTAAAGGCCTTAAAGCCAACCTCCTAAGTATATCACAATTTTGTGACTCAGACCATACAGTTACCTTTTCAGAGAACAATTGCGAAATTCTAAATGATAAAGGTGAATGCATTATTACCGGATTTAGAACTCCTGACAACTGTTATACTGTCAAGACATGTTTTGAAACCTGTAACATTGTCAGAATGGATGACAATGAAATCTGGCATAATCGTATGGGTCACCTAAGTTATGATATCCTTGGTAGATTGTCTACTCAAGAGATAGTTAGAGGAATTCCTAAAATTAAACCTATTTCCAGTGTTGTTTGTGGTCATTGCCAGGAAGGAAAAATAGTTAAGACTTCACATAAAACAGTTAAAGACATTCTCACCTCTAGACCTTTAGATCTCATCCATATGGACCTTATTGGTCCCTCTAGAACTGTTAGTCTTTATGGACACAATTATATCCTAGTCATGGTTGATGATTTTACACGATTCACTTGGGTTGCCTTCTTGAAACATAAATCTGACACGTTTCAGAAATTTTTGAAAATTTTACTAAGAATTGAAAATGAGAAGGACACACAAGTCAATCGCATTCGTAGCGATAGAGGGGGAGAGTTCATAGACATGGGAATAGTTGAATATTGTGACTACAACGGTTACAAACACGAATTTAGTGCCCCTAAGACTCCTCAGCAGAACGGTGTTGTCGAAAGGAAAAACCGAACTCTTCAAGAGATGGCACGTGTCATGCTGCATGCCAAATCTCTACCTAAGTACTTCTGGGTAGAATCTATTAGAACTGCATGTCATATCATTAATCGGGTTTACCTTAGGAAAAACACTAAACAAACCTCTTATGAGTTGTGGTACGGTAAGAAGCCTAATCTGAAATATCTAAGAACTTTCAGAAGTCAGTGTTATGTCCGTAAAGACAGAGAACATTTGTCTAAATTCGAGACACGTGGAGATAAAGCCATCTTCTTAGGTTACTCCTCAAACAGTCGTGCTTATCGTATATACAATCTGCGTACTAAGACCCTTATGGAGTCGATAAATGTAATTGTAAGCGACACTATTGTTGAAAATAAGATATCTGAATCACCTTTTGTGGTTGAATCTGAAAATGATTTAAAAAATGATTCACCAGAAATAGATGACTCATTACCTATTGAGAGTCCAGAAGTACCTGGCCGGGTCTCTAAAGATCATCCCATTGACAACGTGGTCGGTAATCCTAATGAGCCAGTCCGTACTAGATCCCAGTTAAGAAATTATGCTAATTACGCATGTTTCGTCTCCCTTGTGGAATCGAAAAATGTTAATGAAGCATTGAATGACACACGCTGGATTTCTGCTATGCAGGAAGAACTTTTACAATTTGTCATTCACGATGTCTGGTATCTTGTACCGCGGCCTCAAAACAAAAATGTTATTAGCACACGTTGGATCTTTAAGAACAAATCTGACGAAAATGGGGTAATCCTTAGAAACAAAGCTAGACTAGTTGCTCAAGGTTACTCACAAATAGAAGGGATAGATTTTAGCGAGACATTTGCCCCAGTCACTCGTCTTGAATCTATTCGACTTCTTTTCGCCATAGCGTGTCACTTAAAATTTACACTTTATCAAATGGATGTCAAGTCTGCCTTCCTCAATGGAATTCTGTCCGAAGAAACGTATGTAGAACAACCCAAAGGGTTCATTGACCCAAAATACCCAGACCATGTCTTTCGTCTAAAAAAGGCTTTGTATGGCTTAAAACAAGCTCCTAGAGCTTGGTATGAAAGCCTATCCAACTTTTTGTTGGATAAGGGTTTTAAGAGAGGAGGAAATGACCAGACCCTCTTTGTCAAACATTTTGACAAAAACATTATTATAGCCCAAGTCTATGTAGACGACATCATCTTTGGGTGTACTTCAACATCTGAAGTTAAATCTTTTTCTGCTATTATGCACAAGGAGTTTCACATGTCCCTTATGGAGGAGCTACAGCTTTTCTTAGGATTTCAAGTAAAACAGAATTCTGATGGATTATTTGTCTCTCAAACTAAGTATGCCTTAGATCTTGTTAAGAAATTTGGTTTAGATAATGCTAAAGTTGCCAAAACGCCAATGAGTACTACTGTTAAATTATGTAAAGATGAAAATGGGAAGTCAGTTGATTCCACACTTTATCGTAGTATGATTGGTAGCCTACTCTATCTAACTGCCTCACGACCAGATATAATGTATGATGTATGTCTGTGTGCTCATTACCAGAATAACCCTAAAGAGAGCCATTTATCTTGTGTAAAACGTATAATAAAGTACATAAAGGGCACTCTTAATCTTGGACTTAGGTACACCAATGATACCTGCAGCACCATCATAGGGTATACTGATGCTGATTGGGACGGTTGTACTGATGACAGTAAAAGTACATCAGGTGCCTGTTATTATGTCGGCAATAATTTAGTAGGTTGGAGTAGCAAAAAACAGAATTGCACATCTTTATCTACGACTGAGTCCGAATATATAGCAGCAGGTAGTTGTTGTGCTCAATTGTTATGGATAAAATAAATGTTAAGCGATTATGGGATTAAAGAAGATCAGTTACAATTGTATTGTGACAATCAAAGCGCCATTAACATATCTAAAAACCCGGTTCAACACTTGCGAACTAAACATATTAAAATAAGATATCACTTTATATGCGAACTTGTTGAGACTAAGGAGTTAGAAATTCATTACCTACCTACTGATTTGCAACTCGCAGACATGTTCACTTAACCTCTAGACTATAACAGATTTCTGTATTTGCGTAATTCAATAGGTATGGTATGTGCTGATTAATCTCTGAAGACCTTAATTTTTACCCTTTGTCCATTTGAGGCAAAATGGGGGAGAAATTTGAGTCTTACGGGTTCAATGTTTTGTTCACATTTCATCTAAACTACTTGATCTTAGTGTGAATATTTGCAGGAACCTCTTCTACTGTTTTCCTACCATTTCTCTCTAGTGTACAATTTTGTAAATAGTTGAGTTATGTAATTTTTGACTTTCTAGGAAATGGGTAGATAGTATCTTTTGTATAGGACTAGGTTTTATTTTTTTGTTCCCTAAGAGTTTAAGCTAACTCAAAGGAGATTTTGTCTCATATTTCCAAAGGGGGAGATTGAAGCACCTTATACCTTTGACTTACTTAAGTCTATATTGTATAAGTGTTCAACTAATTTGGAAATAGTGACAAAATTTGTTGTCTAACATAGAATCCAAAGAACCTCAGAATTATTCACTCTCTAATCCTCTTCAATGATCCAAACAAGGTATAAATTGAATCACACTACACACATTAGAAGTGCATACATGTGTATATATTACTCATAATTGATTGTGTGTTAAATTCCCCTTAAAATGTTGTTTTAATAATTTTTTGGGAATTTTTAAACATTTTTAAAATAATGTTTTCTTAAATAAAAGTGTGTTTATAAACTTTGTGGGGTTAAAATGCTATTATGAAAAATCAGTTTTTCATTAAAATGTTTGATTGGGTAGAATATCAATGCGCCAGAGACTTTAGGGTGTTGCATGTAATTATTTTAGGACGCGCGTTTGCCAGCCAATGGAATGCCAACACTTGTCATGTTCCTGTTATCTCATTTTGTGTTTGTTTTGTGAGAGAACTGCCTGGTGTATTGTGGATCGTTAGATCAAACCTTATCTATGGCCTGCATGTATTTATAGTCTATCCATGTGCTATCACTTTGGACCAATCACCTTCATTTTAACCACCGCTATTTTACCACCCTTGGATCAAGTCAATATAAGGAAGACTGAATCTCAACCATTGATTTCGATCAGCAATCTAGAACCTTCCTTGGCTCCTATATAAACCCTCTTATTCTCAACCTTTAGGAACTTTTGGCAGTCGTCCAACTTGAGAGAAAAAAAAAGAGAGAAGAGAGAAGTGAGAGAGAAGAGAGAAAAGAAAAGAGAGAAGAGAGAGAAAGGGAACTGAGTTCGAGAAATCCTAACCCTAACCCTAAACAACTTCAAATCATATTCAAACCTTCGTACTTTCAGAAATCCAAACACAACCTTGAGTGTTTGAGAGAGATTGGTGTTACTGGTTTGATCGTTTGTCGCTGTAACCTCTTGATCTGTGATCTTGTTACCAACTTAGACATTTTTGGTGAGATCTGTATTTCTTTATCATAGAAATCTTAGATCTACACTTTGCATGTCACATATCACTAGATCTGCATATTTGTTTCTCGTTTTAAGAAAATCTTTGCTGATTTAGATCTGTAAATATTTTTATGTTTTCTATTTTTATGAAACTAAACCTTGACCTAGTTGGATTCTCACTTGGAGATTTTCGATCTCGAAAATATTTTTAAAAACTGAGATTGATTAAGATCTTGACAGATTTTGAAGCAAGATATCCGTGGAATCTGGGATACTTTAAAAGGTCAAAAAGGTTTTAAGTTCTGTAAGAAAGAAAGAAAAGAAAATCACAGCATATAGTCTTTATATGTAATTTTCTAGGAGTGTCTGTACAAACTAAGTGTGTGTGAGTTCATGCATGTGTTTAGAAATCACATCACAAACACTTGACACACTACCACACTGAAAGTGTTGTGAATAAGATCAAAGATTATTGAGTCGACGCAAAGAAAGCTAAAGCAAAGGAAGTTATCAAACTGGAAGAACATCATCAACAATCAGATCTACAAGAATTTAGAAGGACACCAAGTGGGGTATATTCCTAAACTTAGAATAGGCTGAGTTGTGTGCATGTATGTTGTATTGTTTGTAACTGCTATTTGTTTTTAGTGGATTTTTACTTTCGTGACTTAGAAGTCACCGTGGATGTTTCCTCTATTGGGAGAGGTTTTACCACGTTAAAAATAGTGTGTTCTGATTATCTTCATCTCCTCATCTCATTCTATAGTGTGCTGATATTTTGAAACTATCTTAGTTTTAAAACTGATTTCAAAGTCTTGGTTATTCTCGTACATAAGTTTTTGTAAACACATATTGTTGTTTATCATTTTTATTTTCAAAAGAAAAGGGTTTCTTCAACAAACATCTCCGAGTTGCTTATACAGTTTAATCATTGTATTAAACGGCATTAGCAACGTTTTTCAAGAACATCGAGTTATTCACCACATTGACTTTCATTTACCCGAAAACCTAGGGGTAAATATAGCTTCATATGGGTGAGGGGAAATGAAGTGAGAAGGATGGGATAAGATGAGGTATGATGGATGTTTTGATGGATGGATGTTGGATGTTTGAGAAGAGTGTAGCAGACTTGAGGAACAATTATCTTTATTTCACAAGATCTTGAGTGCAACTTTCTTTTTTTTTCCTTTTTCCAAATGCTCATACATGTATGAGATAAATATGCTAAAAATAGAAATAGCTCCTACATAGACTTTTATCAAAATTTTCTCCATCTAAATCGAACTTTGGGAGAGATTTTCACTAAAAATGCAAACACTCTCTATGACGGATGTTCTCCTTTTACTTTTTTTTTCTTATTTTCCAAATACTCATCAATGTGTGAGATAAATGTTCTAACAATATTAATAACCCCAACATTGATTTGTATTAAATTTTTCTCCATCTAAATCGAACTTTGGGAGAGATATTCGCTAAAAATGAAAACACTCTCTATGACGGATCTTTTCCTTTTACTCTCAACACTCTTTCCCTTTTCAACACTATTTCCCTTTTCAACATGGTGGGTGAAAAACGAAATTCATATGGGAATGGGTGGTATGATATATGGTGATGATATGGATAATGGAAGGTATATGGATGTATGATAAAATGATATTTGGTTGGTGTATGGGTGAAAGTATGGCGATCGGGGCAAACTTTAGGACACATGTTTCTTACAACTCGAAAGTGATGCCGTTCTCAGTGATCAAGCCAAAAATTTAGTGAAGAATAATGAGATCATACAACGATTAAGTGCAGACCCAAATGAAGTTGAATCAACTTGTGACTCGGAGATTACATAAAACTCTCTAAAAGGGTGAAAGGCACGAATCTCACAAGCTAAAGTCTCCACTGGTGATCCTTAAGGTTTTCTTAAGAATTGTAGTATTCTTGAACTCTAAACCACAATGACGTGATAAGTGCGCAAATTTTATTGAGTTTAGAAATTCATGGTGCAAAATGCCTTGGTATGTATACATAAGCTATAAAAAAAATCCTCTAGCTTGATTCCCAGATTTAAAAGATGGATGATATAAAATTCACGTCAATGAGTGAGATGAAAGAAATTGCATGAAAATTTTAAAAATCTGGTTTTAAAAGTTAATTTTTTTTAATAGAGGTACGATTTTGATAAAATTCCCCACCCCCAAACAAAAACGAACATCGTTCTCGTTGTTAAATAAGATAATTTTTAAAATTAAGAGCAAAAGGTAGGAAAGAGATTACTAGACTCAACTGCTAATGAAGTGTATCAGATGAAGCCAAAAATAACCTGAATAAGAATGATAAGATAAAAGTGTGTACAAGTCTATAAACATTATAAAGAATTGGGTAGTCTGAAACACCACCCCCAAACAGGATGAGATTCATACTAAAAACAACATATTGGCTCCCAATAGCACTAAGTTTAATATCTTCAGCTAGACCGAAGGGATCTCACCCTAAAGATAAGATCTATGAAAGTGCGGGGCGGCAGAAAAACTGGCTGATGAAAATCACCCCCAAACAAGACTGAATAATCAGCCTTGTTGGATATATGCTAAAAGGGTGAAGGTGAATAGGCACCGATCACGGGCCGTATTTTTTTCAAGATAAAAGAAAATGTTATTTTTGTGGTTTTTGAATATTTTGAAAAAAAAAGGATTTTTTTTTGTGATTTTTAGAGAATGAATGGCAGAAAATGTTTTTAAATTTTTATAAAAATAAAGGAAGAAAATATGTTTGGATTTTTGCGAAGAAAAAGAAGGAAAAAATGTTTTTTGTAATTTTTTATATGGAAGAAAAGATGGGGGATTAATATATTTTTGGATTTTTTGGAAGAAAATACGAGAGAAAATTATTAGGAATCTTTGAATTGGGATGAAATCGCTAAAATCTGACTACCTAAGGATGGAATTGGACACACACAAGTCAATGAAGATTCCTAACTAACACACAACCAATTCTTATCTTTAAAAATTAGTGAAAGGGGTAGTCAAATTTTAATCAAGTCCGCGGGCTATAACAATCACGAAAATTATCTTAGTGATCACCTTTGCAAAAATATTCTCTTAGTGTCCTAGCTAGTTGATTTATTTTAAAATTAATAATAGCTAGGGTAGCACACAAATAGTAAGCGAGTGAGTCGGGTGATGAAATCCCTTCTCGTGAATGACCGGGTGTAGGTCTTAAATGATTAATTCATCACACACATTCAAACATAAATGCGAGAATTAAAATCAAATAAGATCACGTAATCACACCAAAAAAATGACTCACTGACAAGAGAGGCACGAGGGTTTAGAAATGTACCTCCCATGGTTTTTACACCGTAGGGTGATGAACAATTTAAGTCGATCGGGGGAAGATCTCACCTATCTCAGTTGACCTCAGGAGTCCTACCAATGCAAATTAGATAGGATTCTTTTCCTCGCCTTGGACACCCTCTCTCTACCTTGTCCGGTTTCCCTATCACGCTTTTCTTCTTTTTATTAGAAATTTAAATGAAAAATAATATGGTGTCTCTAAGGACCGCAATACAAGCAAAATAATATAATCCTAATACAAGCCTTCTAATAAAATGAAAATGGTACTAAAAAGAACAAGAAAAATAAATGACCAATTAACTACTCTAAAATCTTCATAAGTGCTTCAAACTCTAAAGGTCGGCAATAACGCCATTTGAAAGAAAAGAAAATGCATCTCTTGTGTAAGTGTCGTTGTTGAAACTTCTTTTCCATCAAAATTACCTTGAACCTACAAATAACTCAAAATATGCATAGGGTAAATAAGGGAGTTCATCCAAATCTAAGGATGAATAAGTGACGACATGTGTAAATTCATTTGCATATCATTATTTTTTTTATCATTTTTCTATTTTTGGGTTTTCTATTTTTTTTGGGCTTTTTCAAGGGATTATTAATTAAGTTACTATACTAATTTTTAAAGTACTAACTAGTAGTGGCAAAATGTGGTCCAAATAATAAAACAGTCCATATTAGTCCAAGCATCTAAATATGGGGCCCATATTTAAAAGTTGTGAGTTAAATATGGGGTCCATATTTCAAAGCTATGAGTTAAATATGGGACCCATATTTCAAAGCAAGAAATCAAATATGGAGCCCAATTTTAAAAGATACAAATCAAATATAATACTCATTTTAAAAAGTTATGAGTAAAATATGAGTTTTTTTATATATACCTCGAATTGTAATACTTAATTTAGTAGAAAAATAATGGGTTGGCCCCAACCCGTATTTGGTCCGCCCATATTTGGCCCAACCCACATTTAACCCAACCCATATTTGGCCCAACCCACATTTAGCCCAACCCATATTTGACCCACCCAAATTAGACCCAGCCCATAATTTTGCCAGTGCTAGTACTAACTAAGATGTAAAAGCTGATTTTGAAAAAAAAAGAGATATATAAAATTGTGCTCAAAAGCAAACTAACTAAATTGGATTCGTGAGGGCTTCAAAATTCATCCCTAAAAATCCGATTTTCCCTCGTTAATCATCATCCAAAATGTAAACTAAACAAATAAAAGCATGAAATGAGTAATTAGAGAAGAATTGATCAAACCCAAATTTCTCCTTGAATTGCAATAGACTTCTTCAATTATATCAACAATCTCTCAATTACAATCACTTAAAAATGTATTTATTGATTTCAAAATAAAAAAAAAACTACAAAATAAACAAATAAAAGCTAATTACAATATATACAATGGATGAATTCATATTGGAGACTTAAAGAATGAGAGAGATTTGCTAAAAATGCAAATCCTCAAATTATAAATTTGTACACTAGAACTCATCCAAGGAAATAAATTCTACATCATCACTTTATGTTGAGATATTTGCTTAAAATGCAAATATTCACCATAAGTGAATGGATTATAATTTATTTTCCAAGGGGATGAATTCAACCACATCACTCTACATTGAGATAGTTGCTAAAAATGCAAAAATTCACTATAGAGGGCTGGAGTGGAATTCATCCAAGAGATAAATTCTACCACACCACTCTATATTGTGATACTTGCTAAAAATACAAATATTCTCTATAGAGGGGTGGGGGAGAATTTATCACACAAAGTTAAAAACTAAAATGAGGATCTTTCTTCAATGGCACCAAGTCTTCAATTTATAGGTGTAATGAGGCAAGGAGGAATTTTGATAATGAAAGGTTTTAGAGTGCATGAAAATGGTGAGGTAGAAATCTGATTTGATATGAGGGGCAAGTTGGGGGTATGCTGGGCATTGCATACATGTGTTCATATGGGAGAGGTGATAAGGGTATTATAGAAAAAAGGGTAAAAGGCAATATGGGTAATGGTAATAAAAGACTTTAAGACATGTGTTTTTTTTTTATTCTTGGCTTTGATTTTGTTTGGGATTGCAAGGTAGAAATCGTGTGTGGCTTGGAAGATGGGTTTTTGGGTTGCGACTGGAGGTCCGGTTCGGGTTGCAGTAGTTATGGGTCGTAGTAGGGAAAAACGGCAATGGACGGAGGTTGGTTTTTCGACATTGGAAGGGATCGCGGGCCGGGGTAGGTTTTGTCACATCCGAATATTGATGGCAGTGGTATAAGAGCTCGGGTTAATGGATTGCGTTTGCTGATGGAGCTATAAGGTTGGTAATTGGTTGAGGTATGGTTTGGGTCAGAGGTTGAAATGGGTTTCAGTTATGGGGGTGGGTATGGGTATGGTATTTTTTTCAGGTTTGGAAATGGGTATAGGGAGAGGTGATTTAGACCTTTCTTGCTGCAAATTGCCTCGAAATAGAGCTTTTGGAACCACAACTGCAATTAAGCCTACATAATAGACAATTACGTGCATAAGACCCATTTTGCCGAGGGTTAGCAATTAAAATACGTCTATTTGGGGTATAAAATTTGCACTTTTGGGTGCTTATCAGAACTAGCCATTCATGATGAAATACAACCTTTTTTAATAATACACTTTTGGGTGGTAGTATCACCTATAATCAGGATACATATGTCACTTATATAAAACCATAAGTGTACCCATGTCGTAGTCAGAGAGGTCAATGATAACCTAAGGGTTTAATGTATTTGGGTGAATTCCTAAGAGAGACTCTTGAGTATCACACATGGATCCTAGGAATTACAAAGATACACGCCAAGATAAGGGCTTCGATCTTTGGCTTAAGGATATGAATATAAAGATAGATTCGATCTATTAGAATCAAATGCAGGAAGACATTCTAGATAGAATAGGATAAAACCCATTATATGCAAGGGGCTAAAAAAAGAAAAAATGTGTAGTTGGAAAGGTGGAAATCTTCAAGACAAGACTTTTTGCGAAATGGTTTATTCCAAGGGTATTGACTATGATAAAGCCTTCTCGTCGATCAACTATGATATTTGGAAAATCGACTTCAAGACCCATTCTTGAATGGTAGTATTGATGAGTGAATCTGTACGATGAAACCTGAGGGATTTCTAGAAAGTATCCAAGATAGAAAGGTGTGTCATCTTAAGAGGTCCATATATGTACTTAAGTAAGCCTCAAGGTCTTCAAATATCCGATTTGATCAGGTAATAAAATCTTTTGGTTTTAATCAGTTCCCATATGAAACTTGTGTGTATAAGAAGAATAAAGGGAACGTGGTTGTATTTTTGGTACTTTATGTGGATAATATTCTTCTAATAAAGAATTATGTGGGTGTATTTTCCAGCATAATAGTGTGGTTATCTAGTCAATTTGATATGAAATACTTAGGGGAATTCAGTCACATCCTTGAAATCAAGCTTCGATGTGATTAGAACAATAAGATGTTGGGATCATCCCAAGCCACTTATGTCAATGATATTCTCACAAACTTTAGCATGCAGGATTCCAAGAAAGGATTTCTTCCTTGTATTTATGGAATCACTCTATTTATGGATCAGTGTCCAAAGACACATGATCATATAGAGAGGATGCAGAGTATACTTTATGCTTTGACGATGGCACCCTCATGAATTTTATACTATGTACAAGATCGGATATCTGATTTATCATTGGCATGGTAACCACATTCAAGTCCAATCCAAGTGAGGAGCACTAGACTACAATAAAGGACATTATCAAGTACCTAAAATTGACTAGAGATTATGTGTTTATTTACTCAATGAACAATATTATAACTTTAGGGTAGACATATTTAAATTTTAGTTAGATAATTATTGCATGAAATTGATCTCATGATATTTTAAACCTTACGAGGTATATATATAAGTTAGAGGAGATTCAAATAATCATACATTATTGATTCAACCATTGAAGCAAAATATGTTGCCACTTTGGAAGCTGTAAAAGAGGTCGTTTGGCTTCAGAACTTCTTAAGTGGTCTGGGTTTGGTTCCGTCAATGAAATTTCCCATTATACTTTACAGTCATAATAGAGGAGTGGTTTTTAACTATAAAGAACCACGAATCCATAAGAGGTTTAAGCACATTAAGCACAAAAATCAGTTGATACAGGAGATTATGTAAAGTGGCGATGTCATCATCTCAGGATAACTCAAGGTACCTTTTACAAAGATATTACCAACTATGGATTTTGATAGTCATGTACATAGAATAAGTGTTGGATGCATTGGCACATGGTTTAAGACTAAGTGGGAGATTTTTGGGTTTTATTCTTAAAACCATGCTTGTGACATTTATTTTTTAATAAAGTATTTTCAAATTTCATTTTCATATATGAATAATAATTATGAGAATACCTTACATATTTTTTAAATATATCGTATACGTCAATGAATTGTGGTTAGTAGGAGCTTTGATGGGTTGAGTGTAACCTGATTATAGAAAATCAAAATTTGTTTCTACTGTAAATGAACAGTTCGTAGCCTAATTAAGGAGTTGATCACTGCACCTAAATAGGGCTATTGTAATGGTTTTTACCCGTTACAAAAATATTTGTAATGGATTTAATCTGTTATAAAATTGGGGTTATTTATTGTTACTAATGGAATTTGGACCGGATAAAATCCGTTACGAATTTAATATTTGTAACAGACAAGAGTCGTTATGATTTAATTATAACAAATTTTGAATTGGTACACATTCAATATATTATTAACGGATTTACTAAATTGTAACAGTTTTATCCATTACAAATTTATTATTTATAAGTGGGTAAAATCTGTGAGAGTGGAAGGCTCTAATACCACTTTGAGAATGTGAAAATAAACGAGCTTGGAAAAGATGGTCACAAACTAAAATTCTATTTTTTTTTGTTTTTCAATTTAATAGTCCAATATTACAAAACCAATTTAAAAAAAATCTTTGATTTATTAGTTATGAAGTAAAACATGTGTTCAAAACAATATGAATATGCTATGCATTCAAGAACACAATGATTGAGGAAAAATACTTTTCAGGACCAAACCTTTATTCAGCACTTTAGATAAATTACAAGATAGTCGAGTTACAATACTAATTAATTACTGCCACGAGTATAATGCCCTAGTCTTAGCAAGATATCTAAAGAATACCACTTGTCTATAAGCAGTCCACAAGAGACACATTAGCTCTCGGTGTCCACTAATCCAACCTCTACTTTCTTCTATAGCAGTGATCCCTCTGGATTCATAAGTCAACTATGGAATACCTCTCCACAAGGTGTATGCAAGGTTACTAAACTATTTAGGGTTTAAAACAATTCAAAAAAAATATTTTGGGGATGTGTGTTATGAATCAAAAGTGTTTTATTAACGTACAACTTTGAAAACTTTTGGAATAGATATGCAGAAAGTGTTCCTTCAAAAGTCTTAGAAAAACTAAACAAAAAATAGGTATTTTTTAGGCTATCAAAAATTCTGAGGCGACGACTCCGTCAAATGAAATTGAGGCTCGTTCAAATGAGTATACCATCTCGTTGGAATGAAGTAGGATCTCGTTCGAATGACATAGCTATCTACTTTGAACCAGCTTCAAATGACCTTGAAATGACGCCAAACAATACGCCCTCATTAGATGACCATTAGATTAAGATATCGAACGACCCTTCTAAAGATTCAAACATCTTGTTTGAACGAGAATTTTTTCTTGTTAGGACGAGGTAGGCAAACTTTAAAAAATAATTTTAAAATAAAAAATGCCTGGATTTTTAAAGAAAAAAAAATCATGTTTCAGTTTTAATAAAAATAAAACATCCCAAAATAAATTTAATGAATAAATTTAAACTCCTAAAAATATTTATACCTTTATGGAATGTGGGGAAGTCCTAAATATTGATGTCAGTTTGCCGTGACGGTGCGTGATGGTTTATAACGGGATATCTCAAACTAGCCTAAAATAATACAAGGTCTATGCTATGAGAAATATACCCATTCGTAGATTTATAAGTTTTGATTTTGCCAATAAAATTGGGCAGTCGATTTGTATCTGGTAGAGTATGAAATAAATTAATTCTGAAATCAAGGAAGAAATAAGAAGTTGGTTAAAATCAAGTAGCGACAAATTAATTTGACCAAGTGGGTATTGCATGCTTAATATTGGGAATCATATTATGTACAATTTTAACTTTGCAAATAGGACCTCATCAGTCGAGTAATTTTAAGATAATTGAATTGGAGTGAAATTATAATTGTTTATTGGAATTAAATACGATTAAATGAAAAAATGAAATTAATTATAGTGATGTAATTTGGGATTTTCAATATCTATTTGGATGCCAATTTAATTATATAGTCTTGGGTCCTAGTATAATCCATTTAACCAAGCAACATGACTAAATTCACTAAGGACTCAATTTAACCCAAGTCTACTTCTCACAAGGGTATGGTTAAATGCACTTCAAGTGAATAATTTAGCACTCCAAAAAGTGTCATAAAAATTTGTAAAATTCCACCAAAGATCATTATAAAATGTTTATATATAACTTTTTAAATTGAATTTATCCACACCCTTCTAATAATTATATATGTGGGTATAAACTAGGGTTTTAAGCTGCATAAAACATCATTAAAGGTTAGAGAGGGAGAGAAAAAGTAGCATTCATGTTTTTGTGAATGGGTGTGGAGAGAGGATATCATCTTTCAAATAACCAAGTATTCATCTCCAAAAGTTCCTACACACAAGGTTTACTTTAGGCGATTATATACTAAAAGATATAAGTCTTTCAGTGCATTTGAAGGAAGGTTATAGAGAACATGGAAGAGAAGAAATTTAAACCTCTTCATCAGCATATTGCCTCCATAATAGATCACCTACAAAGTTCACATAGGTATTGTGATATGATCCTGATATCTTTTCTTCTGATGTAGTTAGTTTCTTCTCTTTTCTGGAACACAATCAATAAAATATCAATGTGATGTAATGCTTTTTATATGTTCATTCCTTAACACTTATATATTTTATAGATTTTAATAACTCCTATCATCATTTTTTACACATTTGTATTTTGACAATTTTCCTAACATGATTGAAGTGTTTATTGGAAAGATAAAGAGCATATAATGTCATTTGATTTCAGGTAAATGTAACCTATCTTTTGTGACTTTGGCGAGGCCAATTATGGGTGATAGATTTTATTTATTTTATTATAATCTTATCTTGTATCTTTTGTCATGAAATTTAAAAAGGGAGATATTGTAAGAGTATAGTTTACTTATGTGCCCTAGCTTAGTTCAATTGTCTTATTCCTATTTTAAAAAAACATTTTTGTATTCATTTAAGTGGCTTTTATTCAAGTAAAAAAGCTTGAATTCATATAGATGTTTGGTATAGAGATTCTTATTCATTACAAATCATGAACATTGAGATTTGAATATCGTACTGGGATTCTCTATAATAAAGAGTTCCTTAGATGAACTCATTGAAGATGCATCCATTGTCTTTGAACTATGACTAAAAGTTTATGGCTATGAACACACACATTTTAATTATGTTTTGATAAAATATTATTTTTAATTGAATAAGTGATTTTCTAGGAAATACTTTTGTTTTCAAAATGTACTTTTATTAAGGAGAGATACATTTTTTGCCTTTATTCGTTCACATGGCTACAAATTGGCACTATGCGCATGACCCTTCACTTTTTATGCAAAACCTTTCCCTTTTTGAAAACTGTTCGTACATATAGGATTTGCACCTGTGCGCACAACCACATTTTAGGCATCTGTTTAGTACCTACTTAAAATCGCGTGCAAGGAGAAAAATTGCGAATGTGCGCAACATAGAAAAATATTCAAATATTCCTTTAAAAAGGGTCTTTTACCCTCCATTTCAAAGTATCTAAGTTGTATTTACTTTTCTACTGCTAGGAGAGTATTTTGAGGTTGAGAGCATTTCAATTGTCCTCTTTATTCAAAATCACTTATTTCTTTCACAATTGAGAGAAAATATAGATCTACATTTTATCTATATGATTTTTGAGGTATTGAGAGTGTTTTTAGGCGAGATCCATATAGCCTATATTTACTCTAATCATTCTACATTAAATTTGAAGATCTACACTCAAAGATCTAACGAGGAGGTGTTTGAGTTATTGGAGAGTTCAAGCATAGTGCGACTTATAGAAGAATAATGAGACTTTTATGTTCGTCCGATGGAGATTCAAGTGGATTGCTCATCATCAATAAGGGATATTTCAATATTTATGGATAACTCCTTATTAGGGAATAAGAGCGTGATATGTTCTTTCGTTGTATAAAATATTTTCAAGTTGAATGATAGGTTAGGGTGAATCGAATTATTTTACCCCCAAGGTGGATGTTTTTCCTCGTAAATTGGTCTTATGGATTATTTACTACATCATCAACATACACACCACATACATCTAGTTAATTCTTACAAACTGACCCCAAGATTTTCATATAGTATTTTTCTTGCCAAAATAAACCTTGATTTCTTATTGAATGCTACAAATTATTGATTCACATGTCTCTTATCAACTCACCGAGTTTTACACTGTGTTAGGATTGTTTTAATTGATAAGAAAATTGAAATTGTTTAAAATTGTGAAAATTTTATAATTGAACCTATTCACCCCTTCTAGATTTATTTTAGTATAACACATTATATAGAACACACGAACCCTGAATTGGTATTAGAGAAGATACTCTTCTAAGAATTAATGTGTTAAAGTTGATCTTTCATTTTTATGTGTTTCTATCATTGTTTATTACTCCTAGATATATTTGGCTTAAGATTATTTTGTTCGACTGAGAATGGATCAATATCGTGATATTATCTCCACGAATAGACCATAATATTTTTTTGGATCTAACTATGGCCATTGGAACGTGAAATGCGCACACACTTGAGATCTAAACATGAGAGAGTGTGGATATGTTTTGAAGATGGTTGGACATATCCTATGATAGAGGAAGATCAAGTGAGAGTGGAAAAATTGAGAGTTTTATGGATGAATTTTGAATTTGTAGATTTTAATTATAAATTTATTTCATTAAATGCATTATATGCATCTAATAGTACACAAGAGTATAACCGTATACTTAATTGTGAATTAGTGAAAATAGCATGAGATGTTTTAATAGTTACACATGAGGGAACATATAGCATGAAGCAATCTAAGTTAAAAGCATTATGGCTAAGTTTGAGACAATACTAATGAGTGAGGAAGAAAGGTTTAATGATTACTAAACTCAGTTAACCAAAGTAGTAAACAACTCATTTAATCTCAGTGAGAAAATACCCAAGAATATATTTTCAAGAAATTATTAATAATGTTGGCCTCTAGGTTTAGTACCAAAGTTGATATCCTTAACGGGATTTGAGATCCCGACACTTCTTTACTTGAATACAAGGTAAGTTCATTTCAAATTTGTTATCAAGAAAAAATGTGAGGGTGTCAAAATCGAATAAGTATTTATCATTTATGATTGAATCTAAACTTGGTTAAACTCACAAATCTCTCGTGCATAACTCAAAAGATAATAAAGAACTCTGAAGTAACTCAGTTAGAGGGAGAAAGAAGTAATCACCCTAGATACACCTTGTCAGGCAGCCAAACACACCAACCACCCTCAAGAATCTCTATCAAGTATTAAAAGCTTCGTAATAAATGACAATGGTGGGTGAGTAAACTCTCTAATTTGTAATAACTATCTCTCTCTCTCTCTCTCTCTCTCTCTCTCTCCCTCTCTCTCTCTGATGTGTATTATTTCTAGTAATGACTTCTGAACTCTCAAAAAGATCATCCTTTCCTCAGAGGTGGTTGGGTCCTTAAATAGCCTCCCACACCACCCCCAAGGCAACTCAGCCATTAATTCCTGTGAAAGACATCCCTTACACTTTATGTCACAAACATTAAATACCTGATGCACTAGTTGTCCCCACATTATAATCATTAAATGCCAAGACATGCCTTTTGCCAAACCACTGTGCGTCAGGGGACAGTTATCATAGAGGTGGCTCACCAACTGTCTGATAACCCCAAATACCATGGTGGTTTACTCAAGTGAAGGTCTGCCATTGCCTAGATGGTTAGTGACATCAAATAAAGTGCATGTGACATTAAGTAGAGGGTTGTTTGGCTCACAACTCAACTCCCGATGGAACTCCAAGCTTTTCTGCCCGAGGTTCCATGGTAAGGGTCCTTCGGTGTTTTACCAGGTATACCTAAGATGGTAAGGACAAGCCCCAACAGTTCCTCACTTCTAAATCCTCCAAACCAAGTCCCTCTAAAGTTCCCACGGCGAGGTCATTCGATAGAGGATGAAAGCTCTCCCAGGCCCTGCCAAGCCTGGTCTCTCGCGAGTACCGTTTGACCTCACACTAAAACTCATTATTATTATCGTTACATCATTACTTCCATTATAGCTTATAGTCAATATAAACAAAGATACAATATGACTAACACAACAAGCTAAAGTATCAGTTGCCATGCTAAGCTGCCTTGCTGAGTTGCCACGCTGAGCTGCCTTGGTTTCTTAATCCCAAACAGTGTTGCTAATGGGGGAATTGCCCCTAATCTCAAGGTTACCTTCAAGCCCCCTGAACAGATGCTGGTACACCTCTCCTTAGTTGGCATGCTGCACCGGTTCTACCTATTCAAATCCCCCTAATGCCAATGTTTACCCCATTTCTTCTTCTGTTATCTATCCTTGCTCAAATGTAATCGAGACCTCCTTTGATGATGTTTTCAATGATGTTTTTCCTATCAATGAAATAAACAATGATTTGGAGTATCTTGTTGTGCCTTACATTAACTGTTTAGATTCTAATCAAACTTTTGATGATTATGATTTTGCAAATGAATAATTCTTAACTTATCTAAATAAGGTTAATAATAAACAACATAACCGCGTTCAAGTTAATGAAGAAGAGACTGCTGTTGTTAACCTCGGTTCTAGTGGCCAATAACGCGATATTAGGATTGGGGCTACCCTTGACGAGCATAAGCGTGCACAACTCAAAGAATTGCTAAAGGAATTTATTGATGTCTTCGCATGGTCCTATGAAGATATGCCCGACATTGATCCTGAAATTGTTCAACATAAGATCCCCAGTCTTCCAAATTACAAGACGGTCAAACAAAGGTTAAGAAATCTCCACACCGAATGGTCGCTCAAAGTCAAAGAAGAGGTGATCAAACAGCTAAACATAGGCTTCATTCGTGTGATCGAATATCCCACATGGATATCCAACATAGTGCCTATACCGAAATTAGGAGGGAAGGTTCGGATGTGTGTAGACTACCGGGACTTGAATAAAGCCTCTCTAAAGGATGATTACCCGCTACCCAATATCGACATGATCATGGATAACACAACCAATCATGCTCTTAAGTCATTCATCGATGGGTTTTCCGGATACAACCAAATCAAAATGCACCCAGATCACCAAGAAAAGATTGCATTCATCACCCTATGGGGAACCTTTTGCTACACTCTCATGCCATTTGGTCTCAAGAATGTTGGGGCTACCTACAAGAGGGTTGTCACAACCATTCTGCATGATCTAATTTATAAAACAGTTGAGGTCTATGTGGATGATATGATTATAAAATCCAAAACTAGAGAAGGTCATGTTCTTGCTCTCTGAAAGTTCTTCGAACGACTGAGATAGTATCAGATGAGACTCAATCCATAAAAATGCCTCTTCGGCGTTATAAAGGGAAAACTCTTGGGATTTATGGTCAGTGAGAAAGGGATAGAAGCAGATCCCACCAAGCTGAAAGCCATACTTGAGATGCCAGCTCCCCGAACAGAGAAAGAAGTTCGAGATTTCCTTGGAAAATTATAATACATCAGCCGATTCATCAGCCAGTTAACTTCCATCTACGAACTTATGTTCAAACTCCATCGAATGGATTCAACTAAGGTTTGGGATGAGGCCTACCAAGAAGCTTTTGACCGAATGAAAACTCAATCTTCGTTACTCATGACACCACAACCTAACCATAACCGACACTGCAGTTGGGGCTTTGCTAGCCCAAAACCTTAAAGATTCTCGTAAAGAAAGAGCCATCTATTATGCCAGTCATACATTGGTCGGGTACGAGGTCAACTACACTTTTTTGGAAAAGGCATGTGTCGCACTTATTTGGGCCACCCAAAAGTTGCGACACTACATGCTCCCCTTCTCCATCGAACTTATAATTTGAATGGAACCCATCAAATACCTATTCGAGAGACCTGCCTTATCCAGCCGAATGGCCCGATGGTTGATGCTTTTAATCGAGTTTGATATCGTGTACATCATGCAAAAAGACATGAAAGGAAGATCCATCTTTGACTACCTCGCTGATTACCCCATGGAAGAAGCCGCTGTTTGGATCTCCAAATTCCCACATGAAAACATCCACTGCACTTCCCAGGATAATCTTCGATGGAAAATGTTCTTTGACGACACTGCCAACAAAAAGGGATATGGAATTGGGATACTTTTGATTGCCCCAAATGACTCCCACACTCCCATCACCATCAAATTGGATTTCTCTTGCACCAACAACATGACTGAATACGAGGCATGAACGGTAGGCCTAAAAGTTGCTCTCGAGAAAGGTACTCAATGCCTAGATGTCTACGAGGATTCCGCCCTCATCATCAGTCAAGTGCTCAGAAAATAGAGAGTCAAGGATGAAAAGCTCCAACCCTTCCACGCCCACTTAGAAGAGCTAGCCTCCTAATTCAAAGATATCACCATCCATTACCTACCTCGAGAAAAGAATAACCTAGCTGATGCCCTTTCTACCTTAGCCTCCATGGTCGGCATGCCCGAAGGAATAACAATGACCCCTTCCAGGTTCAAAAGTAGGACAAACCAACCCACTGCTACCTCATTGAGCTCTTCACTATAGAAGATCCCGAGCTAGCCAATTGTTGGTACTATGAAATATGGCGCCTCCTCAAGCATGATAGGTATCCTGAGGGTTCCAAGAAGAAAGACTGAGCAACTCTCCGAAGACTGGTTGCCCAGTACATCATATGTCACAAAGCACTGCTCAAAAGGAACTTCGATGGAACTCATCTGCACTATATCACAGGGGCTGACATTGAAGAGGAAATGTAGAAAATCCACAATAAGGAATGCATACCCCACATGAACGGTCACATGCTGGCCAAAAAGTTCATCCAACAAGGCTACTACTGGACCACCATGACCCAGGATAGCAGTGCCTATATCCGGAGATAGCTCAAATGCCAATAGTTCTCCAATCTTCAGCATCTGCCTCCGCACGAATTATACAACATGACCTCTCCCTGGCCGTTCTCCACCTGGGGCATCGGAATCATAGGGAAGGTTACACCCAAGGACTCTAACGGGCATGAGTCCATCCTATTTGCCATTGATTACTTCACTAAGTGGGTCGAAGCGGAGTCATACACAGTCTTAAACGCCAAGAAAGTGGCCAAATTCATCAAGAAAAACATCATTTATCGATAGGGGGTCCCGCACGAGTTAGTGTCAGACAACGGATTGAATTTGAGGCAAAAGTCACAAAAGTGGTCAACGAATATGGGATTTAGAGATAGAAATCTTCTCCCTACCGACCTAAGACAAATGGTAGAGTCAAATCCACGAACAAGAACCTCAAATCCATCATCAGCAAGATGACCGAAAGTTGTCAAGACTAGGCCGACCGAATCCCATACGCCCTCTGGGGCTACCTAACCTCAATGAGAACCTCTAATGGGGATACCCCTCACTCTCTAGTCTGCGACATGGAAGCATTCCTACCCGTGGAGCTGAAAATATCCTCGTTGCGCATCATGCTTGAAAGCAAAATCAACGAAGAAGACTGGTGCCAAAGACGTCTTGACGAGCTGACCCTCCTAGATGAAAAGAGATTGAAAGGTTTTTACCATATACAAAGGTACCATCGCTAAATAGTGCATTCATTAAATAAGAGAGTAAAGGACCGCGGTGTCTGAGAGGGGGATTTAGCCCTCAAAGAAATAGTAGAGCCCATCTGGGGCCCTAAAAGGAAATTCAAGCCCAATTGGAGTGGCCCCTACATCGTGAAGAAGATCTTGTCTGGTGGTGCCGTTATGCTCAAGGACTTAGATGGGGAGGAGATGGATGGTCCAGTCAACCTGGATCGTCTCAAGAAGTTCTACCCATAGTCCGAAATCTCGGCGTGCTACGACTCTTCTCATCTCCCTTCTATTAAAAAAAATCTTTTCATTTCCCTCTACGCAGAACTACGTGGGCCTGATCCTCTACAAAAACCATTTTCAAACGAAATAAAAAAAAATCAAAACCCTAAAGATACGTAAGCAGCTCATAAACTTACATGAGCACAACCCTTTCTTTTTCACAAAAAAACATTCTTTTCATATCTCCGAGAACGACAGTTCATTCTAACATATACTTGAACAAAAGCATTATGTATGCCTTAGTGATCGATATAGATAATTCAAAAATACAAAACTCATCAAAAGGCGTAACTAGATGATCAAAAACTTGTTTATTTTACTAATAAGAAATTACGATACAGATTACAAGAGAGAAGGAACGGATAACTCCCTTCCCCCTACCTTCCTAGAAAGCCAAATAAATACCCACATTTATTCCCCATTACAAAACAAACTCTCCAAGAGTCCTACCCACAGCTACCAGAGGAGTCCGCTCCATCATCATCATCAACATCCCGGGGTCCCCAAGATTCCCCTGCCTGAACAGAATTCTGCAAACATTCCATAGACCGATAAGCTCGAACCAGCTTCGGAAAATCCAAAACGCCTCCTTCCATGGTATTAAATAAAATAAGCCACCTTTGTCCTTTTCCAGTATCCAATACCAACATCTTGCTGACTAATCTCCGCCACAACAACTTCATATAATCCCCGAGGACGTTCCAAACTCTCCCAATAGACTCAGAGGGATGGGTCGACGGATGCCGACTCTCCCACAAAGAACCAAGCCGCATGCGAAGGTGCTTAGTCAAATATTATATCGAAAAGAAGTCTAGTGTACAAGGTGACACGATTAGCTCCCAGCCAAATTGGCGCAGAAGCCGCCAAGGGAAATAAAAAGAGATCTGTCTGAGACCAACCAGCCGAACGTACGAATATTCTCCCAGCTCTAGAATAGGCAGTAACTGTTCCCACCAAGGCACTGACCAATAAAGATTCAGAGCCCCATGCTCGATAAACCAGTTCTCCTAGCTCTCAATATCCAAGCCAACACTGATGAAAGGAAGCGAGAAGAAGTTGGGTACAGCCTACAAAGGATACTCTGGAGGAGTCACCAGGCGGAGTCTTTCAGACAACCTCATGAATAACATCATAGGGGTACCTCTCAGAAAGTCAAAACGACCTTCAAGCCAAGCATCCAAGACGTTTAAAGCCTCCTCCAGTATCACCGTCGTAGGATTACGATGGAATGACATCCATGAAGTAATGGCTGCAAGTTATGGGTCCGCCAGTAGTTCCCCAATCACTAGCAACAATTTTTAAACTAAGCTCAGAACAACGGCTCCGGCGTATCTAGCATCACCAACCTCCTGCAAATGCATGGATTGTAATAATGCCGAAAGAGAGATCATTCCTCCAGTAACCAACGGTCTAGTCTCCAAAGGCAAAATACGAAGAAGCCCAGCCAACTAATCCCTAAAAGAATGGGAAAACTCAACAGAGCTGCGGCAACACTGGGATTTATCCCCAGCATGGCAGAAAATTCCTCGTAGTTAGGACAAACCTCATCCAACCTAAAGCGGAATACATGGTCTTCGGGGTACCAAAATTATACCACCGCCATTAACATGTTCCACTCAATGGCCCTGTTGTGCCACAAAGAGATTCGACGCATGTTGAAAGCATCGTAGTCAATATTATAAGAGCACATAGCTTCCAGGGCTTCGAGGTAGTTAGCAAAATCAATGCTACCAGGGAGAGCCATCTTACAAGACTAAAAGATAGTAGGCAGGTAAATAAGAACATGAAGTTGAAACACTTCACACTTACCCCTTTTTATACTTGAAAACCCTCACAAATGACATAATCCCTGTAGAAATCTGAGGGAATATTGCCCCACAAAGTACAAAAGGCTGAAGGGGATGGCCATCAAGACTTTGAATTGATGGGACTGGACTTGACTGCCGATAGGCAGGGTAAGGGTCTTGCCGATCAGCAACCACCTATTTTTGAAAAATTTCCTTTTTCCTCTTTTGTCAAAATTTGAAACTCATTTAAAATAAATTGAAATTCTCAATAGAATTTCCAAAATCCCCTTCCACCCTTGTATAATCTCTCATTTTTAAAAACTTTCCTTAAAAATCCCAAAAATATCTCTTTTTATGGTCTCAGCAGCAAAGTAAAAAGTGCATGTGCATGCATTCATTCACCATTAACAAAATATAATAAAAAAACTCCATTGCATTGCATATATATTTTTATGTATACATCAATGTTGCAGGAAATAAAAGAAAAGCAAAAAAAATGGGACTCAGCCTGAACCCACATTCTCTCTCTCTCTCTCTCCCTCCCTTACCCTTCACCCCTCTCTCTAAGAGCTTCCACCCCGTGACGCGCTCTTTTTCCCCTATGGCGAGACAACACACCACCACTACCCGAGCTAGAGTCCTCCCTGGATGAAGCAGACGGCACCAAGCAAGAAGGAACCAGGACCACATCCCGAATATGGGCAGTCGTTGAAGATATCCAGTCCTTAATATCCCTCAGCCAAGTGGTGGACACCCGGACTTGCTGCAAGAAAAGGAAAAATCAGTATCAAGAAGAAAAGATCAAAACAAAAAAGAAACCAAAAGAGGAAAAGCACAGAAAGGTATACCACAGGATGAAGCACCTCCTCTATCAAACCTAGCTCCTCCGAATCCATCGCATGAGGACAGTGCAATACAGACACCATACCCCCATCAGCTCCCCGAATGTTGTATAAAGTGGTATGCAATCGCACAAAAGGAACCTCTAAAGTCACCGCCGTCGCAGACATCGATGGACCGCCGCCGCTGTGGGAGGACCCCACTGCCCGACTCGAACCCGCATGAGGTAAAGACAAGGCATCATATATGTTGGGCGCCATCAGCCAGCTCGTCACAAAGTCCATGTAGTCATTCTGCGCATCCGTATCAGTGTGCAACATGAAGGACTCACCGATCATCACCGTAATCCTCGTGTCCTCCGGCATCAGTCACTCCCGCCTCATGGACATAGGAGGCCTCACAGGTGGCACGAGAACTTCGTTAGAAATATATCAGACCACCCTCTCCCCGAGATACCAAGAGTGGCAAAACTCATGTGCCAGCAAATGCCTCATCTGCGCGTTCACCCCAGTCACCCCCGTGTCCAGAATGGCCGTCCCCCAAGGGTAAAAGTTGACCTAAAAATCCCGACCAGGCATAATTCAATACAAAATCAGAACATACCAAAGACCAAAAAGGAAAAAGTCTTACCCTACCACTGGTCAGGCCATTCAGGACCTGACGCACTGCCTCCATAGAAAGAGATCCCTTCGACTTCTAATTAGCCATCCGCCATCGGTACAACCGACAGAAGTCCCCAACAGTCTCATCTTTTAGAGCGATCAGCTGGGTTTTGCACCCAATCACCTCATAGAACCACGTCTGCCAAAGACAAGAACCCACAAAAAAAAAGAGATGCATAAGCAAAGTGCGAATGCATGAAAGGAAAGTGCGCAAATTAAAGAATACCTCAAAGAGATACATGGATCCAGTAAAAGTTTTTCGGCAGCACCGACTGAATGCATCCAAAGAAAAATAGAGGGTAGCCAATGTCAGGCTCCCCTAATTGTAGAAAGGGATGTTCGAAAACACCCTCAGGTACGACAAAAACCATAAATGAATGACGTCACCGCTCAATGCCACCATGAAGCCTCCCAACACCCATAAAATAAACAACCGAGCCATTTGCCTCACCTGCAGCCCATCCTCCACATCAACCACCCTACTCAGTAAAACATCCTCCAGCAGGGACAACCGAATATAATCCCCTGACACTATCCTCCCTACGTCACCAGGCACCGTACACACCACCTCTGGCCTCACCCGCAGATAACGATCCACCTCTATTTTCTCCCCATCACAATCCATCCCTAGTAGCTGCTGCACATCTATGGAAGTCACGATTATCTCACCAAAATCGAAAAGGAAGGTGTGGATAGTATCCCACCATCTCTCCCCCAGAGCGCACAAGACCGCTGTTGAACGAGGCATCTCATCCAGTGCAGACGCAAACCTCCCAAAACCCGCTTAGGATACCACCCAACGCACCACAGGTGGAAGATGCTCCCAAACATCCTTAAGCCCCATTGTCCCATGGGCACTCATGTTCTTCAAAGAGAAATCAGACTGTCAAAAGAAAAAAAACCTTGTCAAAATTTAAGAAGAAATGGAAAATCACCAAAAAGACATGAATGCCAAAAGTCAGGTTACTTACATAACCCCTAGGGTTCACCACCCTCGAAGAGAGATGATGTAACGGCTCCCGTAGTAAGGTCCGCTCATCTGTAACCGACTTGAATGCGTCAAAGGAGTTCTCGCTCCTCAAAGTAAGAGGCGCCCTATCCCTCCACTCTACGTTCGCCCTGTCATCAACAATCAACCATTCCCTATGCGATGCAGTGCTCATAAAAGTGGCCATTTTTTAGAGATCGGAATGATAGAACGCTTCGCAGAGAAAAATCACAGAAAGAGAGAAAGAAAGAATTAATGAAAAATGAAGGAAATTCACCCCCTTTATATAGGATGCCAAGGGTCATACCGATCGACATTGACCCCCCACCTACCGATTGTCACTCCCCTTTTACCTTCCCAAGATAGTCCAAAAGTCTATGCCACTATCGAATAGCACCCCTATACCATGTCGACCGACACCCCCTTAAAATTTTGTACAAAAACTCCCAGAAAATACCAGGAAATCCTGAAAAATCCTCAAAACAATTCCTTAAAATCCCAGGAAGGATCTAAAATATTTTCATCAAGAGAATTCCACACTCCCTCAAGAGGAAACCCTATTTCCCCAATGGAGCTCTAAAAAGCCAAGTGAATTCCCTCCGAGCAACGTCCCCGAAGAATCTCTAAGGATCACCTCCTATACCCCAAAGGTCTCAAACCTCCCCAAGCAATACGTCCAATACCTAGACCACCTAATTACTCCCCCAACGGAGTTTTTAGCATCAAATTATCCTTTCCTCCATAGAATCTCCAAAATCACAAGGATTTACCTAGCAATCGGCTCCCCAGCTCATTCACTATTCCCCAAAATAACCCAAAATCCAACCTTTACCCTCTCTTATGTCAAAATTGATATCGGTCTTGTATTGTCACCTTAGTTAGGTCAGAATTGACCTCGGTTCTCAGTCGTCATCTCTCTTATGTCAAAATTGACCTCAGCCTTGGATCGTTGCCTAAAGCCCACATAATTGGCTTTGACCGACAGAATTGGTCATCTCATCTTCAAGCCCACATAATTAGCTTTGACCCACATAATTAGTCATTTCACCTTAAGCCCACAGAATTGGCTTTAACCCTCAGAACTGGTCATCTCACCTAAAGCTCGCAGAATTGGCTTCGACCCGCAGAATTGGTCATCTCATCTTCAAGCCCGAAGAATTGGCTTCGACTCGCAGAATTGGTCATCTCACCTTCAAGCCCGCAGTGTTGGTTGCGACCCACATAATTGGACATCTCACCTAAAGCCCGTGGAATTGGCTTCGATCCGCATAATTAGTCATTTCACCTTAAGCCCACAGAATTGGCTTCGACCCGCAGAATTAGTCATTTCACCTTAAGCCCGCAGAGTTGGCTTCGAGCCACAGAATCGATCACCCTCATCTTCAAAGCTCGTTGAATTGGCTTCGAGCCACATAATCGGTCATCTCACCTAAAGCCCACAGAATTGGCTTCGACCCGCATAATTTGTCATCTCACCTAAAGACCGCAAAATTGGCTTCGACCCGCAGAATTAGTCATTTCACCTTAAGCTCGCAGAATTGGCTTTGATCTACAAAATTGGTCATCTCACCTTAAGCCCGCAGAATTGGTCATTTCACCTTAAGCCCGCAGAATTGGCTTCAACCCGCAGAATCGGTCATCAAAACTTAAGCCCTCAGAATTGGCTTCGATCCGGAGAATTGGTCACCCCCATCATTGCTTTGGTCATCACTTCCTTTAAGACCATCCCCATCATGTTTCTTTGAACCAGCAGAATTGACTTCGACTCGTAGAATCAGACAACCTCTTCTTCAAGCCCTTAGAATTATTTTCGACCCGTAGAATCGTTCATCCTCATCCTTAGGTCCTCAGAATCGACCTTGACCCTCTGTTCATCCTCTTTCAAAGGCATCATGTGGTGTCTATTCGACAGCTATCGTTTCTTCCAAACTCACCCATCGAGGGGCTCTGTAGACACCCCATTCAAATACCCTCTAACTTCTTCTAAGGTCCCTAGCACATCCCTTCATCATTTCAAACCCAAGTCATACCCCGGGAACTGACCTAGAGGCCACTGGGCACTCAAAGGCTTCATTTGACCAAAAAGTAAGACTCTTTAGTTTGACCGAGACTGCATTTTTTTCAAAAATTAGTGGTAATTTATTCTTTTCTAAATTGAATTAAATCGGGGTTGTTAATTTCATGGTGTGAATTAAATTGAGATCTCAAGGTTTTATTTAAATTTTAAATTCTTATTTCATTTGAAAATTGAAATGTGAGATCAAGATATATAATTTATACAAGTAAATTAGAAAAATTAAAATAGTGAAATTGAGTAATTTAATTTGTACAAGTAAATTGAAAATCACCAAGGAATTAAATTCGGCCTTTTAGAATTAAATGAATTTTTTTTAAAACTACCAAAGTTTTCTAATACTAAGTGGGATATGAGTTTCAACATAAATCCTATGGTCTACATTAATGTTTTATGAATCATAAGTTATAAGGACACAAATTTCCAATTAAGTCCATATATAGTTTTGGCTCTATTCCGGACAAAAACATTTATTCATAGAATTGTATTTAATTGTAATATTCTCAAGCCTATGAAAAGTTTGTTGAAGACGTAGCGGCAAAGAGTATAAAGCTTCATCATCATGCCGGTTTCGTGCCTCGTTTATATGTCATCAAACCATAGTTCCATGCTCCCAAGGTATGAATGCAACTATATATATATAGGAGCTTAAAACTTGTTTATTGGGTGTTAGGTTTATCTAAAACTGCGTTTTTATTTTCAGAAAGATTTCTAATTAAAACTTTAAATAAGTTTATAAAGTTTTCTGGGCTAAAATTGAATTTTGCTACTTTCTGGTTTTTCGTTCGATAGAGTCGTTCGAACGAGTTTGTCGTTCGAACGAGTTTGTCGTTCGAACGAACTTGCCAACGACTTCCCATTATGGCATACTGGAACTTCGTTCGAAATGTCGTTCGAACGAGATTGTCGGTTGAACGAGATTTCTAACGATCTTCTAACGAGTTCATACTGGAACTTCGTTAGAAGACTCGTTCGAACGAGATGTCGTTCGAACGAAATGTCGTTCGAACGAGTTTCCAGCGGGAACAATTTTTTGGAAGTTTTGAGCAGTTTTCACCCACTTCCCCACTTGATTCTTAACCAACTATTTTCAGACTTTAATATGTGCGGGAATCACTTTTGTGAATTAATATTTTTCATATCTTACTAACTCCTAGAGAGTGTTTAGAGAGAAAAAACATAAAGAGAAAAAGATCAAATTTTGAGTATTAATTTTCAAAGAGAAAATCATTTACCACTCTAGTTTTCACCCATAATTTTATGTATCCAAGTTCATATATATACATCTTGCTTGGAGTTTTGCATCGGGTTTATCTCTACACCGAATTGAAGAGAGTGTTTGGGTTTGCTTCTAAATCCCACAAAGAAGAAGTTGTTTTATGTTGATTTACCCACTTGGAGAAAGGATCCTAGTTCGAGTGACTGTGACCATATAAAGTCCGATCGGTGGATTCCGAGATCGCGGTGGAACTCCAAGGTTATCTGCTAGGAAGAGTTATCTACAAGAAGAACCGTCGGGACTTGAGAGGGATCGAGTCGTGTGTTGTAAGCCTTTATGTCTTGTATTTGTAAATTCTGTACTTAGTGGATTTGTGTCTAGGACTGTCCGAGGTTGTTTCCCGTCTTGGGTTTTTCCTCGTACATCGCGAAGTAGTGGATTAATTATTTTATTTTATCTTTTGCAAAATCACCTAGAATGCATGCTTAGGTAAAAAGATAAAATTGGTTTCATTTAATCTCTACATGTTTAATTTGGATAATGTGTAGTTAATTAATTCAAGTCATTTAATTTTATTGTTAAAATTGGTTTGGCCTAATTTGATAAAATTGCAAAAAATGACTTTGGCAAATTCTAGGACTTGGTTGAGTTAACTTGGTTTAAGTGAAAATGATTTTAATGCGTTAATTTAATTTCACTCGGTTTAATTTTTATTTGTTTAAGGAAATTTAAATTTGGTAATTCGTTTGTTTCTTGAACCATAACTTCTTTACGCTTCCGCATCGACACATATAAAAGGAAATAACATTCTTAATTAAAAGAAAATTTCAAAATAGGGGGCCACACATTCCAACAATTGGTATCAGAGCCAAAGCGATAAATTATTTCGGTAAAGTTCCTATAAATAATTTTTGGCTAAAATGGAATTTTCCCCATTTTCAAAATTTCCTATTTTCGATGGTTCTAACTACGCGTATTGGAAAGTGCGAATGGAATCGGCACTAAAATCTATCGACGAGAGAGTTTGGATGTCTGTTGTTAACGGGTGGTCCCCACCAACTCACTTAGTTGAAAATGAACGTGTTCCCAAACTGGCCGATAGATGGACTGAAAATGAGTTTAAACTTTCTAATTTTAATTTCTGTGGTTTGAATGCCTTGTTTAGCGCTGTCACATCGGATGAATTCCGACGTATTATGATGTGTGAAACCGCTAAAGAAGATTGGGATATTTTACAACTAACTCATGAAGGAACTAGTGTTGTTAAAGCTTCGAAACTCCAAAACCTCACCACTCAGTTTGAAACTATCAAAATGAATGATAATGAAACTTTTGATGAATTTTATGCTAGAATTTCTGATATTGTCAATTCATCGTTTAATTTGGGAGAGAAAATACCTGACAACCAAGTTGTAAAGAAAATTTTAAGGTCCCTACCAGATAGATTTATTCCAAAATTGACCATTTTAAATTCTTTTCCATTTTTAGCCTCTACGAAATTAGAAGAGTTTGTAGGTGATTTACAAACCTATGAACTAGATATGTTTCCCTCTAAAACTGAAAAGAAAATCGAAAAGGGCGTTGCTTTAAAAGCCCAAAAAGAGGTCAAATAAGTATTAGAGAGTGAGAGTGATAGTGACTCGGAAGACATGGCTTTGTTTTCTTGTAAATTTAGAAAATTTCTTAAATTTAACAAACATAAATTTAAAAATGATTTTAAGAAATTTGAAACTTCTAAGCATGTCAAAGGCGAGAAGATCCCTAAAGCGGAGACGATCCCTAAAGCCGATAAGATCCATAAACCTATTAATGAAAATTTAAATAGGGACGAGTCTAATAGGTGTTTTGGTTGTGAGGGTTATGGCCCCACTAAACTAAGGAAAGAGGGTAAACGACCCATTGCATATAATGCGACCCTTAGTGATAGTGATAAGGAAGAGGGACCCGATTCCCCCACTAAGCCTAATTTTGTGGCTTTTATGGCTAGTCATGTGAGTGATAGTGAGAACTCATATATTGATGAAGCGTTAACACATGACATTTCCAAGGTCATTGTTTATGATTCTCTTGTTTTTTATGATAGTGAGAGTGGAGAAGAAAGAGAGAGTGAAAATGAAGAAGAGGTTAATGTGAGTGAACTTCAAAATGCTTTTCAATAACTTTATAAAGAATCTATTAAATTAAAAAGAGCTAATTTGAAGTTAGAAGCTAGTTTAAAAGAGAGTGTCAAGGTCATTGATGATAGCATGTTGGTAGAAGACCTTAAGACACGTGAGAGGACTCTTCAAGAGAAGCTTGAATATGTAGAAGGCGAGAGAGATAGCCTTAGGGGTTTAATGGAATCCTTAAAAAAGGAGCTTCTTGATTTTGAAGAGCAAAATGTTTTATTAAAGTCTAACATTTTAGAATTACAAAATAAATTAAAAGACTCTAGTAATGTCAAATTTGATTTGGAGTGTCGTTCGGAAAAATTAGATAAAATCTTAGGAACGGTCCAAATTAAAAATGACATGTGTGGTTTAGGCTTCAATACTTGTAATAAATCTTCTCATAAAGCCAAAACCAACGTTTTAGGAGAATCTGCTAGGAAAGATTTTAGAGATCACTCCGTAGGTAAATCTTCTCGACATGTTTTTACTTGTACTCATTGTGGTCGAAAAGGTCATCTTAGGAAATTTTGTTTTGATCTTAAACGCATTCCTAGAAAATCCCAACACAATGCAACAAATGTATTTAAAATTCCTACACCCCAAGTCAGTCATTCTTCATTAATTTGGGTTAGGAAATCCGACTTGGTTGCTTTGCATAATAGGGTTTTTGATTCTCATTTACTTACACATGCTTCCTCCCTTGCTAAATCTAAAGGATGAATGTGTTAGTGTTTGCATACTCTAGCTTGTTGTGCTTCATGTTAGATATCTTTGCTAGGTGTATGCATGGTTAATCATTTTCTAGTCTATGCTCCATGCTTATCACATACTAGAATTACGATTTTTGTTTATCTTTTGTATTATATTTCCTTCATTTTGTTTGCATCAAATGAAAAAATACAAAAAGATTTTTTTTTTATCATTTGGATTTTATCTCTTAGTAATTTATGCTTAATGAAAAATTCAAATGATTTTTGTTTGTCTTTTGAGTATATATTTTTATTTTTGGTTAAAAATGTAAAAAACTCAAAAAGATTTTATTTTGTGTGTAATTTTTGTTTGACACACTTTAAGTGGCATATACTTGTGTTTGAATCCCTCCTTTAACGCTCCCATGTGGCTAGAACTTTTGGTTTAGATTGTCAATCCTTAAAATGTTCTTTACCATATTTTTATGGAGTAGTTGGATTTTGTGTTGGTTAAATGGATTCTATTTTTATATGCCTCTATTCACACATGCACGAGCTCTTTTGAAATTTTAACTTCATTTGTATATTTGAGCTATGTGAGATGTTCTCCTACCAATCTTGTCATCTACACATTTGTGACTTAGGAGGACTAGTGCATGTCAAAATCCGTTGCACGTGAGATTTGTGTGAAAAATGAAAACATGATAAATATAAATGTGCACGGGGAAGGGCTCCGAAAGGACTAAGTGTTCCTTTGCGATTGTAAGCCACCGTTTTGAATGGACCTAAAAGAAATACGTGGTCCAAAGGCCTAAAAACAGAAAATATGGCATTAAAATGAAAAAACAATTTGCCAAGGCCTATGTTTGATTGATATATTCATTCAAATTTAATATAAATGCATATTGAGGGAGATTGGATGGTATATCAACGGTTTGCACAAAGTCCATTTATCCTAGTTGCGTATTTCATGACATGACTTTATTGGTTTGTAGAATCATCAATATGCTAGGCTTGCATGCATTATGTATGTTTGTTCATTGAGTTCAATTTATATTGTCACATGAGGTTATATTCAAATGTGATGAAGTTTGCAATCAATTGGGAACTCCGTGAATATGTTTTTAAGTGATTGGGTCTAAATTTAATCGTTACTAGTTCACACCCCAACACTTCCGTTTCCATACGACACATTTTTGCCATACGAGTGTGCAAACTTATTGTATTTTGTGTCATGTGTGTGTTTATATCTATATATATATCTATAGTACATATATATATATATATATATATATGATATTTTGTTTTGCCTTTGCCTTGTTTTCTAGTCCTTCTATGCTTATTCTTTTGTTTTGGTATCTATCTTGGATTAGTTATGTTTTTATTGCCCATTTGCTTTCATGTCTAATCCTTTGCGTATTCCTAAACAAAAAGGGGGATAATGATATGGGGAGAAATGGTATTTTATCCTATTATATTCTCATATAAGTTTAGGTTTAACTTAGGGGGAGTAGCTAACTTCTTGGGTTGATCATTTTGATAAAGGGGAGAATTAATTTTGAGGGAGTATTTCTTTTAATTGCTTTAAATACTTTGATATTCCCTAAGCATTTGATGAGTCTACTTAAGTGTGCAGGAGTTCTTCTAAAGCGGCATCTTTCAATGGCAAAGCATTTGATCCTCGGGTTGAGTCAAGTTTGGGTGGGTTATGTTTTAAGTCTAGTGAGCTTGATGGCCCTTTAGGATTTTTGTTTGGTTTTTGTCCCGGAATAGCCAAAGGGGGAGATTTGTAAGGACATAAATTTCTAATTAAGTTCATATATAGTTTTGGCTCAATTCCGGACAAAAGCATTTATTCATAGAATTGTATTTACTTGTAATATTCTCAAGCCTATGAAAATTTTATTGAAGACGTAACGGCAAAGAGTATAAAGCTTCATCATCATGCCAGTTTCGTGCCTTGTTTATACGTCATCAAACCATAGTTCCATGCTCCCAAGGTATGAATGCAACTATATATATATAGGAGCTTAAAACTTGTTTATTGGGTGTTAGGTTTATCTAAAACTGCGTTTTTATTTTTAGAAAGATTTCTAATTAAAACTTTAAATAAGTTTATAAAGTTTTCTGGGCTAAAATTGAATTTTGCTACTTTCTGGTTTTTCATTCGATAGAGTCGTTCGAAGGAGTTTGTCGTTCGAACGAACTTGCCAACGACTTCCCATTATGGCATACTGGAACTTCGTTCGAAATGTCGTTCGAACGAGCTTGTCGTTCTAACGAGATTTCTAACGATCTTCTAACGAGTTCATACTGGAACTTCGTTAGAAGACTCGTTCGAACGAGATGTCGTTCGAAAGAGTTTCCAGCGGGAACAGTTTTCTGGCAGTTTTGAGCAGTTTTCACCCACTTCCCCACTTGATTCTTAACCAACTATTTTCAGACTTTAATATGTGCGGGAATCACTTTTGTGAATTAATCTTTTTCATATCTTACTAACTCCTAGAGAGTGTTTAGAGAGCAAAAACATAAAGAGAAAAAGATCAAGTTTTGAGTATTAATTTTCAAAGAGAAAATCATTTACCACTCTAGTTTTCACCCATAGTTTTATGTATCCAAGTTCATATATATACATCTTGCTTGGAGTTTTGCACCGGGTTTATCTCTACACCGAATTAAAGAGAGTGTTTGGGTTTGCTTCTAAATCCCACAAAGAAGAAGTTGTTTTATGTTGATTTACCCACTTGGAGAAAGGCTCTTAGTTTGGGTGATGGTGACCATATAAAGTCCGATCGGTGGATTTCGAGACCGCGGTGGAGCTCCAAGGTTATTCGTTAGGAAGAGGTATCTACAAGAAGAAGCGTCAGGGCTTGAGAGGGATCGAGTCGTGTGTTGTAAGCCTTTCTATCTTGTATTTGTAAATTCCGTACTTAGTGGATTGTGGCTAGGGCCGTCCGAGGTTGTTTCCCATCTTGGGTTTTTCCTCGTACATCGCGGTGTAGTGGATTAATTGTTTTATTTTGTCTTTTGCAAAATCACCTAGAACGCATGCTTAGGTAAAAAGATAAAATTGGTTTCATTTAATCTCTACGTGTTTAATTTGGATAATGTTCAGTTAAGTAATTCAAGTCATTTAATTTTATTATTAAAATTGGTTTGGCCTAATTTGATAAAATTGCAAAATATGACTTAGGCAAATTCTAGGACTTGGTTGAGTTAACTTGGTTTAAGTGAAAATGATCTTAATGCGTTAATTTAATTTCACTCAGTTTAATTTTAATTTGTTTAAGGAAATTGAAATTTGGTAATTCGTTTGTTTCTTGAACCATCACTTCTTTACGCTTCCGCATCCACACATATAAAAGGAAATAACATTCTTAATTAAAAGAAAATTTCAAAATAGGGGGCCTCACATTCCAACATAAGTGATTAATTCCTCACGTCAGCTAGTCTAACCCCTAACGGATTGAATTAATCAGGGCATCAGGGACTCATTACACTACACCGTATTGTGAGAATGGTCATGACCAAAGTCCCTGACCAAGATTGTGGGTCACGGCCAAAGGACCTGACCATTTATGGCGTGACCATTTTGGTAGGTCATGACCCAAATCCCTTACCAAACGAAGGGTCACAAACCATGGGGATCATGGAACATGGTCGTGGACTATAGTCGTGACCCATCCATTAATTTATATGAATGTTCACGCCATTGGTCACGGTCTAAGTCCGTGACCCAACCTTCAATTTATGCGACTGGTCATGCCACTGGTCATGGCCTTAAGCCGTGACCTGTCCTTCAATTTATGCGACTAGTCACGTCACAAGTCACGGCCTAAGGACATGATCCAAACATTTTAATATGATGATGGTCACGTTCCTGGTCATGGCTCAATTTCGTTACCTATTTATACGTGAAAAAGATAGATATGGTTATGGACTTTGGCCATGACCATTTTTAACTATATAAAAAATAACTCTAGTCAGAATTGGGCCCTCCTCTCAAATCAGGGGTCCCGTGATCTTGGGGTCAGTTCCTACGAGTAACATTGGTCCCGTGTGAGGTGTTGAGACCACTCATGGGGCCATTAGTGTGGCGTTACGGGGTTTCGTCCTCTAACGGCACATTTTTAATCCCAAACGTGGATATTCTCATAATTGGGCCCTACTCTAAAACCAGGGGTCCCATGACCACGCGATCGATTTCAATGAGTTACACTGGTCCCATGCGAGGTGTTGGCACCACTCACGGCGCCGTTTGGGGGGCATTACGGGGTTTAACCCTCTAACGACACGTTTTCAAGCCTAACTGTGGAAATTCTCAGAGTTGGTCCCTTCTCTCAAAATGGGAGTCCCGTGATCCTACGGTCTGTTCCAACGAGTTACATAGGACCCGTGCGAGGTGTTGGCACCACTCACGGGATCGTTTAGGGGGCATTACGGGGTTTTTCCCTCTAACAACATGTTTTCAAGCCTAAGTGTGGATCTTATCAGAATTGGGCGATGCTCTGAAACCATTGGTTTCGAGACCACATGGTCAGTTCCAACGAGTTATGTTGGTCCCCTCCAAGGTGTTGGCGTCGCTCACAGGGCCGTTTGGGGGCATTACGGGGTTTCGCCCTTTAATGACATGCTTTTAAGCCTAAGTGTGGATATTCTCAATATTGGATCACTCTCTCAAACCGTGGGTACCGTGACCATGCAATCGGTTCTAATGAGTTACATTAGTCCCGAGCGAGGTCTTGGCACCGTTCACGGGGCCGTTTGGGTGGCATTACGGGGTTTCTCTCTCTAACAACATATTTTCAAGCCTATGTGTGGATAATCCAAAAATTGGGTTGTGGTCTCAAACCCGGGGTCCCTTGAGCATGCGGTTTGTTCAAATAAGTTACATTGGTCCCGTGTGAGGTGTTGGGGCTTCTCATGGGACCGTTTTGGGGCCATTATGGGTTTTCACCCTCTAAAGACACATTTTGAATCCTAAGTGTGGATATTCTTATAATTGGCATGTGCTCACAAATCAGGGGTCCTGTGATCAAAAGGTCAGCTACTACGAGTTACATTGGTCACGTACGAGGTGTTGGCACCACTCACAGGGTCATTTGGGGGGTGTCACGGGGTTTCTCCCGCTAAAGGCACCTTTTAAATCCTAAGTATGGATATTTTAGAATTGGGTTGTGCTCTAAAATCAAGGGTTACATGACCATGCAGTCGGTTGCAACGAGTTACACTAGTCTCGTACGAGGTGTTGGCACTATTCACGGGGCCGTTTAGGGGACTTTATCGGGTTTCTCCCTATAATGGCACATTTTTAATACTAAGTGTGGATACTTTCAAAATTGCGCCCTACTCTCAAAATTGGGGTCTCGTGACCCCGAGACCGATTCCAACGAGTTACATTGGTCCTGTGGGAGGTGTTGGCGCCTCTCATGAGACTGTTTGGGGGGGCATTACGTGGTTTCACCCTTTAACGACACGTTTTTAAGCCTAAGTGTGGATATTTTTTAATTGGGCCGTAGTCTCACACCGGGGTTCCAAGTCCATGTTGTCAGTTCCAATAAGTTCCATTGGTCCTGTGCGAGGTGTTGGCACTGCTCACGGGGACGTTTGGGGCGTCAAGGGGTTTCGACCTCTAAAAGTACGTTTTCAACCCTAAGTGTGGATATTCTCAAATTTTGGTCGTGCTCTCAAACCGGGGGTCTCGTGACCATGCAGTCGGTTCCAAAAAGTTACATTCGTCCCGTGCAAAGTGTTGGTACCGCACACACGGGGGACATTTCGGGGGGGTTTTCCCTCTAATGGCATGTTTTCAAGCCTAAGTGTGGATATACTCTGGGTCGTGCTCTCAAACCTGGGGTCTCGTGACTAGGTGGTCAGTTCCAACGAGTTACAATGGTCCCATGCTAGGTGTTGGTGCCACTCATGGGGCCGTTTGGGAGGAGTTATGGGGTTTCACCCTCCAACGATACGTTTTTAAGCCTAAATGTGGAAATTCTCAAAATTGGGTTGTGCTCTCAAACTGGGGGTTCCGTGAACATGCGATCAGTTCCAATAAGTTACATTGGTCCCATGCGAGGTGTTGGGTCCACTCACAGGGCTATTTGGGGGTATTTACAGGGTTTTTCCCTCTAACAACACGTTTTCAAGCCTGAGTGTGGATATACTCAAAATTGGGTCGTGCTCTTAAATTGTGGGTCTCATGACCACACGGTCGGATCCAACGACTTACATTGGTCTTGTACGAGGTGTTAATGCCACTCATGGGGCCGTTTGGGGGCATTATGGGGTTTTGGCCTCTAATGACACGTTTTCAAGCCTAAGTGTGGACATTCTCTAAATTGGGCTGTGCTATCCAACCGGGGTTCATGTGACCATAGTTTGGTCCTACAAGTTAAAATTGTACCATGCGAGGTGTTAACGCCGCACACAGGGTCATTTGAGGAATGTTACGAGGTTTCACCCTTTAACGGCGCGTTTTTAAGCCTAAGTATGGATATTCTTAGAATTGGTATGTGCTCCAAAATTAGGGATCTCGAAACCACGCGGTCGGTTCCAATGAGTTACATTGGTCCCGTGAAAGGTGTTGGCGCCTATCACGGTGCCATTTGGGGGGCACTAAGGGGTTTTGTCCTCTAACGATACATTTTAAAGCCTAATTGTGGATATTTTAATAATTGGGCCCAACTCTCAAACTGGGGGTCCCGTGACCCCGAGGTCAGTTCTTACGAGTTACATTGGTCCCGTGTGAGGTCTTGATGTCACTCACGAGGCCATTTTGGGGGCTTTACGGGGTTTCACTCTATAACGACACATTTTTAAGCCTAAGTGTGCATATTCTTAGAATTGGGTCGTGCTCTCAAACCATGGTCCTGTTACCATGCAGTCATTTCCAATGTGTTATATGTGGTCCCGTGCAAGGTGTGTGCCGCTCACGGGGCCGTTTCAAGGTCGTTACGGGGTTTCGCCCTCTAATGGCACATTTTCAAGCCTAAGTGTGGATATTTTCAAAATTGGACCGTGCTATGAAAATTAAGGTCCCATGACCACATAGTTATTTCCAATTAGTTACATTGGTCTCGTACAAGGTGTTAGTGCTACTCATAGGGCCGTTTGGGGAGTGTTACGGGCTTTTGCCCTCTAACGACATGTATTTAAGCCCAAGTGTGGATATTCTTATAATTGGGATGTTCTCACGAACTGGGGGTCTCATGACCTTAGGGTCAGTTCCTATGAGTTATATTAGTCCCATGAGAGGTGGTGGCGCTCCTCACGGGGCCGTTTGGGGAGAATTACGGGGTTTCAATCTTTAACGACATATTTTCAAGCCTAATTGTGGATTTTCTTAGAATTGGAATGTGCTCTCAAACTGGGGGTCCCGTGACAATGCAATCAGTTCTAATGAGTTATATTGGTCCCGTGTGAGGTACGGGTGCAACTCATGGGGCCGTTTGGAGAACATTACGGGGTTTCGCCCTCTAATGACACGTTTTCAAGAATAAGTGTTGACATTCTTTGAATTGGTCCATGCTATCAAACCGGGGGTCCCGTGACCACGGTTCAGTTCCTACGAGTTACATTGGTACCGTGCAAGGTGTTGGCGGTGCTCGCAGGGTCGTTTGAGGAGCGTTAAGGGGTTTCACCCTCTAACGATGCGTTTTCAAGCCAAAGTATGGATATTTTAAGAATTGGGTCGTTCTCCTAAATTGGGGATCTCGAACCCACGCCGTCAGTTCCAATGAGTTACATTGGTCCCATGAAAGGTTTTGGTACCATCCTCAGGGCCTTTTGTGCGGCGTTACAGGTTTCGCCCTCTAATGACACTTTTTCAAGCCTAAGTATGGATATTCTCAAAATTGGGTCGTGATCTCAACCCGAGGGTCCCGTGACCACATGGTCCTTTCCAAAGAGTTTCATTGGTCTTGTACGAGATGTTGGTGACCCTCACAGGGCCGTTTGGGGATGCATTACGGGCGTTCATCCTCTGTCGACGCACTTTCAAGCCTAAGTGTGGATATTCTTTGAATTGGTCCGTGTTCTCAAACCGGGGGTCTCGTGACCACGGGTCGATTCCTACGAGTTAACCCCATAAATTTCACCAAATTAATAATGTTTAAGGTCCGAGGTCATCCAAATATGATGTTTCACCTCAGACCTTGTCACCAAATTAATGACGTTTAAGGTCCGAGGCCATCAGACTAAGATGTTACCCCCAAAAATTTCACCAAATTAATGATGTTGAAGGTCTGAGGTCATCTAAATATGATGTTTCACCTCAGACCCTGTCACAAAATTGTGATGTTTAAGGTCTGAGGTCATCCAACTAAGATGTTACCCCCATAAATTTCACCAAATTAATGATGTTAAAGGACTGAGGTCATCCAAATATGATGTTTCACCTCAGACCCTGTCACCAAATAATGATGTTTAAGGTCTGAGGCCATCTAACTAAGATATTACCCGCATAAATTTCACCAAATTAATAATTTTTAAGGTCGGAGCTCATCCAAATATGATGTTTCACCTCAAACCCTGTCCCCAAATAATGATGTTTAAGGTCTGAGGCCATCAAACTAAGATATTAGCCCTAAAAATTTCAACAAATTAATGATGTTTAAGGTCTGAGTTCATCCAAATATGATGTTTCACCTCAGACCCTATCACTAAATTGTGATGTTTAAAGTCTGAGGTCATCCAACTAAGATGTTACCCCCATAAATTTCACCAAATTAATGATGTTTAAGGTCTGAGGTCATCCAAATATGATGTTTCACCTTAGACCTTGTCACCAAATTAATGATGTTAAAGGTCTGAGGTCATCCAAATATGATGTTTCACCTCAGACCCTGTTACCAAATAATGATGTTTAAGGTCTGAGGCCATCTAACTAAGATATTACCCCCCATAAATTTCACAAAATTAATAATGTTTAAGGTCTGAGGTCATCCAAATATTATGTTTCACCTCAAACCTTGTCACAAAATTAATGATGTTTAAGGTCTGAGGTCATCCAAATATGATGTTTCACCTCAGATCATGTCACCAAATAATGATGTTTAAGGTCCGAGGCCATCAAACTAATATATTACCCGCATAAATTTCAACAAATGAATGATGTTTAAGGTCTGAGGTCATCCAAATATGATGTTTCACCTCAGACCCTATCACCAAATTGTGATGTTTAAGGTTTGAGGTCATCCAACTAAGATGTTACCCCCATAAATTTCACCAAATTAATGATGTTTAAGGTCTGAGGTCATCCAAATATCATGTTTCACCTTAGTCCTTGTCACCAAATTAATGATGTTTAAGGTCTGAGGTCATCCAAATATGATGTTTCATCTCAGACCTTGTCACCAAATAAAGATGTTTAAGGTCTGAGGCCATCTAAATAAGATATTACCCCCATAAATTTCACCAAATTAATAATGTTTAAGGTCTGAGGTCATCCAAATATTATGTTTCACCTCAAACTTTGTCACCAAATTAATGATGTTTAAGGTCTGAGGTCATCCAAATATGATGTTTCACCTCAGACCCTATCACCAAATAATGATGTTTAAGGTGTGAGGCCATCAAACTAAGATATTACCCCCCCTAAAATTTCAACAAATTAATGATGTTTAAGGTCTGAGGTCATCCAAATATGATGTTTCACCTCAAACCCTGTCACCAAATTGTGATGTTTAAGGTCTGAGGTCATCCAACTAAGATGTTACCCACATAAATTTTACCAAATTAATGATGTTTAAGGTCTGCGGTCATTCAAATATGATGTTTCACCTTAGACCTTGTCACCAAATTAATGATGTTTAGGGTCTGAGGTCATCCAAATATGATATTTCACCTCAGACCCTGTCACCAAATAATGATGTTTAATGACTGAGACCATCTAACTAAGATGCTACCCACATAAATTTCACCACTAAAACATAATGAACAAAGAATTAACACAGAAACTGATCTTCTCATTAATATTCTCTTCATAATCTGATACATTTATATTGAAACAATTGTAACATCATATATAGTACTTCTTCAGATGATCAGCATTCCATGGATTGGAGAAAGGTTCCCCTTAAGGGTTTTCTAGTTTATAGGTCGTGGGTACAACCTCATCAATTACCCTATAAGGACCATGCCAATTTGGGTGAAGCTTGTTTATCTTCTGCAACGTCTTCTTCAGTACTAGGTCTCCTACAACTATGGGTCTTGATTTCACCCTTCGATTGTAGAACTTTGTTGTTCTCTGCTGGTAGGTTGCCTGTCTCATCTTGGCGTCTTCCCTTATTTCCTCAATCAAATATAAGTCAAGTCTTCTCTCCTCCCCATTCTTCTTGGGGTCATAGGTCTGAACTCTATGAGTAGGAATTCCTACCTCTGTTGGTATGAAGGCTTCTGAGCCATGTGATAACATAAATGGGGTTCCCCCATTAGTTCCCTGGACGTTGTTCTGTAGGCCCATAACACAGTATAAACCTCTTCAGTCTATTTCCCCTTAGATTCTTCCAACCTCTTCTTAATGCCATTGAGGATTGTTCTGTTTGTGACTTCGGTCTGACCATTTGCCTGAGGTCAGCCTGGAGAAGAGAAAAATTCCTTGATCCCAACTCTCTCGTAATACTTCTCTAAGGAAAAATTCTTGAATTGGGTTCCGTTATCTAAGATGAGGGTGTTCATGAGTCCATGTCTGCATATGATGATCTTCTAGATAAATTGGAAGGTCTTTTACTCTGTAATCATGATCATCGGCTCAGCCTCTACCCACTTAGAGAAGTAATCAATATCTAATATTAGAAATCGATAATTGTTCGCAGCCCTTCGCAAGGGACCCACCAAGTTAATCCCCCATACTGAGAATGGTTGAGGGGAACTGATTGATGTTATAGGTTGATGAGGTTAATGGGGAATAGTAGAGAATCTTTGGCATTTGTCACATCTCTTCACGTAGGCTGCAACATCCTTAGCCAAGGTCGACCACCAATAGCCCTGAGTGATTATCCTCTTGGCCAAAGGTCTTCCTCCTATGTGATTGGATCAGGAACCCTCGTGTACCTCCTGTAGGATGTGGGGGACCTCTATGGGATGGACGCAACTGAGGAGAGGTAACGAAAATCTATTCTTATATAGGATATCTTCTATTATTGAGAACTTTGGAGCTCTGTATCTCAGCTTCCTCCTCTCTAGCTTCGATTCCGACAGATCTCCCTCTCTAATAAATCTGATGAGGGGGTCCATGCATGAGTCCCCTAGGTTCAAGTTCAGGCAGGAGTTGGTAACCTCTTCTTCCTCAATGGTCGGTTTGAGCAGGATCTCAACTGGTACTTTACTTTTGATGCCTGTCCTTATTTCTTAAGCCAACCTTGCTAGTGCATCTGCATTGCTGTTGTTTTGTTGAGGTACCCTCTTCATCTTCACCTCTTCGAAGCCTTCTAGCATCATTCTTACCTTCTTCAGGTATCTGGCCATTCTTTCATCCTTGGCCTCATAAACTCTAAACACTTGGGTGACAACTAACCTTGAGTCGCTTTAAAGTAGGAGTCGGCCAACTCTAATATCTTTTGCTAAGAAGAGGCCTACTACCATGGCCTCATATTTTGACTCGTTATTCGATGCTTTGAAGTTGAAACTTAGTGCATATTCAACGTTGGTACCATCCAAAGCTGACAGTATCATCCCTGCACCGCTTCCACTTTCCTAAGAAGACCCATCAATAAAGAGGTTCCAAACATCTTCTTTCGAAGAAAAGCTCCCCTCCGACAGGGTTCCTCGCTTGAAGATGTACTTGTCTTCCTCATTCTCAACTATCCCATTTTTGGCTCTGCTACGCGCAATCTCTTCTGAGTATCAGAAGACGTTACTGTTTGATCCATCTATGATCTATGAATTATTCTCAATGTCAGCCTCTTCCCATGTGAAGTCAGCAACAAATTCTACGAGTGGCTGTCCTGTAATGGCCAACCTGGGTTGATAAATAAGGTCATACTCTCCCAACTCGATGGCCCAAGTCATTTATTCGCCTAATTTCTCAGGCTTGTGGAAGACTTGCCTTAATGGGGAGTTAGTGAGGATGACCATAGAGTGGGCTTGGAAGTATGGTTTTATCTTCCTAGAGGCGTGTATCAAGGCAATGCTAACTTTTCCATACGAGGATAGTTCTGTTCAGACCCTTGAAGGGACTTACTATTGAAGTATAGAGGCCTCTGTACACCATCGTCTTCTCGTACTATGGTTGTACTTATAGCTGACTCTGAAACTGCTAGATAGACATACAACTTCTCTCCCAGAATGGGCTGAGATAAGAGCAGTGAGGATCTGAGGTAGGACTTGAGCTCCCTAAAGGCCTTGTCACACTCTTCGTCCCATTCAAGGCCTTTCTAAGTAATTTGAAGAACGTAAGGCACTTATTTGTAGCTCTGTAAACAAACCAGTTGGGTGCTGCAACTCTTCCGATGAGCCTCTGAACATCTTTTATGCTTCTCGATGTCTTAATATCAAGTAAAGCCTTGATATTTTGGTATTGGCCTCTATCCCCCTATGATTGGCGATGAATCCAAGAAATTTTCCAGCTTCTACTCCAAAAACACACTTTGTTGGATGGAGTTTCATCCTGTACAAGTCCATGGTGTCAAAATTTTTCTCTAGGTCTGCCACGTGAGTGAAGACCCTCAAGATCTTCGTCAACATATCATCTACATATACCTCTATAGTTTTGCCAATTTGATCTTCAAACATCTTATTTATAAGACGTTGATATGTAGCCCCTGCATTCTTCAAGCTAAAGGGCATAACCTTATAACAATAGGTCCCCTTGTCTGTGATGAGGGTTATCTTCTCTGAGTCTTCAGCATCCATGAAGATCTGATTATAGCCTGAATACGTGTCCATGAAGATCATAAGCTCATGCCCCACCGTGGTGTCTACCATCTGATCAATCGGAGTTAAGGGATAACTATCTTTTGGGCAGGACTTGTTCAGGTCGGTGAAGTCTACGCACATCCTCTATTTTCCATTGGATTTAAGCACTATGACGGCGTTTGATAACCACCTTGAGTATATGACATTCTTGATGAATTTTTCCTCTTCTAGCTTTCTGACCTCTTCTCTGATGACATCGTACTTTTCCCTGGAGTAAACTCTTCATCTTTATTTGATTGGCTTAGCATCTTCTACCACGTTGAGTTTGTGGCACATAACCGCTGGGTCGATGCCAGGAATGTCTGTGTGGCTCCAAGTGAAGACACTCTATCTCTTCTTCAAAAACCTTATCAGCTCTTCCTTAATCTCTGGTTTTAAGGCCTTGCCGATTTGGACAGTTTTTTTTGGTTCATCCTCATTGAGGACAATGGATTCTACCTCTTTCGCAGCCTCTCCTTTCTTCAATTTTGTTTCGTCCTTAGGATCAAGCGTCTCAATGTTATATGTGGCAGTTTCCCTCTTATAGGCCTCTCTCTCTTTCGCTGAGTTGAAGTAGCATTCTCCTGTTGATGTCTGATCCCCATGCACTTCCCCTACCCGATAAGGGGTCTAGAATTTTAGCATTTGGTGGACCGTTGATGGCACCGCCTGAAACTCCTTAAGGGCAACTCGTCCTATGATGAGGTTGTATGGTGAGAAGACATTTTCATCCATAATAAAAAAATTGATCTTTCGGGTCAACCTCTTAGGCCACTCATCTCCCATTCGTACGTCCATCTCATACATGCCCAACGAATGAACCTTTTCACCGCTGAATCCCATCAATGGATGATGATAGGGTACCAGCCTTACTTTACTAAGGCCTAGGATTTTAAAATAGGTCCAGAACATCACATCTGTTGAACTTCCTCCATCTACGAGGATTCTTTGCACCTCACATCCATGAACTCTTGTTGTAATTACCAAAGGGTCATCATGCGGAGCTAAGATACCTTTGAAATCGAGTCGGGAGAACCCAACTATAAGAGTGTCCATATCCACCTTCTTTATCTTCTTCTTATCCTCTGAAGACGCCAAATTCACAACCTCTACTTTGGTCACTGACTTAGCCTCTTCTACATGGGATTTACGGTCGGCTACTTCACAGCCTCCCCCTGCAAGTCCTCTAGATATGGTGTTAACACCAAAAGATATCATTCCAACCCTCTTCACTGGGCATTGTCATCTTTTGGTGGGAGTTCTGGATCATCTTCATCATCTCCATCCGAGTCATCGTCTTTTCTTGATGGGGTATCATCTCGATATCAATCATTTCTCTTCTTTTTAGGGTCATCTCTTCCCATCTTAGGGGCCTTACCATCGGCGTACTTCCTTAACTTTCTGGATTTCAACATCTTCTCGATCTCATCCTTTAAGGCGAAGCACGTGTCTGTCACGTGGTCGTGGTATTGGTGGAACTCACACCATAAGTTCTTGTTCCTCTTATGCGGAGGAGCCTTCAGCTTCTCCGACCATCTCAGCGACCGTTCATTCTTGATCTCGTTAAGGATTTGTTTGCATCTCACAGTTAGAGGAGTATAGCTACAAACTTATCGTCGGTTAACCTCTTATTTCCATATTTCTTTCTTTGAAATTTCCCGTTGCCACTTCCATTCTCATCCTTATATTTCGCTGCCATAGCCTCCTAGGCATTCATGACCTTTCCTGCAGTTGTCAATAGCTCTATCATAGACTTGGGAGGGTCTTTCGCAAGCTTCCATAGCATCTTTCCTTTCTGGAGTCCTCCAATGAGGGTTGTCATGGCTATAGTCTCTTTATAATCCTCAACCCCCAACTTCTCCTTCTTGAATCTAGAAATGTAGTCTCTTAGTCTCTCGTTCTTGCCTTGCTTGACCTACAATATATGGTTGTCCTTCTTTTGAGGTGTTACCCCAAAACAAAAACTATGGATGAAATGTTCAGCTAAGCCCTTAAAGCTCTCAATTGAGTTCTTAGGGAGAGAGGTAAACCAGATGTGTGCAGCTCTTGTCAAAGTCCCAGAGAAGGCTCGGCACTTCATCTCATCTTGTATTGAATAATGTCCACGGCAGACTGGTACATCTCAATATTATGTACAGGGTTGGTGCTACTATCATACTTCGGAGACACCTTAGGTGGTTTAAACTTGGCAGGGGTTGGGAAGCTCACTATCTTAGCCACGAATGGGGAGCCTTCTGAGAAACCTCTTTGTAGTGGGTCTCGGCCTTTGATGAGGTCCCCTATTTTCTCTTCAAGGAATTGGATGGAGCCATTCCATGGCTTTATAACGTCGGCCTGACCGAGGTTGTCCCCATCCACCTCTAAGGGGTGAACTAAGGGTTCCCATCCACTGCACAACGTCGGCTATTAACCTCCTCTTGATCCCTATCTCGGCCTTACTAGGTTCGTCCATGATGAGGTCGGCCATGATGAGGTCGATGTTCCCCATCCTCCCTTTGTGAGCCTGCAACACTTCTTGATCTGGATAACCTCTGCCTCAGGTCCTTGACTGGGCTGTGCCTTTATAAGGCCGACCCTCTGCTGAAGAGGTCAAAAGCTGATCCTCTTAGTGGGGAAACACCATCTCTTCTATCCCCACAACCTCGTCTTTGGTGGATAGAACATACAGTGTTGTTAGAAACCTCATACGGCTCCCAGCAGTCCTCTGGAATATCTTCTGCCTCCATATCGTCATACCTATCCTCAGGGCAAGGGTGTCCTTGCCTCCAAAAATGTAAATGTCTAGCGTTAGAAATGTCCCTCCTTCGTTGAGGTGTAGGTTGGTCTTTTCGGGTGCCTGGGTGGTCCCCTAGCTTTAGGATGAGGCTGATCAGCCGTCGGATTAATCATCTCCGGTGAGACCCCAAGTGGCCTCATCATATTTTGATTGAGCTGTGCAAATTTCTACTTCATTGCTTGCTGCGTTGCTACCAAGGACTTCAAGGCTGTCGCCACCTCAGGCATTTCGGACTGGGGTGGTGCCTGGATGAAACTAGGCCTTCTAGCACCAGGTGGTAGAGGAGGTGGTAGTAACTCTGATGCCATATGTTAAAACAAAAGAGCTTGTGAAGAAATGAGTTTAAATCTTAAAGGACCTCTTTCAATGGTTAAATAACTCCACGCAAAGGGTGAGGCCTGGTTCACCACTAGAGTCTCTAGTGAGGTTAAGCAGAAAAATAGGAAGAGAGAGCTTCTCGTTCCCATAAACGATGCCAAAATGATGATTCTGGAAACAGCACCACCCATCAAGGCGTTTGTAAGCTCAAATCATTTATAACAATGGAAGCACATGAGTATACTAAATATAAGATATTGGGATGAGGAGAAGAGGATGAACCCCAATATATAAGTGGCTCAAGCAATTAGGCCTACATCCACTGTGTAAGTGAGTTAGTAAGGTTAATAAAAAAGGCACTAATGGCCACGGTTACAATCTCTCAAGCTTTCTCTCTCTACTGTATAATTTGACAGAGTTTTAGCTAGGGCTGTCATTATCCATCCTCTATAAGGTTAGGGTTGATCCCTATATATATTTTTTGGGGGGTGTAATGTACCGGCCAAGCATGCAATGAGCATGTATGTGATGATCTAGCCAATCCAAAGAGGACATCTGTTACTGTCACAAATAGAGAATGATGATGAAATATTCCCTCATGTGGAGGGAATGATTCAGTTACAACAGACCTATCCACGTGTTCCAAGGCATTTATGAGTACGAATGCTTGGCCATCCTTGAAGAGTACCCACCTCAGCCCGGGTGAGTACGAGGTTGGTGGAGTATGACCTTTGCCTTGCTAAGTTAAAATACGATGAGGACCTCGACCAAGGGGTTGGCTGAGGTTGGCCTAGCATATGACGTTGTCCATTGCCGATGTTTGACATTGTTGGTGGTACTGGTAACGTCATCTGTGTCCGACCTGATAAAATCTAAGCTTAAAGGTTCTAGATGATCTCGGCTTATTCCAAGCCGAGATGAAGTTCGTAGTTGAGGGGGTATCGACTGTGTCCGACCTTAGTAGGATGATGTTGTTGTTAGTTATTCTCGAACTTCTATTACCTCGATTGTTATAAAGGTCGAGGTTGAGGTCTCGTGATCATCCGGTATACTTTGGGGATATCAGTTGGTTCCGCTCACGGGTCCATTTGGGGGGCGCTACGAGGTTTCACCCTTTAACGGCATGTTTTTAAGCCTATGTTTTGATAGTCTCATAATTGGGCACTGCTCTTAAATCGAGGGTCTTGTGACTTAGAGGTCAGCTCCTACGAGTTACATTGGTCATGTGAGAGGTGGAAGCGCCACTCACGGAGCCATTTGGGGAGAATTGCTATTTAATGACACGTGTTCAATCCTAAATGAGGATATTCTCAGACTGGGGCTGTGCTCTTTAATCGGGGGTCCTGTAACCACACATTCAATTACAATGAGTTACATTGGTCATGTGCGAGGTGTTGTCACAGCTCACGGGGTCGTTTGGGGAGAGTTATAGGGTTTCATCCTCTAAAGGCATGTTTTTAAGCTTAAGTGTGGATATTATCAAAATTGAGCCTTGATCCCAAATCGGGGGTCCCGTAACCACGCAGTTAGTTACAATGAGTTACATTGGCCCCATTGGAGCCTCTCATGGGGCCATTTGGGTGGCATTACGGGTTTTCTCCCTCTAATGGCAAATTTTCAAGGCTAATTATGGATATTCTATTAATTGGGGCCAACTCTTAAACGCAGGGTCCCATGACCCCGGGGTCGATTCCTTCGAGTAGCATTTGTAAGGAGATAAATTTTCAATTGAGTCCCTGTATTGTTTTGACTTAATTCCGTGAACAAAATAGTGTTTGTAATATGTCATATGGGGATTTTTTTTTTCTCATGATCCCACTTAGTCTATGACGTATTGAATAAATTGAAGACGTTGCAGCAACGGTTCAAAGAATTAATCACGTCGAAGTTTAATTGGTGCAAGTTTATTCGTCTTCATGTTAATTGCATTCCGAGACACATGTATGAATGCATATAATTAATGGAGCTCGGAATATTTTTTATAAAAGATAAGGATGTATTTTTATAAGGAAAAATATTTTAAAATGTTTTAAACTTCATTTTATTCTGATAAACACAAAAAAGAGTTTGACTTAATTGGGTCTCTTTTGAAGAAATGTTTTAAAAGAAAAGTCAAACTAACATGCACGTCATTCGAATGACATCTGTCCTTCGTTCGAGCGAGATCACTATGTCGCACGAACGACATGCCAATCTTGTTCGAGCTACACTATTTTTCAGGTGGCGTTTAATTCCTATTTAAATCGTGTTTTCATCAGAGTGTCGTAAGTGTGCCTCAAGAAAAACAATATTCAATCCAGTAAGGGTTTTGCACATGTTTTTCGAAGATTTCAAAGCTTAAACACATCCTTAGAGTTTGCAAAGATCCGAGTTATCATTACTATATGTTTATCTGATCTTGCTGCACCAAGATGGTTTCTTCTGTACTTGAACATCTTTGTTTTGCGGTGAAGAAAAGAGAAGGACTTCTTGTTCGACATCATAGGCGTGTCAAACCCATTTGGTGAACACCAAGACATACGTGGACGCACGTGTTGTGGACATGTATCGTGGAAGAAGGACTTTCTGCGTGGGCACCGTGAGAGGAGTGGTTAAAGATCCTAAGAGCGTCAAGACCCGTGGGGATCGAGTCATTGAGTGAGTCTTTTGTCTGTTTGTTGTAATTCCACATTCATAGTGATTTTCTGGCTAGGGTCGTCTGAGGTTTTTTCCCGTCTTGGGTTTTTCCTCATACATCCAGAATTGTGAGTATTCTTTACTTTACTTTACTTTACTTTACTTTACTTTACTTGCTTTAATCACTGGATGCATGTTTAGGATTAATCAAAATAAAATTAGTTTAAAGTAAAAATTGGTTTTTCACAACTTGGTTTGGAGCTAATTAAAAGTTGAATATTTTTTGGTCAAATTGGTTTGATTTGAAACACACTCGTGTAGGACCACTCTTTCAAATTAGTATCAGACCTAGAAAACATAATTTATTTGTTTTGTGATCCCGTGTGTTTTTAAAGATGAATTATGGAAATAATGAATTTTTTCGAACTCCTATTTTTTATGGCACTAGTTACACTTATTGGAAGATGAGAATGAAAAGTGTGTTAAAGTCTATTGATGGATGTGTGTGGTTAGCAGTTGAGAGAGGTTGGACACCCCCTGTCACTATTATAGGTGAGGTCACTAGTTTAAAGCCTGTCGAGTCATGGACCGAAAGTGAACATAGAATTTCACAATATAATTCTAAGGGTTTGCAAGTTATTTCTTCAAATGTTACACCGGAAGAATATAATATAATTATGACTTGTGAAACATCAAAAGAGGCTTGGGATATTTTGGCACTCACTCACGAGGGCACTAGCACGATTAGGGCGTCAAAACTTCAAAATCTCACTACACAGTATGAGACCATTAGGATGTTAGAGAGTGAGACTTTTGATGAGTTTTATGCTAGGTTCTCCAATATTGTCCCGACAATCGTGTCATTAAGAAAATCCTTAGGTCATTGCCTAGTATGTTTGATGAGAAAGTGACTATTTTAAACTCCTTGGGTAAGTTAGAGTTGGTGAAACTAGAAGATGTTATAGGTGAGTTACAAACCTACGAAATCGACATGATTACCTCCAAGCAAGTGCCTAAGAAAGAAAATGGTATTGCTTTGAAAACCCGAACGGAGGAAATTAAAGTTTCAGATTCCTATTTTAATTTCGATTTTGAGGATGTTGCGTTGTTGGCAAAGAAATTTAAAAAATTTATTAAGTTTCAAAAGCAATCTAAAGATGCCAAGAAATTTGAAAAATTCAAGAACAACAAAGTATATTCCACCTTTAAGGATAAGTTTGAGAAGCCTAAGAAATGAGTCAGATAAGTGTTTGGGGTGTGAGGGGTATGATCACCAAGTTAAGGAGTGTCCCACTAGACTTAAGAAAGAGGGCAAGAAACTCGTTGTATATAATTCCACCCTAAGTGATAGTGATCCGAAAGAGGGAGAGAGTTCCCCCATTCAGCGTAACTTTTTTGCATTTATGGCATGCCATGTGAGCGACGACGATTATCATGTGAATGACACTTCTGAGGAGGTTTTGAGTGAATCCCATATCAGTGAGGGTGAAGAGAGTGAAGCGGAGGAAGTAGATGTGAAAGAATTGCAAGATGCATTTAATGAGTTGTATGCCGAAACGGTGAAAGTGAAAAAGGCAAATGAAAAATTGCAAGATAAGTTGAATGAGCGTTCCATAGAAAATAATGATAGTTTGATTGAGGATCTTAGGGCACAGTAAAGGACTCTTAGGTAGAAATTAAAGTATGTCAAGGGTGAGAGAGATAATCTCCGTGGTTTGATGGAGTTTTTGAAAAAGGAGATTTTAGAGTTTGAGGAGCCTAAGCGTTTGCTCGAGTTTAGGATTCATGAGTATGAGGAGATATTGATAGACTTGTATAGAGTTAAATTTGATTTGGAGTCTAGGTCGGAGAAGTTAGATAATATCTTAGGCACCCTCCAAATTAAAGGAGATAGGGGACGTATAGGTTTTGATGAGAGAGTTGTTCCCATTACTCCCACACGTGTGAGAAACACTAGGAAGGTTAGAAAAGGTCCACATATAGGTAATAATTCCCACCGTCGCTATACCTCCACGATTTGTGGTTGGAAAGGTAACCTTAAGCGTTATTGTTACGACCTTAGACAAGGCCCTAGGAAGTTTAAGAATAAAGTTGCCCCGGTTCCCCAAACCCCCCTGCGTCGTTTTACACCTACTTGGGTTAGGAAATTGGATTTAGTGTCTTAAGGAATAAAACTTCATGATTCTTGTTTGGGTGCACTTGGTTCTTCCCATGATAATTCTAAAGGACGATAGTGTTTCCATGTTTGTCATATGCTAGTTTTCTTCATGATTTATTCATTGCTAGTATAATGACATGTTTATCTCTTTGTATTATAGTTTTTCATTTGATTTGAGTCCTATTGAAAAATAAAAAAAGATTTTGTTTTTGAGAAAACTTTTGAAAAACCAAAAATATTTTGCTTTTATTTGAGTCAAAATATGTTTGAAAAGACAAAAATATTTTCATTTTTTTGTTTTTGAGTTTACATGTTTGATGTGGCATATTTGGTGTGTTTGGACCCCCCATCATTTAATTATCCATGTGGCTAGGACATTTGGTCATTATTATCGATGCTTAGAATGATCTTAATCAATGTTTCTATGGGGTTGTTTTGAAGTTGATATGCATTTTGATTCGACTTTGTATATATGCCAACATTGCACATATGCACGAGTTAAATGGATGTTTGACTTCTCTTGCATATTTGAATTTGGTGAGACGTTCTTATCTCAATCTTGTCATCTATGCATAAGTAGACTTGATAAGTGTGCATGTAAGAACCGTTTACACTGAGGATTTAAATTTGTCTCTATTAAAAATGATGAGTGATTGACGTGAAAGGGTTGCGAGAGTTCAAATTTGACTCGTCGTGAAAGCCACCATTTAAAAGAGCCCAAAAGAAAAATCAAAATGCTAAGAAAAAGGGCCAATAAGATTTTTTCTAAGTTGAGAATGCTAGAAACCTCAAAATAACTTGAAAAAGTATGTATTTATGAGGGTGTTTGGTTGGAGAAAATTTAAACGGGTTTGCACAACTAATCCTAATGTTGAAACATTGCAATTTGACGCTATTATTTGTAGAATCGTCAAAATTCTGGAATTGTGTACATGTAGTTTCTTTAGTTCATTAAGATCACACTTTAATTACCATATGGCTATGATAAAGTTTGATGACTTATAACTATTGATTCGAACTTCTTGATCTATTTTGATGTGTTGGAATTGTGACTCATTTGTTATAGTTTCACGCCCATGCATTCCGTGCCCATGTTTGAGCACATCGGTACTATGTTTGCATGTAACTCGCAATGTTAGTTTTTATTCATTTTGTGTTAAAAGCTTACTGCTTTAGCTCTGTTTTGCTGCTATCAGGCCCCTCCTGGAATTGTTTTCTGGAAATTTTTTCACTGGGCAAAAATATATAATATTTCTGGGAATCTGGGAAAATTTGGCATGTCGCGAGAAGCCGTTCGAGCGACATCTCCACGTCGCGTGAAGTCTCGTTCGAGCGATGTCCTCATCTCGTTCGAGCGACGTCCCTGGCTCGTTCGAACGACACTCTGAGATTTTCTTCTTGTTGTTTGCAGCCCTCTGGTTAAAATTGGTATAATTTTTGGTACTGCTGGAAGCTTTCTGGACTAACTGGTTTATATACAGGTTCTATTGTCTTCAAAATTTGAATTTTTCATATGATTCATTTGTCACACATGATTAGATTGTTATATTCTTTGTGTGATTCATTTGTTTACTAGCTACTGATTTGTCATTGCTTGATCATATTTAGCTAATTGTTTCATAATTATCTAGGATTTTTTTAATTGGTATATTCTCATGCTAGATAGTTATTGACTTGTTTATCTTTTCACCGGATTGCCTATTCGAGACAAAAAGGGGGAGAGATGTATGTGATGCAGGGGGATAAGTTTGTTGAGCATATTTTTATTGATATCTGGATTTACATATTGTTTGATTACATATTTTACAAATTGGTATAAAATAATTGCTCACATGATTGACAAATGATTTGTTCTAATTGGAAATATAAATTGGTATCATTTGTTCCTCCAGACTTCATTGGGTATTTTTGTTTGTCTGTTTCATGTGTGTAGGTATGCTTCAGATATTCGAGATTCTAAGTCTACATCACATTCATATAGTTCATGCTTTCTGGTGCTACATATACTAGTCTGTGTCCTGTAATTTTTGACTTTGGGTTTATGGGATGGGATTTAGGCGTCATACGGCTTGACGTCTCGGCTTAGGCATTTCACTGGTTAAGTTTTGTCTCGAAATAGTCAAAGGGGAGATTTGTAAGGACATAAATTTCCAATTGAGTCTATATATTGTTTTGACAATTTCGTGAACAAAAGTGTGTTTGTAATATGTCATAAGGAGATTTAATTTTTGTCACGATCCCACTTGGTCTATGACGTATTGAAGACACTGAAGACGTTGCGGCAAAGCTTCAAATAATTAATCATGCTGAAGTTTAATTGGTGCAAGTTTATTCATCCTCAAGTTAACTGCATTCCGAGATCATACAGGTATGAATGCGTTTAAATTAATGGAGCTCGGAATAATTTTTTTAAAAGATAAGGATGTATTTTTATAAGTAAAAATATTTTAAAATGTTTTTAAATTGTTTTAAATGTTTTACACTTCGTTTTATTCTGATAAACACGAAAAATAGTTTAACTTAATTGGGCCTCGTTTGAAGAAACATTTTAAAATAAAAGGAAAACTCACATGCATGTCGTTTGAACGACATCTGTCCTTCGTTCGAGCGAGATGACTATGTCGCACGAACGACATGCCAATCTCGTTCGAGCGACACTATTTTTGAGGCGGTATTTATTTCCTATTTAAAGCGTGTTTTCGTCAGAGTTCCGTAAGTGTGCATCTGGAAAAACAATATTCAATCCAGTACGAGTTTTGCACATGTTTTTCTAAGGTTTCAAAGCTTAAACACATCCTTAGAGTTTGCAAAGATCCGAGCAATCATTACTACATGTTTATGTGATCTTACTGCACCAAGTATGATTTTTATATACTTGAACATCTAGGTTTTGCGGTGAAGGAAAGAGAAGGACTTCTTGTTTGACATCGTAGATGTATCAAAGCCATTCGGTGGACACCTAGACATATGTGGGCGCGTGTGTTGTGGATAGGTATATTAGAAGAAGGACTTTCAGCATGGGCACTATGAGAGGAGTGGTTAAAGATTAGAAGAGCGTCAAGACCCGTGGGGATCCAGCCATTGAGTGAGTCTTTTATTTGTTCGTCGTAATTCCACATTCATAATGATTATCTGGCTTGGGTCGTCTGAGCTTTTTTCTCGTCTTGGGTTTTTCCTCATACATACGGCGTTGTGAGTATTCTTCACTTTACTTTAATTTCTTGAATCACTAGATGCATGTTTAGGATTAATCAAGATAAAATTGGTTTAAAGTAAAAATTGATTTTTCACAACTTGGTTTGGAGCTAATTAAAAGTTGAACAATTTTTGGTGAAAATTGGTTTGATTTGAAACACACTCGTGTATGACCACTCTTTCAACATTGGTCCCGTGCAAGGTCTTGACGCCACTCATGGGGTCGTTTGGGAGGCGTTATGGGGTTTCACTCTTTAACGTCATGTTTTTAAGCCTAAGTGTGCATATTGTTAGAATTGGGCCGTGCTTTTAAACTAGGGTATCGTTACCACGCGATCGGTTCCAACGAGTTACATTGGTCCAGTGGGACGTATTGGTGCCGCTCATGGGGCCATTTCGAGGGCGTTACAGGGTTTCACCCTCTAATGACACATTTTCAAGTCTAAGTGTGGATATTGAAAAAATTAGGTCGTGCTCTCAAAATGGGGTCCCGTGACCACGTAGTCGGTTCCAACGAGTTACATTGGTCCCGTACGAGGTGTTGATGCCGCTCATAGGGCCGTTTGGGAAGCGTTACGGGCTTTCACCCTCTAACGACACGTTTTTAAGCCTAAGTATGGATATTCTTATAATTGGGATGTTCTCTAAAACCGAGGGTCCTGTGATCTCGGGATCAGTTCTTAGGAGTTACATTAGTCCAGTAAGAGGTAGTGGCACCGCTCACGGGTTCGTTTGGGGAGAATTACGGGGGAACGACACGTTTTTAAGCCTAAATGTTTATTTCTCACAATTGGGGTGTTCTCTCAAACCGGTGGTCCCCTGACCACACGATCAGTTCCAACGAGTTACATTGGTCCCGCACGAGGTATTGGCGCCACTCACGGGGCCATTTGGGGGCATTACGGGGTTTCGCCCTCTAACGACACGTTTTAAAGGCTAAGTGTGGAAATTCTTTGAAATGGGAAGTGCTATCAAACTGGGGGTCCCGTGACCATGGTTCGGTTCCTACGAGTTACGTTGCTCTCGTGCGAGGTGTTCGCGCCACTCACAAGGTCGTTTGAGGAGCGTTATGGAGTTTCAACATCTAACATCGCATTTTTAAGCCTAAGTATGCATATTCTCAGAATTGGGTTGTGCTCCTAAATTGGGGATCCTAAAACCACGTGGTCGATTCCAATGAGTTAGATTGGTCCCGTGAAAGGTGTTGGCCTCTCCCTCGGGGCCATTTGTGTGGCGTTACGGGGTTTTTCCCTCTAACGACACTTTTTGAAGCCTAACTGTCGATATTCTTAAAATTGGGTCGTGATCTCAACCAGGGAGTCCCGTGACCATGTTGTCATTTCCAACTAGTTACATTGGTCTTACGCGAGGTGTTGGTGCTGCTCATGGGGCCGTATGGAGATGCATTACGGGGTTTTGCCCACTAACGACACACTTTCAATCCTAAGTGTGGATATTCTTTGAATTGGGTCGTGCTCTCAAACCAGGGGTCCTGTAATCACGGGTGGGTTCCTACGAGTTACATTGCTCATGTGCGAGGTGTTGGTGCAGCTCATGGGTCCATTTGGGGGCGCTACAAGGTTTCTGCCTCTAACGACACGTTTTCAAGCCTAAGTGTGGATATTCTCATAATTGGTCCCTACTCCCAAACCAAGGGTCCCATGACCCGGAGGTCGGTTCCTACGAGTTACATTGGTCCTGTGAGAGGTGGAAGCGTCGCTCACGGGGCCGTTGAGGAAGAATTGCAAGGTTTTTTCCTCTAACGGCACATTTTCAAGCCTAAGTGTTGATATTCTCAAAATTGGGTCATGGTCTCAAAATGGGGGTCCCGAGACCACATAGTCGACTCCCAGGAGTTACATTGGTCCCGTGTGAGGTGTTTCTGCCGCTCAAGGGGCCGTTTGGGGAGCGTTACGAGCTTTCACCCTCTAATGACACGTTTTGAAGCCTAAGTGTGGATATTCTTATAATTGGGATGTGCTCTCAAACCGGGGGTCCCGTGACCTCGGGATCGATTCTTATGAGTTACATTGGTCCCGTGAGAGGTGGTGGTACTGTACACGGGGCCGTTTGGGGATAATTACGGGGTTTCTCTCATTAGCTACATGTTTTTAGCCTAAATTTGGATATTCTCATAATTGGGTCATGCCATCAAATCGGGGGACCCATGGATCGGTGCCAATGAGTTACATCGGTCCCATGCGAGGTACTGCGCCACTCACGGGGCCATTTGGGGGGCCTTGCGGGGTTTCATCCTCTAACGACATATTTTCAAGCCTAAGTGTGGATATTCTCAAAACTAGGTTGTGCTCTCAAACCGAGGGTCCAGTGACCATGCGATCGGTTCCAAAGAGTTACATTGGTCTCGTGCATTCACTACACCAAATATTCTTGATTGTCACGGTCATTGACCGTGACAAGTCCTACTTGCCAAGGTCAATGACCATGAAAATTATGGAGGTGATAACTTTTGTTGTCACAAACTTGTCATGGTCATTGACTGTGACATGTTCATTAGACTTGTCACTATCATGCCACAATCTTTGACCTTTATAAGATTTGTCATGGTCATGGACCGTGATAAACCCGTGACAATTGTTAAAAAATTGTCACGGTCATTGACCGTGACAAATTTGGGCATAATTTTAAAAAAATCTACTGGACAGTTCAGCCATTGTCACTACCCAGCTGTATTTAAAAAAGAACCATATATAAAAATGGATGTGAAGAAGATCCCTTCTACGGCATCTTACAAAGGAAGAAATAGAAAAATCTGATAAGAACCTATTAAATATCTAGTTTCATCACATTTTTAAGGTCTAGCTTTAATTGAAATTCTGACATCTTCCTCAACCAAGTCAATGATCTTGGATGCTTTCTTAATCTCCCCTTCAAATTGCATTTTATTTCGCGAACACCAAGTCCTCCAACAAACAAAGCATGGAATGATAATATAAAGTAAATCTTTGATGTTTTTTCCTCTTGAGTTTAACCACCAAGACATAAGATATCTTTTAAAAGATGAAAAATGAAAAGTGAATCCCATCATTCTCGAGAAGTGCTTCCAGACTACTTGAGAAATTTGACTAGAACCAAACAAGTAGTCATAATCTTCCCCAGATGAGATAGAACATCATCTACATTTTGAAGCAATAAAAATGTGAAGATTCTTCAAACTTGAGTCTAATGGAATAGCATACTTTAAAAGCCACCACATGAAAAATGAGACTTTTGGAGGAATTTCGGAGTTCCATATCAGAGAGGAGGAGAATAGATGACATTTCCTATTGCGAGCCCAATTCCTATGCTGATTGAAGAGTAAAAATCCCATCTGCATTAAGTTTCCATTACACCAGATTATCATTACTCACATTATAATGATAAAATTCCCATACCTTTTACATTCTACACCAAGTTAACCTAGAGAAAGATGGAGTTCCATGAAAGTCAAAACCCACAAGAGACCTATATCTTTTATGCATGAAATCAACCCAAATATTTCCCCCTTTATAAAAGGATGACCAAAGCTTACAAGAGTAGGATTTTATAATGTCTAAAAGTCTTTTAATCCAAACTCCACCTTCTGCATAAGGAAAACATAAGTTATCCCAGTTGACCCATTTATGTTTCAATTTGTCACCCTTAGCACCCCATATGAATGACGCAAAGTTTCATTCCATTATTTGAATTACACTGATTGGAGGGTCGAGAGAACATAATATGTGGAATATCATGGACTGAACTGCTGAACAAAGCAGTGTGATCCTTCCAGTATGCGTCAACAGTTTCCCTGCCCATTTGTTAACCTTAGTCGTCAGTGCTGATTCCAGATATGAAAATAATTGAGGGCACTTCCTTCCTGTATAGATGGGAATACCGAGATATTTCAAAGGCAAAACCTTCTCAACGAATTCAGTGGTGGACTAAATTATCTACCGACGTGCTGTAGAGGTACCGGACAGACATAAAAAAGACGATTTGGCCCTTGTAATTAATTGACCTGCATAAATCTCATATTTTTGCAAGAATTTTTTTAAACACAAGAGACTCTTTTTGTTCTCATTTGTAAATATGGGGCATTCATCTGCAAATGAGAGAGAATAAATTATATCACATCCTGCAGGAATTGAAAAATGTTGCACTTGGCCTTTAATCATCAGGTTATGAAGATCCATGGATAGGAGTTCAGTGACGATGATGAACATACTTGGAGAAAGAGGATCGCCTTCTCGAACCCCACATGTGGATTGGAAAAAACCACAAGCTTTGCCATTGACGCATATAGAGTACCAACAGATTGAAATAGCTAGCCAAACCATATCAATCTAAGTTTCTGAGAAGCCAAAAACACGAAGAACTTTGATAATACAAAGCCATAAAACCGTATCATACACCTTTGACATATCCAATTTCACTAGAACATTTGATCCACGCACTTTATTATAGAAATTAGACACGAGTTCCTGAGACAACAAAATATTATCCACGATGTTTCGTCCTTGAATAAATCCCACTTAAGAGTTCAAAATATTTTTTGGTAGCAATTGACCAATTCTATTATTCATGATTTTTGTAATAATTTTATTAAAAAATTACATAAACTAATAGGCCTGAATCGCTACAAAAATTATGTTTTGAGATTTTGGTGATTAAAATGATATTTTTGGCCGTCCAGCTTCTAAGAATAGAGTTACCTGCAAAAAAGACAAAATTGCTTTATGGATGTCAGTTTTAATTATCTCCCAGCAATGTTGAAAGAACCATCCATTAAACCCATCCGACCCCACTGCACTATTTTTATCCATCCCAAAAAGTATGGCTCTCATTTGACTCAAATCTGGTAGAATAGTGAGCAAGTCATTATCCTCCTTTGAAATAATAGAAGGAATAATGTCTAAATTGAAATCCACTGAAATATTAGTTGTTATAGTGAGAACCTCTTCAAAATGTTTTACTAACTCCACTTCAATATTGTTATGACCACTAACATCTCCCCCATCGTCAGTTTGAATACTCTGAATAAGTCGTTTCGATTTTTTTGCCTGACCCATAGTATGAAAAAAATAGTATTATAGTCTCCATCAGTTTCCCATTTAACCCTAGCCTTTTGTCACCAAAACTCCTCTTTAATACTCAATTCTTTATTATAAAGGGTTTCTCTTTATAAAATTCCATCCTATTTTCAGGATTAGGGTCACCATCATATTCACATTCTTTAAAAATTAAATTATCCTCTGATACTCTAACTCTTTGAAGAATATTTTGAAAGACATTAACATTCTAACTTTTCAAAACCAATTTCATCCTTTTAAGTTTAGTAGCAAACTTATAAAGACCTTCACCACCCAAATCTTCATTCCAAGAATCCGAAACAATTTTAATAAAACCATCATGGTTCGTCCAATCATTTATAAATCTAAATGGCTTAGGAACCCCATCTAATTAAGATTTAACAGTGACAAGTAAAGGAGCATTGTCAGAATTAGTACGATGGAGATGTTCAATGTAGGAAATAAAGCCATTATTGATCCAATCAGAGTTACACATAACTCTATCCAGACAAGCCAAAATTCGATTCCCATCATCTCTGTTATTGCACCATGTAAATTTAGACCCCTTATACTCAATTTAAAAAAAAACAGTATGTGAGATGCACGTATTAAACTTTTCAATTGCAAGATTATTTATACCTCTCCCTCCCACTTTTCCAGATTGAGACCTCAGTACATTGAAATCTCCTCCAATAATCCATTGCCCATTGATGAAGTTGACATGGGATTCAAGTTCCCTCCATAAATTCCTCCTCCCCACTAATTTTCATTTAGCATAAACGCAAGATAGTAAAAAAGGTTTTGAAAAATTCATATTATCCACATTGATTGTAAGGACTTGGTAATTATCACAAATAACGTTTACTGACCAGTTGAATTTCCAAATAATCCATTTTTATTGGAAATATTAGACACCCCACCCTGATAAATTGATTCTTCTACACAATGCTAGTAAAGACCCACTGTTAATTTTAGGCTCCATTAAACATACTACTCTCAATTTATGACGATGAATATTTTTTGAGTCTCCGTATCGAACTAGCGTTTCCGACACCACGAATTGATGCAATTCAAGGAGCTGAATATGTTGAAGATGAACGGGAGCCTGATCATACACATGGGAGTGGAGATAAATTTTTCCAAGACCCTTTGTCACTTTCTAGTGGTCCAATTACCAGACTTAGAGACAAACATTTTGAGGAAGCACTTACTGGGTTGACCCAAGAGAAGTGGGTTTATTCCGAAAAGATGGAGACCAAGATGGGCCCAAATGATAATCAAAGCTTAGTCCATGTCATTAAAGCAATTTGGGGAGCTAATTATCATGCAAAAACGTGACCATCATGTTCACACCATAAATGGGCATGAATTTATTTATTGTCAATGTTAATAAATGGGGGATGAATCTAGTCTTGGATGGTTATCTTTAAAAACATTGAACTTAGTCATTTAGTCATATTTTGTTGTTTTCCAAGTCCAAGCGGCCTAAAAAACGTGGTAACTTTTTTACTTTGACAATTGTGTTGTTTTAATGCTGTATTTATTTGATTTTCTATTCTTGGAGGGGTGTTCAAAGTATAAATGAGGGGAGCCACAAATTTTGTAAGCATTTTTTGATATAAACTAATATTATTGTGAGGTATTTTTGTTCCTCTTGGTTCTTAAGAAAACTTTATGAACTTATCAAATTAATCTGGTGGCGTTCAAGCAACCAAACTTAACTCCTTGATTTGTGAGAGATTCTTGGGTTTCTTGGCGTGGCGTTTTAATCCTTTGTAGTCTTGGTTCTTATCTTACTAGGTAACGGGTCAAGGCTCAACAAACTTTATTTATACGATCTTGGGTTCTTAAACCATCATTGTTATTGGGTTTCATCACAATTGTTGGTGGGGTTCATATCATTTGGTATCAGAGCCTATTTCTAAGGAAAGTTTGACTATTCTTTTATCTTTTATTTTTTTCTTATTTCCTCCTTTAAAAAAAAAGAAAAAAAAGAAAAGAAAAGAAAAAGAAAAAGAAAATAGAAAAAAGAAAAAAGAAAAAAAAAGGGTTTTATGAGATGGGAAACAAGATTGAACGGAAAAATTGTATGCGTTCTTCTCTTTTCGTATTGCTAAAACCTTAGAAACTATGTGATTCATTCATTTTTTTTCACCCGCAATCAAATTCCTTACCTTGTGATGAGTCTTGGTTGCTCCTCAATCTGAATTGCTAGTGGTTAATTTGAATTTGTTTATTGAGTTCGATTAAGAACTAAATAGGACACAAAAGAGTGGAAAAAGGCAAGAGAGTGTGAGATCATAAGAGGGTAAAAGCCATTTTGAGTGAAAACATGAGTGTGAGTGAAGCACGCGAGGGAGTGCTTGTGAGGTTTCTAATATTTTTCAAGATTCTAAACATGTACAATATTCAAGAAGAAGATACAACATAATAAGTTCAACAACCATCAGTTACGAACCTTCAAATGCAAGCATTGATAGGGGAGATGAGGCGTATGTTAAGGGCTGAATTAGAACATATTCAAGAGAGGTTGGATAGGGTAGAAGCAGGTGTTCCATGGGGAAATGTTGCAAAAGAAGTAGAGTTATTGGAGGAGTTTGATGTGCCAAATGTGAATCAGGGCAGGTTTGGGCATGGTTATGAGAATAGAGATGTTTGGATGACTAGAACTAGGAGGGATAATGATTTATGAAACATAAAGATTAAAATCCCATCTTTCCAAGATAAAAATGATACTGAAGCTTGTTTGGAGTGGGAAACTAAAATGGAGATGGTGTTTGATTGTCACAACTATTTAGAGATGAAGAAGGTTAATTGGCTGCAATTGAATTCATCAATTATGCCATTATTAGGTGGGATCGATTACTGATTAATAGGAGCAGGAATAGAGAGCCACCCATTGACACTTGGGAGGAGATGAAAATGCTTATGAGGAGGCGATTTGTACCCAACCACTACTACGGGGGTTTGTTTAAAAAATTACAAAGATTAACTCAAGGTTCCAAGTGTGTGGATGAGCATTACAAGGAGATGGAGGTAACTATGATCCAAACTAGTGTGGAAGAGGATCGTGGCTAGGTTTTGCACGATTTAAACTATGAGATTGCTGATATAGTCGAGTTGCAGCACTATGATGAGTTGTCGGATGTGGTGCATAAAGCCATAAAGGTGGAGGAATAACTCAAGTGTAAAGGGTTAACAAGGAAGGGACAATTTTTGTCTACCAACAACACATGAAAGACATCCCCTAAAAAGGATGGGAATGTACAAAATAAGCCCAAATATGAACCCTTTAAGAATGCCAAGTTAGCAACAACCACAACTTCAGGTAACATTGAAACTTCTACTTCTAAAACACGTGGTATTAAGTGTTTTAAATATCAGGGACGAGGTCATATAGCCAGCCAATGTGTAAATAAAAGGACGATGGTGATCAATGCGCAAGGAGAGCTTGAGTCAGAGAATGAAAAAGAAGTAGATGATGACATGCCACCTTTGGAAGACATTGATGATGATCAAAATGCTGTTATTGGATATTTATTAGTAGCAATGTAACCAAAGGGAGAACTTGTTCCATACTCGGTGCTTTGTAAATAACAAAGTTTGCAGCGTTATTATTAATGAAGAGAGTTTCACAAATGTGTCCAGCACTGATTTGGTGGAGAAATTGGCATTAACAACCTTGAAACATCCCCCCTTTACCGACTTCAATGGCTGAATAAATGTGGTGAAATCAAGGTGACGAGGCAAGTGTTGGTGGCGTTATTCGTTGGCAAATATGAGGATGAGTTGCTTTGTGATGTGGTTCCAATGCACGCATGCCATTTATTGTTAGGGAGGCCATGGCAGTTTGACTTAAAGGTAATGCATAATGGGTTCACAAATAACTATTCTTTTACTCTTAAAAATCAACCTATCATTCTTGTGCCATTAACACCAAAAGAGGTTATGGAGGACCAACTAAAGTTGCAAAGGTCAAATGAAAAGATGAGAGAAAAAGAAAGGAAGGACGAATTTGAAAAAAAAGAAAATGAGAAAAAAAAGTTAAGAAAAAAGAAATTGAGAGAAAAGAAGTCGAGAAAAAATTGAAAATAAAGAAAGAGGGAAGAAATTCAATTACATTACAAAAAAAAGTGAGATCAAGAGAGAATTATTTTCACATCAACCTCTTATCATACTCATGTACAAGGAGGCTCTTTTATGTACTAATGATTTGGCCGGTTCATTACCGAGCAATATTGTTTCTCTTTTACAGGAGTTTGAAGATGTCTTTCCCGAAGAGGTACCTCATGGCTTGCTTCCAATTAGAGGAATTGAACATCAAATTGATTTCATACCTGGTGCATCACTTCCAAACCGACCTGCCTATAGGACCAATCTAGAAGAAATAAAGGAGCTTCAGAGGCAAGTAAGTGAATTAATGGAGAAAGGGTATGTGTGGGAAAGCATGAGTTCTTGTGCGGTTCTAGTGCTGCTAGTTCCTAAGAAGGATGGGACATGGAGAATGTGTATTGATTGTCGAGCCATCAACAACATAATGATAAAGTATCATCATCCCATTCCTAGATTAGATGATATGCTAGATGAATTGCACGGTTCTTGTGTTTTTACAAAAATTGATCTTAAGAGTGGATATCATAAGATTAGGATGAAATAATGAGATGAATGGAAAACTTCCTTTAAAAATAAATATGGCTTCTATGAGTGGTTAGTAATGCCTTTGGGTTTAACTAATTCGCCCAGCACTTTTATGCATCTGATGAACCATGTTTTGCGTGCATTTATTGACCGTTTTCAAGTTGTATATTTTGATGATATCCTAACTTATAGAAAAATCTTAGAAGAACATGTAGTACATTTGAAATCTATTTTAGATGTGCTAAGGAAAGAAAAGTTGTTTGATAACCTCAAAAAGTGCACCTTTTGCATGGATAAGTTCGTGTTTCTTAGCTTTGTTGTTAGTGCTAAAGGAATTGAAATGGATGAGGAAAAGGTGAAAGCAATCCAATAGTTTCCAACTCCTACAACAATCAACCAAGTTAGGAGTTTCCATGGCCTAGATAGATTTTATAGATGGTTTGTGCATGATTTTAGTAGCTTGGCTACCCCTCTCACTGAAGTCATCAAGAAAAAAGTGTCATTTAAGTGGGGAAAGGAACAAGAAAAGGCATTTAATCTGATCAAAGAAAAGTTGGCAACACTATCTATGGACAAGTTGAGTGGCCTATCTGATCAAAGAAAAGGCATTTAATCTGATCAAAGCCGTTTTAATGCAAGAAGGTCATTTAGTCACCTATTTTAGTGAAAAGTTGAGTGGTGCATCCCTAAACTATCCCACTTATGATAAGGAGATGTATGCTCTGGTGAGGGCTTTGGAAAATTGGCAACACTATCTATGGACAAAGGAATTTATGATTCACACAGGTCATGAATCCTTGAAGTTTTTCAAGGGAAAACAAAAGTTGAACAAACGTCATGCCAAGTGGGTGGAATTCATTGAAACATTTCCTTATGTAATAAAATACAAGCAAGGTAAGGAAAATGTTGTGGCCGATGCATTATCCAGAGGTATGCTTTACTTTCCATCTTAGACACAAAATTTCTTGGTTTTGAATACATTAAGGATTTGTATGAGCAAGATTCTGATTTTAGTAATGTGTTCAATGCATGTGAAAAAGTGGCATTTATAAAGTTTTGTAGGCATGATGGATTTTTGTTTCGATAAAATAAATTATGAGTGGCTATGTGTTCTTCGCGTGAATTGCTTGTGAGAGAAGCTCATGGTGGTGGTTTAATGGGTCATTTTGGTGTAGCTAAGACTTTAGGAACTTTACATGATGATTTTTTTTGCCTCATATGAAACGTGATGTGGAAAGAATATGTGAGAAATGTATCACTTGTAGATAGGCCATGTCAAAGTTGAAACCACATGGCTTGTAAACCCCTTTGCCTATACCTAATGAACCTCGGACTGATATATATATAGCTTTTGTCTTGGGTTTACCTAGTACTAAGAGGGGAGAGATTCAGTTTTTGTGGTGGTAGATAGGTTCTCTAAGATGACACACTTAATTGCATGTCATAAAACTGATGATGCATCGCATATAGCTGATTTGTTTTTCAAAGAAATTATTAAGTTACATGGCATGCCTAGGACCATTGTTTTTTTATAGGGATGAAAAGTTTTTCAGTTACTTGTGGAAGACTTTATGGGGAAAGTTTGGAACCAAGTGTTGTTTTCTACTACTTGTCATCCACAAACTGATGGCCAAACTGAAGTGGTGAATAGAACTTTGTCTTCTTTGTTGCGTGCTATCATTAAGAAAAATTTGAAAGCATGGGAGGATTGTTTTCCACATGTTGAATTTTCTTATAATAGAAGCATACATTATGCAACTAAGTTTTCACCATTTAAAATTGTGTATGGGTTTAAGCCATTATCACCTTTGGATTTAATTCCTTTATCGTTGTGTGAACAAGTAAACGTAGATGGCAAAAAGAAGGCTAAATTTGTAAACAAGATTCATGAAAAGGCTCGAATGAACATTCAAAGGAGAACTAAATAATATGTCCATCAATCCAATAAGGGACGCAAGAAGGTTGTGTTTAAACCAAGAGATTGGGTTTCGTTGCACTTGAGGAAGGAACGCTTTCAAAGTAAACGACGTTCAAAACTCCTACCTCAGGGTGATGGACCATTTCAAGTTTTGGAATGCATCAATGACAATGCATATAAGCTTGACTTACCAGGTGAGTAAGGTGTTAGTACAAGCTTTAATGTTGTTGATTTATCTCCTTTTGATGCAGGTGATGATTTGACGACATATCCTTCTCAAAAGGGGTAGAATGATGCAATTCAAGGAGATGAATATGCTGAAGATGAACGCAGGCCTAATCATACACATGGAAGCAGAGATAAATTTGCACAAGTCCCTTTGTCACTTTCTAGTGGTCCAATTACAAGACTTAGAGCCAAACATTTTAAGGAAGCACTTATTGGGTTGATCCAATAGAAGTGGGTTGATTCTGAAAAGATGGAGACCAAGATGGGCCCAAATTATAATCAAAGGTTAGTCCATGTCATTAAAGAAATTTTGGGAGCTAATTATCATGGAAAAACATGACCATCATGTTCACACCATAAATGGGCATGAATTTATCTATTTTCAAGGTTAATAAATGGGGGATAAATCTAGTCTTGGATAATTATCTTTAAATACATTGAACTTAGTTATTTAGTCATATTTTATTGTTTTCCAAGTCCAAGTGGCCTAAAAATCTGGGAACATGTTTACTTTGACAATTGTGTTGTTTTAATGTTGTATTTATTTCATTTCCTATTCTTGTAGGGTTGTTCCAAGTATAAATTAGGAGAGCTACGAATTTTGTAAGCACTTTTTGATATAAACTAATATTATTGTGAGGTATTTTTGTTCCTCTTGGTTCTTAAGAAAACTTTCAGAACATATCAAGTTAATCTTGTGGCGTTCAAATAACCAAACTTATCACCTTTATTCGTGAGAGATTCTTGGGTTTCTTGGTGTGGCGTTTTAATCTTTTGTAGTCTTGTTTCTTATCTTACTAGGTAATGGGTCAAGCCTCAACAAACTTTGTTTATACGATCTTGGGTTCTTTAACCATCATTGTTATTAGGTTTCATCACAATTGTTGGTGGGGTTCTATCACGAATATTCCAGAAAAGATAGCTAAACATTTGAAATGGTTAAATGAGAATTCTGTGGTGGCATACCAACTGAACTGGTGCTATAGTCTTTGATATGAGCCCACTATTTTCTAGTACATTTTTCCATGGATACCTTATTTCTTCCCACTTTTAAGACTATCTTGTACTTGGAGCCAATAGCTTAAGAAAATTCAATCATTTTTTCTTTGTTGCATGGATGATAAATAACATGCTCCTCGCTATCATAATCCCAAGCTAGTTTGCTAAAGTCCACACTCTTATTTTTCCAAAATTTAGGTTTGTTAATACTGTTGAGAAAGTCGGGGTCTGGTGGGACAGATTTGAGTACTGGAATTTCATCCATACTAAGGGCATTAATTTCTCCTTCTTCCAAAAGTTCTCTACCAGTATCCTCCACTTGAAAAAAATGTCTTTATCACCGTTTGACTCATTTGGACCCCCACTTAGAATATCAAATGTATTACTACAAGTGATGGTCAAAGGAATAACATCTAGACAAGGCTTGTTGAATTTTAGTGGATGAGAGGGATGGTGAGTAATAGAAGAAGAGTTTGGGTGGGAAGGATATACGTCTAAGTTGGAGGGAGTCTTTGAAGTTGAAGCTTTATTAGACAAAATGGTATTTGTTTTTTGGAGAGAATTTAGGTTAGAGAAAGATATTTTAGCCTTGGTTTTGGGAGGGTTGACTGCTGAGGTGGTATTAGGTTTAAATTTTGAACCAGCTAAAGTGGGGTTTGTTACAACAAGATTCGTTTCTCGGATCCTAGTTTGTGGGGATAGAATATCTGACTTTTTCTTCCAATTTGAAACTTTTTTCACCATCTTGCCTTTGTCCACCATTGTCGGAATGCCCATCCATCCATCATTTTCGTTCAAGTTAACAGTTCGACCATAATCACCATCAACATGTCCTATCCTCATGCATGCAACGCAAAAGTCGATTGCTAAAACTCAGGGCTAGAGCCGTAGCCAATCCAAACCCGGTTTGAAATTTTTTTACCTAGGTTAACTTCTACCAGTATTCGTGCTTGGCTAGGATAGAACATCATTGTTGTTGCTTCGTCAATCTTTAAAGTATTGCCAATTAGATTGGTAATAGATAACAAAGCGCCTTTTTCAAAAAAATGCACTGGAAGATGAGGAAGAGTAATCCATAAAGGCATGATAGGACAATCATAGACACTGTTGAGCATAGGAGTCCATTTAGATACCACCATAGAAAATTTAAATATGGACCAATTCCCACGAAGCCAGAGACAAAGATAGTCTTATTCAGAGTGAAGCCTGATAGCTATATATTAATCATCCAGTAAGCCAATAAAGAAACAACCTCTAAGTGCAATAGTTTGGAAGGCTCTTCTGATAGCCTCCATAGTCGGCTTTCCATATGTAAATTTACCCACCAGAGTCTGACGAAAGGACTCATCCAACTTTTCAATATCACTATCTTCAAATTGGACAATCGGTTCACCTTTGAAAGTACAAGCCTATTTCATGAGAGGATTAGAATTGGAAGAGGAACCTAGAGGGGATGTAAAATATTTCTTAGCTTCCATGGAAAGATAAGGAGGTTGGATGGTAAGGTTTGACAGTCCTGTGAAGGATCTGCCATAGAGAGAGAAGAGAGATCCACTGCCCAGCAGTATATTTGTACTTGTTATAGAAATAATGAACCAAATCATTGCATTTATAATTCCATATCCAAACCAAAATGTAACAAATCAAAATAATAAAAATATAATCCAAGTGTCTGAATAAAGTAGATACAAATAATGTCATGTGGTAGGTTTGAGGAGGAAGTAAGGCCACACAATATACGCATTAACACACCCCTAAATATGCATCACATCCTAGTGTTCGCGCAACCACAATGGGGGAGTTCTCCTTCCTGGTTATCGCTTGCGTGATGAGAAACTTGGCCTCGATGTCTTGAAGTGCACGTCCATGAACCAACATACCCTGGACGCTATTCGGGTCCTTCAACACCCTTCTTATCTGTGTGCCATCGATTATGTTGAGTATAAACACACTCGGCCAACCAATTGTTGTCATAGGCCACTCGAAGGGAGCCAAGTAGGGGACTGGATCATCAATCGGTGAGTCCACACGTGTCTTCTATGAAGCAGCGATGTCCACATCCTCGTCCTCCTCCACCTCTTCCTCCAGCACCTTTTCCTTACCCTTCCCCTGACCCTTTTCTCCCAACGAACCCTTCACGAATGAGAACATATCTTGGACCATCACCTCCAACCCTGATATCTTCGCTTCATGCGAGTCCAACTGATGAGCCAACTCGATGTTGCTTGTTTCCAATCCAATGATCCTAGATTTATCCACCAGCGAGCTCACGCCCTTTGTCCTCCCCTTACGATCAGCGCTAAGCACTTGGCTGAGTGCGTCCGTGGATAAAGATGCCTTGTCGGCGTCAGACTGTGACTCATGCACTTCCTTAAGCTTTGCCTGAAATGAAAAAAAGCACACGAGTAGTTAAATAAGTAAATAAAAAATTATAACATAATTAACAAAAAGTAAACTATCGGATTACTTACAATCGTGACTGCGATGCTCAGGGACACCTCTTTATCCTTCCCCTTCTTAGTACGAATTGCCACATAGGCATCGAGCCTATGTGGCCTACCCTCAGGACCACTCCCCATCCCCTGAAATAAAAAAATGCAAATTTTGTATCGGGCCCACAAAGTAAAATAATGTAGAATAACATATTTATGTAATTATAGAAAAATAAAAACTTACCATCATCCTATGCTCCACCTTGGTGTAAAATGTCCAGCTAGAGTAGTGCACGTTCTTCCTTTTCGCCCAATTTGTCCTCCCCAATTCGTGAGATGTCAATTGTCGCTCCTCGATCTCATTGTTAATGAAATTCTGCCATTGTGCCAATGAGATTAGCTCTTTCGGCAGGACAAGCTCATGCATTCTGATAATGGAGTCTCGGGTCTTCCCAAAGTATTAGGCCCACAAAATTTTCTTCCATGTCTTGTGTTGCTTCCTCAACTGCTCCAAGACAAAATCGCGGAGTTCTGGTGCCTAGATGAATTGTTTCTGTCAAACAAATACAATGTTAGTTGCAAATAAATATAAATTGAAATATAAATATAAATATAAATATAAATATAAATATAAATATAAATATAAATATAAATATAAATATAAATATAAATATAAATATAAATATAAATATAAATATAAATATAAATACATTACATATAGTGCCACCCAAGTAGCTAACTTGACCTCATTTGGCACCTCCGTCCAACTAGTGTACGCCAGGCCGATAATCGTCTTTACCAGCTTGAGGGATCTAGCTAATATTCCCGTCTTATTCTCGACGACCATTCCCAATTTTGCCCTATTTGGGGAGTCTGTGGGCAGAGGAGCCGTCGTTGCCTCCGCTACCGCTGAGACCAAAAGACATCATCTTTATCATCATCACCATCCTTGCCTTAATCCCTAAAGGAGACATTTTCTGTAAAAAAAATCTTGTTATTAGTACAAATTCAAAATTAATTAGAAGAAGACACGCAAAGATTAAGTCTAAATAGTACATGCGCTAATGTAATCAAGTACAAATGAATAAAAAGCATTAATCTTTCAAATGCCAAAGTCATAAAATTGATTCTTACATCATCAATCTCTTCAAGTTGGAGATTAAACAACCCCAATTTAATCTTCAAGTGGTCAAATGGATTAAACCTCCAAATGATTGCTTAAAATTAAATATTGATGGGGCATCAAAAGGTTCTACAGGTGATTGAGGCATTGGAGGAGTTGTGAGAGATTGCAGAGGCAACTTCATATCTGGTTTTTTCTTCTATACTCGATACCAAGACAGCCTCACTTCTGAAATTGAAGCTTTATACACAGGCACTAAATAGTGTTTTGATAAAGGTTTGTCCAATATCCATGTTGAAAGTGACTCAAAATCAGTGGTAAATATGGTAAACAAAGTTTGGAAGCCTCCATGGAAATATAAGAAACAAATTGAAAAGATTTAGGCCATTCTTGTGCTTGGCAATCATTCTCTATCTCATATTTGGATGGAATCAAATTGTGTAGCTGATGGTCTAGAAAATTGTGCAACTAATTCAAAAAAATCGATGGTCTTCACCAATTTTGAAAGTCTCCCAAACATCATCAAAGGTTTGCTCAAAATGGATAATGGTTATGTAATGGGGGTAATATAAACCCCCAAATTTATTTTGATGCTTTAATTTGTAAATGGGAATTATTATAAATTCCCAAGTTTAAATTCCAAATGTTGATCTAATGGGATCATCGATCAACATTCATTCACTTTTACAAGGTATCAGAGCTTGTAAGTGCCACTGGAGAGGCTCTTTCTCAATTTTTATTTTTCTAATAATATTTGTGGGGGTTCCTTCCCTCTTCCTAAAAAAAATAAAAAAATAAAAAATTAAATAAAAAGCATTAATCCGAAAATTGGAATACTTATTACTGTTTAACACACACACATATACAAAGGAAAGAGAGAAAGATAAAAAGAGTGAAAATGATCGAGTAAAAATTAATTAAAAGCATTAAACTGATGTCCGATAATAATAAAACACTAGTACATGCGCTAAATTTGAATACTTATTACAAATTGAAAAATTGTTTCAAATATGGCTTATCATTAAAAAATGGATTGATATTAAGTAGGAGAAGCCAAGTCATCCACACTACTGTTTAGACGCTTTGGGGCATGTAGGACAATTAACCACATCTCATTGTTGATATACTCCGAGTAAAACAATTGGTTCACCTTTTGAAATGCACAAACAAATGGCTCATCGCTCACGTTTTCATTGCTCTTCAACTTGGACAAGTCAACCATGATCAAATTGGTAACATGATCAACTTTATAAGCATTTTTATCCTCAACTCTTACCCAATCACAGTAAAATACAACCTCTTTGAATCTTACATAGTCAAATTCAAATATATTTTGAATTACACCATAGTAAGTCATTTCAGCTTCAACGGGGTCTTTATCTTTTGCGCTCACACGAAAGAAAGTAAGATCCTTATATGAAATGTCCAAATTATGTACATTTTCATTTTCCTTGTACACCCTTGCACCAAATACGTAACCGTTCAATCCATACTTGTTGTACTCTTGTGCCATGAAAAAGGGTCCAGTGGCTAGACGACCAAGCCTTGATGTCGCATCACATGTCTTTAAGATCTAAGAATATAGATAAATTAATTAGGTTAGTTGTAAAGTTTTATTGTAATGTAATGTTATATAACAACGTTTTTCATTATAATTACCTTGTGTGACAACCAAATCCTAAAATCTTTATCTGATTGTGCCATTATTTTTTGTCTTTTATTGTTCTCACAGGCTTCATATTTTCTACATAAAATTAATGTGACAAATGCATTACAAAATTAATAATGTATAAAATAATCTAAAATAATGTAAAACTTAAAATAATTTAAACTTAGTTGTTTCATTCTTCGACATCTTAATGTGTGTCAAATAGATAACGAGCTACTTGCTCATATTTCAAACTCATTAATTTCATTTTTTCATCATATTATCACCCTCATCGACGAACTCATCAATGTCATCAATGCTGGTCGTATCAGGCATATATTCCCGACTATAGATTAATGACTCCACAGTGATGTATTCCTCTGCAATTGATCTTGCCATGTCTCGCGTATTCTTGACGCAATCTTTAAAAACATTCATCAATATTTCAAATGGATACATCCATCGATATCTAACTGGACCACAAAGAAGTGCCTTGTCGCATATGTGTACTAACAAGTGAACACTTATGTCAAAGAATGCTGGGGGAAAGTACTTCTCTAATACATGAATCACTTCGATCACCGCTAATTTTGCGGCCACTATGAGTTCTCTATTGACTACCTGCTCACACAAAAGTGCGAAGTAGATACTAATTTTCATAATAGCCCTCCATAAATTTTTGTGCTTGGAGAAATGGTACTTAAACAATAGAGGAACCAATTGTATGATCACATGCCAATCGTGGGACTTGCACTTATGTAAATCATGGGTAGCATAATTCACAATCATTTGCAAGTTCGACGAAAAATTAGATGGAACCTTCAAATTATATATTGTGTCTAAAACCACCTCCCTTTCCCCACTCGTCAAAGTAAACGCACGAGGGGAAATTTTTGTCCTTCCCCTACTATCTTCTTTCAACCGTAGTTGTGGCTTAAGTTTCAACGATTTAAGGTCTTTTCATGAATTTTATCCCTCCTTTGAGTAACTCCCCCAAGGCATGTGCCCACAATATGTTCAACGAGGTTCTTCTTTGCATTCCAATACATGGTGCACCGGGTTATTCATCCAATAAGGCAAGTCAAATAAAATTGACCTCCTAGACCATACCTTTCTTGTCTCAGTTTCATTCCCAGTAGGGGTCTTCTTATGCTTGACATTCTTAAATTAAGGATTCTTACCTGGCACATTAGGGCCACAATTAGAAGATTTACTTTTAATTTCTAAACCTAAAAGTTTTCTCGGAGTTAGTCTATGTTCAACCCCGCCTGATAAAAAATTAGAACCTTTCTCAAATCTGCAACTATGAGTCGGGGGTAAAAACCTCCTATGGAAATGGTATACATTTTTTGAGCTAACGGGGAGATGAAGAGATTCAGTCTCCTCTCCACAAATAGGACACCCCAAATTACCATGTACTACACAATCAAATAATATCCCATAAGCTGGAAAATAATGAATTGCCCACATCAAAATAACTTTCAGCGTAAACTCTTATTTTCTAAAAGAGTCAAATTCTTGTACACCCTCTTCCCATAACTCATTTAATTCTTCTACCAAAGGATCTAGGTAGACGTCAATGCCATCACTTGGTTCCTTTGGCCTAGATATCAACAAAGACAACAATAAAAGTTCAGGTCTCATACATTATGAAAGAGGGAGGTTGAGTGGGGCTAGGATTATTGTCCATACACTTTGATTTGTGATTAGATTTCCAAATGGATTGAAACCATTTGCTAATATAGCCAAACGAATGTTTTGTTATTCTCGAGAAAAATCGGGATACTCATAACTCATCCTCTTTCAAGCTGTAGAATCAATAGAATGACGCATGAGATTATCCCCTAATTTTTCCCTAGCATGCCAAGTCATTGCCTTCTCTATCCATGGTACTGTGAAAAATTTCTTTAATCTAGGCCCAACGGGAAAATATTTCAACACTTTTTGAGGAACTTTTTTATCTTGTGCCTTCCTTGCCAGTAGATTGGACATTTCTACGTTCATCGCATATCATACAACGATCGAGATTTTCATACTCCTTTCGGTATAGTATGCAGTCATACACACAGGCATGAATCGATTTATACTTCATTCCCAAACCTTTCAAACTATTCTTTATAACAGGATAGATATTTGGAATCGTATTCTCCTTGGGTAGTAATCCCTTCACCCAATTTAGAATTCCTATTGCGCTATTGCCAAAAAAACCGTATTGTGTCTTCAAACAGTGCAAACCAACCATGTCATGTAAAGTTGTTTGATCTTTCTCACAGTCAGAGTATAACGGTTGGGTCGCCTTAAATTTTAAACTTTGGTAGTCATCATCAAGGTTTATCGTGATATCTTTATGAGCACCTGAACCTTGTACATCGTCAGTGACCTAATTCTCCTCCACTTCATGAGCTTCGTATGCGTCATCAACTAAATCCTCTAACATATTATGATACACATTGTCCCCTTCTACATCTATCCTACTTGTTGAAGGTTGTTGTGAATGATGTTCGAGGATAAAAGGAACTTTCAATTCACTGTGATCACTCCAAAATCGATAAATATCTTGCATACCCGATCTTAAAAAATGTAGTTAAACTATTTTCCACTCAAACACCTTACCAATGTTACACCTTACACACTGACAGGGAAACTCTTCATCATTATAACATCTCTTTGCGTATTTCACAAATTCATTAGAACCTTTGCGAAACACATCCCCCAATGCATTTATATCCCCCATCCACTCTTTGTATTTAGGATATCTCATCACAACTACTACAAACAATCACTTCTTAAAAGTAAGAAGCGTATATTCATGGATTAGTATAAACAAAACTTAGATTTATAGTATGTTTCAATTAATTATGTCTTATTTATATTCGATTCTTAAATTTCAATTTATAATAGTAATTCCTATTTTTTCCATTTCCTCTAAAGGGTGAGTTGTCATATCCCATTCAAGACCGCATATTTCTGTAATATACTTAACAACTCATGCACATTGTCACGATTTGAGAAAAATTCGGCAGCATATCCCCATGATTCTCTAGGAACACGACGTAGATTGCCAAGCGTGAGTGTTATTTCAATTGATCAATTGAAATAACACTCACACTTGCCAATCCAGTATGTACTCAGAGAACATTAGGATACGACTATAGAACTTTCTCCAAAAGTAACAACTTTAATCCCCTAAGAATATTATTATACAGAAATTATTGAATCCCAAACTATCCAAACGGGACAATTCGAAACAACTCATTATAGGGGTAATGACTCTCGAACGAGACTAAGGGCTATTGAATGTGTACGCATAATAACTAGAATCTAGTATCTATGCACACTATGTGTAATTGTAGGTATGTTTCATTTAATTATGATAAGTCCGTGGTCGTGCCACTCTCGAACGGGTCATGACACAAAGTAATTTTAGAAAAAGGTCGAAAACTCCCCCCTCCCCCCATTTTGACAATAATCCAGTGGTCGTGTCACTTTCAAAATTAACCAACTCAAGAAATTAAGACAATATAATTATTTATAGATTTACTAGTGTGAATTAAATTACGTATTTTAAAAAAATTTAACAACCAACTTCCATATCCATCCACATACGTCAAATATAATCCAACATCAATAACAAACCAACAAATGTGTATCCCATACTCCATCTAATTCATCTACTCAATTAATTCAACAATAACAATTTCAAACCTAAATAAAAATAAAGAAAAAATATTTATAATGTCCAATCAACATTAACAATTAATTTCAAGTCCTAAACTAAACACTAATTTCAAATCCTAAATCAACATTAACAATTAATTTTAAGTTCTAAACTAAACAGTAATTAATTTCAACACACACATATACACCCCCCACCCCCACCCCCCACCCCCCACCCCCCGCCCACCCCACCCCCACCCCCATCCCCACCCTGTCACACCCCTTGCCCCACCACACACACACACACCTGCATACACACACAAACCCAACCCCCCCACCCACCCCCAGAAACAAATGCCCCACCCCCTGCCCGACCACCCCCTGCCTCACCCCCTGCACCACTACACATACACACACACACATGCAAACCCACTCCCCACAGACAAACCCACCACCCCTACCCCTTCCCACCCACCACACACACATACACTCACACCCCTGTACACGCACACACACGCACACGAACACATAGACACACACACATACACACATATATACAAATGAGAGAGAAAGAGAGAAGAAAAAAACACCTTAACTCGTAGAGAGAGAGAGAGAGAGAGATAGAAAGAGAGAAATCGTTTAGAGAGAGAGAGAGAATGAGGGAATATAAAATGGTGGGAAAAAAGAAGAGGGAAGGGTTTTTTTACTGACAAATTTGTCACGGACCTATCACCGTCTTTGACCTTGACAACTTTATTAGATTGTCACGGTCATTGACCGTGACAAATTCGTGGAAAATGTACTTTTCATGGTCAATGACCGTGACAAGACTTTGTCACGGGCTTATCACGGTCAATGACCGTGACAAAAAACGTGTATTTTTTGTCACAATCATTGACTGTGACAAGGGTGGCGGGCTCAAAAGTGACAATTTGGCCTTTTTGGTGAATTGGCGTTGATTGTACACCTTAAGTGTTTGTTTGGGGGGCATTACAAGGTTTCTCCCTCTAACGGCATGTTTTCAAGACTAAGTGTGGATATTCTCAAAATTAGGTCGTGCTCTCAAATCGGGGGTTCGACAATCACGCGATGGGTTCCAACAAATTACATTGGTCCTGTGTGAGGTGTTGGATCCTCTCATAGGGTTATTTGGGTGGCTTTACGGGTTTTCTCCCTCTAACAACACGTTTTCAAGTCTAAGTGTGGATATTCTCAAAATTGGGTCATGCTCTCAAAGAGGGGGTCCTGTGACCATGCAGTCGGTTCCTACGTGCAATAATGGACTCGTACGCAGTGATTGCACCACTCAAGCGACCGTTTGGGGGGTTTTTTGTGTTTTTGACCTCTAACAGCATGTTTTCAAGCCTAAGTGCAGATATTTTTAAATTATCTTCATATTCTCAAATCGGGGGTCCCATGACCACGAGACTGGTTCCTGCGTGTTACACTTGTCCCGTGCGAGGTGTTCACGCCTCTCACGAGGCCGCTTGTGGGGTGTTTTCATTTTTCCCTCTAATGTCATGTTGTAAGCCTCAGTCTATATATTTTCAAATTATTATCATATTCTCAAATCGGGGTTCTTGTGATCACGTGATCGGTTCCTGCGAGTTACATTGGTCCCGTGCGAGGTTTTTGCACCTCTCACAGGACCGTTTGGTGGGTGATTTGGGTTTTCATTTTCTAAAGACACGTTTCGTAAGAAAATCTGCCTTTTCTGGCCTGCAAAATACAGCGTGTTATAGAGCTCATTAAAATTATTTTGTAAAGGAGTCTTGAATAATATGATGCATTTTCTCATTTGGAGTTTGATAGAGTATTCCATATATGACTCCTCTCATTATGGGTATTGTGGCCTTCATCAAGACCACCAATATAGGAAACTCCAATAGAATTTTCCCCCATTCTTGATGTTTCTCATTTATAACACTCCTTTTCCCTTTCTTTGAGTGTTCCTTCTCCATGATTTTCTCCTGTGAGGGTTGTCAAGCTCTTAATCTTCTTGTAAGGCAACCTTGTAATGTTGAGTTCACTACGCCTCTTTTATAATGTTGAGTTCCCTATGAGGCCACCTTATAATATTATAAAAGAGCTAAAGGAAACTCAATATTACAAGGTGGCCTCAGAGGAAGATTAAGACCTTGACAACCCTCATATGACCGAAACATGGCTAAGGAACACTCAAAGAAAGGGAAAAGGAGTGTTGTAAATGAGAAACATCAAGAATGGGGGGAAATACTTTTGGAGTGTCCTATATTGGTGGTCTTGATGAAGGACACACTACCCATAATGAGAGGAGTCATATTTGGAATACTTTATCAAACTCCAAACGTGAAAACACATCATATTATTCGGGACTCCTTTCCAGAACAGTTTCAAGGAGCTCTATAACACCCTACATTTGTCAAGGCCAGAAAAAATAGATTTTATTGCCAAACATGCCTTTAGAGGAAAAAACCCAAAGCACCCACCAAACATTCTCTTGAGAGGCGCAAACACCTCGCATGGGATCAATGTAACTTGCAGGAACCGATGGTGTGGTCACGGGCCCCTCGATTTGAGAATATGACAATAATTTAAAAACATATAGACTTAGGCTTAAAACATGCCGTTAGAGGGAGAAAAATCAAAACAACCCTCAAGCGGCCCCGTGAGAGGAGTGAACACCTCGCACGGGACCAATGTAACTCGCAGTAACCGATCGCGTGGTCATAGAACCCCGACTTTCAGAATATGATGATAATTCAAAAATATCTAAACTTAGGCTTAAAAACATGCCATTAGAGGGCGAAAACACAAAGCACCCTCAAACACCCCCTGAGAGGTACAATACATCGCACAGGACCAACGTGACTCGTAAGAAGTGACCGCATGGTCACGGAATCCCAAATTTGAGAATATGGCGATAATTTGAAAATATCTAGACTTATACTTGAAAACATGCCCTTGGAGGGCGAAAACACAAAGCAGCCCCCAAACGGCCCTGTAAGAGGTGTTGATGTAAGGTGTTGGTGCCTCTTACGGGGCCGTTTGGGGGGGGGGGGGGGGTGGGATTTGACCCCCTAACGGCATATTTTTAAGCCTATGTTTAGATAACTTGAAATTAACGTATTGTTCTCAAACTGGGGTTCCCATTATTATCCAACAGCCAAAAACCAACAACAAGCCAACAACCAATAATTATCCCGTACTCCTTCAAACATATTATCCAACAACAAGGCAACAACCAATAATTATCCAACAACCAAACCAAACCAAACAAATAATTATCCCGTACTCCTTCTTACATACTATCCACCAACAAGCTAACAACCAATAATTATCCAACCACCAAACCAATAATTATCCCGTACTCCTTCTATCATCTAAAAAATTTAAAAGATAATGCATATCAATTATATAACTACTTCAGTTAAATTAAAGACTAACTGATTCCTATGATCAAAGAAGGCCATTAAATAGAGTCTTTAGAATGTGTGATTGAACCAAATTGATCCTGGAGCGCCCAACGCATTCTTTTACATGTACATTTGTTGATTTGTTTCTTTAATAAAATCTTCATAAAATCAAGCAAATTTAACTTCATTTAATGAACAGTGCATCAATGAAACTGATCAACAAATGTATATGTACAGAAACAAGTGGAAATGGAACAGGGTCAATTTGATCGAATCACAAACTAAAATGACTCTATTTCCAAACCGAGCGTCTTGTGAAAGTAACTACATATTCGTCTGAGCATACCATATTATTGAAAGTTGACTTACATAGATCATATGAAACATTCGTAAAAGTAAGTAAACATTCATTCATCAAAGTAAATTGCTAAAACATTGTCAATATCATAATAGGATACAAATAATATTGATATGGATACCATAATATTTTGATACTCAATCTTCCTCTAAATCAACTAAAAGATCCTACAAATTAGGGTTGCCATCAAGAGTTGACTGGAACTCTTTTGGAGCCTTTATTGCATCCACTTCAGTAGTCATACCCTTTGGTGCATGCATATTAATAGACCAATTTCCATCGTTTAGGCACTTCGAGTCGAATACCTTCTTTATATTCTGAAAGCCACAAACAAAAGGCTCATTGACTATGCGATCTTTACTCTTCAGCTTTGATAAATCTACCATCATAAGTTTGGAGTCAGTATTAACTTTTAAAGCATTCGTTGTATCCTCAATCTTTACGAATCACAATAAAATACAGTTTCTGTGAAATCTAAGTAATCAAGTTCTAGGATTTATTGGATCATCCCATAATCGATTAGCACCGTATTCTTTAGATTTTTGTTTCTTTTGCTAGCGATACAAGTGGCCAGGGCGGAAATTTACATTCCAGTATTTTGCGTCAAAATATTTTCATCATATGGATATGAAATGAAATCAAAATCGTTGGTGCAGAATTTATTAAACTCTTTTGCACGAAAACTACAGCCTTTTTCTAGGCGTGAAAGCATGGAAGAGACACCACCTCTTTTTAAAAGATGCATTTATTAATGAATTTGTATTAGGTCATGCTTTTTTCACACACGAATAAATAAGCACACTCATAAGATTCGAAATTTACCTGTTTTGATACCCATGCCCAAAAATCAGTTGTCGTGCAACTTCTCCTTTGATCTTGGGCAATTTCGTTTTCGTATTTCCTTTCGGTAAATCGTAGAGTTTAGATCATAAAATATAAAAAACATATAATAAAATAAGAAGAGTTCAGTATATACTCACTCTCTCCATTCTTCGACTTCATCTTGTGATTCGATTCGAAGACATACTGAGTTCCTTACTCGTATTGTAGATTTGTGAGTTTCGCCTATTTAGGGGTACCAAATGGAAATTCATCCTCAAACTCATCAGGTTCCTCGATCACTCATTGTCCGCAAGGATTTAACCACCTCACTATTGTTCTGGCATATGTTCCCTAGCATATAGCGATGATTCCACCGTTACATATTCTTCAATAATTGAGCCTCCAATATACCGTGTATTCTTTACGTAATCTTTGAAGATTTTCATCAAGTGATCAAAAGGATATATCCAACAATATCTAATGGGACCAAATAAAAAAGCTTCATCACATAAATGCACAAGCAGGTGGATGTTGATATCAAAGAACGACGGAGGAAAATATTTCTCTAATACACAAACTTCCTCGGCTAAAGTTTATTTCGCAGCTTTAATCTGCCTTTTATTTACCACTTTTACACAAAGTAAGGTAAAACACAATCTGATTCACATAATTTACTGACAGAGATCTTTGTGTTCCGAAAAGCAATGCTGAAATAACAGAGGGATTAATTTTATGATTAAATGCCAATCGTGATACTTGCATTGTTTTAAGTAACTTGCTTGGTAACTTACTACCCTACGTAAATTACCAGAATAACCAGTTGGAGTTTTCAAGTTGAACGTATCTAAGATGATCTTCTTCTCACTAGTAGTCAAAGTGAAAGAAGCCCGGGGGGTAGAAATTCTTCCCGTTGTATGTTCATTTTTTAACCACATTTTCTTCTTTATTTTTATATCCTTTAGATCTATGAGGGCCCACTTTCCATCATTGGAATGAGATCCACCCAGACATGTTCATATCAGATGTTTTGGAATATTCTTCTCTATGTGCATCACATCAACTACATGCTTTACACGATGATATTTCTAATTCGGTAAATAAAAAAATATTGACCGACTGGACCTTGAATTCACGTTACTAGGGTTGTTCAGATCCCCCTAGATTTACACTTCATATTTACAAACTGGGGGAGTTTGCCTACGTACCTATTACTCATTTTTTCAACTGTCTCCTTCTCCTTGATCTACTGACTAGAAAGTCGAGAAGGTGGCGTTCTGCACTCGTGATCGATAGGTACAAAGTTAGACTCGTCATTCCTAAAAGGGTGACATGTCGACAGAAATATACGATGACCTGTGCAACTCATCTTACCACTATGTTTTAGATAACAAGATTTATTTTCCTCCCCACATATGGGACATCCATAATAACCATGCACATTACAACCGGACATGGTCCCATAAGCTGGAAGGTCTTAGATCGCTCACATCACCATTGCTTTAAGTGTGAACTCTTCACCCTTATGAGAGTCGAACTCCGTCACACCTTTATCCCACAACTCTTTAAGTCCTTCAATTAATGGTGCTAAGAATATATCAATATCATCATTGGGAGCATTTGGACCGGGTATCAACAAAGACAATTATGTGAGCTCCTTTCTCATGCATAGTGTCGGAGGGAGACTGAAAGGTGTCAAGAGAACTCGCCAATAACTCTGACTAGTACTTAAATTATCAGAAGGGTTGAACCCATTGGTTGAGATTGCAAGACGAATATTGTGCAGTTCCTTTGCAAACTCATAGTGTTGTGCATTTGAAATTTTCCAGATGGGTGAATCAACAGTATGACGCATCGGATTCCCACCCACCTCGCATCAAGCGTGCCATGTCATTGCCTCCGCTATCCATAGTATAGTAAAAAATCATTTTAACTGTGGCCCACGTGGAAAATACTTTAAAACATTTTATGGTACTTGTGAGCACTTGTGTCACTTTTTCCTTTCCATTCTGACAAACCACATATCTAGGCTCATCGCATACAGGACATTCATCCTTCTCTTCATGCTCGTTGTGGTACAATATGCAATCATACTTGCATGCATGAATATATTTGAATTTCAAACCCAAACTTTTCAATCTCGTCTTCATGGTAGGATAATAGCATGGTAATGTGTTATCTTTTGGGAGGATATCTTTAACCCACTTAAGAATTTCAGTTACACTGTTCTTAGTCAAACCAAATTGACTCTTCAAATTATGCAAACCAATCATTGTATATAATACCGAGTGATCTTCATTGCAATCATTATATAATGGTCTAGCCGCATCATCTTTCAACCATATGTATTCCCGATCTCCTGGAAGTTCAACATCAAAATTTTCATTTATTTGGCTATAATTCACATTATCCGCATCAATAGGTTAAGGATTTGCGGTTGTGGAGTCCATAAGCATCATCAATTAAGTCGGTCCATGGATGATGTGTTGGTGAATCTTGTACCACTTCCACTCGTTAGGGTTGCGTTACACGGTCGGGTATCGACGATTCTTATGAAACATAAGGAATATTTTTTCACAATGGTAGTCCATATTGTATAGTCCTGACATATTCCCCATTGTATTAAATACAACTCAACGTGTTCCAATGACTTATATTTTTCGTTCCTACAATGGGTGCACAGACACATAACCAATTCACTTTTAAGATTTTTGAAAGTGTATTTAACAAATTCTTGAATGTCATTTACATGATTATTTAAAATTCAGTATGTCTCTCCCATAAACTCTTTGTATAGTGGGAAATCCGTGTAATAATCTTCAAATTTCAGTCCTCTGGATATAGGGTAAAAAATATTATTACAATTAAAGAAATAAAAAAATATTATTAAAACTGAAATAAACACAATATTCTTAAATTGAAACAAAACCGATATTCTTACAACTGAAACAAAAAAATGTTATTATAACTGAAACGATAAAAAAAATATTATTACAACTGAAATGAAACAAAATATTAATTGATCTTTTCCAATAGATAGATTGGCCAAGGAAGAAAAGAGTTTGCATAATTCCTCGATTCTAGCCATTCCCTTCCTTCAGCGAACATAGGTACATCTTGCAGCCGTTGTATATTAATCCCACCATTATTTGAGCCTCACCCTTCTCCAAAGGTTGGTTGTGTACGAGAGTTTCGACAACCTTGGAGACGAGTGTGTACACCCCAACAACCCTCTTATTGATCAGGTATTTGAAATAGTACTTTTTTCCATAGTCAACATGAGTTGTTGATGATGATGCAAGTCCCGTGACACACGGAGGCACGGGGAATGGGAATGTTGGATGCGATGGCATTTGGGAGGGGAATGTTGGATTAGGTGTCATTTGGGAGGGTAATCTTGGATGAGGCGGAATTTAGGAGGGGAATGTTGGAGGCGTCATTTAGGAAGGGAAACTTGAAGGGGGTGGATAGGGAAAACCATGAGGAGGAGGGTGAGGATAAAGGTAACCTTGAGGAGGCGACATTATGATCCCATAATTTTGGAAAAAGGAAACATATTGCCCAATTTGATTCGTCAACATTCCTAGGTTATTTTTATATATATTGGACGTCCCCATCGGTATTTAACTCTCGTTCCACATTGAATGAAAAATGAGTATTGATCGAAGAAAACTCATCCACAAGACATGCGGTTTGTTGAAATTTTATTTATGGCATATATGAGTCAACACCTCTTGTCCCCCCCCCCCCCCCCCCCTTTTCCTTTCCAAAGGTCTAGGTTTGGGCATCATTTCAATGTCAAAGTCATCATTAGGGCTAAAACCTCACTAACTGCTGATGGCCTTTATTGATTCTAGCGTCTCAGCCAAGTGCGACAGGAATTTATTATCTTTTCCCCGTCAAGCATGAATGAATAAGTTGGATCGATTTGATTTTTTACCCGCATTTGGATCATCCTTTGTCCTACTCGCCCATTCATTCTTCAAATCCTCATAGGATTTGGATCCCATCTTGTGGATATCAATTTTTGTGCCCTATTTTTTATTTTTCTCCCTTTAGACCAACTTTTTCCTCATCGCCTCATTCTCCCAAAACTTATTCCACTGCTCTATCGAAATTTTAACATTGGGAGGTACTCTCTCTTTCAAAGATAAAATATTGGAGCTCGCTTCCTCCTTTGGGAAATGTTTCTTCTGAAGGTTTATCCTGCATGTCCTCAATGATTCAGCAACTCGAGATAAAACCATATTCTTGGAACTATCTGGAAATGAGAAATCTTGTAGAGGTAATTGTATATGTCATCTTTGACGGATTGATGAAACAGGTTCCAGTTATCTGGTCCACCAACCCGCACATTCATTTTTTCCAAAGCCAAACACCGGGCTTTAAAGTTCAGCGTGTCATTCCTATCACATGTCGGGTTATTCCTGATAAGGGAGAACCCAATAAGTTTTTTGGGTTGAGGGGGAGGCGTAGATAGCATTGGATGGGGACGGTGGAGAAACGGGAGTGTTGGATGAGGGCGCCGAATAAATTGGACTTGGTGAGGAGGGAACCATTGGTGACCGATTGGTGTTGAGAACTTGGGTTGTGGACGAGATGGTGAACCTCCTTACGGTGTCCCCCCGTCAATTTGTTCCCTTGGGTTGTTTCGCCCGACATTAACTACAAAATTGAAAAAACATAAGTGATTAAAAAATAATAATAAGAAATTATGACTAAGTAATCAAGCATACGACTATATATATATACCTTTTCAAAGTAAGGCTTTAGAATATGTTCAATGTGCCTGATCTCCATCCATAAAGTATTAGGTTTTAAGAACCTCTGAATTTTTGCATGTGGCCAACTAGGAGGAACGTTATCTATGATTTATGTGTATATATCCATGACATGAACTCATAATCCCATCCTTTTGAACTTGTTGACAAGATTCAATTGAACGTGCATATGGCGCGAGACATCATAGTCTATATCAATGCCTTATGTACGCAGTTGTATCCATAACATGTGAAGTTTTTTTTGCCTTCTCCAACAACGTATTCAAGGCTAGGGATACGTTGGGATTATGTGTGTGAAATATATTTTGTAAAACGTCATCCCAGTTTTCGGGTATGGAAAACAGAATACAATCGAGCGGGTAATCTTGCTGGAAATTAATTCCACGATTTACAAGGTAATTAAATTGTTCGATATTTTTATTTCCATACTATAAATAGGAGTACCCTCAATATGACGCTCATTAATAAAAGAGTTACGGTTGCGGTCCAATTGAAAAATCTCCAACTGTTGTTGCTAGTGATTATAACCGTGCATCATTTTTCCAGAGAAAAATATAGGAGGCCGTGAATATGAGTCCTACGGTTAAGGTATAAGGGCATATTAGTTTGATTAAGGTTTTGATAATAAAGAAAGGATTTTCAGTATATTAGTTTGATTAGGGTGAGGAACCGAAAATACTCAATTAATTTCAAACTCTAAATAAATTCCAAGCCCTAAATGAGAATACTCTTAAACAGTGCAATTTATTTTAATCCCTAAGTAATCACATTCAGTCAATACTAATAATCCCTAAGTAACCACATTTATTTTGATGCCTAAGTAACCACATTCATTCAATACTAATAATACTCAATTAATTTCAAACTCTAAATAAATTTGAAGTCCTAAATGACAATACCCTTAAATTTCTAAAATTATTTTAATTCCCAAGTAACCACATTCAGTCAAAATTAATAATGACAATACCCTTAAATAATGCAGTTAATTTCAAACTCTAAATAAAAACTCTCAATCAATGTTAGCAATACCCAATAAATACCAAATAAATAATGCAATAAATTTTAATCCCTAAATATAACATCCATTTTCATGAAAAAAGATTATACACACATACACACATATGCACACAGATACACACACATATACAGACACACACACATACACAGATATACACACACATTCACAAAAAATATACACACACATACATATGCATATACACCCGTACACACACATACACACATAAACACACACACATACACAGAAATACACATATATACATTAGGGTTTAGCACACACATTCACACATATATACACAAATACACATTAGGGTTTAACACAGAAAGAAAAAAATAGGGTTTACCTTTGAGATTGAGAGAGAGATTAAGAGATCAAGAGATGGCCGAAATTAGGGTTTGAGAATCGCCGAAGGAGAGAGAGAGAGAGAGATGGATGTGGGAAGAAATTAAACGAAAGGAGTTTTTTTTATTATAATGAGAGTAGTCACGGCCTAGATCCGTGACCCATTGCCATGACCCTTAAACGTTTTCCACATCAGAGGGTAGGCAACCATGTGGTCACGGCTAAGGGACATGCCTCACGCACGTGAACAAATTGATATGGTCACGGCTCAAAGCCGTGACCCTATGGGTGTGAATTTTGGCTTTGGTCACGACCCTTATTTGTGAACCTACCATGACCAAACTTGGTGGGTGTAAGAGGGTAGTTTAGATTAGATGGAGGCATAACCTCTTTTGAGTATAGTAATGACAAGTTAACCGGGAACAATCCTGATTAATTACAGGGCGCAAAATCACAACCCAATGAAGATAAAATTAGTTTGAACTCACAAATCACTTGCGTGTAACTCAGAAGATAGTAATGAAATAGAAGTAACTCATTTAGAGGGAGAGAGAGGTAAAAACCCCAGATACATCTTGACAGGCAGCCAAACATGCCAACCCTCAAAGGTCTCCAGTCAGATAGTAAAAGCTTAGATAACATGACTTTTGCGTATATCGTTGTTGAAAGCCAAGTTAGTCAAAATCCTCAAAATACCTACAAAATATAACAATCTCAAGTGTAGAGGTAAGTAAGGGTATCAATCCACTTTCGAGGTTGTAAAGCAAATGGAACAAAATTGTAATTCACTTTTGATTTTCTTTTTATGCTTTTCCACTTTTCTAAATTTTTTTTTGCTTTTTCAAATATTAAAACAATAGGGTGAGGTGATGATTTAAACTAAACTAAACTAAATGCAATATGATAACAACTAACTTGAAAGTGACTAAAATGAAAACAAAGTCTAACACTAAAATAAGAGATAAAGTGAGGTGAATAATTGTGAGAACAATCAAGGAGTGGGATTACACCACAAATTTTAGTTATTCTAATTAATTAATTTAATTAATTCAATTCTCCCAAATTAATATCAAAATTACAAACAAACTCTTGTTGCAAGTGTAATTATAACAGTAATATTTTAGAAAATTAAGTTTAACACCCCACAACTCTAGAAAAATAGATCTACACTCCTTTAATTAATCACCCGCTAGGATCGATCGATTAAAATTCATGTAAATCTTAGAAAATAATTTTAGAATTGAAATTCAAGTTAAAATACCCCACTTAAGAAACCCCTATCTCTAGTTCGAATCTAAAATGGGTATTAAAATTAGAATTTCGATTTTCTCTCGAAAATCATTTACCCTCTCTCGAGGCATAAATTTAAGGGTGAGGGATTAAAATTAACATTCAAAGGGACTTTTCAAGTAATTAAACTAATTAAAATAAAATAACATCAAATAAGGGTTTTACCCCACCCCTTGAAAGGGGTTTTAGCCTAACATGATATGAAATATGACAAATTAATAATCAAAGGCATAAAATAAATGAGAAGAGAAGAAAACAATCAAACTCCAATCTCTTGAACTGAAATTGAACCTCTATTCCTTTGAAATTAAGCAAAATCCATCCAATAATAATAAACTCAATAATCAACTCAATTGAATTTCACACATTTATCACTCACAAATATCTAAAAAAAATGAAAATAAAACTATTTACAAATATTTCTACCTAATTTATTCTAACCTAACTCTCTACTTTTCTCTGGAATTTTCTCTCTCTATTTGATGAATAGTTCCCTCTAATCTAAACTAAAAATTACAAAATAAAAATAAAAAGGATAGTTGATGAATTCATAATGGACAATTAAATAATAAAAGAGATTTGCTAAAAATTCAAATCCTAACATTATAAAATAGTTCATTAGAACTCATCTAAAGAAATAAATTCTAGATCATTAATTTATATTGAGATAATTGCTAATAATGCAAAATCTCAACATAAAGGAATGGATTAGAATTTACCTCCCTTAAGGGATAAATTTCACTACATCAATCTATTTTGAATTAATTGCTAAAAATGCAATAATTCATAATAGAGGGGTGGGGTGAAATTTATCTTAGAGATAATTTTCACTACACACCTATATATTGAAGTATTTCCTAAAAATACAAATACTCAACATAAAGGGGTGGAGAGAATTTTATCACACCAAGCATAAAACTAATTTTGAGATCTCTTTCAAATGGGGTCTTGAGTCTTCTTTTATAGTAGATGCATGGAGCATGGGGGACAAGGGGTATATTGGGTAAATGGCTAGGGGGTGCATGTGGATATGGTGTGAGGTCATGTGAATGAGGGGATAAGTGAGTGAGTGGATAGGAATAAAAATCTGATTTAGTTATGAGGGTATAATGTGAAGTTGGGTTAAGAGAGGTGGTTGGGGGGTAAAATGGGTAAATGAGAAAAAGGGTTAAATGGGTTTAATTGGCATGTGGGTATTAGTTGGTTTTGGTCTTTTGTATGTTTTGTGCAGGTCACGATTTTGGCTTGAGTTAAATGGGTTCAAATGCTTGACTTGTTCTTAATTTTTGGCTTTGACATTTGGCTTTTAGAAGGTAGAAAATCGTGACTTAGGAGAATTGGGTATTTGGCTTTGAAAAAGGAAAATGGGTTGGACATGGGTAATGGAGTGTGGGTTCGAGTAGGGTAGGAGGTTAGCGCTAGAGCTGGCCGACGACTGAGGGCGCTGGCGGAGGGACATTGGTCGTGGGTGGTAGCATCGGGGTCTTGTCTGTCGGCGACTGGAGGCCGGCAGGAGCTCCGGGGTTTGGCTGGAATCGCCGGTAATGAGGGAGAAGGGTCATCGGCGATTTGGGCTGGCCGACGGTCTGGACATCGCGATAGGAGGTTGCCACGGGGTCGCAGTTGCGACCGCCGGAGATGTTTTTAGGTGGAGGGATGGGAGGTTGGGTCGCCGCCCGGAGCAGGGGTAGGGTGCCGGGTTTGACAGAAATCGGGAATGGGGTTGGTGATGTGGGGGTTTGTTAATGGGGTAGTGGGTGTAGGATGTGTGTTTGGTTGTTTATGGGGTGATGAGAGGCAGTGAGAGGGTTAGGAGGTAGAATAAGGTAGGGGTGATAAGGTGTGTGTGAGTGTAGGGGAAGATGGGTAAGGGTGAGTGTTTAATTGGGTGTATTGTAGTGTGGGTTAGTTAGGTGTGAGGGTGTGTGTTTAATTTGGACCCCTAATAAAAATAACACTAAAAAAACTAAAACCCAAAAAACTAAAAATCAAAAATAAAAATTATACTTCTAATAATAATATAAAGACTCAATAAAAAAATGAAACTAAAAAGAAATACAAATAAAAATAAATAAATCTAATAAAACTAAAACCAAAATTCTAATTAAACGTAAAATCAAATAAAACAAATAAATGAAATCCTAAAAAAATATAATCCTATTAAAAACTAAAAACTAATAAAAATAAAATAAAATTATAGTAATAAAATAAAATAAAATAAAACCTAGAAATTACTAAATAAATCTAAAATAAATCCTAAAAATAAAAATGATTCAAACTAAAAATCTAAAAAATGATAAAAAGACACAAACAAAACACACAGAGGGTTTAGGGTAGGTTTAGGGTAGGCTTAGGCTTCGGGTACGATTAGGGAATTGGGTATTTAGCTCCATTTTACTACAAGTTGCCTCGAATTATAGCTTTTGACACTGCAACTGTAATTAAGGCTCCAAGATAAACATTTAAGCGCATAAGACCCAAATTGTCGATAAATAGCAATTAAAGTACGTCTATTTGGGGTATAAATTGTACAGTTTTGGGTGCTTATCACACCACCCCCAAACAGAGTGTTGCTACTCCTCGAGCAATAAGATAGAGAGAAAGAGAAAGATAAGAAACCAAAAGTGTACCACTTTCGCGGCACTTGCGATTGCACTTAGCATGTGCAACAAGCCTTTAAACCTATAGGTTGCCCTATAGGATGAGTTATGTCTTGTGAGGGTTTGCAAGGAAAATACCCACAAAATTCTTATTTGCAAAAATTTATTGGAAGGCAGTCAATCTCTTATTAGGCATTGAATAATCGCACAATCCATCACAAGAAATATTTTGCGAAATACAAGCTTTAAGTGCATAAAAAGATTAAGCTAAGTAAATACTCAAGGCACATCCTTCCTAGAACTCAACGTGTGTAGTGTGAATCAGTCAAAATGGGTCGAGTATCACAAGAGTAATTCCTAGATTGCCTTGTCGGAATCATCGCTTCAACTTCAAATCTCATGGATATATCTCGCTCAAACGAACTCTTGAGATATGGGTAAGTGTATCGCTCTTATGTGTGAGGAGGTGAGTAAATGTAAGCAAGTTCAAACGTCTCACACACATAAGAAAGAAAGATCAATTAGAAAGAAAAATGATCTCATGAAAGAATGCTAATCACTATAGTGAGAACGTCGAGTTATTCACCATGTCGACTTTCATTTGCCCGAACACCTAGGGTAACATGGATGATAATGGGTGAGGGGGAATGAAATGGGATGAGAAAGATATGATATGTAGGATGGATGGGATGAGGTAGGTAGGATAGTGATGTAGAATGGGATTGATGTGTGAAATGATGGATATATGATGGATGAGAAAGAAGAGTGTACTTATGAAGAACAAATGTCTTTATTACACAAGAACTAACTACAAACTCTCTTTCTTTCTTTTTTTTCTTTCTTTTTTTTTATTTTTCTTTTCTTTTTTTCTATATTTTTTTTCTCTATTTCATATTTTTGCTATTTTTTTATGTTTTTCTCTCTTTTTTTCTTTCTTTTTCTCTCACTTTTCAAACCAATAGTGAAGACATTTGACATTTGGAATAAATACTCTTTTATTTGAAAATGATGATGGATGATATAAATAGAGGTGATAGGTGATGGTGTGGGGAAATATATGGAAATGTAATGGGTGAGTAAATGGAAATATGATATGAAAAAGTGGTAGGTGTATGGATGAGAATCTAGTATTCGGGACAAATTTCAAGACACGCGTTTCTTACAACTCGAAAAAGATGTCATTCTCAGTGATCAAGCCAAAAATGAAGAATAATGAGATCATACAACTATTAAAGTGCGGACCCAAAAGAAGTTGAATCAACTTGTGACTCGGAGATTGCATAAGACACTCTGAAAGGGTGAAAGGCACAAATCTCACAAGCTAAAGTCTCTACTAGTGATCCTTAAAGTTCTCTTTAGAATTGTAGTACTCCTCAACTCTAAACCGTAGTGACTTGATAAGTGCGTAAATTTTTTTGAGTCTAGAATTTCATGGTGCAAAATGCCTTGTTATGTATTACATAAGCTATTTATAAAAAATATTCTCTAGCTTGATTCCTAGACTTTAAAAGATGGATGATTGAAAATTCACATCAGTGATTGAGATGAAAGAAACTGCACGAAATTTTAAAAATCAGGTTCAAAAATAATTTTTTTTTGAAAAAGAGGTACGATTTTGATAAAATTCCCCACCCCAAACAAAAAGGAACATCGTCCTCGATGTTAAGTGAAATGATTTTTAAAATTGAGAGCATAAGGTAGGAAAGAGATTACCAGAATGAACCGCTAATAAAGTGGACATGTGGAGCTAAGAAAAAACCTGAATAAATGATAGGAGAAAAAAAAGTGTAGAAGTCTATAAGCATGATAAAGCATAGGATGATGTGAAACACCACCCCCAAACAGGATGAGACTAGTACAAGAAACGTGGGCTGCCTCCCGGTAGCTCTAAGTTTAATGTCTTCAGCCAGACCGAACCATTCTCACCATAAAGATAAGATCTATGAAAGCTCGGGGTGGAAGAAAAATTAGGTGATGAGAATCACCCCCAAACAAGACTGGAGCGTCAGTCTTGTTGGACACATGCTAAAGTGGTCAATGCACTTGTATGGCAAAGTGCATCACACGATGAAAAGCATCGGTGGACCATGGGCGGGTGGGTATTAAGGTAAAGCTGAGGGTGAATAGGTATCGTCCACGGGCCTTGTTGAGCTTAAAGGTGAGGGAAACTAGGGCCCTATAAGAATGGTGCTCTAGTTGGATGGGAAGGTGAAAAGGTGTAGAACGTGGAATGGGATGGGCCTCATAAAAAACACACGACCGTTCTATGAATGGGCAATGATAATGGTCGTGCCGTGACACACTAGGGAGCTGTTGAGAAGATAAATCAACACCACAAGAGAGTGGCGGGCATAGAGGAACAAGCTCGATGTCATGGAAGTGGAGAGTAGCACCACATATACTCTCATGGGTGGTGGATGGTTTCAGGTTAGGATCTAAAAATGTGTATGGAAACATGAACTGTGTAAAATCAAGATCCAAACAAGATGGTAGGGTAGAAGGGACAATGGGTGGGTCGGGTGGGATAAATGGTGTAGGAAGATGATCCAACTCAAGAGTGGGAGACACACACTCATTGGGAGGAGTAAATGAATACTCACAAGGGAGTGTGGTTTCTAAAGATGGAGTTGTCAACTTTTCCATAAGATTAGCATCAGTAAATGTGGTGGTTGGGTAAGACGAGGCACCAAGATCTAAGATAGAGGAATCACTAGAAATATCGAACTCAAAGGGAGACATATATGGTGGGATATCATCCATATCCGGATAGTTAGGAACTATCACGGATTGTATCTCAGAAAAATGGTGAGCACTCATAGCCAGAGCTAACCTAGGATAAACTGGTTCCTCGGGAACACAAGGGTGAAGCTCGATAAGTATAGACTCGGACATATTTTTGGATATGACGGGAGTGTAAAGGTGAATGGGAACCTCAAAGTGGGGTTCAGGATGACATGGTGGGATTTGATCAGTCTCACTATATAAAGGTAAGTCAACACAATTGTCGACTTAGGACCCGGACCATGGGATGGTCTCAACTTCGACATTCTCGGGGTGGTAGGGTTGGTCACACTCAAAATTCGTTTCATAAGAGGACACATCATCATCACACTCGGTTGCAATGATGGGTGGATGCATGTTCGACTCTCTTGCACACTCCAATTCATTTAACCTTTGTTCAAGCCTTTGAAGAGCTTGAGTTTGAGTGGCTTGCTCTTGCTCAAGTAAGAACTTTTGCAAGAGGGTTTCGAGAGCGGATATGGATGAAGGTATTGGTGGAATGATGGGTGGTGGGGGTGGTTGAGGTGGACACAACTCTCTATAATCGGGACCATATGGAGAATACTCATATGAAGTGTGTGGGCTGGGGCCAAGTTCATCATACAAGGATTTCTTTCGTGATGGACAAATGGTTGATACTCATGGGGTGCATAGTGAGGGAACTGATCGTGAACAGGTGCACAAGGTTGCCATGACGACTGTTGGAACGTGTGAGGATCCACAACATCGGGTTAGGATACGTATTGTGTGGAAGGTTGGTCAGGCCTCCACGAATAACTGGGGTACTCACACAACTCGGGATTAGGTATATCGGGATAATAGGCCGAGGTGGGTTCCGAAACAGTGTCATATGGATACACATGTTCCATGGTGGGTTCCGATGGATATGACAAGTATGGACACTCATGGTACATGTGATCGGCATAATAACAGTGGGTGGACGAGACACGTCGACACTTGACACCGAGGGTGATGGAATAGGTGGTGCGTGCATAGATGGGTCAAGAGTACCAATGGTACTCGTGAGAGAGGTGAAACGACTAAGAATATCATAAAGAGACGGCGCGGGATCACTCTCACACGTGTCACGTGTCAATGGAAAATGACCAAAGTAGTCCCGTAAGGGACGTTCTTCGGCCATGTGGAGAGAAATATATTTTTTTGATTTTTTTGGAATTTTTTCAAAAGGAAAGAAAATATTTTTGGGATTTTCTAAAAATGAGAAAAAGAAAATATTTTTGGATTTTTTTCTAAAAAGGAAAGAAAGAAAATATTTTTGGATTTTTTTATTTTTGGGAAGAAAAGGTGGGGGAAAATATGAACTCTTTGAATTTGCACATACTCACTAAAATCGACTACCAAAAAATGGAATTGGACACACACACAAGTCAAGAAAATTTCCTAACTAGCACATACCCAATTTTTATCTTTAAATTTAGTGAGAGGGTAGTCAAATTTTAATTAAGTCCATAGGCGATAAAAAATCACGAAAATATTTTAGTGATCGCCATTGCAAAATGTTCTCCTATTGGGCTACCTAGTTGATTGATTTTAAATTTAGTGATGGCTAGGTTAGCACACAATGGTAAGCGAGTGAGTCGGGTGATGAAATCCCTTCTCGTGAATGACCGAGTGTAGGTCTTAGTAATTTAATTCATCACACCATTCAAAAAAATGCGAGAATAAAATCACACAACAGCACACAAGAGCACACAAAATTGACTCGCTAACAGGAGAGGTGCGAGGGTGTAAGAAATGTACCTCCCACGATTTTTAGGCCGTGGGGTGCCAAAAAATTTGAGTCGACCGGGGGGAGATTACACCTATCTCAGTCATCCCCAGGAGTCCTACCGACCCAAGATAGAGAGGCTACTAAATCCTCGCCTTTGGATGCCCTCTCTCTATCTTGTTCGGTTTCCCTATCACGCTTGCTTCGATAATTACAATTTTAAAATGAAAAATAAAATAATGGTGTCTCTAAGCACCGCAATACAAGCCAAATAATAAATTCCTAATACAAGCCTTCTAAAAATATATAAAATGGTACTAAAAATAATAAAGTGCAAAAAATGAATGAATTACAAAATGAAATCCGCTCCAAGCTTCACAATCCCAAGAATGGCAACGACGCCATTTTATAACTTGAACTTTTCTACATCCCCGGCAATTGCGCCATTTGATAACTTGAACTTTTGTACATGCTCGACAACGGCGCCATTTGATAACGTGACTTTTGCGTATATCGTTGTTGAAAGCTAAGTTAGTCAAAATCCTAAAAATACCTACAAAATTTAACAATATCAAGTGTAGAGGTAAGTAAGAGTATCAATCCACTTTCAAGGTTGTAAAGCAAATGGAACAAAATTGTAATTCACTTTTTATTTTCTTTTTGTGCTTTTCCACTTTTCTAATTTTTTTAGCTTTTTCAAATATTAAAACAATAGGGTGAGGTGATGATTTAAACTAAACTAAACTAAATGTGATATGATAACAACTAACTAGAAAGTGACTAAAATGAAAACAAAGTCTAACACTAAAATAAGAAATAAAGTGAGGTAAATAATTGTGAGGACAATCAAGGAGTGGGATTACACCACAAATTTTAGTTATTCTAATTAATTAATTTAATTAATTCAATTCTCCCAAATTAATATCAAAATTACAAACCAACTCTCGTTGCAAGTGTAATTATAATAGTAATATTTTAGAAAATTAAGTTTAACACCCCACAACTCTAGAAAAATAGATCTACACTCCTTTTAATTAATCATCCGCTAGGATCGATCGATTAAAATTCATGTAAATCTTAGAAAATAATTTTAGAGTTGAAATTGAAGTTATAATACCCCAGTTAAGAAACCACTATCTAAAGTTTGAATCTAAAATGGGTATTATAATTAGAATTTCGATTTTTTCTCGAAAATCATTTACCCTCTCTCGAGGCGTAATTTTAAGGGTGAGGGATTAAAATTAGCATTCAAATGGACTTTTCAAGTAATTAAACTAATTAAAATAAAATAACATCAAATAAGGGTTTTACCCCACCCCTTGAAAGGGATTTTAGCCTAACATGATATGAAATATGACAAATTAATAATCAAAGGCATAAAATAAATGAGAAGAGAAGAAAACAATCAAACCCCAATCTCTTGAAGTGAAATTGAACTTCTATTCCTTTCAAATTAAGCACAATCCATCCAATATGAGCATCCAACAATAATAAACTCAATAATCAACTGAATTGAATTTCACACATTTATTACTAACAAATATCTAAAAAAAATGAAAATAAAACTATTTACAAATATTTCGACCTAATTTATTCTAACCTAACTCTCTACTTCTCTGTAGAATTTTCTCTCTCTATTTGATGATGAGTTCCCTCTAATCTAAACTGAAAATTACATAATAAAAATAAAAAGGATAGTGGACGAATTCATAATGGACAATTAAATAATAAAAGAGATTTGCTAAAAATGCAAATCCTAACATTATAAAATTGTTCATTAGAACTCATCCAAAGAAATAAATTATAGATCATTAATTTATATTGAGATAATTGCTAAAAATGCGAAATCTCAACATAAAGGAATGGATTAGAATTTACCTCCCATAAGGGATAAATTTCACTACATCAATCTATTTTGAATTAATTGCTAAAACTGCAATAATTCATAATAGAGGGGTGGGGTGGAATTTATCCTAGAGATAATTTTCACTACACGCCTATATATTGAAGTATTTTCTAAAAATACAAATACTCAACATAGAGGGGTGGAGAGAATTTTATCACACCAAGCATAAAACTAATTTTGAGATCTCTTTCAAATGGGGTCTTGAGTCTTCTTTTATAGTAGATGCATGGAGCATGGGGGATAAGGGGTATATTGGGTAAATGTCTAGGGGGTGCATGTGGATATGGTGTGAGGTCATGTGATTAAGGGGATAAGTGAGTGAGTGGATAGGAATAAAAATTTGATTTAGTTATGAGGGTATAATGGGAAGTTGGGTTAAGATAGGTGGTTAGGGGAGTAAAATGCGTAAATGAGAATAAAAGGTTAAATGGGTTTAATTGGCATGTGGGTATTAGTTGGTTTTGGTCTTTTGTATGTTTTGTGCAGGTCACGATTTTGGCTTGAGTTAAATGGGTTCAAATGGTTGACTTGGTCTTGATTTTTGGCTTTGACATTTGGCTTTTAGCAGGTAGAAAATCATGACTTAAGAGAATTGGGTATTTGTCTTTGAAAAAGTAAAATGGGTTGGATATGGGTAATGGAGTGTGGGTTCGAGTAGGGTAGGAGGTTAGCGCCGGAGCTCACCGGTGACTGAGGACACTGGCGGCGTGACATTGGTCGCTGGTGGCAGCGTCGGGGTCTTGTCTGTCGGCGGCTGGAGGCCGGCAGGAGATCCGGGGTTTGGCTGGAATCACCGGTGGTGAGGGAGACGGGTCGTCGGCGGGTTGGGCTGGCCGACGGTCTGGACATCGCGATCGGAGGTTGCCACGGGTTCGTAGTCGCGACTGGCGGAGATATTTTCAGGTGGAGGGATGGGAGGTTGGGTCGCCGCCCGGAGCAAGGGTAGGGTGCCGGGTTTGACAGAAATCGGGTATGAGGTTGGTGATGTTTGGGTTTGTTAATGGGGTAATGGGTGTAGGATGTGTGTTTGGTTGGTTATGGGGTTATGAGAGAGAGTGAGAGGGTTGGGAGGTAGAAGAAGGTAGGGGTGATAAGGTGTGTGTGAGTGTAGGGGAAGATGGGTAAGGGTGAGGGTTTAATTGGGTGTATTGTAGTGTGGGTTAGTTAGGTGTGAGGGTGTGTTAGGTGTGAGGGTGTGTGTTTAATTTGGATCCCTAATAAAAATTACACTAAAAAAACTAAAATTCATAAAACTAAAAATCTATAATAAAAATTCTACTTCTAATATTAAAATAAAGACTCAATAAAAAAATGAAACTAAAAAGAAATACAAATAAAAAATAAAAATAAAATCTAATAAAAATAAAACTAAAATTCTAATTAAATGTAAAATCAAATAAAACTAATAAATGAAATCATAAAAAAATCTAATCCTAATAAAAACTAAAAACTAATCAAAAATAAAATAAAATTATACTAATAAAATAAAATAAAACTTAGAAAATAGTAAATAAATCTAAAATAAATCTTGAAAATAAAAATGATTCAAACTAAAAATCTAAAAGATGATAAAAAGACACAAACAAAACACACACATGGTTTAGGGTAGGCTTAGGCTCGGGTACAGTGAGGGAATTGGGTATTTAGCTCCATTTTACTACAAGTTGCCTTGAATTATAGCTTTTGACAGTGCAACTGTAATTAAGCCTACAAGATAAACATTTAAGCGCATAAGACCCAAATTGCCGAGAATTAGCAACTAAAGTACGTCTATTCGGGGTATAAATTGTACAGTTTTGGGTGCTTATCAAACTTCATAGTAAATGACAATTGTGGGTAAGTAAGAGCTATGGTTTTGGAATAACTTCTTTTTCTTTTGATGATAATCTCTCTCTAGCCAAAGATCTCTAAAAAAGAACTCTCTCTCTTAGAAGTTATTGAGGCCAATAAATAACCCCCACGCCACTCCCGAGATGCCCTAGTCCTTTACAACTGTGAAAGACATCCTTCATACTTTATGTCACAAACATTAAATGCCTGATGGACCAGTCAACTCCACGTCATAAACATTAAATCCCAAGACATGCCTTTTTCCTAACCACTTTGTGTTAGGGGGCTATCATCACATATGTGGCCAACTAACTGTCTGACAACCCCTAAATACCACAATGGTTTATTCAAGTGCAGATTTGATATTGTTTAGCTGGATAGTGACATCACCTACACTATATGTGACATTAAGTAGAAGGCATAATTGGTTCACAACTCAAGGCACAATGGGACTCAAGGATGCTCCGCCCAAGGTTCCACGGTCAAGGACTTTTGGTGTTTTACCAGGTGTATCTAAGATGGTCGAGACAAGCCTCAACACTGCCTCACTTATCAGTCCTCCAAACCAAGTCCCTCTGAAGTTCCCACGGCGAGGTCATTCGATAGAGCATAAAAGCTCTCGCAGGCCCTGACAGGCATGGTCTGTGGCAAGTACCATTTGACCTCACATTAAATAACATTATAATCATTACACCTCATAGTCAATTTAAATAAAGGATACAACAAGACTAAGTTAAACAAAAGAACTAAAGGATGATTTCTCTCGACCAATTTCTTCGCTGGAAGATCTCCCCGGGCTTGCACGCTGAACTAACTCACTTGAGATGCGTCGCTGAGATACATTGCTTGAGCTGCCTCATTAAGATGTATCTCTTGAGCTACCTCGCTGAGATGCATTGCTTCCTTAATTCCTGGAGTCTGTTGTATTAACTGGGGGTATTATCTCTAATCTTGAGATTATCTTTAAGCCCCCTATATTTGCCCCTTCGTGGAGAGATTTGTTATGGGAATAAGAAATGTCTGCACAAAAACTTCTCAACCCGATGGACCTTCTATTCGTGAAAAAATTCGATCATTTATGTTTTCGTTACAACTTATGCCGTTATTATTTCCAAGAAAAAGAAAAATTCTCCTCGATGTACCTGACCCAATGGGCTGCGGCTTGTCGACGATTGGCGAAGAGTCATTGCAACTTTTTCCTATTGTTAAGCCTCAACCATTCTGTCTCTTCTTCCTTAGCTATCGGAATTTTCCCGAAACGCCACAGGAACTTGTTAACTATCTGTTCTAACTCTTGGTAAGTGAAATTCTCCCCTGTCGGTGTTGTTTCATGCTGTTTGTGAAGTATAGCTGTAAGTATTTGGTATTTGCATTAGGACTACCCCTAGTGGTATGAAATCTTCCTCCTAGGCATTCTTGGCGTTTAAGCTTGTGGAGTTCTTCTCAAAGTAACTGTTTGAACTATAAAATTATTCCCGATGTACCTGAGTCACAGTTAAACTCCATTTGGACTTGTGGTGAGGGGATATCGTAGCTTTTTAAACCGCAGTAATAACTTCTGTGTTGTGGGATATTGTATATGTCTGACACAAAGAAAAAAACTTGTGGCAAACCTAAAACATGTTTTGGAAGAAACACTTTCTATTCCCCATGTGTCACTTTATTAGTGATGTAGTGACGTCTTTTCAACTTTTAGGACACTTCCCGAAGCACCACGTGTCCACTTGAAATGATTACCGAAGGCTTTGCACATGCAGTGGTGGGAAACTAAAAAGGAGAACCAAGGAATTTCAAACGGCTATTATTCAAACACTTAGACATTTTTTTCACTTACTTTGACATCGTCTTCTTCAACTCCCACCATACATAGAGAGAGAAAATCCTCAAAGCACCATCGTTACTAAGCTTTTCCCTAGTTTCTTTCCTCTCATCCTCTCCTTCACAACAACTTGTGTCTATTCTCCTCCATTTTCGTCCATATCCCCACCTCGCTAAGCTTTTTCCATTCATAGCCACCTGTCATGGCTTCTTCAAGCATTCCCTAGGCTACCAACACAAGTGCTAAGCCAACCTCCACCTCTACCACCTCTGCTACTACTTCTAGTGTGGGAACCACCGCCTTGGATGTTGCTCGCCAATAGCAATTAACTTTTTTCTTTCGATCTTTAATTTTTGGCAAGGGCGATGACTTCTCAGGCTTCTACAAGACATGCACTTTCAGTGCCAAATATGATTCTTTGATTCTTCGTGATGAGGACGAGCATTTAGTTGAATGGGGCTTCCTCCCCCAGAGGGAACTCTGTGATTTCGTCTCGAACGAGGTGACTATCTTTGGTTCCATATTGATTTTGAGGGGCTGGAGGTTCCCCCGCTAATTTTTCGGCTTGGAATGCGCACATGTAGAGCTCCCACACCATGACTCTCACTAAGCTCGAGTTGCATCGAGTTAAATGTTTTGGCGAGTTTACTTTCTCAAAGAACAATGCTACCCTCTCAGTTATGGTTTCTCGCTAGAATGTTACGACCCACACTTTCATAGCTGCGGGGGGCTAGTTTATCGTTACACTAGAAGATGTTTGTGAATTTATAGGTCTTCAACCCACAAGAGATGTGCACTACTCCGATGAAGCACTAGATGCCAAAGAGGCTGCTGGTCATTCGGAGTTGGATCGTATATGCCAAAAGTGCTTAGGTACTTCCAACAAAGCCCCTTTCACTATCCTCATCAACTACTTCTTATAATATCCTTCTAGAGGTGGTTCTCCTGAAGATGCCACATGCCAAGGTGCATCCCTGGAATTGGTAGCTTACATTCATGTAATTTTTTCTCGCTTCATTTTGCCTGGGAAACCAAAGGACCAACCCCATAGGGATCTTATCCAACATATCGATCCATTTGGCCCGAGGTGTTAGGCTTCCTCTAGTGGAAATGGCCTTGGGATCCCTCTATACTTGGCTTGACAGAACCCACTTGGACATGGAATGGTCCCTTTGCGAATGCCATAATTTTAACGAGCTTCCTCTACGTTCGCTTCCCTACGGTAGCGACCAAAACTATTCATCCTTCCTCTGGGGAAACCGTCTTACCCCCTTGCTCATATGTTTTTCATAAGAAACAAAGTCGTAAGGAGTTAATTCCTGTCATTTATCAACCTGAGTGTTTTATGATGAGGCCTTATGGAGAGGATGTCTTCCTCCATACTTGGGTTTTTTTCAAACATGAAGCAAGGGTGGTACACCCAACTACTTTGGACCTCATCGTTGAAGACCCTTCGCTTGTTTTGGTTCTTCTGTTCTCACAGGGGTACCTTCCTTCCTACACCGAGTGGGGATACACCAACGAGCATTATAATCCCAATCGATGCAGCCATTAATTCAATTTTGATTAACGGGATCCTCACCCAATTTTTTAGTTATCTCACCCCAAAGTCCCATTTAACGAGGCATGTTTCTTGTTCTCGTCTACTGCTGCATTGGGGGTAAGTTCTACGATATCTGGGCGAGTCATCATTCCAAGTATCACAAGGGAAGGGGATGTGCCCGCTATTTGCAATGAAGTACTGGCTGAGACAGCTGGCCTAATTTTCTAAATTCATCCAGGGGTCTCCTGTGTATCCCCCAGTTCTTTCATTTTCAGCCCTGGAGCTGGGGCTAAAATTTAATTTTGTTCTTAGGCTCGAGTTCCCTCTAAGACAAACTCCCAAAGAACCTCCCTATGAGCTTCCTCCTTATTGCTCAATGATTCTTGTTGCCACTCCCAAACCCAAAAAAGCCCCAGCACCCAAAGAGCCTGCCCCTTCTCAAGGTATTTTTGGCTAGGGTGCCCTAACTGGTGTCTCTTCTGGTGAAGGAGCTTCTAAGCCTTTAGCCAAAAGAGAACAGGTTTCTAAGAGTGGAACTTCTACTAAGGCAAAGTCCTAGTCCTACTCTCAAGATTCTTTAGAAGCATTTCCCATCACCTCCGTTCTTCCTCCAATGTCTATCGAAGAGAGTGAGGAGTTAAGAAAAAATAATCCAAACTGAGGTGGCCCGGATAAATTTTGAGTTTCAATAACACACTCCCACCGTTCCTCCTGCTATTTTTTCCCCACCATCTTAGTAGATCCATCTTAAGGAGGGTCGAAGCGAAGGAAAAGCTTAAGTGTTCCTCTAAGCCTTGCTGCTTCGGGTGTAAAAAAAAGACTCCGGGTACTAAGTCCCAGAAGAAATGAGACCCTGAGGTACATCTCATCCCATATCCTTCTGTTGTTGGAACTATGTCATTGGATGACTATCCAAATGTTGAGCACCATCCCATGGAGAGGTCTTAACCATCTACTCCCTCTCCTTCCTCACCAATGGTGATATCGTACCATTCTCCCCCTCGATTAAAGGTATGCACATGTTTTTTTCATTTTTCTATAACAAACTGTATTTTTCTAACTCTTAGCAACTTGGCGCAGGAAGCTGAAGAAGAGAGACCCAACCCTCCTATGAGTCCCTTTTTAGGGGAACTCTTTAGGAGTGGTTCCGTTGATGTAAATCCACCCCCCCCCCCCGTTCTCCCATGATCGGACTCACTTATTCCCATCGTTTGGTCTCTCGACGTACGATGGAGGCTGCTAAGAAGGTTGTTGCCCCAATTGACCCTGTGTAAGTTTCCTCTCAACCAGAGGGAGCTCCCCCAGTTTCTTCTGAGTCATCCCCTTAACTAGAGGTTCCTATTGATATCATTTAAATTTTGCCCAGTTCTCCTGAGGTAACAAGTTCTAAACACTTTTAGATACTTCTTTTCTATCCTTCTCACTTTGTTGAATCTTCTAAATATTTTGGTGTATTTTAGGTTGACCCTGCCTCGTTACTAGCTTCTGTGCTGGTTGATTTCCTTCTTCAGCCTCCACTATTAAGGCCCATCGCTGCATTTTCCCCTTTCACCCATATTCTTTGAGCCTAACACTTAGCTTTGTGTCTGCCGCTTTCTTTAGGTTTGATCCCACCGTTATCCCTCGAGACTCCACCCATTTCTATGGTTGCCTTTGGTTCATCTACTCGCCCTGGTCCTTCTTTTATCCCTACAAGGGTTGATGTATCTGTGGAAGATCTAACGACTGCTTCAATCTCTCCCCCAACTTTGGCCCTAGTTGCTTTTATTGAATTAGGAGCTTCATCTAAGGTCCTTCTGGTTGAGGTTCGTCTAGATGAGGGTTCTGAAAAGGATAGTGAGGAGATGAAATTGCTCACTACAGCACCCACCGTTGCATCTTTTTTCAAATCTCCCGTTCTTGTTCCAGCAGTTGCTGAGGTATTTTGCCATTTCTTTGTCCATTATCTAAACACTGTGAAATCTCTTTGTTTAGAAGAATCTCATTTTCAAATGTTCAAACTCCACGAGTAACGGTGACTTAACAATAAAAACCACTTGTTAAGATTTTTCATGAAACTCCACCAGTAACGGTGACTTAACAATGAAAACCACTTGTTAAGATTTCTCATCAAACTCCATCAATAACGGTGACTTAACAATGAAAACCACTTGTTAAGATTTTTCGTCAAACTCCACCATTAACGGTGACTTAATAATGAAAACTACTTGTTAAGATTTTTCATGAAACTCCACCGGTAATGGTGACTTAACAATGAAAACTTCTTGCTAAGATTTTTGTCAAACTCCACTTGTTAATATTTTTCATCAAAGTCCACCACTAACGGTGACTTAACAACGAAAACCACTCGTTAAGATTTTCTTCAAACTCCACCAGTAACGGTGACTTAACAACGAAAAACACTTGTAAAGATTTTTCATCAAACTCCACTAGTAATGGTGACTTAACAATGAAAAACACTTGTTAATATTTTTCGTCAAACTCCACCTTTAATGGTGGCTTAATAATGAAAAACACTTGTTAAGATTTTTTGTCAAACTCCACTAGTAATGGTGACTTAACAATGAAACACACTTGTTAATATTTTTCATCGAACTCATTATTTTACATGTCTTCTCTCAGGTTTCTATGTAGTCTCTTTGTGCTGAAGAGAAATCTCAACCAGCTCCTTTGCCTATCGCCTCCCCTCATCCAGAACCAGTTGTATCTGAAGAATTAAGTCATGACGACCAAGGTTCCATGACAGGTGCTACGAATGATAGTGAATTCGACTGTGAGATACCTTTGCTTGCACTAGCTCCTCATGAGTTTTGCCTCATGGTTATTCTCCACTCACCTCAAATACCGGCCTGCCATCATTTGGCGATTGAGCAAATTGCTACTCACCATCCTGACACTTTCATAGTTGATTGCCTCCATTCAAACATTTCAGTGATGAGCCATAGTTTTTAGGGCATGGAAATCGTTATTGTTCATCTTGTCAATACCCCAACTGTAAATGTCACTAGGCCCCTCCTTAATCAATTCTTAGGCTATTTGTGGTAGTTGGGAAGAGATGGCTTTCAATTCAACTTGATGATTGGACACTTGAAAACTTTGAAGAGTCAACAGTTGGAAAGCCAGAGGGATCTACTGCAGAAGCACTTAGAAACACAGTGGTTTTAAGAGGCAAGACTGGCTGAGTTAATACCTCTACCGGAAGCTGCAAATCGATAAGTGGAGGATATTAAGGAAGATCTTCGTATAGAAAAGTTTAAATGAGAGAAATTGTTTATCGAGCGGGATCAAGTTCAAATGAGGCTGTAGGGTTCTATCAGCGCCGAGCAGGCGTGCTTGGTAGCATCTTCGGGCTTGCCTGGGGAATTTTTCTCTGCCCCAGACTTATGGTTCCTCCTAGGCCAATGACCCCCCCAAACACTTGTACAAATTTTTATTTTTATTCTCATGTATTTCTTGGGTAGTATATCCCAATTTTATAATACCCTACCCAATTTATGAATGAAAGATAAGTTTATCTTGTTTTCTTGTCACCTCTGTGTTATAACCACTTGCAAAAAAAAAAGTTTTATAATTTTCCATCTCATTTTAGTTGCAACAAACAATATAATTTCAAAAACGTCTTGTATATTCATGAAAACTATATACATCATCTTTCTAAGGTTACTTTCTTATACATGTTAGACCTTCAACAATTTGTTTTTAATCTTAAATGATTTATCTTCTTCTATCTTTGAAATGAAACAGTAACTTGAATTGTGAGCCTCCTACACAATGAAAGGTCCCTCCCAATTCACTGTAAACTTAGTTAGAGGAAGCCCTCTGATGTGCTTTACCGCTGCTTTTAGAACGAGGTCTCCTTTAACAAACTTCCTTGGTCTCACCAAGTTATCATATGCCCTTAAGAGTCATTTCGTGTACATTTTGAAGTGTTACATTGCATTGTGTCTCGGTTCGTCCAATGCCTCTAACTATACATGTTTACTCTGAAGGAGCATGTTACTTCACAGGGCATAAACAGTGAAAGGAACCTTCAACTCTACAGGTAGGATTGCTTCAGCTCCGTACACGATGGATGATGACGTGTATCTGTGGGGTTTCTCTTGTCATTTAGTAGGCCCATAGTACTATTGGGATCTTGTTATCCCACGATCCTGGGAAGTCTTTCATCGTTTTGGCAAAAATATTGACCAAAGTCTTGTTAGTCGCTTCAACTGCTCTGTTTGCCTTAGGATATGCCACCGTTGAAGTATGATGGACGATGGAGTATTTATCAGTGAGTATCGTTACCTCTTTATTGATGAAGGGGGTTCCATTATCGGATAGGATGACTTTTAGGATTTCAAAATGACAAATCACGTATTCTCTAATAAAGTTAGACACCACACCCGACGCTGCACTTCTAAGAGGTATCACTTCGACCCACTATGTAAAACACTCCGTTGCCACCAATATCCAGATCTTTCCTTTTGATGAAGGGTGTATCTATCCTACCAGATCAAATGCCTAAGTGTGGAACGGATAGGGAGTGGCCAAAAAATGTAGATCCACCAAAGGAGCATGGATCATATTCCCATTCAATTGGCACACGTTGCACTTTCGTACAAACTCAACAGAGTCCTTTTTCATAGTTAGTAAATAATACCCCAGGGTCATAAGTTGATCATATATATTTGCCCCTCCAATTTGATCTGGATTGTGAGCTTGTTTCAAAACTTCAGCTACCTCCTTTGTTGATGCATCTCAATGGCTTGTTGAAGTATCCTCTTCAATAGACCTGTTCATCTTTGACATAAAGCATGGGGCCCTCCATTTGAGTCCCACCGCATCTATTTTTTCTATAAAAACAACTTTGTCTTTGATGAAGTCAATGTAAGGCTGCCTCTAGTCTATTTGAGTCTCAACGAAGTGGCATTCAGCTGTTTAAAAGAAGAGTTGCCACTTATCACACCTCTATTGAAATTCAGTCGAGTCTTATTTTATCATTGGCTAAAAGTATCCTTCCCTTTGGATTCTACTGTACAAAGGAATCTTTGTTATTTCGCAATGGATCTCGTGCGTCTTCCTTAGTCTTTGCTCTGCCTCTTCTGGGCCAACACACCTTGATAACCATCCACACGCATTCCTAAAGCATAAGTTGCCATGATTGATGAAGTACTTCGATAGCTCTCTCAGTTCCATATTGCCTTCCCTAGACTCTAAGTGTTATCTGATCTCGCCTCTCCAATCTAAATCTCCCTCAATGTGTAGGATTGACTGTATCACCGATGGGGTTGTTCTTCGTTGGATCACCACAGTAGTTGTATCAGTCTTCATAATAAGCTTCTACGTAATGGTGGTATAGGCATCGGTATGCCAATTAATCATTTTAGGATGTCTTTTTATCTTGACGTGATGGAACTTGTTAATCATCCGTTAAAAGATCGTTTTGTAGGGCGCTAAATTGAGGTGCTTCAATACATACTCCCCATTAACTTTTTGAACTACCATGTTTGAATCTCCTTTGATACATAGTGAATGGATGCCCATTCTAAGGGCCTCTAGTAGCCCAAGTACTAACGCCTTATACTCTGCTTCGTTGTTAGAGTAAGGGAAATCTAATTTATAAGAAAGGCAAAATTCCTCCTTTTCCTTAGAAAAATTAACCCCTTCCCTTCCTTTCCTTTCTGCCAAAGAACCATCGAATTGCATCATCCATTCTTCAAGGTCAGCCTCCAGAAAGTTTTCCTGTAAGTTATCCGCCGAGATGTTCTCTCGGGGAGGTTCAAATACTCCAGGTGGGAAGATTGCCAACAAGTCTGTATACGCCTGGCTTTTGATTGCACAAGGAACCACACACTTTAAGTCATATTCTGAGAGGATGAGGAACCACCTAGCTGCTCTTCCAATTAAGATAGTTCTTGCTAACAAAAACTTAATTGGATCACATCTTGTCACAATGTGAACCGTGAAATATAGCATATGATGCCGAAGTTTTTGTGATACAAACACCAAGGCTAAATAGAGCCTTTACACATAAATATACCTAGCCTCTGGTCCATGTATGATTATGCTCAAGTAGTAAACTTGCCTTTTTTTCCCATCGACCTCTTGTACCAAGAGTGCTCCGATGGACCTGGTGGTAGACGTAAGGTAGAGTTTCAAGGGTGTTCCAGGTTTTGGAGTAATTATTATCTGTGGAGAGTTCAGCTGCTTCTTCAACCTATTCAAAGATTACTTATATTCTTCCTCCGACTCAAACTCCGTGCCCTTTTTGCAGTAGCTCCATCAATGGGTGATGATATGCCCCAAGTGTAACCTCGGCCTAGAGACACCAACCTCGGCCGATATTATGGCCGACATTGGGCATGTCTTGGATGCGCGATATCAGCCCTCGGCCATAGCAAGGTCGGCCCAGGTAGACACTACCATGGGCCTCTCCAAGGGACCTCACAAGGATCAACAGCACTCGCATATGACTTGGAATGGCAACCTCGGCCATACATAGGCCGAGCTTGCAGGAAACCACCAGTTCAACCTCATATCAGGCCGACCATGTCCATTGTCTCGGCTGGGATTAGGCCGGGACCTCCATGGAACACCCGGACTGAACAGGTATCAAGACTCACCAACCTCGGCCTCACCAAGGCCGAGGTCATACACCATACACGATAGCCGAGCACCTGCTGACATTCAGATAAGGACACGTTGGCACAAATCAGTTAAAACAAGATTATTCCCCACACGTGGGGAGAATATTGCATCATCATTCTCTACATGTGACAGTGACAGATGGCACTCCTACATTGGTGAGGTTACCACACACATGCTCAGGGAATGCATGGGGGGTACATTACACCCCCTAGGTACTATATATAGAGGTCATCCTCTACCTTGCAAAAGGATCCAGATGTTCAACCCTAGCTGAAACTCTGTCTAGATACACAGTAGAGAGAGAAAGCTTGAGAGATTGTATCCATGGCCATTAGTGCCTTATTGCAGTTAGGTTATTCACACATACACACAGTGGACGTAGGCCAATTTAGGCTGAACCACTTATATCCTGGTGCTCTCTCCTCTTCTCCTCATCTCATTCTCTTACCTTTTACATAACTATGGTGCCATTGTTGTTCTTAAATTGGTCTTGGAAACACCTTATCTGGTGGTGCTAATTCCAGCATCATCATTTTGGCGCCGTCTGTGGGAATGAGAAGCTATATCTTCCTCTTTTTCTACTTAACCTCACCGGAGACTCTGGTGGTGAACCAGGCCTCCCCCTAGCGCGGAGCTGTTTCACCATTGAAAGAGGTCCTGTGAGGTACTAAGCTCACCTGCTACTCAAGCTCTATAGTGTTAACATATGGCACCAGATTTACCACCGCTTCTTCCGCCGTTCGGGGGTGGAGGGCCTAGTTCCAGTCAGGTGCCCCCCCAGTCCGAAATGGCGGAGGTAGCAGCAGCCTTGAGATCTTTAGTTGCAACACAACAAGCCATGAAGGAGTAATTTGCTCAGCTCAGTCAAACTATGATGAGGCCACCTGGAGTCTCACCGGACATGATCACTCCGGCGGCAGTTCAGCCTCATCCTGACGCCAGGGGACCACCCCAGGAGCCAATAAAGGACCATCCTGCACCCCAGCGGAGAAGGAACGTTACTGACCCTAGGCGCTTGCGCCTGGGGAGGCAGGGAAACCCTTGCCCAGAGGATAGGTATGATGACCTAGAAGCTGAAGAAGCCCCAGAAGACTGCTGGGAGCCGTATGAGGTGTCAAATAACACTGTACGGCCTCTTAGGAAAAGTCAAGGATGTGTCGTCCGAAGAGGTGAAGAGGCCCAACAAAGAGGGTCGGCCTTTGATAGGTTGAGCAGAGGGTCGGCCTTCGAGAGACTGGGCCCGGTGAACTACCTAAGACAGAGGCTGTCGAGGTCAAGGAGCGCAACAGGCTCTCAGAGAGGGAACAGGCAGGGTCGACCAGATCAAGGCCGACCCTTTGAAAGAAGAGGCAGGGAACAGGAAGAGGTCAACAACCAACGTGTCGGGGCAGGGGAACCCTCGGTCCATCGCAGGGAGGTAGCAGGGGATAACCTCGGCCAAGTTGATGACAGAAGACCCTGGAATGATTCTATCTAACGCCTTGAGGAGAAGATAGGAGACCTCATTAAAAGCAGGGACCCATTACAAAGGGGTTACTCAGAGGGCTCCCCATTTGTAGCTAGGATAGTGGGGTTCCCAACCCCGGCTAAGTTCAAGCCTCCTACAGTGTCTCCCAAGTATGATGGAAGCACTAACCCTGTACACCATATCGAGATATACCAGTCAGTAGTAGACATTTACTCGATACCTGATGAGATGAAGTGTAGGGCCTTCTCGGGGACCTTGACAGGGGCTGCGCACAGTTGGTTTACCTCCCTTCCTAAGAAATCAATTGAGAACTTCAAAGGCTTGGCTGAGCAATTTATCCACAACTTCTGCTTTGGGGTGAGGCCTCAAAAGAAGACTACCCACCTGCTGTATGTCAAACAGGCCAAGGGTGAGAGCCTAAGAGACTACATAGCAAGATTCAACAAAGAAAAATTAGAGGTGGAAGATTATGAAGAGAGCATAGCCATGGCCACCCTTATAGGAGGCCTCCAGAAGGGGAAGCTATTGTGGAAACTGGCGGAAGACCCCCTAGGTCTATGGCGGAGCTGCTGGCAACCGCAGGGAAGGTAATGAATGCAGAAGAGGAAATGGCTGCCAAGTATGAGGAGGAGAACCGCGGTGGCACTGGGAGGTCCCAAGGCAAGAAAGAGGGGAAGAAGAGGTTAGGTGATGACAAGTTCGCTCATTATACACCTCTGACTGTAAGCTGCGAGCACATCCTCAATGAGATTAAGACTGACTGGACTCTGAGATGGCCAGAGAAACTAAAGGCCCCACCACATAAGAGGAACAAAAACCTATGTTGCGAGTTCCATCAGGATCATCGCCATGTCACGGATAGATGCTTCACTTTAAAAGATGAGATTGAGAAGAAGTTAAAGTCTGGAAAGCTGAGGAAGTATGTGGATGGTAAGGCTCCAAAGGGTGGAAGAGATGACCCTAAGAAAAGAAGAAATGACAGATGCCGTGGTAATGTCCCGTCCAGAAGAGACGATGATTCAGAAGGAGATGACGAAGATGATTCGGATCTTCCGCCAAAAGATGACAACACCCCGGTGAAGAGGGTCGGTACGATCTCCTTTGGTGTTAGCACCATATGTGGGGGATTTGCAGGAGGTGTCTCTGAAGTAGCTGACAGGAAGGCTCATGTAGCAGAGGCCAGGTCAGTGGCCAAGTTTGAAGTTGTGAATCTTACGTCTTCCGATACAGTGCAGAAGAGGAAGAAGGTAGACATGGACACCCTCGTAGTGGGGTTTTCCAGACTCGACTTCAAGGGTATCTTAGCCCCCCATGATGACCCACTGGTCATAACAACAAGGGTGCATGGGTGCGAGGTACGGAGGATCCTCATAGATGGGGGGAGCTCAGCAGACGTGATGTTCTGGCCTTGCTTCAGGAGCCTGGGTCTTAGCAGGGCAAGGCTGGTGCCCTATCATCACCTATTGATAGGCTTCAGTGGCCAAAAGGTCCACCCCTTGGCCATGTATGAGATGGACGTACGGATGGGTGATGAGTGGCCTAAGAGGCTGACCAAGAAGATAAAATTTTTCGTTATGGACGGGAACGTCTTCTCGGCCTACAACCTCATCATAGGAAGGGTGTCCCTTAAAGATTTGAAGCTGTGCCGTCGACGGTCCATCAGATGTTAAAATTCCCGACTCCTTATGGAGTAGGGGAAGTGCAAGGGGACCAGACCACGGAGCGAGAGTGTTACTTCAACTCGGCCAAAGAGAGAGAAGCCCATAATTAGGCAACCACCACTTATAGCATTGACACACTTGACCTAAGATATGAAATAAAGTTGAAGAAGGGAGAGGCCGCGGAAGAGGTAGAATCCATCGTCCTCAATGAGGACGAGCCGGAAAAAACCGTCCAGGTCGGTAAGGCCCTAGAGCCAGGAATCAAGGAAGAGCTGATAAACTTCCTCAGGAGGAGACAGAGTGTTTTCGCATGGAGTCACGCAGACATGCCTGGCATCGACCCTGAGGTCATGAGCCACAAGCTCAACGTGGACAGAGATGTCAAGCCGATCAAGCAGAGACGAAGAGTCTACTCCAGGGAGAAGTACGACGTCATCCGAGAAAAGGTCAAAAAGTTGGAAGAGGTCGAGTTCATAAGAGAGGTAACCTATCCGGAGTGGCTCTCAAATGCAGTCATCGTGCCTAAGGCCAATGGGAAGTGGCGAATGTGTGTGGACTTCACTGACCTGAACAGGTCTTGCCCAAAAGACAACTATCCCTTACCTCGGATAAACCAGATGGTGGACGCAACGGCGGGGCACGAGCTCATGAGCTTCATGGATGCTTATTCAGGCGATAACCAAATCTTCATGGATGCTGAAGACTCTGAGAAGACAGCCTTCATTACTGACAAAGGGACGTACTGCTACAAAGTGATGCCCTTCGGTCTGAAAAATGCAGGGGCAACGTATCAACGTCTTGTCAATAAGATGTTCGAAGAGAAAATAGGTAAGACCATGGAGGTGTATGTAAACGATATGCTAACGAAGAGCTTGAAAGCGTGTACTCACGTAGCAGACCTTGAGAAGACCTTCGATGTTATGGACTCGTACATAATGAAACTTAACCCAGAAAAGTATGTCTTTGGAGTAGGAGCTGGGAAGTTCCTGGGGTTCATCGTTAACCAGAGGGGAATTGAAGCGAGCCCTGAGAAAATCAAGGCATTACTCGACATGAAGATTCCTAGGAGTATCAAGGATGTCCAAAGACTCACGGGAAGAGTGGCTTCCCTTAACAGGTTTGTTTCTAGGGCAACGGACAAGTGTCTTCCATTCTTTAAAGTTCTAAGAAAGGCCTTCCAATGGGACGAAGAGTGTGAAAAAGCCTTCAACCAACTCAAGACCTACTTAGGGTCTCCCTTATTGCTGTCTCGGCCCATCGCAGGAGAAAGGTTGTTTGTGTATCTAGCAGTCTCTGAATCAGCCATTAGCGCGGCCATCATACGGGAAGAGGATGGGATCCAAAGGTATGTGTACTTCAACAGTAAGGCCCTTCAAGGGTCTGAATAAAATTATCCCCGTATGGAGAAGTTGGCTTATGCCCTAATACATGCCTCAAGAAAAATGAAGCCTTACTTCCAAGCTCACTCCATGGTAGTCCTCACTGACTCCCCACTAAGGAAGGTTCTGCACAAACCGGAGAAGTCCAGGAGATTGATGACCTGGGCCATCGAACTAGGAGAATATGATCTAACCTACCAGCCTAGGACAACCATCAAAGGGCAGGCCCTCACGGACTTTATCTTAGAATTCACCTGGGAAGAGGCCGATAGAAGTTCGGAAGAGGCCGAGACAGAGAAAGGCCTGGATGACGGCGAAGAGACAAACCGTAGTGTCTTTCGAAATTCAGAAGAGGCGGCACCAAACGTCTTCCGAGATTGGGAAGAGGTCATCTCAGGCAAAGCCCGGAGCAGAATAGAAGAGAACGAAGAGGATCGATACCTCTTCAAGCAAGGAGTTATGACAGAAGGGGTCTTCTCATCAGATACAGACGTCTCGAGCCTCTTCGTTGATGGCTCTTCCTGTGATAGTGGAAGCGGTGCGGGGCTAATACTCTCGGCTCCAAATGGCGCCAACATTGAATACGCCTTGAGATTCAACTTCCAGGCCTCAAACAACGAGTCCGAGTATGAGGCCATGATAGCAGGTCTCTTGTTGGCAACAACTCTTCGAGTAAAGCGACTCCTACTCCATAGCGACTCAAGGTTGGTTATCAATCAAGTACTGGGGATATACGAGGCCAAAGATGAAAGGATGGCCAAGTAATTAAAGAGGGTAAGAAGGTTGTTAGAACATTTTGAAGAAGCAAAATTGAAGAGAGTGTCCGACTAAGTAACAATCACGCTGATGCATTGGCAAGGCTGGCCTCGGCAATGAAGACAGATATGGGAAGGACCATTCCGATCGAGGTCTTAGTAAAGGCAACCATCGAGGAAGAAGAGGTATGCAACCCTTGTCACAATGTGAACCTAGGAGACTTATGGATCGACCCTCTCGTCAGATACCTAAGAGAGGGAGAGCTGCTTGAGTCCAAGCTAGAAAGGAGAAAATTGAGATATAGGGCTGCCAAGTTTTCAATGGTAGGAGACATCTTGTACAAAAAGGGGTTTCTATTGCCTCTCCTCAGATGTGTGCATCCCATGGAAGTTTCCCGGGTCTTACAGGAGGTTCATGAGGGTTCTTGCTCTAGCCACATAGGGGGAAGGCCCTTAGCCAAGAGGATCATCACTCAGGGATACTAGTGTCCTACCTTGTCCAAGGACGCTGCAGACTATGTGAAGAGGTGCGACAAATGTCAAAGGTTCGCCACTATCCCTCATCAACCCCATCAGCCTATGACGTCAATCTCTTCTCCATGGCCATTTACGGTATGGGGAATGGACTTAGTAGGACCTTTGACAAGAGATGTCAACAACTATAGATTCTTGATAGTTGCCATTGACTACTTCTCAAAGTGGGTGGAGGCAGAGCCGATGATAACAATCACAGAGCAGAAGACCTTCCAGTTCATTTGGAGGAACATCATATGCAGATATGGCCTCCCAAACACTCTCATCTCGGATAATGGGACCCAGTTCAAGAACTCCTCCTTAAAAAAGTATTGCCTAAGAGTGGGGATTAAGCAGTTCTTCTCATCTCCTGGTCGACCTCAGGCAAATGGTCAGACCGAGGTCACAAACATAACTATCTTGGACGGAATCAAGAAGAGGTTAGAAGATGCGAAGGGGAGATGGACTGAAGAGGTCTACGCTGTGTTATGGGCCTACAGAACCACGACAAGGACACCAACAGGAGAAGCCCCATTCATGCTGGCACATGGCTCAGAGGCCATCATACCAATGGAAGTAGGACTCCCAACTCATCGGATTCAGACCTACGACCCTGACAGCAATGGGGAAGAGAGGAGGCTAGACCTAGATCTTATCGAAGAAAGAAGAGAAGATGCAGAGGTCAGAAAAACAGCCTACCAGCAGAGGGCAGCGAAATTCTACAACCAGAGGGTGAAGTCAAGACCCATTTGCAGTGGGAGACCTAGTGCTAAAGAAGACCCTACAGAAGGCAAATAAGCTTCACCCAAACTGGCATGCCCCCTACAAAGTAACAGAAGAGGTTATGCCTGGCACTTACAGGCTAGAAAATCTAAAAGGAGAACCTTTCACTAACCCATGGAATGCTAACCACCTAAATAGATATTACATATGGTATTGCATAGTGTTTTATGTAAATGTACCATCTTATTGTGAAGAGGTTATTAATAAAGATCAGTTCCCATGACAGTTCTTGCTTCATTCTTAGATAAAAAATATATTGTGGGGATAACATCTTAGGTGATGACCTCAGACCCTCATAACACCATTCAGTGGTGACGAGGTCTGAGCTCAGACACCATTATGAGATGAACTCAGACCCTTAACATCATTAATTTGGTGAGATTAATTATGAGGATAACATCTTAGGTGATGACCTCAGACCCTCATAACACCATGAAGTGGTGACGAGGTCTGAGCTCAGACACCATAATGAGATGACCTCGGACCCTTAACATCATTAATTTGGTGAAATTCATTATGAGGATAACATCTTAGGTGATGACCTCAGACCCTTATAACATCATAATTTGGTGACAAGGTCTGAGGTCAGACACCATAATTGGATGGCCTCAGACCCTTAACATCATTAGTTTGGTGAGGTTCGTTATGAGGATAACATCTTAGGTGATGACCTCAGACCCTTATAACATCATAATTTGGTGACAAGGTCTGAGCTCAGACACCATAATGAGATGACCTCAGACCTTTAACATCATTAATTTGGTGAAATTCATTATGAGGATAACCTCTTAGGTAATGACCTCAGACCCTTATAACATCATTAATTTGGTGACAAGGTCTGAGGTCAGACACCATAATGAGATGACCTCAGACCCTTAACATCATTAATTTGGTGAAATTCATTATGAGGATAACATCTTAGGTGATGACCTCAGACCCTTATAATATCATAATTTGGTGGCAAGGTCTGAGCTCAGACACCATAATGAGATGACCTCAGACCCTTAACATCATTAATTTGGTGAAATTCATTATGAGGATAACCTCTTAGGTAATGACCTCAGACCTGCATAACACCATGCACTGGTGGCAAGGTTTGAGCTCAGGACCATTGGTTGAGTTTAAACAAGACCATTGCAAAGACAAGCTTAGAAAGAGGGCTTCAGAGGTTGAAGCTCATTGCAAATTTATTTCTTGCAGACACCATAACAATGGAACTAAGAATGAAAAGCATCACATGACATTCAATGAAAAGAAAGTGAAGATGGCCCTCATCATAGGTTGACATATATATTCAGAAATTATATGTTCAATGATTACAGATAAAAGTTCCACAATACAGTCAAGTTACAAAGTGATCAAAATATCCTAAGAGTCTGAGGGGGGAACGTTGACACCCTCGGCTTGGTTAGTCACCTCGGTCGCATCATCGCAAGGGTCTGCCCCTCCAACCTCGGTGACCTCTAATGTAGCAGTCTCGGCAGGAGCAGCAGCCTCTTCCTCAACCTCTTGAAGTGCCTAGGCAAACTGAGGATCAGCAAAGCCGAGACCCACGAAGTCAGAGGCCTTCAAAGTATCGGCCTCTCTCTCTCTGATGTCAGCCCATTTGGTAGTGGCTTTGATACCTCTTTCAAGGTATTCAAAGCCAAACCCCATGAACTCATCAGAGGATTTGTAGTCAGCAATGATCTTCTCAGAGGCGTCCTCAATGGCGACCCTGACAGCTGAGTTGACCTTTTGCTGCTAAAACATCGTCCTTAGCTTTTAATGCAGCAGCATGATCCTTGCCGAGCTGGGAGATGTCCCTCTCCAGCCCTTTCACCTTCTCCTAAGAGCCCTTCAGCTCAGACTTGAGGCGCTGTATCTCTACATTCAGAGTACTTTGGACTTTCTCGGCCTCTTTCCCTTTTTGGATAAGAGGCAACTTCCTCAGAGTCCAGTTCGATAGATGGTGCATAGCGGTCAAGCCCTGCATATTTAGTGATCATGAGTAAGTTGAAGAAGAATCAGATGTTACACTTGGAAGAATTTGTAATGAAGGATCAAATCATACCTGAACGGCTCTGTGAAGGCCGAACTCAACCAACAAGGGGGTGTCCATAGCCCTGTAGAAGCGTTTGTCAGCCTCGGTCATTACAAAGCCGATGGCATCCAGGGCCTGCATACTGTGGCCGACCACACTATCAGTTAACTTCAACTGATCCAGACGAGCTGACGGGATGCCAGCTGAAGAGATAGGGATGGCAGCTTCAGTCGTCTTCTTCTTCGGCCTCTGATCCTCAGGGGCATGATCTTTAGGAGCCCTCTTATTTTTGGCTGGGGGCTTAGAGGCCGAGGGAGCTGGGGGAGGAGCATTAAGCCCTGCTCTCTTGGCAAGTCTTGTCAAGCTCGGTGCAACCATATCCCATAGCTCGTCTGGAATATCCTTTGGTCGCTCTGCAAAAATTAGTAGACCTGAGTTAGATAGTCAGATATGAATAAACTCAGAGGTTAAACTTCAAAAATAAAAATGCTTACCAAGCTCGGCAAGGGGACTTCCACCCAGGCCTGTCCCAGAGAGGAAGTGGGGAGTCATCAGATGTTCAAACCTGACAAATAGACCATTTACCCCCTGATCTTGAAGGGCTTTCACCCTCTGGAGGTTTTGTAGACTTAGGCGAGGGTTGGCCCTGGCAGACATGGTGACCTTACCCCACCTCAGGGGCATCCTCTGCTCCAGATTAAACGAGGGAACACATGGGCCAAACTCCCATGGCCCTGAGGCAAAGAAGTACCAAGGCTTCCAGTTATGGTTAGAAGTCTGGGTCACTTGAAGCAATTTTTTCTCAGGCCTCCGAGCTACAAAATGGTAGTAGCTCGGATGATTTTTGGCCGAGGAAGGGACGTAACAACCTACAAAGACTTGAACTGGAAGGTCTGAGTGGTGGACGGCCTTTCATAACACTATGGCCCCTATTAGGATTCTCCAGGCATTAGGAGAGAGCTGGGAGGGGGCCAAATTAATGTAAGAGAGGATGGATCTGATAATGGGGTGAATGGGCAAATGGAACCCCAACTTGAACATCTGCTCGTACAAGCAGATCTCCCCGTCTCGGCCATGATAAGCCCTATCTTCCCTCAGAGGTCTCCTAAGTTTTATAGAGGGGCTAATAGAATACAGATATCTGAAGCATAGAAGGTCTACCTCAGTGATAGTACTTTCGATCTCGGCCGCCTCAGAGACGTTGACATCGCTCTCAACCTCATCATCATCCGGCTCAACGTCGTCCGGAGCAGATGTTGATGGGTTACTAGGAAACCTCTGAGCAAACTCTGCCCCGGTAACAGCCGACATAGGGATGGCGTCAATTGGTGGTGGTATGGCCACACTCGGATTAAGAATCTCAACCTCTGAGGAAGACCCTGAGGTGTTTGATTGATTATGGGACGAGGCTCGGCTGGAGACCTCGGCCTGATTAGGGGCCTGATCAGGCCTAGGTGTGAAGTCCATGGCCTCTTGAAAGGAGTCCACAGACATGGGGTCTGAGGTAGAAGATTCAGACTCAGACATAGGTATGGGATCAGCAGGAACCCCTATTTGATAGAAGTTCTCTGGGGGGTCAGGATATATCACCTTCATAGGTGGGGGAAATAGGGGTCTAATGGGAAATTCTTTTGACCTATGAGCCTCCTCTTGAGCTCTTTCTATTTGCCTAATCTTTTCTAAAGTCTTGTCTCTAAGAGAAGGGAACTCCTCAAGAAGCTTATATAGGGGTCTGAGCATCAGAGGACGACACTACACTTGGGGATTTTCCTAAACTCCAAAAATCACAAACAAGACTGGCTGATAACGCAAGGGAATCTAAAGATCAAACTACTTAAATTTGGCAAGAAAAGCTCGCCTGAAACTATGGTGGTGTCGCCGAAAAACTAAGAAACACACCGGAAAGTACGAAAATAAGGGTGCTTGTAGGTAAAATGAAGGAAAAAGTATGGTAGACCTTACCTGAGGATGGAATGGTAAGGAAGAGAGGAGAAGACGCGAGAAATCACAACCCAAAAGCCTTGAACCAAGATCTTTCTAGAGAGAGAGAGCTGCAGAAACGCTGGCGGCAGAAATGGAAGAAATAGAGAAGAAAGAGAGAAAGAAGGGTTCAAAACCCTTATATACTCAGGCACAACTCCCAAGGCCCATCATTGCCTTGGGAGCCCCAAAGGATGGCTGATAGCACACGCCAACCAAGCAAGCATGTTCCAGCGTTGGACAAGTGTCAAGCCAGTAATGGCTTGTAACAGACAGGCCTCGGAGGTGTAGTAATCCCCTAGCCACTTGCTCTCACATATGACTAAGGTCTGGGGGTGATTGATATGCCCCAAGTGTAACCTCGACCTAGAGACACCAACCTCGTCCTAGAGACACCAACCTCGGCCGATATTATGGCCGACATTGGGCATGTCTTGGATGCGCGATATCAGCCCTCGGCCATAGCAAGGTCGGCCCAGGCCGACACTACCATGGGCCTCTCCAAGGGACCTCACAAGGATCAACAGCACTCGCATATGACTTGGAATGGGAACCTCGGCCATACATAGGCCGAGCCTGTAGGAAGCCACCAATTCAACCTCATATCAGGCCGACACTGTCCATTGTCTCGGCTGGGATTAGGCCGAGACCTCCATGGAACACCTGGACTGAACAGGTATCAAGACTCACCAACCTCGGCCTCACCAAGGCCGAGGTCATACACCAGACACGATAGCCGAGCACCTGCTGACATTCAGATAAGGACATGTTGGCACAAATCAGTTATAATAAGATTATTCCCCACACGTGGGGAGAATATTGCATCATCATTCTCTACATGCGACAGTGACAGATGGAACTCCTACATTGGTGAGGTTACCACACACATGCTCATGGCATGCATGGGGGGTACATTACACCCCCTAGGTACTATATATAGAGGTCATCCTCTACCTTGCAATAGGATCCAGATATTCAACCCTAGCTGAAACTCTGTCTAGATACACAGTAGAGAGAGAAAGATTGAGAGATTGTATCCATGGCCATTAGTGCCTTATTGCAGTGAGGTTATTCACACACACACACAGTGGACGTAGGCCAATTTAGGCTGAACCACTTATATCCTGGTGCTCTCTCCTCTTCTCCTCATCTCATTCTCTTACCTTTTACATAACAATGCTGCCATTGTTGTTCTTAAATTGGGCTTGAAAGCACCTTATCTGGTGGTGCTAATTCCAGCATCATCAGGTGAGTTATCTCGACCATCCTCGACAAAAATCTCCTGAGTTATTATCGAGGAAACTTTTGAGCTCTTTCGTCATTTTTATGCATGGAATTTCCAGATTATCTCTCTCCTTATCCAGGTCCATCTGTACTCCTTACCGATCTACCACGAACCCTAAGAACTTCCCACTTGTGACCCCAAAGGCACACTTTAGTGGGTTCATCTTCAGCTTGTATTTTCTACAGCGAACGGACACCTTCTTTAGTTCGTCCAGATAGGACTCCTCCTTCTTCGATTTGATGACCAAATCATCCACATAGAGCTCTAGGAATTTATGGAAGCAATCATGAAAAGTGGCCATCATCATCCTTTGATATGTCGTCCCAACGTTATTTAATCCAAACGGTATTACCTTGTACATTAAATTGTCCAACGTGGTTTGGAATGTCATTTTCTCTATGTCAGCCTGATCCATCTTGATCTGGTTGTAACCCACATACCTATCCATGCAGTTGTACATTTCATGGCCAACTATTGCATCAATGAGGCTATCAATGGAAGGTAGAGGGAACTTTTCTTTCGGTCAAGTTATGTTTAGGTCCCTGAAGTCTACACAGATCCTTATTTGATTCTTATCCTTCTTTCTTACTAGAACGATCCTTAAAAGACACAATGGATGTTGGATCGGCTCAATAAACCCTGTTGCCAGCAAATGTTGGACCTCCTCCTTGATCTTTAAATCCAGAGTTGGCTTGTATGTTCTTATGGCTTTCTTCACTGGTACGGATAAAGGTATAATGTTTAGTTAGTGGAAACTAACCTCCTTTCATCTCTGTGTACTTCCACACAAAGACATCCTTGAATTCTCGAATCACTTCAATCAAGTCTTCTCTCTTCACTGTGCTCAGATCCTTCCAAATGAAGATATGTCTCTTATTTTCTCCATCTTTGTCCAGATTTAACTGCTCCAACTCTTGTACCTGGGGTTTCAGTCGATCCATCATATAGTCTGGGTCTTAGGCTTCGTCCTCCACAAACTCTTGTATATTTGAGTTGTCGATAGCCATGCACTTCCCTTAATGATCTATAAAAAATGACTCGTATATCTAGTCAGCCTCTAAATCAGCTTCTTCCTTTGCCCGCTCACAGCCTTATAAAAGGTAGATCACTCTTCTATCCTCAGTAATCTTTTTCTTTCACTGTCTTCTCGTCATTACAACTGCCTTTCTTGTCCTTTCTCTCGAAGCCTCAACCAACCTATTTCCTAAAAATCTGCTCAGCACACTCTATCATTAGTTCTCATGATCCATCGTATCCATTCTGGGTCTCATCCTGTCTCTAAGTTACTTCGATAATATTTTCTTCTTAGGATTAGCTAAGTGAGCTTCTTTCGTTACTAACTTTCCCTTTGTTCCTTTGTTGCCTTATCCATTCACAAATCCCATCCTTTCCCTGATAAAGGGAACTCTTGCTCCTTCCATCCTTCTTATCAACACCTTACAATCTTCCTCCAACTCTGTGTAAAAGGCTGCATCTACCAAATGAGCTTGTTCGGTGGCAAAAGGCTTCTTAGTGGCCCGTATGATGATATCAGTCCATTTAATGTTTGCTTTTGCGTATTAGTGATAGGTCAAAGGGACTAGACCCGGGTTGTGCATCCATACTCTCCTTATAATTAAGTAGTAGGAAGTAGTACTTTTAATCACATGAAACTTGAGGTATGGCCTAAGTTTTCCCATTACGATCCCCATATTCACGTACACGATGGATTTGGATGATTGATTATCGTAATCAGAAATCATCAAAGTCATTGGTATTAGACTTTCCTTTGGAATGTTAGCTATTCGGAAGGAACTGATAGGCATGAAGTTTATCGATGAACCTCCATCCATTAGTTCCCTTACGAAGCTTACCCCGTTGATACTTGCCGTTATGTCCAGGGGCTTGTTGTGTGGGAATGTCAAGGCCCTGTCAGCATCACTAAACGTTACTTCGGACAAGAACTTTCTCACCAGTATGGCCATAGGCCCTTTCCATATTAACGAGGGTACTGCGTTCTTTTTTGTGATATCCAAAATTTCCAGCGTTATCTCCAAACGACTTTCCTTCGATATCCCCACTTGGTCATAGAAGCACAAGAACTTGGGTGACTGTAAAAAAGCTTGGTACTCTAAGCTTGGGTCAACCTCCTCCCCTTCTAGGTTATATACCTCCTCCGTATTCCTTGCACTTGCCTCATCATAGGTAATAACCACATTGGGCATGCCGATTGTGCAATCTTCTAAGGCGTCTTCAAAGTCCTCCGGTTTGAACTCAAGTTCCCTCGTCTCCCGTTCTTCCTCCTCATCATAGGTAATGAATAGGTTCGCCTCGTGCGGTAGTAGGGGGTTAACATTCACGTTGTTCTCTTGAGGGATCTGCAAAGTCCCTGTCTTCATGTGCCTGCTGATAATCTTTCTCAATGTGAAATAGGTCTTTATTAGATGACCCACTTTTGATGGATATGATAATATTTACGATCTGCTCTCGTTATCGCATCTGGATCCATGGTGAGGATGCTCTTAGGTTCATACATCGTTCCTCCTTGAACTGTGGCATAGTAACAACTAACAGCCTCCTCAACTGTGCAGGGTAATGGTGGTGGGTCTTTCTTATCTCTCCCAAACTTTCTCTTATTATCCTTCTTCGGTTGTTTGCATCCTTCACCTCCATCGACATATCCCACCCGTGGGGGCTGGCCGCATGCTACAACGGATGGATCGGACTGTCTAAACATTAGTGGTACCGCAACAGGGTTCGATCGAACTACCAATGACATATTCCATTACTGCTTTAAGAAATGGTACGAAAGTCCCTTTGCGAGTTTCATTAATCAGGTGATAGATATACTCTGGGAGCAAACCCTCAGCATAGAGTTCTAACAGTTTGGACTCTTTGGATTCTTCCTTCACATCGAGGGACCTCTCCCCGAATCTATGAACATAAGGCACCACATCTTCTCCCAGTCGTTGCTTTTCTCTGCCCAACTAGGTTAACGTGAACTTATCTTCTGCCAGAATGAACTTCTGGGCAAATAAAATATGCATGTCTTCCCACGTTGAAACACTCTTTGGCGCCAAATGAGAGTACCACATATAATCTTTATCGGTTAATGATTTTAAGAAATCCCTTAGCCCGAGTTTCTTATTGTTGCAACGAGCCCCTAGATGTACGATCAATCGTTTGATGTGCTCCTTCAGGTTCCCCCCCTTTTATCGGTGTATTTCTCAAAGATAGGAGGGATGTAGTCTTTCGGGTAAGGCTCATCATTGTATTCTTAGGGATATGGTGTGCAAAAATCATCATATACTGAAGCTACCTCGCTGGCCACCTGAGAGGAGGTTGCTATCATCTTTAACATCTACTTTTGCATCTCTTTCCTCATTTCTTCTAATGCGGGCATCGACATTTTCTCAACTATAGATGGAGAGGACAGTAGGACCACTGATGGGACGCTGGTTGCGATTAAAGAGGCCAACTCGGGTAGAATGCCTATTACGTCCATTACGTATGTCATTGAGGCAGGAGTGGGTGTTGTGCTTATAGGTCCAGTCCCCATGGGAACATCTGGAGTATGATTCATGGGAGCTACTGGTACCACCCAAGGTGTCCTAAAAATGTTGGGATGTATTCCCCTTCCTAGGACTGTGGCAGCCTCAGGTTTCTGCAAAAACTCAAAAAACTTACCCATGAGAAGGGTTATTTGCGATGGTCCTAGGACAACACTAGTTGAGGCCTGGGTAACTGTTGGGACTCCAGTCATCATTGGATTTTGGGGAACCTCTATCTGAGGAGGAGCCCCACTTCTGGGAGTTTCCAACGCCATTGTCGCTTCTTCCTCATTTCATTGGACATTATCAAAGTTGGCTCTACGATTAACGTTATGCTGCGCCATATTCTTTTTCTAGAAGAACACCTCCCCAGAAGATTCGCCAAATGTAAGAGGGTAGTTTAGATTAGATGGAAACGTAACCCCTTTTGAGTATAGTAATGAGAAGTTAACTGAGAACACTCATAATTAATTACAGGGCACGCGATCACAACCCAATGAAGATAAACTCAGTTTGAACTCACAAATCTCTTATGTGTAACTCAGAAGATAATAATGAAATCAAAAGTAACTCATTTAGATGGAGAGGTAGGTAACCTTGGCAGGCGGACAAACACGCCAACCCTCAAAGATCTCCAGTCAGATATTAAAAGCTTCGTAGTAAATGACAATAGTGGGCAAGTAAGAGCTCTGGTTTTACAATAACTTCTTTTTCTTTGTGATGATAATCTCTCTCTAGCCAAACATCACTAAAAAATAACTCTCTCTCTTAGAAGTGGTTGAGGCCAATAAATAACCCTTACACCACTCCCGAGATCCCCAATTCCTTTACAACTGTGAAAGAATTCCTTCATACTTCATGTCACAAACATTAAATGATTGATGGACCAGTCAACTCCATGTCATAAACATTAATAGCCAAGATATTCCTTTTGCCTAATCACTATGTGTTTGAGGGCTGTCATCACAGAGGTGGCCCACTAACTGTCTGAAAACCCCTAAATACCATAGTGGTTTACTCAAGTGCAGATTTGACATTGTTTAGCTGGCTAGTGACATCACCTATAGTAGATGTGACATTAAGTAGAAGGCACAAGTGGTTCATAACTCAACGCACGATGGGACTCAAGCCTCCTCCGCCTAAGGTTCCATGATCAAGGTCTTTTGGTGTTTTACCAAGTGTATCTAAGATGGTCAGGACAAGCCCCAATAACGCCTCACTTATCAATCCTCCAAACCAAGTCCCTTTGAATTTCCCACGGTGAGGTCATTCGATAGAGCATAAAACCTCTCCTAGGCATTGTAAGTCCTAGTTTCTTGCAAGTACCATTTGACCTCAAACTAAATTACATTATAATAGTTACAACTCATACTCAATATAAACAAATGATACAACAAGACTAAGTAAAATAACAGAATTAAAGGATGAGTTATCTTGGCCATTTTCTTCGCTGGAAGATCTCCCTGGGCTGCCACGATAAACTACCTCGCTTGAGCTGCCTCACTGAGCTTCATCACTTGAGCTGCATTGCTGAGCTGCATCACTTGAGCTTCCTCGCTGAGTTTCATCATTTCCTTAATACCTTGAGTTTGTTATATTAGCTGCGGGATTGTCTTTAATCTCGAGATTATCTTCAAGCCCCACTATAATGGGAACTTTGGCGCTAATTTGGCACCAGGAGGGTCACGACCTGGTCATGGCCTATGTCCGTGACCCATGTTGGTCAGGGATTTTGTCCATGACCACACCCAAGAGCTTCCATTACCACACTGGGTTATGGATATAGTCACGCCAAAATTTGATGTGGTCACGACTTTGGGTCGTGACCCCATGGGGGTGATCATTCGCAGGATTTGGTGTAATGTTAAAACTCTTAATTGTTAATTTCAAATGATGAAATGTTATTGAGTTTTATCCCCCCCAACGAGTAAGTCCATGAGCATGTTAGTGTTATACACTTGGACATAATTAATGACATTCTCCTAAACGGAGTAACTGTCATAAATTAGGGACCAAAAGGCACTGGCTATTCAATTATATTGGACAAAGGATTATGAACTGTTAGGTACATAATTGAAAAACGAAAGTATGTTTAGCCCAAGAGGGTTAATTTAATCTCACTCCATAAGGTAACTAGGATGCTCGGAGGCGTTTTATTTTTAAATGGAAGTGAGACAACCCATTTTAAAAATAAAATGAAGTTAAATTCTCATATGTTTATTTTGAAATCAATTTATTTTTCAAAATTTGTGATTATCAAATTTTGAAATTGGATCCTTATCCAACCCACTTGCTTTAATCTTAAAGGACTATAAGTTAACTGGAATGAAATATATTTACTAAAAACACAATCTAGACACTGTCTTTACTACTGAGGACTTTAAGATTGTCTTAGCAAAGAACTTTACTACCAAGTCGAAGGAAGGGGCACCCAATGGGGTTGTCCAATCCTACTTGTGGTGGAAAAATGCAGACCAGATAGCTCGTCGTTACATATTAGTCTAAATGATTAATGTGTTTCAATACCACCATCAAGACATGTTCATTGCTTACGACTTGATTTTGAACCTTAGGGACATGTTTCAGGATAATAATTCTTCCGTAAGGTTAGATGATTTGGCAAGGTTGGTCAATACCAGATGCCTAAGGGTACTCCCGTACGTGAGAACATTTTAAAGATGATGTCCATCTTTGGACAACTAGAGGTGCTTGGATCTGAAATCGATGAGGAAACCCTGGTTGGTTTCGTGATCTAATCACTAGAGGAGTTCTTTAAATAGTTTAGTCTAAACTATTATATGAAATTTTTTGACTATTTTTTGGCACAATCGCTTAAAAAACTCGAGGCTATAGAGAATATCAATAGGCATAAGGTTGTGATTCGGATTGCTGAATAATGCCCATTTTCGTCAGTCCCGAGAGGTAAGAAGAAGGGAAAGTCCCAGGAACAACCTAAAGTGGTCACGAATAACTTTTAGCCTCGCAGAGTGGATAATAACTCAAAAAGTAGATGTTATATTTATAAACCTGATGGACATTAGAAGAAGTAGTTCCCCGTGTACTTATCCAATAAGAATGTCATTGAGACACATTTTATGGTCCAATCTGTAGGTACTTGGTCTGTAAATTCGGGAGACATTAATCATATTTGCAATTCTTTGCAGGTGTTCTGGGTAACTAGTGAGCTAAGTGATGGAGAAATGTTTGTATTCATGGATGATAATCACAAGGCAACAATAGTAGCAGTAGGTAATTTAGCATAAAATTTTTGTGGAGATAATAAGTTAACATTGGTAGATTGTTTTTATGTTCCTTGAATTTGAAGAAATTTGATTTTAGTATATAAGCTTATGATGAATGGATATATGGCTTATTTTAACGGGAGTTTTTATCAAAAATAGAAAATCTCTTATCCGTTCTGGTTCATTGAAAATGATATTTATATTATAGGACCTCTCTCACCACTACTGCTCAATATTGAAGTGAATAACTTAAACGGAAATAACCTCAAGACAAAGAAATTTTCTAAGTTGAACCAAACGTATCTTTGGCACTTACTCTTAGCTAATGTTAATATAAAAAGGATACAAAGACCGATTTTAAATGGGCAATTGAATTCATTGGAGGTGTAGGCACTTTCAGTCTGTGAATCTTACTTAGAGGGTAATATGACCAAGAGGCCATTGCGTCCACGGTTTATAGAGCCAAAAATGTGTTTGAATTGGTACATTCTAATTTGTGTGGTTATATGACTATCTAAAAAATAAGGTGGTTATGAGTACTTCATCACTTTTATTTATGATTACTTGAGGAATGAATATGTTTACCTTATGCACCACAAGTTTCAAGCATTTAATAAGTTTAAAGAGTATAAGGTTAAGGTGAAGCATAGGTGTGGCCATCCCCGATCCCAGTCGCGGAGGGAGGAAGGATCCTTCGGGTGCCGGGCGTCCCCTTTCGGGAGAGCGCTTCGGCCGGCGTCGATTTGTGAGGTGTGAAAATGTAGAGAGATTCAGAGTCGCCAGTCTATTTTACTCAAAACAGAAAAAAGAAAAAGAGGAAGCCACCCCGAAGGATGGATTCCAAAGACATACTGGTGCGTGCGAAACCAAAATGATTCGGAAAGGGTTCGTAGGTTTAGTTACGAAATGGGAAGGTGTTAGGCACCCCATTCCGCCCTTTCGGTCTCTCATGGATATTTGCTATTTTTCTTTATATTCCCCCCCGTGAGATGTGTGCATGTGTATATATATAGAATGGACGTAGGAATCTTCGACTTGTATCATGGAAAAGATAAAGCGAGTCATCCGTAGGAATGTGAGATTAGTGTAGAAAATAAGATTTACGTGATTACCCCTACGTTGATCGTTATAAGGAAACGATAACGCATATGGAATAATACGTTACTAAGAACAGGTATATAGAATATAATGGAAAATGAGATAAAGAGAAGATAGAAAATAAGAGAAAAAGTGAGAAAAGGACTCGGGTCTCGAGTTTTACCCCGAGACGCCTACGTAGCCTATAAAGGCATCAAAGTCCACGTAGTTCGCATGTAAAGTGAGGGGTGGGGTTTAACCCATAAATCCAAAATGGAGAAATATCTTATTTGTAAGTGTGTGTGTGTGTGTGTAGAAAAAGTGTTTTAGTTGTGAGAAAAGTGTGAAAAAGTGTGAGAATCCCTATTTGGAATTTATGAGCAAACCCTCTTTTTCTTGTTTTTTGGGTTTTTATTTATATGAAAATAAGAGATGTGCAATAATACTAGATAAAAAGTGTATTTATGGTACGTGAGATGAGATTATAAAAGTGCTAAGTAAGAAAACAAGTTATTGGTAATTCAAGAGAATTTAAGAGAGAGTTTAAGAAAGTTGGACCTTCTTGAAGATCTTGAGCTTGATCTTGAACGTTGGAGAGCAGCTCTTGAGCTTGGATGATGATGGAGAGTGGTTAATTCATCAAGTTTGATGAAAGGGATGATGAAAAGGGATGATGAAAGGGATGATGATGGAGAGGGGTAATTCATCAAGGGTCAAACTGAGCCGGGGAGTGCTCGATGGCTTCCAGGTCAGTACTCGGGACATGACCTGGGTTTGCGATGATGAGTGGAGGTACTAGGGACCTAAGGAGAGTTAGGGGGTAACAGAGTGAGGTGTCTACAGAGCCCCTCGACGGGTGAGTTTGGAATAAATGATAGCCATCGATTAGACACCACATGATGCCTTTGAGGGAGTATGACCGATTCAGAGGGTCGAGGTCGATTCTGAGGACCTAAGGAAGCGAGGATGACCGATTCGGAGGGTCGAGATCGATTATGAGGACCTAAGGAGCGTTCTAGGGATGACCAAATTAGAGGGTCGAGATCGATTCCGAGGACCTAAGGAGCGAGGGTGACCAATTCAGAGGGTCGAGGTCAGTTCTGAGGACCTAAGGAGCGAGGGTGACCAATTCAGAGGGTCGAGGTCAGTTCTAAGGACCTAAGGAAGCGAGGATGACAAATTCAGAGGGTTGAGGTCAGTTCTGACCTAAGAGTGATGACGACCGAGGACCGAGGTCGATTCTGGCTTGATTTAGGTGACGATCCAAGACCGGGGTCAATTCTAACCCAAGAGTGGTGACAGCTAAGGACCGAGGTCAATTTTGACCTAACTAAGGTGACTATCCAAGACCGGGGTCAATTCTAACCCAAGAGTGGTGACTATCGAGGACCGAGGTCAATTCGAACATAACAAAGGTGACGATCCAAGATCGGAGTCAATTCTGACCCAAGAGTGGTGACGATCGAGAACCGAGGTCAATTCTGACCTAACTAAGGTGACGATCCAAGACTGGGGTCAATTCTGACCCAAGAGTGGTGATGACCGAGGATCGAGGTCAATTATGACCTAGCTAAGGTAATGATCCAATATCGAGGTTAATTCTAACCCAAGAGTGGTGACGACCGAGGACCGAGGTCAATTCTGACCTAACTAAGGTGACGATCCAGGATCGGGGTCAATTCTGACCCAAGAGTGGTGACGACCGAGGACCGAGGTCAATTCTGACCTAACTTAGGTGACGATATAAGACCGGGGTCAATTCTGACCCAAGAGTGGTGACGACTGAGGACCGAGGTCAGTTCTGACCTAACTAAGGTGACGATCCAAGATTGGGGTCAATTCTGAACCAAAAGTGGCGATGATCGAGGATCGAGGTCAATTCAGACCTAGCTAAGGTGACGATCCAAGATCGGGGTCAATTGTGACCCAAGAGTGGTGACGACCGAGGATCGAGGTCAATTCTGACCTAACTAAGGTGACGATCCAAGACCGGGGCCAATTCTGACCCAAGAGTGGTGACGACCGAGGACCGAGGTCAATTCTTACCTAGCTAAGGTGACGATCCAAGACCGGGGTCAATTCTGACCCAAGAGTGGATAAAGATTGTATTTTGATTCTACTGGAGAAAGAGCTTTGTGATTACGATTTGAGCTGGGGAGCTGATAGCTGGGGGAAGCTTTATAGGAGACCTTGTAGGGGGGAACAACCTATTTTGGGTGTTGTGAGAGAATTTCGCCGGGGAAAGTGATCAGGTGATCCTTAGGGATTTTCCGGAGCTTTGCCGGGAGGAGTTTTCACTTAGCTTTTGAGGATTCCGCTGGGGAAGAGGGGTTCCATTTGGGGGATAAGAATTTGATTTGAGGTTCCGCTGGGGAACGATGAATGAGGTGGGGAAAATTTGGATTGGCCTTTGGGAGAGATCGCTCGGGGTGAGTGGTTCTTTTGATTTCTGTTGGGAAAAATACCATGTGATAATGTATCGCACTAGGTAGCCGATGGCCGGGGAGGCCTTTTGTAAAGTCTGATGAGGAGGTGATTAGGTGGTCCGGGCGCCTTGCCCGAGAGGTCATTCGCTTTGGATTTTGAGGGCTCTGTTGGGGAAAACGGTGTGTCGCCTAAAGGAATGCGAAATTTTCTTGATGAAAAACGTTCTAAATCCCTCCTGGGATTTTTAGGAATTTTTCAGGGATTTTTCGAGGCTTCCTGGTACTTTCTGGGAATTTTTGTACGAAATTTTAAGGGGGGTGCCGGTCGGCATAGACTTAGAGGTGTCATTCGGCAGTGGCACGGACTTTTGGGCTGCCTTGGGAAGGTGGGGAGACAGTGTCGATCAGTATGTCAGGGGTAAGTGCCGATCGGCATGGAGTTTGTCCTCCTATTTAAAGGGGGCGAATCCCCTTCATTTTTCACAGCTTCTTTCTTTCTCTCTTTCTGTGATTTCTATCTGCGAATTGTTCCAACATTTCGATCTTCAAGAAATGGCCGCTTTTGTGAGTACCGCTGTCCATCGGGAGTGGTTGACCGTTGATGACTGGGCGAATGTGGATTAGAGGGACAAGGTGCCGCTTGCTTTGGGAAATGAGAATGCCTTTGATGCATTCGAGCCGGTTGAGGATGAGTGGACCTTGCTGCGGGAGCCGTCATCTCATCGCTCTTTGAGAGTGATTCCCGGTGGTTATGTAAGTAACCTGACCTTTGGCATTTTTTCCTTTTTGGGTGATTTTGCCCCTTTTCTTGACCTTTGACTGAATTTTTCCTTTTGCCAGTCGAATATTTCCTTAAAGAACATGCGTGCCCGCGAAACGAAGGGCTTAGGGATGTTTGGGAGCATTTTCCACCCGTGGTGTGCTGGATGGTATCATCAACGGGTTTTGGAAGGTTGGCGGCTGCGCTGGATGAGATGCCTCGTTCGACAACAATTTTGTGTGCTTTGGGGGAGAGGTGGTGGGACATTACCCACAATTTCCATTTTGGCTTCGGGGAGATGACGGTGACTCCCATAGATGTGCAGCAACTTCTGGGGCTGGATTGTGACGGGGAGAAGATAGAGGTGGATCGCTCTTTGTGGGTGAGGCCGGAGGCGGTGTTTGCGGCACTCGGTGATGTGAGGAGGATAGTCTCTGGGGATTCTATCTGGATGTCCTTGCTGAAGGATGTTTTGCTGAGAAGGGTGGTTGATGTGGAGGATGGGCTGCAAGTGAGGCAGATGGCCCGATTGTTCATCTTGTTGGTGCTGGGAGGTTTCATGGTGGCGTCGAGCGGTGACGTCGTCCTTTTGTGGTTTCTGTCGTACTTGAGGATGTTTTCAAACATCCCTTTCTATGATTGGGGGAGTCTGACCTTGGCGACCATTTACTCTTCTTTGGATGCATTCAGCCGGTGCTGCCGACAGACTTTTACTGGAGCCACGTATCTCCTGGAGGTATCCTTTACTTTGTGCATTTTCCTTTCATGCATTCACATTTTCCTTTCATGCATTTGCATTTTCTTTTCATGCATTCACATTTTCTTTATGCGTCTCTTTTTGCTTGTGGATTCAGACGTGGTTTTATGAGGTGGTTGGGTGAAACACCCCGCTGATTGCTTTGAAGGATGACACCGTTGTGGACTTCTGCCGACTGTACCGATGGCGTAAGGCCAACCGACAGTCAAAGGGATCTCTTTCCCTAGAGGCAGTGTGTCAGGTCTTGAATGACCTGACCAGTGGTCGGGTAAGGTCTTTTCCTTTCAGTCTTGATTTTTTCACCTTCTTATCTTGTATCGACTCATGCCTGCTTAGGGATTTTCAGGTGACCTTTTATCCTTGGGGGACCACCATTCAGGATAGGGGGGTGACTGAGGTGAACGCGCAGATGAGGCATTTGTTGGCGCATGAGTTTGGCCATTCCTGGTACCTCAGGGAGAGGGTGATCCGTCAGATTGCTGAGGAGGAGGTGGTGGTGCCTCCCGCACAGCCTCCTACTTCTATGAGGCGGGAGCGACAGTTGTTGCAGGATGAAAGGATCGCGGCGATGATTGGCGAGTTCTATGCATTGTATACTGATACGACCGTGCTGTATGATTATATGGATTTTGTGACGAGATGGTTGATGGCGCCCAGTATACATGATGCTTTACCTTTCCCTCCTGCTGGTTCGAGTCGGCCGGTGGGGTCTTCCCACAGTGGTGGTGGTCCGTCGGCACCTGCGACGGCGGTGACCTTGGAGGTCCCTTTTGTTTGACTGTACACTCCTTCGTACAACATCCGGCGGGCTGATGGAGGGATAGTGCCGATGCTGCACCGTCCTCTTGTGATGGATCCAGAGGAGCTGGGCTTGACAGAGGATGTCCTTCGTCCTGCGGTAAACCTTTCGGTCCTTTTCCTCTCTTTTTTGATTTCTTTTGCTTGATACTGATTCTGCCTTTTCCTGCAGCAAATTCGGGTGTCGACCACTTGGCTCAGGGACATCAGAGACTGGATATCATCGGCGACTGCCCACATTCGGGATGCTGTCCCTGTTCCTTCTTATTTGGTGCCGTCAGCCTCGTCCGGGGAAGACTCTGGCTCGGGTAGTGGGGGTGCGTCGTCTCGCCGTAGGGGGAAGAGAGCGCGTTGCAGGGGTGGAAGCTAGAGAGAGAGAGAGAGAGAGAGAGAGAGAATGTGGGTTCGGGCTGAGTCCCGTTTGTTTTTGGCTTTTACTTTATTTCCTGCAAAATGATATAACACAGAAAACATATATATGCAATGCAATGTAGTTTTTTGGCTATCTTTTATTTTAATGATGAATGAATGCATGCACATGCGCCTTTTAATTTGCTACTGTGACCGTAAAATAGGAGTATTCTTGAAATTTTTCAAAAGAAAGTTGTTTTATTTAAAACGGGGAATCCCATAAGGAGGGAACAGGATTCTCGAAATTCTTTTGAGAACATCAATTTATTTTTATGGAGTTTTTCTGATTTGACAAAAAAGGAAAGGAGGAAATTTTCCAAAAATGGGGGGGGGGGTGCTGATCGGCAAGCACCCTAACCTGCCTATCGGCTGTTCAGTCCAGTCCCATCAATTGAAAGCTTTGAATGGTACCCTCTTCAGCCTTTAGTACCTTGTGGGGTAGGATTCCTTTCGATTTTTGTAGGGATTATGTCCCTTGTGAGGATTTTTAAATATAAAAAGGGAGAAGGGTGGAGTGTTTTCCTCACACCTTTTGCATTCTTACATACCCACCCATCATCTTTTAGTCTTGCGAGATGGCTCTCCCTGGTAGCATTGAGTTTGTCAATTACCTTGAAGCCTTGGAAGCTATGTGCTCTTATAATGTCGACTATGATGCCTTCAACATGCATCGAGTCTCCTTGTGGCGTAATCGACCTTTTGAGTGGAATATGCTGATGGCGACAGTACAATTTTGGTATCCCGAAGACCATGTATTCCGCTTTGGGTTGGAAGAAGTTTGTCCTACCTACGAGGAATTTTCTACCATACTGGGCGTGAATCTCAGTGTTGCCGCGGCTTTACCCGAATTTTCCCGTTCTCCTAGGGATTTGTTGGCCGGGCTTCTCCATATTTCTCTTTCGGCGGACATGTCATTGGTTGCCGGAGGAATGATCTCCCTCCCGGTGGTTTTGCAGTCTGTACGTTCGCGGGAAGTAAGTGATGCTGGCTATGCTGGAGCCGTTGTTCTGGGCCTGGTTTCAAAATTGATGTTGGTGACTGGGGAGGTGCACGTGGACTCACAGCTTGCAGCCATTACTTCATGGATGTCATACCGTCGCAATCCTGCGACAGTTATATTGGCGGAGACTCTGAATGGCTTGAATGCCTGGAGAGAAGGTCGTTTTGACCTTTTGAGGGGTAGTCCTGTGATGCTGTTTATGTGGTTGTCCGAAATATTTTGCTTGTCAACTCCTCCAGAATATCCTTTGTCGGTTGTACCCAACTTCTTTTCACGATACTTCATTCGTGTTGGCCTGTATGTTGAGAATTAGTTTGTGGAGCATGGGGATCGTGGGTTGTATTGGTCAGTGCCTTGGTGGCGACAGTTGCAGCCTGTTCTGGAGCTAGGAGAGTATTCATATGTGCAGTTGGTTGGTCTCAGACAGACCTCTTTTTATTTCCCTTGTCGGCTTTTGCGCCAATTTGGCTGGGCGCAGGTCGTGCCCCCTCGGACCTTAAACTTCTTTCCAGTAGAGGATTTGACTGAGCGCTTACGTCTGTTGCTTGGGTCTCTGTGGGAAAATCGGCGTCCGTCGACCCATCCCTCTCAGTCTGTTGGGAAGGTTTGCCTTGTTCCCAAAGATTATATGAGGTGGTTGTGGAGGAAAGTAGTCAAGAAGATGTTGGCAGTAGAGACTGGTCAAAGATGGTTTGTTTTATCTGACTCCATGGAAGGGGGTGTTGTGGTCTTTTCGAAGATGGTTAAGGCTCATCGATCCATGGAATGTTTGCGGCACTCCATTCAGGTAGGAGAAACTTGGGGTCCTCAGGATGTAGATGATGAGGGTGAAGGCTCTTCTGGTAGCGGTGGTTAGGACTCTTGGGGAGTTTATTTATGTAACAGATGTGGGGGATTTTATCTGGTTTTTAGGGTAGTAGGGGGGAAAGGAGTTATACTTTCCTTTTTCTTATGTAATCCGTACTGTAGTTTCTTATTAATGAAATAAATAAGTTTCTGATCATCCAGCTGTGCCTCTCGATGAATTTTGTATTTTGAATTATCTATACCAATCGCTAAGGCATACATAATCCTTTTGTTCAAGTATATGTTTAGAATGAACTGTCGTTCTCGGAGATAAGAAAGGAATATATTTTTGTGAAAAAGAAGGGGTTGTGCTCATGTGGGGAGTATGATCTACCTACGTACCTCTGGGGGTTTTGGAAAAGTTCTTATCTATTTGAAAATAGTTTTTGCAAAGGATCAGGCCCACGTAGTTCTGGGTAGAGGGAAATGGAGAGAGTTTTTTTTTAGAATAGAAAGGGGGGGGGGAGAAGAGTCGTAGCACGTCGAGATTTCGGACCGGGGGTAGAATTTCTTGAGACGATCCAGATTGACTAAACGAGCCATCTCTTCCCCATCCAGGTTGGTGAGCATGGTGGCACCGCCAGATAAAATCTTCTTCACAATGTAAGGGCCACTCCAATTGCGTTTGAACTTTCCTCACGGGGTCCCAGATGGGTTCGATTATCTCTTTGAGGGATAAATCCCCCTCCCGGACACCGCGGTCCTTGACTTTCTTGTTGAACGATCACCCTATTCGGCGATGATACCCTTGTATGTGGTAAAGATCTTTTAATCTTCGTTCATCTAGGAGGGTCAACTCATCAAGACGGCCTTGACACCAGTCTTCTTCACTAACCTTGCTTTCGAGCATGACGCATAGCGAGGGTATTTCCATCTCCACAGGTAGGACTGGTTCCATGCCGTAGACCAAGGAGTAAGGGGTAGCCCCAGTGGAGATTCGGATTGAGGTTCGATATCCCCATAGGGCGTACGGGATAATTCCCACGGAGGCAAGTGTTGAAGATTGGAGAACTGTTGGCATTTAGGGCATCTCCGAACATAGGCGGTGCAATCCTGGGCCATGGTGGTCTAGTAGTAGCCCTGTCGGATGATCTTCTTGGCAAGCATGTGACCGTTCATAGGGGCCCGCATTCCCCGATGTGGATTTTCTGCATTATCTTTTCAATGTCAGCCCCTGCAATATAGTGCAAATGAGTGATAATACGCAAATATCGCGTATTTCATCCTCCGAACCTATGCATTTTAGCCCCCTCGGGTGCCTTAATCTCTATATTTAATCCCGTTAACCAGAAAACCTCGGTTTATATTGTTAACATGCTATATGAGGTATAATTGGGCTTTTGTAGGTATTTAGGTACTAAGTATGAAGTTCGGACGCATTCCGATGAAGTTCCGTACGCAATCGCATGTTCAAGGGCATTTAAGTCTATTCACAGCTTGGGTACCTGGCCTGACATCTCACAGAAGTTATATCCCTCCTCGCTAGCTTCGCGTGGCCGCAAATGGTGTGCGATTCCGATTCATAACCAAGAAGTTACGGCAATTTCAACGGAGGAAAAACAAGGAAAGCAAAAGAGGAGAAGAGAAGGAGAAGGGAAGAATGCAGTGTGCTGCTGCCTGGCCAAGACCTGCTTGATCGATCTATCAACCCCTTTGGTCGATCGATCGACCATTCTAAATTTTTGATTTTTGGCCTTGATCGATCGATCGACCAAAGGGGTCGATCGATCGATCCCCTGTTTTTCAGCAGATATTTTCATTTCTTTTCTTTCTTCTTTTCTTTTAATCCAACTTACTATAAATACAATTTTTGTTGTAATAAGAAGATATAGCAGTAGATACACGATTTTAGGTTAGTTTAGCTTAGGGTTTGGTTGATTTTCTTGGTTCTTCTTCATTTCCTCTTGGATTGACACACTTTTGGGATTGAATGTTGACTATTCATCATCCTCTCCATTAATATAGTTTGTATTTCTTCATTTCTTGCTTTCTAGTTAATTTACAAGCTTTCTAATTTAGGTTTACATGCTTTATTTACATGCTTTGATTTACACGCTTTCTAGTATAGATTTACCGCGTTTATTTACCGCTTTCCATTTATCGCGTTTTTAACATGCTTTCTAGGTAACTTAAATTAGGTTGTGTTTGAATTGAACTCACTCGGGTTGACGTGTTGCTTTGCTTTGGTGATGGAGTTTACGGGTCTATTTCGGGTGCGTTGTCCTAGTTATTAGGCCTAGGAGATTTGACGGGGCATATCATGTATGTCCCGTGCTTACGACCTTTTGCGCGTAATTTCCGGGATATTTGTTGACGCCAAAATCTTATTAGGCTTTTAAGACGATTTAGGGCGTAACAACCCTTGATTTAATTAAATGTCGAAACGAGATGCATTTGTAATAACTCGTCGACCCATGTGACCATTTTATACTAATTAACTCGGGTGAGGGATATTCGACGCAACCTATAGTTTTTACTCGCTTTCATAATCTAGTTTCAATACATTGCCTAGTTTCAATACATTGCCTATTTTAGGAGTATTAAATCACTTAAATTCTAACAACTTGTCCCTGTGGATTCTCGATACCCGACTTACCGTTGTGCTTGCCTCGCAAGTGTAGTAGTAACTTAGGTTTTTGTATTGAGTTGGCGAAACGAAGACAACGATTAGCGTCTTTACACGCGCTACTTTTCGCACTCCATCAAAATGGCGCCGTTGCCGGGGACGAGTTTGTTTTAGACTTTATTTGATTTAGTATTTCATAGTATTTTCTTTCTATTTGTATTATTTGCTAATAGTTTGCAGGACTTCCACATTTGAACACTTAGAAACGCTCGAATTTTTCCCGCGCGCACTTACTTCGTGGAATCCGCCACTTCAAGCCATTTTTGGGGTAAGCATGTCTTATTCCAATTCTTTCGGTAATCCTTGTCATAATTCTCAAAATTTTCACAAACCTATGACTTTCGGTGAATAATTAGAATCCCAAAGTATAACAAATTCAAATATGACTTTGGGCGAGTATAACGAAAGTCAAAACTTAGGTTATTGGAATTTTGATGACGATGATAATGATTTTGGGCCTTTACCTCCTTATAATAGGAATTTTGAAACGAATTCGAATAGTTTTCAAAATTCCTATAATAATGAGTTTTCGTTTAAGTCCGATGGAAACTTTCAAAGTTCCCATTTTCATGCATCCGCACCTCGACCCATGACTTTTGGTGAGGGTTTGCGTATGTATGAAAATGAGAAAATTGAAAATCGCTATCGGGAAGAAAATCGTTCGTGGGAACATGAGTTGGATTTATTATTTGAGTCCGACGACGATTTTGCTTCTGAGACTTTTGAATTCGAGGAATGTTTTGAACCAAATGAGGTACTTGTACCTACTTTGGAACAAGCCATTCTAGACTTTACCCATCTCGTAATAGATGTTGAAAGTGAGGATGAAAATGACGTAATATCTATTTGCAATGAAATGATTTCTTCTTTGGCCCCCAAAGAAGAACATTTCATTGAAAATGATATTATTTCCTTTGAAACTCCAACTTCATGCGATGATGATTCATCTCATGAGTTTGAATTTCTTTCATCCCCGTTTTCATTCTCTATTACCCCGCCGGAACAAGTACCCGATGATTCGGTTTCGAACTTTAATGTTTTAAACCCTATCGCCGATGAGGAGTACTTGCTCGAGTCGCCCTCCACAATCGCATCTTTGCCTATGTGTGTGCCGCCTCCCATTCCAACTTCAAAATCCTTGGGAGGATATTCGGCTTTTCTCGATCCCCACTTGTTTTTGTCACCCGTGCAATCCAAACCCCCCATCGTCCCACCAAAACTTTTAATTGGCGATGGTTCATTTCTTCCGCCTTACACATGCCTTCCGTTGTTAAAACGGAATTCATATTTTTCGGAAACCATGCTTGTATGTGAGGGTACACCGGTTATCCTCCAAAGTCAAATCATTCTTATGGTGGACCCTCAACTATTTAGACTTATAGTGTATAGTTAGTGTGAAGCCTAAATAGTAGGTTGTTTATAGTTAGCTTTTTATTTTTTCTTTCCTTTTTAATTTAGTTTAATGTAATTAGTTAACTTTTTGTTATTTGTTTTTGCTATGCTCGGTACTAACTTGTTTTGTAGATTCTTTGGACTTGTTCTTATGGGGATCGCTCCAATTTTGGGTAATATCGCTCTTTTCCTCTCTTTGACTTGGTTCCTAATTTACATTGAGGACAATGTCAAGTTTTAAGTTAGGGGTGTGGGATATTCTATACAGTTCTTATTTAAGTCCATGTTTTTGCTCACATGTTAGTTACTTAGTATGCTTATCTTAGAAAAATTCAAAAATTTCAAAAAGATTTTCTTTATTTTTTCTCCTTTATTGGGCATTTTGCCTTTGTTTCCGATGATAAATTTCAATAATTGCCCGATCCAATAGACAACCCAATGATGCATGTTCTCGATTTTAGAAGTTATTAGACTTTAGTATCACTTATTGATATTATGAATAACTTCATGAATTAAACTTTAATCCCATGAGCACATGCATTTTTATTGTTATATTGATTTGGTTTAAGATTTTTATAACTCGGTAATCTTTTGTTGCATTGTATATACTTACAACGAGTAAGCTTTGTACCTTTCGTCATTTGTGAGTGTATACACTATTCTTTTCTCATTGAAAACGTTGAATTCGTTGTTAATCTCACTATTCTTTTATTTGACCGTTCATTAATTGAGTTCATACTTGAAATGTGTTACTTGATCATGATTTTCATGTAATGTTTTGACTCGAGAATTGCGTAAACTTTGTGAAATGATCATAGGCCCTCTTTGATATATCACCCATATTAGCCTTGACCTCACCCTTATATGTTTACCCTCGTTAACCCCTTTGAGCCTAAATATTAGCCTTTCGTTTCATAACCCCATTACCATAACTAACTCTAAATTGGAGTTTTAGCCCATACATACACTTTCCATACCTTTGTTTGGAATGTTACTTGGGATTGAATGTTGTTGTTGTGATGTCGGTTTCAATTTAGGCATATGAGAGTTTGATAAGTAAAGAAAAGAAAGTAGTGAAAAAAGAGTGAAAAAGAGAAAGTTGAAAACAAAAGAAAACAAAAGAGAAAAAGTGAGAAAAAGAAAAGAAAAGAAAACATGAGAAAAGGAAGAAAAGAAAAAGAAAGAGAAAGTTGTAAATGTTGTATATAGTTCAATAAGCTTTGATTACTCTCCCCGATGATATATCTAATGCCTTTTTGGAACTTGTTTTCCAATTTTGATATTGCCCGCATTATCCCATTATCCCGAGTTTTCATTCCGAACACTTTGAATTCGTACATATATTCCTTTGTTTCGTACCTTAGCCATACGTACATTATAACCCTATTAAAGTCCTATGTGATCTTAGGTGCATGCAATTTAAAAGTCATAATAGTTGTGATAATCTGTGAAAATGCATTTTGCCTCTTTTAGTGTGCGGTATCCTTTCATTGAGATTACAGTTTTTCAGTTTATATATAGCGTTCTTCTTCTGTGACATGTGTGCGGCCTAGTTTCCATTTACATTTACTCCTTATGCCCGCATGTCCCGTGTGTTACCTCCCTGTTTCGAGTGAATTCCCTTGATGAGCGTAATGCCCGTGAGGATTGAATATATGCTTGCTTTAATGTTTATCCGGTTTATTTAAGTTTTTGCCAAATCACACTTTGCATGTGCTCGCTCCCCTCCCACATTTTAAGGTTTCAATTCTATGAGGTGCATTCTATAATGTTAATGATTTGGATTTTTGTGTGAATTCATTCACTTTGCTAATAATGTGTATGAAATCCTTTTCGCTATTGTTGGGCTTGCCGCATGTTGGGTTGGGCATATTTTGAGGAAACCATGTGATGTTTGTGGGTACCATCTCTGAAAACCCTCACGAGACGACACTCGTCCACTAGGGTGACCTAGGGGTTTAACGGCTTATTACATACGCTAAATGCAATCGAATCACCCGCGAAAGTGGCCTTTTGCTTTTATACCATACTTTTATACTATCTCCTGCTTTTGGTTTACTTGTTCTTCTTGTTGCATCCTATTTCATTGCTAGGGACTAGCAATGTGTAAGTTAGGGGGTGTGATAATACGCAAATATCGCGTATTTGAACCTACGCATTTTTGCCCCCTCGGGTGCCTTAATATCTATATTTAAGCCCGTTAATCAGACAACCTCAGTTTATATTGTTAACATTCTATATGAGGTATAATTGGGCTTTTGTAGGTATTTAGGTACTAAGTATGAAGTTCGGACGCATTCCGGTGAAGTTCCGTACGCAATCGCACGTTCAAGGGAATTTTAGTCTTTTCACAGCTTGGGTACCTGGCTTGACATCTCACGGAAGTTTTAGCCCTCCTCTCTAGCTTCGCGTGTCCGTGAACGGTGCGCGATTCTGATTCATAACGAAGAAGTTACGGCCATTTCAGCGGAGGAAAAATAAGGAAAGGAAAAGAGGAGAAGAGAAGGCGAAGGGAAGAATGCAGTGTGCTGCTGCCTGGCCAAGACCTGCTTGATCGATCGATCGACCCCTTTGGTCGATCGATCGACCATTCTAAATTGTCGATTTTTGGCCTTGATCGATCGATCGACCAAAGGGGTCGATCGATCGATCCCCTGTTTTTCAGCAGATATTTTCATTTCTTTTCTTTCTTCTTTTCTTTTAATCCAACTTACTATAAATACAATTTTTGTTGTAATAAGAAGAGATAGCAGAAGATACGCGATTTTAGGTTAGTTTAGCTTAGGGTTTGGGTGATTTTCTTGGTTCTTCTTCATTTCCTCTTGGATTGACACACTTTTGGGCTTGAATGTTGACTATTCATCATCCTCTCCATTAATATAGTTTGTATTTCTTCATTTCTTGCTTTCTAGTTAATTTACAAGCTTTCTAATTTAGGTTTACATGCTTTATTTACATGCTTTGATTTACACGCTTTCTAGTATAGATTTACCGCGTTTATTTATCGCTTTCCATTTATCGCATTTTTAACATGCTTTCTAGGTAACTTAAATTAGGTTGTGTTTGAATTGAACTCACTCGGGTTGACGTGTTGCTTTGCTTTGGTGATGAAGTTTACGGGTCTATTTCGGGTGCGTTGTCCTAGTTATTACGCCTAGGAGATTTGACGGGGCATATCATGTATGTCCCGTGCTTACGACCTTTCGCGCGTAATTTTCGGGATATTTGTTGACGCCAAAATCTTATTAGGCTTTTATGACGATTTAGGGCGTAACAACCCTTGATTTAATTAAATGTCGAAACGAGATGCATTTGTAATAACTCGTCGACCCATGTGACCATTTTATACTAATTAACTCGGGTGAGGGATATTCGACGCAACCTATAGTTTTTACTCGGTTTCATAATCTAGTTTCAATACATTGCCTAGTTAATCATGTCCCTTTATGCATCTTTTCTTTTAGTTTATAATCATCTTTTACACTTTTATTTCGGAGTATTAAACCTTATAAATTCTAGCAACTCTTCCCTGTGGATTCTCGATACCCGACTTACCGCTGTGCTTGCCTCGCAAGTGTAGTAGTAACTTAGTTTTTTTGTATTGAGTTGGCAAAACGAAAACAACGATTAACGTATTTATACGCGCTACTTTTCGCACCTCGATCAATGAGTTCCATCGAAATTCCTCTTGAGTAGTGCTTTATGACAGATTATGTACTAAGCAGCCAGCCTTCGGAGGGTAGCTCGGTCGTTCTTATTAGAACCCTTTGGATACCTACCATACCGGAGGAGGCACCAAATATCATACTACCAGTAGTTGACTAGCTCAGGATCTTCTGAGGTGGCAAGCTCAATGTGGTAGCAATGGGTTGGTTTGTCTTGCTTTTGAACTAGGAAGGGGGTCATTGTTATTCCCTCGGGCATGTCGACCATGGAAGCTAAAGTAGTGAGAGCATCGGCTAGGTTATTCTTTGCTCTGGGTAGGTAACGGAAGGTGATATCTCAGAATTGGGAGGCCAACTCTTCTAATTAGGCATGAAAGGGTTGGAGCTTTTTGTCCTTGACTTTCTATATTCTGAGCACTTGACCGATGATGAGGGCAGAATCCCCATATACATCAAGGTATTCAATACCTTTCTTGAGAGCGACCTTGAGTCCCACTGTGCATGCCTCGTATTCTGTCATATTATTAGTGCAATTGAAATCCAATTTTATGGCGATAGGAGTGTGGGAGTCATCTGGGGCGACCAGAAGTATCCCAATGCCATATCCCTTTTTGTTGGCAGTGCCATCGAAGAACATTTTCCATCGGAGGCAGTCTTGAGCAGTGCAGAGGACATTTTCATCTGGGAATTCGGAGATCTAGACATCTGTTTCTTCTACAGGGTATTCAGCGAGGTAGTTAGAGATGGCTCTTTCTTTAATGGCTTTCTGTGTGACGTACACGATATCGAACTCGGTTAGGAGTATAAACCATAGGGCCATTGGGCTGGATAAGGCGATTTTTTCAAGAAGGTATTTGATGGGATCCATTCGGGATATAAGTTTGATGGGGAAGGCGAGCTTGTAGTGCCGTAACTTTTGGGTGACAAGCGCGACGCATGCTTTTTCTAAAGCAGTGTAGTTGACCTCGTACCCGGCCAATTTGTGACTGGCATAATAGACGGCTCTTTCTTTGCGGGAGTTTTCAAGGTACTGGGCTAGCAAAGCCCCGGTTGGAGTGTCGGTTATGGTTAGGTATAATAGCAAAGGGAGACCAGGCTGTGGTGGCATGAGAACTGGAGGTTGGGTTAGGTACTGTTTGATTCAATTAAAAGCTTCTTGGCAAGCCTCATTCCAAACCTTGGTTGAATCCTTTCGGAGGAGCTTGAAGATTGGTTCACAGATGGAGGTTAGCTGGCTGATGAACCGGCTGATATATTATAATTTCCCAAGGAAACCTCGGACTTCCTTCTATGTTCGGGGAGGTGGCATCTCAAGTATGGCCTTCAGCTTGGCGGGATCAGCTTCTATCTCCTTGGCCATGAATCCTAAGAGTTTTCCCTTTGTAACGCCGAAGACGCACTTCTGTGGATTAAGTCGCATCGGATACTGCCGCAGTCGTTCGAAGAACCTCCGGAGAGTGGGAACATGACCTTCTCTAGTTTTGGACTTGATAATCATATCATCCACATAAACCTCGACCTCTTTATGAATCAGATTGTGCAGGATGGTTGTGGCAGCCCTGTGGTAGGTAGCCCCAGCATTCTTGAGACCGAATGGCATAACAGTGTAGCAAAAGGTCCCCCGTGGGGTGATGAATGCGGTTTTCTCTTGGTGGTCGGGGTGCATCTTGATTTGATTGTATCCGGAAAACCCTTCGACGAATGACTTGAGAGCATGACTGGCTGTGTTGTCCACGATCATGTCGATATTGGGTAGCGGATAATCATCCTTCGGAGAGGCTTTGTTTAAATCTCGATAATCCACACACATTCGAACCTTTCCTCCTGATTTTGGTAAAGTTACAATGTTGGCTAGACACGTGGGATATTCGATTACTCGAATGAAACCAACATTCAACTGTTTGATCACCTCTTCTTTGACCTTAAGCGACCATTCGGTGTGGAGTTTTCTTAATTTTTGTTTATCTGGCTTGGCATCGGGGAGAGTGGGGATCTCGTGCTGAGCTATTTCGGGGTCAATACCTGGCATGTTTTCGTAGGACCATGTGAAGACATCCACAAACTCCTTTAGCAATTCTTCGAGTTGTGAACGCTCATGCTCATCAAGGGTGGCCCCTATCTTAATCTCGCGCAGTTGGCTACTAGAACCGAGATTAATAACAACAGTCTCTTATTTATTAACTTGAACGCGGTTATGTTGTTTATTATTAACCTTATTTAGATCAGTTAAGAAATGTTCATTTCCAAAATCATCATCATCAAAAGCTTGATTAGAATCTAAACAATTAATGTAAGGCACAACAAGATACTCAAAATCTTCATTTATTTCATTGATAGGAAAAACAACATTGAGAACCTCGTCAAAAGAGGTCTCGATTACATTTGAGCAAGGATGGACAACAGAAGAAGAAATAGGGTAAACATTGGGGTTAGGGGAGATTTCAAGAGGTAGAACTGGCGTAGCATGCCAGTTGAGGAGACGCGTATCAGTAGCTTCGATCAGACGAGAGGGGTCCAGTGATGTAGTGCCTGAATGAACCATGCAGAGTGCCAGCCCCAGTGTCTGCAGGTTGAAGGAATCTTCGGAGTCACTTTCCTCTGTCTCTTCAGTATCTTCGATAAGCGGTTGTACGTGGTGATGGAAACTTTCGGCCCATGGGTAGCTATCTTGGAAAAAGATCTCCATTCAAGGCTTCATTTTCTTGTTTGTGTGGTCGTACCATGGTTCTGGAAAACCGCAAAAGGGGAAATCCTCTCTCTCTTTGATGAATCGTCCATTTAAAGAATCACCTGAGATAGCTCGAATGTAGTCTAACCCTCTTTTTGATCGAGTCTGGTGGATCATTCTGAGCTCTTTTCTGATGGTTGATATCCCAAGCCGCAAGGAGAGAAAGCTTTCTTCAGTTCGATGGGCTCAAGTATCCTCTGTTGCCTTTTTCCTAGCCCCAGTCTGGGCATAAAGTGCATGTTTCTGAACATCTGAATCACATTGACATTGCCATGAGGGTCGTATTCTGGACAAACCCTTTCTTTGAAACCGTCCCCTGCCGGGAATAGAGGTGGCTCAACTCGAAATCCTGATAGGAGCATATCATTTGACCCATGTTGTATCTCAAGAATTGGACTGCTGGTGCCTGCGCCCTCGGCGTTACCGTCGTCACCCAAGATGGTGATGACTCGACCATCAGCGAAGAACTTCAATTTTTGTTGAAATGAGGAAAAGACATCCTTTATACTGTGGAGCCAGGGTCGTCCGAGCAACTGGTTAAAACAGGCTGGGATATCGATGACTTGGAATTCGACGACAGGGTTTATAAGACCAGCCCCTATTACAAGTTTTATGGATCCCATCACCTCACGACGGGTATATCGTAGGCGCGCACGGCAGCGGAGGTTGGAGCGAGGTCACTTTCTTTCAGTTCTAAACATTTGAAGGTTCTCAGTGGGCAGACATTCAAAGCGGATCCGTTATCAACGAGAGAAAGTGTTACCACCTTCCCCATAATTTCGACGGAGATGTTGAGTGCATGATTGTGATTTGGCCCAATTTTGGGGATTTCCTCTTTAGAAAAGGACAGCATTCGGGTAGAGGTCAAGGATCCGACCAGGTTCACCGCTTCTTCTGGTGTGGTAGAAGGAGGAACTATAGGTCCAGTGAGTAATTTGATTAAAGCATTTCTATGCAGCTGGTAAGACATGAAAAACCCCCATAGAGTGATGTTAGCTTGAGTTTTCTTCAGTTGATCGAGGATCTTGCTCTCCTTGAGGGTCATTTCCGGCATAGGAAGGTCTTTAACTCCCTTCCCCTTATCATTTACTGGTAGTGAGTTGGGAACTTGCTAATGTCTCCCAGATCTGGTCATGTGATTTACTGAAGAAGGGAAAAACTTAAATCCAGTTTCCTCATAAATATCAAGTTGTTCTGCCACCCTATCTATTTCCCCGAGGAGTTCTTCAATGATATCATCCCACATATGTCGGCTACTGGGCTACCTCTTTCTAAAACTTGTTCTTATCTTGAATCTTCGAATTCTTCTCCCCATCCGGTGGCAACAATTATGTTTCCCCTGTGAAGTCAATGCATTCCACGACTTCAACGGCTTCTTCGTATAGGTCTTCCCATTCTATGGGGATGTGTAAGGGTGAAGGGACCAGGTGTCCTTGCAACATCAAAGCATCAAATAACTCGGTGATACTGCAAATGTTGTTGGTTTGCCTAAATGCTTCTGTCATGATCCGGACAACATCATCTAAGCAGACTTCGTCGGTTGGTACCACCCACCTATCTGATTCTCGGGCCCATTTTCGTGCTTCTAAAAACAACGTTCTGAACCCCTGGCAGTCGATAACTATCTGTGAGGGTAATTTTAACCCGAACTCTAGGAGTTGATTCAATACCTCTGACAATTCCATACTTCCACTTTCAGAACAGGTCCGGACAGTGATGCACGCTCTGGTAAGGAGTGACAGTACCTGATCAGCGGGGCTAGTAGGGTGTAGGAGGAAATATGGGCAAAGTTAAGGGGGTTTAGGAGGGTATAAGGGTTAGATCTGGGTTGATGGATCAAAATTCGGGTTTTCTTCCAAGAAGATGGCATTGGTGTGATTTGGGAGTGGGTTATGAGTAGTGTTTGGTTTAGGATTGGCTGGTGGGGCGATGGTACCCCGGTCAATGAGATCTTGGATTATGTTTCGAAGGTGGAAGCATTGGTCGGTGGTATGGCTATCTGTTTGGTGAAAGGCTCAATGAGCATTGGTCTTGAAATTTCTGGGAAGTGAATTGGGTAATGGACGTGGATCTAGGGGCTTTATAATGTTTCGATTTAACGGGGCTTGGTAAACTTTGGAGAGGGGAGCATGGAGCTCAGTGTATTCCCTTCGAACGGGAGCAGGGCGGCTTTCTAGTGCCCATGGTGTGGTTAGTTGAGAGATATTTTTGATGGTTGAGACTGTAGAATTAGCAGGCTTGTCATATTTTCTAGGGGTGAACTGTCCTGACACCTTCTTCGGTTCAACTTCTATTTTGGCAAGATCTTCCTCGATTTCTACTCCTGCCTCTCTGAGCACTCAAAAATGGGGGTAGTACTGTCCTCCCATGGTCGTTCGGACATGGGGCAAGAAATTCTTCTTCACTACGTTGACTTGTTCTTCTTCACATGGCTGATTGGTCATGGTATCTTCTTTTTCCCTCCATTGGGCTATAAAGTTACTGACTGGTTCTCTAGAGTTTTGTTTGAGCAGCTCTAAATCACGACGGGTGACCTCGAGCTCTTTGTTGTATTTGTATTGCGACATGAATTCTCGGGCTACATCCTCCCAGCTACGGATTCTGGATTCCTCAAGAGATAAAAACCATCAGAGGGCACTATCCTTCAAAGTTTGCTGAAACAGTTGGGCCATCACCTCTTCAGAAGACCCTATGAGAGTCATGGAACGATGATAAATGCGAAGATGAACAATTGGGGGACCACTCCCTCCGAATTTCTCGATGTTTGCCATCTTGAACTTCTCGGGTAACCTTGCTTTAGGATAAGGAGACATATGGGTGTAGTCCATGTAATTTCCAGAGATCCTGACTTGGTCAAACTTCTTAGTGAGCATCTTAAGATCTTCTTTGATTTTGTTCAACTCCTCCTCCTTTGGATCAGCAACCACATGAAAGTTAGCCATAGGATGGACAATATTTGGCATTGGAAGCTGGGCAGGCGATGACCCATTAGCAGGAGGGGCACGCGGAGCGTGTTGATATTCTTCTGGGACCCAGATGGGCTCGAGTGGACCCATAGCACCAGGGAACAGGGCCTCGGGCTCTTGAGGAATAGGAACTTGGTTTCGTTGTATTTCTCGAACCTCAGCTTGGAGGTTGTCAATCATGGCCACGAGCTGAGCTTGAACTGTCGGCAGATCCGGTTGTATGACTGGTGCTTGATCTGCATTCTCCATGGAAGATGGATGGATTCCGGATTCGAAAGAAGTAGTAGAGGAACGGATGAAACTCCGGGGTGATTTGACTGAAGACCTAAGCCAATAGGGAGTCAGGCCAAGGGAGTACGATCAACCTGAGAAGGCGCATGATGAGATTTATTTTTTTGAGAAAAGGGGAAGAGATTATTTTTGGATTTTTGATAAAAAGGGAGAAATGTTTTTGGATTTTTGATAAAAAGGGGAGAAATATTTTTGGATTTTTGATAAAAAGGGAGAAACATTTTGGATTTTTGATAAAAAGGGAGAAATGTTTTTGGATTTTTGATAAAAAGGGAGAAATATTTTTGGAGACAGAACGCAGCATGATTCTTACGATTATTATGTTCTCACTTGTATTTAATTCTCCTAAATGCAATGTCGGACGGGACCCGAGCCTGGAAAAGTGGGGTTTTAATACATGCAAAGCTATGTTTGGACTTGTAACTAGGCTCGCGGACAGAGTCCCATTTTAAAAGTGCGTAGAAATTGGGCGGAAGATCAACCAGGAATTTCGGCAGAGTTTTGGGTTTAAACCGGTAATCTAAAGTGCGTGACCTAGGTTTAACACCTATATGCGGGTATGCAGTTTGGTTGGGTGAATCGGCATGGGTTCCCCCCTTTGGCGTGGCTTCCAAGATATACGTCTTGCTCTTGTGGGCAATCGGTACGTGTGGACAAGCCATTTGATATACCTGAGTGTACGTGAATTGCCTCACCATATACCTCGTGGGGACGGTACGTGTGAGAACGAATTCGATATACTCGGCGTACATGAATGAATTCCCTGCGATATACCTCCCATCATGACTTCGGTTAAGCGGTACGATGCCGGGGAACCGTTCGATATACGTCGAAGGTACTTGGCCAATGGAAGGTGAGAGTCATATCGCTTAGGCTAACTGCGACCTGCCAGACCAGCGCCCATCACGAAGTGACCCTCCAGTTACTGGGTAAAATTTGGTCAAATATCAATGCTCTTTGGTGGTGTCGTGTGAATCATGCATGATTCTCTTCTTAGTATCTTATAATGAGAATGACTTTCTTTGATTATGCCAAACCAGGAACAAAGTACAAGTACCTCAAAAGGTACACCAAGTATGGATGGGTGATGCGTGCAACATGGGGATATACAGGTGATCCTAGGTGCACGTGGTGTGAAGTGTACATGGAGAATTTTCTACAAGTGTGTGAACATAAGCATAAGCATGGGATACATATGAAAAAGGGGAACATGAAGATATGGGGGAAAACATAAATAAATATAGCATCCATGTAAATAGAGTCAAGTCTTCAAAATAAATAAAGTCCCCAATGGAGTCGCCACTGTGGCCATCCCCGATCCCCGCCGCGGAGGGAGGAAGGATCCTTTGGGTCCCGTGCATCCCCTCTCGGGAGAGCGCTTCGGTCGGCGTCAATTTGTGAGGTGTGAAAATGTAGAGAGATTCAGAGTCGCCAGTCTATTTTACTCAAAACAGACAAAAAAAAAGAAGAAGCCACCCCAAAGGATGGCTTCCAAAGACATACTGGTGCGTACGAAACCAAAATGATTCGGAAAGGGTTCGGAGGCTTAGTTACGAAATGGGAAGGTGTTAGGCACCCCATTCCGCCCTTTCGGTCTCTCATGGATATTTGCTATTTTCCTTTATGTTTCCCCCCGTGAGATGTGTGCATGTGTATAGATATAGAATGGAGGTAGGAATCTTCGACTTGTATCATGGAAAAGATAAAGCGAGTCATCCGTAGGAATGTGAGATTAGTGTAGAAAATAAGATTTACGTGATTACCCCTACGTTGATCGTTATAAGGAAGCAATAACGCATCTGGAATAATACATTACTAAGAACAAGTAAATAGAATATAATGGAAAATGAGATAAAGAGAACATAGAAAATATGTGAAAAAGTGAGAAAAGGACTCGAGTCTCGAGTTTTACCCCGAAACGCTTACATAGCCTATAAAGGCATCAAAGTCCACGTAGTTCGCATGTAAAGTGAGGGGTGGGGTTTAACCAATAAATCCAAAATGGAGAAATCTCTTATTTGTAAGTGTGTGTGTGTAGAAGAAGTGTTTTAGTTGTGAGAAAAGTGTGGAAAAAGTGTGAGAATCCCTATTTGGAATTTATGAGCAAACCCACTTTTTCTCTTTTTTTTTTTGGGTTTTTATTTATATGAAAATAAGATATGTGCAATAATACTAGATAAAAAGTGTATTTATGGTATGTGAGATGAGATTATAAAAGTGTTAAGTAAGAAAACAAGTTATTGGGAATTCAAGAGAATTTAAGAGAGAGTTTGAGAAAGTTGGACCTTCTTGAAGATCTTGAGATTGATATTGAACGTTGGAGAGTAGCCCTTGAGATTGGATGATGATGATGGAGAGTGGTTAATTCATCAAGTTTGATGAAAGGGATGATGAAAATTGAAAGTGAAAAAGGGATTTGGAAGTTGAAATCACGCTGCCTTCGAGAGAGGTTTCTGGGATTCGTCCAGAGAGATTTCTATCAGATTTGGGCACCCCTTGCGAATGAGAAGAAGGCCTCCTTTTATAGCTCCAAGGGACTGCTGATCGGCTTAGATCCCTTCCTGCCTGCCGGTAGGAAGGTGCCGATAGGCAGGTTCTAGGACCTGCCGTTTGGTAGTGTGTTTCAGGCTTTTTCGGAAAATTAGCCGCCGAGGAAAAACCATTGGTCAGAATTATACACGGGGCATACCGTTGGAAAGGTAATTCTGAGACCTTCGAAAGTCCTTGGACTGCTCCCGAGTTCGGGAGTTGAATTTGGGTCCAATATGGCTCGGAAGCGTTTGTCGATCCATTGGACGGGGAATCGTGCAGACGCAAACGGATCGTTCGTCCGCAGGGTAAGTCCGAATTGTGCATGGGTCATACCGTTGGAAAGGTTAGGAGATGTACTCTGACATTCCAATGAGTTTGACCTGGTTTGGAGAGTTGACTTTGGTCAACCGAGCTCAGGAAGTGCTCGGTGGCTTCCCGGAGTCAAACGGATCGTTCGTCCGCATGGAAAGTCGGAATTGCACACGGGATGGACCGTTGGAAAGGGTATTCAGTGACCTTCAAAGATTCATTTAGCCTCAGTCGAGCCAAAGGGTTGACTTGGGTCAACAGAGCCCGGGAGCGCCCGGTGGCCTCTAGGTCAGGTTTCAGACGCAAACGGATCGTTCGTCCGCATTGTAAGTAGGAATCGTGCGCGGGGTGGACCGTTGGAAAGGGTATTCAGTGCCCTTCGAAGATTCATTGAGTCTCGATCGAGATGAGGAGTTTGACTTTTGGGTCAAACAGAGCCGGGGAGTGCCCGATGGCTTCTAAGTCAGTGCTCGGGACATGACCTGGGTTTGCGATGACGAGTGGAGGTACTAGGGACCTAAGGAGAGTTAGGGGGTAATGGAGTGAGGTGTCTATAATAGTCATGGTAAACTAATCCATAATCTACGATTCGATCATGGAAGAGAATATCTCCTGGGAGAGTTTAGGGAACACTTATCAGGGTTAGGCACTACAACCCAATTTTCTGCACTAGGCAGTCCACAACAAAATGGTGTACGAGAAAGAATGAATATGACTCTTTTGGATATGGTTAGATCCATGATGAGTTATTTGGATCTGTTAGATTCGTTTTGGCATTTTGCACTAGAGACAAATGCGTATATATTGAACATAGTTGGTTTTAAATATTTTTCAATGACTCCTTCAGAACTTTTAAAAGTTTGTTATTTTTCAATCTTTCTCAATGACTCCTTCAAAACTTTAGAATATGCGAAAGCCTATTCTAAGACAATTTTGGATAGAGGATTGCCCAACACATGCTACGGAAGGAGTTGCCCAACACATGCTACGGAATTTAGAATCAAGTACGGATGTATGTCTCGTTGTGGGTTATCATAAAGGAAACAATGGTTGCCATTTTTATGATCCTATGGACCAAAAAGTGTTTGGTAGATTGAATGCTAGGTATTTAGAGGATGATTATATGATTGACCAAAAGCCCAAGAGAAATATTATTTTGCAAGAGCTAAAAATACAATTGAAACACCCTAAATAGTTTACTTGCTTGAGTCTATACTATTTAATGTTTCAACTATTTGGACGAATCTGAGAACGAATCTTTTGGTACATCATCATTAAGTTTTTGAGATTATTCAAGACTTGAGGCTTCCAGAATCAATTGGTGATCATATTCATGTAAAGTGCATAGAATCAATTGGTGATCATATTCGAGTAAAGTGCATACTGGTTAAAAGGTACAACTCCATGTGGATGCACATATTACACCTGGCATATTTTAGTCACTCATGAATATTATTTATTTTTCAATTAAAATAATTTTTAAAAGTGAAATTGAATTAATTTTTGTTAAAATTAATTTCTTATTTGTTTTAAATAATCAAACTATCATTTGTGTATGCCTTATAGTTCTTGGATTAATTATTTTTTAAAGTACTAGGAAATGCTCATTTTAGTTATAGACCTTAGTTGATTTTATTTGTCCACTTGTTCTAGATGTACCTATTACCCATTTGCATTACACTATTCCATGTGGATGACTTAACTAATTGTACTTGTTGATTAACACATATAATAGAATATAAAAGGTTTATAGGTTTTAGGCCCTTTTTAGGCTTTGTGGTGTGAACCGAATATTATAGGTTTTTTTAACACTCGAAGTTCTGCTTAGCAACTCAATGTGGTAAACCTTCTCAATTGATATACAACTCAAATCTATCACCGCTACCACCTCCTGGTGGAATGTACAAATCAAGCTATGTACCTCCGTCAAACCCTTTTGATTTCGATTTAATCGTTATCACGCCATTGGTTCATTCTTTAAACCAACCAGCTGTTGGTTCCTTCTTTTAATAATTAGAAGATTTAGGTTCCAGTTGTGATAATAACCCTCGTTGGGTCTTCGCTTTAGACTCGATCAAACACAACCTTAAGGCCCGTAAATATACTTTATACTAGTGCATTTATTAGGAGACTTAAGGTCCTTATGCATTTAAACCCGATAATACCTTTGATATAAGTTAAAATATAAACCCTTATATTGTTTTTTTATAGAGAATTAGGGTTAAGGTTATGTTCCATTCTATATTTAGATTTTTAGAACAGTGATTTTCAAAGATATTTATATATATACAGTAACAATTATTTGTGTGATCCCTTTAGAGTTAGGAGTACACAAAATAGGTAACTTCATTTGTTTTAGTTAAAGAGATATTTATGTATATATCCTTAGTCATACTCATTGAAAACTCATTCTAAAAATAAACACATGGCCCAACCTCCACCCCACCTGTCGGAATCCTCATCGGAATGCCAAAATCCTCATCGGAGACCGTTCAAATTCTCTCTGGATTGTTTCTCTCTCATCGTTTCACTCTCGCTTCGTCTATTTATGTCATTTTTTTGGTCCGCGCCAAAGGCACCATTGTTAGCCGCCGGAGAATAAGGTTTTTCGCTAGAAAAAATATTGTGTTCGACGTAAAAAATGGAGTTTTTGCCGGAAAAATGGAGGTTTTAGTGAAATTGTAAATTTATCTATTTCGATTTTTTGTCAAAAAATATCAAATATGGGTGTTGTTTGATAGTTCTCGATGGGTAAATTTCAAATATATAAATTTTGTGAATTTTGGATTTGTAGATTTGAAGTTATGGACTTTTAAAATTTTGATTTTTTTTTGTATGAGTTGTCAAATGTCATATTAATCATTTGGAAAATGATAGGGAGGCTCAAAATTGGGACTCTCGCTGACATGGCGTGCCATCATTGGTTGATTCCTTATGAACGTGGGTCCGCGCCAGCATTATTAATCAATCGTGACTCGCCATGTCGGCAAGTCCCTATTTTGAGTTCCAATTTTGAGTCCCCCTAGAAGGACCCTAATCATATTCATGGTATTTTTAGTACAAGGAATAAATTTATAAAATTATATGAAATATCATATTTTTATAAACTTTGAGTTAGATGGGAGTTTTTCGCAAAACTCCCTTGATTTTAATGCTAGTTGCCCTTACTTTGAACCGCTTGAAGTTTATTAACAAATAATGTACCGGCCGCAGGCTTGATATAATCCTCTAGTTAGCTTTTGATTAGTTATTTACCAGCTTGGTTTAGTTTACAGTCTCCAGTAGGTTCGATGTATTGGATGACTTTCTATAAGGAGTATCTTAATTTTGAAGCACCAATATGCTTCTAGGTTCTTCCATCCTATAGGATATAAAATCTTTTATAATCATTGCGAAGGTTTGATTTTCAGATCAGTAATTTTTCTAGAGTGAGAAACAAATAGAGTTAGATATTTTTTAAGAGAGAAAAATATAGAGAGTAGAGTGAAAATAATATGAGAGAGAGTATAATGTTTTACAATGTTTGATTTATTATTTAGTATGTTCTCTAATATTTTCTTTAGGTTTGTTATAAATTATATTATCTTGAATTTTAGTGGATTTTTGTCCTTGGCGTAGAGGTCACATGGATGTTTTCCTACCCTTGTTGGGGTGTAGAGTTCACGTGTTAATTTCTTATTTTATTTCCTAATAGTATGATTATTTGCAACTAAATCATTAGTTAAAATACGTTTGAAAAATCTTAAATAACGATTTCAAGTTTAATGAATAACTTAGGTTATTTAAAAAAAATAATCTTTGACATTCATTTTCATCAAGAGAGATATTACACTCAGGAACATCAGATATTTTTTTTTATCTCAAAGAAGTTTTTTTCAATTGGTATCAGAGCAGGTCGCTTAGAATATGATTTAATCATCTTGAGTATGATCCACGTATTTTTGTGATCTCGTGATTTTATGTTACAAATTCGAATAATTTTATGTCCATATTCACTACACCAAAAATAGCAATTTGGCACACTCTGATATTAAAAATCTGGCACAGTTTAAAACTGTGCCAAATTCTGTCACGATTTAATGACAACGTGTCACACTTTAAAAGAGTGCCAAAATTTGGCACTGTTTTGAAGTGTGGCAAAATTGAGGACACTTCACTAACATATAAAATACCCTAAAAAAATCATTATAGTAGATTTTTGGCCAGCTCTCTTATTCCCACTCACCCGCTCACCCTCTCATCCTCTCTCTCCTGCATTTTCTCTTGGCTCATCTCTCTCTCTCTCTCTCTCTCTCTCTCTCTCTCTCTCTATCTCTATCTCTCTCTCTCCATTGTAACAACCCTCGCTTTTAGGAGACTCATTTTATATTAATTTACTGCCTGAAGTAATTATGTAAAATGTTGAGAACTGGAGTAAATATTAATTAAATGAATGGAAAGTTAATATTTACCAGATTGTAGCATATTTACAGTATGTGTAGGTAAATATCATCATGTTGCATGTTTTATAGTGTCATGTGTTTTAAATGACATTATGGTTTAAATGAAACCGAAACTTAAAATGAATTATAAAATTACCGAATGCCATTTTAGAGGGCGTAGTCAGTCCCGAAATGTGCGAGACAGTCAAAATAAGTGCCATATTGTATTTTTAAGTTCCGAGCACTTTTGACTGATTTTAGCTTAAATGTGTAGTTACAAGTCATTTTTATGGAGCATTAGCATTTTTAAGTTGGAGACTTGTGTTAAGCCCCGATTTTTAGTCTTCTAAATTCCCTAATTTCCCTATTATATGTCTTAAACATAGAGAGAAAAAGAGAGAGGAAGAGAAAAGAGGAGAAAGAAGAGAGATTTGGAGATTGAAGATTGGGATTGCTTCTTCCAAGAGAAAATCTGAGATTTATACTTCAAGACAAGTTTTCTACTTACTAATATATGATTTAAGATGAGTAAATTGTGTGATAGTTTTGTATTAACTTTTATGGATCAAAATGGAATTTATGGTGTTTTAACACTAATCATAGTTTATGATGATGAAATTGTGGGTTTTAGTAGTTAATAATCACGTAGGATGATTTGGGGTAGTTTAATGTTGTTGGATGTGTGTAAAAATGGAAGGGATTTGAGTTTTGGGGAAAAACTAGGGTTTATAACCTATAACCCATTCTTGGCAAATTCGCAGGGGCGAACCGATTCAGCCCTGGGCCTAATCGATTCGCTAAGGGGTCAGCTTATAGGTTTCCAAAACCCGAATCGATTTGAGTTAGGGCTGAATCGATTCTGCCAATTGCAGAATGTTGGTTTTGTCATCCGAATCGATTCACTTTTGGGCGAATCGATTCGCTGCTTGGGGTGAATCGATTCGGCCCTTGGGCAAATCGATTCGGAATCAGGCTGTTTTTGAATTGTTTTTCTAAATCATTTTTTTTCTTTTTCTTTAGGCTTAGGACCTAGGAACCTTCTTCTATGAAGTAAACTTAGAGTTCTAGAGTCCTAGATGAGTGGAGTAACCACCCTAGAATAGAAATGAATTTATATGGTGTTGTTCCGGGGGTATGCCAACTGATGTTAGGGCACTCTTTTTTTTTAGTTGATCATTATGAGACTAGGAGTTGTAGTATCATATTGGGAGACTTTAGAGGCTCAATTGAGCTACATTAGTCTTGATGGTTTACAATAACACCACAAACGAATCTTGGGAGAATAAATATAAAGTTTATTCATTCATTGAGGTTACAATGATAAGATGTATTAAGTACGGCTCCGGGTAAAATATGATGTATTTAAAAAATGTAAATGGCAATGGTATCGTATATAATGAAACATACATATGAAAAAGGGTAAATGAAAATGAAATGGAAATGGTAATGATTACGGTAAATGATAATTTACTTAATCATGAATATGGTGAATGATAATTTACTTAAACACACCTCTCTAAATGCTATCATAAGGGAAGTTCACGTGTGAGGTGATGCCCCCTGGCTAATGAATGCAAGGTGGATATAGTCCTAGGCCATATGAGAAATTATTGTATGTTTTCGCACTGGTGAGGTGATTCTGGGTGTGGTTATGACTCTCCCACAGGCATATGGCCGCTTCCCAACGTCTTGCGTTATTGGTGCCCAGGTTGTCTTATGTGATAGGCCCTGGAAGATGATAGTCATTTAGGGGCGCGTCCAGTGGGGAAACCCGGAGGGACGGTCTTAGAATTGTTATATATATATGAATATAACAATTATTAATCAAGCGTAACTTGAAGTATGATAAATGCCATAAAGAGCATAATGACATGCCACAAAGAGCATAGGATAATGATGATATTCCTGATAAGGAATGGAAAGCCACAAAGAGCTTATAATTATGATTATATTTCTTCATAAGGAACGGAACTATAAAAGGGATTAGTGTTCTTGATGAAAGATTTTAAATTAATATAAATCATTCTTGTTCTCGTGTTTAATTAAATTAGATCTATGATTATTTAAAATGTCTTAGCTTATGCATTAAATTGTGTAGGTAGATTTTTATTTCTGTTAGTCATGATTTACTGTTTATAATTGTCATACTCATTATTCATCTGGTGATCATATAAAACCTGGCCCTGACCCATGCATATTTCTTGTTGTGCATGAATATTGCATGCACTCAGGTGCTCCGCCGCAAGGACGCCCTTTCTGATTTTCCTATTTTGATGTCTTTGGGTATCCATGATACTTTGCGGATATTACGGGATACTTGGTATAGCCATTTTCATTCTTGTACTCTAGTTATGGTCGGGTCATTGACTCGGGTGTGAGGCCCAAGCTTTTGTAATTGTCTAATGAAATGTATTATGTAATTTACTGAACATGTTTAATATTATCGTAAGAGTCTGTTGACCGACGAAATATTCAGTCCCTTATTGTATATTTGATGTGTATGTAATATTATATCTTCGGGTTTTCCACTTTCTTTTTAAATTGGGTTGTTTAAATTCTTTTCTTAATTTTAAAACCAGAACTTTTGGCAACCCATTTTCTGAAATAGGGAGTGGTTATCCTGTATACTTTTTATATTGTTGTGATGATGAGAATGATTCCATCCATAATTCCTATTATATTGGAGTATCAGGCTGGACACCCCATATTTTGGAGAGCGGGTTATCACAGATGGTATCAGAACATCAGGTTCTAGAGTCCTTAGGAATCTGTGTGGAGGCTTTACGTTTTCAGCATTGCTTTTGATTGGACATAGAGCGTTAGGATTAAGATCGTTGATTTCTCTTGTGAGATTTCGTTCTCCTGCCATGCGATAGAACCTATAGAATCTGTTGTGCATTCGTGTGAGATTAGTAGGTCGATTGAAGAATGGCGTTAGAGAAGGTTATTGTGAAGGCGTCACGAGATGGGATTACTAGGAACTGTAAGTTGTGGTCAGGGATGAGGACTTCTTTGGAGGTCGCTCCCTTTTTGTGAATTTTTCTTATCTTGCTACTGCGACTACTAAGTACAGTAGATATAGTTTTCCAAGTACCGCTAGAAGTAGAGAGTGGTACTAAGCTTGGGATTCCAAGCGTCGTTAAATCAAAGTTGAGAAGAGCCCATGATAAGAGCCACACATTGATGTCAGATGGAGGAGATGCATCCTCATTCGATAAAAGTATAAGGTCCAGGAGTTTTGGCCTAGAGAAGGGTATAGTAGTTGCCCATATGAAAAGAATGGAGTAAAATCCTTCATCCTTCGGAGTAGTGTTGAAATGGTGGGAACGTAGTCACCATATTTGTGGGTGCATGAAGTTTTTCCCATGGAGAAACTCGATGGACATTTTCAACAGCCAGTTTCTCTGGGATAACTGGACTGAGGAGAAGGTAGATCCTCAAATGTTCACATGAGGTTCAGTCGGAGGCCGCTAGTGAATAAAGAGTTGTATGGTTAGGGAAGCCGTGCGCCAAAATAAGGTAGGTATAAGGAAGAAAGAGCCCTTCAGTGGAACGATAGGCTCCAGAATAAGTGTCGTTAACACTTCTAAAGGAACAGTGTTCTTGAAACCCCATTGGTGGATATTTTCCCGGGGAGGGTTCATTGAACTAAGTAAGGGGAGGCCGGTAGCGTGTTCTCTTTTATTGAGAAAGTAAAAAGGGACTGAGTGGCGATTGTTTGGTAGCCAGGGACGGAGCAGTGGGTATGATGTGGAATGTAGAACCACTCATCTTGATTCTGTTGATTAGAGAACAAGGGCAAGGATAAGGTGTCTAGTTGGGGCATTGATGTAAGTAATATTGGTTCGGATAAGACTCAAGTATGGTGTTTGAGAACCATTAGGATTGGCCCGGGGTGATTGATAAGAATGTTAGTGGGATGTCCACCTTAGTAGTGGGTGGTGCATTCCTCATGATAAGATAGGGTAGTATTGTGCTTACTCTAGAATCGGGTCTGTATATTGAGTTTGTGGTAGTATCGACACTACTATAAATAGGGTAATTATTTGACTTCCGTGGTAGGGAAGTTTTATATTTTCCTTCACTCGTTGTAAAGCAAGTGATGATATTTTTTTTAAAAGTATTATGTGCGTTATGTGCTACTTGTATGATGTTTATTATGCGAGTAAAGATATTTTGGTTTGATTGGGGTGATAGGAAGCGAAAATATTGTGAGGCTATCCTACTTCTAGTTTTAGGATGTAACTAGTTGTCCTATAATATCTCTCCTGGATACAGGTTGAGACTTTATAGAGGTGGTTTGAGGTAGGTATGGGATTTTCATTATGTATTGTGTTATCTTGTTTGAGTGTTTGATTGTTTGTTTGCTTTGTTTGTGGTCGTTGTGCCTTATCTCCACGACCAACAAGGTTAAGTAGTAATGCATTGGAGGGGTTCCTTGTTTGGATTTTCTTTAGCGAGACGCTCCACGTGTGAACCTTAACGATGTTGGAAGTGGAGAGATGTTGTTCTTTTTATTCTTTTATTTTATTTTGTTGATTGAGAGTTGGGTTGAAAGGTTTAGCCGAGAATCACGTAGTTGAGTGATTAAGGGCTATTAAAGTGCGAGATAGAAGCACTGAATATAGTTCTCTCCTATGATCGATGTGAGGGAGACTGAGATATGAAGTCGACTTGAGACCTACGGTTATTCCTTGATGAGAAGGCTATTTAAAAAGTTCTGTATATAGTGGGATAAATATTTGTAAGACTTTACAGAAAGTAAATGTCTGATTAGTTGAAATCCTCAATTATTTGAATGGTAAGATATATAAGTAGAATCTTATTAGTAGGGTTGAGAGTTAGAATTTTTTCGGTCCCGATTATGTGTCTTAGACCGTTGTATCTTGATGATCGATAATTCGATGTAGTAGTGTAACGGGAGGGTTCCTTGTCTGGATTTCGCTTTGGCAAGACGTCCCACACATGAAACTAAGCGAATGTCCAAAGTTGAGAAAGGTCTTAGGAACTAGGGATATACTTAGTATAATACGTATACGACTCGACTAGGATATATATCGACCTTAGGATTATTAGGACGTAAGGCCTTTAGGGCATGTGACGTTGATTTAAGAAGGCTGTAGGGAGTTGACCATGAATAGGTTGTGGGTTAACTCTAAGGGGGATTAGGTCCCCATAAACAAGAAATATGGAATCTCGAGTGATTTGGAAAGTTGGACCAAAGGAGACGAGGCATCTCTAAGAAAGAGTGTTACATTGGTAACCTAACTTTTGGGAGTTAAAAGGATGAGTTGACTTTTACCCCTATACCCATGTTGTTAACTTGAGGTTGGATTTAACGAACAAGCCTCTGCCAAGAACTGGAAGTAAAAATACTAGAGCATGGACCCATTATTTATACGTCTTACAAACTAGAACCTTGGGGGAAGTATTATCCCATGCCTGATTTAGAATTCATTGCGATAGCAATCACCTTAAAGAAAACGAGGCACTACTTCCTGGGCAGGAAATTTGGTCTTTCTCGCGAGCAACAAGTTGTTGCAATTTGTTGTGGGAAGAATAGAGTTGGTGTATGGAGTTCCTAAAGGACTATCAATTGGATATTATCTTTTGCTAGGGGAATGCAATTGGGGTAGTAGATGCGTGAAGTAGAAAACCCATCGAAATATTAGTGAAGGAATGCAAAGCCAAATGGAACGAGCATAACTAGGAAGTCTTTGGAGAAAGAGCATTCATGTCTGTGACTGACCATTTCACCCACTCGTGTGAAGAGAGTAGTGGTGGAACGAAGAAGGGTATATTCATAGACGTCTTTATTGAATTGCCGACACCAAAATGGTCATGATCCTATTTGAGGAAATTGTTGATCGTTCGACCTAATCGTTGTTTTACCGGCCTTTATGGGCGAATTATATGTAGAGGAGTATGCCCCGCTCTTTATGGAGGAAAGGTAGAACCGTATGAAGTGCCTATCAAAATAGTGGTGGACCGAGACTAGATATTCGTGTCGAAGGTTTGGTAAAGTTTCTAGGATGTAATGGGAACCGTATGGAAATGGCGTATATCTTACCACCCTAAAGTGGATGAACGAATGGAGGAAGTTAACCTAATGTCGAAGGGCATATCTTGAATGTGCGCCTTAGGCTAAATGGATGGACGGGAGCAGTAGCTTGTATGGATGGAAATTCCCGTACAATAATTCAGATCATTTTCTAAGGTATGGCACCGTGAATGGCCTTGTGTAGCCAGTTGAGTAATTCGCATACTCGTCGGATGGAACCAGCGGACAATATGCTCCTTGGACTTGGAGTAGTTCCGAAACCTTTCTTTAATGATTGGGCTTATTGAGCCATATACTTTCAAAAGAGCTACACCTATGCGAAGAGAAGTTGAGAAGTGTTAGGGTTAAGAAATATAGCATTGGTGTAGGTATCCCCGAGCAGGGATGTAGCATGATTTGGGAAGTAAGGCTATTTGCGCCGAGTCATGTGGGTATCATCTTCCATCGTAGGAAGATAGGATTGATAGTTCGTGAGGAATGCTTTGGGCCATGTTAGAGCATGAAAAATGTAAACTGAGATCGATAGTGATGACCTTAGTCCGAGTCCATTTGGGATGCCATAACAACGAGGGGTTTGTTAAGAGTGATAGAATGATAGTTTAGGATAGTATACCCCTTTTTGCGATTAGCGTATGCCTGAATTTTGAAGGCAAAATTCCCTCATAAGGGGGCGAGTATGTAACAACCTTCGCTTTTAGGAGACTCATTTTATATTAATTTACTACCTGAAGTAATTATATAAAATGTTGAGAACTGGAGTAAATATTAATTTAATGAGTTGAAAGTTAATATTTACTAGATTGTTGCATATTTACTGTATGTGTGGGTAAATATCATCATGTTGCATGTTTTATAGTGTCATGTGTTTTAAATGACATTATGGTTTAAATGAAACCAGAACTTAAAATGAATTATAAAATTACCGGATGCCATTTTAGAGGGCGTAGTCAGTCCCGGAATGTGCGAGACAGTCAAAATAAGTGCCATATTGTATTTTTATGTTCCGAGAACTTTTGACTGGTTTTAACTTAAATGTGTAGTTACGAGTCATTTTTATGAAGCATTAGCATTTTTAAGTTGGAGACTTGTGTTAAGCCCCGATTTTTGTCTTCTAAATTCCCTAATTTCCCTATTATATGTCTTAAACATAGAGAGAAAAAGAGTCAGGAAGAGAAAAGAGGAGAAAGAAGAGAGATTTGGAGATTGAAGATTGGGATTGCTTCTACCAAGAGAAAATATGAGATTTATATTTCAAGGAAAGTTTTCTACTTGGTAATATTGATTTAAGATGAGTAAATTGTGTGATAGCTGTGTATTAACATTTATGGATCAAAACTGGAATTTATGGTGTTTTAACCCTAATCTTAGTTTATGATGATGAAATTGTGGGTTTTAGTAGTTAATAATCATGTAAGATGATTTGGGGTAGTTTAATGTTGTTGGATGTGTGTAAAAATGGAAAGGATTTGAGTTTTGGGGAAAAACTAGGGTTTATAACCCGTAACCCATTTTTGGAAAATTCGCAGGGGCGAATCAATTCGACATCCTCCACATATGATTGGGGCTCTTCATTAGCCACGACAGTCCGTTCATTCTTTGCCCTCTTCCACTTCTTTCCCTGCCTAATAGCATTATTTAGGGCAGCTGCATCCTCATTCATCTCAGCCAGTTGGGCAGCCAAGATGTCTCTGTCTATCTCCTCCCTTGAAAAAGCAATAAAGTAAAGATCAGGTATTAGAGATTTGAAGATAACTTCTGTAGAAAATTTAAAGAGTATGGATTATTACCTTCCACGACGATCCCTTTGGGTAGAGATTTTTTTGGGAAGTATCCTCCCTTAAAGACAGAAGCAAAAGTTACTAAAGTGTTGAAATTGTTCTCTTCAGTATTATATACCGGCCTTCTCTACTCTTCTCTCTTGCCTCTCACTGAGGGGTAATTGATCAAGATATGCATAAAGGATCAATACTAGTATGCCATAATAAAATATATAAGAAACTAAGAACTACAGAACTAGACGCGACATGACTCAAAGGCTGCAGCATTACAAACCTAGCATGGAAGGCCACCCCCATTGCCGCAACATCCTATGTGATTTCTCTCTCTCTGACTCTTCTCAATGAATTCGAGGGATAAAATAGGTTTGGGAATTAACCTATGAAATAATTGGTCAACCAATTAATATGTAAGATTAATATATTAACCGATACATATAATGCATCCTCAAATACTCGTGTTGCATTCAGCAACTGATCCCGATTAATATGTCAACCTCGAAAAATTAATTATTTAATTATGACGAATTTTAATTCAAAGTTGAAAATCATAGATTGGGTTCATGTTCCCCAACCTATTATTAATTTAGATAGACATGAAAACTATCTCTAAACAAATTATAATATGCATGCAAGGATTCGTATTGATTAATAAAGAAGATAAGAGTTTAAATTAAATAGCGGCAGGGGGGAGTCCTCGTCAAAGAGTGATTTACTTGGTTAATCTGTTGATTAGAAGATGCCAAAGGAGGATAAAATTCACCCGAGCAAGTTACCTCAAAGATTCTCCTTATAGGTAGCTCGAAGGACTTACCTCGAAGATTATCCCACGGACCTGGTTCGAAGGATCCAATTCGTAGATCAAAGTCACTCGAGTGACGATAGTTTGTAATGACATATAATAAATTGTATCATGTACTTTATCTTATGGTTATTTGTTGAGAGAGGTTGTTTCTTACCCACGAGGTACCATTCCCGGCAAGTTATGGGAGAGCTAACATGCTCTATCAAAGAACCTCCTCTTGGGAACCCCTCAGGGATTTGGTTTGGAGGATTGGGATCAAGGCAACGTTGGGAATACAATTAACAACCTTCTTGTCACACTTAGGCAAAACTTCACTCAGTACATATGGCTTCTCGAGCCACTACAACCGAACTACCTCAAATCCTACTTGTTCGAGGGAACCTCCTAGAGGTAGCTCAATTTTGTAGCCTTGGTCTTAAGATAGTTCTTAGCCAACAAATAAAAAAATAAACACTCGAGATACCTACCAGCCGAGCAACCTTAAAGGAGACGCCGTCCCGCCTGACTTATGGGATCGTGCACCTAATAGAGTCACTGTTTACCTATTTTCTGACGTCATAACATCTGACATTTAGGGACTCGATGTTACGACACTCAACTGGGTTTATCCTTAGGATGGCAGGTCTAGTTCACTAAACCTGACCCTTTAGTCATTATAAAATAAGCCCCAAGCTACCACGTCGTGTCCATTATTAATACCCACCATACCTCTAGCCAATGAAATAATTTCTCGCCAAATTATGAGATCCCATGCATTTAATGCAATATCTTACACATTAATGGGAGATACTTATGCATTTAATACGATCGATCATATTGAATGCGAGCAAGTTTGCTCGAGTAACTTGCCCTTTATATAAATACATTTTTACAAATAGTTTAACGGGCAGAGCATTTTGTACCTAGAATTGCTGCCCCACTTCCCCCATACAAGAGAACAATTATGAGAACATAACTTCCCACATCCATTGAATACCCATAACATTGAGCATTAACTTCCCTTGAAGTTCTTGCCTTGCCTTTATTGCACCTAAAGTGCTTGCTCTCTCTCCCTCCGACCAAGCTACCTACTAGTCCCATCTATTCATTATAACTGTTGTGTATTTATTGTGCCAACATATCATTTAATACAAGTCTTAATATTGAATCCCTTCGCCTCTTATTGACCTGTGTTCGTCGTCAACATTTAATATTGCATGGTGTTGATTTTGATCTTGATAAGGGGTTACGCCTCACTTGATACTCCATATATTATATTTGGCGACTCTGTTGGGGAGGCATTCTCTTTTGAAAAGATGCCAGAGGATGACACCGCAAGAATCATTAACTTTGACTCTATACAGCGTGAATAGGAGGCAAACCTCTCCATGCTATCCGAGGGAGTGAGAATAGCACAGATGAAGCCTAGCGCGTTCAATGCCGTTATGATGGAAATGATGGGCGCACATATGGGAATAGGTATGGCACAAATGAAGGAACTCATGGGTTTGTTCGTAGAGTTCATCAAGACTCCGATAGCCCAGGCGATGTTAGGGATCCATAATGGAGGTAACTCCTTCACTACACCACCAACGACAATATCTTCCACCCCTACCGTTATGGGGGGTATTACTGCGCCCATTTTTACCGGCGCTCTCCCTACCATTCTTCCAACTTTTAGCAGTGTGCCCCCCGTTATGGCCCAACTCATGACAACTAGGCTAATGTTGTAATATGGGTGAATGACTTCGATGACTAAGACTATGACGGGTGGCATGGAAAAAAGTGCACCACTCACTCCGGTGATTTCGGTAGTAGTAACAGTGTAGCCAACTAGCTCTTCATCGGCGGGCCTAGAAGAAATGAAGAAGTAGATACTGAAGTTCATAGAAGTGTTAAAAGGGGGAGATAATTCTTTGGTGTATGATGACTTTCGTACTCCATACCCAGAGGCATACAACAATGAACCCTACCCAATAGGGTATATTCTAATAATATTCGATAAGTATACGGGGAAAGATGCAAACCCAAAGGAGAACATGAAGAGATTTATTTAAAGACTCGGTGTCCATTGTAATGACAAAAAGATGAGGTTGAGGTAATTTTCAAAGTCCTTGACAGAGAAAGAATGTACGTGGTACTCCCACCTGGGCCCAAGCAGTTTGGGCTCCTGGGAGGAATTGCATGTTTCATTTGTACAAAAGTTCTTTTTGGTTGAGGATGAGTTTACACTCATGCAGCTAACACGTGAGAAGCAAAAGACGAGGGAGGATGTTGTGGCCTATATTTGGAGGTTTTATGAGTTCTCTTTGGACCTAAGGGAAGAAACGCGAGAGGATAAACTTTTACAACTATGTGCAAAGGGTTTTTTGCCTAAGTATATCTGTCATTTGATTAATGAAATGCGAGAAGGTACATTCAAAGCATTCTTGAAAGAAGCAAGTAACATTGCCTTGGTGGTTAAGTCAGTACTACCCTCGCCTTCCATGTTAAGCTTTCTACTAAGGCCAACGATTGCCTCGAGGAGGGGAGTACCCTCGAGGGTCAATTACGCAGATGATGGGGCTAAGGATGAAAGCAGTGGCAGCCGAGGAGGCAAAAGGGGGAGAGGCAACAAGAGAAGATTTGAAGGCGAGGAAGATTCCCCTGAGATGCCTTTCTCGATGGAGTAAGCCTTGAACCAGTATGATCTTATGGTTCGAAACAAGGTTTATAGGTTGGTTAATGTTAACACGATGCAACTCTCTCGATAGGACGGGGAGAAACCTCACTATTATGCACTCCATAATAGGTTGAACTACCCTACCATTGTCTATTTTCCACTAAGGAGATTGATTGACCATCATGTGAAGAATGGTGACATTGATTTTCCATAAAATAATGTGAACGCTAACCACTTATCACCACATGGAGCCCACAACGCCAATGCTTTTGATGAATAGGATGAACGATTGATAAGAGAGCAGTGGTTCGAAGAGGGCAACTTCTAAGAATCTCTGAAGGAATGCACCTTCGGGCTGGCACAAATCAATTTGGATTATGAGTAAGATGATGTAAATGAACAAGGGAAAGAAGTATGTGACCCCTTCGAGGGACTTAGTAGGCAGATGGGATCCTGCTCTGTAGAGGAGGTAAATGCAGTGATAGCCTACGATGAGGCTGCGTATAGAGATATAGAGGAATTTTAGTAGATATAGTATGAATAAGAAGACCCGTGGGTCGAATGCGTGGAAGTTTCTCGCTCACCAAAGTTTGGTTGGTTCTTCGACTAGGTTAGCCTCCACGAGGACTCCCGATTGGAGGTTATGCTAACTATCTTGGAAATTGCAAAGAAGAACATGGCGCCACACCTAAAATGGAAAGGGACTATGGCCAGGATTGTGAGGAGGTACCTCTCTGAAGTCACATTCTCGAAAGTTGACTGATTAATCTGGTACCCCCCCACAATAGACCCTTGTATGTTACGACATTTATAAATGATTGTGTTTTCTCGCATGCTTTGTTGGATGGGGGAACATCCATCCACATAATTCCTATTGGGTCCTTTTATGCTACTAAACTATTAGAGAGAAGGATAGGGCCCAATTCATTAGCAATCTTAAGGTATGATAATCATTCGTCTATGTTGATGGTTTATATTAATATAGGCATCACGTTGGGGAATATTGCTTCTCATATTAAATTACATATCATGAATTGTGAGCCATCGTACTAACTTCTAATTGGCAGAGTATGGATACAAAACCATGGGTTAGTACCCTCTCCCTATCATCAGTGCGTGAAGGCAAACATAAAAGGCAAGGAGGTGGTAATTTGAGCCACTAAGAAACCTTTTGCAAAAGAGAAAGATCATACGATGGACGCCGCTCTCTATACAGATCTGATAGAAGAGGTTATAACAGTAACAAGGTACACCGGGGGAACAAGGGTCTCATCCACTTAAGAGAGGGTGCGAGCACCCCCTCTAATAGTGGTAGCCTATGAAAAAGAACATGACTTAGGTATAATAAGGCCCCCTAATCTATCGAGGAAACTTCGGGATCGAAGGTCCCCACGCATTGATCCAATTAAGAACCAAGTCCATACTCAAAGCATCCTTACCAGGCGAATGGTGAGATAAATGGGCGAGAATCACAGAAAGACGCCCTTGAAATAAGAAGTCGCCCGACAGTGCAAACAGGTTGTTCTGCTGAATGGTAGAATTATTTATAAATTATAAAGGTATGAACGGGCAGTTGAAAGCCTGACTGACAAAGCTGATCGGGTTTATGAATGCTTCCTCGTGGATAACCAGGGGGAATGTTTAGTGATTGATAATTATGGAGTGCAAGAGTTTATGGAAGAGGTAGAATAAGAACCTGAGTGCATGAAAGAAAGTCCTTGTCCCCTGATCCAAGAGATGGGGAAAATTGACATGTCCAAAGAAGGTGATGATACTAACCCTGTTTTTACCTCGAAGAACTTGAAGGGAGTGCCTCGAGAGGAGTTGATTAACTTGCTGCTAGATTTCAAAGATGTATTCACATGGAAATATATCGAGATGATTGGGGTAGACAAAGAGGTAAGATTTCACAGGTTGAATGTTTTTTTCCATCAACCATCCCGGTGAAGCAGGTCACTCGAACATATACGACGAAAGTGGATCTAAAGATCAAAGAGGTAGTTCAAAAACTACGTACGACCGACTTCATAGTTCCAATCCAACATCTGATTTGGTTTTCTAGTGTCATACCCGTGGGAAATAAAGATAAGAGACATATCAAAATATGTGTGGACTTTAGGGACCTAATTTGAGCATGCTCGAAAGATGAATTCCTTCTCCCTTCCATTGATAGTTTTATTAATGCAACTGTGGGCCGTGAGGTGTATAGCTTCATGGGAGGTTATGTGGCTTACATCTAGATAAAGATAAATCCGACCATCGCAGAGAAGACCTCTTTTCGAACACCTTTGGGTAACTTCATGTATATAGTTACGCCTTTCAGGTTGAAGAACGTGAGAGCGACCTACCAAAGGATAATGATGGTCGTCTTCTACGATCTTTTCCACAAGATCGGGGAATTTTATATTGATGATCTGGTAATAAAATACAAGAAGGAGGAGTCCCATCTGGATGAGTTGAGAAGGGTGTTTACTCGGTGCAAAAAATACAAACTAAATATAAAACCCCATTAAATGCACATTCAGAGTGAATAGCGAGAAATTCTCGAGGTTTGTGGTGAACCGCCAAGGGGTACAGATGGAATTGGATAAGCGTCGGTCCATCCTTGATATGAAAAGACCTAAGTCAGCAAAAGAATTGAAAAAATTACTTGGTAAAGTCTCCTACTTTAGGAGTTTTGTTCTAGGGCTGAACGAAGTAATGTACCCATTGATTGAATTGCTGAAAAGGGCATGAAATTGTCATGGGAGGCGATGCACCAAGACACTATGGACAAGATGAAAATGATCATTACTTCTCCTCAGATGATGATCCCCCCGAAGGAAGGTATCCCTTTATGTCTATATCTTACATCAACCGAATGATCTATTAGTGCTTTGTTGGCCCAAGAGATGGACGATTTAAAGAACCCTATTTATTACTTCAGCAAAATCATACATGGGCATGAGGCCAGATATACTAGTATTGAGAGGAATTATATAGATCTTGTATTTGTAGAACAAAAACTTAGGCACTACCTAGTCCATAGTGTAACTAGGTGTGATCCTATAAAGTTTTTACTTGCTAGAACTGTGCTAATATGCAGGGCAACTCAATGGTTCTTAAACCTCTCATAGTATGATCTCAAGTGTGTGGTCCCTCGAGCCATCAAGAGCTAAGCATATGCAGATTTACTAGACATCTTTCAATCGAGAATGTTAGATCCACCGATGGAAGAGCTCCTCGATGACGATCTACATACCAAATTTATAGCATCCCGTCTGGAGGAGTGGAGTATAGAGTTCGACGAATCTTCAGTCGAGAAGAAGGGGGAGCTGGAGTCATCCTACGAAAAGATGGTGAAGAGGTTTGACTATCTTTTAAGATGGAATTTAAATGTTCAAATACTAAGGCCGAATACGGTGCACTGGTCTTGGGATTCCCTGAATATCTTAGAAGAGGTATCCAAGTCCTTACAATAAAGGGGGACTCCAACTTAGTGGTGAAACAGGTAATTGGTGAATTTGTCCGAAGCATATGAGCCTGGAACCCAACAAAACCATCATACAATGGTTTTTTGAGCAATTCAAAGTGGTAAAGATCAAGAAGCATCCCCGAAATATGAACCGACATGTAGATGCTTATGCCACTATTACCCAAAAGATTACATTTGATGGAGAATCAATGGTGGCTCGGATCATAAAGAGGAGAGATCCCTAGATAGTGTTAAATATGTTTCCCACAGACGACAAGGATGATTAGAGATGAGAGATCAGAAAAAAACTAGAGAGAGGTGAAGGTCCGCCGAGTTTAGTTGAGCTGGCATAATACTTTATCACCAGGGGACACATATACTACAACAATAAGGGGGGATGTCTATGCATATGCGTGGACCCCGAAGAAGCCAAAAGAAGATTTATTGACCTACATGGAGAAAATTTTGAAACCATCGAGATTCATTTGTACATAAGGGTACAATGGGTAAGGTATTTTCGGCCTTCGATGAGATAAGATTCTGCAGTAGTTGAAGTGTTACCTATTCTATCAGGCGACATAGTGAAATTTCATTGATCAACTCCAAGATTGGAGCCAGCCGTACATGGATTTGTTGATAGACGGAGTAATGCATACAAAGAAAGAATATGCCACCAAAGTAAACATGCGAGCACTCGATTACTTTGTGCAAGAAGTGAAATTGTACCGACGAGGCTCCCATGACAGGCCCCTAAGGTGAATAAGAGGAGAGGAGGCCGAAGAAATGCTGAAGAAAGATCACGAGCTAGGACACATCATTGGAGCCAAACTCTAAGATCAACTCTTGACCTTGGGATATTATTGGCCTACAAATGGAGAAAAATTCGGCAGAGTACATTTGTAAATGTAAAGCTTGTCAACTATACGGTAATATTATCCACGCTCCTTCGATAGACTTATATTCTCTCTCTATGCCTTTTATATTTCACATGTGGAGGTTCGACCTGGTGGGGGCCATAAATCCTTTTTCACGAGGAAAAATCTGGATTCTGGTAGCCAGAGACTGCTTCACGAAGTGGGTAGAAGACATACCACTCAAGAAAGCCACAGCGAGGGTAGTGGCCCCGTCCTATTCATGAAGGAATACATTATCTGTCAATTTGGTATCCCGAAAGTGTTTTTATGAGATAATGTCACCCCTTTCGTGAATAGCTAAGTGAGTTTGCTGACGGACAAGTACTCCATTATCCATCATAAGTCAATGGTAGCATACCCAAAGTACAACAGGCAGGCAGAGGCTACCAACAAAACCTTAGTAAATAACTTAGCAAAGACGTTAGAAGATTTCTTGGGTACATGGGACGATAAGATCCCTGAAGTACTTTGGGCCTACCAAACAACAAAGAGAAAACCAACGGAATATACCCCATTTTCCTTAGTAGTTGGGACATAAGAAGTTTTACTAGTTGAAATCGAGGTACCTTCCATCCACTATATTTTACGAAGTGCCATGCTCCCTTACAGTCGACACGTGTAACTCGAGGCACTAGAATACCACAGGGACAATGCAGCAAGACACTTTGCTATGTATATAAAACTGTTTTCCAGATCCTATGACCAACTAGTGAGACCGAGGAAGTATAAAGAGGGGGACTTAGTCCTAAAAGCATGCACCAGGCACATTGGGGGTTTGTTATTGCCCATGTTTGAGGTTAACTAGTAAGGACCTTACATTATTCGAGTAGCTCATGATTCGAGTTAGTGGGAGATATCCAAGGTGGAGGACGAGGTTACTTTCAAACTGAACAACAAGTAGATGAAGATATACAGTGTTTAAATGTACGCTTTACCAACAACCTAGTTTATTGCATTGTATTTTGTTAATGTTTGTTAGAAGGGATGTCCCTCGTAAATGATTGGGCCTATTTGTTTAATAATGTGTGAAGTAAATGTTTATGTGGAAAATGTTAACCTCGTCTTGTATGGCGTGATTGGTATTAATGTAATAGTGTAGGCAATGTTAAAAGAAGAAAAAGGCAAAGGAATAAAAGCACCAAACATCACAAACTTTTTTTTTTATTTAAGAAAGAAGTACTGTGATTGCATGCAAATAAAGTAAAGAGGGGGATCACAACCCCAAGCTAAAGAACACCAATAAAGGAAACATTAAAAAAGGGTGACTATGGGATATCCATAATGAAATGAAGGTTTGTCGATCCAAGTAATCGATGGTGATGTTGGGCGAGAATTTGGCCAAGGTTTCTCTGGTCTACAATAAGGTCGGCCAAATCCTTTTGACGAATCTCCATCTTTTACTGAATAGACTCCAAGTCTTGTTACCTCTTCAGAAGCTCAACCTCCTCATGAGTAATAACTTCATGAGAATCTTGTACCTTCCATTCATACATCACTAGTTGGGTCTCCAGAATTACAAGCTCCTACAAAACAGCTACCTGCGAGTGATGAGAGCTCTACAGTAGATGATAGAGGGTAGGTAGATCAACTTCCTTAAAGTCCCGGAGCAACTTCACCAACCAAGATAATGAGAATCCATAATTTATGAGCACATTGACCTTCCTTAATAATGACTTGATTGTATCAGAATTGAGTGACTTGAGAGGGGTACTGAGAATATCCCCCAAAATAATAGTGATCCCGAGAAAGTAGCAATCCATCATCCCTAAAATAGGTTGAAGACTGCGAGAAGTGAAAGTTATGGGAAAACGGACAAGAGTTGCTTGATCAACACACGGGAACCCTCAGTCAGTATGTGGGGGAAATTGGCCAAAGTATGCCTCACAACTAGCTCAAGGGCTGCTTTAGGAGGATGGGTACTAAAAACATTATCACTTTCTGAAGGGAGTCTAGTGTGTGATGCATTGTCACTTTCTTATACCCTAAAAACAACCACCTTATGCACTTCACCAACATTAGGTGTCATATCTTGAATCTCTACAGCAGTAGGAGCCCCACCCAAAGAGATAATTTCAGTAAGAGTCCTTTCCTGTGCAACTTCATGAGCGACAAGATCAACTTCTAACCCGCATGCTACAGGTTGCTCGACCTCTATCTAAAATAGAAAAAATTGCCAAGTGAGAAAAAAACATAAAAATTGGGATGTAAGAATGAATTTTAGGTCCAAAATAATTTTCCCTGCCTAACCCTCCGTGATGGGAGATTTTATTCCAATAAGACTTGGCCCTCTTGACCCTCGATTATAGGAGATTTTATGCCAGTAAGACTTGCCCCGCTTGACCCTAAGTAATGGGAGATTGTCTTGCATGACCCTCGATTATGGGAGATTATATGCCAATCAGACTTGGCCCGCCTGACCCTCGGTTATGGGAGATTTTATGCCAATAAGACTCAACCGGTTTGATCCTCGATTATGGGGATTTATAAGACCAACATAACTTGGCACGCCTGACCCTCGATTATGGGACATGTATAATACCAATACGACTTGGTAAACTAATAAAGTTTAAATGAGAAGATATCTAGTAGAAGACAAGTATACCTCAGGATACTTCTCATCAATAAATTCATGAGTATCCATCCGAACTACATCTTTTTCAGGAGCCAAAGAAGGTGCCGCTAAATGACGTTTCTCTTAGGGGAAATCAAATGCCCCCTTTGTCAGCAGCCTACTTCAGCCTCCTCTATCCTTGTATCGTAGTAGGAACTTTGATAGAGATCCCCAAAATAGTAACATGAACATGGTCATAAGAGGGGGTGGGGAATAACAGAGCAACGGGTTCGGGCAAAGATATCTACGAAGCATAATGGAGAACAAGTTAGAACATCAAGTCAAAAGGAAAAAAAAAGAATTTAGAATATAAAGAGAATAAGATTACCACGTGCATCAAACTAATAACAGTTGGGGATTTAGGAGCCGCTTTAATAATCCTTACAACTGGCACGCATGCCTCAAACCAGCCTGCTCGAGTAGAAAAGTAAGATCATGTGAATAGCCACTTCTTGATTCAGTTGAAGTATCAGAAATAACTAACCCTAGCGGGGAATTGGATGTTACCAGTGAAATAATAGTGGCATCTATCTCCTGTGGTACAGTTTCTTCTGAGGTAGGTACAACTTTTCCATGCTTCTCCATCAAGCTTCACTCCTCAACATCATCACGTGAGCCACCTCATGCATCAACCCAAAAAAAGTGGAGAGTTGGAACAAAATAGAGTCATCATCATAAGGTAAAATAGGAAAAGTTAAAGACTTAGAAGAATGATGGAAAGTATATCACTTCTTCTTCCAACACGTCCTCTAAAACTTCATAATCTTGTGGAGGTGAGGCAGGTTTAGAAGGGGAAACCATCCTCCTTAACCAGCGTCGTCGGACCAATAGAATATCCTCCTCCTCAACTTCTTCTTATTATTCTTCCTCTTCCTCTTCTTCCTTTTCTCTTTCATCACCATTATCATCATCATCATAACCAGCTACTACATGCTTATCAGGCATCTCGTCTTCATTGGATTTGCCTGATTTCTCTAGAACAAGCTTAATATGGCTAATTTCCTTCCTCTTTTTAATACCTTCGATGGGATGAGAACGTATGAGAAACTAAGGGAAGCTATCTCGACTGACATAAAACCCCTATCTTCTTCGCTAAATTTCTCCCAAGTCTGTAGAAGCTGATAAAATATTAGGCTAAATTCTTGGGCGACTTTGAGGTCACGAGTACGGGCTACTAGAACTTAGTGGACAATTTTGAGCTTCTTTGTTAGGGCTTTTCTAGTAGCCCTCACAACTTCTACAGACAAAGAAACATGTGGAGTATAACTCCCTTCAACGGGCCTCGATGGACCAGGGGCAATAGAAGCTACCTTGGCTGAAAAAGAGGATTGAGATTCTTTCTTCTTCTTGACCATAGCTTGGGCCACTAGAGCTATTGGAGGCAGCTCGAAAGGAACATAGTTATTGTCAGCACTCAGAGGGAAGATCAAGTTAAAGGTGGTAAAATTTATTAAACCCAACTCTATGGGAGGATATCTCTTAAACTCAGGATATCAAGGTTACTTCAGAAGGTTACTTTGAAAATGAACAAGTTAGTCTTACCGGAACACTGTTATATACATGGTTGAGCTTCTCCCTCGATCTTCCTTGCTTGGAATGATAGGATTGACCGGGTAGTTGGCGTAGAGATTTACCACAACTATAGTTAGATAATTGGTACAAGTAAAAGAAAGTTTGTAAGCTTCTCGCGGGTAAAGTGGCTTAGTAAAGGGGTTCCTTGACCGTAACAAAATTGTCAGTCTACATGATGGGGGATGTAAATGGAATAAAAGGAAGACCATTCTATGTAAAAGGGTATGTAAGAAGGGATCAACAAAAGGGGGACTTTATTTTATAGGAAGTTACTAGTAAGTGCTTCATTGAGGGGAGTGATGGGACGTTCCTCCTCAGCAAAAAATCATTGGTAAAACATTATTCCACCCCAACATAGGGGCGTGGCAAGAACCTTTTAGCTCTACCGATAAAAGAGATAAGAGGCTTCTTGACACTCTTATGATATACAACAACAGATCTTGGGGATAATGCTGGGCTGAGAATCGGGGTAGTTACCAGTTGGGGCATAATCCAAAAAGTGAGCATAAAGGAAAGTTATAAAAATAACATGATTCGTGTAATTGGAAACGTCAAACTTGTCTATGATCCTAGCTGAATCTGTCGCCACCCGATCCAACCAAGTGTATAATGAACCAAGTATAATTGCCGCAAGGGGGATATTCGTGCCACTGGACATTTGAACAACCATGTTAATCAATTCCTTTTAGGGGAAATCATGGGGCTTGCATGGGAGATAGATCTTTGAGTATATCATCCAAATGTAATCAGCTAACTCGATCTAAGAATGGGGGTTGTTCAAACACTTATTTTCCACGAGGATTTTCCTTTGCTTCATCGAGGTCCCTAATGACCGCCTTGTCTTTAATAAAGTAGAAGTACCTGATTACTTCTGAATAGGTACACATGTTATATCTAACCATGCAGTCTTTCATGACCACTTCTAACTTAGCCCTCAAGGCATTCTCTTAGCTGGACATCGCTTCTTCGAAAAAAAGGTCAAATCCCACTGCTTCTAATCCCAGAAGCTCACAAACTTCTTCGAGGGTGATAGTAAATTCACCCCAAGAGGCCACAAAGGTATGTGACCCATGGCTCCAACAAAACATGAGTAGTTGAAGGGCAGTGTTGTTTTTTACAAGAATGAGATCACCCAGCCAGCTGGAGCAAGACATGCCAATAAGGGTAAGTAAAACAGAGTATTTATAGTGGATATAGTTCTTCCAAGGACCTCATCCATCACAAGCACTAGAAGAAGCTTTGAAATCCACCTTGGAGTATGGGAAATCACCACGCTGAATGCAAAACCGGGTAACGGTGGTGGTAGGGATGTAAGCAAAGTCCTAAGTATCCTTGCCCTTGTCCATGAACAACTTAGGGTTTTCAATTTGCTTTAGTTTGCCAAGAAACCTCTTTGCCATCTACCAGAAATGATCGGACTCCCCGAAGTAGTGAGCGCGGCGGTAAAGCACCCATTGGTTTTGACGCGCCTGAGTTTCAGGGGAAGCACCCCTCGCAGAGTGAGTTCTCTTAATGATGGGTGCCATGGGGAACTTGGGAGAATAAGATAAGAGGATAAGTTTAAAAGCAATGAAGTTTAAATATAAGGCAAATCCTTTTCTCACAAAGGATAAACTCAAAGAGAAAAAGCCAAAGATGGAAATCTAAAATGAAAGTACACCCCCTTTTATAGGGAAAACACAAACCCCAATGGGCAACAAAAGGCGGCGCTTAGAGAAGAAAAATAATGATTAAATTAATTTGTGTGTTCATCACGCAATTGTTGCAGTAGAGTTTAAGGGTCACAATGATGACCTTTCGAGGAGCAAATGTGTGAATGAGAAGTGTGGGGAACACGTGTGTACCCGGGCGCTACCACGTGTCGTAGAAAAAAAATGCAAACCACAACCTCATCAAATGAAACATGCTTGGAGTCTTTCAGTCTCGGGAGAAATGAAGAGTTTTGGTGGAAATTTCAATAAACCTCCTCACTTTCCCCAAGGCATCTGCCAAGGGTAATTATGAAACATCACGAAAGGAGGAGATATTATCTTAAGTATGGAAAAATATTCATCAAACAGACGAGATGGTTTGAAAGAGCAAGGAAGATATAACTACTCCACTAGTAATAATTTGTTATCCCTTATACATCAAGTGCCCAGATATTATTGAAAACTTGTTGCAGGAAAATATTGAATATCAATAAATGGTTTCGTACATATATTTCTTCATGCAATAAAAAAATAGCTCTACGAAGGGGCAAATGTAGGGGGAGTCCCCGCCAAAGAGTGATTAACTTTGTTAATCTGTTGATTAACAAATGATAAAGGAGTATGAAAGCCACCCGAGCAAGTTACCTCTAAGATTCTTCGTATAGGTAGCTCGAAGGACCTACCTCGAAGATTCTCCCATGGACCTAGTTCGAAGGATCCAATTCATAGATCAAAGTCACTCGAGTGACGATAATTTTTAATAACAAATAAAGTGAATTGTATCATTTCCTTTATCTTATGTTTATATGTTGAGCGAGGTTGTTTGGTACCACGAGGGACCATATTTGGCAGGGTATGGGAGAGTTAACATGATCTATCGAAAAACCTCATATTGGGAACCCCACAGGGACATGGTTTGGAGGATTTGGAGCAAGGAAACATTGGGAATACAATTACCAACCTTCTTGGCACACTTAGGAAAAAGTTGCCCTTACCACTACAGTCGAGCTACCTCAAAACTTACTTGTTCGAGGGAACCTCCTCGAGGTTCCTCAATCTTGTAGTCTTGGTCTTAAGGTATTTCTTAGTTAATAAATAAAACACTAAACAATCGATCTACCTACCAACCGGGAAACCTTAAATCATATGCCATCCTGCCTGACTGATGGGACCATGCAACTAATAAAGTCACTATTTACCCACTTTCTAACGTCACAGCATCTGATATTTAGGGACTCGATGTTACGACACTCAAGTGGGTTTATCCCTAGGATGGCAAGTCTAGTTCACCAAACCTGACCTTTTAGTCGTTATAAGATAAGCGCTAAGTTGCCATGTCTTGTCCATCATTAATGCCCACCATACCTCCAGCCAATGAAATAATTTCCTGCCAGATTATGAGATCCCATGCATTTAATGAAATATCTTCTACATTATTGGGAGGTACTTGTGCATTTAATAAGATCGATCATATTGAACATAAGAAAGTTTACTCGAGTAACTTACCCTTCATACAAATACACCATATATACAGTTTAACGGGAAGAGCATTCAGAAGCTAGAATTGCTGCCCCACTTCCCTCACACACGAGAACTATTGTGAGAACATAACTTCCCCCATCCATTGAATACCCATATCATTGAGCATTAACTGAGCTTGAAGTTCCTGCCTTGCCTTTATTGTGTCCGGATTCCTTGCTCTATCACCCTCCGACCAAGCAAGATGCTGGTCCCATATATTAATTAGGACCGTTGTGTATTTATTGTGCCAACTTATCATTTAATACAAGTGTGAATATTGAATCCCTTTGCCTCTTATTCCCCTTTGTTCACTGCCAGCATTTAATATTGCATGGTATTAATCATGATCTTGATAAGGGGTTATGCCTCACTTGATACTAACTATATTCCAAGAACCCACATTTTACAATAGCAAATGATCAGAATCCAAAGTGCAGGAAATAAGAACTTCAAACCAAGAAGAAATTGCAGAAATTAAAATAAACTCTTCTTATTGCCTTGAAAATGTTGAATTCGCAAAATATTTGTAACTTTAACAATTTTAGAAAAATTCTAAGCATAATAATGTGTGAAGTGTATAAATTGAGGCTCCTAGATGCTCTATTTAAGGACTCAAAAAATACCAAGAGGCTAAGTTTAAGCCCTAACAACCTTAGCTACCAAATAGGTAGAGATAAAAATTCTCATAGAAAACTGAATCCTTATCAAACAAACCCCTCGAAAAAGCAAACCGATTTGCTACTGGTTGGCGCATTGAAAATGCATGGAATTTTCCCCTTTTTGAAGTTTTGAGCCCATAACTTTTATCCATCTTCAAAGTGTTGTAACTTCTTTACCGTAATTCAAAATGAGGTGCCGGTTTCTCCTATGTTCATGTGAACTCGAGATCTATGACTTTCAAGTTAAATCCTTCTATAGATGTTGGATAAAAAATTACCAAATTGCCCTTGACTATCCTTTATTATCCTATTTTCATCATTTTGTGCTATTCACTTTCGTCCATTTGCACGAAATACATGTAAAACCTATGAGAGATACACAAAACATGAAATAATTGTCAAAAAAGTTAGTTGTCATAAATATGAGCCAAGTATGGGATAAATGTGATGTCGGGGATCGTAAACATGCCCAAATTAGAGGGATAAATATGAAATATTAATGCGGAACCAAGCGTCCCTAACTTAAGACGTTTCAAGTCCCGCGCAATGTAAGAGAATAAAAAATAGGGTCCATCTATAGAGCTTATTAACTAAAGGATAGAATACCTGTTCCGCAGGCATACGATTGCATTGAGCGCATGCAATAAGTCGTTAAATTCCTAGGCTATTCTAGTAAGACACGTGGTGTCTTGTGAGGGTTTGTAGTGAATTTTCCAACAAAATTCAATTTGTACCACATGGTATGACTCAAGGAGAAAACCTAAATAATTAAAAACAATGCAATTTAATTTCTACAAAAATAACTTTTTCTTTATAAATCTTAATTCATAGTGTTAGTGTGTGAAGCCAAAAATTAATCCTTAACATCCATCGATTGATCATTACGTTACTTTTCGAAAATTTGCTTTGATTTTAATTTCTCATGTGATTCACTCACAAACGAATCACTCGTATAGTGACTTTATATTTCTCTCAGTGTGCTTAAAAATATGAGTAAATGTAATGAACATGAGTTCACGCACATTAATAGAAAAACACAAATTCTTTTGTTGAAAAGATCTCATGAACGAATTGCGATCCTTAAAAAATGAGAAAATATCATTCTTTATTCGCACAAATTTATCTCATTATTATATTTTTTTTTATTTTTTAGCTCTCCACGCGGTGATAGATTTCGTTATTCGGACTCGGTTAGGATTTTTTCATGGGTTAAGGGTGTTTTGGAGAATTGTGAAAACTTTTAGGAACTTTTTCGAGTTAGAAATTTTTATTGTGAAGGTCCGTTGGTACTTTTTTGACTTTTCAAAAGTATTTTTTTTCCGCCACATTTTCCTTTCTATTTTTCGTATTTTTTAATTGTTTTATTTTTACTTGAGCATTTTTCTATTTTTCTGCCCTTTTTTTATCGTATGGACGTAAAATTCGGAATTTTTTTATTTTCACAACTCCGAGTCAATTTGGGTTTTTAGGGTTAGCAAACGAAAGGCGTATGAATTTTTGAATCAATTTGGCTTTCAAGTGTTTGACATTTTTTGCAATTTTTATGGCTAATAAGGTTTTAATTAAAAAATAATGGCATGACTTCATGTGTTTGAACACTAATCTAATTAACTTATGCGTCTCGAGATTACTTATTTTGAGACATTTTTAGGGATGTTTTCAAAATAAAACCTCTAGTAATTTTTGTAAACAATCAAAACAATGAATTTGAGATCTATAATGAATTTACCAATGAAGGAAAGTTTGAGTTATTTTAACTCGGATTGATTGAAATCTCTTAAAATGAGGAATGACACAAAAATCTCGTCAGGTTAAAATCTCCACATTTATTTTTATAAGTCGCCAATTCTCGTCGAATTTCCGTTTTAGATCATTTTCGGCTTAGTGAATAAAACTTTTACAAAATGAAATTTGAAACAAGAATTTTGTGATATTTTTGAGGATTTGAAGTTCCAATTTTTACTTATTTTGAATTTTTTTAACGTTTTGAAAATTTTCAATTTTTTTATCTTTTTAAAAATTTTCAATTATTTTGGGCATTTTAAAATTGTGAAGTTTTTAAAAGATGCACGTGCACCCTCTAACTTAGATTATGCACTGTCCTCAATGTGAATGACTAAAATCCAAATCAGAAAGAAATAGCTGCGGAATTGAAAACTAATAATAAGTAAAATGCATAAATGACACAATTTGTACACACCACAAATATTATTGATAAGTGGGAATAAAGATTACATTGTTTCTTAAAGTTAATATATATTGAAACGAAGAAACTACCTAAGATGTTGTAGAACATGAAAAATACTCAAACTGAAAGGCTGGGAGCATTTGTATCCTGAGCATATAGGTCCATGTAGCCTATATAAGTTGGCTTGAAGCCACATCATCATAGATGTGTCTTTACGGTAGTCCGCACGGAAATCATCCTTGTCTTGAAGTTATTTCGTGAGGAAGCCATCAATTCGGGAGTCCAGATTGGTCCATCCAACTATTAATGATTTCTGTTTTGTATGATCTCTCATCGAATTCCCCCTCAAATCCTGGATCCACCGGATCGTCATCTTCTTGTTCATTGGGGCCGCCATACCTACTAACATTATATTCTTCTTCTTCTTCTTCTTCTTCTTCTTCTTCTTCTCCCCCTCCCCAATTTGAATGTCTTTAAAAATCGATGCAGGGGGAGGGGGTTGATTTCAAGCCTCTCTAATATTCCTATCCACCCATGTCTCGATGACAAGATTTTGCTATAAGGAGTTGAATTTAATTTCTACAATTCAAGTAACATCTTTCCTTTAATTTTCAATTGCTCATTAGTTTAATTGTTCGTTTGAATATGTAATTCTCCTTTCATTTAGTTTCTTTAAAGTTAATGTTCTTTTTCTTAAAAACCCTGTTTTCTCCAAGTTAATCATTTCTGACTAATTTTTCAGGGGTTGGGATGCATGAATCAAACACGATGTTCTTTATAATTGCGTAAAATTTGATTTTGAATTAAATAACTGAGTTCATCGTGTTGTGTGGTGATCATAACCATTATAGGACTTTTGATCTCGTTTGCCCTAGGTAACCGGGATGGTTAAGAGTGCCATGCACGTGGAGCTAATACGACACTTCTTTACTTATCTCTTGATTACGTATGGTGCGGGATACGATCCCTCATATATGTAATGCATGGGAGTACTAAAGACCGGGTTTACTCAGTTATTTCAATTCAGACTTTAGTTTTAACATTGATAAATGAACTAGGGTTGGAGGAGTGTATCCTAACTCATTTTTCTCACCTGCAATCTTTTTAGTTAAAAATTGAATTTTATAAGTAGTGAAAAATCATTTCATTAGTTACTTGCACATTCAGTAGTTAGATTTTCTTATTTCCTTTAGTTGTAGTTAATCCATCTCCCCAAATCATCTTTTCGTTTCTTTTTGGAGTCGAGTTAGGGTTCTCAATCTTTCCAACGTCATCATGATTTCATCGTCTTATTTCCCTGTGGAGACGATCCCGATTTACCAGATTTATTACTAATGCGACAGGCTTGCACTTGGGCCTATATCAGCACGAATACTAGATACACATTTGTGGTCACGTCAATTTTTTGGCGCTATTTTCGGGGAATTTAGGTAGACTTAGGTTAGATCGAGTCAATCTAAAGCTTAGACCAAAAATAAAAATAAAATAAAAAATAAAATAAAAACGAAAGTCATCTCTCACAAGCCTTTAATGCAAAATCCTAAACATACTCAAACTCCTCATAATACTCCAACCAGAATTCACAAAAATCCAATTGTTGAGTATAATTTTGATAGTCCCCACACACCTCGCGTTCCACAGTTTTGGGTTACACTTCCTACTCCTGATCACTCTATTGGTAGTTACACCCTAAGTCAATCCTAGAGCCACACCTCTAGGACACCGAGTGAGGATTCCGAGTCATTTGAAGAGATAGCGATGTCTGACGTCGCATGTTTTGGCATTGGAGAGGGAAATCCACCCTATTGTCCCATGAAAGACTTACTCTTTCCTGAACGAATTGTCACCACTGGTTGCATTTTTCTACCGTATAATGTCGGTCAGTTCCACTTTCTTAATGGGATGATACGGATTCTCCCTACTTCTATGGCATGGATTCGGAGAAACCATACCTTCACATAAGAGAGTTTGAAGAGGCGTGCGACACATTTAGTCACCAAGATTGCACGCAAGCTGTCGTTTTCTTAAATCTTTTCCCTTTTTCCTGAAAGGATAAAGCCAAGACCTGGCCATGGTCTCTAGTCCCGAACTCCATTATTTCCTAGAGGGATATTCAATCCAATTTTATCTCAAAATTATACCCACCGCACAAGACCAACTCTGTCAAGAATCAAATCTAAGGTTTCCGACAATAAGATAATGAGACTTTTGACAAGTGTTGGGAATTTTTCCAAGAGTTGGTAAGCGCATGCCCCCATCATGGTTTTGAAAAACACCACTTGATCTATTTCATCCATAATGGGTTGCAAGTGACGTCCAAACAAGTTATGCAAACTATGTGTGAACGACCTTTTTGGGAATTACACTCTAGTGATACTAAGGCCCATCTTAAGTATGTTGCATAGACTGCTCAAGGATGGGACACATTTGATCCTAATACCCAAGTTTGGCCTAGACAATCATCTATCTCCGCGACTGCATTTGGTCTATACCATTTGGATAGTAATACCTTAATAGACTGTCCATTCGATCAGTTTCAAAAAGATATGAATGATTTGCTTGATATCCACTTGAGAGATATCTTTGAATCCAGTCGTGCCGCGAAAGAAAATGTGTGCTATCTATGAGGCGGGTCATTCCACAAAGGCATTACCAATGATTTTCGCCTACAAATCCATGCACATCGAGAAGGTGGATGCTATAGGAGGGTTTAAGTGAAATTTTAACGCCCCATATGGTAACTTGTACAACCCTTCGTGGAGAAACCACCCTGGTTTTAACTACAGACAACCACAAGCTACGATGAACCCACATTAACAAGTTGTCACTCCTCTACCCCTCCTCAATTTTAGCAAGAACCACATCCTCCAGCTCCATACATTACTCCATCGCGGAGGAACCTCGAGGATACAATAAACTAGTTCATCAATTCCCAGTGCGCAACCAATGCTAGATATGATCGCATGTTCGCCGATATGAACATGAACATCTTAAAGTTGCAATCTCTATTGAGTATCCAAGAGAAAGGGAAGTTTCCTGCCTAGGGCCAAAGACCTCCCCAAGGTCAACCTAGTGTTAGATCCACCTCTACAGAACATTAGGAGCACCTCCAAGATATAACCACTCTTCGTAGTGGGAGAGTTGTTAATTTATCACCTCCCCCACCAGATGCATCAAAAGAAAAGGAGACTTTGCCTAGCACAAAAGAGGTCAAAGATATCACCTTGAATGAAAGTGATAAATAAGACACAAGTGAGCCTGAGATAATTGTCAAGCCACCCTCCACCACGGCATTCCCTCAAATATTGGTTCCTACCTAAAAAGGGACCCCCCAGTGATGAAGTTCTAGAAGTGCTTAAAAATGTGAAATTAAATTTACCTTCCCTCGATGAAATAAGGCAAATTCCAGCCTATGCAAAAGTCATAAAAAAATTATTGACAGTGAAGAGGAGGATGAAGGTAAAGAAAAATGTGTTTCTAGCACAAAACGTGAGCTCATTTCTTCTTAACGACCTTCCACCTAAATTTTAAGATCCCGGTGCACCCACCATTTCTTGCACCATTGGAGAGAATAAAATTGAAAAGGCCTTACTTGATTTAGGGGCAAGTGTTAATATCCTCCCCTACTCAGTTTATTGGTAAATTGATCTGGGAGACCTTAGGCCCGTAAGGATCACTCTCCAATTTGTGGATCAAACCATGAGGATACCGATAGGCATAGTAGAGGATGTGATAGTCAAGGTGGACACTTTCTACTTACTAGTGGATTTTGTCATTTCAGACAAAAAACCCTCCTTCGCCTCGAGTAACCATGTACCCATCATTATTGGGCACCCATTCTTAGCTATGGCTAACGTACTAATTAATATTCGAAATGGGAACATGAAAATGAAGACTAACATCTTCAACATAGCCCAACAGGCAGTGGAGGAATATGATCTTCACGCGATAAGCTTAATTGATGAGATTGTAGAAGAACACATTAAAGAAAATTTCTATGGAGATGACTTAGAAGCTTGTTTAGTTTCTAGTCATAAGAGCGAGGGAGCTTATACCGAGTTTGAGAGAGAGGTTGAGGAGTTGAGAGAGCTATTTGATGAGAGAGCATTGGACGAGGATGTAGTAGATGTAAATTGGGTTTCTCGATTCAAAGAGTTACTTCCGAGGGAGGCATGCATGGTTCCCTCTAGCAACACATTCCCGACTCTCAAGTTGAAGAAACCACCCTCCAATGTTAAATATGCTTACCTAGGAGAGGGTGAGACATTTCCTGTTAATGGCTCCTCTAGCTTAGATGAAGAACAGGAGGGTAAGCTATTAAAGATCTTGAGGAAGCACCAAAGTTCTTTTGGTTGGCGTATAGATGATCTAAAGGGGATAAGCCCTCTAATTTGAACTCACAACATTCACCTCGAGGAGGATGTGAGGCCATCGAGGGAAATGCAAAGAAGTTTTAACCCCACCCCACTATGAAAGAGGTTGTGAGAGTTAAAATCATCAAATTGTTAGACGTCAGGATTATCTACCCAATGTCGAACATCAAGTGGGTGAGCCACATTCAAGTCGTCCTGAAGAAGTCGAGTATGACAGTGAATGAAAATGCCAAGGGATAGCTAGTTCCCAACATACCACCATTTGGTGGCTCATTTGCATTGATTACCGGAAACTCAATGCCGGAACTTGGAAAGACCATTTCCCCATACCATTTATCGATCAAATGCTTGAAAGAGTAGCGGTCCACCCTTACTATTACTTCCTAGATGGTTATTTCCGATATAACCAGATCGAGGTAGATGCACTTGATCAAGAGAAGCCTACCTTCACTTGTCCCTTTGGTACATTTGTCTATAAACGTATGACATTCAGTTGGTGTAATGCATCCGCGACCTTTCAAAGGTGCATGTTGAGCTTATTCAGTGACATGGTTGACAGAGGGATAGAGGTGTTTATGGATGACTTCAGTGTTTTCAGAACCTCTTTCGATCTATGTTTTGCCAATCTTGGAAAAGTACTGGATTGATATGTGAAGAAGAACTTAGTGCTGAATTGGGAGAAATGCCATTTAATGGTAAGTGAGGGCATAGTTCTTGGCCACATTGTTTCATCCAAAAGGATCGTGGTTGATAGAGCAAAAATAGATGTCATAGCTGACCTACCCCCACCAAAATTTCTAAAAGACACGCGCTCCTTCTTGGTCCACGCGGGGTTTTATAGAAGGTTCATTAAAAACTTTAGCACCATCGCTAGACCCTTAAGCAACCTTCTAATGAAGGACACCCCATTCGATTGGAGTTAAGAATGCCAAAGTTCTTTTGAAAAATTGAAAAGCATGCTTTTCTTCGCTCCCATCATGCAAGATCTGGATTGGTCTTTACCATTCGACCTCATGTGTGATGCTAAAGATTATGCAATAGTGGCTATTTTGGGCCAAAGAAGGCTCATGTCATCTTTTACGCTATTCGGAATCTCACCGGACCCCAACTCAGTTACTCCACCACGGAGAAAGAATTACTTGCGGTAGTCTTTGATCTAGAAAAATTTCGATCCTATCTTATTAGCTCCCCCATCACCTGTTTCACCGACCACACGACTTTAAAAGACCTCATTGAAAAGAAAGACGCAAAGACGCGCATCATAAAGTGGATCCTACTCCTACAAGAGTTTAATCTCTCCAGTAAAGACAAAAAAGGAGTAGAAAATGTCTTCGTGGATCACTTATCATGGCTTTCGTCCGACGTAACTAGTGATCCTACACCCATGGACAAGTACTTCCCGGATGAGTAACCCTTTGCCATGTCTTCTTTGCCCTGGTTTGCGAATATAGTGAACTATCTTATCACGGGAGCCGTACCTCCCGATTGGACATCGCAAGACAAGAAGAGGTTCATTACTTGGTCTCGCATGTTTTTCTATGACGATCCACTCCTTTTTAAATTTTGCACCAACCAAATCATTCGACAATGCATACCGAATGAAGAGATTCCAAAGGTCATCCAGTTACGTCATTCAGAGGCTTGTGGAGGCCACTTTTCGGTGAAAAGACAATCGCTAAGATTCTCCAAAGTGGCTTGTACTGGCCCATAATTTTTTGGGATGTAAATAATTATTGCAAATCTTGCAATAGGTGTCAACGGATGGGGGCGATAACCCGATGAGACATAATGCCATTAACCCCGATCCTCATTATTGAGATCTTTGATTGCTGGGGTATTGACTTCATAGGCATTTCCCCCCCTCCTTTGGCTACCTATACATCCTAGTCACGATAGACTATGTTTTTAAATGGGTGGAAGATATAGTCACCAAGACTAATGACAACAAATGGTGATAAGATTCCTGTAGGAACACATACTTTCTCGCTTCGGTGCTCCGAAAGCGATAATCAGTGTTAACGGCATGCATTTTTGCAACAAGCCATTCGAGAAGCGCATGAGAAATTATGGTGTCATTCATAAAGTTGGAATGACATATCACCCACAATCGAATGGGTAGGCCGATTTGGCGAATCGTGATATCCAAAACATACTCGAGAAGATCGTCGATCGTAACCGGAAGGATTAGTCCCTTCGATTAAATGATTCTCTATGGGCCTACCATACCGCATACAAGAACCCACTTGTAATGTTCCCGTTCCACTTTGTATATGAGAAACCTTGCCATCTTCTCATTGAGTTAGAGCACAAAGCATATTGGGCCATTAAGAGGGTAAATTATGATATGGAGAAATCCGGTGAAGCTTGGAAGCTTCAATTGAATGAATTAGAGGAAATATGCAATGACGCATATGAGAATGCTAAGATTTCCAAAGAAAGGATGAAACTCGCACACGATAAAATTATTCGACGAAAAGAGTTTCTTCTCGGGTAAAAAGTTCTCCTCTATAACTCTTGACGTCATGTATTTATGGGTAAGTTCTGGTCTCGGTGGACTGGTCTATTCGTTGTGAAGAGAGCATTCCCCCAGAAAGCAGTGTAATTTGAAGATCCAAAGGGGGGAAATACGTTCAAAGTCAATGGTCAATACCTAAAGACATATCTAGAGGCGTGCGTAGAGGATGTCGATACCATTTGGTTATCAAACCCCGTCTACGTGGTAGAGTGAGCTGAAATTGAGAGGTCATTGCACCCTCGACATGTATAGGGTGATTCTTGTGTACAGTAGTTAGGTGTCTGTTAGGATAGGATACGTAGGTTCATTAAATCGGTGTCGAGTACATTCACAGGTAGGAAGCATACACTTTGAGACTATCTCGAGATTCGTATATGAGGGTTGCACATAAATCAGGGTGATGATTGAGTTGAAAGTAAGTGGGGAAACCTTTATTGAACAAGAGAGAGCTAGAATTGAAGCAGAGAGGAGTTCTGTCACCAAAAGGCATGCGATCCGAACCACTCGCGGGCACCCGATCCAGACCACCTGTGAAGAATTAAAAAATAAAAATAAGCACCCGGTCCGGACCGCCTCCGATTGTTCTTCGATTATTCCCTAGGTGAATCCCTCCTTCCCCAATCCATTATCTTCCTTCCAAATCACCCCCCCCCCCCACCATTTCCCTCCAAAAATACACCCCATTTTCCCTCATTCTCTTTTCCTTCCAAATCCATTCCTTCCCACCTCCAAAACCACCTATAAATCTAAACCCTAACCCACCATCTCTCCCGCACCAATTTTTCTTAAGCACTCTCCCCTCCTTCATCTCTCAAGAATTTTTTCCCTCCCACTCTCTCACTCCATGGATGGCCAAGACAGACCCACAAAATACAAACGTGTTAATATCATTGGCAACAATCCCGACAACTACCTTTCGGATCAAGAGGCTAGGTGGTGCGAGGAGTTGTTTGGGAAAATGCGCAACCTCCATATTGAACGAGCCATTAATTGGGACGAACTAACTAATTTTGTCACCAATCTATTTCGTCCTAAGGGTTGGTTCTGTTTCTTCCACGAGCCTCATAAGGTCGTTTGGGCAGGTGAGGTCCGGGAATTTTATGGCACCCTCGTACGTACCGGAGAGTTCGTGGCTGAAGTGTGAATTCGGGGGCAATGCATCCCATTCTCTTTATTGACAATAGTCGAGAATCTCGCTAAAAAATACATCCCCCCATCCCACCAGCTTCATCTACCCGAACCCATCCCCACCACTCGAAAAAGACATCCTCATTCAACGTTTAGCGCCCGGGGAAGTTTGGGGCAAGGGTGTCTTTCGGGTCGGCCGGTTGAGAGAAAAAGCGCGTCTCAAATTTCAAATCGTGTACACAAATATTCTTCAAAATGAAAATGATTTCGGTATACGACCCCGGCAGGCCACACTTGTGTACCACCTTTTTAACTGCTCCTCCTCCATAAATCTGGCCCACATCATATACCTCGATATTATCGTTGCGGCGCTAGATGAAAAGGGCGATGCTCCTATCCTATATGCGAGGTTCATTACCTTCTTGTCGACTACCTGATTGTTACACTTGTTGGATCTCTTCGCCTCCCAACCCCTTTTGGATAGGCTGCCCAGGCCAAGAGTGAATGCCAAAGAGCAATTTTACGCGCCTAGGAAGAAGAGGAATCCGATGAGGCAATGGGTGAACAAGGGGTGGGATCTAATTCGAATGAAGAGGACTATGATATGAGCTACCTGATAATGATACGGATGCATGCCTAACAAAATTCTATGGCAAATTTGATGGGTTCATGTCGCAATACCGAAGGGACACGAGCATGATGCATAGGCATCAACTCACATGTATGCACTCAATTTTGGTGGACCCCCTCCCAGCTTCTTCTATGATCCTAACGATCCAAATGTGCCTGGTAGCTCCAACCCCCCATCTATGTGAAGCCTTTTGTTGATTTCCATGTCAATGGCCTGTTTTTTATGTAGTTATATGGTTATACATTTTTCTTTGTGTTTCCTTGCTGTTTGTGCACCACTGTTAACATATATCAAAATCCGCATTTTCTCCATTTGTTTGTTTTACTTATCGCAATTCTTATTTTGCCTTATTATATTTTAGTCCTTTTGATTGAGGACAATGGAGAAGTCTATGTTAGGGGGGTGACGAGTGCGTTTCACAAATTTTCAAAATGTAAAAAAAATTAGAAAACTTCAAAAATTCCAAAAAAATTGAAAAACTCAAAAGAAACAAAAATATTGTTCTTCAAAATAAATAAAAATTGGAATTCAATTTTTTTCAAAAATGTCATTAAAATTTAGTTTAAAGTCTCAAATTGTAAAAACATAATGCACAAAGCCGAAATTGACCAAAAATGGAAATTGAGCGAACATGGACCCATTAACGAATAAGTGTGGAGATTAACAAACTTGGTGAGATTTCGAGCCTATCATTTTTTTGAGTTATTAATCAATCTGAGTTAATGGTTAACTCAAAGCTCTATTTAGCATTTACAAAAGTTGTTGAGGATCTCAACTCCTTTAATTTGATCGGTTAAGGGAAACATGTGAGATGCTGTCTTGAAAAATGTGCTAAATGAATCTTTAAAATGAACTTCACCTTGAGACGCATGAGGTAACGCAATTAATAAGTTGGACAATGAAGCAGGACCTCGCTTGTTACCCAAAAATATTGGTCTGAAATAGACCTGAATTTTTTTTCTTTTTCTAACCAATTTGAGCCAACTAATTTTTTCCCTTTTCGTTTGACTACCCGAAAAACCTAAATGACCCAAAATTGAGAAAAGTGAAACCCCAAAATTTTAGTCCAATTAGTGCAAATAAAAAGGGGTAAGAAAAATAGAACATGCTCAACAAAAATAGCAAGTTAAGAGAAATGTGAAAAAGAGAAAAAAAATAGAAAAAAATAAAAGAAAATGAGCAAAAGCCTGAAAAAGCCTAACAGACATTTCAAGAAAATGCAAAACCTCACGAGACACAACTCGTCCTAATAGGGTGACCTAGGGGTTTAAAGGCTTGTATCCGATGCTCAATGCAATCGCATGCCCGAGAAAGTGGTAATCTATCCAAATAAAATGAAATGTTTGAGAGTTGACCCATAGTTACATTATTTTACATTGCTCGGGACACGCAAAGTTCTAAGTTATGGGGGTTTGATTAGGCTCAAATTCTTTCGAATTTATTCACTTAATTTAGAGACTTATATTATCTTGAGTAACATAAAGTGAGTGCAATTATCTCATTTCTTCGATACTAACTCCGTCTAAGAAGTACATCTAGTTTCGTGCATTTCCCCTACGTTTTGCAGGTATTTGAAGCATTGAGGAAGAAAGAAATTAGAGAAGCGGAGGAAGAAATCAAAGAAGGAAAATCTAGGGGCAATTTCATAATTTTGTAACCTTTGTCCGGAGTTGAAGGCAACAAGAGAATTGAAGATAATCCAATCTCCAAAGCATTGAAAGAAACGATAAATCAATCCGAGCTATGTTGAACAAGTTATAAAGTTTTGAAGTTGAGAAGAACCACGAAAAAGATCCCTGCATGAATAACCAAGGCGATCTGAACCTTTTTCCAGAAAAGGATCCAGACCGGCTCCTAAAAAATTCTCTGGATGAAAATGCCAGGCGATCCGGACCTTCTTCCAGAAAAGGATCCAGATCGCCCTGGTAAAAAAATTGCAGCAAAGAAAAGGGGTGAGATTCAGACCTTTTTCCCAAAAGGGATCCGAAATGCCTCAAGCTAAGGAACATCGTTTAAAATAAGCGGGAGATCCGGACCGCCTCCCCCGATGGGTTCGGACTGCATTGGTTTTCCATAAATTTTTCTGTTCTCTCTCAGAGTTTTATGTGGGTCAAACTCATGTAAACTTCAAAGCTATTTATTCAGATTAGTTACACAATAATAAGGGTTCAAATTTTTAGGTTAGGTAATTCGGCGTAGAGGGTTTTTGTAGAAAAAACCCCCTAGTTTTTCATAAGAAGATGTTGCAGTAAGGATTTGAATTTAATTTCTCCAATTCAAGTAACATCTTTCGTTCAATTTTCAATTGCTCATTAGTTTAATTTTTAGTTTGAATCTGAAATTAACCTTTCATTTAGTTTCTATACAGTTAATGTTCTATTTCTTAAAAACCCTATTATCTTCGAGTTAATCGTCTCTGACTAATTTTTTAAGGGTTGGGATGCATGAATCCAACCCAATGTTCTTTATGAATGTGTAAAATTTAATTTTGAAATAAATAGCTGAGCTCATTGATTATGCATAAATTCTTCCAAATTTATCTCTTTAATTTAGTTACTTTTAGCACCTCGAACAACTTAGTCAATTTGATTTTACCTCATAATATTGCTACTGACTTATTCTAACGAGTACATCGAGTTTCTGGTATTTCGTACTGATTTTACAGGTATTTGATGCCAATAAAGAAAGAAAGAAATCGAAAGAATCGAGAAAGAAAAGAAGGAAAGTAAAAAAAGAAAAGTTATAATTTTTACCCGAAATTCGGATAAGGCATCTAAAGAAAAGTTGAAGATATCAAGTTTACAAGTACATAGGAAGAAACGACACCTTAATTGGAGTCCCGGTGTGAAAGTTATGAGCAGTCAAAGATTGAATAAAAAGTCTAAGAAAACTCGGACCGATCCAAAATGCAAAGTTCTAGTGAACCCAAGATCGAAGACCGATCGAAGCTGAGAGAAATTAAACAAACCGATCCGTACCTAACCGATCCAGCTAGAAAGAAAACAAACTGATCTGGATTCCAGCCGAATCGAATCGAAGGATGACCGGACCGGTCCAACTGTCGCAATTTTATTTTCTTACTCTTCCTCTAATGGAGAGGCCTGGTTAACCTAAAACTCTTATAGTCTTGTAGGGTATTTAAACCCGATTTATTATCATTCTAAGGATGAAAAAATAATCTAATTTTTCCCTTTTCAGTTAAAACCCTAGTTTAAAGATTTATTGAAATTCTATTTCCAAGATTGAAGTTTGTTTAGATTTTTATGAGTTCAAGTAATTTTAGTTGATGCTTTTAGTGCTTTGGTAAGTTAGTTAATTACTTTATTCTGTCTAATCTTTCTTCTACATCATTCTTCAATTCTCCCATAGTTTGATCATTATTTCCTGCAATTCAACAATGTTTTCATTAATTTCATCATGTTAGGCTCGGTTTTTAAAGGCCGGGACACATGAACTCAACCTGATGTGGTAGTTGCATGTGTATAAAAGTAGTCCTCTAAATTTAATGATTTATTATGACCATATAGCGAAGCAACATAATGATTGTAGATCTCTGGATCTCATTTGCTTCTGGGTAACCGAGCTGCTTTAGAATGCAATGCGAGTGTGGATATCGCGTGTATCAATTTACTCGTACTCTAATTAAGTATGCAACTACAATTGGGGGAGCACCAAAGGAGGTGATGGTATTTCTATACTGCTACAAGTATGAAACTGATTTAGTGTGATTTTCCCCAACTTTCTGATGAATGCCCCAGATGAACTTTAACTCCCTGAGGTTGATGTCACTCTCCTTGGGACACTTTCTCTTTCGGTCAACTACAAGAAAAAGTCAACAAAATATACATCAGTATTAGAAGTTAACATATTATGTAATGAAGTATAAGAAAATAAATGCAACCTATCCCATTGCCACATGGTGGGCACCTAGGCCCCTGGTACTCAGCATTCCCAGTGAAAGGAGCATGTTGCCAATTTTTAATAACTACTCCATGTTCAAAGTAATCTCTATTGGATTCTAGAAGGTTAATTACTAATGCTTTGTTCATAGCCCTAGTTTTTAAATAGAACGTGGTATCACTAGTTACCCACTTATAACATAACATAACTTCCGGGATGCCTAGATGAGTCCCATGGAGTTGGTTTAATATATATACTCTATTAACTACCCTCCAGGTATTGGGGGCTACTATAGTAGGGACGATAACAAAATACTGACAAAATTCAAGACAAAATGGGTTTGGGGGGAAGGTAAATCCACATTCAACAACAAAAATGGACAAAAAACAGTGACCCTTATCTAATGAAAAAAGATCAGCGGGAAAAGTGGGATGTTCTAATTCTGCCCATAAAGGAATATTCCATTCATTTTTGAATTCGTCAAGAGAAGTAATAGGATAAACAATGATTGATGAAGAAGAAAAAGATTCTTACCGAACTTAAGGATTCAGCAAGAACTAAAAGAGAAAAGAAAAACATTCTTACATAATTTAAGGATTCAGGAAGAACTGAAAAACATATATCGATCGTACAAGAGAGAGAAAAATATTGAAGACATAACGATAGGAAAAAACTCAGAAGGTTTGAGGTAAGAGATGATCGTGACTTTTCCCGCCTTTATAGGTTGCCTGGAAAATTAAAAAGTTAATGATTAAAAAAGAAGACATCGATTGAACTTTTGGCGTCTAAAGATAGAAAAGACAAATTTACCCAAAAATGATTCACTAAAGCTGCAGATAATTACAAAAATGCCACCCACATTATGCATCGATAGTGAAAGTCATTAAATTTACATGTATGGGAAGTTGATAACCGAAAATTGTTGCCCGGGCAACATTAAGAGATAAATATTACATACTCTTGTAAAAACCTCAAGCATGAAGCATTGGGGGCTTCTGTTGGTTCAAAAAATTATCCTACAATGTGGAACAATCATATATGAACACGTGTCATCCAGCTGGGCATTAACCCAAGTCAGCAAGGACGAATCACCGACCAATAGTTTAAAGAAGCCTGACCAACACCCAGAAGACCGACTAACAATGACCTCAAATTGTAAACAGTTGTATACATTAACACTATACAGATGTAAATGCTTATATTATAAAGGCATTCCACCTTTTAATATTCCAACTCTTGTACACCCTTAAAGGGCTATAAATACATTGTAAACCCTACATCCAAGGGACATGAAAAAAATGAGACAAGAGGCAATTGAACAAGACCAAGGCAATACACAATAGTGGACGTAGGCTCTTTCTTCTAGCCGAACCACTTTAAAAGTTCTTCGTCTCTTATATTCATATTTATCTGTGATCAATTAATTCGGACATACTAGTTTTTTCCTTCATGAACTGCGTTCAAATTCAGTTTTGAATTACATAGGACTCCGGAAGGTTCTTGGATGCTTGGTAAGTTTTCAAAATTTTCATGTTTTCCCAATCATACCATGCAACATGTGCTTAGAACTGAGAGTAATTCAATTCAACAAAAGTTTATGAATGTTTAATATAGTTATATGTTTCTCTAAATTTAGCCTATTAAGTGTTTGATAAAATATATGTATGAAACTTACCCTTTAATTTTTGATTTGTTTTTATTGAATATTAAAAGTTATCAATCTTTTTAAGATTTTTAGCTAATGTATCTATGCGTCATTTTTGTCCAGCGGTAATGTATTACGCATAAGAGAAAACTTATCATACATTCTATTTATTTCTTCATGTTGAAAAGACATTTCTTAATAAAAGACTCAACATGTTTGTTTCTTGATGTTGTGTTTGTAAGGATATTTTGTATAATTTTGATTTGATCCATCTACTTTTTTAATAATGGTATTATGATTTTACTTTCTTATATGATAGGACTTTCCACCAAGTACGTTAATATGATGTGGTTTTTCTGTCATGTCAATCATGATCTTTCGCTTTTGAATGTTTTTTCCTATCCTCTCTTTGTTGATTTGCCTTTGTTATTGACATTTCATGTGGTCAATTCATTGAGGCAAGTTGGAAAATAATATAATCTTAACTATATGTATTTTTGTATATTCTCTTTTAGTTTGTTACACTACGATTGTTGAACTCATTTATATTTTTGGTTTTTCTGGTGGTCGATTTTTTTTTACATGAATATTTTTCCCTATTTTGTTTCTACAAGGTAATTCCACCCTATTATGATATTTCCCTTCCTTTTTATGAGAGGTAATGAGAAAACTGCAAGCAGGAACATCAGGTTGATAGATTTCCTAGATGTTATTATTAGGTTATGTAACTAGGCCATTTTTTATGTATAAGTTTGGTTTTATATACTATTAATTTGCACTCTAATTGATTTATCCTCTTTGATTGTAGTAATAAAATTTGAATCTTTTTTCACACTCCAGGTCCACTGACTTTAAGCATTTTATTGCATCACTCCTTTGCATATCTTTCCACCAACCCAAAAATGCAAATGTTAAAAAATTTGGTGTAAATGTATTGTTATATGCACGTTCAGGGTCTTACTGATCATCTTCTACAAGTAATCATATGCCCGTGTCTATGTTTGTTAGGGTCTTAATAATAATCCTTCCATTTTTTTAGTGTTTGGGTCTTCACAATCATATTAGTTCAACTATGTTAAACAAAATGGGGAGTGCATAGTATGTTGTTAAAAGTGCCAGTGTATGTAAATGTCTTTCTTGCACGACATTGAATATGGAATTAAGTTCAATTTTGTATTATTGTTTTGAATAGGAACTAACAATTATTATGAATTCATGAATGAGAATGAAGATTAAAAGATGATTGCTAATATGGTAGTGACGGCAGTGAGCCTAGTCTTTTTTGGTGTGTGTTGGTAGTAGCTGCTAATTAGTTGGTATGGATTTCTTCCTGTACATCAGTGCTTAAGGTTATAGGTTCAGACTCATCACCCCACCCTTGCCACACGAGGAGTTGTGGTGTAAAAAATGAATATCATAAAAAAGTTGTTGTAGTCGAAGTTGCATATAAGTTTGATTCGCATGAAGGCAATGAGTGATTTATTAGAATTCCAGTCATTATACCCATATCGGTGGCCTCATATGATGAATGACATAGTGGTGAAACCCTTTGGGAAACTAAAATTGACAACAAGAATTCAGTAGCCGATGTAGACATGATAAGATTCTAATATGGTGAACAAATGAAGTAAGACCCTATGGAGAACTCCCACATGATTGTCCCATTGTTGGTTCAAGCGTCCATCTTTCACCTATATTTCTCTTTGAGATCTTTTAGTGAATAAATGTTTGGTCCGCAACTATCGGTTTCTATAGTTTCAAATCACTATAATTTCTAAACAAAAAGTGTGAGGGCTCTTTTGTGAAGATTGTTTGTTGCACATCGTGATCGATGACACAATCTTGCTCTCAGACAAGCAGATTGGGCCTATTCTTGGCTGTGTTTCAAACTATTATTTAGTTATGATAGTGAACGGGTGTAATTTGGACTTTTCATCCTAATAGGCACGATGAAACGACTATACTTTAACAGTGCCACTTGTTATGAATTAACACAAAAAGGGATCCATGTCTATGTTTCTCTATCTGGAAATTACTGTTTTCTCCTTATTCCAAGTCCTTGTGGCATCATCGGACCATTTTTTGAGTATTTAAGTGGTTTATTCAAAGGGTAAGTAATCCGTAATCACGCCTTTTAGTTTTATAAAAGAATTGAAATCCAAGCTTTCAAGCCTTTTACTCAAAGTCAATTTTTTTGAAATTCTATCTTTCAGACCCTAAAGACAAATTTCCTTTATTATTAATTTCATCTATATGTAGGTCTTTAAGTAAATAGGTTGTGTTTCCATTACATTATTTTACATGTATTTCTTTGAAGCCCGCCATATACTAATTCCCCATCTCAGGTATTTCTTTCAAGATCATCAAGGGGTTCTAATGGTTTGGGTTTGATTTTTGTTGTGTTTTTCTGACGCAGTCCAAGGGCTAAAGGATGTGGTTGAAAGGCCTCCTGTGGAAGCTTCCCGAAACATCAAATATCCTTCGCTCAATTCCTTTATATATATACACACATAGAGGTTCTTGTATAATAAGGTGAATGTCAAAGTATAAACTTGTATTTTGTCTTGCGAGTTTAGCCACTTAAACCAAATGAAATTACACTAACTTTACCCATTATTAATATCCATGAAGAGTCATTAAGTACACACTTTTTGTGTTTCTATGATTGACAGTTGCATGTTTCCTGGGCTTTTCATCTTAGCTTGGCATTGCTGCTAATCTTTGCCCGAAATAATTATCATAGTTGCACTTAAAATATATTTATGGGTGAATAAAGTTCTATATTATATAGTTTACTGATGATGATTTAAAAATTCATGGATCTAATATAGTATTTCGGGATATCTCAAAAATCATGGATCAAATATAGTAATTTTTTCCATTCAAAAGTGCTGAAAAATAATAGAGGGCTTATGTATATCATCCCTACAAATCGAAACTTGTACCTATCATGCCAAGATCAACAGGAAAAAAATAGATAAGATTCTATAAATGTTATGAATTTGGATAAAAGTTGTTGACTTAATTTTACTTTTTATCTGTCAATCAAATCACTAACACACCTTGTGCTCTTTTGCTATTCAGGTTTATCTAGGAAGTGTCGGTGCACATGATGTTGAAGGAAATGATATGCCCTGTGATGGTGTATGTTTCGTGTGAGAAAAAAAACATGTCTATCAATAGCATAAGAAAGATGGTGCTATGAATGTATTAGTAAGTTTATTCGTAAAAGTTGTGAATATTGTGCTTGGACATGAAGAAAGCTATTTCTATAAATGTAATTAGAATTTCTTTGCTTATGCTTTTGCTATTTGGTTACTGTTGTAAAATGTCATCTATAGGTTTGAGTCTTTAAGGTTCTTACCAATTCACTTCATATATAGGTTTGAGTTCCCACAGGGTTTCGACGGTATTGATCTCCACGATCGATATGTTAATCACAATGTTGTGTTCTTTGATGTAAGTTACAGTAGCTAGTTCTTAATGGAACTTGTGTTCAATCTAACACACCATAATATACTAAATTAGTCCATGACTTCGTGGACAATCGATCAGTATTTCAATCAATTTTTTTTACAAACAAAATTAATGAACTATAAAACACACCTTATACAAACCTATTACAAGTAACATCATTGATGATGTTTTGGTTTCAGATCAACATGAGAGGTCTTAATGGATCCAAGAGCCAGTGTATGTAGGCACATAATACGTCTTTAATCGATAATCATTGTATGGTTATGATTCCCCGGTGTTTGAAGAGCATCCCAAGATGACATGTGACTATAGGCCTTCACGGTGCTGTTATTCCTAATATAAAAGTTTGAATGTATAAGTTGTACATAGATTAGAAGAACTTATTTTATTATCTCAATGCATTCTCCAGATTTTAGTTACTATTCTAATTTTTAGTGCGGGTACAGAGTCAAGAAGTTACATAATGAGGACAGTGTAATGCGGAAGATTAGAAATCGGCGAAAAGCTTAAGAACACTGGGACAAAGTAAGTTATCCTATGCGAAAGGATATATTGTATTCTTATATGCTTCATTCATACTTAACTGTTTTACTATAGGTCCAATTGACATTTATATTGAATTGATTTTTATTTCTATATCTATTTTTTTCAAATAGTTAAGGAAGTACGTATTATACACGTGGGGTTGTAGCTCGTTAGATAATGACCATAAAAATGTAAACGAGTAATATTGTGCTATTATTATGATTGATCCATTTCATATGGAACAATCATCGCATAAACAATTGGAACATAATAAAAAGGAAATAATCAGTTTTAACAGAAAAGTTAACATCCAACCAAGAAGGTAATGCCTAATAGTTCACACCTGATCATCACTACTATGTCAAACACAATTGAATACTTACGCAGATTACTAGGTAAAATAGTCTTTTGAATATACCCCATTCTTTCTAAATACAATTGAATAACTCCTTTCCCACGACTCCAATCCCACGTGCATAGCCCATTAGATGAAATATCTTCACTTCAACTGTATTCAAGTCCTTAATTGTGTTAGACCATATATTTTTGTCAAAAATTCAATAAGAGCTTATGAATAACAAGTTCACTTACACATGGCACAATACGATGGCATGAGCAACCAGTGTTTGGTATTTCTCACATCTTAAACCTTTTTCCAATTCGACATGCACAAGACATACCGGGCCAATTGGTTGAAGGTAATGAGATCTAAAAGTGAATGTACATCTTTATCTACAAAAAATTAAGTGAATTGTATAAAAATACAACTTTTTGAGAATAACCTCATCAATTATGACCCTGAATTGAATATTTCCTTTTTACTAGGTAGCTTGAAACGGATGAACTTTGTAGACATGTTTAAAAGGTCCCTTGTGTTGGTAAATTGATTTCATGCACTAATTAATATATCTTGACTTTTTTGTCTACCTTTAGCTGAGCTAAATTTTTTTATATATCTAATTTGTATTATTCATTTCCTTTTTTATATATCTTATTTGTATTAAATTGGTATATTTTTGTAGGTCGGCACAAAGGATGGGATAGGTCTCATTTGTTGTCACATATTTGAATGAATTAGAACTCATTGAAATTTTGATCGTTGTTCATGTAGAGGCGAACCAGTGCTGCTTGATAAATGAGGAGTTAAACACGTTAGTGCTACTTGAAGAGAAAACCGCAAAATTTGAGATGAATTGAGATGAACTTCCATATGTATTGACATGAATTTCATATGTATTCATATGAATTGAGATAAAATTCAAATTTCCTCATGTATTGAGATGAATTTCATATGTATTGACATGAATTTTCTATAAATGGAATTTGAGCCATTAATTTTTAGTGGGCTTATTGCTTGGATATGTATTAGTGTTGTTGTAATATTTTTTACATACTAGTCTTATATTATTATTAATTTTTTGTCCTCCTAAAATAGGTACAAAAAATAGTGGAAATGGTGTTGATTTTTTTTTGGGTAATATTATTTATAATTATTTTTTTTCTTTGATAAAAAATTTTGGCACAGTTCAAAATTGTTTCAAAAGTGTACCAAAATGTACTCAATCTGGCACAATTTTAAAGTGTGCCAAAAGTGTGCCGAAAATATCAAATTCTGGCACGGTCTTAAAGTGTACCAGAAGTGTTCCTGTTGGCTAAATTTGGCTCACTTTTAAACCGTGCAAAAAAAATGGCCATTTTGGAACACCTGATTTTGGCACAGTTTTAAACCGTGCCGGATTGCTATTTTTGGTGTAGTGATTATGATGCTAAATCTTTATATGTATGACCACATAGATGACCATTGACTAGATTTTATCTCCTCTGTTTGTTCTCTCTATATGTTTTAAAAGTATTAATTATTTCATAATAGTATGTTTAATACAAGCACCCCTTTTATTGTTTAAAAGATTACAAAAATTTTATTAGACCTAAACATTGATTGAGGGGGAGTGGAAATTTATTGTTTGTTCTTTACTCATTTCTATGCCGATCTCGTTAAATTAATATCTATCGCCAGCACTTACCCTTATTATTGTTTGATTTGGGCTTCCTCTATGAATCTATAAAAATGCACGTTTTTTTATTAATCTACCATACATACATGTTTTCATCTCTTAATCGTGGTAATGATATGCCCTCTGAGGTTTTTAGGGAATGAATGTTTAAAAATGAAAAATACACCTCCTAAAACTATTTTATGTAAGGGTGCACTTGATTGGCCGGTTTATATGTGTTTAATGGTATTTATATTCTTTCTTCTTCTTAGTATGATATCCAATTTTTAATGATTTATCATGTTCAATGATATCTTATACTTGTTCTTGTGAGTTTTGTTTTTCAAGTGTTATGCATGAGTAGGCCTACTGATTTGTGCATCAGATATTGCTTAATTATGAGAATTTTCCAACAACATAATCTCTCTTTTGTGCATCTCTATGGGTGTTCTTGGTTATTCTATTTGAATGGAGAGGGAGTAAAATGACGAGGCCAATATTTTGTACCCGGTGGACGGTAGCTATGAATGGTATCTACCGTCGCCGAAAATTCTCTAATACCATGAAGAAATTTAAAAGAATGATGAAACTGTTGTAAGTTTATTTCTTGAAAAGTAACTAGCCGAATGCAAATATTTATACTTCTAGTGTGAAACAACTGAACAAGGATAAGTTATACTAGTAGTTCCACTATAGTAGGAGAGTTTGAATGAGACTAATCTAATCCAACAAACTATCCTTAGAGAAATAAAAGGGAATGCAGTAGACATAGTCCTCGGTTGCTAACGTTTCCTCAATATTCTTAATAAATTAATGTATAGTTGAGTTATGTATTTTTTATTTTTCTAGAAATTCAGTCTGTTTAGATTAGTAATTGTTGTATAGGACTTATGATTTTTTCTAAGATACAAAGGGAAAGATTGAAACACTTTAAATAGTTGACTTTCTCGAGTTTACACTATTTAACGTTTCAGCTATTTGGATAAGTGTGCCAAAGGAATTTTTTTAATTTGAGAACGACTCCTTTGGCATATTATCATTAAGTTGGAGAGACTATTCAAGACTCAAGACTTACACACTCGATTAATGATCATATCCATGTAAAGTTCACAATGGTAAAAATGAATGCACATATTACACTTGACACATTTTAAGAAGTCATGCATATTATTGTTTATGTGCTTAAAATAATTTTTAAAAGTAAAATTAGATTAATTTTTATTCAAAATTAATTTCAAGTTTTATAAATAATAAATGATCATTTGTGCACATTTTTAAACCGACAATTACGTCTATGCCTTATAGTTTTGAGATTAATTAATTTTTAAATGACTAGGACATGTTGATTTTAGTTATACACTTGAGTTTCTTTTATTTGTCCTCTTGTTATAGCTTACCTATTACCCATTAGCATTTGGCTATTCCATGCTAATGACTTGAACGATTATACTTGTTTGATTTACACATATAATCTAATATAATAGGTTTATAGATTTTAGACCCTTTTAGGCATTGTGCTATCAACTGATTAGATCATGAGGAGCCTTAGTTAATATGTTTGTTCACTGTAATCATTATCAAGTCATAGATTTATTCTTTAAACCAACCAGTTATTGGTTCCTTCTTTTAACCATCAGAACATTTAGGTTCCAGTTTTGATAATTACCCCTATTGGGTCTTCTCTTTAAACTTGACTGAACACAACATAGCAGTGCATTTATAAGGAAATTTAAGGTTATGTTGCATTTAAAGTAGATAATAACTGTGATATAGGTTATGACATAAACCTTTATACTTTTTTTAATGTCAGTTGTCCTTACCTTGAACTGTTTAAAGTTTGTTACCAAACCAGATACTAGACACGGATTTGATTTCTATTCTTTAAAATGGTTTTGGTTAGTTATTTTCCATCTTGGTTTAGTTTACCCATTCTAGTAGGTTCGATATATAGGATGACTTTCTATACGCAATAGCTTTTTTTAAGCACCATTCTTAGCGTTAGGATTAAAACCGTCCGGTAGAACAAATCTGAACCCTTCACTCTCAATATGTTTTCATATTCATTCATATTCTAGTATATAGAGTGAGAAACAAATAGGGTTAGATATTTTCTTCGAGAGAAAAATATAGTGAGTAGAGAGAAAATAATTTGAGAGAGAGAGAGAGAGGGCATAATGTTTAAAATGTTTGATTTGTTATTTACTCTTGATAATTAATTTTTGTGTTGAAAGTCTCCATGATCTTGAACAATGATTCATATCAAAATTTAGAGATTATTTTGTTGTGCTGTAGTAAAGAGTTTTTCTGCTTATATGTTTAAATATATATGTTTTGTCAAAAACTAAACTCTCTTAGTAGTTATATCTGATATTTTATTTAACATATTCAGAGATCTAATATTCTGATTTTTGTTTTGAATGTTATATGCTGTGTAAAATAAGAAATTTCCTCAAATCTAAAATGTTTATTGAATACGTTTTATAGATATTTTTTTCTCTTAAATGTTTGAGTAAAATAAACCTTTGAAAACTAATCTAAAATTATTTTTTAATCTTGATAATTAGTTTTTGGGATATAATATTAAGATAAGATTAAAATGATTTTAGATTCATGTTTTAACACTTATTCCATGAAATTGGATTTTGTATTTCTCGTAGAGATGAACACATTTTGTATCAGAATAAATTGTTTGTATGTCTCCATGATAATATTCATGTTAATAACTTACCTTGAGAGAATGAGTGTTAGGATTTCGATGATGATTTCTTTCAATTTCTTTCTTGGTTATTGCATATTTTCATTGTATATTTATTGTAATAATTTCTCTAATATGTTTAGGAGAATATTTTGTTTAGACAATTGCAAGTTTTATTTTTCTTTTATGTTATTTCTTGGAAATGTTTTTTATGAAAATAAAAATGTTAAAGTCGATTTTTTTTGGATTTATGCTTAAATGCTTTTATTCTTGAGATCTATGTAAATCGATATAATATTTTGGATTTAACATTTGAATTTTTTTGTTGTAAGTTTTTCCAAAATACTTAGTTATGTTTGTATGCTTGTATGTTTGTTATAATAAGTGTGTGAATGTGCATATATAATTGAAATTCATTTTTAGTCATTCACTTCTTAATGCTAGAACACAATGATATGAAAAATATGGTCTCCTACCGCGAACTTTGTCAGGCAATGCAGTAACGCTTATTAGCCGCAGCATGTTATTATCATGTTCCTTATGTACAGGTCGCTACCTTATACAAAATAGGGTGTGGCGCCCACATCACTTATCTTCCTGACAGGTCGCATCCCACACATTGACAGCTCCTGCTCATTGCCGTGATTGCTATCCAGACTTACTATATGTCACTTGCACAGGGCCGATGACACAACTCACATACCTCCTATAAATAGAGGTCCACACCTCGAGATAGGCGGTTCATATCCCAAGATTCGAGACATTCGCACTTGGCAAAGCCTTGCCGAACTCTCTACATAGCCCCAATATAGCTTGGGGGCTGCTCATCTACCTCACAATCACCTCTCCAGCTTGCCCGAAGCCACTACAAACATATATTCTCCTCTTTCATCTATCTTGTACCCCTATCATGATATTGTAAACTTTTACTACAACATGTATATAATGAGAGTAGGGCAACAAAGTGGACATAGGCTCATTTTGATAACCAAAACACTATATGTCCTGTGTTTTGTCTCTTTACTTGTTCTATATCTATTCTATACTTGATATCCTGATATGAGAACGACGGGTGTTCGATTTCTTGTATCAACATTCTGGCGTCGTCTGTGGGAATGAGGTATTTCTATCTTGTTTCTCTATATTTTGGGTTCTTAGCACCTTATTTCATTCATGAGGACCCCCTGGGTCATCATCTCCAGGGTGAGTTTTTATTATTGAGCTCGTATTTTGTATATACACCCTTAAATGGGTATCGCACATTTTCAGATCTATTCGTTGGTCTCCTTTTTATGATCTTAGGTCTATTTTGTATACCCCGAGGATGTTACCTCACCTAGATAGTGCTAAAAAATCAGAAAAGGCTCTAGCCTCGCAAAGGTGGGTAACTAGGGATGAGTTTTGTTTTCTCATTTACTATTTTCTCAGCCTATGATCTAGGATTTTCTACCATAATTGTGCCATTTTGGGGCAATTGAAGACTATTTTGTCCATGGTACACCCCTAATAGACTTATTTTTCATATTACTTAATGTATTAAACCATTCCTGTGGGTCATTGGAATCGCACCACGTTGCAGCAAGAAGGATGCGGCCTCGTAAGTAAATTGCCTCACTTCCGTATCCCTTGTACAGGATGCTGCATATCTTCATTTCACCACCTGGGAGAAGAAATGGTAAAACTATCCTCAGACTTAACTCTGGTGAGCTCCTTTAGAGAGGCCTCGATAGTGACTCCATATCTTTAGAATGCCAAGGCCACGATAGTATAGATTGGCAAATTGCCAAAGACTACATCCTTGTTACTATACTCGGTTATTTTCTCTACATTTCTTCATCACTCACTGTTGCTGATTTTGTCTCAAAATATATATATTTTAAAGAATAATAAAGAAGAAATGGAAAGAGAATCTAACCAAAGTGCAGAGATAAAATATGAGATTGCTCAGCTGTACAACCATCTCAACCATCTATATGATAATCATGCCTCACTCAAGACTCAGGTAAACTTTTTGACCCAGAGGGTTCTAATATTGGAGGCTGCATCATCAAAGGTTATTGTCCCAACCTTCATGGCCGCCACTGCAGAAGCCACAACCCCAGAGGCCGCAGACAAGAACCAAAAGCGGAAGATGATGAAGAAGGCTGAGAAAAGCTTTGATTCCTACACCCCACTAACTTATGAAATTGAAGATATTTTTTATTGCATCAACGAAGACAAGTTGCTCAAGCGGCCTAAGAAGATGAAGGCTCATTCCAACAAAAGAAATCGGGCCTAGTGGTGCAAATTTCACCAAGACCATGGCCACAAACTAAAAATGTTTCACACTGAAAGATGAAATCGAAAGGCTTATGAGGCAGGGAATGCTGCAGCGATTCCTGAAGGATGCATAAGGGATGCATCCTAATCTGACAGGACACATGCCTCATATCTGCATTCTATGTTTTTTTTTTCTTTAAGAAACTCTATTGAAATGCTTCCTTTCGACTTTGTATTTTTCTAACAAAGTCATGAATATATGAAGTTGTGCTAATCTTCGCATATCCCATTTCTTTTGTTTTCATTATCTATTATCCCATAACAAACCTTTTGTTTTATACAGATCTCAAATGAAGAAAAAATATTATCTCGGATATAATTATCTTAATTGGATCATAACACCCGTCATAGCACCTAAGCATATCGAAGCACATGATATATACAATTGTAAAGGACACATCGAAAGCATTCGAGAATTGAAGGAACTTCTATTAGCCACTGGGGCCGCTAATGCTCACCATATGCTTCCAGATGATTCAATTATCCATGGGGGATACTAATGCCCATTCATCGCCTTCGAGATGCATGAATTGACTTGGGGAAGGCTTCATATATATCTAACTTTGTCTTGGGTGAACCCCATAATACCTAGCCTGGGAAGGCTTTATATATATCCAATTATAGCTTGGGGAAGATATATAATACCTAACCTGGAGAGGACTGATAATAACCCAACTTCGATTGAAAGAAGATAGGAAAGTGGCTTCATGCCAATTAAAGCGACTAAGAGAAGCTACGAAAGTGGCCTAATGATAAAGAAATTCAAGGAATCCATGGAAGATGTTCCTTGCAATTAAAGCGACTTAGAGATGTTGTAGCACTGACATCATGAAGCATAATAAAGCTACAAACAATATATGGTCGCAGCCCATCATAGGGTCCAATAGTCACATCAGAGGCTGCAGTAGGCACGTAACCCAGTCGCAGCCCCAAAGTCATTTTCCTCTAGCACCGCGGCTTGGGGGATGATAACTGCACAAGTAAGATTAAAAATCTCAAGGCAAAAAGTGGTTGCATCCCCATTCAAGTAAGAAGATGCCGCGGACTCATACATCGATTATTCAAAGTTATCTTTGCAAGAGATAGTTTCAAATTCTACCAGTATATATATATATATATATATATATATATATATATATATATATATATATATATATATATATATGAAGCATAACAAAGCATTCACATAAGTATTGGAAAAAGAAAAGCGAAGGAATAAAAAGCATGAAGACAAAAAAGTAGATGAATCAACTTTCAAATAAAGGCCGTAGCCTTAATTAAGGCATTCAAAAAGTATTAAAAGTTCTCACACCTATATACATCATATAAAAAAATAATCAAAAAATTGTCTAAGCCTAAGAGGCATCATCATCATCTTCTTCTCCTGCCTCACCCTATGCGACAGTCTCTGTCTCATCGTCACCTGTTGCGGCCTCCTCTATTTGCTTTCTTGCTCTTTCCTCAGTTGCTTCCCTGATTTCATCTACATAGGAATTATGCTCATCATCTCCCAACTTCCAAGACATGATAAGCTCCTTGGACTCGGGGAAGTTCTTGACCACCCTGTGACTCAGCTTTCGATAGCCGCGAATAAAAGCTTTATTATTGGTAAGATATAAATTCTTGGACTTCTTGTAGGCAGCCACACCAGTGTTTGTAGATTGAGTAAGGAACGAGAAATGAGACTCTTCCATATGCTTCACAGCTGCAACATGTTCACTTTCTCTTTGGTCGTACTTTTCTGGAAGCTGTTTCGATTGGCTCTCAAGGCTAGAGGTCTTTTTGGCAGCATCCATAGCCTTAACTTCAGAAGTTTGAAGAGATGCTGCAGCCGTTGTTAGTTTCCCCTCTGCCTCATTCTTTCCCTTGATAGTAACATCAAGGTCCATCTCTGCATCTTGGAGGGCCGCAATAGTAGATCGTTTTCCCTCCTCAAAAGATGAAGTCCTGGCATTCTCTAGGTCGACTACATGGAATCTATCCGCGACCTCCATCATCTTATAAAGGACTTCATATTTCATCCGCTAGTACATGACAACGTTCACAGCCTATAGAAAAATTATATGTCAGATAAAAAATATTCTACATAAAAAAATGAAGTGAAAAGTACAATAACCCTAACTCATAGAAGGCTGTGGAGGAAATAATCCTCCAGATGCTCATTGTCCTCATCCACCAAATGATCTAAGTTAATATTGTCAGCAACCCTTTTCATCTTATAGACCACCCTGACAGTTGTGTCCTAGGAAGAATGAGGGTTAGGAGGTCGCAATTGAGGTCGCGTACGACCATCAGGGCCAACACTGGCGCGACTTTGAGGTGGCGACAAGTTGGCATTCACATTCATAATAGTTTGCGGAGGGGGAGAACTGGACGTATAAGTTTGAGCGATGCCGCGCCCACATTGGAGCTTAGATTCAGTTGGGAGCAAGCCAACTGCGTCCAGATGGATGCCAATATCATCGTCAAACTGGCCCTCAGGCCTCTCTTGGGCTGCGAAATTCTCCGCATATGATTGGGGCTCTTCATTATCCGCGATAGTCCGTTTACCCTTTACCCTCTTCCTCTTCTTTTCATGCCTAATAACATTATTGAGGGCAGTTGCATCCTCATTCATCTCATCCAGTTGGGCAGCCAAGATGTCTCTGTCTATCTCCTCACTTGAAAAAGCTATAAAGTAAAGATCAAGTAGTAGAGCTTTGAAGATAACTTCTGTAGAAAATTTAAAGAGTATGGATTACTACATTCCATGGCGATCCCTATTAGTATGTCATAATAAAAGATATAAGAAAGAGAAAACTACAGAACTAGACGCGACATGATTCAAAGGCTGCAGCATTACAAACCTAGCATGGAAGGCCACCCCCTTTGCCGCAGCATTCTGTGTGATTTCTCTCTCTCTGACTCTTCTCGATGAATTTGAGGCATAAAATAGGTTTGGGAATTAACCTATGAAATAATTGGTCAACCAATGGATATGCAAGATTGATATATTAACCAATACATATAATGCATCCTCAAATACTCTTGTTGCATTCAGCAAACTGATCCCGATTAATATGTCAACCTCGAAAAATTATTTATTTAATTATGACGAATTTTAATTCAAAGTTGAAAATCATAGGTTGGGTTCATGTTCCCCAACCTATGATTAATTTAGATAGACATGAAAACTATCTCTAAACAAATTATAATATGCATGCAAGGATTCATATTAAATAATAAAGAAGAGAAGACTTTAAATTAAATAGCGGCAGGGGGGAGTCCCCGTCAAAGAGTGATTTACTTGGTTAATCTGTTGATTAGATGATGCCAAAGGAGGATAAAAGTCACCTGAGAAGGTTACCTCGAAGATTATCCTTATATGTAGCTCTAAGGACTTACCTCGAAGATTCTCCCACGGACCTAGTTCGAAGGATCCAATTCGTAGATCAAAGTCACTCGAGTGACGATAGTTTGTAATGACATATAATAAATTGTATCATGTACTTTATCATACGATTATTTATTGAGCGAGGTTATTTGGTACCCATGAGGTACCATGCCCGACAGGGTGTAGGAGAGCTAACATGCTCTATCGAAGAACCTCCTCTTTGGAACCCCTCTGGGATTTGGTCTGGAGGATTGGTATTAAGGCAACGTTGGGAATACAATTAACAACCTTCTTGTCACACTTAGGCAAAACTTCACTTAGTACATATGGCTGCTCGAGCCACTACAACCAAACTACCTCAAATCCTCCTTATTCGAGGGAACCTCCTAGTGGTAACTCAATTTTGTATCCTTGGTCTTAAGATAGTTCTTAGCCAAAAAATAAAAAAATAAACACTCGAGCTACCTACCAGCCGAGCAACCTTAAAGGAGACACTGTCCCGCCTGACTAGTGGGATCGTGCACCTAATAGAGTCACTGTTTACCTATTTTCTGACGTCATAACATCTGACATTTAGGAACTCGATGTTACGACACTCAAGTGGGTTTATCCTTAGGATGGCAGGTCTAGTTCACCAAACCTGACCCTTTAGTCATTATAAGATAAGCCCCAAGCTGCCACGTCGTGTCCATTATTAATACCCACCATACCTCTAGCCAATAAAATAATTTCCCACCAAATTATGAGACCCCATGCATTTAATTCAATATTTTACACATTAAGGGGACATACTTATGCATTTAATACGATCGATCATATTGAATGCGGGAAAGTTTACTCGAGTAACTTGCCCTTTATATAAATACATTTTTGTAAATAGTTTAACGGGAAGAGCATTTTGTACCTAGAATTGCTGCCCCACTTCCCCCATACACGAGAACTATTATAAGAACATAACTTCCCACATCCATTGAATACCCATAACATTGAGCATTAACTGACCTTAAAGTTCTTGCCTTGCCTTTATTGCGCCTAAAGTGCTTGCTCTCTCTCCCTTCGACCAAGCTACCTGGTGGTCCCATCTATTCATTGTAATTGTTGTGTATTTATTATGCCAACATATCATTTAATACAAGTCTCAATATTGAATACCTTCGCCTCTTATTGACTCGTGTTCGCCGTCAGCATTTAATATTGCATGGTGTTGATTCCGATCTTGATAAGGGGTTATGCCTCACTTGATACTCCACATCTTATATTTGGCAACTCTGTTGGGGAGGTATTCTCTTTTGAAAAGATTCCAGAGGTTGACACTGCCAGAATCATTGACTTTGACTTCATATAGCGTGAAGAAGAGGCAAACCTCTCCATGTTATCCGAGGGAGTAAGAATAGTACGGACGAAGCCTAGCGCGTCCAATGTCGATGTGATGGAAACAATGGGCGCACATACGGGAATAGGTATGGAACAAATGAAGGAACTCGTGGGTTTGTTCGTAGAGTTCATCAAGACTCCGGTAGCCCAGGCGATGTTGGGGATCCATAATGGAGGAAACTCCTTCACTACACCCCCAACGGCAATACCTTCCGCCCCTACCGTTATGGGGGGTATTACTACGACCATTTTTAACGACGCTCTCCCTACCATTCTACCAACCTTTGGTAGTGTGCCCCCCACCATGGCCCCACTCATGACAACTAGGCCAATGCTGCAATATGGGTGAATGACTTTGATGACTAAGACTAAGACTACGACGGGTAGTAGTAATAGTGCAGCCAACTAGCTCTCACCACCCAGCCTAGAAGAAATGAAGAAGGAGATACTGAAGTTCATAGAAGTGTGCAGAGGGGGAGATAATTATTTGGTGTATAATGACTTTCATACTCCATACCCAGAGGCATAGAACAATGAACCCTACCCAATAGGGTATACTCTAACAATATTCGAGAAGTATACGGGGAAAGATGAAAACCCAAAGGAGAACATGAAGAGATTTATTGAAAGACTCAGTGCCCATTGTAATGACAAAAAGATGAGGTTGAGGTAATTTTCAAAGTCCTTCAAAGAGAAAGAATGTACGTGGTACTCCCACTTGGCCACAAGCAGTTTGGGCTCCTGGGAGGAATTGCATGTTTCGTTTGTACAAAAGTTCTTTTTGGGTGAGGATGAGTTTACACTTATGAAGCTAACACGTGAGAAGCAAAAGACGGTGGAGGATGTTGTGGCCTATATTTGGAGGTTTTGCGAGTGCTCTTTGGACATAAGGGAAGAAACGCGAGAGGATAAACTTTTACAACTATGCGCAGAGGGTTTGTTGCCTGAGTATATCTGTCATTTGATTAATGAAATGCGAGAAGGTACATTCGAAGCATTCTTGAAAGAAGCAAGTAACATTGCCTTGGTGATTAAGTCAGTACTACCCTCGCCTTCCATGTTAAGCTTTCTACTAAGGCCAACGATTGCCTCGGAGAGGGGAGTACCCTCGAGGGTCAATCACGCAGATGATGGGGCTAAGGATGAAAGCAGTGGCAGCCGAGGAGGAAAAAGGGGAAAAGGCAACAAGAGAAGATTTGAAGGCGAGGAAGATCCCCCCGAGATGCCTTTCACGATGGAGTAAGCCTTGAACCTGTATGATCTTATGGTTCGAGACAAAGTTTATAGTCTGGTTAATGTTAACACGATGCAACTCTCTCGGGAGGACAGGCAGAACCTCACTATTATGCACTCCATAATAGGTTGAACCACCCTACCATAGTCTACTTTCCACTAAGGATATTGATTAACCATCATGTGAAGAATGGTGACATTGATTTTCTATAAAATAATGTGAACGCAAACCCCTTACCACCATATGGGGCCCACAATGCCAGTGATTTTGATGAATATGATGAACGATTGATGAGAGAGAAGTGGTTCGAAGAGGGCAACTTCGAAGAATCTCTGAAGGAATGCACCTTCAGGCTGGCTCAACTCCATTTGGATGATGAGTCAGATGATGTAGATGAACAAGGGAAAGAAGTATGTGACCCCTTCGAGGGACTTAGTAGGCAGATGGGATCCTACTCTCTGGAGGAGGTAAATGAAGTGATAGCCTACGATGAGGCTGTGTATAGAGACGTAGAGGAATTTTATTAGATATAGTATGAATAAGAAGAACCATGGGTCGAATGCGTGGAAGTTTCTCGCTCACCAAAGTTTGGTTGGTTCTTCGACTAGGTTGGCCTCCATGAGGACTCCCGATTGGAGGTTATGCTAGCTATCTTGGAAATTACAAAGAAGAACATGGCGCCACACCTAAAATGGAAAGGGACTATGGCCAGGATTGTGAGGAGGTACCTCTGTGATGTCACGTTCTCGAAAGCTGGCAGATTAATCTGGTACCCCCACAATAGACCCTTGTATGTTACGACGTTTATAAATGATTGTGTTTTCTCGCATGTTTTGTTGGATGGGGGAACATCCATCCACATAATTCCTATTGGGTCCTTTTATGCTACTGGACTATTAAAGACAAGGATAGGGCCCAATTCATTGGAAATCTCAAGGTATAACAATCATTCGTCTATGTCGATGGTTTATATTAATGTAGGCATCACGTTGGGGAATATTACTTCTCATATTAAATTCCATGTCATGAATTATGAGCCATCGTACTAACTTCTAATTGGCAGAGTATGGATTCAAAACCATGGGTTAGTACCCTCTACTTATCATCAGTGCGCTAAGGCAAACATAAAAGGCAAGGAGGTGGTGATTCGAGCCACTAAGAAACCTTTTGTAAAAGAGAAAAATCATACGATGGATGCCACTTTCTATACAGATCTGATACAAAAGTCTACAACAGTAAAAAGGTACACCGGGGGAACAAGGGTCTCATCCACTTAAGAGAGGGTACGAGCACCCTCTCTAATAGTGGTAGCCTACAAAAAAGAACGTGACTTAGGTATAACAAGGCCCCATAGTCTATCGAGGAAACTCCAGGATCGAAGGACCCCGCGCATTGATCCAATTAAGCACCAAGTCCATACTCAAAGCATCCTTACCAGGCGAACGGTGAGAGAAGTGGGCGAGAATCACAGGAAGATGCCCTTGAAATAAGAAATCGCCCGACAGTGCAAACAGGTCGTTCTGCTGAATGGTAGAATTATTTATAAATTATGAAGGTATGAATGGGAAGTTGAAAGCCTAAACGATGAAGCTGACCAGGTTTATGAATGCTTCCTCGTGGATAACCAGGGGGAATGTATGGTGATTGATAATTATGGAGTGAATGATTTTATGGAAGAGGTAGAATAAGAACCTAAGTGCATCAAAGAAAGTCCTAGGCCCATGATCCAAGAGTTGGATAAATCGACCTGGCCAAATAAGGTGATGATACTAACCCTGTTTTTACCTCGAAGGACTTGGAGGGAGTGCATCGAGAGGAGTTGATCAACTTGTTGCTAGATTTCGAAGCTATATTCATATCGAAATATATCAAGATGCCTGGGGTAGAAAAAGAGGTGAGATTTCACAAGTTGAATGTTTTTTTCCATCAACCATCTCGGTGAAGAAGTCCACTCGAACGTATACGACGAAAGTGGATCTAAAGATCAAAGAGGTAGTTCAAAAACTACGTACGACCAACTTCATAGTTCCAATCCAACATCTTATTTGGTTTCTAGTGCCATACCCATGGGAAAGAAAGATTAGAGCCCGATCAAAATATGTGTGGACTTTAGGGACCTAAATTGAGCATGCTCGAAAGATGAATTCCTTATCCCTTCCATTGATAGTTTTATTAGTGCAACTGCGGGCTGTGAGATGTATCGCTTCATGGGAGGTTATGTGGCATACATCCAGATAAAGATAAATCCGACCGACGCATAGAAGACCTATTTTTGAACACCTTTGCGTAACTTCATATATACAGTTACGCCTTTCAGGTTGAAGAACGTGAGAGAGACCTACCAAAGGATAATGATGGCCATCCTCTACGATCTTTTCCATAAGATTGGGGAATTTTATGTTGATGATCTGGTAAAAAAATCCAAGAAGGAGGAGTCCCACCTGGATGACTTGAGAAGGGTGTTTACTCGGTGCAGAAAATACAAACTAAATATGAAACCCCTTTAAATGCGCATTCAAAGTGACTAGCGAGAAATTCTTGAGGTTTGTATTGAACCGCCAAGGGGTACAGATGGAATTGGATAAGCGCCGGGCTATCCTTGATATGAAAAGACCTAAGTCAACAAAAGAATTGAAAAAATTACTTGGTAAAGTCTCCTACTTTAGGAGGTTTGTCCTAGGGCTGGCCCAAGTAATGTACCCGTTGATTGAATTACTGAAAAGGGCATGAAATTGTCATGGGAGATGATGCACCAAGACACCATAGACAAGCTGAAAGTGATCCTTACTTCTCCTCAGATGATGATCCCCTCGAAGGCAGGTATCCCTTTACGTCTATATCTTACATCAACTGAATGATCTATTAGTACTTTATTGGCCCAAGAGATGGACGATATAAAGAACCCTATTTATTACCTGAGCAGAATCATACATGGGCATGAGGCCATATATACTAGCATTGAGAGGAATTATTTAGATCTTGTATTTGTAGAAAAAAACTTAGGCACTACCTACTATCACTCACAGTCCATAGTGTAACTAGGTGTGATCCTATAAAGTTTTTACTTTCTAGAACTGTGCTAATAGGTAGGGCAGCTCAATGGTTCTTAAACCTCTCAGAGTATGATCTCAAGTGTGTGGTCCCTAGAGCCATCAAGAGCTAGGCATATGCAGATTTACTATCCATCTTCCCATCGGGAATGTTAGAGCCACCGATGGAAGAGCTCACCAATGACGATCTATATACCAAATTTATAGCATCCAGTCTGGACGAGTGGAGTATGGAGTTCGACGAATCTTTAGTCGAGAAGAAGGGGGAGCTGGATTCATCCTACGAAAAGATGCTGAAGAGGTTTGATTATCTTTCAAGATGGAATTTAAATGTTCAAATACTGAGGCCGAATACGGTGCACTGGTCTTGGGATTACCCGAATCTCTTAGAAGAGTAATCCAAGACCTTACAATAAAGGGGGACTCCAACTTAGTGGTGAAACTGGTAATTGGTGAATTTGCCCGAAGCATATGAGCCTGGGGCCCAACAAAACCATCATACAATGGTTTCTCGAGCAATTCAAAGTGGTAAAGATCAAGAGGCATCCCCTAACTATGAGCCGATATGTCGACGCTTATGCCACCATTACCCAAAAGATTACATTTGATGGAGAATCAACGGTGGTTCGGATCACAAAGAGGAGATCTCCCTCGATGGTGTTAAAAATGTTTCCCACAGACAACAAGGAAGATTGGAGATGAGATATCAGAAAGAAACTAGAGACAGGCGAAGGTCGGCTGGGTTTAGTTGATCTGGCATAATACTTTATCACCAGGGGAAACTTATACTACAACAATAAGGGGGGTGTCTATCCATATGCGTGGACCTCGAAGAAGCCAAAAGGAGATTGATTAACCTACATGAAGAAAATTTTGAAACCATCGAGATTCATTTGTACATAAGGGTAGAATGGGTAAGCTATTTCTGGCCTTCGATGAGATAAGATTCTGCAATGGTCGAAGTGTTGCCTATTCTATCAAGCGACATAGTCAAATTTCATTGATCAACCCCAAGATTGGAGGCAGCCGTACATGGATTTGTTGATAGACGAAGTAATGCATACAGACAAAGAATATGCCACCAAAGTAAACAGGCGAGCACTCGAGTACTTTGTGCAAGAAGTGCAATTGTACCGATGAGGCTCCCATGACAAGTCCCTAAGGTGAATAAGAGGAGAGGAGGCCGAAGAAGTGCTGAAGAAATCTCATGAGCTAGGCCACATCATTGGAGCCAAACTCCAAGATCAACTCATGACCTTGGGATATTATTGGCCTACAAATGGAGAAAAATTTGGCAGAGTACGTTTGTAAATGTAAAGCTTGTCAACTATACGGGAATATGATCCACGCTCCTTCGATAGACTTATATTCTCTCTCTATGCCTTTTACATTTCACACGTGGACGTTCGACCCGGTGGGGGCCATAAATATTTTTTCACGAGGAAAGATCTAGATTCTGGTAGAAAAAAGAGTGCTTTACGAAGTGGGTAGAAGCCATACCGCTCAAGAAAGCCACAGCGGGGGTAGTGGCCCCGCCCTATTCATGAAGGAATACATTATCTGTCAATTTGGTATCCTGAAAGTGTTTTTATAAGATAATGTCACCCCTTTCGATGGTGATGTTGGGCGAGAATTTGCCCAAGGTTTCTCTGGTCTGCAATAAGGTCGACCAAATCCTTTTGACGAATCTCCATCTTTTGCTGAATAGACTCCAAGTCTTGTTACCTCTTAAGAAGATCAACCTCCCACTGAGTAATAACTTCACGAGCCTCTTGTACCTTTTATTCATACATCACTAGTTGGGTCTCCAGAATTACAAACTCCTGCGAAACAGCTACCTGCGAGTGATGAGAGCTCTACAGTAGATGATAGAGGGTAGGTAGATCTACTTTCTTGAACTCACGAAGAAACTTCACCAACTAAGATAATGAGAATCCATAATTGATGAGCACATTGACCTTCCCTAATAATGACTTGATGGTATCAGAACTGAGTGACTTGAGAGGGGTACTGAGAATCTCCTCCAAAATAATAGTGATCCCAAGCAAGTGGCAATCCATCATCCCCAAAATAGGTTGAAGACTGCGAGAAGTGAAAGTTAAGGGAAAACGGACAAGAGTTGCTCGATCAACACACGGGAAACCCCAGTCAGTATGTGGGTGAAATTGGACAAAGTATGCCTCACAACTAACTCAAGGGCTGCTTCAGGAGGATAGGTACGTAAAACATTATCACTTTCTGAAGCGAGTCTAGTGTGTGATGCACTGTCACTTTCTTATACCCTAAAAACAACCACGTCATGCACTTCACCAACATTAGGTGTCATATCTTGAATCTCTACAGCAGTAGGGGCCCCACCCAAAGAGATAATTTTAGTAAGAGTCCTTTCCTGCGCAACTTTATGAGCGACAGGATCAACTTCTAACTCGCATGCTACAGGTTTCTCGACTTCTATCTGAAATACAAAAAATTTCAAAGTGAGAAAAAACATAAAAATTGGCATGTAAGAATGAATTTTAGGTCCAAAATAATTTTCCCCGCCTGACCCTCGGTTATGGGATATTTTATTCCAATAAGACTTGGCCCTCCTGACCCTCGATTATGGGAGATTTTATGCCAGTAAGACTTGCCCCGCTTGATCCTCAATTATGGGAGATTGGCTTGCCTGACCCTCGATTATGGGAGATTATATGCCAATCAGACTTGGCCCGCCTGACCCTTAGTTATGGGAGATTTTATGCCAGTAAGACTCAACCCGTTTGATCCTCGGTTATGGGGATTTATAAGACCAACATAACTTGGCACGCCTACCCCTCGATTATGGGACATGTATAATACCAATACGACTTGGTAAACTAATAAAGTTTAAATGAAGAAGATATCTAGTTGAAGACAAGTATACCTCAGGAGGCTGCTCATCAGTAAATTCATAAGTATCCATCTGAACTACATCTTTTTCATGAGCCAAAACAGGTCCACTAAATGACGTTGCTCTTAGGGGAAATCAAATCCCCCCATTGTCAGCAGCCTCCTTCAGCCTCCTCTATCCTTGGATCGTAGTAGGAACTATGATAGAGAGCCCCAAAATAGTAACAAGAACATGATCATAAGAGGGGGTGGGGAATAACAGAGCAACGAGTTCGGGCAAAGATATCTACAAAGCATAATGGAGAACACGTTATAACATCAAGTCAAAAGGAAAAAAAAGAATTTAGAATATCAAGAGAACAAGATTACCATGGGCATCAAACTAATAACAGTGGGGGATTTAGGAGCCGCTTCAATAATCCTTATAACTGGCACGCATGCCTCAAACCACCCTGCTCGAGTAAAAACATAAGATCATGTGAATAGCCACTTCTTGATTCAGTTGAAGTATCAGAAATAACTAACCCTAGCGGGAAATTGGATGTTACTAGTAAAATAATAGGGGAAGCTATCTCATGTGGTTTTGTTTCTTCTAAGATAAGTACAACTTTTCCATGCTTCTCCATCAAGCTTCACTCCTCAACATCATCACGTGAGCCACCTCGTGCCTCAACCCGAAAAAAGGGGAGAGTTGGAACAAAATAGAGTCATCATCATAAGGTAAAAGCGTAAAAGTTAAATACTTAGAACAATGATGGAAAGTATATCGCTTCTTCTTCCAACACGTCCTCTAAAACTTCATAATCTTGTGGAGGTGAGGCAGGTTTAGAAGGGGAAACCATCCTCCTTAACCAGCATCGCCGGACCAATAGAATATCCTCCTCCTCTTCTTCTTATTATTATTCCTCCTCTTCCTCTGCTTCCTTTTCTCCTTCATCACCATCATCATCATCATCACCATCGTCATCATAACCTGCTACTGCATGCTTCTTAGGCATCTACTCCTTATTAGATTTGCCTGATTTCTCTAGCAGAAGCTTAATATGGCTAATTTCCTTCCTCTTTTTAATACCTTCGATGGGATGAGAACGTACAAGAAACTAGAATCCCTATCTTCTTCACTAAAGTTCTCCCACGTCTGTCGAAGCTGATAAAATATTAGGCTAAATTCTTGGGCGACTTTTCGGTCAACAGTACGGGCTACTAGAACTTAGTGGACTATTTTGAGCTTCTTTGTTAGGGATTTTATGGTAGACCTCATAACTTTTCCATACAAAGAAACACGTGGAGTATAACTCCCTTCAACGGGCCTCTAAAGACCAGGGGCAATAGCAGCTACCTCGACTGAAAAAGAGGATTGAGATTCTTTCTTCTTCTTGACCATAGCTTGGTCCACTGGAGCTATTGGAGGCAGCTCGAAAGGAACATAGTTATTGTCATCACTAAGAGGGAAGATCAAGTTAAAGGTGGTATAATTTATTAAACCCAACTCTATGGGAGGATATCTCTTAAACTCAGGATATCAAGGTTCCTTCCGAAGGTTACTTTGAAAACGAACAAGTTAGTTTTACCGAAACACTGTTATATACATGGCTGAGCTTCTCCCTCGATCTTCCTTGCTCGGAATGATAAGATTGGCTAGGTAGTTGGCGTAAAGATATACCATAACTACAGTTAGTTAATTGGTACAAGTAAAAGAAAGTTTTCAGGCTTTTCGCGGGTAAAGTGGCTTAGTAAAGGGGTTCCTTGACCATAACGAAATTGTAAGTCTACACGATGGGTGATGTAATTGGAATAAAAGGAAGACCATTCCATGTAAAAGGATAAGTAAGAAGGGATCAACAGAAGGGGGACGTTATTTTAGCGGAAGTTACTAGTAAGTGCTTCATTGAGGGGAGTGATGGGACGTTCCTCCTCAGCAAAAGATCATTGGTAAAAAATCATTCCACCCCAATATAGGGGCGTGGCTAGAACCTTTCGGCTCTATCGATAAAAGAGATAAGAGGCTTCTTGACACTCTTATGATATACAACAACAGATCCTGGGGATCCTGTTGGGCTGAGAATCGGGGTAGTTACCGGTTGGGGCATAGTCCAAAAAGTGAGCATGATTCGTGTAATTGGAAACATCAAACTTGTCGATGATCCTGGCTGAATCTCTCGCCACCCGGTCCAACCAAGTGTACAATGAACCAAGTATGATAACCGCAAGGGGAAGATTCATGCCACTGGCTATTTTAACAACCACATTTATCAATTCTTTTCAGGGGAAATCATGGGGCTTGCCTGGGAGATAGATCTTCGACTATATCACCCAAATGTAATCAGCTAGCTTGATCTGAGAATGGGGGTTGTTCAAACACTTATTTTCTACGAGGATTTTTCTTTGCTTCATCGAGGTCCCTAATCACCGCCTTGTCTTTAATAAAGTTGAAGTACCTGATTACTTCTGAATAGGTATACATGTTATATCTAACCATTCAGTCTTTCATGACCATTTCTAACTCAGCCCTCAAGGCATTCTCTTTGCTGGACATCGCTTCTTCGAAAAAAGTGTCAAATCCCGCTGCTTCTAATCCCAGAAGCTCACAAATGCCATTGAGGGTGATAATAAATTCACCCCAAGAGGCCACAAAGGTATGTGACCCATGGCTCCAACGAAACATGATTAATTAAAGGGAAGTGTTGTTTTTGACAAGAATGAGATCACCCAGCCAGCTGGAGCAAGACATGCCAATAAGGGTAAGTAAAACAGAGTATTTATAGTGGATATAGTCTGTCCAAGGACCTCACCCCTCACAAGCACTAGAAGAAGCTTTGAAATCCACCTTGGAGTATGGGAAATCACCACGCTTAATGTAAAATCGGGTAACGGTGGTGGTAGGGATGTAAGCAAAGTCGTAAGTACCCTTGCCCTCGTCCATGAATAACTTAGGGTTTTCAACCGACTTTAGTTCACCACGAAACCTCTCTGCCATCTACCTTAAATGATTGGACTACCCAAAGTAGGGAGCATGACAGTAAAGCACCCATTGGTTTTAACGCGCCTGAGTTTTGAGGGGAAGCACCCCTAGCAGAGTGAGTACTCTTAATGATGGGTGGCATAGGGAACTTGGGAGAATAAGATAAGAGGATAAGTTTAAAAGCAATGAAGTTGAAATATAAGGAAAATTCTTTTCTCACAAAGGATAAAATCAAAGAAAAAAAGACAGGTGGAAATCTAAAATGAAAGCACACCACCTTTTATAGGGGAAACACAAACCCCAATGGGCAACAAAAGGCGGCGCTTAGAGAAGCGAAATAATGATTAAATCAATTTCCATGTTCATCACGCAGGTGTTGCAGTAGAGTTTAAGGGTCACAATGATGACCTTTCGGGGAGCAAATGTGTGAATCATAAGTGTGGGGAACACGTGCGTACTCGGGCGCTGCCACGTGTCATAGAAAAAAATACAAACCACAACCTCATTAAATGAAACATGCTTAGAGTCTTTTAGTCTGGGAGAAATGAAGAGTTTTGGTGGAAACTTCAATAAACCTCTTCACTTTCTCCAAGGCATCTGCCACGGGTAATTATGAAACATCACGAAAGGAAGAGATATTATCTTAAGTATGGAAAAATATTCATCAAACACACGAGATGGTTCAAAAGAGAAAGGAAGATATAACTACTCCACTACTAATAATTTGTTATCCCTTATACATCAAGTGCCTAGATATTATTGAAAACTTGTTGCAAGAAAATATTGAAGATCAACAAATGGTTTCGTACATATATTTCTTCATGCAATAAAAAAAATAGCTCTATGAAGGGGCAAATGTAGGGGGAGTCCCCGCCAAAGAGTGGTTAACTTTGTTAATCTCTTGATTAGCAGATGCTAAAGGAGGATGAAAGTCACTCGATCAAGTTACCTCAAAAATTCTTCGTATAGGTAGCTCGAAGGACCTACCTCAAAGATTCTCCTACAGACCTAGTTCGAAGGATCTAATTCGTAGATCAAAGTCACTCGAGTGACGATAATTTGTAATAATAAATAAAATAAATTGTATCATGTCCTTTATCTTATGTTTATATGTTGAGCGAGGTTGTTTGGTACCATGAGGGTCCATGTCTGGTAGGGTATGGGAGAGTTAACATGCTCTATCGAACAACCTCATCTTGGGAACCCCACAGGGACATGGTTTGGAGGATTTGGAGCAAGGAAACATTGGGAATACAATTACCAACCCTCTTAGCACACTTAGGAAAAAGTTCCTCTTACCACTACAGTCGAGCTACCTCAAAACCTACTTGTTCGAGGGAACCTCCTCGAGGTTCCTCAATCTTGCAGTCTTGGTCTTAAGGTAGTTCTTAGCTAATAAATAAAAAACTAAACAATCGATCTACCTACCAATCGGGCAACCTTAAATCAGACGCCATCCTGCCTGACTGATGGGACCGTGTAACTAATAAAGTCACTATTTACCCACTTTCTGACGTCACAACATCTGATATTTAAGGACTCGAAGTTACGATACTCAAGTGGGTTTATCCCTAAGATGGTAGGTCTAGTTCACCAAACCTGACCCTTTTGTCATTATAAGATAAGCCCCAAGCTTCCACGTCTTGTCCATCATTAATGCCCACCATACCTCCAGCCAATGAACAATTTCCTGCCAGATTCTGAGATCCCATGCATTCAATGCAATAGCTTCTACATTATTGGGAGATACTTGTGCATTTAACAAGATCGATCATATTGAACATGAGCAAGTTTACTCGAGTAACTTACCCTTCATACAAATACACCATTTATATAGTTTAACGGGAAGAGCATTCAGAAGCTAGAATTGCTGCCCCACTTCCCCCACACACGAGAACTATTATGAGAACATAACTTCCCTCATCCATTGAATACCCATATCATTGAGCATTAACTAAGCTTGAAGTTCCTGCCTTGCCTTTTTTCTGTCGGGAGTTCTTGCTCTATCTCCCTCCGACCAAGCTAGATGTTGGTCCCATCTATTTATTAGGACTGTTGTGTATTTATTGTGCCAACATATCATTTAATACAAGTCTGAATATTGAATCCCTTTGCCTCTTATTCGCCCTTGTTCACTGCCAGCATTTAATATTGCATGGTGTTAATCCTGATCTTGATAAGGGGTTACGCCTCAGTTGATACTAACTATTTTCCAAGAACCCACATTTTACAATAGCAGATGATGAGAATCCAAAGTGCAGGAAATAAGAACTTCAAACCAAGAAGAAATTGCTGAAATTAAAACAAACTCTTCTTATTGCCTTGAAAATGCTGAATTCACATAAGAAAAAAAATCTGAATTAAAACCTTCTGATGATGAGAAACCATACCTTCACATAAGAGAGTTTGAATAGGCGTGCGACACATTTAGCGACCAAGATTGCACGCAAGATGTCGTTTTCTTAAAGCTTTTCCCTTTTTCCTTAAAGGATAAATCCAAGACCAGGCTATGGTCTCTACCCCCGAACTCCATTATTTCCTAGAGGGATATTAAATCCAAGTTTATCTCAAAATTATACCCACCGCACAAGACCAACTCTGTCCAAACTCAAATCCAAGGTTTCCGACAACAAGATAATGAGCCTTTTGACAAGTGTTGGGAATTTTTCCAAGAGTTGATAAGAGCATGCCCCCATCATGGTTTTGAAAAACACCACTTGATATACTTCATCCATAATGGGTTGCAAGTGACATCCAAACAACTTGTGCAAACTATGTGTGAACGACCATTTTGGGAATTAGAATCTAGTGATAGTGAGGCCCATCTTAAGTATGTTGTTGAGACTACTCAAGCATGGGACACATTTGATCCTAATACCCAAGTTCAGCCTAGACAAGCATCTATCTCCGTGACTGCATTCGGTCTATACCATTTGGATAGTAATACCTTAATAGACCGTCGATTCGATCAGTTTCAGAGGGATGTGAAGGATTTGCTTGATATCCAGTTGGGAGATATCTCTGGATCAAGCCGTGTAGCGAAAGAAAATGTGTGTGCTATCTATGAGGCAGGTCATTCCACAAAGGCATGCCCAATGATTTTCGCCTATAAAGCCATGCACACCGAGAAGGTGGATGCTATAGGAGGGTTCAAGTAAAATTTTAATGCCCCATTTGGTAACTTGTACAACCCTTCGTGGAGAAACCACCCTGGTTTTAACTACGGACAACCACAAGCTACGATGAACCCACATTCACAAGTTGTCCCTCCTCCACCCCTCCTCAATTTTAGAAAGAACCACCTCCTCCATCTCCATACATTACTCCACCGTGGAGGAACCTCGGGGATATAATAAACAAGTTCATCAATTCCCAGTGTGCAACCAATGCTAGATATGATCGCATGTTCGCCGACATGAACTTGAACATCTTAAAGTTGCAATCTCTGTTGAGTATCCAAGAGAAAGGAAAGTTTCCTACCTAGGGACAAAGACCTCCCCAAGGTCAACCTAGTGTTAGATCCACCTCTACAGAACATCAGGAGCACCGCCAAGATATAACCACTCTTCGTAGTGGGAGAGTTGTTAATTTATCACCTCCCCAGCCAGACGCATCAAAAGACAAGCAGACTTTGCCTAGCACAAAAGAGGTCGAAGATATCTCCTTGAATGAAAGTGATAAATAAGACACTAGTGAGCCCGAGATAATTGTCAAGCCACCCTCCACCATGCCATTCCCTCAAATATTGGTTCCTACCCAAAAAGGGACCCCCAGTGATGAAGTGCTAGAAGTGCTTAAAATATGAAATTAAATTTACCTTTCCTCGATGAAATAAGGCAAATTACAGCCTATGCAAAAGTCATAAAAGACTTATTGACAGTGAAGAGGAGGATGAAGGTAAAGAAAAATGTGTTTCTAGCACAAAACGTGAGCTCAGTTCTTCTTAACGACCTTCCACCTAAATTTTAAGATCTTGGTTCACCTACCATTTCCTGTACCATTGGAGAGAATAAAATTGAAAAGGCCTTACTCGATTTAGGGGAAAGTGTTAATATCCTCCCCTACTCAGTTTATTGGTAAATTGATCTGGGAGACCTTAGGCCCATAAGGATCATTCTCTAATTTGCGGATCAAACCGTGAGGATACCGAGAGGCATAGTTGAGGATGTGATAGTCCAGGTGGACACTTTCTACTTCCTAATGGATTTTGTCATTTGGGACACAAAACCCTCCTTCGCCTCGAGTAACCACATACCCATCATTCATGGGGACCCATTCCTAGCTACGGCTAATGCACTAATTAATACTTGAAATAGGAAAATGCAACTCACCTTTGGTAACATGACAATGGAGACTAACATCTTCAAATTAGCCCAACAGGAAGTGGAAAAATATGATCTTCACGCGATGAGCTTAATTGATGAAATCGTAGAAGAACACATTGAAGAACATTTCTGTGGAGACGACTTAGAATCTTGTTTAGTGTCTAGTCATAAGAGCGAGGGAGCTTATACCGAGTTTGAGAGAGAGGTTGAGGAGTTGAGAGAGCTATTTTATGAGAGAGCATTGGACGAGGATGTAGTAGATGTAAATTGGGTTTCTCGATTCAAAGAATTACCTCCGAGGGAGGCATGCATGGTTCCCTCTAGCGACACATTCCCGACTCTCGAGTTGAAGAAACTACCCTCCAATGTTAAATATGTTTACCTAGGAAAGGGTGAGACATTTCCTGTTATTGTCTCCTCTAGCTTAGATGAAGAGGAGGAGGGTAAGCTATTAAAGATCTTGAGGAAGCACCAAAGTGCTTTTGGTTGGTGTATAGCTGATCCAAGAAGATAAGCCCTCTAATTTGAACTCACAACATTCACCTCGAGGAGGATGTGAGGCCATTGAGGGAAATGCAAAGAAGTTTGAACCCCACTATGAAAGAGGTTGTGAGAGTCGAAATCATCAAATTGTTAGATGTCAGGATTATCTACCCAATGTCGGACATCAAGTGGGTGAGCCCCATTCAAGTCGTGCTGAAGAAGTCGAGTATAACAGTGATTGAAAATGCCAAGGGATACCTAGTTCCCCAACATACCACCACTGGGTGGCTCATTTGCATTGATTACTGGAAACTCAATGCCGGAATTTGGAAAGACCATTTCCCCTTACCATTTATCGATCAAATGCTTGAAAGAGTAGCTGTCCACCCTTACTATTACTTCCTATATGGTTATTTCAGATATAAATAGATGGAGGTAGTTTTACTTGATCAAGAGAAGCCTACCTTCACTTGTCCCTTTGGTATGTTTGCCTACAAACGTATGCCATTCGGTTGGTGTAATGCACCCGCGACCTTTAAAAAGTGCATGTTGAGCTTATTCAGTGACATGGTTGATAGAGGGATAGAGGTGTTTATGGATGACTTCAGTGTTTTCAGAACCTCTTTCGATCTGTGTTTAGCCAATCTTGAGAAAGTACTAGCCCGATGTGTGAAGAAGAACTTTGTGCTGAATTGGGAGAAATGCCATTTCATGGTAAGTGAGGGCATAGTTCTTGGCCACATTGTTTCATCCAAGGGGATCGAGGTTGATAGAGCAAAAATAGATGTCATTGCTGACCTACCCCCACCAAAATTGCTAAAAGACATGCTCTCCTTCTTTGACCACGCGGGGTTTTATAGAAGGTTCATTAAGGACTTTAGCGCCATCGCTAGACCCTTAATCAACCTTCTTATGAAGGAAACCCCATTCGATTGGAGTGAAGAATTCCAAAGTTCTTTTGAAAAATTGAAAAGCATGCTTTTATTCGCTCCCATCATGCATGCTCCGGATTGGTCTTTACCATTCGACCTCACGTGTGATGCTAACGATTATGCAATAGTGGGTGTTTTGGGCCAAAGAGAAGACAAAGAGGCTCATGTCATTTACTACGCTATCTGGAATCTCACTGAACCACAACTCAATTACTCCACCACGGAGAAAGAATTATTAGCGGTAGTATTTGATCTAGAAAATTTTGATCCTATCTTATCGGCTCCCCCATCACCTGTTTCACTGACCACACGACTTTAAAAGATCTCCTTGAAAAGAAAGACGTAAATCCGCGCCTCATAAGGTGGATCCTACTCCTACAAGAGTTTAATCTCTCCATTAAAGTCAAAAAAGGGGTAGAAAACCTCTTCGCCGATCACTTATCATGGCTTTCGTCCAACGTACCTAGTGATCCTACACCCATGGACAAGTACTTCCTAGATGAGTAACTCGCCACGTCTTCTTTGCCCTGGTTTGCGAATATAGTGAACTATCTTATCACGGGAGCCGTACCTACCGATTGTACACCGCAAGATAAGAAGAGGTTCATTACTTGGTCTCACATGTTTTTCTATGACGATCCACTCCTTTTTAAATATTGCGCCAACCAAATCATCCAACGATGCATATCGGATGAAGAGATTCCAAAGGTCATCCAATTACATCATTCGGGGCTTGTGGAGGCCACGTTTCTGTCAAAAGACAATCGCTAAGATTCCCTAAAGCGGCTTGTACTGGACCACAATTTTTTGGGCTGTAAATAATTATTACAAATCTTGCGATAGGTGTCAACGGATGGGGGCGATAACCCGATGAGACATGATGCCATTAACCCCGATCCTCATTATTGAGATCTTTGATTGCTGGGGTATTGACTTCATGGGCCTCCCCCCCCCCCCTTGTCTTCCTATACATCCTACTCACGATAGACTATGTTTTTAAATGGGTGGAATATATAGTCACCAAGACTAATGACAATAAGTGGTGATAAGATTCCTGCAGGAACACATACTTTCTCGCTTCGGTGCTCCGAAAGCGATAATCAGTGTTAATGGCATGCATTTTTGCAACAAGCCAATTGAGAAGCTCATGAGAAAGTATGGTGTTATTCATAATGTTGGAATGACATATCACCCACAAACGAATGGGTTGGCCGATTTGGCGAATTGTGATATCAAAAACATACTCGAGAAGACCGTCGATCGTAACCGAAAAGATTGGTCCCTTCGATTAAATGATTCTCTATGGGCCTACCATACCGCATACAAGAACCCACTTGCAATGTTCCCGTTCCACTTTGTGTATGAGAAACCTTGCCATCTTCTTGTTGAGTTAGAGCACAAAGCATATTGGGCCATTAAGATGGTAAATTACGATATGGACAAAGCCGGTGAAGCTTGCAAGCTTCAATTGAATGAATTAGAGAAAATACGCAATGACGCGTATGAGAATTCTAAGATTTCCAAAGAAAGGATGAAACTCGCACACGATAAAATTATTCAACGAAAAGAGTTTCTTCTCGGGTAAAAAGTTCTTCTCTATAACTCTTGACTTCATGTATTTCTGGGTAAGTTCCGATCTCGGTGGACTGGTCTATTCGTTGTGAAGTGAGTATTCCCCCACGGAGCAGTGGAATTGGAAGATCCAAAGGGGGAAATACGTTCAAAGTCAATGGTCAATGCCTAAAGAGATATCTAGATGCGTGCGTAGAGGATGTCGATACCATTTGGTTATCAGACCCCGTCTACGTGGTAGAGTGAGCTGAAATTGAGAGGTCATCACACCCCCGACTTGTATGGGGTGATTCTTGTGTATAGTAGTTAGGTGTCCGTTAGGATAGGTTACGTAGGTTCCTTAAATCGGTGTCGAGTACATTCACAGGTAGGAAGCATACACTTTGAGACTATCTCGAGATTCGGACATGAGGGTTGCACTTAAATCAGGGTGATGATTGAGTTAAAAGTAAGTGGGGAAGCCTTTATTGAACAAGAGAGAGCTAGAATTGAATCATAGAAGAGTTCTGTCACCATAAGGCATGTGATCCGAACCACCCCCGGGCACCCGGGCCAGACCACCTGTGAAGAATTAAAAAATAAAAATAAGCACCCGGTCCGGACCACCTCTGGTTGTTCTTCGACTATTCCCTTGGTGAATCCTTCCTTCCTCAATTCATTATCTTCCTTCCAAATCATTCCGCACCATTTCCCTCCCAAAATACACCCCATTTTCCCTCCTTCTCTTTTCCCTCCAAATCCATTCCTTCCCACCTCCAAACCAACCTATAAATCTAAGCCCTAACCCACCATCTCTCCGACACCAATTTTTCTTAAGAATTATCCCCTCCTTCATCTCTCAAGAATTTTTCCCACCCACTCTCTCACTCCATGGATGGCCAAGACAGACCCACCAAATACAACTACGTTAATATCATTGGCAACAATCCCGACAACTACTTTTTCGATCAAGAGGCTAGATGGTGCGAAGAGTTCTTTGGGAAAACGCGCAACCTCCATATTGAACGAGGCATTAATTAGAACGAACTATTCAATTATGTCACCAATCTATTTCGTCCTATGAGTTGGTTTCGTTTCTTCCATGATCCTCATAATGCCGTTTGGGCAGGTGAGGTCCGGGAATTTTACAACACCCTCGTACATACCGAAGAGTTCTTGGCTGAAGTGTGAATTTGGGGGCAATGCATCCCATTCTCTTTGTTAACAATATCCGAGAAGCTTGCTGAAAAATACATCCCCCATCCCACCAGTTTCATCTACCCCAACCCGTCCCCACCACTCGAAAAATACATCCTCATTCAACGTTTAGCGCCCGGGGAAGTTTGGGGAAAGGGCATCTTTCAGGTCGGCGGGTTGAGCGAAAAAGCGCGTCTCACATTTCAAATCATGTGCACAGATATTCTTCAAAATTCGAATGATTTCGGTATACGACCCTGACAGGCCACACTTGTGTACCACCTTTTTAACTGATCCTCCTCCATAGATCTGGCCCACATCATATACCGCGATATTATCGTTACGGCGCTAGATGAAAAGGGTGATGCTCCTCTCCTATATGCGAGGTTCATTACCTTCTTTTCGACTACCTAATTGTTCCACTTGTTGGGTCTCTTCGCCTCCCAACCCCTTTTGGACAGGGAACCCAGGCCAAGAGTGAGCGCCAAAGAGCAATTTTACGTGCCCAGGAAGAAGAGGAATCCGATGAGGCAATGGGTGAACAATGGGTGGGATCCAATTTGAATGAAGAGGACTATGATTTTGAGCTACCTGATAATTATACGGATGCGTGCCTAACAACATTGGAGGGAAAAGTTGATGGGTTCATGCCGCAATACTGATGGGACACGATCATGATGCATAGGCTTCAACTCACATGTATGAAATCAATTTTGGTGGACCCCCTCCCAGCTTCTTCTATGATCCTTACGATCCAAATGTGCCTGGTAGCTCTAGCCCCCCGCCTATGTGAAAACTTTTGTTGATTTCCATGTCGATGGCCTGTTTTTTATGTAGTTATATGGTTGTACATTTTTCTTTGTGTTTCCTTGATGTTTGTGTACCACTGTTTAACTTTGTGGGCACCCCGATTTTATCACCATAAGGCCTGGACGAGTAGCCCATCCTCAGCGGCCCAAAACCCAGGCCCATCACTTCTGGTATTCATCCATTTACTCCACGATGCCATGAAGAGGAGTTGTGGGGGTACACGATCCCATGAAAGGGAGATGGCTAATAAAGAGGAACCTATCACCCCCACTACTCTAAGACATACATGTATAAATTAAACCCCAAGTTCGGGGCAAAGGACAAGTTGTATTCTCTGTACTTACTCTTCAGAATATAGAAGAATAACACTGACTGAACCACCGTGGACGTAGGCACTTCTTTGCTGAACCACGTATCCCCGTTGTTGTGATTGGTCTTTTATCGGCTTTTTCTTGGTTGTTACCTCTTTCATATTTTATTTGTGTTGCATAATAATTGCCTCCACAATTGGCGCCGTCTGTGGGAAACGTTTATCTTTCCTTAAGAAGAGCCCACACCAAGAAAAAATCTAAGATGTCTGGTCACAGCAGCAATGCTCCTCAAGCAGGAGACATTCAGGAGCCACCCGCTCCTCGCAGGATTAGGTCTGAAGTCCGACGTTCCGATCAAGGGGCTCGCTTAGAAAGGCCAGCCTCAGAAGAAAGTCAAGGACCAGCAAGGTCCACTCAGATATCCAGATTGATCGATGCGTACGAAGCAAGGCTCCACGAGCAGAGGGAGTCTTCTCGCAAGTATGAGGCTGTGAATGCTCGCCTGAAAAGAAGACTGGAAAAACTGGAAAAAGAACTACGTCCTGATACCAGGAGGCGCCCCTATCGCACTCCTAGCCCTCAGGCGAGAAAATCTCGCAGCCGAGGAAGGAGCCCTAGGCGGCAACATCAAGGGTTCGAAGGTGGCGACTCAGACGACGACCTCCGCGAGCAGCTGAGAAAAGCTCGCCACTATCATAGCCCTGCTCGCAGCGACGACAACATACGGAACCTAGTCCGCAGAGAAATGGACCAACATCCAGCTCACCGCGGCACCAGGTCGACCAGAGAACTCGCCAGGAGAGCCCTCAAGACCCAGATGAAATCGCCCTTCACAAGGGAAATTGAAGAAGAAGAAGCTCCCAAAAAGTTTGCTATTCCAAGGTTCAAGATTTATGACGGGAAGACTGATCCCATTGATCATGTCAGGCAGTACCGGCAGGCTATGACCCTCTGGAATCACCGAGATGCGTTGATGTGCCGTATTTTCCCCTCGAGCCTTCATGACGTGGCCCAGAAATGGTTTGAGAAACTCCCTCACCGATCCATCAGAAATTTCAAATCCCTGGCCGAGCTCTTTACGGCCAGGTTCATCACCAGCAGCTCCCATCCCAAAAGGATGGATGCTCTATTGACGATGAAGAAAACTCCTCAGGAAACACTCCGAGACTACGCGAAAAGGTGCTGGGAGTTATTCAACGAAGTCGAGGACTGCGCAGAAGAGGTGGCAGTGGCTTCATTCAAAATTGGGCTACCCAGCTCTTCCCTCCTCTACCAATCCTTGACAAAGAAGGAAGGAACCACCATTGATGACCTGATGGCCCGGATTGAGAAATACGCAAAGGTGGAAGATGTCACCCACCTTAATGTAGGTGAAAACGGTCGAGCCAAGCTCGCCACGAAGGGAAGTGAGAAAGTTGATAACCAGAAAAAAGGAGGAAGGAATGGGAGCAAGAATGGCCCCAAGAACGGAGGAAGTCCTGACATTGCAAAGTCGTTCTAGGCAGTCAACACCGTCTTCAAAGAACCAATTTACAAAATTCTCGCTAAGATCAAGGATGAGCCGTTCGTCAAATGGCCCCGGAAAATGGGAGGAGACCCATCGAAAAGAAACAACGCGCTGAGATGCACCTTCCACAAAGAGGGAGGACATAAGACCGAGCACTGCAAGGCTCTTAAGTCCCACCTCGAGGAGTTGGCCCAATCCGGACATTTGAATGACTTTGTGGAAAGGAAGGTAGAGAGAGTGACTGTCCACAAGGAGGCAAAACCCGACAACGTATTAGAAGACGACACCGGACACGAATTCGCAGTAATCCATGGAGTATCCGATGTTAAGAAAATCCAGGGCAACTCAGCTCGGATGGAGGTAAAGAAGCTGACAGCAGTAATACAAGCTTTTCAAATTGATCCAGCGAAATCACAGGCAGGAAAACGCCGCCGAGCAGAGGACATCAACTACAACAAGCACATCGTCTTCACGGATGAAGATCTTGTGGGAGTGAGGACCCCACATCACGATGCCTTAGTCATTACACTCAGGATAGCCAACTTTGATATCGACAGGCTGCTCGTAGATCAAGGAAGCTCATCCGAAGTAATGTACATCGACCTGTTCAGAAAGTTGAAGCTGGACATCGCCGACCTGAAGGGAACCACTGTCCCTCTGGTCGGCTTCGCTGGAAAAATGACCATGCCTTTTGGCAAGATAGTACTACCAGTGCTCGCTGGGAGTGTTTCGAAAATGATCGAATTCTTGGTGGTCGACATCGATTCGCCGTATCAAGCCATCCTCGGCAGGGGATGGCTTCATGCAATGAAGGCAGTCTCCTCGACCTACCACCAAAAACTCAAATATATCACCGAGCGGGGAGTGATGGAGATACATGGCGACCAAGCGATGGCGAGAAAGTGCTTCATAGCGGCCATCCGACCGAAGCCAGATAAAAAAGACGTTCGAACCAGCGAGAAAATGGAGGAAGGTGCAATCCCCTCCAAATAGCAATTAAAATATGGAAGGCCCGGAGTGGAAGAGACCAGGCTCCTCCCCTCCGAACGAGTTGTAGAAGACCTGGTAGAAGTAATTGCCAGGGAAGGCGACAACAGCAGAGTCTTCCTGATCGGGACCTCACTCACTAACGAAGAGCAAAAGGATTTGATAACCTTACTCAGGAGCAACATAGATGTTTTCGCTTGGGAACCCTACGAGCTGCCAGGAATCGATCCCAATATGGTCTGCCATCAGTTGCACGTCAATCCCACATTCAAGCCGATAGCACAGAAGGCAAGACGAACTGCTCCCGAGAAAGCCAAAGCAATAGAACAGGAGGTCGAAAAACTGCTGGATGCAGGATCCATACGGGAGGTGCAGTTCCCCAAATGGTTATCCAACCTAGTGGTAGTTCCAAAAAGCAACGGTAAATGGAGAGTTTGCATAGACTTCACTGACCTCAACAAAGCCTGCCCAAAGGATAGCTTCCCTCTTCCAAAAATAGACCAACTAGTAGACGCCACCGCAGCTCACGAGCGAATGAGTTTCCTGGACGCATACTCAGGCTATCACCAGATTCCCTTATATGCCCCAGATCAGGATAAAACGGCGTTTATCACGATGGTTGGTCTATACTGTTACAAGGTCATGCCTTTTGGGCTTAAAAATGCAGGGGCAACTTATCAGCGGCTGGTTACTAAAATGTTCAAACAACAGATGGGAAACACAATGGAGGTCTACATCGACGACATGCTCGTCAAAAGCAAGGAGAAAGAAAACCACCTTTCCGACCTGGCAAGTACCTTCGAAATCCTCAGGAAATACCGAATGAAACTCAACGCGAGCAAGTGTTCCTTCGGTGTCCAGTCAGGAAAGTTCCTTGGGTATTTGGTCAGCAAGCGTGGCATAGAAGCAAATCCGGACCAGATTGAGGCAATTAAACGGGTGCAACCTCCCCGCACAATCCGCGATGTACAGAAGCTCACTGGAATGCTCGCTGCTCTGAATCGTTTCATCTCTAAATCCTCCGAGAGATGCAAGCCCTTCTTCCAACTCTTAAAAGGCAGCAAAACGATAGAATGGACCCCAGATTGCTCGCAAGCATTAGGCGAGCTCAAATCCTACCTAAGCTCCCCACCACTGCTTGTCATACCACAGCAAACGGACCCCTTGTACCTCTACCTCTTTGTATCCAGCCACACTATCAGCTCAGCGCTAATGTGTGAAGTCGCAGGGATCCAGCACCCAGTCTATTACGCGAGCAAAACCTTACTAGACGCCAAGCAGCGCTACCTGCCATTGGAAAAGCTCGCATTCGCCCTAGTAATGTCTTCGAGGAAACTGAAGCATTACTTCGAAGCTCATACGATCGTTGTCCTTACATCACACCCCCTCAAGGCTGTCCTAAGGAAGGCGGATTTGTCAGGCAGGCTGTCTAAATGGTCAGTCGAGCTCGGCCGGTTTGACGTCCAATTTCAACCAAGGACAGATATCAAGGGTCAAGTCCTCGCTGACTTCATAGCTGAATTCACGGGCAAAGAACCTCTCGACCAGCCTAACCCAACAGAACAAAACAGCCAGGCTGTAGGGGAAAACTGGAAGCTATTCGTTGATGGAGCCTCCAACTCAAAGGGGGCAGGAGTAGGAATTGTTCTCATCACTCCCGAAAATGCAGTCCTCGAGCAAGGAATTAGGCTGGGATTTGCAGCCTCCAACAACGAAGCAGAATACGAAGCCTTAATTGCAGGTCTCCAAAGGGCGCAAACTCTAGGAGCAAAGCATTTACAGGTATTCGGAGACTCGCAACTAGTTTCCAATCAGATAAGTGGAGACTACAACGCGAAGGACGAGAGGATGGCAGCCTACCTCTCGTTGGTAAGAAACTTGATGACAAACTTTGAAGAAATCAACATCCAGCAGTTTCCCAGGGGGCAGAACAGCCACGCTGACGCCTTGGCAGCCCTGAGCTCGGCAGTCGATTCCAGCCTTAAAAGGGTCATCCCTATCGATTTCCTTAGCTACCCGAGCATTCACCCCAACTGCGAGCTAACAAGAGCGAAACAAATACTCCAATTGGAACCAGCCCCTAGCTGGATGGATCCCTTAAGAGGCTATTTGAAGAACGGAATGCTCCCAGATGATAAAAGGACCGCCCACCAGATAAGAGTCAAAGCTGCTCGCTTTCACTTATCCACGGGGGGCGTCTTGTATAAAAGATCTTTCTCCGGCCCCTACCTTAGATGCGTCCACCCAAGCGAGGTCGAGACAGTGCTTCACGAGCTTCACGAAGGAATCTGCGGAAGCCACATCGGAGGAAGATCTCTAGCCTTCCGAGCAATGAAAGAAGGTTACTGGTGGCCGTATATGCAAAGGGACTCCGCAGTATATGTCCGCATATGCCTAAAATGCCAGCTTCACGCCCCCATGGTCCACCAGCCTGCCAGCGAATTGAAATCCCTGACCAGCCCCTGGCCTTTTGCCCAGTGGGGAATGGACATCGTGGGACCACTACCCACCGCTGCCGGCAACCGCAAATACTTATTGGTCGCCACCGATTACTTTACCAAGTGGATCGAGGCAGAACCTCTGGCGAACATCCGAGATGCTGACATGATGAAATTCATATGGAAAAATATAATCACTCGATTCGGGATCCCCAGAACCATCATCACTGACAATGGGACACAGTTCGAAAGTGGCCCCTTTCAGGACTTCTGCGACCAACACGGAATCAGGCACCACTTCAGCTCGGTAGCTTATCCTCAGAGCAACTGACAAGCTGAGGCTTCCAACAAAACAGTGATCGCTGGATTAAAAAAGCGGTTAGAACGAGCAAAAGGCGCATGGACTACCGAGCTACCACATGTCCTATGGGCATACAGAACGACTCCCAGACGAGCCACAGGTCAGACGCCATTCTCACTAGCATATGGTATGGAAGTGGTCATCCCATTAGAAGCAGGATTGCCTACAATGAGATCCGACCTTGTCGAGCAGAACCAGAACGATCAGGCTTTGCTCGCTGAACTCGACTTGGCCGACGAGCGCAAGGAACTTGCCCTAGTAAAACTAGCGAATTATCAGCAACAGCTCGCGAAGCACTACAACAAAAAGGTCAATCCGAGGAAGTTCGAAATTGGAGACTATGTCCTAAGAAAGGTCATGGGCAACACAGTGAAGCCATCAGATGGTAAACTGGGCCCAAACTGGGAAGGACCTTATGAGATAATTAGAGACGACCTGCAAGGTGCCTATCATTTGAAAACGATGGAGGGCAGAGAGATCCCACGAGCATGGAACGCATCTAATCTCAAGAAATTCTACTTTTAGGAGTTCTATTGTTAGATCTTTTATTGTACTCATTTTGGGAAAAGACAGTTTATTTCTTGACTCACCAATAAAAATCTCCCAGTTGGTTACTCTCTAAAAGTATAACAATTATATCTTATTGCAGATCCTTTTCAAATCACAGGTATAATAGTTGACATAGCAGGGGAACACCCCTCCTCGGGTCATCGTCACGAAAGCACGACAGACCTCTTAGCATTGCCCATGGCAATATATGAAGCCCTACAGAGCATTCTTAGGCATCAACCCTACTTTGGTTAAAATCCTGACCGGATGAAGACATCCAAAAACAGGTGTGTCCTCGCCAATTGCCCCTCTTAGACCTAAGGAAGTGTGACGACACGACCTAAAAGGTAAAGAGAGAGCACAATGGTATTCTTAATACTGGACTGGGCGGACACTATAAAGATTGTAAAGCTGGAAAAATATAACAGAGATTGGATAAACACGTTTAGTCGGCAAAACGCCCAAAACTCAAATATATCCATTAATCTTTTATATTTACAAACAATAATGGTACATGTTTAGTCGGCAAAGACTCGCCCAAAGCATTTACAATTATTAAAAAACAAAAATCAAGAAGGGGCTAGCCTCCGAGCAAGGTAGTCAGCAACCTTAGCTCTCCTCCCATCATCAGGGGCAGGATCGAATTCCTCAACAACTTCACTTGTGTCCAACTCCAGTAGCCGCCGAGGAATAGCATCGATAGGAATCCATCGGTCATCTCGCCTAAATGGATTGGGCATCAGAATAGAGGGAGACATCTCATGCCGATACCACAACATCGAATTTCTCGGCACCTGCAGCTCTTTGAGAGCACTCAACCACCCCCTGATGAAGGAAAGCTCCTCGAACTCTGATAACCTTGTGGGAGCATCTAGCCAGCCCTGATCATAGCCATCAGTCCACACTTGGTGAGGGCCCTTCTTAAATAAATGCCGCAGTCGGGTGACGTCCCTCTGAAGCCCAGCAGCAGTTACGTAAGCTCGCTGAACATCGCCGCGCAGCTCCTCCATCTCCCTCTCACGCTGCTCCTCAGCTCCCCTACTCCTACCCCGCGTACTCCTACCAGCTCGCGGGAGGGATGGCCGAGCAACTCGCGATGAGGAAGAACCTTGCAGGACTGCCGACGCGGTGCTCGGAGAATGCTCCTTAAGCTGCAAGACCTCACGCCTCAGGTCGTCATTCTTCCGATGAAGAAACTCCACGACCTGATTAATCTCGGTGGCCTCCAGTAACTTTACTCTCAGCTCGCTGATTTCTTCTTGCACTGAAGCTCCGATCTCCCCCATTTCCTGAAGCCTATCCTTCAATTTAGCCACCAGCTCGGACTGATCCTTATACTTCTGGTTCATTGATTTAGCAAACCTACAAAGCCTAGCAAAAGCCTGGCGAACTGCAGGGCTTACATTAGGACCCAGAGTTCTACCCAATTGAGAGGTAACAGGAATATAATCATCCACATCAACCAACTACAGAGAAAAGAAGAGAAAAGAATGAAATCAGCACAAGTAAAAACGAAGCCTTTTTATTTATACCAAGCGAGGTTACATTAGAACAAGAAAGAAAAAATTACAAAGAAACCCTATCACTTAGCAACCTCGGTGGATGGATCCTTGTCTTTATTAGCATCAGCAGGGGCATTACCCTCCGCAGGGGTATCCACTGCCTCCTCGACCAAGGGAGCATCAGCAGAGGTCGCCCGAGAAACAGGACAGGTGCCTTCAGCAGTTGGGGCTGGGTCCTCATCCACTACCGGCTTTGGCCCTGGATCATGCTCATCGAAGAGTGGAGATGCAACATCCACCCCTGCAGCCACAAGGGCCTTGTTCCACCCCTTCTTGAAGTTCAGACGGCTAATATAGCCTATCTGAACCTCGGCGTCTTCATACGCAGCAACCCAGCTAGAATTGTATGAATCTTCTTTAACAGTGGCTGCCTGGGCTTTCTCCATCTCCAGCTGCTCAGCAAGAACCCTGTTCTTCTCCACAAAATCCAGTTTGCTCGAGCAGACCTGTTCATACGACTCCCTCAGCTCGCCAAGCTCCTTGACAGCATTATCTCTCTCGCGAGCAGAATTAGCAAGGGCCAAGGCAGAAGAAGCTCGAGCCGCGTCAGCAGCCTTCAGAACGGCCTCCAGCTGAGAACCCCTGGCCATCAGAGTAGAATTCTGCTGCTCCAGCTCGCTGTTCCTTCTCAACAGCTCGTCGCGAGAGCGATAGAGCACAGCGAAGTCAGTCACAAACTGCAGAAAACAAGGGAAAGATCAGAAAGAGGAAACCATCAAAACAGACGAAAAGAAGTTGAGAAATAGAAGAGAAACCTTACCAAGGCAAGCCTCTGGCTAGCTTTCAAGGCCAGTTGATCAGACCCTAACGCCCTCTCGCGATCTGCAGGGAGGACTGCCCTCTCAAGTAGCGCAGGGGCGAGTTGAGGAGAGGTGGCCACCGAAGCCCCCTCAGGCAAAGCAGATACTGGGACCAAGGCTTGAACGGTCTTAGTCCTCAGCTCTATCTTCCTCCTCTTTCTCTTTCTCCCTCCTCTTCCTCTCTTCCACCTTCTTCCTCTCCTCCTCCTTTTTCTTCTCCCTCTCCCTCGCCTGCTCCTCCTCTCTCTTCTTCTTCTCTTGCTCTTGAGAGGAAGGCCGAGAACCAGTAGCTATGGCCCCGGAGACAGTCTTCGACTTCTTGGACCTTTGTGCAAGAAGCACATCATCATCATCATCATCATCCCGGATCAGGTTCTTCCTGGGAGGCATTTCTTCACCTGGACTGCTGGTAGTACTCGATGAACTACTACTATCAGCACTGCCTCCACCCAAGTTACTCACAACACCTGCAGGCTCGCTCTCCGAGCTGCTCTCCTCCTCGTCCACTTGGATGGGCTCAGCTGAAATCTCTTCGGAAGAATCAAAATCCGGAACAGATTCCACAGGTCGGGCTATGAAGTTGGAGCCTGTGTTCTTGTATTCAAGCAGAAAAGCAGCAGACCTAGGGTGCTCGCCGTCACCCAAAGGTTCCCTGATGTTCCAAGCTTTCACCAATTCCGAGATACGAACCTCGCTGAGAGCTGGCTCCAAGTTCTTTATCTTCGCTGAAAAGGAAAGAGCAAGGAGGAGTTAGAAAAATCACAAAGTTAGCAAAGGTTGAAACAACAATACAACATCTACCTATATATTCTTCCCCATAAAAGGGGATAGTGAACCTCTCGGACCTCGACCCTTCAAATTGAGGGGAGTATTTCCAGTTCCTAGCGAGAAAACCTTCTTGCCAGTAGTCCTTATGGGAATCAGGTAAATTTACTACCAATACCCTATCAGGGCTCATGGCCTTAAGGTACAAGACCCCTGAACTCGTTCGAGAAAAAGAATAACAAAAACAGACCTCGGCAAGCCCTAACCTCGTGCCATACAACTGATTTATCCTGTGCACGCCATTCACTATTTTCCACACGTTGGGCGAACATTGTGCAGGCACAATACCAAAATAACTAAAAAAGTGCAGAAACAAACCATTAGGGGGAAAGGTGAGACCCCCCTGAGAAAGCAACAGGACGTGAATCCAATGTGCATCCTCTATGTCCCTAACGTTCCTAGGCGGCGAGACACAACACTCAATCTCTACCCATTCAGGAATACCATAGAATTTTCTAAACTCAGTTACCGACCTATTTCCAATCTTTGCCATTGGAAAAATGCAAGAAAAACTATAAACCCAAGAAAAAGGGCACGAAAGACTTACAGGACAGAAGATCAGATCAAAAGGCGAAGAAGCGACGAGAGTGGAGACCAAAAACAGAAGGTACAAAACTCAAAAGTTCTCAAAAGATAGAAGATTGCTGGAAGAACTGGAACGACGAAGAAAAAATGTGTTTTATTCCAACAAGCCTTCAAAACTAATCATAACGCACGGATAGCGAAGCGAGTGCCGCCAAAGCAACTTCACAGTTTTCAAAGAAATCAACCATCATTGCTGATCATCTAAATTCATCGGACCCATAAAGAACGGCCCGACAAATTCAGGGGCAATTGTGGGTACCCCGATTTTATCACCATAAGGCCTGGACGAGTAGCCCATCCTCAGCGGCCCAAAACCCAGGCCCATCACTTCTGGTATTCATCCATTTACTCCACGATGCCATGAAGAGGAGTTGTGGGGGTACACGATCCCATGAAAGGGATATGGCTAATAAAGAGGAACCTATCACCCCCACTACTCTAAGACATACATGTATAAATTAAACCCCAAGTCCGGGGCAAAGGACAAGTTGTATTCTCTGTACTTACTCTTCAGAATATAGAGGAATAACACTGACTGAACCACCGTGGACGTAGGCACTTCTTTGCTGAACCACATATCCCCGTTGTTGTGATTGGTCTTTTATCGGCTTTTTCTTGGTTGTTACCTCTTTCATATTTTATTTGTGTTGCATAATAATTGCCTCCACAAACTTATATCAAAATCCGCATTTTCTCCATTTGTTTGTTTTATTTATCGCACTTCTTGTTTTGACTTATTTATATTTTAGTCCTTTTGATTGAGGACAATGGAAAAGTCTATGTTAGGGGGGGGTGACGAGTGTGTTTCATAAATTTTCAAAATGCCAAAAAAAATTAGAAAACTTCAAAAATTCAAAAAAAATTGAAAAACTCAAAAAAACCAAAAATATGGTTCTTCAATATAAATAAAAATTGGAATTCAATTTCTTCAATATAAATAAAAATTGGAATTCAATTTGCACAAAGCCTAAATTGACCAAAGATGGAAATTGAGCGAACATGGACCACTTAACGAATAAGTGTGGAGATTAATAAACCTCGTGAGATTTTGAGCCTATCATTTTTTTTTTAGTTTATAAATCAATCCGAGTTAATGGTTAACTCAAAGCTCTATTTAGAATTTACAAAAGTCGTTGAGGATCTCAACTCCTTTGATTTGATCGGTTATGGGAAACATGTGAGATGTTGTGTTGAAAAATGCGCTACATGAATATTTATACTAAAATTCACCTGGAGACGCATAAGGTAACGCAATTAATAAGTTGGACAATGAAGCAGGCCCTCGCTTGTTACCCAAAAATATTGATCCAAAAAAGTCGTGAATTTTTTTTCCTTTTCTAACCAATTTGAGCCAACTAAATTTTTCCCTTTTCGTTTGACTACCCGAAAAACCTAAATGACCCAGAATTGAGAAAAGTGAAACCCCAAAATTTTAGTCCAATTAGTGCAAATAAAAATGGGCAAGAAAAATATAACATGATCAACAAAAATAGCAAGATAAGAAGAACGTGAAAAAGAGAAAAAAATTAAAAAAAAATGAGCAAAATCCCGAAAAAGCCTAACGGACATTTCAAGAAAATTATCCTATTCCAAAGTTTCCAACAATTTCCTTTTAACCATTACACCTTAAAACCTGAAAAAGTCCTAACTGAGTCCAAATTACAAAATTGGTTACCACGTGGAGAGTTAAGGTATAAAAGAGATTAAAAGTTTGAAGTACAAGCAGTATTTCCCGTTTCCTGTTGACTGTAATCTGATGAAGATATCTTTTCACCCACTAATTTCCATCTTTTGAAATTCGTGTGCGTGAACTTTTGTTCCTTTGCATTTACTCCTTATATCAGGCATATAAAAAGAAAATAACCACATTTCCATGTGATTCCTTTGAGAGATCACCTAGTGAGAATTTTAATCAAAATGAATTTTCGGATAAGTAACGTAAATATCAACCATTGGAAATTCGAGGTTAAATTTTTGACTTTGTATAGAAAAACTGTGATTTGTGACTCTTAAATTGAATTGATGATGAGTATTTTCTGGAAAAGTTTGAATTATAAAATTTTTGTTTATTTTGAGTTTCTTTGAGTCGAATTTTGTGGGTATATTCATTGCAAAACCTCACGAGACACAACTCGTCCTAATAGGGTGACCTAAGGGTTTAAAGGTTTGTTGCATATGCTCAATGCAATCGCATGCTCGTGAAAGTGGTAATCTATCCAAATAACATGAAATGTTTGAGAGTTGACCCATAGTTACATTCTTTGGGACACGAAAAGTTCTAAGTTAGGGGGGTTTGATTAGGCTCAAATTCTTTCGAATTTATTCCCTTAATTTAGAGACTTATATTATCTCGAGTAACATAAAGTGAGTGAAATTATCTCATTTCTTTGATACTAACTCCTTCCAACAAGTACATCTAGTTTCATGTATTTCTCCTAGGTTTTGTAGGTATTTGAAGCATTGAGGAAGAAAGAAATTAGAGAAGCGGAGGAAGAAATCAAAGAAGGAAAGTCTAGGGGAAATTTTGTAAATTTGTAGACTTTCTCCGGAGTTGAAACCAACTAGAGAATTGAAGATAATTCAATCTCCAAAGCATTGGGAGAAATGAAAAATCAATCCGAGCTATGTTGAACAAGTTATAAAGATTTGAAGTTGGGAAGAACCACGAAAAAGATCCCTGCATGAATAACCAAGGAGATTTGAACCTTTTCCAGAAAAGGATCCGGACCGACTCCTAAAAAATTCTCTGAATGAAAAAGCCAGGCAATCCGGACCTTTTTCCAGAAAAGGATCCGGATCGCCCTGGTAAAAAAATTGCAGCTAAGAAAAGGGGTGAGATCCGGAACTTTTTCCAAAAAGGGATCCGGAATGCCTCAAGCTAAGGAACTATGTTTAAAATAAGGGGGAGATCCGGACCGCCTCCCCCGATGGGTCCTGACTGCATTAGTTTTCCACGAATTTTTCTGTTCTCTCTCAGAGTTTTATGTGGGTCAAACTCTTGTAAACTTCAGAGCTATTTATTCAGATTAGTTATACAATAAGAAGGGTTCAAATTTTTAGGTTAGGTAATTAGGAGTAGAGGCTTTTGTAGAAAAAAAAACCCTAGTTTTTCATAAGAAGATGTTACTGTAAGGATTTGAATTTAATTTCTTCAATTCAAGTAACATCTTTCGTTCAATTTTCAATTGCTCATTAGTTTAATTTTTAGTTTCAATCTGAAATTCTCCTTTCCTTTAGTTTCTTTAGAGTTAATGTTCTATTTCTTAAAAACCCTGTTTTCTCCGAGTTAATCATCTCTGACTAATTTTTTAAGGGTTGGGATGCATGAATCCAACCCAAGGTTCTTTATAAATGCGTAAAATTTAATTTTGAATTAAATATATGAGCTCATTGATTATGCATAAATTCTTCTAAATTTATGCCTTTAATTTCGTTACTTTTAGCACCACGAACAATGTAGTCAATTTGATTTTTCCTCATAATCTTGCTACTAACTTATTATAACGAGTACACTGAGTTTCTGGTATTTCGTACTGATTTTACAGGTACTTGATGTCAATAAAGAATGAAAAAAAATGGAAGAATCCAGAAAGAAAAGAAGGAAAGTCAAAAGGAAAGAGTTATAATTTTTACCCGGAATTCGGATGAGGCATCTAAGAAAAGTTGAATAAATCAATTTTACAAGTGCATAGGAAGAAACTCCACCTCAATTGGAGTCCCGGTGTGAAAGTTATGAGTAGTCAAAGTTTGAAGAAAAAGTCAAAGAAAACTCGGACCGATCCAAAATGCAAAGTTCCAGTGAACCCTGGATCGAAGACGGATCGAAGCTGAGGGAAATTAAACAAACCGATCCGTACCGGACCGATCCATCTAGAAAGAAAACAAACTAATCCGAATTCCATCCGAATCGAATCGAAGGATGACCGGACCGGTCCAATTGTCGCAATTTTGTTTTCTTACTCTTCCTCTAATGGAGAGTCATAGTTAAGCTAAAACTCTTGTAGTCTTGTAGGGTATTTAAACCCGGTTTATTATCATTCTAAGGATGGAAAAATAATCTAATTTTTCCCTTGTCAGTTAAAACCCTAGTTTAAAGATTTATTGAAATTCTATTTCCAAGATTGAAGTTTGTTCAGATTTCTGTGAGTTCAAGTAATTTTAGTTGATGCTTTTGGTTCTTTGGTAAGTTAGTTAATTACTTTATTCTGTCTAATCTTCCTTCTACATCATTCTTCAATTCTCCCTTAGTTTGATCATGATTTCCTGCAATTCAACAATCGTTTTCATTAATTTCATCATGTTAGGCTAGGTTTTTAAAGGTCGGGACACATGAGCTCAACTTGATGTGGTAGTTGCATGTGTATAAAAGTAGTCCTCTAAATTTAATGATTTATTACAACCATATTGCGTAGCAACACAACCATTGTAGATCTCTGGATCTCGTTTGTTTGCGGGTAATCGAGATGCTTTAGAATGCAATGCGAGTGTCGATATTATGTGTACCGATTTACTCGTACTCTGATTAAGTATGGTGCGGGATTGAACCTCATATACGTAATGCTTGGGAGTACTAAATTCTTGGTCTAATTCATCATTTAAATTTATGATTAGTTTTATACCAGCAATACACTAAGGTTGAGGGATTGTATTCCCGTCCTGTTTTCTTCATCATATAGTTCGAATTTTAAATCGTTTATCGTTAGTATTTTAGGCAATTTAGAATAGTTGCATTTCTTTCATAATTTCAAAATTTCATTTAGTTGTAGTCAAATATCAAAACCAATAATCTTTTCCTTTTTCTTCTTAGAGTTAGAGTTAGGATTCCTTCGTATGTGCAACGTCGTCACAACCCTATTGTCCTATTTCCCTGAGGATCGATACCCGAGTTATCGAATTATTACTTAAGCGATAGGCTTACACTTGAGCCTAGAGAGTATGCACTTCTGAGACACATTCTTAGTCGCGTCAAGTTTTTGGCATCATTGCCGGGGAAGTAGGTAGACTTAGGATTAGATCAAGTCAATCTCAAACTTTGACCAAAAATCCAAAAACATATAAAAATTTGAAAAAAAGCACAAATATATTCATCATCATCTCTCATAAGCCCGTTAATGTAGAATTCTGAACTCACTCCAACTCCCCATAATGCTCCAATCCACATTCATGAAAATCCAATAGTTGAGTACGTTCCTGAAAGCCCTCACACTCCTAACGCTCCATAATTCTGGGTTCCACCTCCTACACTGTCACACTCAATCTCAAATAACACGCCGTTTTCCCTCTTAGCACACACTTCAGAGCGCGCCCCGAGCATACCAAGTGAGGACACAGGGTTTTTGAGTGAGAGAAATATGTCACACCACGGTAGTGCAGCCGTCGGTGATGGAGAGGCTCCATATCACCCTTTAAGAGATACTTTATATCCCGAGCGCACTGTCAATCCAGGATGCATTTTACACCCGTATAATGCAAGGCATTTTCTCTTTAGGAATGGGATGATCCAGATACTTCCCACTTACCATGGAATGGATTCAGAAAATCCATACGCCCACGTCATGGAATTTAAGAAGGCGTGCGAGACTCTTAGCAATCAAACTTGCACAAAAGATGTGTGCTGCCTTAAACTCTTCCCATTCTCGCTAAAGGATAAGGATAAGACCTGGTTATGGTCTTTACCTCCAAATTTGATTTCATCATGGAACGAATAACAATCTAAATTTCTCAAGAAATTCTTTCCTCCACATCAAACTAACTCCATCAAGGCTCGAATTCAAAGGTTCCGACAATTATAAAATGAGTCATTTGATCGATGCTATGAGCGTTTCAATGAGTTAGTTACTTCGTGTCCCCATCATGGTTTTGATAAAACGCAAATCATTTCCTTTATCCATAATGGGCTGGACATTAATTCCAAGAAACTCATTGAAACCATGGGTAGTGGTTCGTTTGTCGACTTAGATGCCCACGATGCTGAGTTTCACCTGAGGTATGTCGCTGAGACTACCCAATCCAGGGATACATTTGACCCTAATGCTCAAAATCGAAATCGTCAAGTGACCACAACTCCATCGGCGCTCGGCCTATTTCATATAGAAAAAAATTATATGACGGATAGTCGACTCGATGTACTTGAGAAAGGATTGCGAGACCTACGTGAGGTGTATGAAATAGGACCAACTGGATTCATTCCAAACCCCGTCGAGAAGGTGTGTGCGATTTATGAGGTGGGTCATTCAACTGAGGAATGCCCGACTATACTTGCCTGCAAAGTGATGCTTCAAGAGCAACTCAGTGGTATAGGAGGATTTAAAGGTAATTTCAGTGCACCGCACGGGAATTCTTACAACCCTTCATGGAAAAACCATCCTGGTTTTAACTATGGGAAACAACAAGCTATGATTAATCCTAATTCACATGCTACCCCTCCTCCACCACAACACTTTCCATAAGCTCCACACATGGAAGGACATGTGCAAGCACCACCACCTCAAGGAGCATATATCCCTCCATCGTGAAGAAGTCTCGAGGATACGATAAACCAATTTAGCAATACCCAAAATGCAACTAATTCTAGATATGATCGCCTGATCAGCGACATAAATGCAAATATCTCAAAAATGCAATCATCGTGGAGTATCCAAGAGAAGGGCAAGTTTCATGCCCAGGGCCAAAGACCTCCCCAAGGTCAAACTAGTGTTAACTTCACTTCTACGAAACATCAGGAGCACTGTCAAGGTGTGACCACTCTTCGTAGTGGGAGAGTCGTTGATTTATTACCTCCCTCACACGATGCAACTAAAGACAAGGAGATTTCGCCCCATATGAAAGAGGCCGAAGATGTCCCCTAGAATGAGAGTGATAAAGAAGACACTAGTGAGCCCGTGGTAGTAGTAAAACCACCCACCGCGGAACCCTTTCCTCGAAGGTTGGTTTCTTCCCACAAAGGAAACCCCCGTGATGAAGTGCTAGACGTGCTTAAGTAAGTAAAGTTAAATTTACCTTTCCTCGATGCCATTAAGCAAATTCCATCTTATGCGAAAGTCCTCAAGGACTTGTTAACAGTAAAGATGAAGATGAAGGTAAAGAAAAACGTCTTTCTAGCACAGAACGTGAGTTCCATCCTACTCAATGATCTCCCACCCAAGTTCAAATATCTCGGTGCACACACCATTTCCTGCATCTTTGGAGAAAATAAAATTGAAAAAGACTTACTTGATTGGGGAGAAAGTGTCAATATCTTCCCTTACGCCATCTACAGGAAACTTGATATGGGCGACCTCAAGCCCACAAAGGTCACTCTCCTGTTAGCGAATCGAACCGTGATGATCCCAAGAGGCATAGTTGAGGACGTGATCATTCAAGTTGACACTTTATACTTCCCGGTAGACTTTGTCATTTATGACACAGAGACCCCCTTCACCTCGCGCAATCATGTTCCCATCATTCTCGGGCGCCCATTCATAGCTACATCTAATGAAATAATCAATACTCGAAATGGGAAAATGAAACTCACCTTTGGTGTTGATGCAAAAAACTGGACCGAATCCCATTTTTATGATCACAGATAAATAGATGAAATAAATCCAATCAAGCACATAAGAGACAACGATTTTTAAAGTGGTTCGTCTATAAATAAAGCCTACGTCCACTGTTATTTTATTCCCAGGGGTTTACAATAGCACCATAGGGGGTAGAGAGAGAAAGGATGTGTATCTTGTGTATGGGGTTTCTAGGTTCTCTTCCATCCCCTTTTGACTAAGGGAATACATGTATTTATAGTGATGGGAGATAAAGAGATTCATTGTATGTAGACATTTATACATTATGTCTACATTCAACGAATCTAATTGTTGAATTTCTTGGTATGCTATGTGTTGTCATCTACAGTATTAATGTACATTAATGCTTATTAAATGCATAGTTATCTTCATTAATGCACATTAAATGCATAGTTATCCCTTGATCTTCCTGGTTGGTATGCCGACCAACTCTCCTCGGGTGCCGACTAACTCTCCTCGGAGGCCGACCAACTCTCCTCGGGTGCCGACTAATTCTCCTCGGGTACTAACCAACTCTCCTCGGGTGCCGACTAACACTCCTCGGGTGCCGACCAACTCTCCTCGAATACCGACCAACTCTCCTCGGGTGTCGAATATTGCCACGTAGGATGACATGTGTCCTTTTCTGATTGGTCCTCGTAGATGGAGAATTTTTGCGTTAACAGAAGCCCCCAATGCTCCATGCTTGATGGTTTACTTGAAAGGATGGAGTATTTATTCTGCAGTGTTGCTCGGTGCTCGTGAAATTCTTTATCTACCTTCTTGATTTGTTCAACATAAAGTGCATTATCTCCTGGACGACATATGATGCAGGCTGATCGACGGTTGCTAACCTTTCTTTTGAGGAACTCCGTGTGCTATGTATCACCCCTGGGAATTTGGATGCAGCCATGCCATAGTATACAGCTTGTAGCTTGTCATAATCTTCAAGTATGTTGATTGGTTCGCTAGCCGACCAACTGCCTCGTGTGCCGAGCCACTGAGTGCTAACTTCACGTGCTTGATTCTTCTGATTTATGATCCTCTGAATACTTTGTCGAGTAACATACTAGCTTTTGAACCCAACTCTTAAATCTGATTAGTACCAAGCTAGTGGTGGACTTCGAAACATTTTCATACAACTTCTTCTTCAATATTGGTCGGGATAGTAGTAGTAGTAAAGATCTCAGTGATGTAGATGCTAAATTTGACTTCTGAACTTCAATAGTATGTGCATAATAACTCCTGAATATGACTCTTGAACTTCTGAATGCACCTCCTGAACTTCTGAATACGCCTCCGTGTGAGTTTGTGAAGTTGAATTTGGTGCTCGACTGCATGATGTTATAAGAATGTGCCACCAAATGAACAAATATATCTTTAATAGAAGCCCCCAAATGAACAAATACTTTATCGAGCACCTCCTAGATCGACCATCCGTGATGAATATCAGGATGCTCAAATATCTTAACTTCATAAATTCTCCTCTTGCTTTAAATGATCCACCAGCTGGCGAGGAATCTGTTTCAAAAGCAGAGGGGAAGAAACCAATAGAATGGGAATATTGATGTAATAAATTTGTATTTCATTCCTGATGTATTTTGTTTTTGATTTTAATGAAAGACTTTCATTTTTGTTCGCAATCTTAATTGCTATTGTCTTGTAAAATACTTTACATCTGTGCATATGTATATGTTAAAAAGATAACAATATTGTGTTGTTTTTCGATCAACTTATTGTCGACTAGTTTGAATTTGTGATATCCATTTGATAAAAAATGATGTTTTGTTTGTCGACCAACTTAGTAAAAAAGTTACGAGTATAAAAAATGTTGCTCGATCACTTTCTCGTTTTCATAAAATGTTTCCGACCAACCAAGGTCGGTAAATTCTACTCGTCGACCAACTACAGTTAGTGGGTTTTTATCCCCGACCAACCATACTTGGTACAATTTGGAATATTTTCTCCTCGTCGACCAACTACAGTTAGTGGGTTTTTATCCCTGACCAACCATACTTGGTACAGTTTGGAATATTTTCTCCTCGTCGACCAACTACAGTTAGTGGGTTTTTATCCCCGACCAACCGTACTTGGTACAGTTTGGAATATTTTCTCCTCGTCGACGAACTAAAGTTAGTGGGTATAAAAATTATGACTAAATTAAAAGATTTCCAAATGAATCAAATTTGTATACACTCATATAAAAGAGATTTATGAATATAGAGAAATTATTTTATCTCCTTAAAGAAGAAATAATATAATATGTACACAAATTTCTCAAACTTTGTGATTATGAAATGTACATTTATCCAGATTTGTAAAATTAGATTCAACAATTTGTGAATATAAAATCATGATTGAATTAAAAGATGTATGCACAATATATAATTGATTTGATCTCTAACTTTATGGATATAAACATATGAGAATCATGATTTGAACAAAAATATAATGGGAATTTGAATAGTCATCAAAGATCTTTCACAAATTATTTCAAAATCAACAAAGATAATTATCAAATCTTATCATCATCGTATATATTGGTATATTTAATCATTTAAAATATTTATTCCATGATATAAAATTGAAACTTGAGAATCAAGCAAAAAGTTATGATTTATGAAATCCACTATTTTTCAGATTTCTAAATAAAAATTAATCTAACAGTTATGATTTTAAAATCATGATATGCAATATTTTGTAAATAAAAATTGGACAATTAATTTATGTATATAAACATAAAAATTATGATTGAATCAACAGATGTATGTATAATATATAATTTATTATACATATAGAAAATAAAAACTTAGCTTTTGATGGAGAACAATGCTTGTAACACGTTCCCACAGACGGCGCCAATCTGTTGATGTAAAAAAATAGATCATTCTAATAATTAAATCACAGATAAATAAATGAAACAAAAGATTTTAAAGTGGTTTAGCCTTATAAGAATGGTCTACGTCCACTATTGTTTTATTGCTGATTGTTTGGGAATTCTCGATTACAAGAAATTCCGTTCTGGATTCGGTCCCCTTACAATGAGGGTTGTACAATGTATTTATATCCCTGAGGCTGTAATGGGAAAGGGTAATACATTAAATGATATACATATGAAAGGGTAATACATTTAATGCCCTCTTTGGGTGTGCGTCTGAATGATAATCATTTAATGAATCAGTTGAACTGTTGGTTATCCAGCTATTAATGCTTTGTTCGAGATGCAGCTCGGATCACCTAAGCTTCCTGGTATTCAAGAGTTCCTCGGAGAGGTCTGTTCCTCGGAGCGTATGAGTTCCTCGGAGAGGTCTGTTCCTCGGAGCATATGAGTTCCTCGGAGTAACATGATTCCTCGGAGCGTGTGATCATCTCGGAAGTGCTTGTTGTTGCCATGTATATAGCCATGTGTCTTCATACGATTGGTCCAAGTCAGCAGATTAAATTTGGTATCAACATTTGGGAACATGACTTTAGGGACTAACATCTTCCATATAGCCCAACAGACGGGGGAAGAAGATGATCTTCACGCGATGATCTTAATAGATGACATTGTAGAGGAGTATTTTGAGGAAAACTATTATGAAGATACCCTAGGATCCTGTTTACTATCAAAATGCAAGAGTTAGGTAACGTACATTGGATTCGAGATGGAAGTTGAGGAGTTGAGAGAGTTACTTGATGAGAGAGCGTCGGACGAGGACGCGAGAGATGTGGATTGGGTTTCTCTATTCGAGGAGCTACCGCCAAGGGAGACACGCATGGTTCCCTCCAGCGAAATTTTTCTGACCCATGAATTGAAGAAACTACCCTCCCATATTAAATATGAATACCTAGGAGAGGACGAGACATTTCCTGTTATTATCTCCTCTAGCCTAGATGAAGAGCAGGAGGGTAAATTGCTAAAGATTCTTAGGAAGCACCAAGGTGCTTTTGGTTGGTGCATTGCTGATTTGAAAGGGATAAGTCCTTTGATTTGCACCAACAAGATCCATCTCGAAGAGGATGTCAAGCCCTCGAGATAAATGCAAAGAAGGATAAATCCTAATATGAAAGAAGTGGTGAGGACCGAGATCATTAAGTTATTGGATGCTGGGATTATCTATCCAATCTCGGATAGCAAATGGTCCGGCCCTATTCAAGTTCTCCCTAAAAAGTCGGGCATGTTAGTGATTGAGAATGCTAAGGGAGAGTTAGTCCCCCAATGTACCGCCACCGAGTGGCGCGTTTACATTGATTACTGGAAACTCAATGCGGGAACTAGGAAAGACCATTTCCCCTTGCCATTTATTGATCAGATGCTTGAGAGAGTAGTGGGTCACCCTTACTATTGCTTCCTTGATGGTTATTCTGGATATAACCAAATTAAGGTAGATGTACTTGACTAGGAGAAAATTACCTTCACTTGCCCTTTTGGTACGTTTGTCTACAAATGTATGCCATTCGGCTTGTGTAATGCACCCGCGACCTTTCAAAGGTGCATGTTGAGCCTATTTAGCGATATGGTCGAGAGAGGACTTGAAGTGTTCATGGAAGACTTTAGCATTTTTGGCACCTCTTTCGATCTTTGTATAGAAAAAACTGGAAAAGGTACTTTCCCGATGTGTGGAAAAGAACTTAGTGTTAAATTGGGAGAAATGCCATTTTATGGTCCCTGAGGGAATAGTTCTTGGACACATAGTTTCATCCAAGGGGATAGAAGTTGATAGAGGTAAGCTAGATGTCATAGCCGATCTACCCCCACCAAAATCACTCAAAGATGTGCGCTCCTTCTTGGGTCGCGCGGGGTTTTATCGAAGGTTCACTAAGGGCTTTAGCGCCATCGCTAGGCCCTTAAGCAACCTACTCATGAAGGACACCCCATTTGAGTGGAAAGAAGCATGCCATAACGCTTTTGAAAAACTGAAAACCATGCTTGTGTCCCCTCCCATCATGCATGTTCCGGATTGGTCCTTACCATTTGAACTTATGTGTGATGCTAGCGATTATACGATAGGGGCTGTTTTGTGCCAAAGAAAAGACAATAAGGCTCATGTCATCTACTACGCTAGCCAGACTCTTACCGGACCATAACTCGATTACTCCACTATAGAGAAGGAGTTTCTAGCGGTAGTCTTTGCACTTGACAAATTTTGGTCCTACATTATCGGTTCTCCCATCACTTGCTTCACCGACCACGCGGTGTTGAAATACCTACTTCCAAAGAAAGATGCCAAGCCGCGCCTCATAAGGTGGATCCTACTCCTATAAGAGTTTAATCTCTCCATTAAAGATAAGAAAGGTGTAGAAAACGTCATTGCTGAAAACTTATCATGGCTTTCGTCCGACGTGCCTAGTTATCCAATACCCATAAACGAATAATTTTCGGATGGGCAACTCTTTGCTACCTCTTCTTTTCCATGGTTTGCGGATATTGTGAACTATCTTGTCATGGGAGACATCACTCCCGATTGGACACCGCAAGATAAGAAAAGGTTTATTACTTGGTCGCGCATGTTTTTCTATGATGATCCTTTCCTCTTTAAATATTGCGCCGACCAAATCATCCGACGATGTGTACCGGATGATGAGATCCCGAAAGTCATCCAATTTTGTCATTCGTAAGTTTATGGAGGCCACTTTTTTACGAAAAAGACGGTCGCTAAAATTTTACAATGTGGCCTCTATTGGCCCACAATATTCCGAGATGTGAACAATGCTTATAAATCCTGCAATAGGTGCTAAAGGATAGGAGATATTACCCGACGAGACAAGATGCCATTAACCCCGATACTCATTATTGAGATCTTCGACTACTGTGGTATTGACTTCATGGGCCATTTCCCCCCATAATTTGGTTTCCTATACATCCTTGTTGCAGTCGAATACGTTTCCAAATGGGTGGAAGCCATAGTGACAAGACAAATGACAACAAAGTGGTGATTAAGTGCCTAGAGGAACACATACTTTCCCTCTTCGGCGATCCGAAAGAGATAATGAGCGATAATGGCACACACTTTTGCAAAAGGCCATTCGCGAAGCTCGTGAGAAAGTATGGCGTCCTTCACAAAGTTAGAACGACCTATCACCCACAAACGAACGAGCAGGTCGAACTAGCGAATCGGGAGATCAAGAACATTCTCGAAAATATCGTCAATCGTGCCCGGAAAGATTGGTCACTTAGATTGAACAATTCACTATTGGCCTATCGTATCGCATACAAAAATCCACTCGGTATGTCCCCATTCCTCTTTATGTATGGCAAACCTTGCCATATTCTCGTAGAATTAGAGCATAAGGTGTATTGGTGATTAAGGAATTGAATTATGACATGGATAAAGTCGGTGAAGCCCGTAAGCTTCAATTAAATGAATTAGAAGAGATACGCAATGATGTGTACGAGAATGCAAAAAATTCCAAAGAAATGATGAAACTCACTCACGATAATATCATTCGACGCAAAGAGTTTCTTCCCAGAAAAAAAGTGCTTATATATAACTCTCGACTTCATCTCTTTCTGGGCAAGTTGCGGACACGATGGAGTGGTCCGTTCGTTGTAAGGAATGTTTTCCCATACGGAGTTGTTGAATTATACAATTTAAAAGGGGGAAATACGTTCAAAGTAAATGGACAACACCTAAAGCCATATCTAGAGGCGTGTGTGGAAGAAGTTGACACCGTTGGGTTATTGGACCCCATTTATGGGGTAGAATACGCTACTACAGTGAGGTCATCGCACCCCTGATGCGTATGGGGTGAACTCTTATGTATAGTAGATGAGACTCGCGTGAGTAGTGAGAGTCCCTAGGATTATAGGTATAGTAAGGTTAGAGCGTTAACATGTTTCGGGAGAACAAGATGAGTTGCTTTACCATGGGTATCGAGAGGGCGTTGGATCCAAAATTGATAGGAAGTATTATTGAGCATCGAAAAATTTTAGAGCGAGCGATCACATTTAAGCTGGGGGAGAAATACTGCTCAGTGCAAGAACCGGAAGCTGGGGGAGAAATACTGCTCAGTGCAAGAACCGGATAGGTTCTTTTATTTTTTAGTTAGATCGGTCCGCCCCGGATTGGTTCGTTTCTTTTAGAGTCGGATCGATCTGGTGATTAAAGACCTTGAAAATTAAAAGGACCAAACTGGTCCGGTCCTGTACCAGCCAGATTGGTCCGATTTTCTGCAGTCTTTGCTCCTTCCCTAGGTACATCCCCTTCTCCCCAATCCATTCCCTTACCTCCCAATTCGTCCAACCATTCCCAACCCTTCAATTTCCTTCCCAAATACATCCTCGTTTTCCCTCCAAACTCTTCCCCTCCAGCCCAAACCCTACCCACACTCCTCACCTATAAATACATACCCAAATCCTCCCTTTTTATCCACACCTTCAACTCCATCTCTTCTCTCTTCTCTGTACCTATTTTTCTAGCATCCTCTCCTTGTCATAAGGGCCCAATGAGCTTCCCCTGTCAAATACGACTCCCCCAAAATTTTACCCTCCATCCATGGTGAGTTTCGCTCCCTCCAAGAGGAGCGCTGGTGCAACCATTTCTTTGGTCCAGATTGTAAACTCCACGTGGAGTGAGCTGTCCAATGGGCAAGGCTGCCCAATTCCGTCATCGCCCTCTTCATGCCTAGGGGTTGGTGTCATTTCCTTAATGACCCCTACGAAGCGGTTTGGTCCATCGAGGTACGCTAGTTCTATGGATCTCTTATTCGAACGGGCCAATTCGAGTCTCAAGCCTATGTCGATGGTACTATCATTCCCTTCTATTTGGCCCTTCTGTCTGCCAAGTTGGCCGAATATGATGTTCCGGATCTTCAAGACTACACATACCCAAGGAATGTCGCCCCTGTAGCCAAGGACCTAATTATGGAGAGAATTTCCCCCGACATTGCTTGGAGGGGGGAAACCATCCCTATTGGCCGACTTAACGAGAAAGCATGCCTCACATTCTAAATTATGTGTTCTAACATTTTGCAAACTTCCAATGATTCCGCAATGTGTCCCCGTTAAGACACATTGACATACCATCTCTTCGATCCCAACACTTCAATTAACCTGGCTCAGACCCTATACGTTGACATTATAGTTGCAGCCATGGATGAGAAAGGTGCATCACCACTCCGATATGCACGCCTGATTACCTCCATTCTCAAAGATGCAGGCATTGAAGCTCCGCTAGACCGTACTCGCCTCCTCGGTCCCTTTAGATAAGGAACCCGCACTCGGAGCGCCAAACAGTTGGAAATCCTTCGGGCAAGGCGTGAAATTGATGACGAGGTCGATGATGCCTCGAGTGAGGAAGATGAAGAGGCAGGTGCCCATGTGGAGATGGGAGAAGTGGGGGTTGATGAAGAGTCGGCCGAAGAAGAAGACGTCCCAGATTTCGAATGGGCGGGTGGCGAGCTCACTAATAGAATGTCGGCCCTCGAGACGAAATTCTACAATTTTATGATCGACTACCGACGCGATACAAGTATGATGCTTCGTTTCCAAGAAGACTTGTACATACGCCAGGGGGATCCAAACGAGCCATTGCTATCCTATTTTTATGACCCCTATGGCCCTGACGCGCCCACCTCTTCCCACCCACTTCCCCAGTGAAGCTTTGTTGGTTTATGTGTCAGTTTTTAAGTTGTTTGGCTAGGTCACTTGCTTGTATGACTCCTTCCTGTTATTGTACCACAGTCCTTTTATATTAAAATCTACATTTTAAATATTTGTTTGTTTTATTTTTCTTCACTTTTCATTCGCTTTGAGTTAGATTTTAGTCCTTTTTTCTTGAGGACAATGTAAAAGTCTAAGTTAGGGTGGGTCACAAGTGCGTATTTTTAAAACTTCACAAATTTTCAAAAATGACCAAAAATCTCAAAAAAATCATAAAATTTTGAAAAATCCAAAAATATTTTTCTTCAAAATAAATAAAAATTGGAATTCAAAATTTTCAAAAATATCATTAAAAGTCGATTTAAAGTCCCAAATTGTAAAAACCCAATGCACTAAGCTGAAATTGACCAAAGATGGAAATTGTGCGAAAATTGACGACTTAACGAATAAGTGTGGATATTAACAACCCCGGTGAGATTCAAGCCTATCATTCTTGTGAAATTTATAAATCAATCCGAGTTACTTGTTAACTCAAAGTCCTTTTTAGCGCCAAATAAGTGGTTGATGATCTCAATTCTTTAATTTTGATCGGTTATGGAAAACATGTGTGATATTTCCTTGAAAAGCACGCTACAAATCTCTAAATTAAATTCATCGTGAAATGCATATGGTAAATTAATAAGAAATTTGGACAATGAAAGTAGGCCATTGTTTATTACCCAAAAATTTTGGCCAGAAAAAGTTGTGAAAAATCATCCATTTTATAACCCAATTGAGCCGAATAATTTATACTTTTCGTTTGGTAACCTGAAAACCCCAAATAGCCCGAAATTGTGAAAAGGGGACAATCCCATAAATTATGTTCGAAAAGTGCAGAAAAAGGAGCAAGAAAAAAAAATGGCCATGCTCAACAAAAATAACAAGAAAAGAAAAGAGTGAAAAATATAAAAAATGGAGAAAAAGAAGAGAAAATAAGCAATTGCCCGAAAAAGCACTAAGGGACATCATAAGAAAAATTATTCAATTCCAAAATTCTCAACCATTCCCATGTTACCCAATATACCTTTAACCCGAAAAAGTCCTAACCAAGTCCAAATTGGAAATTAGTTACCCCGTGGAGAGCTAAGATACAAAAAGACAATATAAGATATTGAATGTGTGAAAAATAGGCGATGTTCCCGTTTCCCAATGATTGTATTCTAATGATGAGATCTATTCACCATATATTTTCGTCTTTCATGTTGTGTTCGTGACTTTTCATCCATTACATTTACTTTTGTACATCACTCATACCGAGAGAATAGCCACATTTTTGAGTGACTCATTTGTGAAATCAATCCGTGAGATTTTGAAATCAAAGAGAATTTTTGAAAAGTAACGTAATGGTCAATCAGTGGAAATCCGCGGTTAAATTTTTTGGCTTCGCACACATGCACTATGATTTGAGACTCTTGAACATGACTTGATGATGATTATTTTGTAGGAAGGGTTGAATTATACAATTTTGCGTATTATGAGTTTTTTTTTAGTCGAATTTTGTTGGTATATTCACTACAAACCCTCACGAGACACCACTCGTCCTACTAGGGTGACCTAGGGGTTTAAAGGCTTGTTGCATATGCTAAATTCAATCGCTTGCCCGTGAAAAAGGTATTCTATCCCAATAAAATGATTTTCAAGAGTTAAGCATTGGTAGGATTCTTTTACATTTCTCGGGACGCGCAAAGTTCTAAGTTAGGGAGATTTGATTAGGCATAAATTCTTCCAAATTTATCCGTTTAATTTTGTTACTTTTAGCACCTCGAACAATGTAATAAATTTTATTTTACCCCATAATCTTTCTACTGACTTATTCTAACGATTACACCAAGTTTTTGGTATTTTGTACTGATTTTACAGGTATTTGATGTCAATAAAGAAAGAAAGAAACCGGAAGAATCGACAATGAAAAGAAGGAAAGTCAAAAGAGCAAAGTTATAATTTTTATCCATAATTTGGATGAGGTATCTAAATAAAAATTGAAGATATCAAGTTTACAAGTACATAGGAAGAAACGTCACCTCAATCGGAGTCCCGGTGTAAAAGTTATGAGCAGTCAAAAATTGAAGAAAAAGTTAAACAAAACTCGCACCGATCCGATCCAAAATGCAAAGTTCCAGTGAACCCCGGATCGAAGACTATCGAAGCTGAGATAAATTAAACGAATCGATCCGTACCGGGCCCATCCGACTAGAAAGAAAACGAACCGATCTGGATTCTAGCCGCACTGAACCAAATCGAAGGAGGACCGGACCGGTCCGACTGTCGCAATTTTGTTTTCTTACTCTTCCTCTAATGGAGAGTCCTGGTTAAGCTAAAACTCTTGTAGTGTTGTAGGGTATTTAAACCCGATTTATTATCATTCTAAGGACGAAAAAATCATTTAATTTTTCCCTTGTTAGTTAAAACCCTAGTTTGAAGATTTATTGAAATTCTATTTCAAAGATTGAAGTTTGTTCAGATTTCTGTGAGTTCAAGTAATTTTAGTTGATGCTTTGAGTGCTTTGGTAAGTTAGTTAATTACTTTATTCTGTCTAATCTTCCTTTTACATCATTCTTCAATTCTCCTTTAGTTTAATCATGATTTCCTGCAATTCAACAATCGTTTTCATTAATTTCATCATGTTAGGCTAGGTTTTCAAAGGTCGGGACACATGAACTCAACCTGATGTGGTAATTGCATGTGTATAAAAGTAGTTCTCTAAATTTAATGATTTATTATGACCGTATTATTTAGCAATACAACCATTGTAGATATTTGGATCTCGTTTGCTTCCGGGTAACCGGGATGCTTTAGAATGCGATGCTAGTGTCGCTATCACGTGAACTGATTTACTCGTCCTCTGATTAAGTATGGTGCGGGCTTGAACCTCATATACGTAATTCTTGGGAGTACTAAATTTTGGGTCTAATTCATCATTTAAATTTACGATTAGTTTTATACCAGCAATACACTAGGGTTGAGGGATTGTATTCCCGTCATGTTTTCTTCATCATATAGTTCGAATTTTAAATTGCTCATCGTTAGTATTTTAGGTAATTTAGAATAGTTGCATTTCTTTCATAATTTCAAAATTAAATTTAGTTGTAGTCAAATCTCAAAACCAATCATCTTTTCCTTTTTCTTTTTAGAGTCATAGTTAGGATTCCTTCCTCTGTCCGACGTCGTCACAACCCTGTTGTCATATTTCCCTAAGGATCGATACCCGACTTATAGGATTATTATGTGAGCGATAGGCTTGCACTTGAGCCTAGAGAGTACGCACTTCTGAGACACATTCTTAGTTGCATCATTCATCGTGTTGTGTGGTGATCACAACCATTGTAGGACTTTTGATCTTGTTTTCCCTAGGTAATTGGGATGCTTGAGAGTGCAACGCGCGTGTAGCTAATACGCCACTTCTTTACTCATCTCTTGATTACGTAAGGTGCGGGCTACGATCCGTCATATATGTAATGCTTGGGAGTACTAAAGATCGGGTTTACTCAGCTATTTCAATTCAGAATTTAGTTTTAACATTGATAAATGAACTAGGGTTGGAGGAGTGTATCCTAACACGTTTTTCTCACCAACAATCTTTTCAGTTAAAAATTCAATTTCATAAGGAGTGAAAAAGCATTTCATTAGTTACTTGCACATTCAGTAGTTAGATTTTCTTATTTCCTTTCGTTGTAGCTAATCCATCTCCTCAAATCATATTTTCGTTGCTTTTTAGAGTCGAGTTAGGGTTCTCAATCTTTCCAACATCATCACGATTTCATCGTCCTATTTACCTGTGGAGACGATCCCAACTTACCGGGTTTATTACTAACACGACAGGCTTGCACTTGAGCCTATATCAGCACGAATACTAGATACACATTTGTGGGCGCATCATCCATCCTTCGGGTCTTCCACCTCAATCACTACATATGGGAACACTTCTTTTACTACTAAACAATACGAACCATCTTGACCTATATTTTCTAGGAAACAAATATAATTGTGAGTTGTATAGTTGCACTTTTTATCCCAAATGAAATTATTTGTGATTAATTCTTCATTCATGTACTAGTTTCATCCATTCCTTTACGATTCAAGATCTCTCGTGCACATAATTGTGTATCTCTTTCAAATCGTTTAATTGAAGCTTCTGTGTTTCATCGGCTTTATCCAAATTAAGTTCAACCTCTTGAATGGCCAAAACTCCTTGTGTTCCAAATCGATGGGGGGTGTCAAGGTTTTCCATACACAAAGAGGAATGGAGACATTCTGAGGGGGTTCTTGTAAGAGATCCAAGAAGCCCAGAGCGCGTCGAGTAATCGGATAGACAAATCTCGATAATTGGGACCAATGGTCTTTTCAAGTTTATTTTTGTTCTCTCAATTAGATAACTCGATGTAAACGTTTGTTTGATGGCGATTATAAGTTTTCCCAACCTTGTGAACAACTCCATACTTTCTCATTAACTTCCCGAACGACTTGTTGCAAAACTGTCACTCATTGTCACTAATGATGGCTTTAGGAGTAGCAAAATGAGAAAGTATTTACTCATGAATGAAGTCAATGTACCACCACTTTACTATCATTTGTGCATGTAATTATGCGGCCGCAATAAGGATGTAGAGAAAACCAAGTGAGGGAGGAAAGAATCCCATGAAGTCGATGCCCCGACAGTCAAACATCTCAACAGTAAGGATTTGGGTCAAAGGTATCACGTCGCATCTAATAATGGCGCATATATTTTAGCATCTCTCCCATGATTGACAAAATTTGTGCACATCCCAAAATATAGTAAGCCAATAGAGACCGCATTGAAGAAAATTTTCGATCATCTTCTTTGTGGAATAATGACCTCCACATGCTTCCGAATGATAAAAACGGATGACATTTTTTATTTTTTTCATCCAGTACAGATTTTTGGATTATTTTGTCCACGCAACACTTAAATAAATATGGATCCTTGTAAAAGAACATGTGCGATGAAGAGAAAAACTTCCACTTCTCTCACAGAGTCCAATGTAAGGGAATGAAACCCATCACTAGATAGTTTACGATGTCCGTGAAACATGGTAAAGGGGAAGTGGTAAATAGTTGCTCATCTAGAAAAAAATCGTCTATGGGTATGGGATCTTGAGGTACGTCGGACGAAAGTTTAAACAAGTGGTCAACTATGAAATTTTTTTACTCCCTTCTTATATGTGATGGAAATGACAAAGTCTTGGAGTAGTAAGATCCACCTAATGAGGAACGACTTGGAATCCTTCTTGGAAAGAAGTTATTTTAGTTCTGCATGGTCTCTAAAAGAAATGATGGGTGACCTGATAAGATATGAACGTAACTTTTTAAGGAAAAAAACTTTCCCTAGCAACTTTTTCTCAAGATGGAGTAGTTTAATTGTGGTCCAGTTAAAGTCCGACTAGCATAGTAAACGACATGGGCCTTCTTCTCTATCCATTTTCCTAAAGTAGCCCCTATCATAAAGTCACTCACATTTCGCCTTAGCATGAATGGAAGGCTCCAATCCATAACTTACATGATGGGAGAGGAGATGAGCATAATCTTTAACTTCTTAAATGCCTCTTATCAAGCTTCGCTCCACTCGAATAGGGCATCCTTAGCAAGTAAGTTACTTAAGGGTCTTGCTATCAAGCTAAAGTCCTTAATAAATGTACGGTAAAATACTGTTGTCCCCAAAATCAGCGACCATCTTTGAGTGACTTAGGTGATGGAAGTTTGGTAAGGATGATAATTTTGTACCTATCCACTTCTATTCCCTTGGATGAAACTATGTGTTTGGTTCTCATGAAATGTCATTTCTCCCAATTTAGCACCAGGTTCTTTTCCACATATCAAGAAAGTACTTTCTCAAGATTAGCTAGAAATTGGTCAGAAGAAGGGTAAAAAACACTAAAATCATCCATAAACATCTCAAGTCCTCTCTCAACCAGGTCACTAGAAAGATTCAACTTGCACCTTTAAAAGGTCATCGGTGCATTAAATAGCCTATATGGAATCTTTTTATAGGAAAAAAGTGCCAAAAGGGCATGTGAAGGTAGTGTTCTCTTTATCAAGCACGTCCACCTCTATTTGGTTATAAACGGAGTAACTGTGGCCCTACACTCCCTCAATCATTTAATTGATGAACGACGAAGGGAAGTTATCTTTCTTAGTCCCTGCATTGTCCTTTTGGTAATAAATTCAAATGCTCCACTTAGTGGTGGTATGTTTTGGAATAAGTTCTCCCTTAGAATTATTTACCACAATCATTCTTGACTTTTTGGTAACGCCTTGGATTGAAATAACCCACTTACTATCCGAGATGGGATAGATTATGCCCACATCCAATAACTTTATGATTTATGTTCTCACCACATCTTTTATTATCGAGTTCAATCTTCTTTGCATTTCCATAGAGGACTCCACGTCCTCCTCTAAGTGGATTTTGTGGGTAAAAATCATGGGACTCATACCTTTGAAATTCATAATATACCAACCAAAATCACCCTTGTTCTTCCTCAAAATCTCCAAAAGCTTCCCTTCCTACTCTATATCTAAGCTAGAGGAGAAAAAAAGAGGACATATCTCATCCTCCCCCAAATAAGCATATTTTATGTTTGAAGGTAGCTTCTTCAGATTGAGTTTTGGAAATTTAATATTGAAGGGAACCACATAAGATTCCCTCAAGGATAACTCTTCAAATCGTGAGACCTAACTTACAATTCTCACATCATCCTTGACTTCTCCCTCTCTTATCTTCTCCCTCTCTTAGAATCTCCCTCATCAAGCTCAACTGACAATTGAACTCTGAATATTCTCCCTAATTCTTAACACTCGTCACTAAACACGCCTTAAGTGGATCCTCAAAATTATTACCCTCAAAATGCCCTTGTACTACCTCCTCGTAGATTCATGTTGTGTAGATCGTCTTCATCACCCATTTTCTTAGTGATGTTAAATATATTAATTTCAAGTGTCATGTTCCCAAGTGTTAATTGCATTTTCCCATTATTCATATTGATCAATGCATTAGACATAGCTAGGAAAGGGTGGCCAAGAATGATGGGGACATGGTCGCTTGATAGGGAGGAGGTCTTTATGTCCCAAATGACAAAATATATTGAAAAGTAGAACATGTAAACTTGGACGATCAGATCCTCAACTATCCCATGAGGAACCTTCATGAAACGATCCGCGTGTTGGAGAGTATTTTTGTGGGCTTAACATCTCCCAAATCGAGATTTTTATAGATTGAATTGGGTAGAATGTTAACACTCGTCCCTAAATCTAACAAGGCTCTTTATCTTACTCTTTTCAATGATACACGAAATGGCGGGGGTCCTGGATCTTTATACTTGGGAGGTCGTTCAAAATTATCGAGATGACATTTTTGTGCCAGAAATACCTTCTTCCTCAACTTTAACTTTGGTTTCACCATGAGAATGTCCGTTAAGAACTTAGAGTAAACAGTAATTTTCTTTATAGCCTCGAGAAAAGGTAGGTTTCATTTACCTTGGTCAATAACCTCTAAAATCTCATCATGGGAGGCCCCTTTTGGAGGAGGGACCAACCATTGAGAGTATCGTGCTGCTATTAAGGGTTTCACCACCACTTCAGTCCTAACTATGTCTTGTTTCTCACTCTCTCTCAAGGGGTATCTTTGGCCTCTTGCATGGGAAAAATGCCCTTATTTTTTTGTACGTTTTGTGGGGAAGGTGACAAGTCAACAATATCCTCCTATGTAGAGTGGTTATAACTTTACATTTCTCTTAATTTTTAGCGGGGGTAGAGCTTACACAGTTTTAACCTTAGGGACGTCGTTGGGCTTGATTGGGGAATTTTCCATTATATTGGACACTCAAAGAGGATTGCAATGTAGATAGGTATACCTTTAGGTCAACAAAATTTTGAGTGTTTTGGCCATTAATCTCCAACTAATTTTTCATGAATTGTGTGAGAGTTTCCTCGAGACTTATTCATTGCGGGATCACATAAGGCACTAGACGAGGTGCTTGCATTTGTTGTCCTTGTTAAAATTGTGAGAGTGGTGACAGTTGTTGGGCAGCGTGCTAATTAGGATTTAATGTCGCATTTGCTTGACCATAATTGAAACCGGGATGGTTTTTCCATAAAGGATCAAAGAGTTCTCATGAGGGTCGTTAAAGTTACCTTTGTAAGATCCCAAGTCCTTCGTTAGCTTTTTGGCTTGGTAGTAAGACTTGGAAATTCTATCACTCGTAAATACCCTTCCCAAAAAAACCAACAACTTAGTGAAATAATGTTTTGTCCCTCCATTAAGTTACTTCATGTTCAAGAGTTCTACAACAAATGACAATTTCGTAACCCCTAGACAATTTTCGTACAAGTCGCATTGCACCTCTTTCAAAAGTTTAGAATACTCCGGAATATTTTCATCCGATTCAAAGACTTCTTTGGTTCTACATTCCTCATAATTATTAATATTGTCATATGCGTGAGGAATACCTCTTCCCTTTTAAACCATTGTAACCATGGAATTTTGGGAATTCAATGCAACGGGTATATGATCAACCAACATATCATCCCATGAAGAATTCATATTGCTTTATACACCACTAAAAGTCTATCCATGCAAAATCCAAACGTTATAAGTCTTGTCAAAACCATGGATCTGTAGGTGATTTATCACCATTTGTCGGGTGTGTTATACTCGATTTACGCATCTCTTACACGGACAATAGATTTATGTGGTCTCAGTGTTCTTATTTTTGTATGCATAGTTAAGAAATCATTCAATGCCGTCAATGTATTCTTATGAACACTGATTACGTAAATTAATCCAACTCCTATCCATGATACCTAATAAAGAAAAAACATATGAATTTCAAAAATTCAATACATGAATTCAATAGAAAACTAATGGAAATCATAATAATATAACCCAAAAACTCAACGCATCAATTTAAATAGCTACAACATTAAAAACTCACACAATCAACATAAAAAGTCAAGAAGGAAAGAATGTTACGGAATTAAAAATTCACACAATCAACATCTTAGTACTAACGCACCAAATCTTAAGAAATGATAGCATCCAACGCAATTAATAAGTCACACAATCAACATTTTAACATCTACATCATTAAAAGTTTATACGTAAAAAAACTCAAACAACATACCCATTTTCATCCCTACTCAAATCACTACGTTCATCTTCTCCTTTGTATGTCACATACACTTCATCATCGTCAACCAATTATTTATTACAATTTGATTTACTTTTCTTAATTTTAGCACGGTCTCGCATTGCCAAATTCAATTTAGGGACTCCCAATTCTTTCAATTTTGATCTATTCTCTTCTATGTTCTTCAACCTCTGCCTCTCGTACTCCTTCAATGTCTTTAATGTTACAAACATTTTCTGATAAAAGATATGTAATTATAGAAGGCTGGGAGAGAATGAAAAATCAAGTTTATCCTTTTAGATTCTTTAAATATCGTGACATTACTTTTTTGCGTGTACTGATTTTTTGTGTAAACTAGAATTTGAATTAATGCTTACTTTCGGGTACCACCTCATATGTTGGAGCTTGTGTCCCAATAATTAAGGTCCGTTTGATTGGCATTGAATTGTTTTCGATGGAAAATAATCATTTTGCTCATTTAATACTTTTGAGGTGCTTGATTTTTTTATTCATTCTATTAAAACACTACTTATAAAAATGAAAAGTGTTCCATGTTTTTATCAATTTTCACGAAAAATAATTCTCACCCACCACCCAAAGAATTCATTTCCAGGTAAAACTTCAAAAAGTAAAACCAAAACACTCTTATCTTTTGGACACATTTTCCCACCTCTAATAAAAATGAACTACTTCTCAACCATTTTTCCAACTTTGTATTGAAATACAACCTTAGTGATTTAAATGTTCAAGATTTACCATTTGATATGGTATTGGATGTAACAAAAAAAATATGGTAATTAATAACATTGGTGATTTTTTCAACAGTGATGCATATTTGAATTAATTTGGATCCGTCACATATATCACAAAATAAAATCATAATCGAAATAGTAAATCAAATCAATGGCATAAACTTCTTACAAATGTCATGAATTAATTAACACAAACAAACATATCAATAATTCTAACTAAAATTCGCACAAACAAGTACACAAATATTTTCATAAATTAATCTTAAAAATACGCTACAACAACCAATTGTCAATCCGGGTTTTCGATTGGTTCACCCTCAACCTCCAATCACCACTACAAATCAACGAAAATAATCAAAAATTCCACCCAATGCGGATCTATATGTAACTTGAGTAATAATAAAAGGGGGTTTAGGATTTTAGTCCTACTTTTTGAAGATAATTTTATCTCTGATCCTAGATATGTTTTTTTGTTATTAGTCCTCCTAAAATTTAATGTAAAAACTAAAATGTCTCCTAACAAATATGTAGTTACACACAAATGGCACCCCGCATTTTTGTGGAAGGGCAGTTATTAACATTAATAACTGCAAAATAGGACTGATTATAAAGATAAAAATCATGTGGGATTAGTTCTAACAAAAAAATCTTAAAAGGGTTAGACCCAAAATAACTAACAAAAAAATAGATATGAAAACATTCTTACCTACGGAGATGGCGATGGAGGGTGACTAGGGCGGGACGCTAAGGGCCAGAGCAACGGGGCTATGTCCAGAGAGGCGACTCGAGAATTGCTGTGTGTGGCACGTGAAGAAGAGGAGGAAATGGGGGGGACCGAAATTCCGTGTATTTCTGTACTTTTTTTGTGTCATTTTTTAGCTAGGATTAAAAGAAGCGGGAAAGTAAAATGTGATGAGGGGGTACCAAATTTTTTTTTGGAGTTGTCACATAAAGTATATTGTTTGTGACAACTATTAATTTGGAGTTTCTTTAGGTAATATTTTTTGAGACGGGGGAATAAAAGTGGTCTTAAAAAGAGTAATCTTTAAGACGGGTAATTTTACCCGTCTCAAAAGATTAGTTTTGGAGACTCAAAATTCAACCATCTCAAAACCTTCCATATTAAATGGTACTTTTTTTTAATGTTACAAATGAGGTCCAAGGGCTTATTTATATGAGATATTAACTTTCTTGCAATGCTAAGACCCAAAAGATTAAAAAGGGCAACTATTAACTAAAAATGACTCATTAGCCCCAAACATGCTTGGAGAGTAATTAAAGACTAAAAATAAAATAAAATGACAATAATACCCTAAACTAAAAAGTAGAAAAAAGTATATTGTTCTCCCGGGACCTCACTGTCACCAATATACATCAATCTCCTCGTATTCAAAAAAGGTCGTCCTCGAGCATGAGGGTGACTCATCAATGTCACATGATATGAACCAATAAAATCTTCGGACCTCAATCAAACTCAATCAAAAATGGGTAGCCCAACTGGAATTAGTCCCATGTGTATGAACCTCATTAATAATTGGTATAATAAATCCAAATCCCAGCGATTCCCTTCTACAAAATTCGAGCAACCAAAAATAAACGATCATATGCTCCTTCTAGACACCATAAGTACATAATTTATACTTGGTGTGGTGGGCCCATGAATTTGTCTTGATGGTAACTCTGGCGACCACATCTTTGTGAGTATGATGGTGGAACAAGCAGACTGAAAATGGAGACATTAATCAAAGCCGAAACCCAAAATAGAAAATACTCAGAAATGGGTCCCTAGTAGGACGTATTTTTCATGGAAGTAATATGTTGTGTCACAAATAGGTCCTAGGACCAAATTTGACCGAATTTTAGGTTAAATTGGGGTGGGTTATTGGATCAAAGTAGTAAACCCAGGTTTTTTGGGTTTGATTGTGGTTGGGCATAAATGAGTGGGAAAAGGGTCTAAATAGGGTAAGAAATAGGGATGGGGAAGATTAGGGATAAAAATGTGAAGGGTAGAAGGGTAGAAATGGGCTTCTTATCTGAAATAGGGGTGGGAGGCGGTACGGTATTGGTCGGAGGGGGTTGGATGGTTCTTGATGGTTCTTGGATTGTTCTAAGGGTTAGGGTGTAATTTGAAGATTAGATAGAAACGGTGGGGAGGAGACTAAAAGGGTTGGTATCCCCCCCCCCCCCCCCCCCCCTTTTAGCGGTGAACGAATTTAGGATTTCCTTCCACCCGATTCTCATTTGGACATTAATCAATCTACCAATTTAAGGGTTGCCCGATTTGAAATAAAAACTTGATACCCACTTCATGCACACGAACACAAAGAGCAAATGCAACTCTTCCTTGTGTTTTACAACAATCTCAATAAAAAAAAACTAATCTTGATTTTCCAGGGTTTTCAAACCGCGCCCAATATTTTTACTACTCGGATCCTTACAATACCACCCAAGATTTTCCATCCCTTATCGTATTCGACACATCCCAAACCTTGAACCTGTTTCATCCCAAACTCTTGCTATACTAGTCAACCACCCCTTTGCCCTAGGGGTAAGCCTCGAACAAATTTCAGAACTAGTGTTTGACAACCCAAAATTTGGTTTTTCACCCAGGTGGAAGTTATTTTTGATGGTTGACATAAGAGTCAAGAGGAAGATGATTGATCTTGAAGGAACAATTGAAAAATGGACTCTTCCTCAAACTTTTAGAACTTAGTTTGGCCTTGTAAGTCTTTGTTTCTCTTTTCAAGCACATTTTGGGAATTTCTCACACGATTCTCCTATTTGCAAGCTCGAGGACGAGCTTTTTCGAAGTCGTAAAGAGTGATGGGAATCCATATATGGGAATTTATATACCCCATGTAATTATCCAAGTAATTAGATAAAATGTCTAAAAAGACATGATTAGCATGTAATTAATTATCCAAGTAATTAGATAAAATGTCTAAAAAGACATGATTAACATGTAATCCTTCATATATAAATACCTCATGTATTCTCATTTGTACTTACTTTTCCACTATTAAGTATAAGATATCTTTTGATTCTCTTCCTAAAAGTTAGGGTTTATTTGTTTGTCTTAACCATTGATGTGTAGTTTACGTTACATTATTTCTACGAGTTTCTTTGAGCATAGCATAAGCCCATGATGCAAGTAGGAGATAAGTTTCCACTTTTTAAAACCGTGATGCTGAAACATGTTAACCAACTCGTTGAACCTCTCCCAACACTTATCAAAGGGATATTTATCATTTTGTTTTAAGGTTTGAATTTGAGCTCAGATAGAGTTGGTTCTGTGGGCAAAATGTAACTTTTGGAGAAATCTCGCTTGCATATCTCTCCACATACCGATAGAGTTCGATACTAGAGACTAAATCCAAGTCCTAGACTTGTCCTTAAGCGAGAAAGGTAAAGTCTTGAAACGTACGACGCATTGTGTGCAAGTGTGATCATTAAATGTTCTGTAAGCCTCCTTAAACTCACGGATGTGGAGATATGGATTCTCTGACTCCATGTCATAAAATGTAGGAAGAATTTAAATCATTCCATTTCGAAAGTGAAATTTCCCTGCATTATACGGGAATACGATGCATCCCGGAGTGACTGTTCGCTCTGTATAAGAAGTATCTTATAGGGTGATACGGAATCCCACCCTCTCCCATTCCGAACTCGCATTATCCGACATCGCACTCGCACTCAATGAATCTCTACCCTCACCGGAGTTTCTAGATGATTGACTAGGGATGTGGCTACTCGAGTAGGAGGTGGTACCCAAAAATTCGGAGTGTTATTACAAATGATGGGGAATTCACAATTGACCGGGAGTTGGATTGGAATGTGTGTTTTGCATCTAAGGACTTGGGAAATTATTTTTATTTTTATTTTTTTTATATTTTGTTTCAATATTTTAATTTTTTATTTTATTTTTGGGATTTATAATCTTTTTTGACTTTACAGGAATTAGAGTCATAATAGAATTTATTCAACCTAACCTACTATCTATCTACTCCCCGGCAACGGTACAAATAAATTGACGAGCAACGAAAAGTGTGTGCTACGTGTGAACTTATGGCTCAAGTGTAAGCCGATTTCTCAAGTAAGAATAGAATGCTCACGATGAAAGTAGAGTTGGTTTCTTAAATCTAGGCTTTGACTCGTAAAAAGGAACTAAAAGGTAATGATTCTTATGTGAATTGATTTCTAACTATCTAGACAAACTGAGCTATGAAATTTAAAATTAAAGTAATTAATGTAAACACGAAATTTGGATTTGAAATTTTTTTGAAAAAGGGGTTGGGTTCCAATCCCCCAGACCCTAGGGTTTCTACGATAAATGAAAAATTCTCTTTCAATTAATTAATTAATTAAAGGAAAAAATACAAATCAATTCGAAGCACAAAATATATTTAGGCGTTAACTCATGCAATAATTGGTCAACAAATTGATATGCGCTATTGATATATTAACCGATACATATAATGCACCCTCAAACAGTCTGGTTGCTTTGAACAAAACGATTTAAGGGATCTTCACTATTACTCTTCATCCATAAGTTAACCTTGAGAAATTAATTATTTAATAATGATGAATTTTATAATCAAAGTTGAAAACCCTGGGTTAGGTTCATGTTCCCCAACCTATAATTAATTTAGCTAGACGTGAAGACTATTTCTAAACAAATTATACTATGCATGCAAGAATTCATATTGAATTCTAAAGAAGAGCAGAGTTCAAATTAAATACCAAATGATGAGAATCGAAAGTGCAGGAAATAAGAACTTCAAACCAACTAGAAATCACAGAAATTGAAATAAATTCCTCTTCTTGCCTTGCAAATCCTGAATTCACAATGTATTCCTAACTCTAACAATTCTAGACGAATTATAAACTTAATAATGTATAAATTATATAAATTTATACTCCTAAATACTCTATTTAAGGACCCAAAAACATCTAAGAGGCCGAGACTAAGCCCTAACAACTTTAGCTACAAAATAGGAAGAGATAAAAATTCCCCCCCCCCCCCCCCAAAAAATCGAATTCTTAGACCTAGCCAAATCGGTTTAGATCAAAACACTTGGAAAAGCGAACCGATTCACTCTAAAACCAAAATGGTTCATTTTTTTCTACTAGTTGGTGCATTGGAAATACATGGAACTCTTCCCTATTTGTAATTTTTACCCCAAAATTTTTCTCCATCTTCAAAGTTCTGTAACTTCTTCACTGTAACCCAAAATGAGGTACCATTTTTTCCTATGTTCTCGAACTCAAGGTCTAAGACTTTCATATTGTCTCTTTCTCCGCTTTTTTTGAATGAAAAATTACCTAATTGACATTGACTACCCTTTTTTTCCCTGTTTTCAATGTTTTGCACTATTCTCTTCCGTCCACTTGCACGAATTAGCTATAAAACACATGAGAGGTACACAAAACACGAAACACTTAATAAAAGGTTAGTTGCAAGAAATATGATCTATGTTTAGGGTAAATGCGATATTCGGGACGCTAAAGATGCCGAACTTAGATCGCTAAATACGAAATATTAATATCGCATCAAAAGAGCAAAGGTTTGCAATAGAAAAATAGAGGAGTAAGCCTAGCTTGAGTTGTTCTCCCATCTTTATGTATATTTTCTGATTTCTCTCTAATATTTTCTGTAGCTTTATTTTAACTTTTCAGTGGATTTTTGTTTGTGGCATAGAGGACATCATGGATGTTTTCCAACTCCGTTTGGGGTTTTTCCAAGTAAAAATATCACGTGTGGATTTTTGCTTTATTTCATAATAGTCTGATTATTTGAAACTAAATCGTTAGTTAAAATGTTTCTAAAAAATCTTAAATAACAGTTTCAAGTTTAATAAATAACTTTGACATTCATTTTCATCAAGGTAGATACTACATTGAGGAACATCAGATAACTTTTTTTTATCTCAAAGATGTTTTTTTCAACAATAACAAGTATTTGATTAGGGACCACTCATACTGGATGAAATATAACCTGATATCAATAATACACTACCTAATGGTGGTGGGAATATTATGGATGATCAAGATACATGTGTCACTCATAATAAATGACAAGTAAACCCATATTATAGTGGGATAGTCAGATGTCAGCCTAATAGGTTAGTTTATTTTGGAGAGCACTTCAATGAAGTTTTAATGGAACACGAACTAGATCTCGACACCTTTGATGAGGAACTCCAAGAAAAGATGATGAGATTTGGATAAACGCTATGAATATCGATATGAATTAGATGTATTCGAATCAAGTATAGTGACTTCTACACATGCCAAATGGAATAAAAACTACCAGTTGCAAGTGGATCTATAAGAAAAAGTGAGGGGTTAGCGGTAAGGTGGAAACCTTCAAGGAACAGTTTGTTTTGAAAGTGTTCACTTAAAAAAGGGGATCAATTATGAGGAAACCTTTTTGCCACTAATAGTGATAAAGCCTATCCAAACTCTCTGATCCATTGTGGCTTTAGCTCAATTTCAAGATTAGGAAAATGGATATTAAGACTACGTTCTTGAATGGTAGTCTTGACGAGTGCATCTATATTATATAACCCATGGAATTCATAACAAAGGGCCAAGAAAAAAATTGTGAAAGATGAAGAGAACCAACTAAAGACATAAGAAAATATCAATGTCTTGAAATATTCGATTTTATCAGGAAATCAAATCTTTTGGTTTTGATAAATGTTTGGATGAAACTTGTGTGTAAGAAACATGGAAAAAATGCAGTGGTAACATAGTACTTAATGTAGATGATATTCCACTAACCAGGAATGATGTAGGTGTATTATCTATTATAAGAATGTGGATGTCTAGTCAGTTCGATATGAAAGACTTATGAGAAGATAATCACATTTGTAGGATCAAAGTTTTTCTTAATTGAAAAAATATAATGTTGGATTATCCCAAGCTACTTATATCAATACAGTGATAATAAGGTTTAGCATGAAAGATTCCAATAGAGTATTTCTCCCTTTCTGGAACAAAATAGAGTGATAATCCGTGTCCAAAAACACATGATCAAAATAAGAGGATCAGGAATATACCATATGCTTTGGCGGTGAGCAACCTCATGTATGCTATGGTTTGTACTAAACTTGGTATCCATTATGTCGTTTGCATGTTTAGCAGATTCCAATCTAATCAAAGTGAAGAGCATAAGATTTAGATAAAGCAGATTATTAAGTACCTAAAGAGGACTAGAGATTATGGGCTAGTTTACTTAGCAAAAAGTCTAGTACCTATTGGGTAGACAGAATCAGGCATTCAATCAGATATGGATTAAAAAATATTGATCTCGGGATATGTTCTTAACATAAGAGTGGATCTATAACTTGGAGGAGTATCGAGTAATAATGTATTGCTAATTAGACCATGAAAGCCGTGTATGTTAACACTTTCGAGGTAATAAAAGACTTTGTTTGTCTCCAAAGCATCCTATGTGATTTGGGTGTGGTTCCTTTTGTGGAATCCACTCCTCCAATTTATTATGACAATTGAGTTGCGGTTGGTAATTTGAAAGAACCAAGGACTCATGAGAGGGAAAAGCACACTAAGCACAACTATCGCCGATTTGAGAGATCTTACAGAGGGGCAAAATCATTTTGACCAGGATTGCATCCGAGGATAACTTGGGGGATCCTTTTAAAAAGAGCTTACCAGCTAGGACTTTTGACATTCATGTAGAAGGAATAGGAGTCGAATGCATGGCCACTTGGCTTTAAGACTAAGTGAGAGATTATTTCGGCTTTATTATTAAAATAATATATAAAACTTTTATTTTAATTGATAAATGATTATTTATTTATTTTAAAATGAGAATGAACTTTGATGGGTATGAAATTATGAGTGACATCAGACCCAATAGGTCTTCCCTTCGACCCTCAGACAGTTTAAGGGTAAAAGTGTCAAAGTATAATACAAGTATGTAAAGTGTCTCATAACTTAGCTGAGGATCTTACATACAAAGTCGAGGGGGGTGTTTAACTATTTATTAGACTATAAAATAGTTATTACAATATATTAAACCTTTTAGGCTTTGTCTAAGAGAGTCTGAGGTCCTTGCGACCTTTGTCACTAATTCAAAGGACCATAGCTAGTAATTGGTATACTTTTCTAATGATTCCTAAGTATTAATTTAGGGATAAACAAGGAATACAATAATTAAGACAGCTAGAACTGTTTCAAGCTATGATTTTATACCCACAAAAGTGGGTTAAGAGTATGAAACAATGAGTGAACACTGGTATAAGCTAAAACTCATTTGTTTGATAATGTATGATGATTTTCAACCATATTCAATTTCTCTCCATCTCCCCGTATATATGAATTCTACGGAAAAGAGAATGAGTTGACTGTCATAACAAGGTTATGGTGTCTCTAAGTTTTGATGGCGTCACCTGGGAGGTTGTGTGCAGGTAAAAGGTTTTACAGGTGTTGTAAGGTAGTTGTTGCGTCCATTTAATGTGGATGGGAATCATTAATGTAAGCGAAGATGAGTGGTATTGATAGGTGGAATAATGCTATTTTTTCACCTACTCGCCAGACGTATCGCAAGAGTTCAACTACACGTATGAGAGATCTAGAATTTTCATTGGCCTGCTAAAGGATGAACAAGATGTATGTCACAATGATACTCTCACGAGATGAGGGTTAGATGAATTTTTAAGGTCATTCTCTTTGGACTAAGGTTTGTTATGCATGTAAAAAATGGAGGGTTTTAGTATTGATGTTTCCATTCCTAGTTGCAGGGATATGTTGGAATGACTAATCATTATAACATAGTGGCGGAGTGTATCAGACATCTGATACCTATATGATCATTTCTTAAAAGCAATGGAGGTCTTGGGGACTTAGTAGTGGTATAACAGATGTTAGGGATTGACCTTAGGACCTATTTTCTTAAAGTATGGAATTTAGGGGCGGGGGGTTTAAGAACCCTTAGAATACCAATGAATGGAAATAGTATCATTAGTATCCCTTTTCTCTTTAAAAGGGTTGCAAGGGGAAACACTTATCCATTACACAATTTGGGGGTAGGATCGTAACTAACCACTAAGATTCTTATAATAATTAAATCACATTAGGAAGGATATTCCATTGAGTTTGCAAGTGGCTGGGAGTACTGATGCGATATGCCTTAGGGCCGAAGGGATTGAAGCGTCACGACTTGGGGCTATAAAGGAAACCCTTGGGATTGTTTGAATACTTTAAATTTCACTCAAACTATATCCCTTTTAGATATTTTTGAGTAAATTGCAATTTTCTTTCCTTTCCACTATAAACACGTCTGCTAAACACATCTCTCCTTCTAAGGTTTTGGACCCTACACCGCTTTCGATTATTGGGCTCCACATTTCCCTTCCCCTAACTTTAGAATAAGAAACAGGGGCCTCATTCCATTTGTCTAACCCAAAAATTCCTTTTGTCTCACTAGTAATCAGTTACTTGGAGGCTCATGACCTTAGTTTCTATGGTGGGGCACATTCTGCTTCCCGAATCACTTAACAAGACTTAGTGGGGGAGCAAAACAAAATACTAGATCCCTGAATTTGTCATTTTAAAGGTGATGAGGCCCAAGGAAAGGTTTTTCTCCCTAGTATCCAAGCATGTGTGCTTCAATGAGAGTTTTTAAGCATGGATCTAGGTACCCACTGCCTTTTTCAGTGATGAGAATTTTGAAGGCCATTGGGATATCCCAGTCTCAACCACTTGAAAACTCTTGAAGGCCATTAATGGACACTGTCTTGACATTCACTTATTTAAGTGGGGATAATAATGACGTCACTTTAGCCCAGTTCTTAAAATTCTATTGGGTTTTGGAGCAAAGGATTCCCAAATACAAGGGACTGGAATACTTCTCCCCAAACGTAACATTGGTCTTTTCCAAGGACAAAAATAATGCCCAAAAAACTGAAAGGAGAACTCATTATTCATTGGGGGGATCTTGGGCCACCCTAGAACTTGTGGAGCCAATTAGTTGTCCTACCATCTAATGCACTCCACCATCTATGGGTTAGTTAATCTTTACTTTTTCTTTTGCGCTTGGGCTTATTTATTGACCTAGACCCAAGTTTTAATGATATCTATTATTTTGAAATGCATGCATAAAATAATATGTATGTATTTTATTTTGTTCTGTGAGGTATTACCATGAGTCATGAGGTACTAGCCTTTGGAGCAGATGACATGGAGGTACAAATATATATTTTTTTCATATTAAGTTGGGCCCATGGGGTAGGTACACCCTTAGGCTAAGTTTTGGGATATTATGGGTAGCATTTTAGGCTAATTTAGAGGCCCCAAAATAGGTCAATTATAGACATGCAGATATTAATGATATTGCGGTCATCCCGATCATCTCCTTCCTCGGGGGGGGGGGGGGGGGGGAGGTGAAGGTCTCGCACCCTCTCACTCTAAGAGTGCTTTGGTCATCGTCGGTGTGGGTTGAATGTAAAGAGATGGAGTCGCCAACCTATTTTTCACAAAATAGGAAAAATAACATGCTGCCTCTTCGAGAGAGCAACATCAAAGACAAACTAATTCTTACGAAACCAATAGTTTGAAGGTCCGGGCGATAAGTTACGGAATGAAAAGGTGTTAGGAACCCATCCCGCCCTTTCGATCTCTCATGGGCTTCTGTTACTATTTTCCTTTATTTCTCCGTGAAGTGTGTGTGAATTTATATACAATGGAGATTGGAATCACCTAAATCATACCATGGAAAAGATAGAGTAAGGTCATCCATAGGAATGTTTTCAAAATAAAATTTAGAAAAAATACTTTTTATGCGTTTATCACAAACATAGTATGTATTAAAATAATGTATAGATGAAAGGATGAAAATGCAAAGATGGGAAAATTGGAAAAATTAGAAAATTAGAAAATTGGACTCGAGTCTTGGTTTTAATCCGAAACGCCTACATATCCTATAAAGGCATCAAAGTCGACATAGTTCTCATGTGGTATAAGGGTGGGGTTTATCCCATAGATTCGAAAGAGAATTTATTATATGCGCGGGTCTGAAAAATGTGTTTTATTTTTGAAAAAGTGTGATGGATAATCCCGTTGGAATTTATAGGTGTAACCCTCTTTTGTTGGTTTTGGATTTTTTTAATAGAAAATAAAGTATGTGCAATATAGTTAATAAAAAAGTTGGGATGTTAATGTGTATGAACTAAAGTAAAAGCTAGATTATGAATTTATGTAATTGATGCAAAAATAAGAAATTTATAGAGAGAGAGAATGATTTTGGACCTTTTTTAAAGAATTTAAGCTTGATCTTGATCTTAGATGAGATCCCTTGGATGTTGAGATGAATGTTGGATGATAGATAATGAGATTTTGCTAAACTGGGTATGGAAAGGATGGGAATATGAGATGGAAAAAAAAATTGGCATAAGGAAACTTCGTTGATTGCAAGAGAATGTTGTTGAGATCACTTATATTGATTGATCTGAGGTGTGATTTTGGAGTGATGTAATTCTATCAATATATAGGGTAGGGGGTGTCAATCGGCTTAGCCCTATACCGTCCAATTGTCAGGGAAATAGACTTTCCAATCGATAGCCTCGTGCAGATTTTTTTGGAAAAATGATCGTAGAATGAAATCCATTGATCCAAATCACGCACGGGGTATACCATTAGAAAGGTAATTCTGAGAACTTCAAGATTCCGTTAGGTCTCTCCCAGGTCTGATAGTTGACTTTGGGTCAATCGTGACTCGAAAGTGCCCATCAACCCATTGGACGGGAGATCGCCCGACGAAAATGGATCGTTCATACGAACGGGAAGTTCAAATTGCGCACGGTGTGGACCATTGGAAAGGTTATGAGAGGTATTTCCAAAGATCTTCGCTCGGTTTGGAAAGTTGATTTTTGGTCAACCGGGGCCCAAAAGCGCCTGTTGACCTTTCGGAGTAAAATTGGTCATTCATCCGTACCATAAGGATAATTTACGTATGAAGCAAACTGCTGAAAAGGGTATTCAGTTCCTTTAAAGGATTCATTTAGTCTCATCAAGCTAAAGGGTTGACCTTGGTCAAAGGGAACCTGGGAGTGCCCGATGGCCTCCAGATCAATTTTTTAGGGAAAAAAAATCATTTGTCTGAATGGTTATGCCATTTCGTGAATAGGGTGGAGCGTTGGAAAGGCCAGTGCCCTTCAAATATTCATAGAGATTTCACTTTGTCGATGAAGTTGAGTGGAGTGAAATTGGGGCCCGCGAGCGCCTAGTCGCCTCTAAATTGATTTTTGGTGGTAAAATGGATCGTGCTTCCAAACCGTTAAGCTAATTTGTGCATGAGGCAGACCGTTGGGAAGGGGATTCAGAGCCTTTTGAATATTCATTGAGCTTTTTCTTTGACGATAGAGTTGATCGAGTCAAATTGGGCCCGAGAGTCCCCGATGGCCTCTAGAAAAATACTTGGAGTATGACCTAGGGTTTATAGTGAAATGGGGATGTGCTAGGGACCTAAGGATAAACTCAGGGGGTCCTAAAATGTGGTGTCTACATATATTTAAGGGACTTGAGCCTCATTAGTTACTTACTTTACACATAAAAACAAACCCTAGCATCCTTAAACTTATGGGAGAATCTAAGGAGACTTCGGGAGAGGAAGAACAGAGAATCAAACGCATAGATAATTCACCGTTCTTCATTTTAGGCAAGAAATCTCTTGCAATACCGATTTATAATCTATAATTTGTTTATAATTCATCTTTTCCATTGATAATATGGCCCTAGAACACATTTAGGATCCTATATGATTAATCTTAATCATGTTTATATTTTAAATTACTTAGGATTAGTATTAATTAACTTTACATTGAAGACTTGTACTTTTTGGAAGAGAAATCTGAATTGAATGTCTTTAATGATTGAATCAACGATAGAATTCATGTTTTAGTATTTAATCTCATTTTTAACTTAAATCCCCATTTTTTAATTGAAATATTGGATATGAAATTGTAGATAAATTAAACCCCTATCATGTTAATGGAATATCATTATACTAATATAAAATGCAAAACAAAAGTGTTAGTGCTGCTTTTCAAAATAAATGTCCATGTGGAAACTCAAACAAACTTTCAAAATAAAAAAAAGGTAAATGCACATTCTCTAAACATAAATGCTCGGCTGTGTGGCTATTTCTCTCCCAACAGTCAAAACTCTAAGAAATCCAAACTCTACAGCCCCTTTACCTCTATACCTCCGATTTTTTCCTCACCCATTCCTTTCTCATCTTAAATGTTGTATTGGTTGAAAACAAAAGAGGGATGAATCAATATTTTGAATCATGTCCTTTCATTTTATTTCTCACTCTCTAATAATACCTCTTCATTTTTACTACCTTAATATCTAGAGCTTTTTGACTATCCACTAAAAATATAAAATTAAAGCCATTAACATCTTTAGCAGTGCCTTTGTATTTCTTTGAGTACTAAAGTTTAAACCTTCGCACCAAGCATTCCAGACTAAACACAACTTCTCTCATCGATTTCTCTCTCTTGCACACGACTCCGAATTCATCAAATATGGAGATACCCTTTCTATTAAGCGCTTGATGTTGGAGTTTAAACACCAAACCCTATATAGTTTCTATCATATCCTAACGAAAATAATTAAGATACAACAGCGAATGAGTAATTGATTTTTTTATCTCCTAACTGTACCACCATTATTAGGTGTGATTAGATTTAAATTGTATTGATTGAGAATGAAATAATGCCGACATAGAAATGCTCTATTTACATGTGTAATTGAACTTTTGAAATATTTGACCAAAATATTTTTTATTATGAAATATACGCAGAACTAAAAACTGACAAAATTAGCGAAACTAAGCGGGGAACGGATCATTTAATTGGCTTTAGTTCTATCGTGGTTAGATTTTGATTTCAAACCCATAAAAATGATCAATTGAACTTGGTTAATGTTTTAATTTGACATATAAAATTAAAAACGAATAGATTTAGGGGTAAGTGGAGAGTTACCTTTGCAAATTTATCATTGTTTAGTTTGACCCCTTGTAATTTTTACACTGGATTTTGGTATTTGTTTGGGCGACAAAAATTACTCTAGTCTACTTTTCTAACTTTCAATGCTAGATTTGTATCATTCTTTATGGATTGATACCACATCTATATTTTTTAAGTTTCAAAGATTATATAAGGGATTTGACTTTGTCTCTATTTAATTTGAATCTGATTTGATTGTAATGATCGTTATTTTATGATTTTAGAGTTTCAAAGTTTATATCAGGGATTTGACTCTGTCTCTATTTAATTTGAATCTGATTCGATTGTAATGATCAATATTTTGCGATTTTAATGTGTTTTGACACATATATCTCAGGGTTTTGATTTAGATCAGAAGTACTTGGATATATAATTTTTTCTGTTTTTAGCCCATAAGTGGGTTTTAAGGAAGAGTTAGCCAGTATGTGCCGTGATAATGGGTGATAGACAATGATGATTGAAGTGGGTGTGGTTTAATGGTGTTAGAAAGTCATTGTGGCGTCATGATGGGTTGCTGTGTATGTACATAGAGATTTGTTTTTCTCTTTTTTAATTCCAGGTGCCTCTTATTCTCCCACATTATTTCATCATCAATATAATTGCATTATGGCTTTTCCTACTCCCAAATCATAATCTGAAGGTTTTATCCCTCTCTTTCTCTCACTACACACACACACACACACACACACACACACACATATATATATATATACCATTTGTATTGAAATGAGATAATAAGAATTTTGATGGAGAAAAATTGTACCCACACTAATAAACTGAAACTCAATTTTCTATATATAGGGCTATCTTTGAATTTAGAAATCGAAATCAAAGTCTACAAGAAACCTATCTTCCTCTTAGCTTTCATGGTCACGAAGATGTAATAGTTGTTATGTCTGATAATGAAAGATAATTTCTCTATAATCTTTATTTTGATTTCAGTAAATATTTGAATTTCGCTCATGACTTTTATCGGATGCACACAAACTGTTTGGTTAAATGACCAAAAGAACAATATACGTTAAAATAATGTTTATGGTAAGTCAGTATACCTTTTACTTCTTTTCCTTTCATGCTTAAAAATGTTTAAAACAATTTTTAAACAATTGGGGATGGGTACTATTATATCAAAATGGAGGCTTAAAGCCTTAATTTTTCACATGTATTGCGTTTAATTTGGTTTAAATAAAAAGTTTTCAAAGTTGTAGATCATCTTGAAGATTATTAGAGTTATGTTGGCTATTGATCCCAAGACATATCACAAGATGATGAGATATTGGTTGGGGTTTCGTAGGAGACTACCTCTTGGTTGGGGTTTCGGAGGAGACTACCACTAGAGTGAAGAGGCCATACCAGATACCGGTGAATGGATCACTCTTATTTCATGCAATCAATGTTAACGATTATGTTACCAATAATAAGGTACCCTTTTTTTATTTTTTGATCTATACTTTAGGGTTCCATAGAGTTAATTTACTAGGAAAATGCTAAACAATTGAGATCTTATTGTGTTTCAACTTTGAACATTTTTGGACTTTTAAATGTGGAGGCAGTTGACCGTGTTCATCAACTGGGTGATTATTGGTTTTTAATATTTTTCTGTTCATTGAAAAACACATCATTTTTAATTTAATTGTTAGGTTGTTTCTTTAGGTTTGTAGATTTAAATGCTATCTGAGATTTTTCTAGATTCAGGGCGTAATTTATCAAAACGTTTTATTTCCCGCTGTATTCAATTTCCCCTAGCCTTTTAAGACAAAAGTTTTTTATTTTACTTTTTTGGTAATAATTTTGGATATGAACAATTGAGCTTCTAAGCAATAACTAGTAGATGTCTTAAAGAGCTTGGGAAGATTGGAGACTATATATGGTGGAAAACCGGTGGTGAGATTGAGTGGGAGAGCTTGGAAATTTGAAAGGCATAGTTCAATAATTCTGCAATTTCAAAGATATGTTCTCATCAATTGGGTGTTTTGAGTCTTAGTTGAAAGACATTTTTTTTGTCTTTTAGGTGATGGTACAAATCAAAAAGTTGGTATTGAATAAAGAGAAAATTTAGTTTATGTCTTCTTTCTTTAAATGCAATTAATATTTTTCATAGGGTGATATCTAAAATTAGTTCAAATGAATCTTTGTAAATAGAGATGTTATTATGGCTATGTATGAGAACTTAACTATCCCATGGTAATGGATATTATGAATATTATTCATATTATATAATTAATGTCAAGTCCAAACTTATTCGTACCAAGGGTTAACCACGTATCCATAATCGCCTAACCCGCGAATTGTGCCGGTTTATAACTAGTAAGGTTTGGATTTGTGAAATTGAAGAATTAAACCCTTAAATGATGTTTTGGATCTTAAAGAATTGTTAGAAATCATTTATGATCATATACCATTGTTTAAATTTGATTTTTGTTATGTTTGTGCTACTATTTTGAAGCTTGAAACTCATTAATAGAGGTTTTATATTGAAACTACGTTTTTGGGGACAAAGGTGGTAACCAACGCCATTCTCATTTGAATGATATTATTTCCTCGTTTAAAGAATAGGATCTGGTTATTTCCAACGAGAATCCGTCTCGTTTGATTGAGATCACAGGTTTTGTTCGAACGACTTTCATGGTAGTGAGCAGTTTACCTTATAAGTTTGATAGTGGGATTAATTTCTAATTGATTCGAGTGGTTGAATCTTTATTTACTTGAGAGGTGATAAATATATTCCAATATCTAGGATTATTAGAATAGAAAGAAAGAGATTAAATATATTAAATTTAATTAAGGTTAAAGAGTGATAAACTTTAATCAATAGCACAATTCGTGATTGTGGATTTGGTTTATTTGGGTAGATTAGTGAGCGAAGTGATATCCCTTTCACACATAAATATATTGTGTATTATATATATATATATATATATATATATATATATGTATTTTAAATTTGAGTGAAAATATTGTTACTTGTGAATTTATCAATCAAGATTGAGATAAAGATTAGTATCATGAATCACACAACTGGGTAATGACTTAGGATGGTGAGGATGTCGTGTTTGATCATACGTTCAAGATGGTAACATCTTCATGACAAAATAAACTAGTGTTGTTACTGCATAGCGATCTCCCTGATTGTTATATTTGAGTGTAGTTTAGGCCAGTTAGGTGAGTGGCTCATGTAGACTTACCGAATGAATCATGATATGGCCTTTGTGTCATGTAATTGACAACTATAAAATAGATATATTAGCCAAGTGATGGACGTTTAATTAAACACTAACCGTAAGTCACAATATAAGTTGTTATTATAAAACCATGTATGTCGTACTTATGGGTGACATTGTATGATGAATATTAGTTATTCACTCATTTTTGTAGTAATAGAGGACCGTTAGTAGTGTTATGCCTTGAGTTGTGACATGCTCACAGTATTGGTCTTAGTTGAGGGATAAAGTCCTTATTGCATGTGAGAGACGACGGGGTGGCATGTTAATTGATAATGAGTCGCGTGATTATTTACTTCTGATATTGGAGATATTTATTGCAATTTTTAGGCTCTAACCATAATTATTTAAATTTTTCCTAGACTTTCATTGATAGGACCAACAGCGCTGAGGAGAGACTTTATACTTACCAATCCACTTCTCTTAGCATATCAAACTTTTTAATTCTAGTTTTGGTTGGTATTTCTTCGGTATTTTAGTTTAGTTTGTATTCCATGGATTTGTATTGACCTTCAGTCCTAATTATTTTATTTTGGTGGGGTCAGGACTTGAATATTCAGACTATTTATAATGGGTGTTTTGAGACACTTATTTATTTAGAGTTATTTATAATTTTCATTATCGCATTTTCTGAATGATTTTAAATTAACTCCAATATATTTATTATTTGATGTTGAGAAATATAAATTGTTTGATAATCCCTATCTTTGTTATATTAGCATGGCCGACTATTATGCAAAAAATAGGTGTTTCAAAACTTTGTCAGTGTAAAATATTTTTCATGAGTGTGCTAGAGACTGAGAACGAAATTATGATGTTAGGAGGTGCTCCTGAGCCCCCCCAAGATGATGGTTGGGGAGTCACTAGGGGCTGAACCCTTTTCTATGGTGCCCAGGATGAGAAAAGATGATGTTTTGGTCCCTTTTAAAGTCATTGACGCCTATGAAGGCAAGGATGACCACATTACGGGTAAATATGAGCTTTCACCATGATTTAAGAGGTCATTTTCATAATCGAATGTGCAATGTTGACAGATCGTGACTATTCTCTTCGTAAGTAACTTGACCTTTGTCCTTCTCTATTATTACCCTTATTTTTAGTTCTTGATGATTGAATTTCATCTTATTGATGATATAGTAGATGAATAAAGGAGATGAGTATGGCAAGTTGTACACCAAACAAGATCTTGTGGTTAATAATCGTAAGAGATCCAAATCTACCAAGCGCCTAAAGTTCATCACGATAGTGGATATCTCAATCCCCGGTATCAAGTTAATGGAGATGGCAAAGCTAAAGTCTGGCTCTGGTGAAGGCCCATTGCTGTGGTTTGGTTATAAAACCTTATTCTTACTGAAAATGAACAAAGTACTAGCTAGTGCTCCTAGGGTTTATCTGCCATACTCTAATTTTTATTTTTATTTTAAATTAATTAACCGAATAAGCAATTTAACTCATGTTAAGCACACATCAATTAAGATTATATTGTGTAAATATTTCTTGTAAATTTTTATTGCCCTAAGAATGCATCTAGGTGATATAGAAAGAGTAAAATAAATCAACAAACCACAAAACGATGATGTACGAAGAAAACTCACAATAGGAAAATATCCAATGACCCAGCCACACAAGTCCACTATAATATAGGTATTGTTATATAGACAAATTAGACTTACACACAAACTTGACACCTTCACGCTGGTATGCACTTCTACGCTCCTTATTAACCTTTTAACACTAAAAACTGGATGCTTTCCAATGTTAATCACAACGTATGCACTTTACTAGATCTAGGCATTCTTGACATTACATGTTTATTGACTAGTTTAGCCGTCGTCCAATGCAAACAAGGTATTCGTCGCTCAAAACACTTTCAATGTGTAGAGCACACAATCTTGGTGCAGATCACAAGAGATTTCAAGCACACATGTTATGTTAAAAATTCAATCTCAAATGTTGGGTATAAAACTTGGGTTTAAGAGGCTCTAGATTTGTCTCTAAAATTCATTTTTTTCTAAACATCTAAAAAAAACCTCGCCATCCTTCTTATATATAGAAAATCGTAAAAATTCGATGGTATGGATTTTTGACAAAACTCATTTGAATGACCTTCACGCGACAACATCATGCTGGGGAAAAACATTTCTCTTGAAGGTTCCTCAACCCTCCTTTGAACGAAAACACCTACCTCGTTAGAATGAGATAAACTAGTCGTTAAAATGACACAATCAATCTCGTTTGAACGACCTTAAAACCCAAAATATTTTATCTTTCAAAACCTTTTACAAAAATAGCAGCATCAAGTTTTAAAAACAAAACACCCAAAATGTATTCAAGGATCAAATATAATATGCAATCATACATCATCGAGACCCTATGGAGTGAAGGCAAAACTTAAAATGATGACGTTGCTTTACTTGGCCGCTACAGTATTCAATGTGAATCATAAGCTTCAAGAAAAAACTGAACTCAAATCCTAACATATAACTCAAACGGTTTTCTTCAATTGGAATAAAGCCAATCTTAAAAATTTATATGTACGCATTACAAACTTTGACGATTATGAAATTTTCCATTACAAATCTCCTAATTTGGCTATATGTGGACAAAACCAAAAGTAAAAATCAACTGGTCCGCACAAGTTCTTGAGTAGCTTTGACCTTATTTAACTTTGGTGCATCATTACAAAACCTGCACACTTAACAAACCTTTCAAATGAAAAGAGAATATGAAATATATAATCCTCATATGAAAAACAAATCTTACCCCTTTATTAAACATTTCCCTTATAGGTTAAAGTTCACCCCCTTTAGTAAGACTTCTCCCCCTTTTTATTTGGTAATAGACTAAGTAAAGGTTCACAATATGAAATAACTTTTCACCCTTATTGTAAAGCAGATGAACATATAAAGGAAACAAGTGCATTATACCATGGTAAGTGAATTACAATGATAAACACACTCCGCAACATAAGTACAAATTATCCAAACTATGAAACAAATGATACCAGTGTAAATAATGGAACAAATGATACAAATCGAATCATATATGATGTCAATTTGATACAAATATGAAGGATATGACACATATGGATTACATGTAATGCAAAGAATAAAAAATAAACATATCATATATATAAACAAACACATAAAACGAACACACAAACATACATAGGTATAAATCATAAAAGACACAAAAACATAAATTTTCCACACTCATATGTCATATATGTATCTAAACCAAATGTGGTACGGAGTGAAGGGGCATGAAACTAGAAACAAAAGAAATATATTCCAATAACTCAATATAGTCCAAGAAGTTCTATTCGATCGCATTAACCTATTAAATCTTATATATATATATTCATAGTGATAAATAAAGTGAACTCAAAATGGAGTAATATACATAATGCGTATTGACCTAGAAATCTTGATTTCTCTCAAATTGAGAGCGCTAAACATTAATGATTAGCTAGGATTCATTACGCATACCAATTGATCTTCAACTTATAACACCATCAAAATAAACATATTCAATTTGTTCTCTCTTTGCCTTCTGAATATATCATATTGATAATCAACTCTAAACTTAAGCCTTGGAGAATCTCACAATTTCTTTTCTTTTTTAAGACTCTTGCTAATGGTGGACTTTTATACAAAGGATATTTACTTCCTTCATAGACCTTTTCCATTACTCACTCATATTCTTAGTACCTAAAAACATTCCCATTGTAAATGGTTCTAAAATACACAAATCCCCCATAGATATAGATATGTATTAAAAAAATATTGTTAGGAGAACATCTCACTTAGCTCGTCTATATAGGTAGTTAGAATCCAAAAGAGCTCATGCAAGTGTGTGTGGAGGCATGTACAAACTAAATTAATATCAATATCAAACAAATCCATGAAAGAATGATATAGAACTATCCAAATGATTGTAAACCATAATCAAATGTTCCACCCACATGGAAAACATGGATGGATGGGATTTAAACACATCGATATGCCACACAAAATGTGTAAAACTAACTATAAAAAAACAATTTTTTTTTGAGTTTTTAAACATTTTTCAACAACTCAAAAGAAAAATAAAATCTTTTGAATTTCCAATTTTATATCAATAAATGAATAATAAAAATACAAAAGACACAAACATCATAGAACTAGTCATTACCATGTAATCATGAATAAAAAAATCTAGTGTATGAAAAAATACAACCACAATCATTCATAAGATATGGCATGGGAAGAATCATGTGATATCATGAGAGAGTAGAAAATTCTAGCATTTAGATCCTCCAAATCAAATTTCTTAACCCTCATAGGTGTAATGTGACGAACTTAGGAACCTTGGTGATACTAGGCTTAGACTTCCTAAGAATATTTCTAAGATCAAAAAGAATTTCCAAAGGTGAACTTTACTATCGTAATGTGTGCATTTGTAGACACGACAAGGAATGTTATACTTGGATTGACCTTTTCAAATCCATGGCAATGATTGAGCCTCTCAAAATGTTGGCCTTGGCTTTAGGAGCAGAGGCATCGCCTTCATCGATGTCAATTCTATCCTTATCAGTTTTGATTTGGACAATGCCTAAAATCTTATCTAACATCTCCTATCTAGATTTCAAATGATGTGGCTCCAATTTCTCAGTTTCTATTCTGAATCCATAATTTTAGACTCAATCAAACTCTTAGACTCTTGAAACCCAAGGTAATCCTTCTTCACGCATTCAAACAAACTTCAAATATTATCTCTATCTTCTTCAACATGAGCGACCTTCTCCCTAAGAGTCTTCCCACGTGCCCTCAAATCCTCAAGCAATATAACATCATTACCTATAGTGCGCATTTATAACTTAGGCTCTTGAAACACACTATGTAGTTGACTCACTTGAGTCTATGCTATATAGGAGCTCAACTAGTTTGGAAAAGAAGACAAAATTAAGTCACCCCTATTACTCCATTGCATCTTCAAGGAACTTCAAGAAGATCTACATCAGTGATGATCAATGGTCTTCAGGTGGAAAACCAACACACAACAGACTCTAGGATTCCACATTTGTATATTTCATTTCAGATGTGAGGTGTGTACGTTAATTTGGATTAAAATGAATTTTCTACATTTATTAGGATTTTTTTGAATTTTTTTAACATTTAAAATCTATTTTTAACGAATTAAATTTAGGGTTTCGAAATGTTTGGGGTTACTTTTATGTATTAAAAATTCCTAAAAACTGCCTTGAGTAGAATCTGAAAGTGCTAGAGACATTTGTGGGTGCAAATGGTATTTTTATAAGAACCAAAACACGCATTTTTCAGTCTCTAATAACCATACACATGTTGGTCTTTTGATGGATGGATTTGTGTTTCTTATGTGTCTGAGTTAAGAGTTTAAATCTTCACCGTTCGATCATTTTTAACATAAGGTTTGCAGGCTATCTTGATCGATCCTTGAGTCATTAATAAGAACCAATTAGAACATTAGCTTGTGCGGTCCATTAATAACGCAATATTGAGAATTTGAATACATGAATTAATCTGAACCCTTAATTTTCCTCGGGCTTCCAAACCCTTCCATCACGTTTATAAATAGAATCCTTCGTCTTCATAATTCCAATTTTTGAAAGGCTGAGGGTTTGAGAGAAAAAAAGAGAGAGAAGAGAGAGAATAGAAAGAGAGGGAAGAGAGACGTAAAATAAAAGAGAAAAAAAAAATACAAACGAAACTCTACCAAATGTTCTTCGAAAAATATTTTTGAGAGTTAGGGTTTTCTGGTTTACTTTTTCTATCCTCTTTCGTCTAAATCTCTCAGTTAAAAGCCTGACAAGAATTAGATCTCATTTCTATTTTAGAAACTAGTAGATCTATTTCAGGGACAATCACTTAGATCGTATGTTATTTTGATTTCTTTATTAAAAAATCATTCTCTCATATTGGTTCTATTTTGTAACTTTTCTAATCTTGTTTATCCAACATTTCTCTATTTTTTTTACAAACTTGAAATAAAGACTTCTATATTTCAGATCTGTTAAATTTTTCACTTCAAAATTTTTTGTGTATAAATAATTTCTAAACAATCTCTATTTTAAAGATTCTAAATATTTACAGATCTAAAACTATTCTGAGAAAAAAATCTAAGTCTAATTTCAGTTGTGTAAAAAAGATATTTCATACTTAGAAGTTTTCTAATTCGTAGGTATTGTTTGTAATTAAGCGTGTGAGTGCATGCATGTGATTTAGGCATAACACTCACAACACAATCACCCATCACCACTTAATAGTGTTGTTTGTGTAGAGATTCTAGTCATTTGAGTCGACGTAAAGCTAGATGAGAAAAGGAGGCAAGCTAAAGAATGAAGATGACAACATCAGGGCCTTAAAGAAGTCAGAAAATAACCAAGCTAAAGAATGTGATTTATGTGTATTTTTGGACTTAGAATTGGTCTATTTTGTTTATGTGTATCTCGTTGAATGCTTGTAACCTTAAAACTATCTTAGTGGATTTTTGTTTTGAGGTGTAGAGACGTCCGTGGATGTTTACCCAATTACGTGGGGTTTTACCGCGTTCAAAATTTCTTACTCTTGTGTGTTCTGCTTTAATTTCCATAGCTACAATCTTCTATATAGACTTAGGTTTTAAACTAAAAACCTAATTCCAAGAATCTTGAATATTTTTTTCTAACAAACTATTTTTAACACACCTTGTGTATTAATCAATATTTTTACTAGAGTCTCTTCAAAAAGTAATTCGGAACTCATTTAACCTTTTTGATAAAAATGAAAATAACTTAGTGATGGTTTTTCAATTGGTATCAGAGCTGAGTATTTTGTTTTCTTAAAATTTTTTGATCTTGTACTTCGATATTGTTTACAAAATCTTTTTATGGACAAAAAATTTGAGCGTCTTGAAAATATGTGCATACCTCCCCTCTGTAATGGAACTAATTTCCTTTACATGAAAGTAAGGATGATTTATTTAATCTAAGGGACTTTGGGAGATGATGTCTGGGAAATAATTTAATATGGTTATTCTCACCCAACCAAGCCTATATCAGAAGGTAGCACTGAGAGGATAAAGAAGCTCATTAGTGAGTTCACTAATGAAGAAAAACATGTCTCTTTAAGTAATAATAAAGGGAAGCATGCTATCTTTATGTTTATCAATGAACATGAGTTTAAACGTATCTCTATTTGCTCAACATCTAAGGAAGCATGGGACATGGTAGTCATAGACCATGAAGGGGATGAACGTGTTAAGGTTGCCAAAACAAAGATGTTGATACAACAGTATAACACATTTCTTATGCATGAGACTGAGACCTTTGATGAATTTTACATGAGATTGACTAATATTATAACAAAATTGCATATTGATGGTATAATGTACAATAATAAAGAAATTGTATCTAAAATCCTTAAATCTCTTCCCCCTAAGCTTGACGGTAAAAGGTATGCAATTGAGGAGATAGGCAACCCATACTTGGCTATTGAACTCCTTAGTAGAAAATATAGGACTATAGGAATGGAACTTGAATTTAAAAATCATCTCTTTAATAATCAGAAAACATAATCTACTTCTAATGTTTTATTTCAGTCCAAAATGACTTCACCTCAATTAGTTATGCCTAATATTGACCTTGACTCTGATGAGGACTGTGATTTGGAAACCTTGGATAACTGGATAGCCCTTATGTCAAAACAATTTAAGAAAATTCTAATGTTCAGAAACAATGCCCTTCTAAACAAGGGAAAATTGTGTATCCTAACCATTCCAATAATAAGCCTCATCAGAGGAATTAGGACAAACATAATACTGAGACCAACCATAGAACTTAAAGAGACCTTAAAAATACTCGGTGTTTCATATGTTGTAAAATGGGTCACTTAGGTACTAATTATAAGGTGAAACTGAATAACATGGCTAGAGCACATATCAGTAAGACTTGGGATGATTCAAGCGATTATGAAGAATATGATCTTGAATCATGCAATACGTTTGACCCTTGCATGTCCTTTTTTGCTAAAATTTTCTATGCTGATGATATGTCTATTAGTAATAATGAACTTAATGCTATCCTGCCTAGTTTTGTTATGTCATATGATGTTTTTCCTATTTTTGGTTTATCTGCACTCTACCTCTATAATGATAATGTTGTTGATACTACTAGTGGCAACTCTACGACGACGTGTGTGAGTCAAAGGTAACGCAACAATGATGAATTGAATGTGCGTGTGAGTACAATGAATGAAACGTTAGGGGATAATTCACACACTACACTTAATGAGTTCGATAATAATGATATCCCTGACATTCACACACTATACACTAAGACACTTAGGAATATCTCCAAACTAGAAAAGACTGTCATGGATAGAAGAACGCTGAGGATTATACAAATAAGTGTTTGGCCTATGAATCCAAAACCAAATCTTTTGTTGAAAAAAATTAAAGAACATTTTGAATCAAATGAAGTTTTGTAAAATAAATATAAGTCAACTTTTCTAGACTTGGAACAATTTAAAGAAAAGGTTTCAACTGTCTTGAAAAAAAATTCTAAGTTTTGAAACAATTCCAATTGTTTTGAAGATTGTGTTGCGACTAGTAAAACCAATTCTGAAGACAAAACATGCATAGGTTTGCATAAAAAAACTAAGACACAAACCAAACCTTTGGAAAATATAAAATTTGTGTCTTATGGAAAAAGACCTACTGATCTATGTCCTGATTTTCAATCCATAAAACTTGATTTTGAGAATAAATAAAACGGGCTAGATAACTTGATGAAAAACTGTCCAAAGCCTACTACTAAAACTAAGGCCAAATATGTTTACGCCCTTGTTAGGAGATTTGAACATGAATGGAAAGCTATTACAGTTAGAACTAAGGTTAATGTCCATCAAATGGATGTTTATGGAAAAAAATTTTGTGGTCCATTAATAGCCGTAAGATTAAGAATTCGTATAGATGAATTAATTCGAACCTTTGATTTGCCTTAAGATTCCAGACCCTTCCATCACTTGTATAAATAGAAGCCTTCGGCTTCATAATTCCAATCTTTGAAAGGATGATGGTTTTAGAAAAAAATAGACATGAGAGAGTAGACAAGAAAAATAAAAGAGAGCAAAAATTAAAAACACGAACGAAACTCTACCAAATTTTCTTTAGAATTTTTTTTAGAGTTAGGGTTTTCTGGTTTACTTTTTATATCCTCTTAGTTCTAAATCTCTCACTCAACAACCTCACAAGAATTACATCTCATTTCTGTTTTAGAAACTAGTAGATCTATTTTAGAGATACAATCACTTAGATTGTAGGTTGTTTTGATTTATTTATTAAAAAATCATTCTCTCATGTTGGATCTATTTTTGTAACTTTTGTAATCCAGTTTATCCAACTTTTCTCTATTTCTTTACAAACTTGAAATAAAGACATCTATATTTCAGATCTGTTCAATTTTTCAGTTCGAAATTTTTTGTAATGTTTTAAAGATTCTAATGATTTCCAGATCAGAAACTATTCTGAGGAAAAAGTCTATGTCTAATTTTAGTAGTGTGAAAAAGATATTTCATACTTAGAAGTTTTGTAATTCAAATGCATTTTCTGTAATTAAGCGTGTGTCAGTGCACGCACATGATTTAGGCACAACACTCACAACACAATCGCCCACCATCACTTAATAGTGTTATTGGTTGAGAGATTCTGGCCATTTCAGTTGACGTAAACCTAGACGAATAAATGAGGCAAGTTAAAGAATGGGGAGGACAACATGAGAGACTTAAAGAACTCAGCACATAACCGAGGAGTGTAGGTATATTTCTAGACTTAGAATAGGTCTGTTTTGTTTGTGTGTGTCTCGTTTAATGCATGTAACGTCTAAACTATTTTAGTGGATTTTTGTTTTGAGTTGTAGTGACCTCGGTGTATGTTTCCCCATTTGGGCGGGGTTTTATCATGTTAAAAACTTCCGACTCTTATGTGTGCTACTTTATTTTACATAGATATAATTTGCTATATAGACTTAGGTTTTAAACTAAAAACCTATTTCCAAGAATCTTAAATATTTTGTTCTAACAAACTATTTTTATCACACCTTGTTTATTAATCAATATTTTTACAAGAGTCTCTTCAAAAAGTAGCTCGAAACTCGTTTCACCTTTTTAACAAAAGTTAAAATAACTTAATGAGGGCTTTTCACTTTAAGTTAAAGTTGGCCCTTTTGAATCTCAATAACTCGTTATATAACTCATGGAAGGCCACTTAAAGATCAATCTCCTCCTCATCCACCTTATTTTTCTTCTTCTTCTTCTTCTTCTTCTTCTTCTTCTTCTTCTTCTTCTCCTAATTCACTCACTTGGGATTCAAAATACCGAACCTCAAAATCATTATTCACATTATCATCTTCATCAGAAGACTTTTTATTTGGGCTCATATGGATAGCCATAAAATCGGTATAGTTACAATCCATGGGGGAATTAGATTCCACTCCCGAGTCACTATCACTAAGGGTAATATTGTAAAATGTTTTACACTTTTGGCTTTTTGCCTCCTTCCTTGTTTAATGCACACTCATGAGAATATTTACCAAACCCTTGGCATTAGAAACACTTTTCCCAATCATACACCTTCTTAGGGTTATCCATCTTCCTCCCCCCGTGGTTGCCACTAAAGTTCTTCAATATGATACCTTAACCCTTATGTTATCTAAGATTAATAAACCTAGTGAAATTCCTAGAAAATATGTATATCTCTTTGGGTTCTAAGTCACCCTTACTATAAAAATCTATTAGAAACTCCTTTGTCGCTTTCAAAGACAAACTTTTCTCTTTCTTATCTTTCTTAAAAGGGAACACGTTCATCTCAAAGGATTGGAGATTATCTACAGGTTCTTGAACTCTCATAGTATCAAAACTGCCAAGAGAACTTAGGCCTGTGATTTTGGAATTAAATTTTTCAACAAAATGACCTTATCATATTACACACCACTCCAAGCTCGGGGTTAGGATCATCTAATTTAAATGAGAAATTGACAATGTCCAACAACTTAACATAAAAATCATCAAAACACTCGAGCCCTCTTTTTTTATCATTTCAAATTTAGTCGTCATATTTTGGAACATAGAAATCCAAACTGTGTTAGTTCCTTCGTCTGTGGATATTAATATATCTTAAACATCTTTACCACTCTCACATTTCATGATATGTCTAAACTCTTCTGTCGTGACAACACATAAGATAACGTTCACTCACTTTGAATTAAATGTCGAGGAATTCTTTTCATAAGTTATCCATGTGCATAAGGCTTTAAGTAAAACACCTTTAATAAGAAATTACCACCCTTGTTCTAAAGAGTTCTAACCGTTCTTGTCAATTAATTTCAAGAAAAATTGCATCCGATCCTTCCAACAGGGATAGCTTAAACCGTCAAACATTAGAGGCCAAAGAATGGAACTTCCTTCTTGGTTAAAATGCATAGCAGAAACCCTAATCGTGCACTAAAATAAGGATCATATATGACAAACTAGTGTAACCTGCTTTGATACCAATTGAAGAAAGTTCTAACTAGTGGTGCTAAGGTTTATGTGCCAAAATCTAATTTTTAAAAAGATTCAAATTAATTAACTGAATAAGCAATTAAACCCATTTTAATCATTCACCATTTAAACTTACGTTATGTAAATAATTGGTCCAATTTTATCTTTCTCTAAGCATGCATCTAAGTTATATTGCAAGAGTAAAATTAATCAATAAACCACAATACGGTAACGTACGAGAAAAATCCACATTTGAAAATACCTCGGATGACCTATCCACGCAAGTTAACTATGATATAGGTCTCGTTACATGGACAAAATAGATTTACTCACAAACTTGATGCCTTCAAGACTTGATGTGCTTCTTTGCTCCTGATACGTTCTTTACAACCACCATTAGACATTTCCAATGATAATCACATTGCAGGCACTTTCCCATGTCTTGATATTCCTCATCTGAATTATTTCTTAACTGATTCAAACATAGTCCAATGTAAATATGGTATCCACCATATAAAACACTATCAATATTTAGAGCAAACAATATTGGTGCAAAACATAAAAGATCTCAAACTCACATGTTATGTTGAAACTTGGATATCAAACTTTGGATGTAAAACTAGGGGTTGGGAGGGTCTAGATCGGTCTCTAAAATTTGTTTCCAAGAAACTTCTCTAAAAAAATAACCTTGTCACCCCTTTCATTCGTAGAAAATTGCAAAAATTTGGACTCATATTTTTCGAGGAAAGTCATTCGAACGAAAATATGTAGTTCGTTCGAAAGAGTTAGGAAATTTCGATAGAACCAAACAAGGTCATTCAAATGAAAATTTCAAACTCATTTAAACCAGATTCAAATGACCTTCGTATGATACCATTTTTCCTTAAAAGGAATTTAAGGTATAATACCATATGAATTATGTTAGACGAGATCTGTAAGGGAATAAATGCAAGTGCTCGAGGATGGAGAAGCTCTCCTTTTGCCTCTTTACTTCATACAAAGTTATCCTTTCAATTTCATGATGTTGTATTTATAAATGATCAAACCCTATGAAAGATCCTCCACAAGTCTAATGCCATATGAAGGATTGGCCCTTGGTGTGTAGATTTGGGGAAATTTGATAACAAGTATTAACCATGAAGTTGGTCAGACCTTAAGTGAATTCATTACATAGTTTAGTAACTTGGAACAGGTGGAGGAAGATTCCAAGATCTCTAAAATATAAGAAACATAGACAAAGGAACTTAACTAATTGTTGTTCCAAGAAATAGATCCCATTTTTCCAGCATTTGTCCTACACATGGATGGCTCCAACAACTCAAGCAGTGGAGTTGGACTTTGTTTGGTAATCCTAGAAGGAGGATGTATATATCTTTCTCTCCATTTTTAAATCAAAAAATCTAATAATCAGGCAGATTATGAATCCTTAATGGTAGGCTTAGTCATGTCAATCCATTTAAAAGTGTAGAAAGTAGAGGCCAGTAGGGACTCTTACCTAATTGTTAACCTAGTCACTTACGTATATGGGCCCAAAGGTGACAAGATGAAAATGTATTTATCAATTGTGAAGAAACTCATCCATAGAATTAAAAGAATTTACATTAGAAGTGTTACCCGAGAAAAAATATTAGGAGGCTGGCAAGCTTAAACGAGTCACCTCGTCCGAGGAGGTAATTTTAGAGGTCCTAATTGTTACTTTAGACTACACAATCATCACCTATCTTCATATCAACACTACAGAGGTCAATCAGTGCTCGTATTCGTCAACTCATATTTAAGCCTTCCCTAAAGATGGAGTCCTACCTAAGGAAAAACTTCTGCCCAGATGACTGAAGTCTTTAGCTTCTTAAAACTACATACAGAATGGAGTACTATTTCAAAATGGTTAATCATCAACAACATATCTTACCTCATACAAGTCTAAATACCTTAGTTTGCAAGTTCCTAAAGCAAGGAAACTTTTAGCCAGCTGTTTGGAAAGAAGATAAAGATTTGGTCGAATATTGTGATAAATGTTAGTGACTTGCCTTTGTTCCAAAGAACCCATCAGAGAAGACAGATCCAATGTTAAGTACATGGCCCTTTAATTAATGGGGACTGAATTTGGTAGGGATCCTACTTTTCAATAAAGGTTAAACAAGTTCTAAACAGTGGCTAATGATTACTTCACTAAGTGGATTAGGTTGGGACCCTGACCACCATCACAGAAAATAACACCATAAATTTCATTTGGAAGAACATCATTTGTAGGTTTAGCTTGCATATGGTCATTATATTTGACAATGACAAATAATTTGATAACCCATCCTTTGGGGAGTTATGCTCATACTACGACATAAGTAACGACTACTCATCTCTTGGAAATCCTCATGTGAATGGTAAAGTCGAAGTGACCAACAAAACCATCTTCCACAACTTCAAGAATAATTAGAGAAAGACAAGGGTATATGGGATGAGGAGATGCCAAGAATTTGTGGGCCTACAGAATCATAGTTAGAGGTCTAAGAGGATAAACATTATTCTCCATGACCTTTGACACTCTGGCAGTGATCCCAACAAAGCTTGAGGTGCCTACTCAAAGTGTAGCTCAGTTTAAACTAGGGTCTAATGATGAATTTCTCAATAAGTATCTAGATAAATTAGAAGAAAAAAAAGAGGATGCGTTGATTAGAATGGTTGCCTGCAAGCAAAGGAATGACTCTTTGTTAAAAAAAAGGTCCATCACAGATAATTTATAATGGGGAACATCGTCTTGAAATAGGTCACCGTTACAACCAGAAATCCAAATGAAGGAAAACTAGGCCCTAAGTGGGAAGCCCTATGTGATGGTCAAAATACTAAGGCTAAGATGTTAGTACCTAAAAAATATGGATGGATATAAGCATTCAAACCCTTGGAATGTAGAACATCTCAAGAAATATTTCCAATTGTATACTCTACATTTTATATGAAATGAAAAAAAAACTCTTTTTGCTACCTATGATTTCTCAATACAGTATTTTATATGGGGTATAAGGATTTAATCCATGCATATCTGTTAAACCTAAGGGCCTAATATGAGTTACAAGACTTGAATCCTTGGATTGAGGTTTCATCTAAGGTCTAAGGATCCACCGCAAGTTGTAAGGAATAAATCCTTGACTCTAACCAAATGATCAAGGTCTAAGAGACCCCAGACAACGGGACCAATATGAGTTGCAAGAATTTAATCCTTGGCTCTAGGTTCAATCTAAGCTCTACGGACCCAGAATCAGTTATAATGATTCCATTATTGACTCTAACCAAATGACTGAGTTCTATGATACTGTAGATCAAAGGCTCGTGGAGTTCCAAGTCTTCCATCCTTGACTCCTAAAGTCTTTGTGGTCTTAAAAGATCCAACAACAGTTGCAACGAGTCCATCTTTGGGTGGAATTACTAGTTAAACGTCTATGGACCAGAAACACTAAATGAATTACTACTGATTTCATCCTTGATTAAATTTAAATTGACTAGGGTATGAGGATCCATGATAGTCAACTTCAAAGACTTAATTCACACAAAAAAATGTTTTCAAAAGCATATAACAGAATAATGAAAAAAGCCTTATAAAGTCATCCCATTTAAACATTTTTTTATGAAATAGACCAACTAGAAAATATCAAAGGTCTATTTTAAAATCACGTCTAAGAAATCTAAAACTTAGTAAGAACTTCAATTTATAATTTTTTTCTGGGGAGGTAAGTGTTTACTTATAAAAAAATTCCCAAAATTACAGTTTTAGAAAAATGCAAGATCCAAATTATGTAAGTAAAGGTTCAGTGGTCTCAAGACCTTTAGTGGAACTTCAGAATCATGAAAAAAAACTTCATACTAGTAGGATAAGATCCAAAGGTCTTAGGACCCACTATGGACCTCAAAAATTTTAAAAATTCTAATCTCGTAGTTTTATGACCCATTATGGGGTTTCAAAATTTAAAATTTAAAACTCGTAAGTCCATAGGTCTTATGAACTATTCGAGACTTCAGGTTTAAAAGCTTCTAAGTCTATAGGTACCATGACCCATTGTGGTACTTCAGAATAACAAAAACATTGAAGTCCATAGGCCTTATGTCCCATTGAGGGACTTAAAGTTGGAAAATTCATAAGTTCTATGGTTCTTCGACCCACATCAGAACTATATTTTTATCCTAGTGCTTTTAACCATAGTAAAACACATTTAAGAGGTCTTAAGACCCTTTATGGAACAAACTACAAGTCTAAATCTTAATTCTAAGGTCTTGTGACCTTAACAAATATTTTTCTTGGCCTTTCCACCCAAACTTTCTGGAGGGATAAGTGTTTATGCACAAAAAAATTGAGATTTCAGTCCTAAACAAGTTCATGTTCGAAAGATTTTATGGTTATAAGTTATTATGGCCCATTTTACAATCTAAGTCTTGATTTAGAACCCACATAACTAAATGGAAGAGGCTTAGTCCCCTCATATCTACTTCAACAAAGTTTCTACCTAAGTTATTATGGTTCACCATGAAATCTGATAGGACTAAGGAGGTATACTACCTACCGGTATACCTCGGATAAATAAATGATATGTAAAAGTTTTTTTAGAAAACCAAAAAAAAAGCAAGTGTAAAGCCAAGAAAAGAAGTACACTAGTCAAAAGTTTTAAAAAACCGACCAGAGTTTCATTATATATGGGAAATTAGAAGGTTACATTAAAACCCCTTTTGGACTAGAAAGTTTAAAAAAATACATAGAAGACTTATCAAGGCTTAAGATTAACGGGGTTTTCCTTAACACAAGCTTCAATTTTTGGAGGGCTTGACTCGGGATGAGGAGTGGAGTCATTTTCTTCTGACTTATTAGCAGAGGAAGAGGCTTCACTAGTTCCTTTATTAGTAGATTGGGCGGTTTAATAAATAGAGATACATCCACCTCAGGAAAGAACACTCGTACCTTGTCATTGCAAGCCTCAAAACTTGAGGCGTATTTTTGGATAATAAATTTCTTGTAAGACTCAAACTTAAGGTAGGCATCTGGATTACTCTTCATGATGGAATGAATCCTCCCCTAGAGCTCAATGTGCCTCACCAAAACCATAAAATACTTCTTCTATATCTCTTGGTCATTGGATGTCAATAGGTCCTTCACGGAATTAAGATTAACAACTTATTGCTTCAATAGCTCCATATCCTTATCAACCTAGAGAACCTTATCCTAGGAACTTTGAAGCTTAAGAATTTGCCTCTAAACTAAAGAATGGGTTTCCTCAGCCTTAGCAAATGAGTCCCAGGCAGTAGATAGAATGGAAATACTGTCACTAAGGGTCTTCTTATTAAGAAGTCAGTCTTGTTCAAGTGAGGTGATTTGCAAACTTAAGACAACTCTCTCTTTGTCCAAAGCATCCACTTTCATCCACTAGTTGTTGATTACTAGTTCATGTAACAACCCGCGTAATTTTGGGCTATTTTAATTAATTTCTGGAAAATGGAGGAAAATAATGTTTTTGATAAAATTATTTTTATTGCTCAAATATGTTGGTTATTATTTTTAAAGGCGAGAATTTCAAACGGTTTTGAAAATGGAGTTAAAACGGATTTCAAAAATGATTTTTAAATGTTTTTAACTTTTACAGTTGTTTTGGCTTCCAACTCTTCATTTATTTGCTTTATTTAAAGGAGTCTTTTGGATTCCAACTTTTCATTTCTTTGCACTATAAAAGGAAGTCGTGGGCAATCCTTTTAAATACCTTTGGCACAAATTTTGGCAGCAAATATATTTTATATTCCTCTTCTTTTTATTTATATTTTGGCCCTTGAGATTTGTGAGTTCCAACCTTAGATTAGAGGTGTTCTTGGGGTTATTTTGTTGGAGGTTCTTGGAGGAGCTTTTGTAGATATTTTGTGTTGATCTTGAGGATGTGATCGTTGGTTTCTCATCATGGTTTGAGGTATGGGGTTTTACACAATATGCTCTTTAAATCTCTCGAGAGTTTATTCCGTTGATTTCATGTTTAATTGAACTCATATTTGAATTGTTAAATTCTTTGAAATCTGGAAAATAATTGTTGAAATTATTTTGATTCATGTGGTATCATTATATTGTTGATGAGCATGTTGTCATGAGATTTTAATATGACACGGATGTTGGGCAACCGCCAAAATTCCTGTTTCCCGGGCTATGGCTTGATAAAGCATATTCGGATGTGGTGAGGCCTGCTGACCCATTGATGTGTGTTGAAAAATTATAATGATGAAATGCTAATGAGATTTGTATTTTGATTTGAATATTCATACTCGTGTTGTTACATTTTATTCATCGCTAACATATATTTGTTGAGCATCTTTCCTGTCGTATTGTGTACTTCCCCATATTTTCTTTTAGTGGAAGGTTAGCGTGAATTTGGGCGCTATGGATTAATGGAGATTGATTTTAGCGAGGATTGTTTGGGAAAGATTTGTATTATTTTGATGTATAGAGCTTTGGAGATTTTTACTTTATTTTCGAGTTAGTTGTTGTAATTGAAGAGATTGAGATTAGTGAATTTATATTATTGTGGGTTTATTTAGATGCTCTATACCTTGTCACTTGTGGATTTGGATTTATTTTATCGCATTAGCGCTCCGTTCGCTCTCCCCGGGAGGGCGGGGTGTTACAAATGGTATCAGAGATTAGGTATACGTCAACCCTCGGAGCTTGGGTTTTGGGTTCATTGCGTGGTTAGCAATTTTTAGAGATAGAAAATTTTAGGTGATATTCGTGATAAGTTTCGAGATTAGAGGTGAGGAATTATTTTTGGAGACAAGATTATTTTTGGAAATTGTTAGCCTGATTTTTTTAGAGTTAGGCATTCGGCGAATTTCGAGGGAGAAATTCCAATGTTAGTGGGGAAGTGTAACAACCCGCGTAATTTTGGGCTATTTTAATTAATTTCTGGAAAATGGAGGAAAATAAAATTTCTGATAAAATTATTTTTATTGCTCAAATATGTTGGTTATTATTTTTAAAGGCGAGAATTTCAAACGGTTTCGAAAATGGAGTTAAAACGGATTTCAAAAATGATTTTTAAATGTTTTTAACTCTTAGAATTGTTTTGGCTTCCAACTCTTCATTTATTTGCCTTATTTAAAGGAGTATTTTGGATTCCAACTTTTCATTTCTTTGCACTATAAAAGGAAGTCGTGGGCAAGCCTTTTAACATACTTTTGGCACAAATTTTGGCAACAAATATATTTTATATTCCTCTTCTTTTTATTTATATTTTGGCCCTTGAGATTTGTGAGTTCCAACCTTAGATTATAGGTGTTCTTGGGGTTATTTTGTTGGAGGTTCTTGGAGGAGATTTTGTAGATATTTTGTGTTGATCTTGAGGATGTGATCATTGGTTTTTCATCATGGTTTGAGGTATGGGGTTTTACACAATATGCTCTTTAAATCTCTCGAGAGTTTATTCCGTTGATTTCATGTTTAATTGAACTCATATTTGAATTGTTAAATTCTTTGAAATCTAGAAAATAATTGTTGAAATTATTTTGATTCATGTGGTATCATTATATTATTGATGAGCATATTGTCATGAGATTTTAATATGACACGGATGTTGGGCACCCACCAAAATTTCTGTTTCCCATGCTATGGCTTGATAAAGCATATACGGATGTGGTATGTCCTGGTGACCCATTGATGTGTGTTGAAAAATTATAATGATGAAATTCTATTCAGATTTGCATTTTGATTTGAATATTCGTACTCGTGTTGTTACGTTTTATTCATCGCTAACATATATTTGTTGAGCATCTTTCCTGTTGTATTGTGTACTTCCCCATATTTTCTTTTAGTGGCAGGTTAGCGTGAATTTGGGCGCTATGGATTAATGGAGATTGAGTTTAGCGAGGATTGTTTGGGAAAGATTTGTATTATTTTGATGTATAGAGCTTTGGAGATTTGTATTTTATTTTCGAGGTAGTTGTTGTAATTGAAGAGATTGAGATTAGTGAATTTATATTATTGTGGGTTTATTTAGATGCTTTATACCTTGTCACTTGTGGATTTGGATTTATTTTATCTAATTAGCGCTCCGTTTGCTCTCCCCGGGCGGGCGGGGTGTTACAGTTCAATGCCAACTAAATCATGTCTTATTCGTCTACCATATCCAAAGAATTATTTCATCCTCTACAACCATTACTGGCATTAATAATAAGGGCCTTCATCAAGTTCTATGCCTATAAGAGGGAGAAAAGTATGAGAATGTGACATATGAGGAAATAATTCACCAAGCAGAAGTAAAAAAAGATCTGAAAGTACTTATCCTAGGAGATGGATTAAATATTGAACATTTTCAGAGGTCCCATGGTCCCATAGAGTGTCCACCATGCCAGAATAATTTGTCTTTGCCATCAAGTGGAATTCCTCCACACTCGAGGCAAAACAATTTTACTCCTCAATAGGAGGCGTTGACTATCCCACCACTCCCGAGGTCAGCTGATCTTCCATCACTGCAGTCATTAGGCCTTTAAGGTTAACCAGAGGTCTCAGTAGTCCTTTCCTTTCACCCTCATTCTGAGTAAAAATCATCACCCTTTTCTTTTTATAAGGGGATAAGATAAACCTTCCTAAATCTTTGAGACCAGGGGATGTAACTCCCATGAAATTGGATAATTTCTATGGGTTCCCCAAAGGTTACACCTACCCCCAAATATGCTTTGATCAAGAGAAGGGTTTTAGTAGCGAACCCCAATAATTGGCCTTCACAAGAGATAAAATTCGACTCTTCTTCCTCCACTAACTTAATTCCAGAGGTGAAAATACCCACTAATATTCTTTACAGTAAGTGCTTGGTATATTTGTATCTCTTCCCCTCGTTGACCATAAGATTAACATGGGATTTCTTGGCAAAAACCTAAGCATCCTCTGCTCCTCCCATTCATATACTAGATCGTTAATAACATCATAGTTACTTATAAAAGAACAAAGGATGAGGCAGATAACAGAAACAGAGAAAAGTCAAGCTACTTATTGGGAGAATGGCTAAGGTCTTACAAGATAGCATCCCCAATTATGGGGAAGATCTATTCAATCTTAGGGGAGGATCAACCTTACCCCTCGGCCAAGAGTCCTCACCTTAAGAGACCTCAAAGACCTCAAAAGAGACCATGCCAATAATGTTTCTCTTCCTATAGACCAAGACGAAGGTATCATCCCCCAATGCCTACCAAACCATGATATTAGGGTCCTCAAGATCGCCTCTAGATGCCAGGGGTTTGGGCTCAGGCCCCAGCCCTCTATTTAGAAGGATATTTATGGCGACAAATGCCTCAAAAGGGGTGGAGGAAAACTTTGGGGATTAACTATTGTATCCTCCTCTTGGGAAGGCTCAACAATCACTTCACAAAAAGAAGAAAAATCATTAAAGACCAAGTCTGCGGTCCGTAAATGAGTTCGAATGAAGAAGTATCGAAAATATTTAACTTACCCATGGCCAGTGGAATGCAGAAGAGGGTAGGATAATCGGTTGGATCAACAGGTTATGGGGTGTCCCAATTACCCGTAATGAAGAAATATCTCTCCTTTCAGTTCTTGGGAGCATTATGCTTGCCTTTAGAACATACCACTAAGGCCTTAGGAGCCAAGTAGTTTAATGCGTTGTCCTTTTTTTACAATACCTTACCCTATTGATCTTGAGGAATTGGGCAAGAGTGTTGTCATGATTTCCCCCATTTGATTCCATAAAGGCCAAGATAGTGGCCATCGAAGACCTTCAGCAGTAAGCCTCGAACTGAGGAGGGGCTACCCTAATGGACTTCAAAATTTAAACAATTGACAAAAGCATAGAAAGTAATAATTGAAGCACACATTCCTAGATACAAGGGAACACGCCTTATTCTCATGACTTACAGACCTCATAGTGAAATACCAATGGATCTACTATGATCTTATAATTCCCACCAGATCTTGTTTACTTTTTTAGGAAGCAAAATGAGCCCTGCCTAAAAATTGAGCCCAACTAGTTAATGACCAAAGATCCTAATGGAATCATCCAAGTGGGAAGATGTCCTTAGGCCCTAGTCTCTTATTCCACATTTAGAGAAAGAGATACATAAGTCCCAACTGATGATGCTAAGAATCAGCACCACCAGGTAAGGTGTTTCCAAGCTCAATATATGAATAACAATGGCAACACAGCTATATAAAGAGATAAGAGAAGGAGGTGAGGATATGAGGAATCAACACCGGAACTTAAGTGGTTCAGCCAACCTGGCCTACGTCCACTATGAGTGTGTGAGTACTATCACTGAATGAAGGCACTAATGGTCATGGATACAATTCTCTCAAGCTCTCTCTCTACTGTATATTTATATAGAGTTTCAGCTAGGGTTTTATAACTGGGGATCCTTTTGCAAGGTAGGGGATGACCCCTATATATAGTGCCTCGGGGGCGTAATGTACCCCCCATGCATGCAATGAGCATGTGTGTGGTATCCTCACCAATGTGGGAATGCCATCTGTCACTGTCACATGTAAGCAATGATAATGAAATATTCTCCCACATGTGGAGGATAATCTTGTTACAACTGATTTGTGCCCAGGTGTCCTTATCCAAATGTCAACAGATGCTCGGCAGTCATGTTGGTGAATGACCTCGGCCTGGGAGAGGTCGAGCTGTAAAGGCTTGATGTCCGTTCCATCCGAGAAGTGTCATAAGGAGTCTCGGCCTGATCTCAGCCAAGACATTATGCTAGGTCGGCCCCATCCGAGGTAGAGATAGTCCCATGCTGGTGATTATTAAGGCCTCTTATGACCTCATCCCAAGCCGAGGTTGAATCGGTTCCAAGTTGAGGGTCGACTCACTGTCACCTCGGCCCACCCTTGGCCGAGGTTTCCATACCCAGATGTACAAGAGTGCTGTTGATACCTGTGATGCGCGCAGTGCCCCTTGGAAGTGTAGAAGGTAGTGTCGGCCTGGGCCGAGGTAAGTCTGGCTGAGGGATGGTATCGCGGGCCCCTGGCCTTCATAGGGTCGATCAATGTTTCCGCCATCATCTCAGCCGAGGTAGGTGTCCCTGGGCCGAGGTTATACTTGGGCATATCAATCACCCCCCAGCCCTTAGTCATATGCGAGAGCAAGTGGATAGGGGATTGCTTCACCTCCGAGGCCTGTCCGTCCCAAGTCTAACACCTGCATGACACTTGTCCCAATCTTGGGCGTGCCAACTTAGCGTGTGCTGTCAGTAGTTGTCCCTTGGGTTTTCCCAAGGCAATGATGGGCCTTGGGAAGTGTGCCCAAGTATTTAAGGGGTTAAACCCTTACTTTCTCTTTCTTCTTCCTCTTTTCTTTCCCGCGTATACAGCTTCTGCAAGTTTCTTCTCTCTAAAGCTTCTTCACCCATCGTCCTAAATCAGAGGATTTCATCGATTTTCTTGCAAGTCTCTCTTCGTTTCGTTCGTTGATTCACTTCCAGGTACCTCTCCTTTTCTATTTCCTCTGTTTTTCATATTTTGTTTGCATTTTCCGGCGTTTTGTTTTGAGTTTTTCGGTGGTTCTTTGAGTTTTCCGGCGAGCTCTATTAACTCAGGTGAACTAGATTTTCTTGAAAACTTCTTAGTTTGATCTTTAGGCTTCCTCATTTCATAAGCCAAACGTGTTTGTAGCTTTAGAGATTTCCCAAGTTTAGGGTCGTCCCAAGTTTTGGGTCGTCCTCTGATGCTCAGACCCCGGTACCAACTTCTTGAGGACTTCCCCTCTCTTAGAGAGAAGACCTTAGAAAAAATTAGGCAAATAGAGAGAGCTCAGGAATAAGCTCGTAGGTCTCAGGAGTTCCCTATTAGACCTCTCTTTCCCCCGCCTCTGAAGGTGGTATATCCTGATCCTCCTGAGAACTTTTATCAAACAGACGTCTCTGCTAACCCATTGCCGATGTCCGAGTCTGAGTCTTCCACCTCAGACCCCATGTCTGTGGAATCTTTCCAAGAAGCCATGGACTTTACACCTCGGCCTGGTCAGGCCCCTGACCAGTCCGAGGTCTCCAGCCGAGCCTCGTCTCAGAATGGCTCAAGCACCTCAAATTCTTCTTCAGAGGTCGAACTTGTTGTGCCAAATGTAGCTGTGCCACCCATTCTTGATGCCATCCCTCTATCGACCATTACAGGGGCTGAGTTTGCTCAAAGATTCCCTGGTAACCCCTCTACGTCTGCTCCAGCCGATGTTGATCCTGATGATGATGAGGATGCTGAAAGTGATGTTGACATCTCTGAAGCAGCCGAGTTTGAGAGCACAGTCATTGAAGTGGATCTTTTGCACTTCAGATATTTATACTCCATCAGTCCATCAATCAGATTAAGGAGACCTCTGAGAGAAGAGAGGGCCTATCATGGTCGAGATGGAGAAATCTGCTTATACGAGCAGATGTTTAAGTTAGGGTTTCGCCTACCCATTCATCCTATCATCAGATCCATTCTTTCCTTCATCAACTTGGCCCCCTCGCAGCTCTCTCCCAATGCTTGGAGAGTCATTATTGGGGCCATCATCTAGTGGAGGGCAGTCCACCACTCTGACCTCCCAGTTCAGGTCTTTGTTGGTTGCTACGTCCCTACCTCGGCCAAAAACCATCCGAGCTACTATCACTTCGTGGCTCGGAGGCCTGAGAAGAAGATGCTCCAGGTCACTCAGACCTCTAATCATAATTGGAAGCCCCGGTACTTTTTCACCTCAGGGCCATGGGAATTTGGCTCATCTGTTCCCTCTTCCACTTTTGAGCTGAGGATACCCCTCAGATGGGGTAAGGTCAGCATGTCTGCCAGGGCCGATCCTGGCCTAAGTCTTCAAAATATCAAAAAGGTGAAGGCCCTGCAAGACCAAGGGGCATATGGTCTATTTGTCAAGTTCGAACATCTGCTGACCCCCCAGTATCTCTTTAGGACGTGCCTAGGTGGAAGTCCCCTTGTTGTCTTTGGTAAGGATTTTTTCTTTTTATTTCAAGTCTAACCCCTGATCATTCATGTTTGATTTCTGACTCTTATCTTTTCACTTTTGCAGAGAGACCACCAGGTGTCCCAGACGAATTGTGGGAGATGGCAGCTCCGAGTTTGGCAAGACTTGCAAAGAAGACTGGCTTGAACGCTCCTCCTCCATCCCCCTCAACATCCAAATCCAAGAAGAGGGCCCCTGAGGTCCCGGCCTCTGAGGATCAGAGGCCGACCTCAGGGCAAAAGAAGACCTCAGACGCTGCGATCCCCATCTCAGCCGACACCCTGTCGGCTCGTTTGGACCAGCTGAAGCTTACTGATAGCGTGGTCGGCAACAGCAGATAGGCCATAGACGCACTCGCCAATGTGATGACCGAGGCAGACAAGCATTTTTATAGGGCTATGGAAACCCCTATGATGGTTGAATTCGGCCTTCATAGAGTCGTCCAGGTATGAATTGTTCCTTTGTCAGGATTTTATAAGTGCAACATCTGATTTTACTCTCACCTAACCTCTTCATTAACTGTGCAGGGTGCGACTGCCATGTACCAACTGTCTAACTGGGCCATGAGGAAATTGCCCCTCATTCAGAAGGGGCAGGAGGCTGAGAAGGTCGAGAGCGCCCTGAAGGCCGAGGTTGACAGTCTGAGGTCAGATTTACGGAATTCTGAGAATAAGGCCAAGAACTCTGAAAATAAGGCCCAGAGTTTGGAAAAAGATTTCTCTGCGCTCGTCCAAAACCACGCCCAGGCCCTGAAGGATAAGGATGATGCCCTGCAGCGGAAGGTCAATGCGGCTGTGAAGGCTGCCCTTGCAGATGCCTCAGAGAGAATAATTTCTGACTACAAAGTCTCTGAGGAGTTCGTGGGTTTTGGTTTTGAATACCTCGAAAGAGGTATCGAAGCCACCACCAAGTGGGCCGAGGTCAGAGAGAAGGAGGTTGGCACTATAAAGGCCTCCGACTTTGTGGGCCTTGGCTTCGTCGACCCTCAGTTTGCCCAGGCATTGCAAGAGGTAGAAGACGAGGCTGCTGCCCCTGGTCAGACTGCTACTCTGGAAGGGACTGATCTCGGAGGGATTGACCCTGCTGATGATGTGGCTGAGGTGACCAATGCTGATCAGGTCAACCCAGCTGGCACTGTCAATGCTCCCCCCTCAGACCTTTAATTTGAAACATTTGTATTTTGTAACTTATAATTTGTAACCTCTGAATGTTATGTAATCTCTTTATTTTTACTGAATGCTAATCTCTTCCTTTATTTTGACCTCTGAATGTCTCTGAATGCTATATGATCTCTGAATGCTATATGACCTCTGAATTCTAAGAGGTTAGCCTCATAATAAATATCACAAAATTAATGGTCAAGGGTCTGAGGTCGTCTAACCCAGGTGTCTGAGCTCAGACCTCGTCACCACCGAGTGATGTTATGAGGGTCTGAGGTCATCACCTAAGAGGTTAGCCTCATAATAAGTGTCACCAAATTAATGATGTTAAGGGTCTGAGGTCATCTAACCAAGGTGTCTGAGATCAGACCTCGTCATCACCGAGTGATGTTATGAGGGTCTGAGGTCATCACCTAAGAGGTTAGCCTCGTAATAAGTGTCACCAAATTAATGATGTTAAGGGTCTGAGGTCATCTAACCAAGGTGTCTGAGCTCAGACCTCGTCACCACCGAGTGATGTTATGAGGGTCTGAGGTCATCACCTAAGAGGTTAGCCTCGTAATAAGTGTCACCAAATTAATGATGTTAAGGGTCTGAGGTCGTCTAACCCAGGTGTCTGAGCTCAGACCTCGTCACCACCGAGTGATGTTATGAGGGTCTGAGGTCATCACCTAAGAGGTTAGCCTCATAATAAGTGTCACCAAATTAATGATGTTAAGGGTCTGAGGTCATCTAACCAAGGTGTCTGAGCTCAGACCTCGTCACCACCGAGTGATGTTATGAGGGTCTGAGGTCATCACCTAAGAGGTTAGCCTCATAATAAGTGGCACCAAATTAATGATGTTAAGGGTCTGAGGTCGTCTAACCCAGGTGTCTGAGCTCAGACCTCGTCACCACCGAGTGATGTTATGAGGGTCTGAGGTCATCACCTAAGAGGTTAGCCTCATAATAAGTGTCACCAAATTAATGATGTTAAGGGTCTGAGGTCGTCTAACACAGGTGTCTGAGCTCAGACCTCGTCACCACCAAGTGATGTTATGAGGGTTTGAGGTCATCACCTAAGAGGTTAGCCTCATAATAAGTGTCACCAAATTAATGATGTTAAGGGTCTGAGGTCATCTAACCAAGGTGTCTGAGCTCAGACCTCGTCACCACCGAGTGATGTTATGAGGGTCTGAGGTCATCACCTTAGAGGTTAGCCTCATAATAAGTGGCACCAAATTAATGATGTTAAGGGTCTGAGGTCATCTAACCAAGGTGTCTGAGCTCAGACCTCGTCACCACCGAGTGATGTTATGAGGGTCTGAGGTCATCACCTAAGAGGTTAGCCTCATAATAAGTGTCACCAAATTAATGATGTTAAGGGTCTGAGGTCATCTAACCAAGGTGTCTGAGCTCAGACCTCGTCACCACCGAGTGATGTTATGAGGGTCTGAGGTCATTACCTAAGAGGTTAGCCTCGTAATAAACTTCTGGTCTAAAGAACGAAACAAGAACTTGATATGGAAACTGATCTTTATTAATAACCTCCTCTCAGTAAGATAGTACATTTTCATAAAATTCTATACATTATATGTAATATCTCTTGAGATGGTCAGCATTCCACGGGTTAGTGAAAGGTTCTCCTTCTAGGTTTTCTAGCCTGTAAGTTCCATGCACAACCTCTTCCGTCACCTTGTAGGGGCCATGCCAGTTTGGGTGTAGCTTGTTTGCCTTCTGTAGTGTCTTCTTTAGAACTAGGTCTCCCACTGCAATGGGTCTTGACTTCACCCTCTGGTTGTAGAATTTTGCTGCCCTCTGCTGGTAGGCTGCTTTTCTGACCTCTGCATCTTCCCTTATTTCTTCGATGAGATCCAGGTCTAGCCTTCCCTTCTCCCCATTGTTGTCAGGGTCGTAGGTCTGAATCCGATGAGTTGGCAGTCCTACCTCCGTTGGTATGACAGCCTCTGAGCCATGTGCCAGCATTAATGGGGTTTCTCCTATGGGTGTCCTTGCCGTAGTTCTGTAAGCCCATAGAACTGCGCAGACCTCTTCTGTCCATCTACCCTTTGCATCTTCCAACCTCTTCTTGATTCCGTCCAAGATGGTTCTGTTTGTGACCTCGGTCTGGCCATTAGCCTGAGGACGATCGGGGGATGAGAAGAACTGTTTAATCCCCACTCTTAGGTAATATTTTTCTAAGGAGGAGTTCTTGAATTGGGTGCCATTGTCTGAGATAAGAGTGTTCGGGAGGCCATATCTAAATATGATGTTCTTCCAAATGAACTGGAAGGTCTTCTGCTCTGTAATTGTTATCATCGGTTCCGCCTCCACCCACTTTGAAAAGTAGTCAATGGTAACTATCAAGAATCTATAGTTGTTGGCAGCTCTTGGCAAAGGTCCTACCAAGTCAATTCCCCATACAACAAATGGCCATGGAGAAGAGATCGACGTCATAGGCTGATGAGGTTGATGGGGGATAGTGGCGAACCTTTGACATTTGTCACACTTCTTCACATAGTCTGCAGCGTCCTTAGACAAGGTAGGCCACCAGTACCCCTGAGTGATGATCCTCTTGGCTAAGGGCCTTCCCCCTATGTGGCTAGAGCAGGAACCCTCATGAACCTCCTGTAAGACCTGGGGTACCTCCATGGGGTGCACACATCTGAGGAGAGGCAAAAGAAACCCCTTTTTGTACAGGACGTCTCCTACTATTGAGAACTTGGCAGCCCTGTATCTCAACTTTCTCCTTTCCATCTTGGACTCAGGTAGCTCTCCGTCTCTTAGGTATCTGACGAGCGGGTCAATCCATGAGTCTCCCAGGTTCACATTGTGACAAGGGCTACACACCTCATCCTCCTCGATGCTTGCTTTTCCTAAGACCTCGATTGGAATGGTCCTTCCCAAATCTGTCTTCATTGCCGAGGTCAACCTTGCCAATGCATCAGCGTAGTTGTTGCTCATCCGAGGCACTCTCTTCAGCTTTGCTTCTTCAAAATACTCTAGTAATCCTCTTACCTTCTTTAGGTATTTGGCCATCCTTTCATCTTTGGCCTCGTATGCCCCCAGCAGTTGATTGACAACCAACCTCGAGTCGCTGTGGAGTAGGAGCCGCTTTACTCGAAGAGTTGTTGCTAATAAGAGACCTGCTATCATGGCCTCATACTCAGACTCCTTGTTGGAGGCCTTGAAATTGAATCTCAAGGCGTACTCAATGTTGGCGCCATCTGGAGCCAAGAGTACTAGCCCCGCGCCGCTTCCATTGTCACAAGAAGAGCCATCAACGAAGAGGCTCCACACGTTCGCATCGGATGAGAAGACCCCTTCTCTCATAACCCCCTTCTTGAAGAGGTATCGATCCTCTTCGTTCTCTTCCATTCTGCTCTGGGTTTTTCCTGGTACAACCTCTTCTCGGCCTCGGAAGATGTTAGGGGAAGTCTCTTCCAAATTTCGAAAGACACTACGGTTCGTCTCTTCTCCGTCATCTGAACCTTTCTCTGTCTCGGCCTCTTCCAAACCTCTATCGACCTCTTCCCAGGTGAACTCTGCGACAAAGTCTGTGAGGGCCTGCCCTTTGATGGCTGTCCTAGGCTGGTAGGTAAGATCATATTCTCCTAGCTCGATGGCCCAGGTCATCAATCTTCCGGACTTCTCAGGCTTGTGCAGAACCTGCCTTAGTGGGGAGTCAGTGAGGACTACCATGGAGTGAGCTTGGAAGTAAGGCTTCATCTTCCTTGAGGCGGGTATCAGGGCATAAGCCAACTTCTCCATCCGGGGATAGTTTTGTTCAGACCCTTGAAGGGCCTTACTGTTGAAGTATACAGGCCTCTGGATTCCATCCTCTTCCCGTACGATGGCTGCGCTGATGGCTGACTCAGATACTGCCAGATACACAAACAACCTATCCCCCGTGATGGGCCGAGACAGCAAGAATGGAGATCCCAAGTAAGACTTGAGTTGGTCAAAAGCTTTTTCACACTCTTCGTCCCACTGGAAGGCCTTTCTCAGAACTTTAAATAACGGAAGACACTTGTCCGTTGCCCTGGAAACAAACCTGTTAAGGGAAGCCACTCTTCTGGTGAGTCTCTGGACATCCTTGATACTCCTAGGAGTCTTCATGTCGAGCAAGGCCTTGATCTTCTCAGGGTTTGCTTCAATCCCCCTCTGATTAATGATGAACCCCAAGAACTTCCCGGCTCCTACCCCGAAGACACACTTTGCTGGGTTGAGCTTCATCCTGTACGAGTCCATGACATCAAAGGTCTTCTCAAGGTCTGCTACGTGAGTACATGCTTTCAGGCTCTTCGTTAGCATATCATCCACATACACCCCCATGGTCTTACCTATCTGCTCCTCGAACATCTAATTTACAAGACGTTGATATGTTGCCCCCGCATTTTTCAGACCAAAGGGCATCACCTTGTAACAGTACGTCCCCTTGTCAGTAATGAAGGTTGTCTTCTCAGAGTCTTCGGTATCCATGAAGATTTGGTTATAACCTGAATAAGCATCCATAAAAATCATAAGCTCGTGCCCTGCCGTTGCATCCACCATCTGGTCTATCCTAGGTAAGGGATAGCTGTCTTTCGGGCAAGACCTATTCAGGTCTGTGAAATCTACACACATCCGCCACTTTCCACTGGCCTTAGGCACGATGACTGCATTTGAGAGCCACTCTGGATAAGTAACCTCTCTTATGAACTCGGCCTCCTCCAACTTTTTCACCTCTTCCCGGATGACCTCATACTTCTCTCTGGAGTAGACTCTTCGCCTCTGTTTAATAGGCCTAGCATCTCTATCTACGTTGATCTTGTGGGTCATGATCTCGGGGTCGATACCAAGCATATCTGCGTGACTCCATGCGAAGACACTCTGCCTCCTCCTGAGGAAGTTTATCATCTCTTCCTTGATCCTCGGCTCTAGGGCTTTGCCGACCTGGACGGTTTTTCCCGGCTCGTCCTCATTGAGGACGATGGATTCTACCTCTTTCACGGCCTCGCCCTTCTTCAATTTTGCTTCATCTCTCGGGTCAAGAGTGTCAATGCTATAAGTGGCGGTTGCTCTCTTATGGGCCTTTCTCTCTTCGGCCGAGTTGAAGTAACACTCCCGCGCTGTGGTCTCGTCCCCTTGCACTTCCCCTACTCCGTAAGGAGTCGGGAATTTTAGCATCTGATGGACCGTCGATGGCACGGCTTCAAACTCTTTAAGGGCCACTCTTCCGATGATGAGGTTGTAGGGCGAGAAGACATTTTCGTCCATAACAAAAAAGTTAATCTTCTTGGTCAACCTCTTAGGCCATTCATCCCCATCCGTACATCCATTTCACACATGCCCAATGGGTGCACCTTCTCACCACTGAAACCTATCAACGAGTGATGGTAGGGCACCAGCCTTGCCCTGCTAAGACCCAAACTCTTGAAACAAGGCCAGAACATCACATCTGCTGAGCTTCCCCCATCTATGAGGATACTCCCTACATTGCACCCATGCACCCTTATTGTTATGACCAAAGGGTCATCATGGGGGGCTAAGATTCCCTTGAAGTCAAGTCTGGAGAACCCCACCACGAGGGTATCCATGTCTACCTTCTTTCTCTTCTGCACTGCATCAGAAGACGTCAGATTCACAACCTCAGGCTTGGCCACTGACTTGGCCTCTGCTACATGAGCCTTCCTGTCGGCTACCTCAGAGCCACCTCCTGCGAATCCCCCACATATGGTGCTAACACCAAAGGAAATCATTCCTACCCTCTTCACCGAGGTGTTGTCATCCTTTAGTGGGAGATCCGGGTCATCTCCATCACCTCCCTCTGAGTCATCTTCCCTTCTGGCTGGGACATCGCCACGGCATCGGTCATTTCTTCTCTTCTTAGGGTCTTCTCTTCCACCCTTTGGGGCCTTGCCATCCACATACCTTCTCAGCTTCCCAAATTTCAGCATCTTCTCAATCTCATCCTTTAAAGAGAAGCATCTATCTGTGACATGGCCATGATCCTAATGGAACTCACACCAGAGGTTTTTATTCCTCTTATGTGGTGGGGCCTTCAATTTCTCTGGCCACCTCAGAGTCCGGTCAGTCTTGATCTCATTAAGGATGTGCTCACAGCTCACAGTCAGAGGAGTGTAATGAGCGAACTTGTCATCTACTGACCTCTTCTTCCCCTCTTTCTTGCCCTGGGACCTCCCAGTGTTACCACGGTTCTCCTCCTCATATTTGGCGGCCATTGCCTCTTCCGCATTCATCACTTTTCCCGCGGTTGCCAGAAACTCTGCCATAGACTTAGGAGGGTCTTCCGCCAGTTTCCACAGTAGCTTTCCCTTCTGGAGGCCTCCTATAAGGGCGGTCATGGCTATGCTCTCTTCGTAATCCTCCACCTCTAACTTCTCCTTGTTGAATCTTGCTATGTAGTCTCTTAGGCTTTCTCCCTTAGCCTGTTTGACATATAGGAGTTGGGTAGTCTTCTTTTGAGGTCTTACCCCAAAGCAGAAGTTGTGGATGAACTGCTCATCTAAGCCTTTAAAGTTCTCGATCGAGTTCTTCGAAAGAGAGGTGAACCAGCTGTGCGCTGCCCCTGTCAAGGTTCCTGAGAAGGCCCTGCACTTCATCTCATCGGGTATTGAGTAAATATCTGCCGCCGACTGATACATCTCGATATGGTGAACTGGGTTAGTGCTGCCATCATATTTAGGAGTCACTGTAGGAGGCTTGAACTTAGCTGGGGTTGGGAAACCCACTATCCTGGCTACAAATGGGGAGCCCTCCGAGTAGCCCCTCTGTAATGGATCCCTTCTCTTTATGAGATCTCCTATCTTCTCCTCGAGATATTGGATTGAGTCATTCAAGGGTCTTCTCTCATCAACTTGGCCGAGGTTATCCCCTGCCACCTCTCTGCGATGGACAGAGGGTTCCCCAGCCACGACCCGTTAACTGTTGACCTCTTCTTGCTCCCTGGCTCTTCTCTCCAAGGGTCGGCCTTGATCTGGCTGAGACTGTCTATTCCCTCTTTGAGAGCCTGCCGCGCTCCTTGACCTTGATAGCCTCTATCTCAGGTCATTGACTGGGCCCAGCCTCTCGAAGGCCGACCCTCTACTCAACCTGTTAAAGGCCGACCCTCTCTGTTGGGCCTCATCTCTTCTTCGGCCGACACATCCTTGACTCTGCCTGTCAAAGGCCGACCCTCTTTTTTGGGCCTCGTCTCTTCTTCGGACGACACATCCTTGACTCTGCCTAAGAGGTCGTACGGTGTTATCTGACACCTCATACGGCTCCCAGCAGTCTTCAGGGGACTCTTCAGCCTCTAGGTCATCATACCTGTCCTCTGGGCAAGGGTTTCCCTACCTCCCCAGGCGCAAGTGCCTATGGTCAGCAATGTCCCTCCTCCGCTGGGGTGCAGGTTGGTCCTTCATGGGCGCCTGGGGCGGTCCCCTGGCATCAGGATGAGGCTGAACTGCCGCCGGAGTTGTCATGTCCGGTGAGACTCCAGGTGGCCTCATCATCATGGTTTGGCTGAGCTGGACAAATTGCTCCTTCATGGCTTGTTATGTTGCAGCTAAAGATTTTAAGGCTGCTGCCACCTCCGCCATTTCGGACTGGGGAGGAGCCTGACTGGAGCTAGCCCCTCCACCTCCGGGCGGCGGAAGAGGCGGTGGTAATTCTGGTGCCATGTGTTAATAATAAAGAGCTTGAACAGTAAGTGAGCTTAATACCTTAAAGGACCTCTTTCAATGGTGAAACAGCTCCACACAAGGGGTGGTTCCTGGTTCACCACCAGAGTCTCCGGTGAGGTAATGCAGAAAAAGAGGAAGAGATAGCCTATCGCTTCCCACAGACGGCGCCAAAATGATGATGCTAAGAATCAGCACCACCAGGTAAGGTGTTTCCAAGCTCAATATATGAATAACAATGGCAGCACAGCTATATAAAGAGATAAGAGAAGGAGGTGACGATATGAGGAATCAACACCGGAACTTAAGTGGTTCAGCCAACCTGGCCTACGTCCACTGTGAGTGTGTGAGTACTTGGGGGGTGATTGATATGCCCAAGTATAACCTCGGCCCAGGGACACCTACCTCGACCGAGATGATAGCGGAAACATTGATCGACCCTATGAAGGCCAGGGGCCCGCGATACCATCCCTCGGCCAGACTTACCTCGGCCCAGGCCGACACTACCTTCTACACTACCAAGGGGCACTACGCGCATCACAGGCATCAACAGCACTCTTGTACATCTAGGTATGGCAACCTCGGCCAAGGGTGGACCGAGGTGACAGTGAGTCGACCCTCAACTTGGAACCGGTTCAACCTCGGCTTGGGACGAGGTCATAAGAGGCCTTAATAATCACCATCATGGGACTATCTCTACCTCGGTTGGGGCCGACCTAGCATAATGTCTCGACTGAGATCAGGCCGAGACTCCTTATGACACTTCTCGGATGGAACAGACATCAAGACTTTACAGCTCGGCCTCTCCCAGGCCGAGATCATTCACCAACATGACTGCCGAGCATCTGTTGACATTTGGATAAGGACACCTGGGCACAAATCAGTTGTAACAAGATTATCCTCCACATGTGGGAGAATATTTCATCATCATTGCTTACATGTGACAGTGACAGATGGCATTCCCACATTGGTGAGGATACCACACACATGCTCATTGCATGCATGGGGGGTACATTACGCCCCCTAGGCACTATATATAGGGGTCATCCCCTACCTTGCAAAAGGATCCCCAGTTATAAAACCCTAGCTGAAACTCTATCTAAATATACAGTAGAGAGAGAGCTTGAGAGAATTGTATCCATGGCCATTAGTGCCTTCATTCAGTGATAGTACTCACACACTCACAGTGGACGTAGGCCAGGTTGGCTGAACCACTTAAGTTCCGGTGTTGATTCCTCATATCCTCACCTCCTTCTCTTATCTCTTTATATAGCTATGCTGCCATTGCTATTCATATATTGAGCTTGGAAACACCTTACTTGGTGGTGCTGATTCTTAGCATCATCACCAACTGTTGAAAAGGGCATGGGGTCTAAGAATTTAGAAGGAAAAAGGTTTTTAATAGACAATTTTTTTAGAAACAGGGAAAGAAACTTCCCTCTCAAGAGTTTTGTAGATAATAGATAGCTGGAATGAAAGATGAGGGATTCAAACCGTACCAAGGGGCTCTTGTATATCCCCTAAGGCCTGGATCTTTAGTCCCTTAATCCCTAAGGCATGTCGCATTAGCACTCTTTGTAACTTGAACACTCGGTGCAAGATCCTTCCTAAAAAAATGTAATTATGGCAAGAATCTCGATGGTTAGTTACGATCCTACCCCAAGTTTCACAATGGATAAGTGTTAGCCCTTGAAGTACTTTAAAATATAAATAAGGGTCTACAAATAATAGCATATATAATCCTGGTATTCCAGAATTTTTATACCCCATAACTTACCTTATACCGAGACTTAGGTCCTAAGGTCAACTAGTGACCTCAACAAGACCACTGCCAAGCCCCGAAGACCTTCACTTCAATAAAAAAGGGATCACGGAAGAAAAACAATCCTCCATAAACCCGTCACTCTTGGACAATGCTCATTCGTTCCAACATATCTCTATAACCAATCTTTAAGACCTCGACACCAACATCCATCCATATCTATTGTACAAAGAAAATCTCAGTTTGAAGAGAAATGGAATCCATATGTCATCTAACCCTTAGATCAGAAGTATATCATTGCAACAACTTCGAAGACATCCTATGGATTACCATTGATGGCTCTAAACCTCCTAGGTGTCTTCCAGAACCCCTGCAATTTGTTTGGAAAGTAGGTAAAAAGTACAACATCGTTCCACCATTCAAATTTGTAAGAGTATTCATATACCCATTTGTGCACTCATAGGTGATTGTCTTATTCTAGTTTTATAAAACACTTTGGGTTATGTATTTTCCTCTCCAGAAAGGTTAATGAACATTCAAAGACCTTAAAACCCATTTTGATCATCCTCGTTATCCCAATTATGACATTATTAGATGAAAGGTAAATTAGATAATTCATTTACACACATCACATGTTTTGAAAAACGCATTTAAAAGCATCTTGGAAAAAAAATTGTGTAAATTTTATGGTTTATCTATCTTCATCTTACTTGTAAAACAAAATTTAAAAAAAAATTGACTAGTTTTAATGCAGCGACAATTTGCGTTCCTGGAGAGAAAGTGAAAAACCTCTAGAGTTTAGCATGATAAGCTTGTTATTAAATAATCATTTTAGTGATGATTTTCACTTTAGTGATGCTTGTCTCGCTGGATACAAAATTGATTTCAGTCGTATCCAAAAATCTCTGAATGGATGTGCAACTTGCATCTCAATAAGTTCACCCTAAGGACATTCATTCTCGTGGCAGCAATACCTCCTCCGGCGTGTATAAATTTGCAAATATGTCTTAAAGATGTTTTAGTACTTATAGATTTTTTTGTGAAAGGTACCTTTTGGATTGCTTATTGGACTTACTAGACCCAACCTTTATCACGCATGCTTTGTGTAAGAAAACAATCATTTGGCTTGTTGTGGTAATAGGTAAACCATTTGGGAGTATTTAAACCTTCATTGATTTTCATTTTAATATAACTCTTATATCCTTCACGAGAAAAATATACCAAGAGATTATTTTGTGTGCATTATTTTTTTCTTCCTTTCTAAGGAGATAATAACACACGTATGAAAAATAGTGAACCCATTTTGTAAATCTAGTTCATCATTTTCTCCTTCTCTTATCTGCATTCAATCACCTCACACTTTATAGGTTGATTAATATCAAAGAACCCAATGCTATATTTTATTTTATCAAGAACTCATTTTTATAAAGAAAACTTTCTATACATTTTGGCTATTTCTCCCAATAAGAAGTATTGTGATATTTGAGGTTCTCTTTCAGGGTTCATATCATTTGTGATCTCCGAAGTTTGAAGACAAAGTCTTATGCAACATTGTTAATTCCCTTCTTGAGATCGGGATCTAATATTGTCCATGATGGATAGAAGTCTCCAACTTGCTATATTTTTGTGAAAAAAGTGTGAAGGTGTGAGTTAACACATAAGGAGTATAATTCGTTAGTTCCCAATATAAGTCTTTTTTAAGTTTAGTGAGATTCTTGCATTGGCCCGAGGTTTTTCCCATTAGTTAATTTTTTTCCTTATACATCTGTTATCGTGATCTTATTTACATATTCCGCATCTATTGTCACCCATATGCTTAAACAAGAGAAAACTTAAGTTCATTAATTATGATTTTGGTAAATTTGAACATTGAATTTTAAGTGCGCAAAATAAATTCTTCGTAGGTCTCCATTTCGGTATGCAATACTCACTCTCAATTGGTATCAAAGTTTGACCATCTTTTGTTAAGATTGAAAAACCTAAAAGTAGAACATGCATTTTTGTGTCAATAGGGAGAATAATGACACTTCCTTGGTATTTGACTTCTTTTATGACATTGTTCAACCTACCCATGCTTTTTTTAGATGGTACTTCATCAAATGATAAACAGTTTTGTCAATCTTCATCAACTAATGATACATGTTCTTCTAAGATCGACACTTTATCATCTTCTAGTTATTCTAGTGACGATTATTTAGATGAAGAAGATTGTGACTTTCAACAAGATTATGATGACATATTTACTAAGAATGTTATACTTAAGGAGGGCTACTTGAAAATTTTCGTTACACTGGAAAAAAATGTAAAAAATAACATAAATTTTTAAAAATACAAGGGTCAATTTTGAGCATTGTTGAAGTTAAACATGCAACTTTTAATTCGAGTCTCCTTTTGATGGAAAATAAGAATAGAGGTTTTTAAGAAATGTTAATTTTTTTATAATGAAAGATGGAAGAATGTAAAAGTTGTAAAGATTCTTCAAATGAGAAATTAACCTCTCTTAGAAATGAGCTAACCTCAGTCAAAGATGTTAAAGTTACCATTAAAGATAAATCCAAAAGGATGGGAAAATAGCTTTTATCCCATACTACATCTTCGATTAGCAAACATGATATTTTTTTTGAAAATCCTCCTGCTAAATCTAAATCTGAGGACAAAACTATTTTTGTGAAGGCTTCTCAAAATGCATAATTTTCTGAATAGTCTTCATCATTTATCGAGAAGGTTATTTCAAAGCCTTTAAAGAAAATTGAACATCGCCTTATGTATCAATACACTTTTTTCAAACATGATGGTCATTTGAAATAATATTGCTATAGGCTTATGAACATCTCCTTGGATGAAGTTTCACCTTGAAATGAGGTTTTAATGCTCGTTTTGAAATATCTAAAACTATTTTGTCAAAATTTAAGAAATTTTAAAATCTAAACATGTTGACTATAGTTTGAAGGATTTAGGGAAAAATATCAAGACCAAAGCTATTTGAATGAAGAAATAAATTTTTCTTGTTATTCACACTTCCTTAGTTGCCCAGCATAATTTACAATGGTATTTATATAGTGGGTGCTCTAAGCATATGACCATAAATCAAGCTTTATTTTCCAAACTCGTTAGGAAGAAATTGAAGTCAATTAGATGGGGATATGGGAACAATTCTAACATTAATGGGAAAGGTAGCATAAAAATTGATGGGTTTCCTAGGTTAGATAATGTTTATTTAGCGGATAGCTTAAAGGATAACTTGCTTAGCATAACTCAAATATGAGACAGTCATCATAATGTGATTTTTACCAAAAAAGAATGTCAAGTCCTTGATTCTAAGGGTAAATGCATTTTTAAGGGTACTAGAACCATAGAGAGTTAGTACATAATCAATGTATCTTTGACTATGATTTATAATATTGATAAGGAAGATGTGACGGATCTTTGGCAAAAGAATTTAGGTCATGTGAATTGTAGAGATCTGAGTAGACTTACTAGGAATGGATTTTTTTGTGATTCACCTCCTTTAGAATTAACATCTGCTCGTGTGTGTTGTACTTATAAAATAGGAAAACAAATTTATAATAAACATAGGAAGTTGAATGTTATTTCTACCTCATGTGTTCTCGAGATTTTAGATATAAAATTTATGTTTCCTACGCAGATGGGAAGCATAGGTGGTAGAAGCTACTATCTTGTTATTATTGTAATACCCTGTACTTTTATGAGTATTTTATATCCACATGTGCAATTAATTATTAATTTAATTGGAAAAATTAAATTGGTTCCTGTAAATATTAAATAGCGAGTTAAGGATTAATATTTATCATTATTATTTAGTCGTGTGTAATGAGTAAATAGAGACGTGAATTATTATATTTTCATTTTATGAGTGAATAGCGATGGGTTATTATATTATGTCGATAGAGAGTTAACTTAATGGATTTACATATTGAAGGGCGATGCGTATTGTACTCACGGGTCAGGACCGATTAATAATATGATGGTATATTTTTTGTTTAATGACTTGGATGGTCTTTTTGAGTGCACCGATGATCCGGAATGGTTGGAAATAGACTATAATATGTACTCATGGGAAATAGTGGATTCAAAGGGCATTTTAGACACATTAGGGTGCATATAAGGGTATGGGTGTCTTTTTACCCTTATGGCTACACTTAAGAAGGGATTAGGGTGTAATTAAGGAGTATTTAGGTATTATGGAGGTGGATGACAACCTCATTCTATCCTATTCCTATTTGTGATTAATGGAGAGATTGGGACGAGAAAAAGAGAAGAAAAGAGATAAGATAACTTGGAGAAAAGAGGAAGAACATCTTCGTATTCATATAATCTCTACGAGTCAAGAGTTTGGATCCAAATACAAAAGGCCGGTGTCTACTTGCTTTAGATTTCAATTTATAACAGCTACTTATGTTTATGATTAATTCGTAGAAAATCTAAATATTAATAGATGAAATCTATGGGGATTAATTTAATCGAATTGGGTTATGTTTAACCTCTGATTCTAACACCCCGACCCAGATTTCAGTCTCATTTGATTAACGTCTCACTTATTTAGCATGCAATTTCTATTTAAATGAAGGTACGCAAAGGACCCGTGGGAAGTGTTCTTGGAATCCAAGAATATATAGATATTAATGTAAATAAAAGGACTGCTTACCTGTACAACACTCATAAAAAAAAGAACCACACCCAACCTTCCACAATAAACACGAGGGAATGATCTGAATGCCCAATGGCAAATTACAACAATGCAACATAAAATCGAACGGTAGAAAGGATACTCTAACACGTTATATCTACGTGCACATGCAATTACCTTTTATATATATATATATATATATATATACTCTTTAGTGCATGAAATCATTTTGATTCCAAAAATGTTACATATTCCGATTAACCTACCTCAATCTTATAAAGTACTTCCTTTTTACTTTACTTGACATTTATTTCTTAATTTAACACACCCGGTTAAATATTTAAACATTAACCCTCGTTTAAGGAAAATGATTTCTTGTAGAGAAATTACCCCTTTATTCATAGTAAATTTATATTAGTATTTCCATTGAAAATCACCTTTCAACAAACGCAAGCACTGTGTTCAAAAATACTTATATTTATTTCAAAACCTCTCATGAATACACTCTTGTGTTAATTATGGGCGAAACTTCTTTAGGTGGCTTCACTACCCATTTAATCACTTAACTTTACCATTCCATTAACTTACGGAAATTAATCAATTTTAACATTTAGTTGTCCACTTTATCCTTTACCGGAACATTCATTAATTCATTCAAGTTACGTTTTCTTTTCTCATATTCACTACACAACCCATTTCTTGACATGTTCCACTTTTCATTATCTTTTTCTTCGAATCTTCCAATAGTCACATACTTTAATGGGCTCCACATCGTTGGATATGCTACCATATATGCTCTAGCCAGTGGTTTTCGATCTGTCACCCTAGGGCTCTAGGATGTTCTTAATTATCCCATTGTCATTCGGGTCCATGTTAATGTGTTTTAAAATTTTCCAAATGTCGATATTATTCAACTTTCCCTAGCTAAAGCCAAAACCCAAGTTTCACCCTGACTTGTGTTACACTTAAAAAATAATCATTTCTTGTCCTTTAGACCCTTACATTGATTTTATCCCGAAAATCAAGTTCATTTACGACCATTTTTTGTAACAACTTTTTCCAACATTTTTATTTCATAAAAAATTTCCATTTTACCCATTTATTTCCAAACTTGTCTGTTCCTTCGTTTTCAAAACTGTTACTTCCCAAAACATCATTAAGTTACCCAAACTAACTTCTTAAGTGTTTTTAACTCATTAACACTTATTTAACAGTTTGAAGTAACATACTTCTCATGTTGGAAATTTCTTTATTTCATTACTTTCTTTGTCTAAGAAGTCATTGAACATTCAAAGACTACTTTAAGAAAGATACAATTTCCTTTATTACTACATATAGTCTTGGAACCTTACACCTATCACATTTCCAACACTTTTGTAGACACTATAAGGGCTGGAATTTCTATTTTGTTTATTTCATATTTAAACCCCATAAATCCCTCATTAAACTTGTTTATATGTTCATCATCAAAATAATATAAGTTTCTATGCATGAGAAGATGGATTTTAAGTTCAAACATCCTATTTAAAAGATCTAACATGTAATTTTTTTTAGAAATTTTATAATGTTTGCACAAACATACCTTCAAGGCAACATACATTCTTGTTTATTGAAAACTTGAATAAATGTCCACTTATATAAAAATTCCAATTTATCACAAGAAAAATTTGAAACATTTATTCATAAATTATTACCAACAAAATAAACATTCTTCTAACATTTTTATGCTACAAAAATTAGACACCATGTTTTCTTGAAATATATCATTTTTCTCAAAACCATTAAAACTCTTTATTTTTAAAATCCATTTTCACAAATCATAAGACATATAATTATTAAGTAATAAATGCATCATACTCTTACAAGCTTTAAATACAAGACCAGTAATATTGAAAATAGAGTTTTTAAACTATGTAATAGAATTTTTCCCACCTCAAAAACACTCTAAACATGGTTGGATAAGAAAGAAGGTGGTGGAAACCCCCACCTCCTAAGATCGACTCAAGGAGGTTGGCTAGCTCCACAGGTATGCTCCATCAACCTCCGAGCAAAACCACCTTCAAACTCCATTAATTTATACTTCTTCTTCAAACTGCCAACAATAACGCCATAAATCTATATCTTTCTCAACAAATGTTGTGGATGGGTTTTATGGGCTTAAATATGTAGGTAACTAAAAAATACTAGGGTGGTCCAAGGTGGAAGGTGGTGGTGTTAGGTGTTAGAGAAGTAGACTAAAACCATGTTTTATGAAATAGTTTTAGTTATAGATTTATTGTTAAAATAAAATCAGTTTTCCTGGTTTAATGAGAATAATATGCGGATGAAATGTTTGAAGTATTTAATATATTATCGATGTCTTTTATTATGTTCAGTAGGTGTTCTGGTGTGTAGATTATGACTTACACATAGAGGATCATATCACCACTACTTGTAGAATATAAGTGTTATCGTTCACAGTCTTATATGGAACTGGACACACCATCAGTAGGGTTGTATCACACTATTTTAGTAGGTCTATCTTGATTATTGAAAACTGTATAGTTTCAACTTATTGTGCTGGTACACTTTATGTCTATTGAATGGGACCACCTTGAGGTCGTTGTCTTTATACTGATTTTATAAGACAATGTAAACCTCATGATTATTAGGCTTACGTGAGGCTCTTATTCTGAATATAATGGATGGACACGTGCCCTAGTTATTTATTACTTTGACCTATCGAGTGAGATTCATTATTGGATCAATAATATTGATAGATTGGGTTATGGTCATTAATGTATGGTGAAACTATCTTATGGATGGAATCCACGTCTCGGTATAGAGAATGATGATTCCCCATGAGATGCTTATAAGTTTTGTATGTGTCAAACCATGCAGGTGGATTATGTTAATCTGATACTGCAAATAAGTTAACTTGGACCGTTCACAGAATTAAAAAAGTTAATTAATTAAATTATTAGTAGTTTATTTTATTAACAAGTATCCATAACCTTAACGTGGGGAGAATTAAGTAAATAATAATGAGGAACTCGAAATTTAATTTTGAGTTAAGTAGTGGAGTTACAATTATAATTATTTAGTGGTTTTAATTATAATTAAGGGGTTGAGATTAGGATCCGAGAAGGATTAGGTTTTCTAAGGCCTATTAAGAGACAAATCCTTATCTATCCTTAGGGTCCCTACTGTAGCCTATATATATGCACCTAAGGATCATTTTTCTTAAGACAATCGTCACTCTTTAATAATCGAAAGACTCAAACTCGAATTTGTGAGAAAGATAGACACTAGAGAGGAGATGTGAGAATAGTAGGCGCTCACGGAGATAAAGCCCACACTCTCCTCATGATTGTCCATGTCAGGATTATAATAAAAGATCATGAGGTGCATCGGGCCAGCATTCTTGATCAACTTTCGTCAAATACGGTTTGTGCTAACACTAGATCAAATTAAAGAGATCTAGAAAAGTAAATCCTAATTTCACCTTGTAGGATTTCATGCATATGTAGTTTTTTTTTGGAATTTCAATCTGTACGCATATTTAGTGGACCCTTGGACTGACGCATCAACAATTGGTATCAGAGCCCTGTTGATACCGCGTATAGGTTAAACTCATCCATGTTATCCAACCAAAACAATCATATATGTGAATGAATGTTGGGTAGAAATAGATTTGTGTTAATTTCTATTTTGCAGCGATGTAGTCCCACTATTATTGTCACATATTTTTGTCTATGTTCTATGTGATTGGATCCCATGATGATTTATTCGTGGTTATTTTTTTCACTGGATTAATGTAATATTTATGTATAATGTGAACTCCTATACGGAGGCATAAGACATTTGTAAATTGTTACTATTTTGATCGTAATTTTCAATGAAGGAGTGCGAAACCAAATCTGTGATAGAGAAAGGCTATTTTTAGTACAAAAATCTATATGGAGAGTGTTAAACAGTGCATGGAGGCGGGGGGTTACCACTTAGACCCATGCGAGGGTAGCCTCGTCTACCCCACAACCTGACTGGGTAGGTGGAAACCCGTGTCATGCTAGCATAGTGGCAACATGAAGTGTTTGGGTTCAAGGATGACTGTTGATAACCCTAATCTATGATATAGTTTTATTTTGACCATAATAGTCGGGAATCCTAATTTATCTCGCTTTTTTTATATATGTTGATTTATGCCTTTACTATTCATGTTTAATTATTGGGCTGTTAATATGTGTTAACGGTTCCCTTAGATTTATGGATAACATGGAATACCGACTTGCTTAAATCATGTAGATGCTAAGTGTGAATAATTCATAATTATTTTGAATTGTGGACATTACTATGTGTGGTTAGAGAATAAAAAAATTGAGTTTTTTTTTTTATAATGATCAAGGGTATTTGAATTTTTTTATTTATCACGCATTTGATTGATATATTAAAATATGGATATCCATTTTTAGTAATATATAGAATTTCCTATATTTTTCAAATTAATTAATAATCAGACACATTTTTTTTATAGCAAAAAGCCCATTGTCTCCATCAACGATTTGTAGACTTTCAATAATAAGTAGGTCCTCTAACGAGGAATGCTAATTATTATGGTAGTCGGTATAAATTTCGTTGATGGTAATTTTGGATTCATTATTCACATACGTAACCCCTAAAGGAGGAGTCTATGTGATATGAGTTGATTTAAAATTAGTTGCTAGTATACACTTAGACATAAAATAATGGTAGGTTCACCAAAAAGGAATGCTGTTATTTTGTGGGACCAAAGTGTCAGCTATTTAATTTTATTTGACATAGGTTTTGTCTAGATAATAAAATTAAAAGGGATAAGCCTCCCTAATTTTTTTTGGAAAGCAGGTTATCTGAAGAGGAGTACTATTGAAATGGTAATTGGGATGACGATGAATTCTTTTAAAATTAATATATGGAACATGAATTAAATTTAGAATTCAAAAGGTTGTATGCCCTATAATAATTTGTTTTATTATTTGATTCTCAGTATTAAGATGGGAAGCTCTTTCAATCCAATTGTTCTCATTCTCAAGGAAAATAAATTAACTGGACCTAATTACATTGACTGGAAAAGCAATTTGGATATTGTGTTGACTGCTGAAGGGTAAAAGTTTATGCTCTATGGAATCCGTCCTGAGAAACTTGGTGAGGGGGCGACTGAAATGAAAACCCAGGATTACCATAAATGGATCAAGGCCAATGAGATGGCACGGTGTTATATTTTGGCATCTATGTCAAATGTTCTGCAACATCAGCATCATTTGATGTACCATGCCTATGACATGATGTCGAACCTTAAAGATATGTTTGGAGATCAGAATCGTGTTGCAAGGCACGTTTTCATGAAAGAACTCATGAACACAAACATGTCTGAAGGGACCCTAGTGATGAAACATGTTTGAAGGATGATGTCTCTTCTCAATGATCTTGAAATCCTTAGAGAGGAAATCGATGGGGAAACCTAGGTCGATATTGTTCTCCAGTCGCTACTTGAGTACTTTAAGCAGTTTTGCCTAAATAACAACATAACCAAACTTTTTTACTCTTTATCTAAACTAGTTAAAGAGCTACAAGTAGATGGGGGTCTCATCAAGAAATCACTAATTTCTTTTATTACTTAGAAAGGTTAAGCCTATGGGAAAGAATAAAAAGTACTTCAAGAAAAATGAGTATTAGGGACCGGAGTATTTAGGACGGCCATGTCATTTTGTCCATTACGCTATACCAAAAGGGGCGGTTTTAATTACCGTCCTTTTTTATAGTAGCAAAAAATACATTTTTTTTAAAACCGTTCTTTATGGCATGTATAAAAAAGGACGGTAATTAAATCCATCCCTTAAAGTATATGAGATTTTTTAGCGCTAATTTTTCCCAGGCTAATTTAAGGGACGAATTTTTAAAACGTCTCTTTTACTATACCAAATGGGACGGATTTTAAAAATCCGTCCTATTTGGTATAGTAAAAGAGACGTTTTAAAAATCCGTCTCATTTGGTATAGAAAATGGGACGGTTATAAAACCGACCCTTCAAATATAACTTGAATTTTTTAGGCATTTTTCAAAATAAAATAAGGGATGAATTTTTAAACTGTCCCATTTAATATACCAAAAAAGACAGATTTAAAATCCGTCCCTTTTTGTGTATCTCGAACTTTTAGATTTTTTCCAACAAATTTAAGGGACGGACTTTAAATCCGTCCATTCTGGTATAGAAAAAGGGACGTTTTTTAACCTTCTGGTATTTTACCTCATTTTCCAATACATTTTTCCAACCCTTACGATATTTAATTATGGCTCTCTCTCATTTGCGCGCGACCTATGTATTAGAGCTCTCTCTCTATCTCTCGCGATCTTTCTTCCCTCCCACTCTCTCCACCGCCCCACCCAATGCGTTGCCTCCTCTCCCTTTCCCTCTCCATCTCACTATTACAACTCTTTCTCTCTCCGTCGTGGTCCTTGTGTCGCCCCACCCGTGGACCTGGGGTAGGTATGACCGGAGAGGGGTCGCGATTGGAGCTTGGGTCAGATTTATGCAGGATTGGATCTGTGGAGATAGGAACTCGCCAAAAATGGGTTTATTGGTTCTGGTTGTGGGTTAGAAAGAAGGTTAAGGGGTAATATGGGTTCTTAGTTTGCGGGTATTATATACGTGTGTTAAAAGCAGGGCAAGACAGAGGGTGATATGGCATAAGAGGTGGGTCCGAACATCTGGGTATGGCAGGGGCTTAGGTTTGTAGGATGGAGGTATGAGTGGGTCTGGACGGAGGTGGGAGTAAGATAGAGGTTCCGGGTCACCGTCCTTTATGGTTTTCTTAAAATCTCGTTTAGGTCATTGTGGGTAAGGGGTTCTTTATTTGCGATTTAATTCAGTTTTGGTTTGGAGGTTGGTTTGTACCGAATTTTGTTATGACAGGAGCTACTGTACAGGTCGACATGAGTTGCGGTAGAGATTGGGTTGGGGGTTAGAAGTAACAAATAGTCACTTAAGAATTCTGTAAGTGTTAATTTTGTTCTTGGCCTTGGTATTTTCAATTTGATTTTAGATTTGTCCTTGTGAAAAAAAAGGAATAGATATATACCTATTCCAATTAGATTGGTGTTGGTTATATTATGATATACTTGCTATGCCATTTTATATTATTGTTGAAATTGAATAAGTATTGGATTTTGAAATGTAATCAAAATCAATTGTAATCTTCTCAATATGTGTGCATCTGATTTTTTTTGCAGAATTAATCCTTATATACGTGAAAGAAAAATATCAACAATTTTGAATTACATTTTTTTTTTGCCCAATTTTTGTTGCTCCAAGTTGCTCAACATCTCCTTCATAGAGAAAAATTGATACCAATAATACCATAATAAGGAAACGATTCACAGCATAGGCACGACACACTCAGAGGGGGTGGACAAGAAAGATGGATATTTCGTATAGCCTCTTGGAACTTTGATGATTCTGGCCCATGAATGTGGTCAGGTTTTCATTGTGTCGATGGTGAAGTGCAATTGCTGTAAGTCCTTGTTATATTTATTCTCCAATTTATATAAAATTCCATTTATTTTAGTGTCTTATTTCGTATGTAAACTTTTTTTTGTACTAATCTATAGTTGGTGTTGATGTAAAAAATTAGATCACTCTAATTATTCAATCACAGATAAATAAATGAGACAAAGAATTTTAAAGTGGTTCAGCCTTATAAGAATGGCCTACGTCCACTGCTATGTTATTACTGAATGTTTTGGGAATTCTCGATTACAAGTTCTATCAAGAAATTCCGGTCCCTTTGAATGAGGGTGATACAAGGTATTTATAGCCCTTAGGCTGTACATGAAAGGGTGATACATTAAATGATATACATATGAAAGGGTAATTCATTTAATGCTCTTCAAGCGTGTGCGTTAAGATGATAAGCATTCAATGAATAGTTGAACTATTGATTATCTGGCAATCAATGTTGTGGTTGATATGCAGCTCGAACCGCCTTTAGTTGCTCATCCTTCAAGAGTTCCTCGGAGAGCTGGAGTTCCTCGGAGGGCTGGAGTTCCTCGGAGTACACCTGTTGCTCGGAGTGAGTATAACTAGGTCGGGGGAATGAACTTCCTCGTTGCTATTGTGCCATGTAGATTGACACGTGTCTTCTTATTATTCGTCCATATCAGCATACTAATTTTGGTATCAACAGAAGCCCCCAATATTTCATATTTCGAACTTTGAGGAGTATGGAACATTCTTTCTCGGTATATGGCAATATTAAATGACCTTCCTGGGTTTTAGGAGCATTTTCTTCGTATTTGAATTTCCTTCCAAATTCACAGAATCCGCCTTTTTGCATTTTTATAAGCGCTTCGATCTTCGTGCTCTTTTTGTCCTTTTAGTCGCCGGTAGTGTAATAGTTTCCTTTTTGTAATCATTTCTTTCGCCATTTCCCAAGGCAAAGTATTTAAACTTCATAGACAATATCACCGCCTTCTACCTTTTCCAATTTATGTTTTCGAGTTTTCCATAGTCTTTCTTTCTCTTGTGCGTTCATCCTTGTTTTCGTTCGTTGTCAACAGATCTCCCTTTTTCCTGTAAGATCTTCTTCCTTCTTCTTTATTTTTTTTATTCACCATGGTTTATATTATTGAATCTCTTGAGAAATTCCGTTCTGATTTCTCTATTCCATCTTGGGTAACTGTGGAGGATCTTTCTGAGCCTTCAAATTATTTTCGCTTGGCTGAGGGACATTGGTTCCCCAGCCTCTTTATTGCTGAATGTGGATTTTCTTTTCCACCAAACCCTTTGTGCTTAGAGTTCTGTCAGTATTTCGATGTTGTTCCTACAAAAATAGCCCCCAACACATGGAGAATAGTTAATGGGGTGCATAGGTTAAATCAAACTCATGGAACTCGTATAGGAATTCCTGAGATTATGTACTGTTATAGATGGGCTGTTCTAGACAATGTTTATTATCTAAAAACTAGATTTTTGAATAGGGATTTAGTAGTCAATCTCCCTGATGCTAATAGGGATTATTTTGAACATGGGGTAGTTATCAAAAATTGGCAACATGCCCCTTTGGTTGGAGACGAAGTATATGAAGGTCCCAAATGCCCTCCATATGGCAATGGGATAGGTTTTTTTCATTTTATTTTATTTCTAAAATTATGATTTCATTATGTTTGAATAAATGCGTGATTGACATTTCAATATGTATTTGTTTGCAGTTGACAGCAAAAGAAAGACTCCAAAAGAAACAGAGGTAATATCAAGCATTTGAAACATATCTGGAATTTGCATCAGAAATTTGCAGACGAGCACGTCAGGTCTGCTTCATACTTGTTGCAGTACAGGAGCTATACATCATCCTTTACTGCTCGTCCTGTGGTCAGCATTAGTGAACCATTGCCAGCTTCTGTGGATTCTTCACCAGACTCTCATATTCCTTTGAGTCAGAAAATGGGCAAAAGAAGAGTTCCTGCTATCTTCGAGGAGACTTCCTCTACTGGAGATGGAAAAAGAAACAAGAATGACGTCCCAAAGGGGACAAAGAAAGTAGATGCTGCCCCTTCTATTGCTCCTCAGAAGGCTGCCGAGAAGCCCCCAGTGGCTTCTAACAAGAAGGATGTACCAGCAGGAGTGATCACCATCTCCCCAACCAAAAGTTCCTCTTTGGTTGAAACTATTGAAGTGCCACTGAGGAGATTGAATAAATCCTCCTCGGTCAGTTTTTCTGAAACCATTCCCCAGCTCCAAGCTAGTGGAGCTGGTGTTCCAACCATTATTCCCCCGAGTTCTGCAATGAGCTCGGTAAAGACTTGGACTATTCCTGAAGTCCAAGGAATTGAGGAGAACATGTCTAGGGATATGCTGACATCCCTAGCTACTCGTCACATTGATTCAGTTGTTTCTCTTATCCTGAATTTTTCTTTCTTTCCATCAATACATATGTCTCTGTGCTGATTTATCATTATCTTCTTCTTTTTCCAGCTGGTGAGTTGCTTTAACACCATAGTGAAGAAAGATGAAGCACTCAAGGCTTCTAGCTCCTCGTCTGGAGTGGAGGATGCTTTTCTGGGTTTGGCCCAGTCTTTGAAGGATTCCCGTCAAAAATATGACGAGGATGGGGGTGAATGGGAGAAAAAGTTGGTTGCATCTGAGGCAGAGAGGGTGCAGTTGGAAAACAAAGTAAAAGACTTGGAGAGAGAGAATAAGAAATATGCCGAGAAGCTCACAAACTTTGGGGAGCTTGAAAATAAGTTAAAATTGGCTGAGGAAGAGCTAACCCTTCTACGAGAAGTAAATCGCCAGAAGGAGGAGGTGGAGGCCAAGTTGAAAGCCACCGAGGATCTTCTATCTGAGAAGCTCTCCTCGGAGAAAATAAAAAGAAAATGGCAATAAAGAAGTCCTTCAACACAGGTTGGGACAAAGGGTGGAACAAGGGGGTAGCAGCCATGATGACTCAGGTGAAGTATGGGAGTTTGAAATACTTCCGAGATGGTTAGGTGGCTGCCCTGCAAGAGTTGAAGGTTAATGAGGACTCAGAACGGTTTCAACAACATCTGCCTGGTCCTCCCCCAGCTATTGAAGATGAAGTAGAGGATGAAGCTGCCTCCGAAGAATCTTCAATGGTAGTGGGTGATCTCATCCTTACCCAGCCTGCTGACGAGGAGCTTTCATCTCGGCCTGATCCTCCTGAACAAGTTCCAGTTCCAGCCGACCAACTCGTTGTTCCCACCGAGCAACCGAGCTCCTCATCCCAGCCTCCCGAGAAAGTCTTGGGAGACAAGGAAAAGGTGTGAAGTTGTTCGGTATTCTCTTTCTATTTTTCTTCTTTTTCAAATGTAATCAAGATCTTTGTAACTCTGCACTATGATCTAATAAAATTTTAGTTCTTTTTTTCCATATGATTGTCTCTTTTCTCTTTTGTACTCTATCTTGATCTTCTTTTTGATAATTACTTTTTCTTTCTCTGTTAGTTTTTGGCCAGAATCGATCTGCTGTCTACTAATGACACAAAGCTGATGCAGCAATGTCATGAATATTATAAGGCTGGTCACACGGAACTGAGTGCATCAGAAGTTGCCGACATCCTTGGTCATGATGCTTCAGAGCAGGCAGTTGAAGCTTATCAGTACATGAAGGGCTTACTTGATCGAGCTGTGGCCAATAGCGTGGCTTACTATGAAATGATCTAGGATCTTCAATGTACTTTAGAAGATCTTCAGACTCAGTACAAGGAATCAAATGCCCTTTTGCACGAGGGGTATGAAAAGAGGTATCAACAGCTTTCTGCCGAGACAGGCCACAAAAAGATCCTTGCTGGGTACGATGTCAGGGAGAGAACCCTAAGGGGTGAAGTTGAAGCATGTAGACAGATTGCCGAGATGCTGGAGAAAGAGAATAACAATTTACAGAAAGAGCTAGCACAGTATAAGTCTGCAGCTTCTTCTTCAACAACTGTAATCCCAGTGACTGATGAGGAATTTTCATTTTTAGAGGTTGAGAATGCCAAATTAAGGCAAGAGTTGGATGCCTTGAGAAGAGCTGGGCCTTCTACTGCTACTCGGGGACGAGGAAGAGGTTCTCGTGGACGAGGAAGAGCTGCTCAGAATGTTGTCGAGGAACCAAGTTCTCGACCTGCTCGGGGAGGATCAAGAGCTCTTAGTCGTAATGTTGAAGAAGCTCGTACTCGATCAACATTGGAAAATCAAGCATTCCAGTTAATGGCTAAGAACCAAGCTTTGTCTGATATGTCAAAGAAAATTAGAGAACTGGAACAACAACTCTCCTCAAAGACATCAGCGTTGGCGACTAATGAACTTTTCATCCAGAGTCTTAACGAGAAGATTGCAAGGTTGAGCTTTCAATTTCACAAACAACCCAGGGAGTTCTTGATGGGTGGATACAATGAAGCACTATTCCATTTAGATGATCGTATCCAGAATGCCAATAATGAGGGCTACAAGCAAGGTTGGCTGAATGCCTTGGGCGTGCTGAAGCTCGAACAAGGACATTACCTGTGGGACTATTATGATCCTGGGGTACTTGACTTGCCTGTGCCACCATATAAATTGGACATGAAGTGGAACCCAGCTCGTGCCATTCCTCGGAACTTAATTGCAAAATACCTCGGTGACTACAATATTCATTCTCAGATCGAGGTATCTCGTCCCGAGCATCTACTGGACACTCCTTCAATAATGAACGTCAGAATGCTCCGAGATATTAACTTCATTAATTCTCCCCTTTGCCTGGAAGATCCTCCTGCTGGCGAGGAGCCCATTTCAAAAGCAAAAGGGAAAAGACCAGTAGAATAGGAAATTCTGATGTAATAATTAGTACACAATTTAATATCAATGTAACAAATTTGTGTAATTCATTTTGAATTTAATGAAAGAGTTTCATTTTTGCAAATTTGTATTGCTATTGTCTTGTATTTGTCAAATACTTTATATTTATGTTTGCATAACAATATTGTGTGGTTCATCGACCAACTTAGTGATAAAAATTACAAGTATTAGCAATGTTGCTCGATCACTTAATAATAAAGTAATGAGTATAAAAATGTTTAAAATCATGTCCAACCAACCAAGGTTGTTAAATTGTGCTCGTCGGCCAATTATGGTTAGTGAGAGTTTATTCCCGACTAACCATACTTGGTAAATTTTTGTCTTTTTCATAAAATGTGTCCGACTAATCAAGGTCGATAAATTCTCCTCATTGACCAACTACAGTTAGTGGGTTTTTATCCCCAACCAACCATACTTGGTTCAGTTTGGAATATTTTGTTCTTCGAGGAACTTTTGTAATAATCTTACCTCCCGACCAACATAAGTTGGTATTTGAGAGCATATCTTGCTTCCTAGCCAAACACGTTGGCATTTTTAGGAATGTTGTTCTCGCTCTTTTACCAACCGGAGTTGGTCTGAGTTCGAACTATCATGTCCACTTGCCCTTTTACCAAAATTGGTCTGAGCCAGTGTCAGCCTCCTAACCAAAGGAGTATGGTGTGTTCTCTCCCTTTTACCAATCGGAGTTGGTCTGGGTTCGAACTATCGTGTCCACTGACTCTTTTACCCACCAGAGTTGGTCTGAGCTAGTGTACGCCTCCTAACCAAAGGAGTATAGTTTGTTCTCGCCCTTTTACCAACCGGAGTTGATCTGGGTTTGAACTATCATGTCCACTAACTCTTTTACCAACTGGAGTTGGTCTGAGCTAGTGTATGCTTCCTAACCAATGGAGTATAGTTTGTTCTCGCCCTTTTACCAATCGGAGTTGATCTGGGTTTGAACTATCATGTTGCTTTTATTGCTGAACAGCGTAGTGTTGCACACTAGTATTCCCCGAAAAACTTTCAATAAAAGAAAGAAAATGGCGAAACATCATCATTTTACTCATATTGATGGAACTTCTTTACATTTTACATCACTGATAATACTTGCGTAGGTGTTCAGCATTCCATGCATTCTTAAATTCCTCTCCTTCTAGAGTTTCTATGCGGTAAGTTCCTGGTCGAACAACTTCTGTAACTCGGTAAGGTCCATGCCAGTTTGCTTCCAATTTATTGTGCTTCTGAATGACCTTCTTTAGCACGTAATCTCCTTCTTTTAAGTCGCATTTCTTCACCCTCTTGTTGTAGAACAGAGCTGTTCGTTGTTGGTAAGCAGAATTCCTAATGGCTGCCTCTTCTCTAACCTCCTCGAGCATATTCAAATCCAATCTTCTCATTAAGTCACTGACTGGGGAATTGAAATTGAGCACTCTGTGTGTTGGAAGACCCAACTCGGCAGGTATTACAGCCTCACTTCCAAATGCCAGCATATATGGTGATTCTCCAGTTGCTGCTCGAGGAGTTGTTCGGTAAGCCCACAATACTGACTGTAGCTCATTAATCCAATTAGCCTTAGCCTCACTTAGCCTCTTCTTCAAACCATTTAGTAATGTTCTGTTCGTCACTTCAGTCTGTCCATTTCTTTGAGGATGTCCTGGTGCTGAATGAATCTTCAAAATGTTTGACTGATGACAATAGGCGGCAAACTCCTCGTTATCGAATTGTGTTCCATGGTCTGTGATGAAAGCATGAGGGAGACCATATCGGAAGATTATGTTCTTCCAAACGAACTGGTATACCTTCTCGTATGTCATATCAATTAGAGGCTCAGCTTCTACCCACTTAGTAAAATAATCCACTGCGACGACGAGGTACTTTAATCTTCCTCGGGTCGTTGGCAGTGGTCCAACTAAATTTATTCCCCACATGGCAAATGGCCAAGGGGAAGTTATGGGTGTCAACAATGCTTGTGGAGTTCGTCGGATGGAGGAAAAACGTTGGCATTTATCACATCTCTTAGCATAGGCTATACAATCAGCCCTCATCGTTGGCCAGTAGTATCCCTGCGTCATCACCCTTTGAAAAAGTGTCCGACCTGCTACATGGGTTCCACATGACCCTTCATGGATCTCTTCAATCAATTCTTTCACCTCGGAGGGATGTACACATCTTTGCAAACCTGCCATAATTCTTCGCCTATACAAAACACCATTAGTTAGTACATACCGAGCAGCTTTAAACTTCAATTTCTTGGCAGCGATCTTATCCTCCGGTAATTCTCCTTCCTCAACATATGCCCTGATGGGATCCATCCAAGATGGTCCTAAATCAAGGATAATAATATTCATCGTCAGGTCTTCATCTATGCTTCGACTTTCTAACACCTCTATTGGTATCGTTCTTCACAGCTCGGTACGAGTAGCTGATGCTAGTCGGGCCAGTGCGTCTGCTTGTGCATTCTCCATTCTTGGTATTCAGATCAACTGAATGGCATCAAATTATGCCAATAACTCCATCGCCTTTGCATGATACTTGACCATTAATTCTCCTTTAACTGCATATGTTCCCATCATCTGATTCATAATTAATTGAGAATCACTGAATACCATCACTTGTTGCGCTTCCATAATCTTTGATAAATGAAGACCTGCTATCAAGGCTTCATACTCAGCCTCATTATTGGAGGCTTTGAATTGGAATCGCAAGGCATATTCCATGTCAATCTCGTTTGGGGTTTTCAAAACAATCCCTGCTCCACAACCCGTTGTGCAAGATGACCCATCTACATATAATCTCCATGTAGGTAACTCGTCTTCAAATTTTTTATCGGATAGAGTTCCTCGGTGAAATATTTGTTGTTTCCTTTTATCCTCTCCTGATATTTCTTACTCCTCGTCGATCATCTCTTTTCGCCCTTTTACCAACCGGAGTTGGTCTGAGCTCGAATTTGATGATCCTTCTACATCCACAAGCCCTTTTACCAACCGGAGTTGGTCTGAGCTTATGTCTGTTGATCCTATAACATCCACAGGTTGATCAGCGAGCAACTTTTGTTCCTCGGGGGTATCAGGATATGTAAATTCTGCTATAAAGTCTGCTACAGCCTGCCTTTTTAGTGATGATCTGGGTTCATACACAATATCATATTCACCGAGCTCTATTGCCCAATACATCAGTCTCCCTGATTTTTTTGGCTTATAAAGGGCTTGTCTCAATGGCATGTCGGTATACACGACGATGGTATGGGCCTGGAAATATGGCCTCATTCTTCTACTTGCCTCAATTAATGCCAATGCCAATTTTTCCAGCTTTGGGTATCTGATCTCTGCACCTCGGAAAGCCTTACTTGTGTAATAAATTGGCTTCTGGACTCCATTCTCTATTGTGATCAGTGCCGAGCTGACTGCATTCTCTGATACTGCCAGGTATAAGTACAATTTTTCTCCCATTACTGGCATGGACAACAGTGGAGGTGCTCCCAGATATTTCTTCAAATCTTGAAAGGCTTTTTCACATTCATCATTCCACTCGAAAGTTTTCCGAAGTGTTTTGAAGAATGGGAGGCATCTATCAGTTGCTCGGGATACAAATCTGTTGAGCGCTGCAACTCGTCCTGTAAGACTCTCCACCTCTTTCTTCGTAGTTAGAGATCGCAACCCTAAAAGAGCTTTGATCTTTTCTGGATTTGCCTCAATGCCTCACTGGTTGACGATGTACCCGAGGAACATTCCTTCTCGTACTCCAAATGTGCACTTCGTCGGGTTGAGCTTCATTTGGTATTTATCCAGTTGATCAAAGGTCTGACCTAAGTCAACTAGATGATCAGCAGCTTTCTTGCTCTTTATCAGCATATCATCGACATAGACTTCCATATTGCAACTGATTTGTTCGGCAAAAACCTTGTTCATCAGTCGCTGGTATGTCGCTCCTGCATTTTTCAAACCAAAAGGCATAACATTATAACAATAAGTTCCTCTATGGGTAATAAAAGAAGTGATTTCCCTGTCTTCAGGTTTCATTTTGATCTGGTTGTATCCAGAGTAAGCGTCCATAAAGCTGAGCAACTCGTGTTACGAGGTAGCATCCACTAGTTGGTCAATTCTGGGCAATGGAAAGTGATCCTTTGAGCATGCCTTGTTGAGATCGGTGAAGTCAACACACATTCTACATTTATTGTTTTTCTTCTTTACCATCACCACATTTGCTAACCAGTCTGGATATTTCACATCTTCAATGAATTGGGCTTTCTGGAGCTTCTCGACCTCCTCTTGTATGGCTTGATTCTTCTCGGGACTAAACACTCTTCTTCTCTGCTTTATAGGCTTGATCTCCGTATTCGCATTGAGCTCATGGCATAAGAAGTTGGGATCTATTCCTGGCATGTCTTCATGACTCCATGCAAAAGTTTTCTTTCTGTTTCTCAAGAAAGTTATCAACTCCTATTTTATTAAAGCATCCAACGTCGAACCTATTTGGATTATTCGTTCAGGGTGCTCGTCGTCCAGAATAACATTTTCTGTAGATTCCACCACCTGTCCTTTTACAAGTTAGGATTCATCTCTGGGATCCAGTGTTTCAATTTCTGTACCTTCCTCCACCTGGTAGGTAGTAGTCTTTTTCCTTGACTCTTCAAGCTCCTCTTGCTCGGCAGATGAATAATAGCATTCTCGAGCTACTTTTTGATCACCTTTCACAACTCCTACTCCGAAATTTGTTGCGAATTTTAAACACTGATGTACTGTAGATGGAACTGCTTCGAACTTCTTCAAACCAACCCTTCCCATGATGATGTTGTAAGCTGATTGCACATTCTTATCCATCACAAAGAAGCATATTCTTTCTGTTCGACAAGCAGGCCAAGTTCCAATGAATATATCCAACTTGATCGTCCCAAGTGGAAAAACTTTCTCGCCAGCAAAACCCAGGAGAGGTCTGTGATAAGGTTCCAATTGAGATAATTTCAAATTTAAACTGTCAAAGCATGAGTAGTACATGATGTCCGCCGAACTACCATTATCTACCAAAACCCTTGAAATCACTACTTCTTTCATCCTCATTTTGATCACCAAAGGGTCGTCGTGAGGGTAAAGAACACCTGCCAGGTCGTTTTTTGAAAAGCCAATGACCAGATTCTCTTTGTTTATCTTCCTCGGGCGATCCTCCTCAGCCAAATTTATTCGCTGAATATATGAACAAGCTTGAGCCTCTCCAAGGTAAGCCTTTTTTCTGTAGTAAGGTCTCCTCTTCCTGCATCTCCTCCTGTAATGACATTACAATCAAATGACCCAAAACGTATGGAAAATACCTCTCGTTCTAGCTGCCTTAGTTTCTTGGGAAGATCGGGGTCATCATCTGGATCATCTTCATGGTCTCTCTTCTTTTTCTCCTCTGCTCGACGAGGAGATCTGGATCTTTCTCTAGTTCGGTCATTATTTCTTCTTTCGCCTCCCCGATCAACATACTTTGATAGCTTCCCTCTTCGGATGAGTGTTTCAATCTCGTTCTGAAGAGCTATGCAATTTTTTGTCATATGGTTGTGATCCTTATGGAACTCGCAATATTTCTCCCTATTCCTCGTGTCAGGGTCTGACCTCAGTTTCTTTGGCCACTTTACTTCCTCGTTATTCTTGATTTCTTCCAAGACATGATTAATACCCTTTTTCAAAGGAGTATAATTATCGAATTTCTTCAGGACTTCCTATGACGACTTATTATTCTTGGAATGTTTGTCACCGCCATTGCCCTTATGCTCTTTCTTCTTAGATTTGTCGTCTTCCACCTTGGTTTCTTTATCCATATTCTTCTTCGCAGCCATAGCCTCCTCGGCATTCATGATTTTGGCCGCTTTTGCCATCAACTCTGACATAGTTGTAGGCGAATCTTTGGCCAAAGTGTAATACAACTTGTTAGGCAACAACCCACTCATCAAGGCGGTGATTGCTGTCTTTTCTTCATAATCTATGACTTCCAGCTTCTCGTTATTGAAATGAGTTATGTAATCTCTAGTACTCTTACCAGATTTTTGTCTAACACTTAACAAGTGTGCTACTCTTTTTACTGGCTTTGCTCCAAAATAGAAATTGCCGATGAACAACTCGACCAACTGAAAGAAAGTTGAAATCTTACCCCGAGGAAGATTGTTGTACCATATCTGGGCAGATCCAGTAAGAGTTCCTGAGAATGCTCTGCATCTCATCTCGTCGGGGACAGCATAGATGTCGGCGGCAGCTTGATATTGCTCTATGTGAAGAACAAGATCTGTCTTTCCGTCATATTTGGGGGTCACCACAGGTGCTTTAAACTTTGACGGGGTAGGAAAACCCACAATGGCCTGGATAAAAGGTGTCCCTTGAACAAAAGTTCGTTGTAAGGGATTCTTCGCCTTAGCCATTTCTCCCAATCTATCCTCCAACCACTGAATGGAACCCTTCCACGCATCATTTCCTTCCTCGGGCTTGTTAGTTCGAGCAATTGATTGTTCTGAAGTGGCCTCTTGAGATCTATCTTGACGAGAAACTGGTCGTGATTGCGCTGATCCTTCTCTTAGATCTGATGGTTGTCGAAAACTCCTCGACATGGTCTTAGGCGGACTCCTATTCCTCCTAGGACCTAATCGGCTGAAAGGAGATACCCTGCTCAATCTATCCAAGGCACTGGGTCTCTCTGGAGAGAGTGTGATACGTTGCTCAGTATCTGTAGCCCCCATTGACGAAGTTCGCCCAGGTTGATAAGAGAAATCATCAGATTCTTCATTACGATACGCATCTATACGCCTAGATCGTGAAGAAAGTAAATAGGTTTTCCTCTGACCACTTCGCTGTCCCGAATGTGCAGGTGCACCGCCATGAAGGGTTTGTATGAGTTGCCGCATTGTCTCTTGCATGGCGGTTTGTCCTTGAGCCAGATTCGTCATAATCCCAGCCAGATCTGGAGGTGCAGAGGGATTTGGAGGATTTCCAGCATTTCCAGTGTTTCGATTGTTGGATTCTGGATTATCTGCCATTGATGATGAATGCTTTTTGGTGAAAAACGATAACAACAGTCGTTTCCCACGGATGGCGCCAATCTGTTGATGTAAAAAATTAGATCACTCTAATTATTCAATCACAGATAAATAAATGAGACAAAGAATTTTAAAGTGGTTCAGCCTTATAAGAATGGCTTACGTCCACTGCTATGTTATTGTTGAATGTTTTGGGAATTCTCGATTACAAGTTCTATCAAGAAATTTCGGTCCCTTTGAATGAGGGTGATACAAGGTATTTATAGCCCTTAGGCTGTACATGAAAGGGTGATACATTAAATGATATACATATGAAAGGGTAATTCATTTAATGCTCTTCAAGCGTGTGCGTCAAGATGATAAGCATTCAATGAATAGTTGAACTGTTGATTATCTGGCAATCAATGTTGTGGTCGATATGCAGCTCGAACCGCCTTTAGTTGCTCGTCGCTCAAGAGTTCCTCGGAGAGCTGGAGTTCCTCGGAGTACACCTGTTGCTCGGAGTGAGTATGACTAGGTCGGGGGAATGAACTTCCTCGTTGCTATTGTGCCATGTAGATTGACACGTGTCTTCTTATTATTCGTCCATATCAGCATACTAATTTTGGTATCAACAGTTGGGTAAGTTTGAAATTGATATGAAATGCTTTGTTCTTGAAGAGGTAATAATCTCACCGAGCATTCTTTGCAATTACTCACACTAGAGGTTGGGAAACTCACTCACTTAAGAACTATGTTAGTGTTGATTTATATAGAAATTGAAAATATTTGTGCACAATAATCTTGTGCATTAAATATTTTATGTTCTAAAATCTCTATTTTGAAGTTACTTTTTGGCTCAATTGAATGATTAATATGGTAAATGTGTTAATACCTTCTCTTCCGATGACTCTTTGTTTCTAGTTGATTGTGATGTGGAAGTGAAAGTAACCAACTATTGTTCTAAACATTTTTTGTGTAATGAAAATATTATGTCATAATTTATGTGGCTTTAAATTATTTTTACTGGGTATGTGTATGATTTGCCTTAGAATTGATCTTTAGTTTTTTGATTTGTTGGATATTGCATATAATAATGACCACATTTTAATGATACCTGTTGATTACAATTTTTAAAGGCTCAATTCGTAGATCATTTACCTCATTTTAGTCATATGTTAGTTCAAATATCAAACAATAACCTTTGAATTTACCTTGAGAGTGTGACCCCAAATTATATCCAACCTTTTTCATACTTTTTGGATATAGGTAAGATTTGTAGATGAAAAATCAGAAGAATAATGGTACTTCCATTTCGCTATATTGATCTTGTTCAATATTGTTTGCAGGTTGATGTGCAGTCTAAAGAAAATCTCTAGTGATTACCTCATTGATGGATCATGGTAATCTCGTTTGACACCTCCATGAATTTTTTATAATCTCTTTCAGCTTATGCGGGTCAAATTTGTTTATAATAAAATTCATCAATAGTTTTGAGACATAATTTTTTTGATCGTGTTTACACCTAGCGGTTGCCCATGTGTAATAGTATTTTCCACCCCCATATGATCTATTCTGTAATTAAGGGCAACTATTATACTATTTTGGTTATAGTTTTTGTTGGAAACGTAGACCCCCAATTTAAAAATTTTAAAATATAATTTCCTTTTAAAATGGGGAATAAATATGGTTCAACACAACACATACAAAAAACAAATTTTAATTTCTTTCAAATTAAAATTAAACTAAACTCAAAGTGAAATTAAATTAAACAACAAATAAATTTTTCACTTAAACCAAATTAATTCAACCCAAGTCCTAGAAATTTACCTAAATATAAATATTCATTTTGCAAATTAGGCCAAACCAAATTTTATCCAATAAGATTAATGACTTGAATTAAATTAATATTTACCCAAATTAAGTTCGCACCAAATCAAATATTCCAATATTATCTTTTTACCTAAGCATGCATCTAATATGATTTTGCAAAAGATATAATAAATAAACCACTACGCCGCGATGTACGAGGAAAAACCCACAACGGGAAAAAATCTCGGATGGCCCTAACCTTAACTCCACTAAGTATGGAATTTTATGAGTACAAGATAAATAACTTACTCAACTCGACTCGACTCCCTTCAAGACCCTGACACATCTTCTTTTACCAACCTCTTCTTATTCAACAATCCCGGAATCCATCGGATCCATGGAATCCACCAATGAAGCTTTTGGACAACCGTCAACCCTCCCATAATGCCTTTCATCGTGTGAGTATGCCATAGCAAAATAATGAACTTCTTCTTTATTGGATATAGAAGTAAACCCAGACAAACTCTTCAATTCGGTAGAGTAAAATTCGGTGACAAACACTCTCCAAGGAAGTATATAGAAGTAGAAACTTGGATAAACTAAACAGTTGGGTGTATGTGTTTTTGGTAGGTTTTATTTCATGGCTACACAAAACTATGAACTTTTGATGTTGGGAAATTTGCTCTCCAAATTTTCTCCGAAAGTCTATTTCGAAGTTATCAAAAGTTGTTTCTTCAAAGTTGGTTCCCGCACATATTAATTTTGTCAAAAGTTAGTGGGACAAAAGAAGTGGGAACATGGAGAAACTGCCAAAATATTTTCCCGTCGAAAATCTCGTTCGAACGAGATTTTTGTTTGAACGAAGTCTCATTCGAACGACCTTCTAACGAAGTTCCAGTGTCTAAAAGGGAAAAGTCATTGGCAAACTCGTTCGAATGAAATTCTCGTTCGAACGACGATTTCGAACGAAGTGACAAAATGTATATTTTTCGATTTTAAGCCCAAAAACTTTATTTTAATTAAGCATTACACCCAATAAAATTTATTCTAAGTCTCATAATTAGGCATAAATTCTTCCTAATCTATCCCTTAATTTCGGTAGTTTAATCACCTCGAACAACGTAATTGGATTGACTTTATCTCATAATCTTGCTACTGACTTATCCTAACAAGTACACCGAGTTTCTGGTATTTCGTTATGATTTTACAGGTGTCTAATGTCAAGAAATGGAAGAAGGAAACCGAAAGAATAGAGAAAGTCAACAAGAAAAGTCAAAAGGGCAAAAGAGTCATTCCTACCCAGAATCCGGATGAGGTACCTAAAGAGAAGTTGAAGGTATCATCCTCACAAGCATCTAGGAAGAAACGACACCTCAATCGGATACCCAGAGCAAAAGATATGGGCAGTCAAAGTTTGAAGGAAAAGTCAAATAGGCGGACCGGTCCGCCTAAGACCCGGACCGGACCGATGTACACAAATCCAGAGAACTGCGAACCAAAGGCAAACCGAAGAAGGCAAAAATTAAAAGAACCGATTCGCCCCCGGACCGGTTCGCCTGAAAAATAAAAGAACCGATCCGCTTTAGAAGCAGACCGATCCGCCTAAGGGCCGGACCTGTCCGCCCATCGAGATTTTGTTTTCTGATTCTCCTCTAAAGAATCCGATTTATACTCAACTTCTTGTAATTTCATGTAGGGTATAAAAACCCGAATTATTTTCATTGTAAAAAAAGGCAAGAACGTGGGGAGTTAGTTTAATCTCTCCTTTTCTTCCACAAACCCTAGTTTAGCAACTTTATTCATTTTAATTCAAGACTGAAGCTTTGATTCCGATTGTGAGTACTTTTAGTTAATTGATTGACTGCTGTGGTAAAAAAATTAGTGAGTATCTCATCTTTTCAATTCTCTTTTACATCATTGTATGAGTTTGCCTTAGATTAATCATGGTTTTCTGCACATTGAAATATGTTTTCATCACTTTCGGTATGTCCGGCTAGATTTCCAAGGTCGGGTTACATGAACCCAACCTGATGTGGTAATTGCACGTATAAAATTAATCCTCTGAATTTAGTGATTAATTGTGACCGTATGGCGTAGGAACACAACAATTGTAGGTCTGAATATCTCGTTTGCCTCTGGGTAACCGGGATGATTGAGAATATAATTCGAGTGTCACTATCGTGATACTGATTTACTCATCCTTTGATTAAGTATGACGCGGGCTTGAACCTCGTATACGTAATGCTTGGGAGTACTAAAGACTGGGTCAAATTAATTAGATAAATTTACGATTAGTATTATAACTACAGTACACTAGGGTTGGGGGATTGTATTCACGTCCAATTTTTTCCATCATCTCATTTAAAAGTTCAAATCAAATTTTCATTCACATTTTAGGTAATTTAGTGTAATTGCACATTTTCATAACTACATAATTGCATTTAGCTTAATCATTCCCAAAATCAAATCTTTTTCTTTCTTCTTAGAGTCAACGTTAGGATTCTTCTGTCTTACCCCGTCGTCACAACTCTTGTTGTCCTTTTTCCCTGAGGATCGATACCCGACTTGTCGGATTATTACTTGAACGACAGGCTTGCACTTGAGCCTAGAGAGTACACACTTTAGAGACACATTCTGAGTCGTGTCATCTCATATAAATAAATTAAAGCATTCATACCTTTGGAGACTTGAAATATGAACTTGATGACGTGAAACGAGGCACTGAGACTCGGCAATGATGTTCTCTTGATTAGTAGGCCGCAACATCTTCAACTCAAACTTGTCATAGGCTTGAAAGATACACAAGAACACTATCCTGTGATTCAAATGTTTTTGTCTGGAATTGTTCCAACACTACATAAGACTCAATTGGATACTTGTGTCCTTACAAATATCCCCCTTTGGCTATTCTTGGATAAAAAACAAAACAAAATCCTAAAGGGCCATTAAGCTTTACTAGACTCAAAAACTTCCCACCCAAAATAAAAATAAGAAGATTGACTCACGGACCACTTAGGATAAGTAACTTTGCCGATAAAAGTTTCCACTTAGAAAAACTCTTGCACACTTAAAAAAACTATCAAACGCATAGGGAATATCAAGAATATTAAATGCATATAAAATAAACACTCCCCAAAAATTAATTATTCTTTTATCAACTATGATCAACCTAAGAAGGTCGCGACTCCCCCTAAGTTAAATCTCCAAAACTAAGATACGATTATAATAGGATTAGATACCATTTCTCTCCTATCATTCTCCCCCTTTTTGTTCAGGAATAGACAAAGGCGATAGAACTAATAAAATACTCATTTCTCCCCCAATACAATTAAGTGATAAATTTGAGAAAAGTAAGAAAATCATGATTGTGCATAAGGAGAGAATAGCATGAAAGCATATGAGCAACAATAAAACTAACTAATCCAAAACAGATATTCATGAATACCAATTATGATACGATAAAAATTATATCAATTTGGATAATATAAGAGACTAAGAATGTGATATCAAACTAACTATGCAACACAATAGATACCAATTATGAAGTAAAAAGCATAAATGGACTAGCTAATTTAGAAAAGGCTTAAACAAATAAAAATATCATATATGTATACACAATATATATAAAAAGCTGTGTGACACTCCGCCTAATTAAATATCGGGTAGCTACTCCTTTATTCAAATTAATACAAAATGTCAAGTTGGTTCAGTTCATAGCATCACTATCGAAAACATTGTTAAACAATTACTAGCCACCTAATATTTAAAAAGTGAATTGTCAAATTTTATAATTTAAACTAACATGCAACCAATTAAATTATTAACTAATAATACCACAATCACATCACAGTCACAACATAATATAAATGGAATAATAAATGAATCTGGAGTAACACTCCGCTGAATAATCCAAATACTGAATAAAACCAAATACAAAGTCTGAAAAATTAATTAATTAACTCCAAAACTGAAATGAAAACTGAAAGTACAATAAATCAATCTCTAAAGAAAAGGGACGACATGCCCTAACTGATGAATAAATCGGAAATAGAGTCAATGTAGAATGTGGAGGCATCTACTATCGAGGTCTTGTAACTTCCACAACAGCTACAACACGTCAAAGAAATGGAACTCCTAAGCTTGGCGTCCCTATAGCTGGGCACCTAAAAGGTTTTTACAAGAAAATAGATTTGAAAGCAAACGGGTCAGAGCCCGAGGTAAAAACAGTTTAAAAATATAGCAAGTGTTTAATTGCATTAAACATTAAATATTAAATACATGTTAGTTGTGTTCCCTCGCATGAGTTCCTCACCCCTCATTTATTGAGCACGCCTCACGTGTATCCTTAACCCGTCCTAGTTATGCCACTAAATAACTAGTCTGTCTATGGTTTTCTCCTCACATTGATAAGGGATTTTATTTATAAAATTCTAATATAACCTACATATATCTCACTCTTTCATTAATCAATTGAATTTGTAACAGTTACGATAGGGAATTCTTCGTATTAAATTCCATTAAAAAATGTCCCAATAATTTATATACACACTTTAACATATGAGTTTAATAAAATCACAAATATATTATTCCCAGCACAATTATACACAATAGGTCATCCCTAGGCTAAGCTGCGATGCACACATACTTTGCTATCGAATCACGGTACATCACGTACATAAGGACTACATATTCAGGACCTCTCAAGAACCGTTTCAATAAGAAAAATCACACATAATGGAGGCGAACATAGTTCACATACCCATGGGTCATGCACATACCTACGCTCCCATGGTCAGCTGACTTATTAACTCACAAATAAGCCATTCACAGTCCTATGTCCTTAAGGTACCAATCTAAATCCCCTCGTAGGCACACAAAGATTAGACGGACCTATTTCGAAAGCCGACCTCTCCTGATAGCAAGTATGGTGGGTATGTTATACACATAATAATTAATACCTGAAGCATTCACACAACTTAGATAACTTATAATATTATTAAAGGTGCATCCTCGACCCTGCACTGTTATTCAATTTCGTACGCTTTCATATTTTCAGATGGTATATCATATATCTTGCCGATACGTCTCGCGTCGTATAATTTAAGTACTTAAAGCCTAACCAAAAAGGTTACTAAGTCTCCTATTATTCCCACATTTTAATTCATTAATCTTAAGGTCCATATTTCTGTCTCTATCCTTAAATTATCAACTATATATATTTAATTCCTTTTCCCGACATCTCCAATAGCATTTCACTCGTTTGACCCTATTAAGTCTAACATAAAGTCCCAATTCAATTTGGATATATTCCGATTTCTATATACACCCCTACTGGTCCTCCTTAGACTTAAATGTGTTCACAAGGTCCTTATTAATAATTTACAAGGGTCGAAATTAGATAAACTCAAAAAGGGAAAATATCACAAATTCTGGGGAGGTCGATCGATCGATCATGAATGTCGATCGATCGATGTTGTCGATCGATCGACTATGAATGTTGATCGATCGATCAAGCAGTTGCAGGTTATGGGTATCTTAGTTTTTCAGTCCCAGATTTGTCCCAAATCGCCATTACCTGATCAGAAATTCTAATGTAAGTATAAGGGGTCATTATACAACCTAATTACATGATTTCTAATGTTCCAAAACCTTTAAAACATCAACAATTAACCTTTCTTGGATTAAATCTTCATATTATCCTAAAAACCTTATTTTCTTCTTTTTCATCAAGAATCATCATGTTTCTCTTCCAAATTCGTTTTTAATTTATCTACGGTTATGGTTTTGCTACTGAATAATTTCTAGAACTAATCTACATGCAAGTCCTATCCAAGATTTAGGTTTATTCTCCAAATTTCCATGAGTATTCATCACTTTTCAAGGTTATCCAATAATCCTACACTAGCATGGATGATATAATCATGGAAATTAATTGAAATCAAATCACTTGCCTTATAAATGGTGTTCTAATCTGCTGGTGGCGAAAATGGTTGGTTCTCCCTCTCTCTCCGGTGACAAATCCGGTGGATTTTTGTCGTGGAATGTGGTTATGGCTTTGGAAGCCCTTTTGTAACCTCTCCTCTAACTCACGTTGCCCTCTCTTGCTATTTGGCTAATAATGGCCCTAATAGCCCTCATAATAATTGTTAAATAAACCGTAAAATTCGTGGGTCTAGATTTCATAAAATTTAAAATGACTAAAATACCCTCTCGGGTTGCCGGTTTGGCCTAGATATGCCCGGGACCCAAACTAAACTCCCAATTAGTGTTTTCTGACTATTTCGCCCTCTACGGACACGTTAGAACACTCAAAATGACCATACGGGTGATAGAATTATAATTAACTTTTAAATCTCATTAAATTAATTTCTGACGCGACTCACATGCGCGTCCCAACTAAATTTCCCGAATTGTTGTATTTATGACTCACGACAATTTTAATAAAAACAATCATATGATACCACATAAATCCAGTAATATTCATCATTTATTATCATAACCAAATACTAACTCACGTCTCGCTAGTATTTAAAGCCGGATTAATTTCTAATTAATTCCCATTTAATTTAATCAATCCCATTAAACAAAATCCATTAAATTACGGGGTATTACATACTACATGTGACACCCCGCCTAATTAAATATCGGGTAACTACTCCTTTATACAAATTAATACGAAATGTCATGTCGGTGCAGTTCTTAGCATCACTATCGAAAACATTGTTAAACAGTTACTAGCCACCTAATATTTAAAAAGTGAGTTGTCAAATTTTATAATTTAAATTAGCATGCAACCAATTAAATTATTAACTAATAATACCACAATCACATCACAGTCACAACAGAATATAAATGGAATAATAAATGAATCTGGAGTAACACTCCGCTGAATAATCTAAATACTGAATAAAATGAAATACAAAGTCTGCAAAATTAATCAATTAACTCCAAAACTAAAATGAAAACTGAAAGTACAATAAAGCTATCTCTAAAGAAAAGGGGTGACACGCCCTAAATGATGAATAAATTAGAAATAGAGTCAATGTAGAATGTGTAGGCGTCTACTATCGAGGTCCTGTAACTACCACAGCATCTACAACACGTCAAAGGAATGGAACTCCTAAGCTTGGAGTCCCTCTGGCTGGACACCAAAAAGGTTTTTACGAGAAAATAGATTTGAAAGCAAACGGGTCAGAGTCCGAGGTGAAAACAGTTTAAAAATATAGAAAGTGTTTAATTAATCTACGTATATATCACTCTTTCATTAATCAATTGAATGTGAAACAGTTATGATAGGGAATTCTTCGTATTAAATTCCATTAAAAAATGTCCCAATAATTTATATCCACACTTTAACATATGAGTTTATTAAAATCACAAGTATATTATTTCCAGCACAATTATACACAATGGGTCACCCCTAAGCTAAGTTGCGGTGCACACATACTATACTATCGAATCCCGGTACATCACGTACATAAGGACTACGTATTCTGAATCTCTCAGGAACCGTTTCAATAAGCAAAATCACACATAATGGAGCTGAACATAGTTCACATAACCATGGGTCACTTACATAGCTACGCTCCCATGGTCAGCTGACTTATTAAATCACAAATGAGCCATTCACAATCCTATGTACTTAAGGTACATATCTAAATCCCCATGTAGGCACACAAAGATTAGACGGCCCTGTTCCGAAAGCCGACCTCCCTTGATAACAAGTATGGTATGTATGTTATAAACATAATAATTAATACCCTAACCATTCACACAACTTAGATAACTTATAATATTATTAAAGGTGCGTCCTCGACCCTATATTGTTATTCAATTTCGTACGCTTTCATATTTTCAGATGGTATATCATATATCTTGCCGATACATCTCTCATCGTATAATAAGTACTTAAAACCTAACAAAGAAGATTACTAAGTCTCATATTATTCTCACCTTTTAATTCATTAATCTGGAGGTCCATATTTCTTTCTATAACCTTAAATTATCAACTATATAGATTTAATTCCTTTTCCCGACATCTCCAATAGCATTTCACTCGTTTGACCCTATTAAGTCTAACATAAAGTCTCAACTCAATTTTGATATAATCCGGTTTCTTTATACACCCCTACTCGTCTTCCTTAGACTTAAATGTGTTCACAAGGTCCTTATCAATAACTTACAAGGGTTGGAATTGGATAAACTCAAAAAGGGAAAATATCACAAATTATGAGGAGGTCAATCGATCGATCGATCATGAATGTCGATCGATCGATGTTGTCGATCGATTGATGTTGTCGATCGATCGACTATGAATGTCGATCGATCGATCAAGAAGTTGCAGGTTACGGGTTCTTAGTTTTTCAGTTCTAAATTTGTCCCAAATCTCCATTACATGATCAAAAATTCTAATGTAAGTATAAGGGATCATTATACAACCTAATTACATGATTTCTAATGTTCCAAAACCTTTAAAACATCAATAATTAACCTTTCTTGGATTAAATCTTCATATTATCCTAGAAACCCTATTTTCTTCTATTTCATCAAGAATCATCATGTTTCTCTTCCAAATTCATTTTTAATTTATCTACGGTTATTGTTTTGCCACTGAATAATTTCCAGAACTAATCTACATGCAAGTCCTATCCAAGATTTAGGTTTATTCTCAAAATTTCCATGAGTATTCATCATTTTTCAAGGTTATTGTATAATACTACAGCGACATGGATGATATATTCACTGAAATTAGTTGAAATCGAATCACTTGCCTTATAAATGGTGTTCTAATCTGCTGGTGGCGGAAATGGCTGGTTCTCCCTCTCTCTTCGGTGACAAATCTGGTGGATTTTGGTGGTGAACTCTCCTCTAACTCAAGTTTCCCTCTCTTTCTTTTTGGCTAATAATGTCCCTAATGGACCTCATAATAAATGTTAAATAAACCCTAAAATTCGTGGGTCTAAATTCCATAAAATTTAACATGACTAAAATACCCTCCCGGGTTGCCGGTTTGGCCTAGAAATGCCCCGGGACCCAAACTAAACTCCCGACTAGTGTTTTCTGACTATTTCATCCTCTCCGGACACGTAAGCGCTCTCAAAATGACCATATGGGTGATAGAATTATAATTTACTTTTAAATCTCATTAAATTAATTTCTGATGCGACTGGCACGCGCGTCCCAACTAAATTTCCCGAATTATCATATTTATGACTCGCGACAATTTTAATAAAAAAAATCATATGTTTCCACATATATCCAGTAATATTCATCTTTCATTATCATAACCAAATACGAACTCACGTCTCGCTAGTGTTTAAATTTGAATTAATTTCTAATTTATTCTCATTTAATTTAATTAATCCCATTAAATAAAATCCACAAAATTACGGGTTATTACAAGATGCACAAGCACACATATATAGATATAAACACACAAATGACACAAAATATTATAGTATGAGTTTTCACACTCCTATGGCATAAATGTGTCTTATGGAAACGAAAGTGAAGGGGTGTGAACAAGATACCAATGAATTAAAACCCAATCACTTAAACATGTTCACGGAGTTCTCATTTGATTGCAAAACTTTATCAACTTAAGATTTAGCCTTATGTGACAAGATAAATTGAACTATATGAACAAAAAAACACAGTGCATACACGCCTAGCATATTGATGATTCTACAAACCAATAGAGTCATAACAATGACAGCGCAACTAGGATAAACGGTCATTGTGCAAACCGTTGATATACAATCCAAACTCCCTCAAATTAGCATATTATTTTAATCTTTTAAATGAATAAATCAACTAAACAAAATAGGCCTTGGAAAATATTTTCTTTTAATGCCATTATTCTTTAGGCCTTTGGACCACGTATTTCTTTTAGTTCCAAGCAAACGGTGGCCTACTCACAAAGGATGATATTTCCTTTCAGATCCCTTCCCCGTGAACATATCATATATTAATGTTTTTTCAAATACAATAAGCTCACTTGCAACGGATTATAACATGCACTAGTCCTCCTAGGTCACATATTATGTAGTGTCACATATTATGTAGATGACTATATTCGTAGGATAGCACCTCACAAAGCTCAAATATACAAGTGAAGTTAAGATTCACAAGAGTTCGTGCATGTGTGTGAAAAGGCATATAAAAGAGAATCCATTAAGCTTGTCAAACTTAAACAACTCCATGTAATCATTATAAAGAATATTTTAAGGATTAGAATTTTAACCAAAAGTTCTAGTCACATGGAAGCGAAAAGATAGGATTCAACACAAACATATGCCACAAAAGGCGTGTCAAACTAAAATACACACAGAAAAAATATTTTTTAGTTTTTTAGATTTATAAACCAAACAAAAATAACTGAAAGGACAAACAAAAATCATTTCATATTTTTCATTAAGTCCAAATAACTCACAAAATTAAAATACAAAAGATAAATAAGTCATAATTCTAGTAAGGCATGGATAATTAATCATAGACTAGAAAATTACTAAACATGCATACAACTAGCAAGGATATATGATATGAAGCATAAATAGATAGAGTATGCAAACATGCAAGAAGTCACCCATAAAATATAGTATGTGGGGGTCATGTGTAAGCATGAGAGAATCAACAAGTCTAACATCTAGTTCATCTAAAAGAGATTTCCTAACCCAAATGGATGTGTATCTACAATGTCGGGATTTGGAAAAGAACGAAATACTAGATTTAAAATTCCTAGAACATCTTCTAAGATCAAAAGAAAAGGACCTAAGATGACCTTTCCTACCACAAGTCGAACATGTGTAAACTTGAGGAAAGTTACTTGAGGTGTGATCTTTTCTAACGTTCTTGGACAAAGTTGATCCTCTAAAACAAACAATGGTCTTAGCCTTAGATAAGTAAGCATTAGAATATGATGAGCTAGACCATTACAACAACTACTCGAGTCCTGTAAATCATTTTTCATTTTTAAAATTTCAGACACAAGTAATAAATTAAACTCCTCAAATTTACGGGACTCCTTCTTTAAATTTTTTGTAACTCCTACAAGGTTATCACGCTCCCCCTCAATGTGAGAAAACTTGTCCCCAAGAGTCTTTTCTCGACTATCACTCTCTTTCTTGGACATTTCTAAAATATTAAATTTGTAATTTATGTCCATGAGATTTTTACGAAAAATATATTTTTGAGATAGTGAGGTTTGGAAAAGTTCAATTCTAGATTTAAAACATAAATTTTCATTTTCAAGAAACTTAATGCTTTTTGCAAATCTCAAATTTAATTCTTTTAATTTTTCATTACACTTATTAAGCCCATTAAATTCCTCTCGAATATCAAAAACTTCATTATCGCTATAAATGGACAAATTATCATTAAGACGTCCCATCGATAGATACAAAACAAGAATGAGAGTGAGTAAAAAATGAACCATCTAAAAATACGAGGAGCACAAAAATTATAAAAGGCGAAAAATGGATCTTTAACGCGATAAATTAGTGCTTCAACTCTGATACCAATTGTTGGAAACGTAGACCCCCAATTTAAAATTTTTAAAATATAATTTCCTTTTAAAATGAGGAATAAATATGGTTCAACACAACACATACAAAAAATAAATTTTAATTTCTTTCAAATTAAAATTAAACTAAACTCAAAGTGAAATTAAATTAAACAACAAATAAATTTTTCACTTAAACCAAATTAATTCAACCCAAGTCCTAGAAATTTACCTAAATATAAATATTCATTTTGCAAATTAGGCCAAACCAAATTTTATCCAATAAGATTAATGACTTGAATTAAATTAATATTTACCCAAATTAAGTTAGCACCAAATCAAATATTCCAATTTTATCTTTTTACCGAAGCATGCATTTAATGTTATTTTGCAAAAGATAAAATAAACAACCACTACGCCGCGACGTACGAGGAAAAACCCACAATGGGAAAAAACCTCGGACGATCCTAGCCTTAAGTCCACTAAGTATGGAATTTTACGAGTACAAGACAAATAACTTACTCAACTCGACTCGACTCCTTTCAATCCCCTGATGCGTCTTCTTGTACCAATATCTTCTTAATCGACAATTTCGTAATCCACCGTAACCTTGTAATTCACCAATGAAGCTTTTGGACAAACGTCAACCCTCACATAATGTCTTTCACCATGTGAGTACACCACAACATAACAATGAACTTCTTCTTTATGGGTTGTAGATGTAAACCCAGACAAACTCTTCAATTCGGTAGAGTAAAACATGGTGCCAAACAATCTCCAAGCAAATATATAAAAGTAGAAACTTCGATAAACAAAACATTTGGGTGTATGTGTTTTTGCTAGGTTTTATTTCATGTATACACAAAAAAACACAAAACTATGAACTTTTGATGTTAGGAAATTTTCTCTCCAAATTTTCTCTGAAAGTTTGTTTAGAAGTTATCAAAAGTTGGTTCTTCAAAGTTGGTTCCTGCACATATTAATTCTATCAAAAGTTAGTGGGACAAAAGAGTGCGAACATGGAGAAAACTGCCAACAACTGCCAAAATATTTTCCCGTAGAAAATCTCGTTCGAACGAGATTTTTTTTCGAACGACCTTCTAACCAAGTTCCAATGGCCAAAAGGGAAAAGTCGTTGGCAAACTCGTTCGAACGAAATTCTCGTTCAAATGATAAACTCATTCGAATGATTATTTCGAACGAAGTGACAGAATGTTTATTTTTTGATTTTAAGCCCAAAAACTTTATTTTAAATAAGATTTACACCCTATAACATTTATTCCAAGTCTCCTACAAATATATTAAAGCATTCATACCTTTTGAGGCTTGAAATGTGAAGTTGATGGCGTGAAACGATGCACTGAAAACCGACAATGATGTTCTCTTGATACGTAGGCCGCAACGTCTTCAACGCAAACTTGTCATAGGCTTGAAAGATACACAAGAACACTATCCTATGTTTCAAATGTTTTTGTCCAGAATTGAGACAACACTACATAAGACTCAATTGGAGACTTGTGCCCTTAAAGTTTTGCTAATTATTGTGTTTTGCTAAAACTTAATTATAAGTTAGCTGCCACACATTGTTATAGGACTTTTAAAGATGCATACATCTTAATCATTTTTGAAGTTAACACTTTGTTAGTATAAATGATGTCACATATAATAAGTGTGTTCTTTGTAAATATTTACAATTATGGTGAGTTTTAATGTGGTGGTAAGCAGGACACACATTAGAATACATATTAAGCATGACAGATGGGATGAAAATGATCCTTTCATGGAGTTCTTCATTTTTCGCAGTTATGTTTATAGTTCACACATTCATTTTCTTGGAAGTACTAGGATATTTATCCCTTAACGTGTGATAAATTCTCATTCTCTATTCTTTTAGGCATCATTTATCACCTATTAATCTATTTTCTTCTTTTTCGGGGTTTTTGGCAGGGGATAACAAGTGATTCAGGCAAAAAAGTGATGAAGGGTTGAAAAGGTAAGTAATATGTCTCATTAGCACGCATATAATATGATTCGTACAATTTATAAGTTCTTACATATTTGTTTTCATTACATCACTCACAGAATAATCTTTCAGATTAATTAATGTAATTCAAGCTCTTCGAGATCTTTAGAGATCTATAAATAATAAATTTACGTGTTATTTATTATTGGATCTACTTGTAGTTGGATGATTTATGGTATATTTTTCGGTCAAAAGGTGAAAGCATAAAACAACAATAAAATGGTCTCGTAAGAAGCATGATCACCTTGCACAAGACTAGTGTAACTCGTATGAACCGATCGCGTAGTCATCGGACTCCCCATTTGAGTATACGAGGAGAATTTGTAAACGGTTAGACTTAAATTTAAAACCATGCCGTCAAAGGGTGAAAATGTAAAACAAACATAAAATGGTCCCACAAGAGGCACGAGCACCTCACATGGGACCAATGTAACTCGTATGAACTGATCGGGTAGTCACGAAACTCCCGATTTGAGTATATGAAGGAATTTACAAACGTTTAGACTTAGGCTTAAAAACATTTCGTCAAAGGATGAAAATGTAAAACTCTCAAAAAATGGTCCCACAAGAGGCACAAGCACCTCGGACGACACCAATGTAACTTGTAGAAACCAATCACATAGTCACGAAACTCCCGATTTGAGTATACGACGAGAATTTGCAAATAGTTAGACCTAGGTTTACAAACATGCCATCAAAAGGGTGAAAATGTAAAATAGCCATATAACGGTCCCGTAAGACGTATGAGCACCTCACACGGGACCAATGTAACTCGTGGAAAATGATCATGTAGTCACCGAACTCCTCGTTTGAGTATAGGACGATAATTTGCAAATGGTTAGACTTAGGCTTAAAAACATGTCGTCAAATGGTGAAAACATAAAACAACCAACAAACGATCCAATAAGATGCGTGAACACCTCGTACGAGACCAATGTAACTCGCAGGAACCGACCGCGTAGTTACCGGACTCCCGATTTGAGTATATGATTGGAATTAGTAAAATTTTAGACTTGGTCATAAAAATATGTCGTCAAAGGGTGAATGTAAAAGCGCCACAAAATGGTCCCGTAAGCGGCACGAGTACCTCGCACGGGACCAATATAACTTGTAGGAACTAATCGCGTAGTTACTGGACTCCCTATTTGAGTATACAATGAGAATTAGAAAAAATTTAAACTTAGGCATAAAAATAGGTCGTCTAATGGTGAAAATATAAAATAGCCACAAAACGGTCCCGTAAGAGGCACGAGTTCCTCGCACGGGCCAATATAACCTGTGGGGATTGAACGCGTAGTCATCAGCCTCCCGGTTTGGGTATAGGACGAAAATTTACAAAATTTAGACTTAAGCTTAAAAACATGCTGTTTAGGGGAAAAAATGTAAAACATCCACAAAACAGTCCCGTAAGAGGTACGAGCACCTAGTACGGGACCAATGTAACTTGTAAGGACCGATCGCATAGTCCCAGGCCTCCTGGTTTGAGTATACGACGAGATTAAGTAAGACTTAGGCTTAAAAACATGGCGTAAAGGTGTGAAAACGTAAAATAACCACAAAACATTCCCGTAAGAGGTCCGAGAACCTCACACGAGACCAATGTAACTCTTACGAATCGACCGCGTAGTCACCAAACTTTTGGTTTGAGTATATACAATGAGAATTTGCAAAACGTTTGACTTATGCTTACAAACATGGTGTCAAAGGGTGAAAACGTAAAACAACTATAAAACGGTCCCGTAAGATGCACGAGCACCTCACACGGGACCAATGTAACTCGTGAAAAATGATGGTGTAGTCCCTGAACTCCACGTTTGAGTATACAACGAGAATTTGCAAATGGTTAGACTTAGGCTTAAAAACATGTCGTCAAAGGGTGAAAATCTAAAACAGCCAAAAAACGATCCCATAAGATGCATGAGCACCTCGTACGGGATAAATGTAACTCTTTGAAATCGATCGCGTAGTTACCGGTCTCCCGGTTTGAGTATACGATGAGAATTAGCAAAAAGGTAGACTTTCCCGATTTGAGTATACGATGAGAATTAGCAAAAAGCTAGACTTAGGCATAAAAACATGCCGTCAAAGGGTGAAAATATAAAATAGCCACAAAACTGTCCCGTAAGAGGCATGAGTACCTCGTACTGGACCATTATAACTCGTAGGAACCGATCGCATAGTTACTGGACTCCCGATTTGAATATACAATGAGAATTAGGAAAAAGTTAAACTTAGGCATAAAAACAAATCGTCTAATGGTGAAAATTTAAAATAGCCACAAAATGGTGTGATAGATAGGGTTTTGTCGCGGTGCGAGTGTCACCTATGCACCGGTCGTTTTGAATTCGGCTCACCTGAACTATACAAAAAAACTAAACTTATGACTACACTCCACGGGTGAGTATAGCGACCAAATTCGGGTATTGAAAATCCACAGGGACGAGTTGCTAGAATTTAATTGATTTAATACTCCTAAATAAAAGTGTAAGAGATAAATTACAAACTAAAAATGAAAAGATGTATAAAAGGGAAATATTAATCTAGGCGAGTGTAAATTAAATTAGATTTACAAAAGCGGTAAAAACTATAGATTGCGTCGAATATCTCTCACCCGAGTTAATTAGTATAAAATGGTCACATGGGCCGACGAGTTATTATAAATGTGCATCGTTTCGAAAGTTAATTGAACCAAAGGTTGTCATGCCCCTACATCCGCATAAAAGCCTAATACGATTTTGGCGTCAACAAATACCCCGGGAATTACGTACGTAAGGTCGTAAGCACGGAACATACATGATATGCCCCGTAAAATCTCCTAGGCGCAATAACTAGGACAACGCACTCGAAATAGACCCGTAAACTCCATCACCAAAGCAAAGAAACATGTCATCCCGGAATGAGTTCAATCCGGCACAACCTAGACTAACTTAGCTAGAAAGCATATTAAAAATGCGATAAAAAAAATGGTAAATAAACGTGATAAAATTACACTAGAAAGCAGTTAAATGAAGGCATGTAAACCTAATTAGAAAGCAAGAATAAGTGAAATACAAGCTATATTAATGGAGAGGGAAAATGAAAGTACCAATTACAAACCCTAAAGGGTGACAAACCAAGAGAGGAAGAAGAAGAGCTCTCAAATCCCAAACCCTAAGCTAAACTAAGCTAAAATTTAATATATCTAAGTATATCTGAAAATGAAACCAAAAAATCCTTAATATAGTAAATTAGAAAAGAAATAAAAGAAAAAGAAAAGAAAAGGAACGAATTGCCAAATATCTAGTATGATCGATCAATCGATCAAAAACCATTGATCGATCGATGGGCATCGATCGATCGATCAAAACCATCGATTGATCAATCGAACAGGTCCCAGCCCACTGTCTCAATTCGTAGCCAAAATCTGAAACTGCGGTTGATCAGGGGCCCAAGCTCGGTCGACCGTCACTCTGTTTTTGGCATCCATTGGTCCATGAAGAGGGGGAAAAGTCCAATAACGGAAACGACCATATCTTTTTCGTTCGAACTCCAAACGACGCACCGTTTGCGGCCATGCGATGCTAACTCAATGAACTATGCATCCATTGAATTTCCATCAGCTAAAGAAGAAATGTGAATTGACTAAAATGCCCTTGAAGTAGCGTCCAACGGCGAAACTTCTCCGAAATGCAACGGATCCTCACTTTTAGTGTTCTAATACCTACAAAAGCACAAATAACCCCTGTAAAGCATGTATATATCCAAATCCGAGGTTGTCTGGTTAATGAGCATAAATGTAGGCATTAAGGACCGTAAAAGCACTAGAATGCATAAAGATAAGGGGCGAAAATATGAAATATTCGATACGAATCACACCCCCCAACTTAAACATTGCTAGTCCTTAGTAATGAAACATACAAAACTAGTCCACAGAAGGTAGTACACGACGTATATATGCATCGAAATACAAATGCCACTTTACGATATGAAATATTCGATACGATTGCATTTAGCGTATGCAATAAGCCGTTAAACCCCTACGTTATTGATAAGCACCCAAAACTGTACATCTTATACCCCGAATAGTTGTATTTTAGTTGCTATTTCTCGACAATATGGATCTTATGCGCTTAAATGTTTATTATGCAGGTTTAATGTACGTTGCGGTGTTCAAACGCGTATTTCAAGGCAATTGTGCATTTTACGGAGCTAAATACCAAATTCCCTGACCCTAAACTAACCCATCCTAGCCTAAACTTGTCCCTAAACCGTCACCCAAGACCCGTGTGTGTTGGTTTGTTCCCTTTTTATTTTATTTTAATTTTTTAGATTTTTAGTTTGAGTCATTTTAATTTTAGGATTATTTTAGCATTTTTTAGGTTTTATTTCCTATTTTTATATTTTATTTCTATTTTTATTAATATAATTTTATTTTATTTTATTAAGTTTTTAGTTTTAGTTTTTATTTTAGTTTATTTTATTAGGATTAGTTTTTAAGCATTTAGTTTTATTAGATTTTATTTTTTTAGGACTTTAGTTTTAAGTTTAATAGATTTACATTTTTCTTTTCATTTCTTTTTAATTTTAATTTTTATTTTGAGTCTTTATTTTATAGGATTTTAATTTTTAGATTTTAGTTTTTATAAGTTTTATTTTATTACCTAGATTTTATTTTTTTATTTTTTTAGGGGCCAATAAAGCACACACAACCTCCTTATCCTACACACTTACCCTAATACCCAATAAACTACCCTCATCCTCACCATACACCTTACACCCTCACCCATATAACCAAAACCCCAATCATCTTCTACCTCTCACCCACCTCACTATCTCTTTCCCCCATTAACACTACCTCTATTTCCGGCAACCTGCAAAAACCACCCCTTAGACCATCTCATAACCTCCGACCATCTCTCCTATGCCATACCTCGCGGTCCCCCTCCTTCGAACTACCGCCGGCAGCGCCATGTCTCGACATCCACCCAGCTCCGATTCTCTCTCTCAACCCAGTCGACAGTGACCCTGCGCCTGTCCCGATCCAGTCCGGCCACGCTCCTGGCCTTACGATCCCGCCGTCGGCAACACTCCCCTGCCACCGGACCCTGAAAACCCGCGATCCCAGCCTCGGTATCAAGCCCCACCATCGCCGGCGTCCCCTCTCTCTCTCGACCTGAACGCCCCCTTTCGACAACCACCCCCGGTCGCGGCCATCTCCGGCCCCCCTCTCCCTCACTCGCCGGAGACAGCCCAAACCCAGCCTTATCTCTCCCAACTTCCGGCGTCCCGTCCCCTCAGCCCCGCAGCGCGCCGCCAACCTCCTTACCCCGTCGATCTCTCTCGGCCAGCTCCAATCCGGCGACCCGACTTTTGCTCCGGCGATAAACTCTCTAACCATCCGACCTCATTACCCTCCTCTCTCCTCATTCTACCAATCTCAAAACCCATTACCCATTTTCAACCCACTTCTTCCAAAACAAAACCCACGACTTATCTCCTGCTAAAAACCAAAAGCCAAACCAAAAGACCAACTAATTCCCACATGTGCCTAATACCCATTTTACCCATAATACCCCCTAACTAACCACCCAAAACCAATTTCCAAAATTACCCCCTCACCCAATCTGATTTTATCCTAACCTCACACCCCCATGCACATGTGACCTCACCCAAAACCCATGCACTCCCTACTTTTTTACCAATTTAACCCCATAGCTCCATTGCATATAAAATGAAGAAGAAGACCCATTTGTGGGGAATGCTAGATTAGAGAGCTTTGTAGAGAGAAAATTCTAGAGAGAGATAGTTTAGTTTAGAAAATAAATTTTTGTAAATAGTTTTTCATTTTTTATTTTTAGATATTTGTGAGATTAAATATTGTTAGAGAATTAATTGAGTGGATATTTCAATTTCATTTGGATGATAAATTAAGAGGTGTATGCTTCAATTTCAAGGATTGGAGTTCAACATAATCAAAGAGATTTGGTTTGATTGTTCTCTTCCCTTCTTTTATTATTTTATGCCTTTGAATATTAATTTGTCATATTTTATACCATGTTAGGCTAAAACCCCTTTCAAGGGGTGGGGTGAAACCCTTATTTGATGTTATTGTATTTTAATTAGTTTAATTAGTTGAAAGATCCCTTTGAATGTTAATTTTGATCCCTCACCCTTAGATTTACGCCTCGAGAGAGGATAAATGATTTTCGAGAGAAAATCGAAATTCTAGTGATAATACCCATTTTAGATTCGAACTAGAGATAGGGGTTTCTTAAGTGGGGTATTATCACTTGAATTTCAACTCTAAATTTAATTTCTAAGATTGACATAAATTCTAATTGATCGATCCTAGCGGGTGATTAATTAAAAGGAGTGTAGATCTAATTTTATAGAGTTGTGGGGTGTTAAACTTAACTTTCTAAAAGATTACTATTCTAATTACACTTGCAACGAGAGTTGATTTGTAATTTTAATATTAATTTGGGAGAATTCAAATAATTAAATTAATTAATTAGAATAACTTAAATTTGTGGTGTAATCCCACTCCTTGATTGTTCTCACAACTATTTACCTCACTTTATCTTTTATTTTAGTGTTAGACTTTATTTTCATTTTAGTTACTTTCTAGTTAGTCATTATCATTTTACATTTAGTTTATTTTAGTTTAGATCTCACCTCACCCTTTTGTTTTAATATTGAAAAAGCTAAAAAAAATTAGAAAAGTGAAAAAGCACAAAAAGAAAATAAAAAGTGAATTACAATTGAATTTGTACCTAGCTTACTCCCTAGAAAGTGGATTGATACCCTTACTTACCTCTACACTTTAGTTTATTATTATTTGTAGGTATTTGAGGTTTTGATTAGAAGGACTTTTCAAGCAACGACAAGAAAAATACACGTAAAAGTCTTTTTATCAGTTATCCTAGTGGAGGAGTGTCGTCTCGTGAGGGTTTTCAAGGATGAAAACCACAAACATCATATGGTTTCCTCAAAATATGCCCAAACCAACATGCGACAAGCCCAACAATAACGAACAAGATTTCATATGCATTATTAGCAAAGTGAATGAATTCACACAGGAGTCCAAAATCATTAACATTATATAATGCACCTCAATGAATTGAAACCTTAAAATGTGGGAGGGGAGCGAGCACATGCAAAGTGTGATTTGGCAAAAACTTATATAAATCGGATACTAAATTAACGCAAGCATATATTCAATCCTCACGGGCATGACACTCATCAAGTGAATTCACTCAAAACAGGGAGCTAACACACGGAACATGCGGGCATAAAGAGTAAATGTAAATGGAAACTAGGCTTTACACATGTCACAAATGAAGAACGCTATATATGAAATTATAATTGTAATCTCAATGAAAGATATCGCTCATTAAAGGAGGCGAAATGCATTTTCACGGATTATCAAAACTATTATGACTTTTGAATTACATCAACCTAAGATCACATAGGACTTTTATAGGGTTGTAAGGTAGATTTGGCTAGGGTACGAAATGAAGGAATGTATGTACGGATTCGAAGTGTTCGGAATAAAAACTCGGGATAATGGGAAAATGCGGGAAATATCAAATCTGGAAAACAAGTTCCAAAAAGGAATTAGATATAACAATGGTAGAGCAATCAAAGCTTATTGAACTATATACAACATTTACAACTTTCTCTTTCTTTTTCTTTTCTTCTTTTTCTCATTTTTCTCTTTTGTTTTCTTTTTCCTTTTCCTTTCTCTTTTTCTTCACTTTTTCACTTTTTCTTTTCTTTACTTATCACACTCTCATATGCCTAAATTGCAACTGCAACACAACATTCAATCCCAAGTAATGATCAAACAAGGGTATGGAAGGTGTATGTATGGTTTTAAACTCCAGTTTAGAGTTGGTATGGGATTTGTGGTTATGAAACGAATGGCTATTATTTAGGCTCAAAGGGGTTGACGAGGGGAAACATATAAGGTGAGGTCAAGGTCAGTATGGGTGATATAACAAAGATGGCCTAGGATCATTTCAAAAAGTTTACGCAATTCTCAAGTCAAAATAATACATGAAAATCATAATCAGGTAATACATTTCAAGAATGAACTTAATTAATGAACGGTCAAATGAAAGAATAGAGAGATTGCCAACGAATTTAACGTTTTCAAAGAGGAAAGAATAGTGTATACACTCACAAATGACAAAAGGTACAAAGCTTACTCGGTGTATGTATATACAATGCAACAATAGATTACAGAGTTATAAAAATCTTAAACTCAATCAATAAAATAATAAAAGTGCACGTGCTAATGGGATTAAAGTTTAATTCATGAAGTTATTCACAATATCAATAATTAAGACTAAATTCTAATAACTTCTGAAATCGAGATCATGCATCATTGTGTTCTCTATTGGATCGGGAAATAATTGATTTTTACCATTGGAAACAATGGCAAAATTCTCAAAAAAGGAGAAAAAAAAAGAAAATCTTTTTGAAATTTTCAATTTTTCTAAGAAAAGCATACTAAGTAACTAAAATGTGAGAAAACGCATGGACTAAATAAAGAAATGGATAGAATACCCCACACCCCTAACTTAAAACCTGACATTGTCCTCAATGTGAATTAAGAACCAAGTTAAAGAGAGGAAAATAGCGATATTACCCAAAATTGGAGCGATCCCCATAAGAACAAGTCCAAAGAATCTACAAAACAAGTTAGTACCGAGCATAAAAAAAGAAAATAACAAAAAGTTAACTAATTACACTAGACTAAATTAAAAAGCAAAGAAAAAATTAAAAAGAATGAATAAAAAGCTAACTATATACAACCTACTATTTAGGCTTCACACTAAGTATACACTAGAAGTTTAAATAGCCGAGGATCCACCACAAGAATGATTTGACTTTGGAGGATAACCGGTGTACCCTCAGATACAAGCATGCCTTCTGAAAGATATGAATTCCGTTTGAACAACGGAAGGCATGTGTAAGGCGAAAGAAATGAACCATCGTTAATTATCAATTTTGGAGGGACGATGGGGGATTTGGATTGAACGGTTGACAAAAACATGTGGGGACCGAGAAAAGCCGAAATTCCTCCCAAAGATTTTGAAATTGGAATGGGAGGTGGCGCACACAAAGGTAAAGATGAAATTGTGGAAGGCGTCTCGAGAAAGTACTCATTGTTGATGTAACAAAATTAGAATATCTCTAATTTATTAACCACAGATAAAAATAAGTAAGACAAAAGATTTTTAAAGTGGTTCAGCCTTATAAGAATGGTCTACGTCCACTGTATTTGTTATTGCTGACTGTTTACAGAATTCTCGATAATGGATTTACCAAGAAATTTCGGGTCCACTGCTAATGAGGAGGTTACAATGTATTTATAGCCCTTGAGGTTGTATAAATGGAAGGACAATGCGTTGTTACCTAGTAGACATGTATATCTGTAGTATATTAATGAGCATTTAATGCGCAATTATATCCTAGATTCTTTTAATTTGGTTACGCTGTACACTTATGTAGCTCGGACCGCTTAAGATGCTCGGACCGCCTAAGCTGCTCGACATGCTTGATTTGCTCGTCACCCTTGAGTTTCTCGGCACTCATTAGTTGCTCAGTGGTTTTGATTTGTTCGTTCTGGAGTATTCGTATTTACCATGTAAATTGGCACGTGTCTTTATGTGATTGGTCCATGTCAGCGGACTAAATTTGGTATCAACAGAAGCCCCTAATGTTTCACAATTCGAGATTGAGGAGGGGTGTGGAACATTCTTCTTGAAATATGACGGGATTAAATAGTCATCCTGAATTTTAGGAGCATTTTCCTTGTATTTATTTCTTCTTTTGAATTCATAGAATCATACTTTTTGAATTTTTCTAACTGCTTCGGTTTTGGTGCCTTTTTTCTCCCTTTAGCCACCAGTAGCGTAAACGTCTACGTTGGTAATCATTGCTTTTTCTGTTCCCGAGGTAAAGTATTTAAAGACGGCAAGAAATCCTATCGTCTTTTACTTTTCAAACCCGTGTCTTCAAACTTTTCATTTCCTCCCTATCTTGTGCGTTCGTTTCCTTGATTGTTCATTGTCAACTGACTCAATCTTCTCCTGTAAGCTCTTCTTCCTTTTCTTTTACTTATTCTGTTCATCATGGTTTACCCTGTTGAATCTCTTGACAAATTTCGTTATGAATTTTCAATTCCTTCATGGGTCACTTTGGAGGAACTCTCTAAACCTTCTGACTAGTTCTCTTTGGTTGAGGGACATTGGTTTCCATGTCTCTTCGTGGCCGAATGTGGCTTTTCTTTTCCTCCAAGCCCTTTGTGTTTGGAATTCTGTCAATATTTTGATGTTGTACCTGCAAAAATAGCTCCAAATACCTGGATAATAGTCAATGGAGTCCATAGGTTAAATCAGCTTCATGGAACCCGTTTAGGGATTCCAGAGATAATGTACTGTTACAGATGGGTCGTTAGTGATAGTACTTTTTACTTAAAAACTAGGTTTTTGAATAGGGCGTTTGTTGTCAATCTTCCCGATGCCAACAAGGATTATTTTGAACATGGAGTGGTTATAAAAAATTGGCAACATCCTCCCTTAACTGGAGATGAAGTATATAGAGGTCCTAGATGTCCTCCTTATGGAGATGGGATAGGTTGTTTTTATTTTATTTTATTTTTGAAATTATGCTTCCTTTGTGTTTGATAAAATGTGTCATTGACATTTAATTTTTGATTATTTGCAGTTGATAGCAAAAGAAAATATCCTAAGGAAAATGATGTCAATTTAAGGCATTTAAAACTTATCTGGAGTTTACACTAGTCCGTTGCTGATGAACATATCAGATCAACCTCTTACTTGTTGCAGTACAGGAGCTATACTTCCTCCTTTATGGCTCGTCTAGTGGTGGTTGATATCAACCAAGTACCAAGTGCTGATACTAGTGTGGAAGGTTCTTCATCAGAGTCAAATATTCCCATTAGTAGTATAATGAAGAGAAGAAGACCTCCTGCCTTCTTTGACAAATCAGACTCTGCTAAGGTGGATGCCAAGAAAAATAAGCAGGATGTTCCAGAAGAAGGAACAAGAAACATTGATGCACCCCCTCCAGTGGGTGTCAAGAAAGTTGTTGAGAAGCCCCCAGTGGCTCCGAGAAAGGCTGTAGTTATTTCTCCTCCTAGTGAGGTAATTGTCATTTCACCAACCAAGATTTCTTCTTTGGTAGAAGATATTCCTGCTCCTCCAAAGAAGTCAAAGAAAGGTTCATCTGAGAGACCTACTGGACCTATCTCTCAGGCTTTAAATGCTGAGAGTGGTATTCCCACTTTTGTTCCTCTGACCTCTGCCCTGGGTTCTGTGAAGTCTTGGATCATCCCAGAATTCCAAGGTGTTAAAGATGCTCTTCCTCGTTACAGGGTCACTGCATTGGCTGCTCAACATATTGCTTTAGTAAGTATTTAAGTTTTCACTTTTTACTAATATGTCCCTGTATTGACTCAAAAATTTTCTTTCTTCAGTTGGTGACATGTTTTAACAGTATTTTGAAGAAGGATGAGGTTATTAAAGCTTCAAGCTCCTCGGGAGGTGTGGAGGAAGCTTTTGTTGGTTTAACTTAGTCCTTGAAGGATTCTCGCCAAAAATATGAAGAAGATAAAATGGCTTGGGAGAAGCAAACCAAGTCCATTGAGCAAGAGAGAGACCGAGCTTGGAGGCCTCCAAAGGTTTGGAGGAGAAGATGAAAGAGTTTGAGAGGAAGAATAAAGAGCTCGAGGAGAAGCTCAAGAATGCTGAGGAGCTTGAAAACAAGCTCAAAACTGCTGAAGAGGAAGTCGGTAGACTTTATGAAGTTGATCGCCAGAAGGTGGAGGCGGAAGGGAAGTTGAAAGTTGTCGAGGAGCTCCTTAGGGAAAGGACCTCCTCGAAGAAAGAAAAAAGGAAAAAGGCTATCAAAAAGTCCTTTAGCGCTGGCTGGGACAAAGGTTAGAACAAAGGCCTAGCTGCTATGCCTTCTCAGATGGAGTTTGCTAGCCTTAAATACTTCAGGGATGGATGGGTTGTAGCTCTACAGGAGTTAAAGATTGCTGAGAATTTTGACCTATTACAACGTCATGTTCCTGGTCCTCCTCCCTCTCTTAGAGAAGAGGAAGAGGACGAAGCTACCTCAGAGGAATCCTCCATGATGATTGGAGATCCAGCTCCTCCTGTTCCAATTGTTCAAACTTTCTACGAGCAGCTTCAACCTTCCAGCACTTCAGTCAAGCAACTTTAGCCCACCAATACCTTAGCCGAGCAACTGCCCTTATCTTCTGAGCAACCATCTTCCTCATCCCAGCTTCCCGAGGAAGTTGTAAAACACAAGGAGAAGGTGTAAAGATGCTCGGGTTTTAATTTTGTTATTCCTTTCCAGTGTAATCTTGAACTTTGTACTTACCTTTTGATGAAATAAAAATTCAAACTTTGGGTTATTTGTCTTAACTTTTTCTTTTACTTGCTCTTTCTGCATTCTCATTGATTCTTTCTATCTCTTCTCTTTACTAGTTTATGGCTAGGATGGAGCTCTTGTCAGCTCACGATATTGAACTGATGAAAAAATGTAATAACTACTTCAAGGCTGGCCATGTAGATCTAAATGAGGCTCAAATTATTGACATCCTTTGTCCAAATTCTTCTGAACAAGCAGTTGAAGCATATCAGTATTTGAAATGCCTTCTTGACCGAGCTGTTGCCAATAATATGGCATACTATGAGATGATTGAGGACCTTCAAGGAACCATCAAGGAACTCCAACAAGAATACAAGGAATCTTCTGCCCTTTTGCATCAGGGGTATGAGAAAAAATATCAGCAACTCAATGCTGATAAAGGATATGATAAGTTCATCGCTATTTACGAGAAAAAAGAGAAAATTCTAAGGGTTGAGGTCGAGGAGCATAGGCAAATCGCGAAACTGTTGGAGCAGGAAAACAATGTTTTGCAAGGAGAGATATCTCAACTGAAATCTACAGCATCTACCTCTGGAGCCTTGGTCCCTGTCAATGACGAAGGTTTCTCTTTTTTGGAGGTCGAAAATGCCAATTTGAGAGATGAATTGGAAACCTTAAAGAGGATTGGACCCTCTACTTCTGCTCGTGGATGAGGAAAAGCTTCTCAGGGATGAGCAAGGTCTGCTCGGGTTACTATTGAAGAAGCTAGAATGTAGGCAGCCTTGGAGAATCAAGCATTCCAGTTGGTGGCGAAGAATCAGGCTTTGTCATAAATGTCCAAGAAGATTCTGAACCTCGACGAGCAACTTTCCATACAAAGCTCTGCCTTGGAGAATAAAGAACTTTTAGTGAAGAACCACCACGAGCAACTAAAGAGGTTAACTTACCAGTTTCACAAACAGCCCAGAGAGTTTTGGATGGCTGGATATAATGAATCTCTTTATCATCTCGATGATCGAATCCAAAATTCAAATAACGAGGGTTACAAGCAAGGATGGCTAAATGACCTGGGGTGTTAAACTTGGAGCAGGGCCATTATCTATGGGATTATTATGACCCTGGATTGCTCGAGTTTCCCGTGCCACCTTTCAAACTTGGTATGAGCTGGATTCCTGCTCGAGCAATTCCCCAATGCTTAATTTCCAAGTATCTCGGTGACTACAGTCTTCATTCTAATTTCGAGATATCTCGCCCGGAGCACTTGCTTGATCGACCATATGGGATGAATGTGAGGATGCTTCAAGATCTAAACTTCATAAATTCCCCTTACGCCATAGATGATCCTCCTGCTGGAGTAGAACCTGTTTCAAAGGCATAGGGAATGAAACCAGTAGAATAGGATCTTTATGTAATGGTTTTTACTTTCCACAGCATATGTAATCCTTCTCGATTTGAATGAAAAGTTTGTCTTTTGCTATTTTATTTTCTTCTAAGTATTTTTAAAGAATGTCTTTGTTTGTGCATATTTTGATATATCCATTCTATTTTACTTTTTGACCATAGTGACTCATCACTCTTTGATCTTAAGCAATAAAACGACTTACATCCCATGGTCCTACCAACCTGGATTGATTTGCCGACCAACCAGAATTGGAGGTTTTTGTTCCCGACCAACAAGATTTCGAGAAAAATGATTTTTCTGATCAACCAGAGTTGATGGATTTTATTTTACCGACCAATCGGTTGATGGATTTTTGTTACCAACCAACCGTAGTTGGTGGATTTTATTTACCGACCAACCGTAGTTGGTGGGTTTTTATTTACCGACCAACCGTAGCTGATGGATTTTTATTTACCGACCAACCGTAGCTGGTGGTACCAACCAACCATAGTTGGTGGATTTTATTTTCCGACCAACCGTAGCTGGTGGATTTTTTTTTACCGACCAACCGTAGTTCGTGGATTTTTATTTACCGACCAACCGTAGCTGGTGGATTTTTATTTACTGACCAACCGTAGCTAGTGGTACCAACCAACCGTATTTGGTAGATTTTATTCTAAACTTGATGCGTATTGTGTAGCACTAATACTCCGAAAAAATTTCATCAAAAGAAGAAAACTGGATAAAACTTTAACACTTTATTCATATTGAAAAGAACTCTGTTACATAGAAACTCCTACTACTAATAATACTTGCGTAGATGTTCTGCATTCCATGAATTCTTAAATTCTTCTCCTTCCAAGGTTTCAATCATGTAGGTTCCTGCACGAACAACTTCTGTTACTCTGTAGGGTCCATGCCAGTTAGCTTCCAGTTCATTGTGCTCTTGAATTAGTTTCTTTAGCACATAGTCTCCTTCCTTCAAATCACACTTTTTTACCCTCTTGTTGTAAAACAGAGTTGTTCGTTGTTGGTTTGCAGCATTCCTGATTGCTAATTCTTCTCTAACTTCTTCGAGCATATCTAGATTCAATCGCCTCATCAAGTCAGTGATACGAGATTTAAAATTCAGCACCCTGTGTGTGGGGAGGCCCAACTTAGCAGGTATAACAGCTTCGCTTCCAAATGCCAGCATGTACGGAGATTCTCATGTTGCTGCTCGTAGTGTTGTACGATAAGCCCACAGCACAGAATGTAGCTCATTAATCCAATTTTCCTTTGCATCACCCAGTCGTTTTTTCAAACCATTCAGTAGCGTTCTATTCGTCACTTCAGTTTGTCCATTGCTCTGGGGATGGCCTGGTGCAGAGTGGGTTTTCTATATGTTTGACTGGTGACAATATGCAGCAAACTCCTTGTTGTCAAATTGGGATCCATGATTAGTAATGAATGCATGGGGAAGACCATATCTATAAATGATATTCTTCCAAATAAATTGATACGCCTTGTCATATGTCATATCAATAAGAGGCTCATCTTCCACCCACTTAGTAAACTAATCCACAACGACCATGAGATATTTAAATCTTCCCCTGGTCGTTGGAAGTGGTCCGACCAAGTCTATTCCCCACATGGCAAATGGCCAAGGGGAAGTAATTGGTGTTAACAATGCTTGGGGAGTTCTTAGGATAGAAGAGAAGCGTTGACATTTGTCACATTTTTTGGCATATGATATACAATCAGCCCTCATCGTTGTCCAATAATATCCCTGCGTCATTATTCTTTGCAAAAGCGTCCGACCTGCTATATGGGCTCCACAGGATCCTTCATGGATTTATTCAATCAAATCTTTCACCTCGGAGGGATGCACACTTCTTTGTAGACCAGCTATAATTCCCCATCAATATAAAATGCCATTAGTTAATACATAACGAGCAGCTTTAAACTTCAGTTTATTGGCTGCAAGTTTATCAGTTGGTAAAACCCCCTCCTCAATATGTGCCCTGATAGGATCCATCCAAGATGGTCCTAAATCAAGGGCAATGAAGTTCATCTCTAGATCTTTCTCAATGCTCCGACTAGCCAAGATTTCTATCGAGATTATTCTTCGTAGCTCGGTGCGCGTGGCTGAGGCTAACCGAGCTAAGGCATCTGCTCTTGCATTCTCCAATATTGGTATTCTAATCAACTGTACTGCGCTAAAGCTTGATACCATCTCCATTTCTTTTGCATGAAATTGGATCATTAATTCTCCTTTTACTGCATACACTCCTAGCATTTGATTTACAATCAACTGTGAGTCACTGAATGCAACGACCTGCTCTGCTTTCATAGTTTTGGCTAGATTGAGACCTATGATCATAGATTCATATTCAACCTCATTATTTGAAGCCTTAAATTAAAAAAACAAAGCATACTCCACATCGATCTCATCGGGGCTATTCAAAATAACTCCTGCTCCACTGCCTATAATGCAAGAAGAGCCATCGACATATAAATTCCACACAGGTATCTCATTATCAAACTCTTGGTCAGATAGAGTTCCTCGGTGGAATATTTGATGCTTCCTTATATCCTCATTTAGCACTTCTTGTTGCTCGTCGACCATCTTCTCTTGCTCGTCTACAGACTCAAGTTGGTCGTGATTTAAATTTGATGATCCTGTAACATCTACAGGCTGGTCGGTATTTAATTTCTGCTCTTTGGAAGTATCAGGATAAGTGAACTCTGTGATAAAATCTGCCACTACCTGCCCTTTGAGTGACGATCTACGCTCATAGATTATATCGTATTCACCCAATTCTACCGCCCAATACATCAATCTTCCTGATTTCTCTGGTTTGTGCAGAGATTGCCTTAATGGCATGTCTGTATACACAACTACAGTATGAGCTTGGAAGTATGGACTCATCCTTCCACTTTCTTCGATCAACGCCAGTGCTAACTTTTCCAACCTTGGATATCTAATCTCTGCTCCTCGAAAGGCTTTGCTAGTGTAATAGATTGGTTTTTGCACTCCATCCTCCACTCTTATCAATGCCGAGCTTACTGGATTTTCTGAAACTTCCAGATACAAGTATAGTATTTCTCCCATAACTGGCCTGGAAAACAATGGAGGTGCTCCCAGGTATTTCTCCAGTTCTTGAAAGGCCTTCTCGCATTCATTATTCCACTCGAAAGTCTTTCGGAGCGTTTTGAAGAATGGTAGGCATCTGTCGGTTGCTCGTGATACAAACCTATTAAGTGATGCAACTCGCCCGTGGGACTCTACACTTCCTTCTTCATCGTCGGAGATCACAGTTCCAATAGAGCTTTGATCTTGTCAGGATTTTCCTCGATCCCTCGTTGATTAACAATGTATCTGAGAAACATGCCTTCTCGTACTCTGAATATGCATTTGGTGGGATTCAGCTTCATTTGATATTTTTCTAGTTGATCAAAGGTCTAGCCTAAATCAACTAGATGATCAGCAGCTTTCTTGCTCTTCGTCAGCATATCGTCAACATAAACCTCCATGTTATGACTGATTTGCTCCGCGAACACCTTCTTCATCAGCCGCTGATATGTCGCACCTGCATTTTTAAGTCCAAAAGGCATAACATTATAACAATAAGTTCCCTTTGGGGTAATAAAAGAGGTACTCTCTCTGTCCTCAGGCTTCATCTTAATCTGATTGTAACCAGAATAAGCATCCATAAAACTCAGCAATTAATGCCCGGAGGTAGCATCCACTAGTTGATCAATTCGGGGCAAAGGAAAATGATCCTTTGGGCATGCCTTATTGAGATCGGTGAAGTCTACACACATCCTCCATTTGTTATTTTTCTTCTTCACCATCACCACATTAGCTAGCCAATCAGGATATTTGACATCCTCAATAAAACAGGCTTTTTGGAGCTTCTCGACTTCTTCTTGTATAGCTTGGTTCTTTTCGGGGCTGAACACTCTTCTTCTTTGTTTTACTGGCTTGATCTCCTTATTCACATTAAGCTCGTAACACAGGAAATCTGGGTCTATCCCTGGCATGTCCTCGTGGCTCCATGCAAAAGTTTGTTTTTTACTTTTTAGAAACACTATCAGCTCTTATTTTATTGACACATCTAGCAAAGCACCAATTTGAGTTGTTCGTTCTGGATGCTCATCATCCAGAATGATATTTTCAGTAGCCTCCATGACCTAACCCTTAACGAGCTGAGATTCATCTCTTGGGTCTAAAGTCGCAATCTCTGCGTCTTCTATCTCATCAACCTCATAAGTGGTAGTCTTCTTTCTGGATTCTTTACGCTCTTCTTGCTCGGTAGATGAATAGGAGCATTCCCGAGCTACTTTTTGGTCGCCCTTATCACTCCTACTCCAAAGTTGGTTGGGAATTTTAAACATTGATGTACTGTAGATGGTACTGCTTCAAACTTTTTCAAACCTACCCTTCCCATAATGATATTGTAAGCTGATTGGACATTTTTATCCATCATAAAAAATCTCACTCTTTCTGTTCGACAAGCATGCCATGCCCCGATGAACATATCCAACTTAATCATCCCAAGTGGAAAGACTTTCTCGCCAGTAAAACCGAGGAGGGGCCGATGATATGGCTCCAACTGGGATAGCTTCAGGTTCAAGCTATCAAAACATGGGTAGAATATAATATCTACCGAGCTGCCATTATCCACCAATACTCGTGAAATCATTACTTCCTTCGTCCTCATTTTGATCACCAATGGGTCATCATGAGGATATAACACACCTGCGAGGTCATTCTTAGAGAAACCGATGACCAGTTTATCTTTAACTAGCTTCCTCGGGTGATCATCTTCAGCTATATTTATCCGTTGAATATATGAACAAGCTTGAGCTTCATTGAGGTAAGCTTTCCTCTCTGCAGTAAGGTCTCCTCCTCCTGCGTCTCCACCAGTAATAACATTACAATCAAATGATCCAAAACGGATAAAAAATACCTCACGTTCTAGCTGTTTTGGTATTTTGGGGAGATCGGGGTCGTCTTGATCATCATCCAGGTCTTCTTCATGATTTCTCTTCTTATCTTCTTTTGCTCGACGAGGAGATCTAGACCTCTGCCTTGATCGGTCGTTTCTCTTTCCACCCTTTTGACGATTCACATACTTGTTGAATTTTCCCCGCCTGATGAGCTCTTGAATTTCATTCTGGAGAGCTATGCAGTTTTTGGTCGTATGAACATGATCCTTATGGAACTCGCAATATTTGGATTTATCCCTCTTGTCAGGATCTGTCTTCATTTTTTCAGGCCAATTTAGCTCCTCGTTGTTCTTGATCTCTTCCAGAACATGGTTTATGTCTACTTTCAAAGGGGTATAGTTTCCAAATTTCTTCAAATGTTCTAATGCTTGCTTTTTTTTTGACTGCCTATTACCGCTATTGTTCTTCTGTTCTTTATTCTCAGCTTTGTCACCCTCAATCTTGGTCTCTTTGGTGTCCATATTCTTTTTCCCAGCCATAGCTTCCTCGGCGTTCATAAGTTTGGCTGCCTTTGCCATTAACTCTGCCATGGTTATAGGCGGATCTTTGGCCAGGGTGTAGTATAATTTATTTGGCAACAGTCCACTCATCAGAGCAGTGATTATTGTCTTCTCTTCGTAATCAATAACTTTGAGTTTCTCGTTATTGAAACGAGTAATATAATCCTGGTGCTCTCACCTGCCTTTTGTCTAACACTTAACAAGTGTGCTACTCATTTGACTGGTTTTGCTCCAAAACAAAAGTTCTCAATAAAGAGCTCGGCCAGTTGAAAGAAAGTTGGAATCTTCCCCCGAGGAAGATTGTTGTACCATATTTGAGCAGATCCAGTGAGAGTTCCTGAAAATGCCCCTGCATCGCATCTCATCTGGAACAGCATATATATCAGCAGATGCTTGGTATTGTTCTATATGGAGAACATGATCAGTTTTTCCATCATATTTTGGTGTTACAACCGGGGCTTTGAATTTTGACAGTGTGGGGAAGTCCACAATTTCTTGTATGAACGGTGTTCCTAGGACAAAAGTCCTTTGTAAAGGATTCTTGGCCTTAGCCATTTCCCCTAGTTTATCCTCCAACCTTTGAAAGAGCCTTTCCAAGCATCATTTACTTCCTCGATCCTATTAGTTCAAGCAACTGATCATGTTGAATTAGACTCTTGGGATCTTTCATGACGAGCAGTTGGTCGTGATTGGGCAGAGCCTTCTTTCATATAAAATGATTGTTGAGAGTTCCTCGACACAATCCTGGGAGGACTTCTATTTCTCCTAGGACCTAGACGATCAAAAGGAGAGACTCTACTCAACCTTTTGAGAGAACTTGTCCTCTCTGGAGATAGAGTGATGTTTTGTTGAGTGTCTATAGCTCGTATCGAGGAAGTCCTCCCAGGCTGATAAGAAGGATACTTAGATCTCTCAGTACGATATGAATCAGTGCGTCTGGACAGAGATTCCTCGGGGAATAATCTTTGCCTATTTCGCGAAGAGAGTAAACGAGTATTTCTCTGAACGCTTCGTTGTCCTGACTGGGCTGGTGCTCTCCCTTGGATAGTTTGCATGAGTTATCGCATGGTTTCTTTCATGGCCGTCTGGCCCTGAGACAAATTAGCCATTGTTCCAGCCAGATCTTGGACACTTGGAGGAGTAGATGGATTCGGAGAAATTCCAGCATTTCGATTGCTGGATTCAGGATGATCAGCCATTGGTGATGAATTGTTTTGGTGAAAAACGATAATTATAGTCGTTTCCCACAGACGATGCCAATCTGTTGATGTAAAAAATTAGATTATCTCTAATTTATTACCCACAAATAAAAATAAGTAAGATAAAATATTTTTAAAGTGGTTCAGCCTTATAAGAATGGCCTAGGTCCACTGTATTTGTTATTGCTGACTGTTTGCAGAATTCTCGATAATGGATTTACCAAGAAATTTTGGGTCCCCTGCTAATGAGGAGGTTACAATGTATTTATAGCCCTTGAGGCTGTACAAATGGAAGGACAATGCGCTGTTACCCATTAGACATGTATATCTGTACTATATTAATGAGCATTTAATGCTCAATTATATCCAGGATTCTTTTGATTTGGTTACGCTGTACACTTATGTAGCTCGGACCGCTTAAGCTGCTCGGGCCGCCTAAGCTACTTGACACGCTTGAGTTGATCGGAGATCTTGAGTTGCTCGGAGAGCTTGAGTTGCTCGTCACCCTTGAGTTGCTCAGCACTCATTAGTTGCTTGGTGGTTTTGATTTGTTCGTTCTGGAGTATTCGTATTTACCATGTAAATTGGCACGTGTCTTCATGTGATTGGTCCATGTCAGCGGACTAAATTTGGTATCAACACTCATCATCGGTGAAAAGGTTTAAAACATTAAAGTTTGAAACCGAATCATCGGGTACATGTGACGGTGTGATAATAGAGAATGAAAATGGGGAGGAAAGAAATTCAAAGTCATGAGATGAATCATCATCACATGAAGATTGCGTTTCGAATGAAATAATATCATTTTCAATGAAATGTTCTTCTTTGGGGGACAAAGAAGAAATCATTTCATTGCAAATAGGTATTACGTCATTTTCATCCCCACTTTTCAATATCTATTATGCAATGGGAAAGTCAGTAATGGTTTGTTCCAAAGTAGGCACAAAGTCCTCATTTGGTTCAAAACATTCCTCGACTTAAAACGTCTCGAAAGCAAAATCGTCATCAGATTCAAATAATAAATCCAATTCATGTTCCCACAAACGATTTTCTTCCCAATAACGATTTTCAATATACTCTCTTTTTCAAGCATACACAAGCCCTCACTGAATGTCATAGGTCGAGGTGCGGATACTTGAAAATGAGAACTTTGAAAATTACCATCGGACTTAAACTGAAACTCATTATTATAGGAATTTCGAAAACTATTGCAATTTGTTTCAAAATTCCTATTATAAAGAGGTAAAGGCCCAAAACCGTTATCATCCTCCTCAAAATACACGCACTCCAAAGCTTGACTTTTGTAATACTCGCCCAAAGTCATTTTAGATGTTGTAATTTTTTGGGAATTTAAGTATTGACCAAAACTCAAAGGTTTGTGAGAATTATCACAATGATTACCAAAAGAATTGGAATAAGCCATGCTTACCCCAAAAATGGCTCGAAGTGGCAATTCCAGAAAGATATGCGCGCGGGAAAAATTCAAGCGTTTCTCAGTGCTCAAATGTGGAAGTCCTGCAAAAAGGTTAGCAAATAATACAAATAGAAAGAAAATACTATGAAATACTAAATCAAATAAAGTCTAAAACAAGCTCATCCCCAGCAACGACGCTCGTTGTTTTCGTTTCACCGCGATAATACAAACAAACCTAAATTACAACTACATTTGCGATACAACTAGAGAGACCAAGTCCGGGTATCGAAATTCCACCTAGACGAGTTGCTAGAATTTAATTGATTTAATACTCCAAAATAAAAGTGTAAAAGATAAATTACAAACTAAAAATGAAAAGATGCGTAAAAGATAAATTACAAACTATAGATTGCGTCGAATATCCCTCACCCGAGTTAGTTAGTATAAAATGGTCACATGGGTCGACAAGTTATTACAAATGCGTCTCGTTTCGATAGTTAATTGAAACAAGGGTTGTCACGCCCCTAAATCCACATAAAAGCCTAATACGATTTTGGCGTCAACAAATACCCCAAAAATTACGCACGCAAGGTCGTAAGCACGGAACATACATGATATGCCCCATCAAATCTCCTAGGCACAATAACTAGGAAAACGCACCCGAAAAAGACCCATAAACTCCATCACCTAAGCAAAGCAACATGTCAACCCAGAATGTGTTCAATTCGGCCCGACCTAGACTAACTTAGCTAGAAAGCATATTAAAAACGCGATAAAGAACGCGATAAATAAACGCGATAAAATTACACTAGAAAAAAATTAAAAGAAAGCATGTAAACCTAATTAGAAAGCAAGAATAAATGAAATACAAGCTATATTAATGGACAGGGAAAATGAAAGTACCAATTACAAACCCTAAAGTGTGTCAAGCCAAGAGAGGACGAAGAAGAGCTCTCAAATCCCAAACCCTAAGCTAAGATAAACTAAAATCTAATATATCTAAGTATATATGTAAATGAAACGAAAAAAATCATTTTTATAGTAAGTTACAACGAAAATAAAAGAAAAAGAAAAGAAAAGGAACGAATTGCCAAATATCTGGTATGATCGATCGATCGATCAGAGACCATCGTTCGATCGAATGGCATCTATCGATCGATCGAACAGGTCCCAGCCCATTATCTTAATTCGTAGGCAAAATCTGAAACCGCAATCAATCGGGGGCCCAAGCCCGATCGACCAGCACTATGTTTTTGGCAACCCTTGGTCCATGAAGAGGGGGAAAAGTCCATTAACGGAAACGGTCATATCTTCTTCGTCTACACTCCAAATGACGCACCATTTGCGGCCATGCGATGACAACTCAATGAACTACGCATTTGTGAAATTTCAATGAGCTAGAGAAGAAATGTGAATTGACTAAAATGCCCTTGAAGTAACATCGAGTGACGGAACTTCTCCGAAATGCAATGGATCCTCATGTTTAGCGTTCCAATACCTAGAAAAGCATAATTAACCCCTATAAAGAATGTATATATCAAAATCCCAGGTTATCTGGTTTATAAGCATAAATATAGGCATTAAGGACCGTAAAATTGCTAGAATGCATAAAGATAAGGGGCGGAAATATGCAATATTCGATAGGAATCACAGTCTCGTAAGAGGCACGAGTACCTCGCACGGGACCAATATAACTCGTAGGAGTTGAACGCATATTCATCGGCCTTCTGGTTTATGTGTACGACGATAATTTGCAAAATTTAGGCCTAAGATTAAAAACATGGTGTCAAAGTTTAAAAATGTAAAACAACCACAAAATGGTCTTGTAAGAGGCACGATGACCTTGTACAGGACCGATGTAACTCGTAAGGACTGACCGTATAGTCCCCGGCCTCCCGGTTTGAAACTTAGGTTTAAAAACATGGCGTCAATAGGTGAAAATGTAAAATAGCCACGAAATGGCCCCGTGAAAGGCACGAGCACCTCGCACGGGACCAATATAACTCATATGAACCGACCGCGTAGTCCCCGGCCTCCTGGTTTGAGTATACACTGAGAATTTGTAAAATTTAGACTAAAAAACATGGCATCGAATGGTGATAATATAAAAAAGCCTCAAAATGGTCATGTAAGAAGCACGAGGACCTCGAACGGGACCAATGTAACTCATAGGAACTAACCGCGTAGTGTACAAACTCCTGATTTGAGTATACGATGATAATTTGTAAAATTTAGACTTGGGCTTAGAAACAAGGAGTCAAGGGATGAATGCGTAGAACAACCACAAAACGGTCACGTAAGAGGCACAATCACCTCGCACAGGACCAATGTGACTTGTTCGAACCGACCGCATTGTCACGAGACTCCCCGATTATGTATTCGACGAGAATTTGTAGACATTTAGACTTAGGTTTTAACATTATTTGATCACTAATATCTTTTTTGTTTAGTGACTTATATTTTTTTTGCAGGATAACATTTTAGGGTTATATTTTATTTGTGTCGAACACGTGAACAAAGTAATGGTTTGCGCTAGGTAGATTATTTATTTATTATTGTTGTTGATATGCGAGACTGTTGTTTTAATTTTTTTTCGGGCGGTTCGGGCTTTTGTGTTGATTAAACAGTTTGGTTTTCATGTATAAACAAAGGAGACTCTATCGATTTTTTTTAATATTGTAAATAATTGTTGATATGGGATATTCTTTTTTTCAATTTTTTTATGGCCATGCAGGCTTTACGTTGATTAAATAGGTTGGTTTCATGTATAAACAAACGAGACTCTGTCAATTTTTTTTTTAAATTGTAAAAAGTTATGGATACGATTAACAAATATATTTGGATATTTTATTTTTATATAATATTGTTTTGATAAAATGGTTATTTATTGATTACAGGTTGTGCACGAGAACTTGAAGAGACATGTTTTTTAGTGTGTCGACTATATGTGACACTCAGAGATGTTTTTGAAGCGTGACAACCATATTTATCATCTTAATTTACGGATGGTATTTTTTTTACAATTGTATATCTTATTAATTACTATGATTTTGTACTCATTTAAATATTTCTACTTGAATATAGTTTAATGGAAGAAATTGTTATTGGATACGTGCTTCAATGAATGCAGTCGATATATTGCGTTGATGATTTGATTTATAATGCAAATTATATGTCATTTATTATTGATACACAAAGCATATAATAATATAATTATTTATGGTAATTTTTATTTATCAATTGGGACAGTTATAAACCGTCCCTAATACCTATTTTGTATTAATTGAGAATGCCTTTTCGGACGGTTTTTACCATCCCTAATCCCAATTTTTGAATGAGTTGAAATTACCTTTTGGAACAGTATTTATCGTCCTAATTGGGTTCCCAAAATCTGAGTAGTATTAGGGACAATTTATCCGTACCTAATACTATTCGCGGGAGAGGGAATTTTTTCGCGGGAACACTTTTTAGGATGGAAAAATCGGTCCTTAACGCTAAATGTAGAGTGTCCATTAATTAACATTTAGGATGATAAAATTCGTCCCTAAAATATTTTTGACGCCTAGTACAAGGGACGGAATTTTGCTGTTGGAAAATCAGTCCAAAATACTCTTTTGGGATGGTTTTTGTACTCTTAGGGACGTATTTTTGCCGTCCCAAATACTCATTTTTCTTATAGTGGTAGAAGAAGGGTCAGAAATAGGTAATGGTTCCTCACAAATCTTGTGGGACTAAAGGAGGCATGAAAAATCCCAAGGGCAAGTGTTTCCTCTGTAAGTAGTCAGACACTGGAAGAACAATTGTCCGATTTTCCACAATAAAAAAACAACATAGGTAAATTCCATTTATTTGTAGTTGAATCATGTTTTGTGGTTTGTACTACCAGTACCTGGTGTGTAGATACGGGAGCCACTAATCATGTTTACAATTATTTAAATGTTTCCAAGAAACTAGGCGACAAAGTGATGGAGAGATTTATCTGACTATCAGAGATTCTACGAGATATCGGTAGTTATTATGGGAGATGTTCATTTAAGCTTTAATGTTAATAGGAGTTTACTTTTAAAATAATGTCTTGATGCACCTTCCATTAGAAGGAATTTGATTTCAGTTTCTTGTGTTAGCCTTTTATGGATATTTAGTTTTTTTAATAAACTCGTGGTTATTAAGAAAAAATAATTCTTTTATTTGTTCTGATACATTAGTTGATATTCCTTATATTGTTGATCCTATCTCTCACACACAAAAAATTAATATTTTGCATAATTCAATTGGACCAAATTTAAAGGGAAAGCAATCCTCCCTAGTGAGCCAAATGTATCTTTGGCAATTACGCATAGGTCGTATTAATCTAAAAAGGATTTGTAGACTGGTAGCAAGTGGGCAATTAAGCTCACTAGAAATGGAGACACTTCCGGTTTGTGAATCCTATTTACAAGGTAAATTAACCAAGAGGCCTTTCTTGGCTAAGGAGCCAAAGAACTATTTGAATTGGTTCATTATGATCGATGTGGACCGATGACAACCTGATAAATAGGGGGCTTTGAGTCTTTTATGACTTTCACATATGATTACTCAAGGTATGTGTACGTTTACCTAATTCACCATAAGTCCGAAGCATTTGAGAAATTTATAGTTTATACGGTAGAAGTGGAGAAGCATCAAGGTAAAAGTACTAAGATACTACGGTCTGATCGTGGTGGCGAGTACTTCTTAGGGCAGTTTAGGCAATTTTTAGAAGATGAAAGTATCACATCCCAATTGTCTGCACCTGGTATGCCTCAGTAAAATAGTGTAGCAGAAAGGAAGAACGTGTCTCTTTTTTATATGATTACGTCCATGTTGAGTTATACAGATTTTCCAGATTCCTTTTGGGGACATGATTTAGAAATGATCACTTATTTACTGAACTTGGTACCTTCATTGGCAGTCTCTACTACACCTAAGGAATTATGGATAAGGCACAAGCCTAGTATGAAACATATTTTGATCTAGGGAAGTACAACACATGTGCTGAAGAGAGATCCTAGTTAGTTGGAATTAAGATCAAAAGTTTGTTTCTTTATAGGATATCCTAATGAAACAAAGGGTTGTTTATTTTATAATCCTAAGGATTAGAAAGTCATTGTTAGCACCAGTGCCTAATTCTTAGAAGAGGATTATATGATGGATCATAAACCTAGAAGTAAATTTTCTCTGGAAGAGTTGTGAGGGAACCAATAAGATTATCTAACACCAACAGTATAGGATGAAATGACAGAACACATTCACTCTAGTACACCATCACAGGGACTACCTCGTCCTAGTTGGAGGGTTGTACATCAACCCGAACGATTTATGTTTTTGGGAGAGTTTTATGACAAAGTCCCTAATAACCTCGAAGTCGATCCCTGTAACTACAACGAGGCTATCCAAGATAAGGATGCAGAACTTTTCCTAAGCTATGAATTCTGAGACGGAATCTATGTATTCTAATCAGGTCTCGAATCTTGTAGATTGACCCAAAGGGATAAAACCCATAGGATGCAAGTTGTTCTATAAGAGGAAAAGAGGGGTGTATGGGAAGGTTAAGACCTTCAAGGTACAACTTGTTGCAAAAGGATTTACTTAGAAAGAGGGAATCGATTATGAGGAAACCTTCTCCACGATAGCTATGATGAAATCCATTCGAATTCTTTAATCCATTATGGCTCATTTTGATTATGAAATTTGGAAAATAGATGCCAAGATTGGATTTCTTAATAAGCATCTTGACGAGTGTATCTATATAGTGTAGCTAGACGGTTTTATAATGTAAGGCCAAGAGCATAAATTATGTAAGCTTAAGAAGTCCATTTACGGACTTAAGCAAGCATCTAGTGATCATGCTTGAAATAGCACCACCGGAAAAGGTGTTTCTAAGATCAACCAATGATAAAAATGGTAGCACAATTGTATACTAAATATAAGAGATTGAGATGAGGAGAAGAGGATGAACACCAATATGTAAGTGGTTCAACCAATTAGGCATATGTCCACTGTGCAAGTGAGTGAGTAAGGTCACTAAAATAAGGCACTAACGGCCATGGATACAATCTCTCAAGCTTTCTCTCTCTTCTATATAAATTGATAGAGTTTTATTTCTAGGGTTGTAATTGTCGATCCTTTACAATGTTGAGGAAGACCTCAATATATAGTGCCTGGGGGTGTAATGTACCCCCAAGCACGACATGTGCATGTGCATGTGCATGTGCATGGAGATCTAGCCAATGTAAGGATGACACCTGGATGATCTCAACTAAGTAATGATGACCTCAATATACCCCCACGTGGAGGTAATGATTCAGTTATAACATAATTGTCCACATGCTCCAAGCCATACATGTTCGCATAGAAGCTTCACTGTCTTTGCATGATACCAACCTCGGCCTGAGTGAGTACGAGGTTGGTGAGGTATGACCCCTACCTTGGCTGGGGATTATATGATGACCTTGGTTGGGATGCCAGCTGAGGTTGGATATCTAGAACGTCGGCCAGGGCCGATGTTGTATTATCACTTGGTGCTGAGGCTGCAAAGCCTTGCTGACCTTAGGTGAAACTTGTTATGTCGGCTATGGTCGGGGTTAGTGCTAATGCCGATGGATAACCCATGTCTATACTCACCTCGGATGATGCCCCTACAGAGGTGACACTTTTTAATGTCGGATGTGGCCGACCTGATGGATAACTAACCATATGGGTCATGTAGACCTCGGTTGATGCCAGTCATCGTGGTACTTACAACGTTGCCTATGGCCGACCTAGTGAAGAACGACGTCGATGATGGGTAACATCGAGCTCCTGTTACCTCGATTGTCAATGAGGCTGAGGTTAATGTCTCTGAACTTGAAGGTACACTTTGGGCATATCAATCACCCCTAGCCCTTAGTTACCTACGTAAGTAGGTGACTAAGGGATATGTATGTCCAAGGCTATATTCCCTTACGTACCAGTATCTCCTTGACAAATGTCCTGTTCTGAAGTGGATAGCATGTCTAACAGTGTGATGATGATGATTGCATTTTAGGCTCTTAAGACAATGATGGACCTTGGGAAGCGTGCAATCAGTTTTGAGGGTTTAAAAACCCTTTTCTTTCTCTTTCTTCTTCATTTCGCTCACTTTCTCGCCTGAACCTTCTTTATTCTTCCTCTCTTATCAAGAACTTAATCCAAGGCTGTTTGTGGGTTTCTTTCGCTCAATCTTCCTTCTTCTTCATTTTGCATTCCCCCAGGTATCATTCTTAACTTGCCTTTGCCATTTTTCAGCTTTTTTTTCTATATCTTGCATTTTTCGGTGATAGTTTGAATTTTTTTGTGGTTCTTTGAGTTTTTTGGTGAACTTATTCTTGACTGTCCTTGGCTTAAAAATTTTCAAAAACTAAGTTTGATCCTTAGCTTAAGTTGTACCCAGTTATTTATTTGTGGTTTAGAATCTCAAATGTAGGGTCATTATCTTTATGCTCAGATCCCTTTATAAGCTCATTGAAGATTTCCCCTCTTTTAGAGAGAAGACCCTTGCAAAAATTAGGCAGATAGACTAGCCCAAGAGGAAGCTTGTAGGGCTGAGGCCTTCCCCCTCTGACCTATCTTTCCACGTCCTCTGAAGGTCATATACCCTGAGCCAGCCGAGCCTGCTGAGCCAACAGGGGGTCTAATTGACCCTTCTCTAATGGCTGAATCTGAGTCATCTACCTCAAACCCTATGTCTATAGACTCATTCCAAGAGGTCGTGGACTTATCTATTAGGCAAGATCAAGTCCCTAACCAGGATGAGGTCCAAAATTGTGCCTCATCCCATAATGGTGCTAGCAACCCATGGACTTCTTCTAATGTTGAGATTGTGGGGCCAAGCGTGGCTATTCCCCTGCCTATCGATGCTATCCCCCTGTCGGCTACCACTGGGGATGAGTTCGCTCAAAGGTTCCATGGAGGTGTTACTACGATTTCCCAAGATGAAGTTTACAGGGATGAGTATGACGGTCATAAGAGTGACATTGATACCTCGGAGGCTGCCGAGATAGAGAGTACTATTACTGAGTATGACCTCTTAGCCTTTAGGCATCTCTATTCTGTAGGTCCATCCATCAAACTTAGGATACCTCTGAGAGGTGAGAGAGCCTTTGGTGGTCGAGATGGAGAAATCTGTGTGTATAAGCAGATGTTTAAGCTAGGATTCTATTTCCCCATCCATCCTTTGATCAGAGCCATACTTTCACATATCAACCTTACCCCTTCACAATTATCCCCCAATGCCTGGAGGGTGATAATTGGTGATATTGTCCTTTAGAAGGCAGTCCACCACTCAGACCTTCATGTTAGGCTCTTCACCGGATGCCATATCCCATCCTCTGCCAAAAACCACCCCATCTACTATCACTTCCTAGCTATGAAGTCGAACAAGAAGATGTTACTGGTTACCCTGACCTACAATCATAACTGGAAACCGCCGTATTTCTTTGCCTCAAGGGAATGGGAATTTGGTCCTTGTGCCACCTCTTCATCGATGGGGTCGAGGGTACCCCTGAGGTGGGGAAAGGTGTCGCTTGCTGCCAAGGCCGACCTCGGGCCTAGCCAGGATAACTTACATAAGGTTAAGGATCTTCAAGATTAGGGGGAGCATGGTTGCCTAGTCAAGTACGAACATTTGATGACCCCCTATTAGCTCTCTGAGATTGGCTTGGGAGGGAGTTATATGACCAAGCTTCGTAAGTGTTATATTCTTACAAGTTGTACCTCTGAGTTTTCATATCTCTGATTTATTAAATTAGATGTTTCTCTTTGCGAAATGCCCGAAAGGTATCTCTGACGAGCTCTGGGAGATGTCATCCCCAAGCCTTATTAAGCTGATGAAGAAAGCAGGGCATAATTCAGCCCCTCCTCCACCTAAGCAGAACATCGGTACATCCAAGTCCGACGCTTTAAAGAAGAGGAAATCCACAACTGTTGGCTCGGAGGATCAGAGGCCGAGAAAAACCCAAAAAGGAGATCGTGCCATACCAATCTCCTATGATGACACATTGGTTGCTCATCTGGAGTAGCTGAAGATTAATGACAGCCTGATAGGCCATGGTCTAAAGGCAATGGATGCCATCGGTTTTGCGATGACTGATGCTGACAAGTGCTGCTTACGCTCCATAGATACCCCTCTACTGGCCGAGTTTTGCCGTCACAGGTCTATCAAGGTAAAAATTTAACTTTATTCCAAGTGTAACCTCTACTTTAAACGGGTTTAGGCTTGAACTCATACATCTGACTTTATTTTGCAGGGTATTCTCTCTATACACCAATTCGCTTACCGGACCCTGAGGAAGTTGCCCCTCATTGAGAAGGGGAAAGCGGCCCAGAAGGTGGAAGCCTCTTTAAATGCTGAGGTTGAACATATGAAGACAGCCTTAGCTCAGTCTCAGAATAAGGAGAAGCAGAAGGATAAGGACATGGACAAGCTTAAGAAGGACCACAACTCTGCTCTTTAGGCCAAAGACGACGTCCTTCAGGCCAAGGTCGATGCTCCCATCAAGGCTGCCCTTGAGGATGCCTCTGAGAATTTACTGGCCGACTACAAAGTCTCTGACTAGTTTATAAGCTTTATCTTTGAATATCTCGAAAGAGGTATAAAGACAACTGGGAAGTGGGCAGCTTCAAAGGAGAAAGAATCATGGATCCTATTTGCCTCAGACTTCATTGGTCTAGGCTTCGTCGATCCTCTCTTTGCTCAGACCTTGCAAGAGGTTGAGGACGAAGACGCTGCTCCTACAGAGACTGCACCATTAGAAGCTACAGAGACTGGCAATGTTAACCCTCGAGAGTAAGGAGCCGAGGTTACCAACGTCGGTCAAGAGGACCCAATTTTGGTTTCAAACCCTTAAAACTTGATTTGTGAAGCTTTTAACTTGTAATTTTTGTTTATCTCAATGCTTTGTAAAATCTGATAACATATTTTGAGGCATATCTGACTTGTAATTCTGACTACATGTTATACTATTTTCTTCAGATGATTTTGCTTCTTTTGATGAATGCTTTCTTGAATGTTGTCTTGCAAATCATACTTCATATCAGGTAATGTTTAAGGTCTGAGGTCATCATACTATGATATTTCACCTCAGACCCTGTCACCAAATTAATGAAGTTTAACGTCTGAGGTCATCATACTATGATGTTTCCCTCATAAATTTCACTAAATTAATGATGTTTAAGGTCTGAGGTCATCAAATTAAGATGTTACCCTCATAAAGTTCACCAATTGATGATGTTTAAGGTTTGAGGTCATCAAACTAAGATGTTACCCTCATAAATATCACCAAATTAATGATGTTTAAGGTCTGAGGTCATCTAACTAAGATGTTTCACCTCAGACCTTGTCACTAAATTATGATGTTTAAGATCTGAGGTCATCTAACTAAGATGTTACCCTCATAAATTTCACCAAATTAATGATGTTTAAGGTCTGGGGTCATCAAACTAAGATGCTACCCTCATAAATTTCACCAAATTAATGATGTTTAAGGTCCGAGGTCATCTAACTAAGATGTTTCACCTCAGACCTTGTCACCAAATTATGATGTTTAAGGTTTGAAGTCATTTAACTAAGATGTTACCCTCATAAATTTCACCAAATTAATGATGTTTAAGGTATGAGGTCATCATACTATTATGTTTCCCTCATAAATTTCACCAAATTAATGATGTTTAAGGTCATAGGTCATCAAATTATGATGTCTCATCTCCTAAATTTCACCAAATTAATAATGTTTAAGGTATGAGGTCATCTAACTAAGATGTTTCACCTCATAATTTACCACTAAAACATGATGAAATAAAGTAATGACACGGGAACTGCTATTTTCATTAACATTCTCTTCATAAAATGATACATGTATTACAAGAAAACAACTGCAACATCATATGTAATACTTCTTCAGGTGATCAGCGTTCCATGGATTAGAGAAAGGTTCTCCTTCGAGATTTTCTAGCCGGTAGGTGCTGGGTACAACCTCATCAACTACTTTGTAAGGACCATGCCAATTTGGGTGGAGCTTGTTTGTCTTCTTCAATGTCTTCTTCAGCACTAGGTCTCCTACAGCTATGGGTCTTGATTTCACCCTTTGATTGTACAACTTTTTTGTTCTCTATGGGTATGCTGCCTATCTGATCTGAGCGTCTTCCCTTCTTTCCTCAATTAGATCCAAGTCAAGTCTTCTTTCCTCCCCATTCCTCTAAGGGTCATAGGTCTGAACTCTGTTAGTAGGGAGTCCTACTTCTGTAGGTATGATGACCTCTGAACCATGAGCCAACATAAATGGGGTTTCCCCCGTTGGTGTTCTTACCGTTGTCCTGTAGGCCCATAGCACTGCATAAATCTCTTTTGTCCACCTTCACTTGGCTTCTTCTAACCTCTTCTTAATCCCATCAAGGATTGTTCTGTTCGTGACTTCAGTTTGCCCATTTTCCTAGGGTCGGCCGGGAGATGAGAAGAACTTCTTAATCCGCATTCTTTCACAATATTTTTCCAAGGAAGAATTCTTGAACTGGGTTTTGTTGTCTGAGATGAGGGTGCTTGTAAGGCCATGTCTGCATATGATGCTTTTCTAGATGAACTGAAAGGTCTTCTGCTCTGTAATCATGGTCATCGGCTCAGCCTCTACCCACTTGGAGAAGTAATCAATTGCTACTACCAGAAATTGATAATTGTTAGCAGCTCTTGGCAATGGTCCCACCAATTCAATCCCCCATATTTGTAAATGGATAAGGAGAACTGATTAATGTCATAGGTTGATAAGGTTGATGAGGGATAGTGCATAATCTCTAGCACTAGTCACACCTCTTCACATGAGCAGCAACATATTTGGCCAAGGTCGGCCACTAGTATCCTTGCATAATAATCCTCTTGGCTAAAGGTCTTCCTCCTATGTGACTGGGGGACCTATGTGGGATGGACACAATTGAGGAGAGGTAGTAGGAAGCCTTTTTTGTATAGGACATATCCTATTATTGAGAACTTGGCATCTCTGTATCTCAATTTCCTCTTTTGTAACTTTGATTCTGGTAGCTCTCCATGCCTGATATATCTGATAAGGGGGTCCATCCATGAGTCCCCTAGGTTCAAGTTGAGGTAAAAGTTGGCAACCTCTTCTTCCTCAATGGTCGGCTTGAGCAAGATCTCGACTGGTATTGTCTTTTTTATTCTTGTCCTTGTTGCTGAAGCCAACCTTACTAGTGCATCTGCATGACTATTGTCTTGTCGAGGTATTCTCTTCATCTTTACCTCTTCAAATCCTTTTAGCGTCGTTCTTACCTTCTTCGGGTATTTGTCCATCCTTTCATCCTTCGCCTCATATACTCCAAGTACTTGGTTGACAACTAACCTCGAGTCACTGTGTAGTAGGAGTCGGTCAACTATAAGGGATTTTTCCAAGGAGAGCCTCGTTATCAGTGACTCATACACAAACTCGTTGTTTAAAGCCTTGAAGTTTAACATTAGTGCATATTCAATGTTGGTGCCATTTGGGGCTAACAGTATTAGCCCTGAACCATTTCCACTTTCGTAAGAAGACCCATCAATAAAGAGGTTCCAAACATCTTCATTTGAAGAGAAGTTCCCCTCTGACTGGGTCGCTTACTTGAAGAGGTACCTGTCTTCCTCATTTTCAGCTACTCCTTTTCCGGATCTCCTGAACACAACCTATTTAGATTTTTGAAGGACGTTACTGTTTGATCCCTCTGCAATCTGTGGGCTATTCTTAATCACAGCCTCCTCCCATGTGAAGTCAACAATAAAGTCTGCCAGTGCCTGGCCTTTGATGGCCACCCTGGGTTGATAAATAATGTCATACTCTCCCAACTAGATGGCCCAGGTCATCAATCTGCCTGACTTCTCGGGCTTGTGGAGGACCTGCCTTAGTGGGGAGTCAGTGAGGATAACCATAGTGTGGATTTGGAAATAGGGATTCATCTTCCTAGAAGAATGTATCAAGGCATAGGACAACTTCTACATTCGAGGATAGTTTTGTTCAGACCCTTGAAGGGCCTTACTATTGAAGTATATAGGCCTCTGCACCCCCATCGTCTTATCGTACTATGGCTGCACTTATAGCTGATTCTGAGACTACCAGATAAACATACAACTTATCCCTCAGGATGGGTCGGGATAAGAGTAGGGGGGATTCGAGGTAGGACTTGAGCTCCTTAAAGGCCTTGTCACATTCCTCATCTCATTCAAAGGCCTTTATAAGGACTTTAAAAAAGGGAAGACACTTGTTCGTAGCCCTGTAAACAAATCTGTTCGGCGCAACAACTCTTTCGCTTAACCTCTGAAAGTCTTTGATGGTCCTGAGTGTCTTCATTTCATGAAAATCCTTAATTTTTTCGGGATTTTCCTCTATTCCCCTTTGATTAACGATGAATCCAAGATATTTCCCTACTCCTACTTCGAAGACACACTTAGCAGGATTGAGCTTCATCCTGTATAAGTCTATGGTGTCAAAAGTCTTCTCCAGGTCGGCTACGTGAGTGAAGGCCTTCAAGCTTTTCGTCAACATGTCATCTACATATACCTCCATAGTCTTCCCAATATGATCTTCAAACATCTTATTTATAAGACGTTGATATGTGGCCCCTGCATTCTTCAAGCCGAAGGGAATGACCTTGTAGCAATAGGTCCCTTTGTCTGTGATGAATGATGTCTTCTCTGAGTCTTCGACATCCATGAATATCTAATTATATCCTGAATATGCATCCATGAAGCTCATAAGTTTATGCCCCGTCGTGGCATCTACAATCTGATCAAATTGAAGTAAGGGATAACTGTCTTTTGGGCAAGACTTGTTCAGGTCAGTGAAGTCTACACACATCCTCCATTTTATGTTGCCTTTGGGAAAAATGACGGCGTTAGATAATCACTCTGGGTATATGACCTCCTTGATGAATTCTGCCTCTTCTAACTTTTTGACCTCTTCCCTGATGACATCATATTTTTCTCTGGATTAAACTCTTCGTCTTTGTTTGATTGGCTTAGCATCATGCGCCACATTGAGTTTGTGGCACATAACCTCCTGGTCGATGCCAGACATATCTGCATGGCTCCAAGCGAAGACACTCTGTCTCTTCTTCAAAAATCTTACCATCTCTTCCTTGATCTTGGATTTCATAACTTTGCCGATTTGGATGGTTTTTTTCGGTTTATCCTCATTGAGGATGATGGATTCTACCTCTTCCGCAGCCTCTTCTTTCTTTAGTTTTATTTCATCCCTAGGATCAAGTGTATTAATGCTATATGTGGTTGTTGCCCTCTTATGGGCCTCTCTCTCTTCCATCGAATTGAAATAACATTCTCGTGCCAAGGTATTGTCACCCTGCACTTCCCTTACCCCATAGGGGGTCGGGAATTTTAGCATTTGGTGGACCATCGACGACATGACATGAATTCCTCAAGGGATACTCATCCTATGATGAGGTTGTAGGCCAAGAAAAAATTGATCTTCTGGGTCAACCTTTTAGGATAGTTGTCCCCCATTCGTACATCCATCTCATACATGCCCAATGGGTGGACCTTTTCACCGATGAAGCCCATCAACGGATGGTGATAAGGTGCCAGCCTTGCTCTGTTGAGGCCAAAGCTCTTAAAACAGGTCTAGAACATCACATCTACTGAACTTCCTCCATCTACGAGGATTCTCTATACTTCACATCCATGAACTCTGGTTGTAATTACCAAAGGGTCATCATGCCCTGCTAAGATACCTTTGAAGTCGAGTCGGGAGAATCAAACTATAAGGCTATCCATATCTACACTCTTTCTCTTCTGCTTAGCTTTTGAAGATGCAAGGTTCATAACCTCTACTTTAGTTACTGACTTAGCCTCTGTCACATGAGCTTTATGGTTGGATACTTCGCAGCCACCCCCTTCTAGTCCTCCACATATGGTGTTAACACCGAAGGATATCATACCAACCCTCTTCGCAGAGGCATTGCCGTCTTTTAGTGGGAGGTCTGGATCGTCCTCATCATCACCATATGTGTCATCGTCTCTTCTCGCTGGGGGATCCTCTCGACACCTGTCATTTCTCTTCTTCTTAGGGTCATCTCTTCCCCTCTTAGGAGCTTTACCATCGACATACTTCCTCAGCTTTCTGTACTTCAACATCTTCTCAATTTCATCCTTGAAGGAAAAGAACTTGTTTGTCACATGGTTGTGGTTTTGGTAGAATAGACACCATAGGTTCTTGTTTATCTTATGCAGAGGAGCCTTTAGCTTATCTGGCTATCTCAGGGACCGGTCATTTTTTATTTTGTTGAGGATGTGTTCATAGCTCAGAGTTAGAGGAGTATAGTGTGCAAACGTGTCATCTGCAGACCTCTTTTTCCGTCTTTCTTCCTTTGGACCTTCCCGCTGCCACTTCCATTATCATCCTTATACTTTACGGACGTAGCCTCTTCAGCGTTCATGACCTTTCCTGCAGTTGTCAATAGCTTTGCTATGGACTTGGGAGGGTCTTCTACAAGCTTCCACAACAACTTCCGTTTCTGGAGTCCTCCAATGAGGTAAGTCATAGCTATATTCTCTTCATAATCTTCAACCTCTATTTTTTCTTTATTGAATCTAGCAATGTAGTCTCTTAGGCTCTTGTTCTTGCCTTGTTTGATGTACAATAGATGAGTGGTCTTCTTTTGAGGTCTTACCCCAAAAAAGAAATTGTGAATGAACCATTCAGCCAAGCCCTTAAAGTTTTGGATAGAGTTCTTTAGAAGAGAAGTAAACCAGATGTGTGTAGATCCCGTCAAAGTCCCAGAGAACGCCCGACACTTCATCTCATATGGGATTGAATAAATATCCGCTGCAGACTGGTACATCTCAATATGATGTACAGGGTTGGTACTACCATCATACTTTGGAGACATCGTAGGTGGTTTGAACTTGGCAGGGGTTGGGAAGTTCACTATCTTTGCCACGAATAGGGAACCCTCTGAGAAACCTCTTTGCAACGGGTCTCGGCTTTTGAAGAGGTCCCTTATATTCTCTTCAAGTCATTGAATAGAGTCATTCCATGGCTCTGTAACATCATCCTGGCCAAGGTTATCACCAACCATCTCCAAGGGGTTGACTGAGGGTTCCCCAACCACTGCACAACATCAGCTATTGACCTCCTCTCAATCCTTGTCTCGTCCTTGATGGGGTCGGCCATGTTGGGGTCGACCATGATGAGGCCGATGTTCCCCATCCCGCCTTTGAGAGCCAGCGACACTTCGTAAACTGGATAGCCTTTGTCTTAGGTCATTGATTGGGTCGAGCCTTTGAAAGGCTGATCTTCGGCTTAAGCGATCAAAAGCTGAACCTTTTTGTTGGGCACCCTCATCTCTTCTGCCCCTACAACCTCTGCTATGATGAATAGGATGCATCGTGTTATTTGAAACTTCATACGGCTCCCAGCAGTCTTTTGGAGCATCCTCTGCCTCCATATTGTCATACTTATCCTTAAGGCAAGGGTTTCCTTACCTCCCCAGACATAAATGCCTAGGGTCAGCAACGTCCCTCCTCTGTTGAGGGGTATGTTGGTCTTTTAGCGGTGCCTGGGGTGGTCCCCTATCTTCACGATGAGGTTGAATAGGTGTCGGAGTAATCATCTCCGATGAGACCCTAGGTGGCCTCATCATATTTTGACTAAGCTGCTCAAATTTCTCCTTCATTGCTTATTGTGTTGCAGCCAAAGATTTCAAGGCTGCAACCACCTCAGCCATTTCAGAATGGGGTGGTTCCTATATGGAATTGGGTCCTCCAACACCAGATGGTAGAGGAGGTGGTGGCAGCTCCGTTGCCATATGTTAAAACTGAAGATCTGGTGAAGAAGATGAGCTTAATACCTTAAGGGACCTCTTTCAATGGTGAAACAACTCCACGCAAGGGGTGAGGCCTGACTCACCACCAGAGTCTCCAGTGAGGTTAAGCTAGGAAAGGAAGAGTTATGTCTTCTCGTTCCCACAGACGGAGCCAAAATGATGATGTTGGAAATAGCACCACCGTTCAAGGTGTTTATAAGCTCAAACCACTGATAACAATGGCAGCACAAGTGTATATTAAACATAAGAGATTAAGATGAGGAGAAGAGGATGAACACCAATATGTAAGTGGTTCAGCCAATTAGGCCTACGTCCACTGTGCAAGTGAGTAAGGTCACTAAAATAAGGCATTAACGCCCATGGATACAATCTCTAAAGCTTTCTCTCTCTTCTGTATAAATTAACAAAGTTCTAGCTAGGGTTGTAATTATTGATCCTTTACAATTTTGAGGAAGACCTTAATATATAGTGCCTGGGGGTGTAATGTACCCCCCAAGCATGACATGTGCATGGAGATCCAGCGAGTGTAAGGATAACACATGGCTGATCTTAACTACGTAATGATGACCTCAATATTTCCCCACGTGGAGGGAATGATTCAGTTATAATAGATTTGTCCATGTGCTCCAAGCCATACATGTTCATATAGAATCTCAACTATCTTTGCTTGGTACCAACTTCGACCTGAGTGAGTACGAGGTTGGTGAGGTATGACCCCTGCCTTAGATGGGGATTATATGATGACCTTGGCTGGGATGCCAGCCGAGGTTGGATATCTGGAACGTCGGCCAGGGTTTATGTTGTATTGTCACTTGGTGCTGAGGCTGCAAGGCCTTGCTAATCTTAGGTGAAACTTGTTATATCGGCTATGGCCGGGGTTAGTTCTGATGCCGAAGGATAACCCATGTCTATACTCATCTCCGATGATGCCCCTATCGAGGTGACACTTGTAACGTCGACTGTGGCCGACCTGATGGATAACTAACCATATGGTTCATGTAGAGATCAACTGATGCCAATCATGGTGGTACTTCAACGTCGGCTATGGCCGACCTAGTGAAGAATGATGTCGATGATGGGTAATCTCAAGCTCCTGTTACCTCTGTTGTCAATGAGGCCGAGATTAATGTCTCTGAACTAGCAGGTACACTTTGGGCATATCATCTAGAACTTAGACCATTTGTTTTGATCAGTCAATCAAATGTTTTAATTTTAATCAATATTCAAATGAGTCTTGTGTGTAAAATAAATACAATGGAAATGTAGTGGTGTTTTTAGTATTATATGTGTATGACATTCTTCCCATTGGAAATGATGTTGGAGTGTTGTCTTTGGTTAGCGTGTGGTTGTCCAGCTAATTTGATATGAAGTACATAGGATAAGTTTGTCACATCCTTGGGATCAAGATTATGCAATACCACAAGAATAGGATGTTGGGTTTATCATAAGCAACTTATATCGATTCAATTCTTACCAAGTTTAGCATGAAAGATTCGAAGAAAGGGTTCCTCCCTTTCAGACATGGAATATCTTTTTCCAAGGATTAGTGTCCTAGGACACTTAATGAGATAAAGAAGATGAAAGGAACCCCTTATGCTTCGATGGTTGGGAGCCTTATACTCAAGTACCTGGGAAAGAACACTAGACTATGGTAAAGAAAATACTCAAGTACCTGAAAAGAACACCAGATTATATGCTAGCTTACCAGGCAGAGAGTCTATTACCTATTGGGTACATCAACTCAGATTTTCGGTCTGATAGAGATTCCATAAAGTCCCCTTATGGATATGTGTTTACCCTATGAGGTGGAGTCAATCGTTGGAGGAATATTAAGCAATTCTGCATTTCTCATTCCACCATAGAAACTGAATATGTGGCAGCCTCTGAGGCAACCAAGGAAGCAGTATGGCATAGAAACTACCAAATGGATCTCAGAGTGATAACTTTAGTTTAATAGACTATTAGACTTTATTATGATAACAGGGGTGAGATTTTTAACTCAAAGGAACCCATGATCCATAAGAGAGGTAAACTCATCGAGCGTAAGTATCATCTCATTCGAGAATTTGTGTAGCGAGGTGATGTCATAGTTATTAAGATTGCATCACATAACAACCTACCAGAACCTTTCACGAAGAGCTTACTAGCTAAGACTTTTGATAGTTACGTATAGGGGATGGGAATGAGATGCATTGCAGCATGGGTTTGAGTCTAAGTGGGATATTGTTAGAGAAGTAGACTAAAAGCGTGCTTGATGTAATAGTTTTATTTATGGATTTATTTTTAAAGTAAAATCAGTTTTTCCTGTTTTAATGAGAATCATGAATAATATTTGCATTATTTTATATATTGTTGATGTCTTTTATTCTTCTTAGTATGAGTTCTGGTGTGTAGAGTATGACTTACACACGTAGGATCAGATCACTATTCTTATAGAATAGAAGTTTTATCATTCAAAGTCTTAAATGGGGCTATACACACCATCAGTAGGGCTATAGCACAATATTTTAGTAGGTCTATCTTGATTACAAAAAACTGTATAGTTTTAACTTATTTTGATTGTACACTTTATGTGTATTGAATGGGACCACATTGAGGTCAATGTCTTTGTAGAAATTTTATACGACAATTTAAACCTCGTGATTACTAGGTTTACGTAAGGCTCTTAATCTGGATATGATTGGTGGACACATGCCCTACTTATTTATTGCTTTGACTTATCGGGTGAGATTCATTATGGGATCAATAACCTTGATGGATTGGGTAATAGTGATCAATATATGGTGAAAGTTTTTATAGATAGAATCCACAAATCTGTATAGAGACTAATGATACCCCCTTGAGATGCTTATAAGTTTTGTAAGTTTCAAACCCTGCAGGTGGATTGTATTAATACGTACTACAAATATGTTAAGTCAAACCGCTCAAGGACTTAAAGAAGCTAATCCAATAAATTATCAATAATTTATTCTATTAACGGGTATCTGTAAATTTAATGTGGGGAGAATTAAGTAATGAATATTAAGAAGCTCGAAATAATACTTTAAGTTAAGGAGTGGCGTTGCAATTATAATTATTTAGTGAATTAATTATAATTAAGGGACTAAGGTTAGGATCCGAGAAGGATTAGAATTTCCCAGGCCAATTAGGAGACGCACCCTTATCTCTTCTTAGGGTCCCTACTATAGACTATATATATGCACCTAAGGCTCATTTTTCTTAAACCATTCATATTTATTTGATACTCAAAAGATGAAAACTCGAATTTATGAGAAAGAGAGATCGTAGAGAGAAATGTAGAAGAGTAAGTGGTCGCGGAGATAGAGTTCACACTCTGCTCGTGACTGTCCATATTATGAATATAATAGAAGACCATGAGGAGGATCAGGCTTGCGTTCTTGATCAACTATCATCCAATACGATCTGTGCTAACACGAGATCAAATCAAAGAGATCTTGAAAGGCGAATCATAATTCTAATTTGTAGGATTTCACATTTTTATTTTTTTTTAGTTCAAATTTTATGCGTATTCGATAGACCCTTGGATTGTCGCTCCAACAATAGGGTGGTAGGAGGTTCTAGAGGGTGATGGATCTCTCAAGGGCTTTGAGAGAAAGAGACAAAAATCTGATTAAGACGAGCCCCCCCCCCCCCCCCCCCCTCCTCCCCCAAGCCATATCATTCTTTAAATACCCTCAAACTAATTTGGATAAATCCCTAAAATGCCCCCAAACCCCATTCGCATTTTGACTTGTTGTTGTAGGATCATGACACGTGTCATAATACAACAGTTTAGGTTTTTACAACATATTTCAAATTGTAAAAATTGATTTCTGAATAGGTTGTTCAAATGAGAATGGGACCTGGTTAGAATCAATTTGGATCGTGTTCGATCATCCTTCTAATGACCATTGAACAAGGTTGGAGACCTAATACAAGAACATCTAGTTAGATCTTTAGTAGAAACCATCTTCGAACGACTTACATTTTTCACTTGGACAAACATCATCCTCACTCAAAAGAGACCGGGGCCTCATTCGAATGACTCTCGTAATCGTTTAAATCACATAATTTCCTAAAAATTTCAACTATTCCCAATAACTTCCAATTATCATCAAGGCCAAATGAATAATCGGATAAAGATAAAAGCCCGTATATTAATTATCCAAATCGAAAGGGTTTCATATGTTCACAATCTACACAGGGAAAAATAATAAAATGTTTGGTGCGGGTATTACACTGATCGTAATTGATATGTATTGATACTGAATGAGTGAGAAATTTATAATATTAGTCTATGTTTTTTATTATGAAATGGGAAAATTGTTAGAATGTTTAAATCAATAAATTTTAAGATTTGATAAATTCTTAGTTTAATGAATTGATTAATGTCTAGTATTTCTTGTGTTTTGATGATGGATTCGGGTTTACTTCAGTGTTAAAATAATTTTGGGTTGGTTATATATTGATGTGGGATTTTGATTTGTGATTTTAGGAGGTTTGGGACCTCTATTGAATAGTTTATTTGATGAAACCCCCAGGAAGAAGACGATGAGTAGCTCAACAAACCGAATTGGTTCGTTGGGGGAGCGAAACAGTTTGGTCAAGCGAACTGGCTCGGTCTACCAAGCGAACCGGTTCAGTTTGCTTGCCTGTCGAGAATTTTGTTGCGCATTATTTTAACCCCTTAATGGTTGGGAAATGGGCGTATGGTATTCTGGAGAATGATATCAGGGGTTTGTACGTACGTTGGGTCAATGGTTCAATGTGCCAGAGCGAGACAAATCAAGCCTCAAGTGAGTTAACACTTAAATGGTAATCGAGAAGTCGGTTGAAACTTTGGTATTGGTAGATTAATACATTGTGGGATTTCTGTACGTAGTCATTACTTTATATATATATATATATATATATATATATATATATATATATATATATATATATATATATATATATATATATATACTAGCGTATGCCCGTGCCTGAAGGCACGATGAAACATTTCCAAATTACGTTATCGCAAAACGACGAAAGTTTTCCAAAGTCATAATCACAAAATGATAAAAATTCGCATATACAGTAAATAATAAATGGTTTATATATTTTAAGTACAAATCTTCAAAGAATTGAATCATGTTAATCTGAGTTAAAAAGTTTATTTTACAACATGTAAATAATTTAAAAAATTTGGGCAGAATTTCCTTTGTTTTACAGACTATCCACCCTGTTTAAGAAATAAAAAAAATCCAACAACAAAATTAATAGACCGTAACAACAATAATAATAGTCTATCCGAAAAACCGTATAAAGACATTAATTTCATAAATGTATTTAGTCTACAAAATCCACGAATTGAGAAGGTACAAGTTTAGTCTACAAAATGTCATAAATGTATTTTGTCTATAAAATACAGTGACAATTGAGAAGGTACAAATTTAGTCTATAAAATGTCATAAATGTATTTAGTCACCGTATTACAATAAACCACATGAGACATTTTTCTTGAAGAAATACTTTTACAACTCTTTACTGGCAAAGCGAGATTCACATCATGCTTTCTTGATCGCGATCGAACATTCTCAAATGACTCGATCTTTTGAACCTTCTAAGGCCTCCATTCCTGTTTTGTCCTCACTTTTTCAAAATCATTATTTGAGGTCAAACTCATGACTATAGTTCACAAATTGCTTTACTCTATCAACCCAAAATCTGGAGGATAAAGGGTCAGTCGAAACATATTCCAATCCCATAAGCCTAGCAACCAAACCCGAAGTTCATATTGAATGCTTTTATTCAAAATTAACACCATGTATCCCATTTTTTTATCACATCAAGGAAACCCCCATTTTTTTCAATAGAAATCTATGATTCCAATAAAACCAATGGTACCCAGAAAGTAAAAAAGGAGTCATATGGAGAGATTTAATCAAAACGGGTAAAAACAGAAAGTCCTAATTGAAAATATACCAAACGCAACTTCGTTTGCTTCTCATTTCCTCCAAACTTGTTTGTAGTATGTTTTGCACCAGCTAAACATACGGTCGTAAAATTAGTGTCTAGAATTACCAGACCATGCAAAAAAATCAAAAAAATAACAGTCCACTTTTAATCAATGATTAAAATCAACATGTAAAGTTGTTAAATCCATAAATACACAACATTAGCTTTTGGTACCATCAATGACAAACAGTAGGCTACACACAAAACATCTGCATTTTCATCATTGAAGATAATCAAATTATAAAAGACATGAAAATGTTGAACAAACCTCTCATTATACTTGAAACCTTCTTCTGATAAAAAGCCCATTGGTTCTACTAATCCTCTCAATTAATCCCCCTATTTGAATTGCAATAGCCAATAAATCTTCGGTTCTTTAACTTTTTCCCAGTTTGCTTTCGGCAGCTTACAGAGCAGCAGTTTTTTTTGCAAACTGTAGTTCTCTGTGAGTCATTCTTCCTCGCCACGCACACTGTGTAACTATTGCTACCTTTTCATCCTTAAATAAATAAATGGGGAAAAGTATCGTCGGCATTGACTCATTCGGTGCAGCTATTGTTACCTTCCTTAGAACATAATGTTGATCCAAGCCTAGAAGATAATAGCAGTATGTCCTAAAACTACCCCAATATCATGAAATATAGTTGAAAAACAATTAAGAAAATAATCAAAACAACATGGAACTTTCAGTTGAGAAAACAATTAAAAAATCATTTTATCTGTCAGATTCGAACATCATTAACATGTTCGAACCAACGGCTCAATCAAGAGGCCTCCTCATCAGTGCTCATACCTAATGTTATATGAAGAATTCTTCAAATGAAGAAAAACAAGAATTCATCATTAGCATAATCAGTATAATACTTATTAGTATAATACCGTAATCGAATTGTGAAAACATCAAACATCAAACACTCTGAGAACATCAAACACTCATCAGATGAATTCTACTAAAGTGGTTTCATACAATAATCAAATTTTGAACAAAATCAAAATTTGAACTCACCAACAAAAGCAAGCATTATGGGTTGAGTTAACTAATAAAAAAAGTGTGCTGTAAATATCTGAGTCTTACTGTTTTATTGTGTGTTGTGAGTTGCATATGGGGGAGACTATTGAGCGAGCCCAGATGCGTTGTTTGTTGATGCATGAATTCAGGCAATGCTGATAATTGGGTGGAAGGGTTATTCATCAAATTATGCCCAGTGATTAGCAGGTTCCACCGATCGACCTCCATAGTTGATGAGGAAGCCTCATAGGCTAATGTATGATGCAAGTAGGACAACTATGGTAGGTAGACCTACTATAAATAAATAAATATATGTGTGATATTGACTACATGGAGTTTATCACTACCTGGATGATGGCGCCATTCATAGCTGATGCTTTCTTTCGAGTAAGTAGGTGAAGCAGGGCAAATGTTCAAAACCTCATATCTCAGAAGCTCTTAAATGGATTCTTTAACCTCATAAAGGAGTGACCTAAAAAATGTTGCATCCAAGCATTAAAACTTCATAAAAATTATGAGGGTGTTGGGGGGGGGGAAATATATGAAAACTGCAAAATATTGAACTATATTGTAGGCACATGGAGTTCCCTATATATAATATTGAACTCATTTTCATAGTACTTACAAACTACTTGTTTAATATTAGAAACTACATGTTTAATATTACAAACTATGGTGCCTATTATGGAAGGGTCTTCCAGGAGCTTGAGAATGTGTAAATTATTCCGAATAATAGAGAGAAATGGATCCTTCAGAACAATAGACAAAAATGGATCCGAAGGTATGTAAATCATGTAATTGGAACCATCGTAATGGAAACATATAATTTCTAAATCTTCATTTAGAAAGCCTTTTAAATGTTGTCCATCATCTGAGCGAAACTCAAATATGTCATCCTCTGTGTAGCAAGACCATCATCGTGTTGTATTATAGAATATGACATACATCAGAAGTATAAGTATTTTGGAAAGGGGATAAGAAATATTTAAAGGATTGCTTCGACTTCTTTGTCAAGGATAACATTGGGCATAAGCAGTATTTCGGCAAGGGCAGAAGCAGCATTAGGAATGTTTGTGCTCATGAATATTTGAACAGGAGTATCAACTTGGCAGAGCAGCATGCACTCATCCCCATGCGAACTTCTACGCACTATCAACAATGTTATCAATCCAATTGTTGGAAGCCATCAGAACTCTGCCATGATAATTGTCCACAAATCTAGTAGGATGTTTGGCAAGGGCAAGGCATCAATATCTATGTTGAAACTCTTAAAATCGTCACTGTGAACTCTATACCTGGAAACATAATTAAGTAATTAGAATCAACGAATTTAATTTAAAACAAATAATAATTTTGTAATCTATAAAGAAATCATTGGGTATACTACAACTTACTTTTAGGTAAATTCACGGGCTTGTCATTGATGCTGAATTACTTATGGTTACATAGTTACACATAAGTCTCATTTGATCGAAGCCATTTGAACAATATTTCCTCCATTATACCTGCAAATGACAGATTATAACAAATTAGAGTATATATTATGCATGAAAACACCATAATAGTGACCTTAGGGCGTTGTATAATGTACCATAACAAATAAAATCCTTTGCGAGTAAATAGTCTCGCATTTCTCCATCAATTATGAATATTAAAGTTTGAGGTACCTGTAATTGCGAAATGTGTAAGAATTAGATAAACACAGGGATGCTAGTCGATACTCTATAATTACGAATTAGTTGAATCAGCAACGGGGATGCTTTATGGTCTAATCCATGTTCAATACATATTAATAATGAAAAAAATGACAATTATGATGAAAATGTTGAGCTCGGGAGATGGCCAAGAGTGTACTTTTGTGGACAACCCTCCCTTCCTCTTGGTCATTCACATATTACTTGACAAAGAACAGTAATAATATGATAAGCAGGACCTATATACTTGAGCATCTTCTTTGCTCTTACCGATGGAACTGATTTTTCTATTGTTGTGTCTACACTAACACATGTGGCCATGTGCAATTGAAGGTAAGTGAAAGAAAATATTACATTTAGTCATTACCATAAGGTTACATGTCAGAAATTTTTGTATGTTTTCATTAAAACAAAGTAAAAAATTGAAACTGCAAAAATTAGAGTCGGTAAATAAATGTTTACTTACAAAAAGTCAATAAGCATGATTCGATAAATCATTATTTCTTCAGTGTGACCCTTGTAACCTCCAGACTTCATGAGGATGAAGGTAATTGGAAAAGAGAATCAGTAATTGCTATATTTGAACCCGCTTTACATAGGAGAGTGTGAAGAATTTAAAACTAAAATTAACATAAGAAAATTAAATAAAATTAACATAAGAGAATAAGTATTTGCTATATACAAACCTATTATTTCCTCCAGACTGAATCCTCCTGTTTCTAACTTATTGCTTGATTTTTTGAATGACTGTCCTTCGACATTTGACAGATAGACTTAGCTCCGTGAGGTTTTCCATGATGTTTTTAGCAGGTTTCATTGGTGTGTTGAGGCTTTTTGTAGTATGTATAATACAAATTGGTGCTAATAGGAGTTAATGCCATGAGTAAAGACTTCAACTGCAAGTGGTCTTGAATAAATTTTCACACTTTTCTTTCGCATCATATGCATAACTGTTTCAATATGACACCATTCAGTTGTTTCATAAACACTTGACATCAATGTACTTACCCACAAATCATAAATCACCAAACTAATGGATAAAATTAAGTGCATATGAAACAATATTCATAATAAACGAAATCAAAATAAAGTAAAGGCTATCATTATCATATCTTGACAGTGAATGTTCGAATTTCAAAAAAGATTACCAATGCTCTCATCAGTGATTAAATGAGTATCATAGAGCTCTTCTAAGAAATAATCTAACATATGTCTAGTTAAAGAAATAATCTATATATTAGACTGAATCTAACATATGCTCATAATTAAAAGCATAAAATGTAAACAAAACATCAAGAATTAAAACTATATGTCTAAAAACCATGTATCTACAAAGAAAATCTCAAATTTAAAAACAACTTCAAAATGCATAATAGATATTACAGTTAATACCTACAACAAGACATGGCATGGATATTAAGCTCTTCCATAACTTATAACTAAAAGTACAAAAATTAACATAAGAAAGAGGTAGAAAATATCATCATCCATCTATTTCATGTACAGTTGTAAATAATCACAACACTTAAGTCACTACATGGACTTTAAATCAAACAATCGCCAATCACTTAGAAGGACAGTTGACAATGTTTCTGTCATGTATATACTATTGTGAATCACAACACAATTGCATTTAGACATCCAAAAAGGTATCAAAAACAGAAAATGACTTGTTTACCTGATCTATATTACAGTAAGAATCGTTCTCAATTTCTCTAACTATGAACCAATGGGTGGGGTACTTGACTTGTTTACCCGATCTGTATTACTGTTAGAATTTACAAAACATGGAAAAAGATGTATACCTTGACGATTATGAAGGATATTGTTGACGATCCGGTGTCGAACGGTACTATCATTGAGGAGTGTCTCTCTATTGAGCCTATCCATGAATTTGTGCAGAGCTGTAATATTGTTTCCTTTAACAAAATCTAAGTTAAGAGGATTCACTTTAGAAATTTTAAACACCAACCACACTCACAGTGTAACCACTTCTAGCACAACTATTGATGTTGAGGTTGAGGAACTAATGCTAGTTCCATTTACAAATGTAAGGTGCAAGATTACTTTCAAACAACACGAAAAATTTGACTACACATGGGAACCAAAAAAATTTGGAACTATCCGCAATAAAGATAATCGAGAAAATAATTATCACATGAAATGTAAATCAATAACTATATGAAATGTAAGCAATTAACACAGCTTAGTAGCCTATAAGTGTCCCATTGATTTACTATTACATGATCCTCTATCCAACAAATATTAAACGAATGAAGTTGGAATTAAAAAGGGGAAAATGAGTAATAAACCAAAATTAATAACTTCAATCATTTACTTGCTATATCTATATGCCTAATATGTAATGCCTCCCACCTTATAATGTTTTTTTTTAAACTCTCTTCATTTGCTCCTCTTAATATATACAGTCTACCACTTTCTCTCATTACCTCAAGAAATCCCACTAAAAAGATACTTGAAAAATAACCTAGAAGTGTATTATGTTGTTCCATTTTCAAGATATCAAAATTCATCTCAAGAATCTTACAATTCATGAACAAAATATGCTTAGATGAAGCCAATTTGTAACATGAAAAATTCCATGTGATAAATTAAAAAAACATAACAAAATAGTATACCCATGATTAATGCCTACACACTAACGTATGTTCACAACACTTTATGGGTTTCGAAACATAAAAAAATTACTTCAGAATAGAGCTAGTAACCTATATTTAGGTACACAAAGAGATGTATGGATATAAGGAGTCATCTTCTACCTAAAAAAAAGAATTTGAAAATGATTTACAAATAGTTTTGCCAAATAGTAGAAAATAAAAATGAAGAGAGAGGCTCACACACCTTTCTTTTTGCTCTCATGTTCTTCAAAAATGCATATTGAGTTAGATCCAATATTTAATCAATTCAAGATCCCAACACAATGAATGTCACTCATCATTTTCAAATAAATAAACAGAAGAAATGAAAAATATACCTTGCAAAGGACATATAGTTCGAGTAATTTATGATGAGCAACCATCTGGTACAAATCTCTTTTGAACCTACAATCCAACAACATCATAGCACAATCAAAATTGGATGTAGAAAATACCCAAAATAGCATTTGAAACCTAAATGAAACAAAGAATCAAAAGACCTAATCAAAATGAAATAAAGACTAAAAACTGATTACATCTGGAAAAGTACTTGGATCTGCAATAAAAACCAACTTGGATCTACAATAAAAATTGATTAGATCTAGAAAAATACTTGAACAAACACTGAAAAAACATGAAATCGTACATGTGTCGCACAATGAATTTGTGGGTGAAGAAGATCGAGAGTGAGACCTTTTGCGTGGTGGGTTTGGTGAGGAACTGGTGCTAGAGAGAGGAGGAGAGTTATTTAGGCTAAAGTACAAATGGAGGGAGAATTGTTAGATTGAGAGAGAGAGCAGTGTACTCGGCTAGTGTTAAAAGATTCCTAAGTAGTAATTTCCTATTTTATCCATGCATTTGAATTTTGGGTAAAAGGAGAAAAGGAAATTAAGGGTTAAAAAAGAGGGGGATCTCAAATATGTAAGGGATAAAAATGGTTAGAGGGTTATTTTAATCTCAACCATTGGATCGTTGCCTTGTTGGCTTCGATCTGAACCGTGAAGTGTCTTCCCATCTTATGAATAGTGAAAACACCATTATTACTTATTATATATATATTGGGAGAGATATATATGTATGTGTATATGAGATATCATGTTTGTATCCATTTACTGCACGAGTGTAGTTATTTTATTATATTGTGCGTGTGTAGCTTTGTTATTAAATATGGAAGTATACCTAGTGAGGGTAACATATATTTATCTAATGATGATTATTAGTGGGATAGGATATAACGACGGTTATTGTCCTAATAGTTTGGGTAGTATTGTTATGATAGTAAAATGAATGCATTATGTGCGCACTATAGTTGAGAGGTGAGGATAAGTCACATGTGAGTGAGAACGATAAGTTATTTTTGAAGGTAGTACACTAAATGTTTTTATTTAAAGCATTTAAGTACTTGAAAAATATTTTCAAATGTTTTTGGGCTTGAGCTACTGGAAAATATATTCAAACATTCAAAGATCTTGAAGCCAGTTTTGATAATCCTCGTTACCTTAATTATCACATGGGTAGATGAATAGTAAATTGGATAATTCCCTCACCCAAGTCACATGTTTTTCGACCCTATTTCTAAACATGTTGGTGAAAACATTTTGTGTGTATAAATTTATTTGTTTTGCTATCTTGACTTGCTTGTATAACAAATGTTCAAAAAATTAAAATCAAGCAAAATTGAGCAAAACTGACTAGTTGCATTGCAGCGACGATATGTGTTACGGTTGAAAAAATAGAAAATTTCCATTGGAAAAAATTGAAGTTTGGCGCGAGAAGCTTATCACTGAATCATCACCACTATAACGCTTTTGTACTAGCAATGCTTTTCTTGCTCTTCCCCAAATTCTTTGAAGGTCTCCTAAAAAATCTCTAAAATGATGCATGACTTGCAATTTAATAGGTTTGCTCCAGCGACCCTCGTCCTCGTCGTAGGGATACCTTCGACATCTCGTATAAATACGTGAACCGGTCACAAAGATATTTGAGTAACTTTTAGATTTTTGTGAAAAAAGAACCTTGTGACACCTCGCCTATTCTAATTACGGGTGGACAATCCTATATTAAAATGAAACATGATTCTCAGTTTGGTTGAATCTTAGCATCATTGTCGAAAACCAATTAACTACTAACAGCCTATTAAATCCGGTCTCAACTTTTAAAAACTTTTTAACATATTTATTAAAACAATCAAACATATATATAAACATTCTCCACGGTAGAATATAATGAGTGGTGATAATATAATTGTATACATAACCGAATAAATCTCAATAATATCCTATGTATCATAATCGAACTAATAATTGAAATAATATAAACAATGTCTGATGATAATAAAAATTTTCTGATTGTGGGGGACATGACCAAAAGCAAATACTGGAATAATCATCTGAAATAGATAGAATGGAAAGAGGCGTCTATGCAAATCCTCCATGCATCCACAACTGATACATCATCATCTGACTGGAATGATAAGTTAACCCTGGCGTCCATGTCGCTAAGTGATCGAGGGGAAAAACCGAGCGTCCGTGTAATATGAAAATCGTTGTTATCATCTTCCGACCACAATGCAAAAAAAACTAAACTTTAACTACATTCTTATGTAGTAAAGAGGCGAGTATGGGTATCGAATCCACAGGGAATGTTTGATAGATTTTAATTGATTTATTACTTCAAAAATAAAGTCTAAAATATGATGATGGGGTGAGAAAGGAAAAGGGGGAAAATAAAGAAGTTAACTAAAACTAATTGGAAAATTATGGTAGGGACACCATCCCCCTACTCCTAGAATGTTTATCGGGTATAAGACTAGTTGTGAATTAGATAATTGATTAAATCCAATCTTTATTAATCTCAAGCATTATATATATGAGGGTACTAGCCCTCACCATACATAATCAAAAGAAAAAATAAAGCGGTGTCATTATAGCTACACTCGTGTCGCACTCTTAAGCATCCCGGTTACCTAGGGCAAACGAGATCAAAAGTCCTATGACGCTTTTTATCACTAGACAACATGATTCGATCATTTATTTTATTCAGGGAACTAATTTTACACACATGCAAACCACGACGAGTTAGGTGCACCCCAACCCCTAAAAAATCTGGCCTAGCATGGTGTAACTATGATTAAGTGCACAAGAATCCATTAACAAGTATGTGAAAATAAGGAAAAAATGATAAAACTGCTGGAATTTAAGGTTACCGAGATTGAAGAAGACAACCATGCAAGAAGAAATCAAAGATTGAAGAAAAATCGAAAAAACTCTTGAATTAAAGGTGCAAAATATGTAAATTCTTCTCCTACATATTCCTCTTGGTTTTGGATATTTTACATGAATGAAATCGGAATAAAAATATTTCAAATGACTAAACATATAGGTTACAAGTTGTTTAGAAGAGTCCCCAAAACATAAAACTCTTTTGGCTAAAAGATAAGGGCAAAATAAAAATCCCATATCTGGTAATTTTGCCACACTTAGAAAGCATGACTATTTTTGTAACGGTTCTGGAGCGTGAGAAATGACCGGACCGGTTCGTTTTTGGTCCATCAGTTCGGTTCGGTTCGGCCTTAACGGTTTTGCCTTGGATTTCTTTCTCAACTTCAAAATGGGCATAACTTATTGAACAAAGCTCGGATTGAGGTGACGTTTTTTCCAATGTTCTTGTAATTGAAAGTTCTTGAACTTCCCTATTGGCCCCACCTCCGAACTAAGGCTGCAAAATTATGAAAATGACCTTCAACTCCCCATTTCTTGGTTTCTTTCACTATTTTGAGTTCTCTCTCGCACTTATTTGCATGAAATACCTCTAAATTACGTGGAAAATACACAAAACACGAAATACTTGCAAATGGGGTTAGTATCATAAATATGAGAAAAATCCAAGCTATTTACAATGCACGTGATCATAAAAAGACACAAATTAAGGGGATAAATATATAATATTTATGCCTAATCAATAAGCACCTAAAAGGTTTTGAAAATATTTTTGATACAGGTCAACGCCCAAAACATCTTAAGAATATTTTCAAGTAATTAAAATACAATAATGAATAATCAATATAATTATTCATGTTCATGTAGTGTCGCACTCATGAGATTATCCTAGCCCCTTCTCTATAAAGCGCACCTAACGCATGTGTTTTAACTTCCAAGTTATGATACCCCTCCTAACTAGTCTATCCATTCTTCATATAGTCCAATACTCTACCTTTACTCCCATTTGTGCTACACACATTTCACTTTACTTTGTTTGTCACTTAGCTATCACGTAAGCTATGTCATTGTAATTCTCAATTAGACTTGTACCATTATATAGTCAACATAACTTTACACCAGTAATAATTTAATGTTCACACAATCATTAAGTTCAAATATACACATAGTACTCTTTTATACGTATATACATAACATCCCCTAGCTGTCCTCCCAGATGAATTCCCTAGTAAATCAGGCTCCGGGTAGGAGACGTACCACTCCTAGGCCACCGGGTCATAATCTCACCATCGATCCCAAATCGTAAACCCCTAAACTGAAGGCGATTATAGACATACATATGTGGATCATAACCATACCAAATTATCCCACTGGAATCCAAACTCACCTATAGTTTTCATGCAACGGTCATATGACTTGAGGAAATGACCCAACACCTGTTGGTCACACCAGGGTGGAATGCCCATTATGCACAACCTCTAACGATAGCATATCTACAGTAGAAATGTTCACATATAAATAAATCACACATATATGTATATATACACTTTCACTCAGTATGTATATAAAATCAACTAACGTGCATAATATTTCTCTCTTAGAACTAGCCCACAAAACCCCGAGTCTATCTCGACTTCCCGGTTTTTCATTAAGTATTTACTTACCAATTATTAACTCTATAACTTCATATTTCTGGCCAACATGATATTCTACCTAATCACTTATCCTAACCAATCACTAAATCCTAAGTCGATTTCATTATTTTCACCCGAGTATGTTCACCCAATTATACAAGCAACTTTATACCCGAAATTCATCCCCGGTTAGCTTAAGGAACTACCTAATCTTTGGATTAGGTTAATAAGAGTTTTAAAAATTCCTCCCATGAGATCCATTTAAATAAGTAAAAATAAAGGTCCTTATCCCATTAGAACTCTTAAAAATCCCAAATTTGCACCAATGTAATATTCTAACAGATTAAACACCTTTTACTAAAATGACTATTACACCCTCCATAGAAGTCCAAATGACCCGATTCAAAGCTCATTGGAAATATAATATCAATACCTTTTTTTAAATCAATGATAATAGTCAAATTCAAAGTACAAATAAAATGTCATGCAATTGAAGTGACATCAAAATTTGCAAAAATTAGATATTCTGACATAGTAAACACCTTTTACTAAAATGGATATTACTCCCTCCACAGAAGTCCAAATGACCTGATTCAAAGCTCATCGGAAAGATAATATCCGCATATTTCTTTACATCTTTGGATAATAGTATAATTCAAAATAAAAATAAAATGTAATACATTTGAATTGACATCAAAATTTTTGTCACATTCATTAATTAAATTAATACGCCATTCAACATTAAATCCTAGTCTCAAGGTTCACCCTTTTCCCTTCTAAATAAATCATGAACCAGTCTATTTAATTATAAGCACATAAGATTTACCATATTATCGTCGTTATATTTATGTTCAATAGTTACTTTATTCAAAACCCAATTTTGCATGGTTCTCCCAACCCAATAAATTTGTGTTTTTCGACACTGATTTTGCGTGAATATTTGAAGCTACCGTTAACATTAAAGAAAGTTAAATACTTTCCTTGAAAGATATGAATTTATGATATTTTCTTCTTACGTTCCTATATTGGCAATGATATTGAACCCGAATAAACTTGATCTCCAACCCGGATCCCTTTTTTCTTTTCTTTTCTCTCTTTTCTTCTTCTCTTTTCTCCCCTGTCTCGAAACCCTAGCCTATGGAATGGTTGGATAGTTACCCATCCTATGTAACTTATTTAAATATAAACTAAATGATCCAAATCACAAAATAAAGTAATAACTTACATGTAAAATGACCCGAATACCCTTTCATGGTTCTCATTTAGCCTAAAAAGCCCATGGAACTCAATTGCAACCCCCTGATACCTATTTCTGACTATCTCTACCCATTCTGGACCATTAACTCGCTCAAAATTGCCAATCGAGTTATCTAAAATTAATTTCCATCTCATTCCTAACATGATTCTATCTGTGCATCCCGAATGAGATAGTGTTAAACCCATTGATTTTTCTCACTTACGACGTAATACAATTAAACACGTTTTAATTTACTTATCACATAAGTAAATATAATTACACATAATTATTAATTCTTTTATTATCCAACTAATATTTATTTAAGTCACTTTATTTATCCATATAATTAAATTATGTGCATATGTGTAATTTAAAAAATGCTAAAAAATACAGTGTCTTACATACTTCCCCCTAACAACGGAATTTAGTCCCCGGGACATACTTGGAATAAAGAGCTCTAGATACATTGCTCTCATGTAATCCTCATGTTCCTAAGTTGAATTATTGGCATTATGATATTCCCATTATACACGCATTAACGATACTATGTTGACCGAAATCCCACTCAGTACGGCCCAAGACGTTGAAAATTCCCTCCTCGTAAAGTTGTTAGACTACAAGCCAATCTCCTCTAATGTCATGCGATGATATACCCCATCATCCTTGCGATACCTCCTTAATGATGACACAAAAAATGCATCATAAGCCAACTATAAGGCCCTAGTAAGATGAGCCTTTACAAAACCAGCCATACCGTTTGATGATGGGGAAAGGCCCCACACACCTAGGCCCCAACTTCCATTCTTCACAAATCACACCATTCCCTTAGTGAGAGATATCCATAGTAATATATTACCACTCACTTTAAACTTCAAAATCTACGGTTACTACCCTGTAAGTCTATAATGTACATCCTAAGATATCCTCTAATATTTTTTTCACCCTTCCCGTCTACCCATCGGACTGCGGGTGATATGCCTGGATCAAGCGCAATTGTGTCGCCTAGTATCTTGAAACTCTGCCAAAAGTGGGACACAAAGATCTTATCTTGATCCAAAACATTGTTGGGCGGAACCTAATGTCGGCTCACTCTCTTCTTGATAATGAAACATTGGGCATAATGCCCGATCGTGTAATTCACCTGAATTAGTAAGAACTATTCCACCTTGATCAACCGATCCCAATAACCCCTAGGAAAACCTAAACCCTCCATGACATTGGTAACCAAAAATAAAATCCACCAGTATACACTCCCCTCACTGGAATATTGAATTATTACACAATTCTAGTTGATCATCGAGGAGCAACTTTCTCCATCTAACGAGTGGTACACCTGGAGACAAACTTTGTTATGTTCTGCTCCACACTGATCGACACATACTGTATCCAACATTATATGGTACATATTTATCCCCCTCATGGGGTACACCAAAAACCATGACCTATGCGTCTGCTCCAAAATTGCACATTATGTAGGTACTCCTCATATGTTACAATCAACTTCCTATTGATGTGGAAGCCACCTTGAGAACTGACTGAGTAAGGATTTTATCTACCTTCCAAAACTTTTGGACCCTCCTATGGCAAGAAGGATCCCTTGAATTTCTCTCAACAGTTCCTTAACCCATCTCGAGTGTGATGGCTCTACCTGCTATAGATGTTCGGGCTATCTTCTTCCTCTAACAAAGTTTAGTCTACCTCACCATTAAAATTCTACAGTTAACTACCCTATTGGAATATGGTGCAACTCAAATACCCCCACATTACCTTATCTCGAACGACACTAAATATCGAAGTGATGAGGGCGCCCATACACCCTACACGTCGTGCATATATGCACATATACCATAGATGCAATCTACCTACATTAAAATCTCCCCCACATGGCACACATGACTATATAGTAAGGGTAGAGTTTATTACCCTACTAATCGCAACCTAAATATTTAGAGATTGCCCCACTTATCAACTAGTGGTGCAAACATTCTGCAGTGCTTTCTTCACAACACTACTTGGCCCCGCTAGCCTAAATTATATAACAGCCCTCTGATCAAAACCTTATACATATACATGTGTAATGACTAATGTACCAAACCAATACCCTAGAACCCAAATGTCTCCAAACTCTTGATACTTTCTAAGTTTTAGGTGTGGGATGTATCACAAGAGAAATAGAGACAATGAACCCTCCGATACACTACTACCTAGCTTTGTCGATTATCGAGAGTCGTAGGCCCAACACACATTATCGAGACACTCAAAATCCTATCCTCGAAAGTCACTAAAGTAGACCCCTAACTCCTAAATCTCAAAAGGAGTCATACAATACGAAGCTCACAGTATCAATAAGTCCCTAGCACAAGTCAAAAACGAACTCAATCTCTCGGCTCGTGGTAACCCCGACATACCCTGAATCACATCAGTAAAGTCCCTAAACATAAGGATAGAATATAATGAGACATATATCCTCTGTGAAGTCTGCTCCCAAAAATATTATAAATGCGTGCTCAGCTCTTACTCATGACGAGACATTTTAAAAAGTTACACATCCTTCCCTTAAATAATGAACATGTTAACCTTACTGTAATATTACACCATCGCTCTACGCATCGCTAACAAGTCCATACCTATGAAAACATCATACTCACAGTATCTAGACATAGTTGGTTAATTAAAATTTGGATATTTTTCTTCAACATAGTATTTTAGGTGTGAAAAATAAATTTTTGAATGGTCTTCATTTCAGTACGCAATACACACTCTTAAGCTCCATTTGAATTGATGACTCCCATATACACAAAATGTATATAGTAACTACCTTATACCACTTGTAAAACCTTTTACCCATACTCCACCTCCTCACTAACGCCGTCAGAGCTCAGCGACACCATAACCATGTTATGACAATCCACTCATTGTCTCTCCAAGAGTCTGCATATATATAGGTGGTTGGAGAAAAGTTAATGATATGTTCAAATCATCATACTTCTAAACAATAAAGAGACTTTAGATTATACAAGTGTTACATCATTATTTTATACGCTCTCAACCCATTTTTATGAGCATAAAACCATAATTTGGATAATATCCATCTTTCTTACTTGTTATATTTCTTGTTGATACCTAAATTAATACTTAGGAATCATTATATAAGTATATTAGTTACCTCCTAAGACCCTTTAGACTAGTGATAAATATGTCAAGAACTTCAAACTCTCTTATCCAAAGACCAAAAGGTCTCCCAGATTGTAATAACTCTTTCATAATCTAATAAAATGTATAATAACCTTTGACAATGGATGTAAGATCCTCAATTAAGGTCCTAACCACTTCAAATATGTGCCTTACACTTTGAAACTTCTCCCCTTAACCCATACAAAATACTGATGGGAGCATTTATTGGCTCTGAGGTCACGTACAATTTCAATACCCATAAATTTAGCGCCGTTTATGGGAATGACAAGTTCCAAATACTTCATATATAATTTTTTTTCCTTTTAAGATGTTTACCAATGCCGTCTAGGCCCTCTCTTTTAAAGATACAAAATCTCTTCAAAAGGATCTTTAAGAGAAACTAGTTGACATTCTCATAAGACTTATCGTACCACCTGTAGCATAGGGGACAACTACATTGGTACAAAATGGAATTAATATGAATTCGGACCTACCAACGCATGGTAGCTCGACCTCTATTAGGATAACTGCCTCAGTGCCAAAGGTCAGGGATAATGGATTTTCCCCTTTGGACCTCTAACCATTGTTCAATAGTCCCATAAAATGCTTGTCATTTCCTTAGCCCATAAACCCTTTGCTTTCTCAAAACTTTGCTTCATGTTCTAGAATCTGGTTTTGTTAGTCACTTTGAGTTCGCCATTGGACTAAGGATGACATGTAGAGGAGTAATGATTACTTATAGCACATTCTAAGTAAAACTCCATTAAGGTAAGGTTATGAAAATATTTTTCGTTATCAGAGATGATGGATCTAGGCAAGCCAAACCTACAAATAATATTCTTCCCAATGAAATTGGTGGTCAATTTCTTTGTGATGGTGGATAAGGGCTCAGCCTCAACTGTGACACCCCGCCTAATAAAATACCGGGTGATCAGTCCTATATCAAATCAAACAGGAATCTCAAGTGGTTTCATTCTCAGCATCACTGTCGAAAATAAATTAATTACTAATAACCTATTAGGCCTGGCGTTAAATTTTAAACTTTCTAATATTTTTAACTTAACGCACCCAATAAAACTATCCACGCATAATAATATAACCAATAACTGAAATAAATGAATGATGATCGATAACTCTCGGTAAAGCATATATATAACCATATCGAATGAAATGCTCAATATAAAATAAATTACAACAGTTGGGCAATATGTGTAAGTTTAACTAATAATACCTCCTATCTAGATCACAAGGAGAGAAGCGATCATAAATAATATGTACTATCATCCACATCTATTGCAGCAACGTCTGACTCAAAAGAATAATGATCCATGCACCGATGTGTCTAGATATCTAAAAAGGTTTTAAAGAAGAGAGAGAAAATATATAAGCAGGTCAGAGCCCGAGGTTTAAAAATGATTTTAGCAAATTCTTAACGTACTTTAATTCTTAAAATATGATATTATTCATATTTAAACTGGTGTCGCACTCCCATCAGATACCCCTCACCTCTCATCTAACTGTGCATAGCTAACGCATGTATTTTAAACATTCTAGTTAGTATCTCACCAAACCATCTAACATCACACGCTATCGTAACAACCCGCTTATGTAATATCCTAATCTTTCGCCCACTTATGCTTCTTCTGATCACAAATAACTCTCACTTATACTCACTGAAAATCTCAAAATGAATTTAGTTAACTAGGGCGCCCAACCATGTACTAAATACCAAACATCTCCCCACTTCCATCATTGCGTTAATATTCATGCGTGGGACTTATCGCAAAGCGAAATTCAAATAAGGAATACTCCCGATACACAACTACTTAACGTTTACGATCGTTGAGATTCGTTTGGCCCTTTGTCCATAGCATGTACCCCTAAATTCCCATCTCTCATCATAAAAGTATACTCATAAAAATTGTAACTCTTTCCATTATCAATTTATGTCTCATACCGTCAAAGGGATACACAAAATCCCTTCAAATTATTCATAGAACAATAATCCAAAATATCATAGGGTTTAATATCTCTCAGCTCCCGACCTTTGCTACTTTCGTGCATGTAACACCTCGTAATTTCTGGGTTATTATTTTTTAACTAATTAATTCGATAATTATTAAATAACTTGTCTCGTAAATCAATGAGAATTAATTATTGGGAATATTAAAAAGTGAATATATTTAAATAAGTTAACAAGTGAGAGTTAATTTTAGAAATTTATTATGGATAGTGATTTTGAGCACACGGTTGAGTCCGTTAGGGTCGAAATAGTCTAAAATGATTGCACATATGTATATAATAGGTCTCGGGTCTTAATTAGATATGTTTGAGCCCCAAATAGTGAGTTTAGACTCCTTTAAGGAAGCCCATAGGCCCAAAAAGGGGATTTCAGCCTTTTGTCGTAATTAGGCAACGTAAGATAACCTAAATTCATTTTTGAGGATTAAGAGTGGAGAGATTGAGAGGAAAGCCATTAGAAGAATTTAGGGATTCTGGAAGGAACTTGAAGCACAAGAAGAAGCCCTTGGATTCATTCAATTTCCCTCATGCAACACCTTGATATACATTGAGGCAAGTGGTTTAATGTGTAACTTGTTAATGTGTATTTAGTTATTCATATTAAAGGAGGTGAAACTCAATTAAAATGTTAGGGTTGTATTCATTAGAAATTGGGCATTCTTTAATTTTAAGTTATAAATCTGTAGAGGGGCTAAGATTTGATGTAATTGATGTTTTATTTGATGAAATGGTTAGGGTTACATTCAATATTATATAAGTAAGGAATTAGGATGAATTTGGGGATGTTTTGATGCAGAAACCTATTCAGAAAAGGGGTTGAAAACTTGTTAATGGCAGACTGGGTTTTTAGCAGAAGAGATAGAAGGATAAATACCAGGGTCATTCGAACGAACTGGTATTTCGTTCAAACGAGATCCACTATCATTTGAATGACATGGCTCTTCATTTGAACCACCTGTTAGGTCTGCCAGATTTCTGCAATTCCCCTGATTCAGACCTGTTGTGTGGGAGATTTACAGTTCCTGCCTAACTGAATTATGAAATTGAGTATTGAATTAAGGTTTAATTTGGGAAAACCTAAATTTAAAATTAATTAGACTTGATTGCATGAAATTGGAGACGTACGTTCATGATTTAGCATATTGTAATCTTGTTTTTTAAGTGATTAGAATTGATTGCATGAAATTGAAGGGCAGATTAAAACTATTGAATTTTGGGCCGAGAGATAGAGATTCCGGGTATACTTGTGACATAGAGAGTCCGGGTATACTTGAAAGGGATGTACCAAAAATAATGGAAATTAATTAGTGTGTAATTAATTAAAATGAGGACGGACCGTAGACTTAAATGTTTTAGGCTTGGGTATGTGCATAATACTCCGATAGCCTGGATTTCTATATATATATGTTTATGTGTATATATATATATATATATATATATATATATATATATATATATATATATATAATTGTGTGAATAATATATATATGGTAAAGTCATACCAATATTAATGCTATCATAGGAATTTGCGCAATGTGGGTGAGTCCCCTACAGGGTGACTATATTTCCCAGGCCATAGCGTACGTATTAAGGGTTGGGACTATTACAGTAGGGAGTGGACACTTTCGAGGGGATCTATGGTCGCCTCATATGCGCTTAGTGATAGCATTTATATCTAACATCAGTGTGAATGTTGAGATATGATACGTATATATAGTGCATAATTATATAGGAGAATTTATATATACATATACATGATGTAAAATGTATAGAAAATATAACTTGTGGGAATGATATATGATTTAAAGTGAGAAAATATGCTATATGCTGGGGAAATTAGTATAATATTTGGGACAAGGCTAGTTATGGGAAGAGTGACTAGGTTTATTATGTATAATTCATTAGGCGTGCACATTAGTTGAGTGGTAAGGTGTACTCAAGGGAGTGCACGGCACTAACTTAAATATGAAGAGCATTTGCATTTTTATCTCTTGTATTTAGATTCACTTGATAAATATTTTCAAATGTTTTGGGTTCTAACCCTTGCTATAAAATATTTTCAAAAACCTTTTAGGTGTCCTACCACAGGGGTGTCAGGCCTGATCCTTCCTATTGGGTGCGCAACTACAACTTATGTGGATTGCTGCAGGATCTTTGTTTCGATGCTTGTCTCATTCTATCTTTTGATAATGACTTTTTTAGTTGTACTATTTGGTTTGTACTACTATATTCAGTCTTCGCATGTATCGATATTCTTTTATACTTGCACTTAATGAATTGCTTGTAGTCGATGTTACTCGACAAACACTTTTATTTATTTTGTGGCATGTTTAGTTTCTTTCTTATAATAGTTAATTTGGTTTCGTAGTATGTTGGATCGGTTTGACTTATTTCATAAGATAAAATTTGACATCAGCCTAATTTAAGACTGGGTGATTAGTAATTAAAAAGTTTTTCGATGGTGATGCTAATAATGATCCAGATGAGATTCCTATTTAATTTGGTATAGGGATGATCACCTTGTATTTTATTTAGTGGGGTGTCACAGATGGTATCAGAGCATAAGGTTCTAATGTCCTTAGGATCTATACATCTTTTCTCATTTAGAGTAACGTTCTTTTCATATAAAGCCCTACTGTTAGGACTGTCGCTTTTATCTTCACGAGTTTGAGTTATCGCACTTCTATTATTTATCTCGAGTTTTGAAGATAAACTTATAAAATTTAATTTAAATTTCCGATGAAGATTGAGTGATAACGACAACTTAAGACCACCGAAGAGTTCATGTGCGGGTAAGCAATGCAAGTGATTCGAACACCATAGGTAATGGTGATAATCACGGGGATGACTGAAATTATAGCACAAGAAGTGACTCCCGTGCTATTCCAGTATCAAGATGGTCAGATACAAAGGTCGGGGAGAAAGATAAAAATGGAAAGAAGTCAAGAAGAAAATACCATAAATAATATTGATAGTGCACTCCCACATCAGGGACAGAGTTCTCGATAGAAGTAGGGGCAAGACAAGAAAAGATAGATCGCTCAGACTACTGCTTCACGTGTGTCAGGAAAGGCCATCAAAAGAAGTAATTCCCCTTCAAAATTAGTTGATTTATATGTGGAGAAGTGAGTCACCAATGAATGGATTGCCCTCAACAGAATACCATACCCTAATTGAAGGTACAGGGAGGACAACAGGACCCTAATCAGCAACACTTCACTCAGAGCCATCAAGGCCAACCTCATGGATCGCAGCGTCAGGGCCAGCAGGATCAGTATGAGGAGAATGGTCAGTAATGTTATTTCATTTGTAGTGAAGTGGGATAATTTAGGATAGATTGCCCGCAGAGACTTAGGGGGAAACAACAGGGTGCCCCGCAGGGATATCAGGCGCCGAGACCTCAGGTAGCACCAGCTCCCCTAATCCAATAACGGTTGGTACAGTTGCAGTACGGACGTGTGTACAACGTCCAAGATATTTTGATTCCCCAGCACCATCAATTCCGCTGACAGTAGAGGGTACGTTCCACTATCCTTGGTCTTGTTGGTAGAATCCTTTTGACACTGGTACATTGCATTCATTTTTAGGACCTATTTTGCTATAGTGGTTGGGTTGCTAGAAATGGTGGATAATCTAGTCATGTGTGAGGAGTCGCCGATGGGGGTGGATCGATGATCCAATATATTCGTAGGGAGGTAGATATTGTGATTAGGGGGTTTGACTTTGACGACGAATCTCTTGGATTTTGAATTTAGAGGGCTATGATGTTACTTTGGGTAGAGATCCGGCTAGAATGACTGGTGTTGTTGTCATCAAAGTTGTACATTTTCATGAATTTGTATCAATGCTCTCGAGAAAGGGGAGCTAAGGGAGTCGGAGAAACTATCAGAAAAGTAATATTGGATGGTTAGAGCTAGTGAGTAATTATGGGAAAGGATACCCGGTAAGGGGCCCAGATAAATGATCGAGACCAATAGAATTTCTATTGAGTGAAGGTGGGTTCAGTAGGGCTCCCAAGGGACCAGTGGATCCAAAGGGGCATAAATTAGTGATAATTTTGTCCATAGAGACTTAGGGGACAAGAGTGGAATATCTAGAAGGGCATCTATTAGAAAAATGTTAGGTTGGTTAGGGAGATGGTGTTATGTCTAATAACCATTGATCTGTCAGTGTTATGGGAAACTGAAACTACGGGTTCATTTTCGAGATGATTGAGGTTTGTTTAGTTTGACGTGAGTGAATCATATTAATGTAATAGTAATAGTTTCGCATGAGAAATGAATTTAGAGGAGGTATCGTTAATATTATTGGTATGTGTATTTTAACATGGAGTGAAGGGGAACTCTTCAGTTCCTCCTGTAAAGGAAAGGTTCGGTAAGTTAAGATCGTATTTTTTTTAGGATTAACTCGTTTGAGAGGTGATAATTGAGGTATGGTTTTCTCTGGGGTACGGATGGGTTCATAAAGGCAGGCGATCATGGCAAGGCTATTGTGTTTGTTGTTTCAGTTTCAGATGTATATTATCTTGAGATGTCTCACCTGGAAAAGGGTTGAGAAATATCATACCAGAAATATTGTGTGAAATAGGATTCAGAAAGTCCAGTTGTCTAGTTATGTTGGATCCCAGTGTGTAGGACTTTTACTGATGAGATTCAAGGGATGTAGGGTTGTCGTAGAGCGGAGAGATTTAGTTCGTTACTAATATTTAGCATTGAAGGCTTAGTGATAGTACGAGCGTAGTAGTATATGACTCCTTTAGAGACGCGGGAGTCCATGATAGACTTGTGAGTATAGGGTCAAGGTTTGAAAGTCGCGGGGGTATGCTTTGGGCTTTGTTGAAATCACGGAGCGACGATGCTGAGGAACTGTGCATTAGGTAAAAACTTATTTTGGGCTTTTCTAGGTAGTGTTATACATATACGCCTGGATAAAATGTCAAAAGTGTGTAGACTTCATTATATTTTAGGCCATTGTATTTAATGATAATTAGCAAATGTGTGGAGGAAATACGTTGAGTGGAAAACCACTAAGTGATAGGGCTAGTGGAGCCTAAAGGTGTCGATTGGGCATAAATATTGTATATTTATTCCCCTAATTTCGGTACATTTGTGAACCCGAGTGATGCAACCAATATGGATTTAATGCACATTTATGATACTAACCTTCGTTGGCAAGTATTACATGTTTCGTGTTTCTCCTATTTGTTTTACAAGTTAATTATGCAAGCGGTGCAAAAGAGAAAGCGAAATGATGAAAGAAAGGCTAGGAAGGCAAGTTCAAGGGAATTTTGGTAATTCTGCAGCTATATCCTGGAGGAGGAGTCAACTGGAAAGTTGAGAAGCTTGGAACAACGAGAACACTGAAAGAAACGGCACCCAAATCCGAGTTACGGTTGTTGAGTTATGACCAATTGAAGTTGAAGAAAAATCCAAGGAAGAAAGGAAGAAAACAAGAAGAAATTCTAAGTGTTAGAATGAAAGAAAAAGGCACCCAAGCCAGCGAAATTTCCCAAACCCAATGTCGAACTGATTTGGGGGGCAAACCGGTTCGGGGAACATGTGAACCGGTTCAGGGGTCCTGAAGCGCGAATTTACTCCTTTATTCTGATTGGTCCAAAGAATCCCATGAAGTTAAAACTCCTTCAAAAATAGATTTGGACGTACTTAGTGCCCTAGGAACAACAGTTCTGGAGAGTTTTTTTTTAGTTTTGGTAGAGAGAAAAGGAGAAGAACATCTAGGAACATAAGTTGAATTAATTATTGCAAGATTGATACAATTCCGGGTTTGTTTTAAAGTTGTAATCCAAGTTTCATTCTTATGATTATTGTTCTTGCATGGTAATTTTTCTTGCGTGATTTGAATCAATTTCTGTGTTCATAATACTTAGTTACGTATTTCAATCTAGTTTTATCATTAGTTCTTTCGCATGCAACATTACTATTCCATGCATCCTTCAGTTTAATATGTCCGTCTAGGTTTAAAAGGCCGGGATACATGAACCCAACCTGATGTGTTAATTGCATGTGTATAAAATTAGTCCTCTGAATTTAGTGATT